>SSOS01000001.1:1904366-3400799 GCA_004849945.1 Aspergillus ochraceus | reverse complement strand
GATAGGCGTTTGAATTCTTCGATGGCGAAGTGCGGGTTTCCGAGAGAAACGAGGCCGACAGATGGGTCGGTGGCGGAGTTCAAGCCTCGTCGACATTCTAGGATCTCGGAGGCTGTGATTTCAAATCGGGGTAGATGAGACTCCATGTTAGCGAATTGTCCAGATTCAAGAGTCACCCCTTTTATATGAAAGATGGCAGCGGAGGAGGTAGTGGCGAAGGCAGCGCTGAAGGCTTTAAGATCTATGCGGTGCGGGGATAGGTGCTCAACTCCACAAACTAGGGGAATGCGGTGCTGAGCGACCTTCCCGATCAAATACCCTAGGACTGGATAGAATGAATCATCGATCGCACTCATATCGGTGGGCACTTGGACAAAGATATCCGGCCGGCGACCTTCCGCTGTATGACAGCCGGCTGAAGGGGCCCGACCGGTCAAAGCAATACACACATCAATGAAATCGGGGTATTTCTGCGTGTGGGCCCCAAGAACGCTATTTGCAAAGACGACCGCATTTGATTCTGCCCAGCCAATATTTTCACCTTCCTTCGGCGCAGTGTTCAGAGTGTACGGCGCACATGTAAAACTGGGCTGTGCGCCCATGGAAAGATAGACGTTGGCAAGTGTGCCGGCCTGACATGCTAGCTCAGGATCAACTCCCAGCTCCTTCCATCGGCGCTGGTCAATCGATATAGAATTCAATGTCGTCGGAATCACGAATTGGGCACCTAGGTTTTGAAAGGTCTGTGCGAATGTGAGGCTAGCTGGGCCGGTGTAGATGCAAGCGTCGATATGAGCGCGCGAGACATCAATGAGACAAGTCGCGCCCTGGATGGCGGCGAACTGAAGGATTATATTGAGGGCTACTTTCGCAGCCGCACCCTCCTTCCCCGCAAGGACATTTTTGTCCGACTCAGAAAGGTTGACCTGGTTACCTATAGGATAGAGCTGCAATGGTGGAGTTGGCAAAGGCACGTCACCAAGCTGAACCCGCCCCGTATTGATTGCTGCGAATTGCCAGTCACGTAGACCATGAAAGTCTTCAGGCGAAAGTACCACGACAGGAATCGAGCGTTCAAAAAGAGCTTTCCCTACCAACACTCCTAGCGTTAATATTTCCTCCGCCTGCTCGAATATCAACCCCACCGGAGCACACTGGTTGAGCAGAAGCTCGAGCATCACGGTGCTGCCAGTACAGGACCCGCGGCCACATGGGATAGCCAGAATCCGACCAGATATGCATTCACCTCGCAAGGGATGGTGGTGGTCGACGACATCACCCGTCTGGGGGTTTACTCCGCCCCAGAAACTGAGGCTGGTCGAACAGTAAAGTAACTCGGCGGATGCTGATCCGTTGATCAAACATCGTCCTCGGATTGTCAGTATCGGCCCGGTGCGACTGGATGCCATACTGGCTGCAAGATTGAGTATCTAGTGATGCCAGATGATGAATACAGCGCATGGTAGCTATTAGGCTAGCGACAGCTTTTTAAATCATAACTGTATCTCGGGAGGAGGTACCGAAGCCCCGCACCATAGTGCGGGCTTATAGTTTAATGTGGGAAGAGACTCGGGTTCTTCCAGCGAGAAAACGCGGCCTTGGCCTCGAGACAATTCCTTCTTCACGAGGGCTTCTTGGGGGTGAACGGTCGCATCTCGGTCTGAAAGAACAGCTACACGGTCTCCGTGCGACATGGATGCAAACGTTCGAAGCGAGTGACTTGGATGAGGGGTTTATGGGTTCAAGGGCGCCAATCTTTTCGAGATAGCCTGCCTGGGTATGTTTGAGTCAGGCACCGGTCGGTTTCCAACGCCCACCAGGCAACAGCTGCCTAGTCGGTCCGACTAGATTAGACATATTCCGCCGTCAATCGAGTAGGGTAGGTCCACCTTGGCACGTTTGCATTCAATCTCGGTCTCGGGCCTCGGGTCTGGCGAAAGACGAGCACTGACGAATGAGTGAGACGGTGGAGAAGGAAGGATTCGAGCGGTGGGCGATGATTGCACGAGACTGTCTCTGGGGGTGTTTGTCATGTTTGTTCTGGAGGGGCCGCAAACCGTGCAAACCGGCCAAACCCCTCGGCCTGCAAGACGCGCTACAGCTTCATCGCCATTGATAAACTCTTGGGATCCGGTCAATTGTCCGGTTACATCCCAGTTATTCATTCTTCCTCATCCCAGCTAATTTATATAGTCCTGTGTGACCTCCCGATTCCCTTCCATCGGCACCATGGAAACCTCTAATGGGAATCTCGACAAATTCGCCAACTTCGATGTCATCCAGACCACGTATAAGAAAGTCCATGATCATGAGATCAGAGCGGACTTTGTGATCCCCAAATCGAATTTTACCGGAAAACGACCGGTGATTGTCCGCTTCCACGGTGGTGGTTTGGTAGGTGATCCCCCGCTTCTAGTCCAAGCCCTCCGCGACTAACGAAACCCAGATAACCGGGGATTCCCTGATGAAAGAATGGTTCCCCACGTGGCTACTGGAGCTTGCGGCGAAGTACAACGCTGTCATTGCTACCCCCAACCACCGACTTCTTCCCGAGTCCAGCTCCACGGAGATATGCGAGGACGTCGAGGATTATTGGACCTGGTTGCACTCGTCGACCGTGGCAGACCTGCTGTCTTCTTCCGTGAACCCAACAGAGCTCGATTTCACGCGAGTCATCACTGCCGGTGAATCCGCCGGCGGTCTACTGAGCATCAATCTTGCAATGTCGCATCCCGATGAAATCCGAGCCGCCACGGGCAGTTATCCCGCAATCGACATGGCGTCAATACATTTTGGTGGGCCGAGCCCGCCGCCGCTAGAACCGCCTCTCCCGGAGACGTTGGTGCGTGATCATGAGAGCAGGATTCAGCCGGGCGATGTCGTTTCGACTGGACTTTCGATGGAGCGCTTCCAGTTGATGATTGCGGCCATCCATTTTGGGGATCTCAAGGAACTGTACGAGCGCGGAACGGAGGGCCAGCCACGGGGCCGCTTCTATCCCATTGAAAAACTCGATGAACCAGGTGTCAAGCTTCCACGCGGTGGCATCGCCATCATGCATGGTGGGCAAGACACTATTGTTCCTGTGGACGGCGTGGAGAAGTTTGTGCAAAAGGCTCGCGCGGTGGCGCGGGGGCAGACGGCGGAGGGTAAAATCATCTTGACGGTGCGGGATGGAATGCATGGCTTCGATTTGGAGACGCCCTTAAACGAGCAGTGGTTGAGCGATCATCTGGCTGCGTCTGTTAAGGCGTGGTTAGAGTGACAGGTGATATAGACTTTTTCGTTTTTCGAGAGCATATACCCGACCACAAGATTTGTATATTTTTTGTATATTTTAAGATAGACATTGTTTAGACATACCCTTGCAATCGGCCTTTTCTTGAATTCCAGGCCATAAGGTGTTTAGAGAAAGCCTCTTGATGTCGCGGTGTGCAAGGTGTGCACGTGAGACGGTGATTATCTCGGTGCTCCTCTTGCTCGAAACACCAACGGGGATCCTTCCCTTCTCCAACCATCTCACCGTGTCCACCCCCCTCTAATCATTCCATCTCGATCGTTCGGTTTGCCCGTTAGATCGTGAAATTAAGGTGGCGAAAACGTGGATTGTCCTCGTTGTGGCGTCGTGGCATCCACGGTCGAGCATGGAAGTTCCTGGTGCCTGAGCAACCACCGACGTCCATCTTATCTTGAGAGCCAGATTTATCTTCCTCGAGTATATCTTCTCGCCTTTCTCGAAACTTTGGATCTATTTTCTTCTCCTCCTCTTTGTGGCTGCTTTTCTTCGAACGAGCAGCATCTGGCAAAAGTTGAAGCTAGCCAACAGTACACCTGACTAATGCGACGGCGATCCTCGGTGGCAAAGCATCTGTCACGCGATGTTACGGTTACAAAACCACATCAATCGATCGAATCGAACCATATCTGGGGTAGTTCTGCTCGGTTGGAAATCTCTGGACGGAGGAAACGAACGAACGCGGTAAGTCGGACTTCGAATCACCTGAACAAATGATGTCAGTCGCCACCGAGACCTGCGTCTAGAATTTTCTTGCGCGGCTGAACATACTCATTATCGGCGGCATCGATCTTGATGCTCCAATGATATCTGCTTTGCCAAGTCATCTGAGGCAGTCATGAATACTGCGATCGGTCATTCGATGAGGGTAATAATTCCTCCCGCACCCTCCGCCCGCTAAGACTCGGGAGTTCCACCAGCTCTATCCCGACGACGCCTCCTTCCTATACCGATTTGCGCCTTGAAAAAATTTGCATCGAAAATACCGGTAAATCCTACGGAATGTATAGATACCGGGCATATGACCTAGCGTCGATAGGCATTGGGAACATAGCGCTTCAATTGGTTAGCTCGATGACAACACAGCAGACAGAGAACGTACAGGCCAAGGATGACAGGTCGAACTGTCCGAATGGCCCTGGCAACGAGAATTCAGGGCTATCATAGATGAATACCGGAGATCAGAGAACAGCAGTCAGGTACTATGCCCACGCGACGGCGCAGGCCGCCTTCCGCCTACCCGAGAGAGAATCTCGCAGTTATCGGCACCTTTATCGCGGCTTACTCTGGTTACATTACTTTACCAGACCTTCAGAGATAGAACTCCCCACCCCGGAGACTAGTGATCTTCAAAAATATGAAAGACGGGTTGGCATTTTCTCCTAACGGACTCTCACTGGTCGAACCGACTCCCTGCTTTGATCTCCGGTGGCGACTGCGACGTCCGCCCCAATCAGAATCAGTTACTAATATCCAGCCTAATCCGGGATAGGATAGGGCTTGTGCCACCGGATGTTCCTTCCAGGCAATTAAACAACGTTCTGGCATTTGCCTTTGCCCTGGAGAATGTGGCAGTCCATGCCGAGTTTCACCCTGGCCGGAACTAAGCCGCAGTCCCTGAACTTTTTCTTCCCAGGAACGTCTTCTCTAAATCAGAAAAGACAGGTGAAAACGAAGCAAGGTTGACTCGGAGGGCATAACTGCCCGATAGCAACAAGCCAGCCGCCCAGGATGTTTCGCAAAAGGTATTCGCGCTATCTGTCACTCCCTTCCTCTCACTCCGAGACTCCCGCAGTCGCCTGCTAACCTGGTTCTTGCTTCCACCATCAAAAGGAGCGGCCAAAAGCCCGATGAATATTTGATCAGGGACTTCCAAAACAAATTCGGTCATGTTGCCACCACTTCGTATATCCCTGAGACGGGGTTTCAACCCAACCAGATCGTTGCTTCCAATGCCAGCGGGCAGGCCCTGTCGACTTTCGATTCCAGCCCGACGTTATTCCCACCGAACCCCGCCTTCGCGTCCTCCCCGTTGAGTCGGCAGCACTGTTCCTGCACCCTGTTCAAGAGTCGTATGTGTGCGGTACTCCATAGCCCCGCGGGGGATTTGCACACTCCGATGCATGAGTGTGAATCTGTCCCCACGGCACTCTCGCCCTGGGGGCGGATGCCTGGTGGGCAGCATGCCGACCCTCATGCACACGATGCATACCAGAACGAATACTTTCGCCGCCCCGTGTTCCCTTGGCGAAGTTCCAATCCATTCTTCCAACAACCCTCATATTCACCCAGATCATTCATGCTGCAGGACCCCAATCCTGGTCTCGGCCCTCTGGACCCCCTCCCGAAGACGAGCTTTGGGCATTCCGATCCCTCGGCACTGTATAACTCTCCATTCACTCTCTCTCCGCGCGAGGTAGATTCTAATGATCGCCTTATTAGTTCCACCGACCCGTCGTCATTCCGGTATCAGGTGGTCTTACATGCAGCGACAGCCACCTATAACAAGGAATGCGAAATCCCCGTTACCTATCTGAATCGGCGCCAAGCATATAAGGTCTCGGTTGTCGACACGACACCCCCTTTCACCTCGAGTCCCGTCCGTTATCGAACGCATGTCCGAATCTCCTTCGACGATGATAAGCAGCGTGCTGACCCCGTAGCGGCCTGGAAGCTTTGGATGGATGGGCGCGGGCTAGCGGAGGCCCGTGAGACTAACTCCAAGCTCGCGGCTGTAGAATTTGTTGATGTGAAGCCAAGCGCCATGGGCTTTGCCGAGACTCACATGGAGTTGGAGAGCTCCTCACTGGATGGATTCTGCGTTGCCTGGACCAGTCATCCGCGATCGGGCCGATTTGGCTGCGAACTACACGTTCTCTTCAACTTTCTATCTACCGACTTTAGCTTGTCCAAAGGAGTTAGAGGCGCTCCTCTCCGGCTATGCGCTAAGACGGAAGTGGTTTCATCAGACTCGTTGCTTCAGGATCCGTCCCATGTCTGTGCTCCGGAGATCTCTTGCTGTAAG
Source organism: Aspergillus ochraceus (assembly GCA_004849945.1). NCBI lineage: Eukaryota > Fungi > Ascomycota > Eurotiomycetes > Eurotiales > Aspergillaceae > Aspergillus > Aspergillus ochraceus. Next base: position 3,394,479 of record SSOS01000001.1, on the reverse strand, counting down.
GTTAAGTTGTTCCGAGATCATGGGTCGGAACGGAAGATAGCAAATGACATCGCACAGCTCAAGAAGGCAATACAGCGTGTCGAGGAGTCCATCGCTCACTCTGGGACTGACGGCAACCGTGGCTCCAGTAAACGGAAACGCGGGAGACTTCCTCTGGTCGCTCGAGGCTCCGAGGCCAGCGTACAGCAGCTCGCTCCGACCGACCTGCACAACACGCACGAGCCTCCGGGCGCTGACAATCCTGCCGCCGATGAGGATCCTCAGAAGGTATTGTTCGTCCTGAGGATGATGCTTTCATCTTCCCAGCCATATAGCCCGTTGTCGCTGCCATGTGATGAACGTGACGATCCAGATCGGTTCCCTGTGCTGTTGCCGAATCCCCTACCCGGGCCTCTGCAGGCAGAGCGCTCTCTTAACGGCACAGACTTCTCCTCGGAGCTAAGCACGGATGGTGAGTGGGGAGCTGTATTACAGCAGCATGCAGACAAGGACCCATACCCTTCCGGCGTCGCACATACTCGTTTCGTGTCACCCCGAGCAGTCAGCTCTATGAGCCAAGATGTCGACAGTCGAAACTTTCCTAACCGACCATTAACCACGATGAACATACCGATGCGTAGCCGTGTAGGCAACCATCAACGTGCCGGTGAGTACCGTAGACGCACCGCATATGAAATGGCCCCTTAACTTTCTCATAGTTGCCTGTTTTTATGTTATTCGACGTATCGACGGCCAAAATGAGGCTTACCACCATGCCGTGTACCTATTCCAACGAACGTTAGCGGACTTGATGAAGCAACTCTCTCGGATTCAGAAGATCCCGCCAGAGAATATCATCCGGATAGTTCGCATCAACTCGGCGGGCTTGCGCATCCTGGTCGATGATAATGTGGTTCGAGAAACACCTGAAGGCCAGGATATGGTTGGGGAATTTGTGCAGGTAGAGGATTCTGCGAACCCCTCGTCTAGCTGGCAGGTCAACCTGTTCTATTAAAGTTGACACTGGCTGGCTTGGCACACATCCGAAACAGCGGCTCCGCAGCATACGGTGTATGCTGTCGGCGGCGGCGTGGCAAACGTACCCGGGCTAAGGCGGATCAACCAGTCATCGCCACCGAGAGCCCTGATCGTCGTTTCGGGACCGGGCCAAAGGAGCCTATTGCCTGACAGGCGACGTCTCGGCCATTTCAGCGGCACATGCGGCGTCTTTATAGGCATCATCCCGGTCCATAGTGATAAGTGGGCAGCATAATACGCCATCCGAGCTGGATCCCGGTGCCATTGAGATAGCCCATTCTGTGTGCATTGACCATTGAAAGCAACCGACTCGAATGTAGCTATTCACTTAACCACTGGCCAGGGTAGTTTGATAATGGGTGCTCTGGTCAAATGCGATGAATCAGGGACAATGCCCCCACCAGCACCATGGATAACGCACAAATACCATTCAGAACTAGGTGCCCCGTGGTGGATAATTGCCTGCTGGTGTCAAAGACACCACGGAAAAGAAGTTGTACACCGTATGCGTAGACGCAGACGATGATCATGATGACCTGAAGATTATATGACTTGAGGAGAGATGCACAGTGACGTCGAACGAGGGTTGAAATATCCCCACTAATACTATACGACCCCAACTTGAGCTAATTTCCCATTCTACTTCTATATACACCGTAGTGCGTAGTGCTCCATAGTGGCCAAGAGCGACAGGATGAATGACGTGCCACTGACATGAATGGCGCGCGCTAAAAGGCAAAGTGGAGGGCCAATTTGGCCACCGGCGAATGAGTTTGGCTAATTGTTGGAGGAGAATACAACTGGATGGAAATTTCAACCGATCGTGGACTGATTCCAAGGTGTCCTTCCTCATTCATCTTGGACATGAAAAGAAACACAGGCAGCAAGGCACCCCCCTCACATGGCGCGGGGTTCTCTCTTTTCTTCTCCCCGACCGCTGCTCTTCCGCTTCACCCTCGACTACCAACCTCATCTTCAAATTCAGCCTCCCCCGCCATAATGACCTACTCCCTGCGACAAATATCTCAGCATAACCTTAAGACCTTCCGCCAAAATTATGTATCCGAGATATCCGGCTCCCTGGGGGATCTGGGGACGTTCCTCCCCATCGCCATCGCTCTCGCCGTCAATGGCACTGTCTCACTGTCCAGCACCCTAATCTTCTCCGGCCTCTTTAACATCCTGACGGGCTTATTTTTTGGGATCCCACTGCCTGTGCAGCCCATGAAAGCCATTGCCGCCGTCGCTCTCGCCCAGTCTTTCAGCAACGGATCCATCGCCGCAGCCGGTATCTTCGTCAGTGCCTGCGTGGGACTGTTCAGCGTCACCGGTCTCCTGCGGTGGTTCGCCGACGTCATCCCGATCCCCGTCATCAAGGGCATCCAGGTCGGCGCCGGACTGTCCCTTATTATCGCGTCGGGCGGGAGTCTCCTCTCGTCACTCTCATGGCTCCACCCGTCCTGGGCCGATAACCTAATCTGGGCGATTGCAGCCTTCATCTTTCTCCTCGTGACAAACGTGTATCGCACCACCCCCTACGCCTTGGTTGTCTTCATCCTCGGCCTTGTTTTCGCCATCATCCGTAGTGCTGTGGCGTCTAGCCTCCCTTCCCTGGAGCTCTGGCATCCGTCTGTGTTCGCCCCCACCGGGCCCGAATGGTTGCGTGGCGCTATCAACGCCGGCATCGGCCAAATTCCGTTGACCACACTGAACTCCGTTGTGGCGGTGGTGCATCTCGCGGGCGATTTACTACCCAACGTACACACGCCATCAATCACGTCCATCGGGCTGAGCGTCTCGGTTATGAATCTCGTCGGGTGCTGGTTCGGTGCGATGCCGGTGTGTCACGGGTCTGGAGGCTTGGCGGCGCAGTTTCGCTTCGGCGCGCGGTCGGGATCCAGCGTTGTGTTCCTGGGTGCGTTCAAACTGATCGTTGGGATTTTCTTCGGCGAGTCGCTGGTCGAGTTGTTGAAGCGTTTCCCGTCCGCGTTGTTGGGCGTGATGGTCATTGCTGCGGGACTGGAGTTGGCGAGTGTCGGCGAGAGTCTGAATACGACTGGGGCCCGAGACATCGGGAAAACGTATCATGGCTTGCTAGGCGGGGACGCGATGCAGGATGTGTCGCCGATGTTGAGCGATGCGGATCGCAAACAACGGTGGACGGTCATGTTGGTGACGGTGGGATTGTTAGTTGGGTTCAAGAACGATGCGATCGGGTTTCTGGCAGGGATGCTGTGCCATTGGATGTATCAGGTTCCAGTGGCGATTGAGAAAGTGAAGGAAAGGTGGGAGGAGAGACGGGGTCGTGTTCGATTGGAGTGAGAACATGCATATACGACCTACATTTTCAGACGACGGACGGATATAATGGAACGAAGACAACGATATAGCGAGCTCAAGTGTGATATCCTAGCGACAATGCTAATATACAATCAATTCATACAATCATGACAACTTGCATCTTTTTATCATAGATCGAAATCCCATCGCATTACCACGTATCAAACATCTCCCGTTCTCACCACCGGCCCCGACTACATTTTGCTTTCTAAACCAACCCAACAAATTAGCTTACCATCCTTCATACCATGCCTCGACCCATCTCCAAACCCATAAAACTCACCTTCACATTACCATGAAACCACCAAATGATTATTCTTCATCATCAACATTCTCAATCCTCCTCGCCTCACCACGTCCACCAGTCGTAGAAGAATCCCCAACAAGTCGTTCCCGCCCATCACCATCAAACCGCCGTTCCTCGTAGATAGCCGGCTGACCGAGATCCTGCTCGGCGGTGCGCACGACCCTCGATCCGTCCGGCGCGGTACGCGAGGAGGTAGCGGTGCGGTAGCCCTTTTCCTGGCCGTTCGAGTTCGAGCTCGAGCTGGAGGAATAGAAGGAGGAGGAGGAGGAGGTGGAGGAGTAGTATTCGGACATTTTTATGGGTTTTGTTTTGGTTCGAAGGGAGGGGGTTAGACTATGAACTTGAAGTGTGTAGGAATTAGATATAGATTGTTATAACAAGCTGCTAATCATGGGCAACGATGAACAGAAGGCAGGTCTAAATAACCCCTCGGAACGTAAAGTGGCAAATGGCTTGGCTTGATGTCATATAACCAGTTGAGACCGGGCATGCGCATTCTGAGAGATATCATTGGGCCAGGGGAAATGGTTGCATGGAGACTGGTTCGTGCGATGTTTTCATTGCTAGAGCTTGAGGTGACTTCACTCGTTCGTAGGGGTGCGAGTAAATTGGGTCAGTGACGTCATCTGAGTGGGATTCTATATGATTTTTTTTTTCGACGGGATAGGGCAACCAGGGTATTTTGTCGACTCTTTAAGTCTTCTATGCAGTTGACAGGGTGAGAACGAGGAATTGCTCGACTTTCATTTCACCTTGGACAACGTTGACTGATTATCGTCGATTTCCTGAATTAGAGACACTGAAGATGAACAGACACACGATGCGAATACAGCGATAAAATTTGTCAATCTGTTAAAAAAAAAATCGACACTTTTAATCAAACAGCAATGGCATGTTGCTCCTGATACGACGGGACACCCCTGCTGGCGCCGGCACTATTCGCCATGATCAAATCATCAGCGGCCTCAGCGCGCCCTGATCCGAAGTTCTTCAAATTCCACTTCTCCACGCCCTCAACGCCGTCCAGATCCTGCTTATACGCCTTGAACACGTCCGAGCTCAGCCGCTCATACTCGGAATACTCCTTCGGCCACTCCCCTAGTCGCTCCACGGCCAGTTTCAACAGATGAAGATGCTGGCGCACGTACTTGCCCTCGTCGTCTTCGCTACCAGGGCTCGGAGAGCGACCGGGGGACGCGAATCCCGACTCGAACCCTTCGTCCAGGTCAGCGGAGATGGTCGGGTCGACGAACACCCGGAGAGCGTTCTCATGTAGCGATGCGGCCTTCTTGTAGTACCGGAAGGCTACCTCGCGGCTCTCTTTGTGGCCTTGGTAGCCCTGCGCCACGCTGGTGTACATCTGAGACAGGAGGACGGTCATTTCAATGGTTGCCGGGTGTCGCGGGCCGTGGACCCGGGCGCAGTTGTACACGATATCTTCGGAGAGGCGGATCGCGCCGGAGTAGTCGCCCACGAGGTAGCGGGTGATGATCAGCATGCGACCGAGAGCAAGGACATACTTTGGCTGCGAGGTGCTGTGGGTGTCGCGGTTGTTCCAGAGTGAGGTGAGCACCCATGCGAGGTTCTGGTAGTCGTGTTGGTCGTCGAGCAGGCCGATAAGGTTGTTGAGATTGGTCAGGTCGAGTTGAGTCAGGTCGATCTGCCGGGCCTTGAATAGAGACATGATCTCGTGCATGATGGTCGACGAGCTGTTGAGCATGGTCTGCTGGGTTGAGCGGTCGAGGGACGATGAGAGATCCCGGCCGGAGATGGCCAGGCCGAGTTTGAAGCCGAGCTTCATCATCGTGGTGGAGGCGAAGCCATTGTGGGACAGGAGGTAGTGGAAAGCAGTGAGCGCTTGGTCGCAGGCTGCTTGGTATTGCTGCTTGGAGAGAAGCTGGATGACCTGGTCATAGCTGGCAATTGCCACAGAGCGGAGGAAGTCATACGACCAGCGCGTAGTGAAGTAGGACAGTAGGGTTGTTACGAACGCATTCGCCTGCGTAGTTGTGGCGTAGCTCTTGCCCTCGGTGGACAAGAAGTACGTGGTGCACTGGTCAACGACTCGGGACGCGCTCCACTGACGGCCCCGGGATAGAAGGAATCCGTATAGGCGAGACGCACAGGTTACCACGCTTTGAACGGTGCTGGACTTGGAAGATATTTCGGTGCGGAATTGTTCATAGTACAGATGTTCCGTAGCCAAGGACGAGAATATCTCGTTGAAAGTGACCGAGGAATCATCACGCAGGCTGTATTCCATCTGAGCGAGGAACACAAGGCTCTCGCGTTGCTTAGACGACAGGTCGAAGCTCACAGACCTGGTGTTGCTCGTATCTTTGGCAATAATCTGCCGGTACAGCTCCTGAGTGAGCTCACGCGCCTGTTGAACCTGACCCGAGGCAATGTAGCTGGATGCAATGCTCTTTGCCGCGTCTGTCAATCTCGTCGACGACTTCTCGGTAGACAGTGTCTGCACGGTACCCTCGCGGAGCAATGAAAGGACTGCCTGGGACTGCCCTCTCTTGGAATAAAGTGAAACCAAATCCTGCATCTCAGTGAGGGATTCTTCATGGGCCCATCCGTAATTCGAACGAACCGACGACAGACGTCTGTTTCGGATAGAGACCACCCGAGCCATCTGCTCAGAGCTGACGGTCTCGGCCTTCGTGGCCACAGCGGCCGCCTGTTCCTCGTAAATCGCTTCCAGCGTGGCTCTGACATCGTGGCGATCCACTTCATCTGATTTGACCTGGAGAAGCTCTTCGTAAAGACGAACTGCCTCGGTCTCGTAGCGCTTTGATTCTTGACAGATATTGGCTAATGTCATGGTAGCCTGGACACTGATGGATGCGGACGAGCCAAACAAGGTCCTGCAGGCGTGATGATACTGCGACGCGACATCATGTAGGACGCTGGAATCGGCTTGAATCGCACGTAGACATTGGACGTAGCGACTGAACATGGTCCGCACAAAGACCTGGTCGTGGAGCTTCGGGCTAATTTGGGAATTGCGCAAGGCATTGAACATGACCTTAAAGTGCGGCACTGCTTCCGCATATCGCGCGTGGTTCCAGAGTTCGTTGGACACTAGAAGGAGCGGTTCGAAAGCATCGGGATGACACGTGTCCGAGTCCTTATTGAGTGCTTGCACGATGCTTCGGTAATAGTCAATGGAAGCTGGACTTGGGCTGAGCTCTGCCAAGGTCCAGAGTTTCTTGATGACTGTTGGATGATCACCACCGTAGCGTTTGGCATAGTCCTCAAGCAATTCCTTGTGCAGCTCGATCTGCTTGTCGGTCTGCGAAGTGCGCTGATACACGCGGAGCAGCGACGTAGTCGTCCGGTCAAGCATTTTATCCCCCGGTTGACGGTCGCGCCGCATCGCACGGTAAACCCGAAGTCGGGTGTCTTCCTCCTTTGTTGGTCGCCGTCTGGAACGATAGCAGTCACCCAAACGTTCAGCTAGCGCCACGCAGTGATCGATTTGGGAAGTCGGGAGTACGACATCCTGCAGAGACGGGGCAAAGAACGCAGGCCAGATGACCTGGAGCACCTTCTTCAAGGTCTTGGTCGCATCATGCCATCTGTGTTGAGAAATATAGGTTTCAACTAGAGTGTTGGCCGCCGACACAGAAGATTGATCAAATGAGTCGCTGTAGACGATCTCTTTCAAGGTCTTCTCAGAAACAGCTGACTTGGACGAGCTTGCGAGCTGCATCACGTCCTTGGATGTGGACTGAATGTTCTGTTGGATACTCTTGTATGTAGCATTCTGATAATTGCCGGAGCTCTGATAGAACTGGGAACAGCTCTTGAAAACATCCAGAGCCAGGACGGACAAACCGACAGAATTCATGACTTTGGCGACTTCCACAAACTGCGAGACCACAGCCTCCGAGTTGGACGTGGTTCGGTCATATTCCTGCCAGAACCCCGAAAGGACAGACGCGACTTCGTTGCTCCTGCCCTGGGACTGTAAGAATTTGGAATATGCCAAGACCGCTTTGGCGTTCTTCAGCTCCCATTCAGCAGAGCGATGATGTCTGTACAGAGCACTGGTTTGTTGCCATGCTTCGACGTATGTGCGCTCTGCGGCTTGCACGTTGCCTTCAGAAACCTGCCTCTCTGCATGGGAGATACGAGATTCGAGGCTATACTGAGCAGATGACTCGATCAACTCATCCTGCTCAATGTCATTCAGATCAAGGGCTACCCCCGTAACAGTGTGCTTGGCATGCCGGCCGTGCAGATGCACACGCAGAGAGTCTTCGGACTGGCGGGTGGTGCTCCAGTGAGAATCAGCCACAGTGGAAGCTTTTTGGACATCTTTGGTGATCTCCTGCGCCCTCCTCTCATCCTTGATGAGGTGGTAATGCTCTGCTAGCTGATTCATCGTAGTCAGGGTGATTTCACTTGTCGATCCGTAATGGATCTTGTAGCACTCAACCAAGACCTGGAACACCTCCACACGCTTAACCATTATCTCTGTTTTGGAGTCTGTCATTTGCTCTGCGGTGATATCCAAGAAGTTCTTGGCCATCTGCATTGTCACAAGGTGGCTGACTGATAGAACATCCTGACTGATCTTTGTGGCATAGTAGAAGAGCCAGCTAGTTTTGGACGGAGCGGATTCTTGGATTTCTCGATAGAAGAGGGCCTGGCATAGGATTGCCTGCAAGGTGGTAGGATGGTTTGGCGTGAGAATTTGCTGATAGAGGCGAGTTTGGATGTCATGCAAGGACATGACGACTGGCGTTGGCTTCGTCTCCCAGACTGTCATCTCCAACAGAGGAATAGTCGTATGGGTAGGAATGACATTACGAAGCTCCTTTGCTGCACTTGTGATCTCGCTCTCGGTGTTACAGGTGAGTGCATTCTTTGTGTGGTCAATCCAGTAGCGCAAGGCGAAATCAAGCAAGGGATGCTTTTCCAGCAAACTCCGAGTGAAATGAGAGTCCAACGAGGCCAAAGAGGGCTCCTGGTCCTTGGTAACCTGATTCTTGGCATAAACCAGCAACCGTTTTGCCAAATCCAGGTTTCGATCCCTCACGCCCTGCGAAGGTTTGCCGTGAGACAGAACCTCTACAATAGCGGCTTTGATTTGCGCGTGTCTTAGATACACAAGGTCATTTTGGAAAAACACCAATGAGCTGACTGGTTTGAGGATCTGAGACATGTCCGTGCTCTGTTCTCTGATGATGCCCTTGTCGACTTGGATGGCGAGAAGGGATGAAAGCTCCTGCTGGGACAGAGGACGAGCAGCAGAAGCAAGCCAGCCCAGAACATTCCTTTCATCGTCATTCAAAGACTTAGTAGACAGGTTGGGGGACACCAGGTCTGCAATGGTCTGTCCCGGCCTGGCAAGGCTTTCCACAGCCTTCGAAAATGCCTGTGCATTGTGAGGGCTCTCTCCGACCACCCGTTTTGCGGCGAGCTTCGCCCACAAGAATGAACCATCCGCAGCTTGGGTGATTCTATTCACACCAATTTCTTGCTTGGCCTCTGACATTTCCGTGAAAGCCCGACTGTGTCGGAGTACACTCCGGACAACTGCCGCAATATCGTCGAAAACAAGATCCGACGTAATGCGGAGGCCTATCTGGTCCGAGCTTGTAGTCTGCTGCTGGGAGCCGAGTGTGATAAGCTTGACATTGCTTGCTGTGGCTTCTTTTAGACGTTGCGACAAGTTCTGCTCCCCACAGGATGCTTCATCCAAGCCGTCAATCACCAGTACCAGCTCCTTGGCACCTTTCAGGCTTGACTCGAGGGCATGACCAAGAGCGTTCCAGAGAATATTATCATAGGTCTCCTCATCCGTCGTCTTCTGACAACGTTCGTGGGCTTCGGCAAGAATCTGATAAAGACGAACATTTCCAATACGCTTATTGAAAATCTGGAGGAGGATTGTTTCGACAATCGCACGTGATGATGTTCTGGCGGAAACCCGTCCATCTGGTTTATATTAGACGCAGCAATAAGAGAGATCGATGTATAACTTACTGATTGGCACATAAACTGACGTGTATCTGACTCCTCCAATAGGGTACTGCAGGTTGTCCGCAATAACGGAGGAAGCTATGGTCTTGCCAGATCCGGCCTTACCACTGATCGCAAGTGTCTTTTGGTTGCCCTTCATGAATCGAGTCAAGTAGGGCGTCAACCAGACGCAGGTTAGTTCCTCTCGTTCCTGTGCAAGGTGTGCCATAGATTCCACCATATTGGCGAGGACAGGGTCTTCCGGTTCGAGCCAGTGCTGAATAGCTTTGATGTTGAACACTACGGGCCTTAGATCAGCAGATGTTCAAGTAGGCAATTCTTGTAGATTCAACGTACCTTTGTCTCCTCCAAGACCGTCGCGAGTGAGTTGATGTCTCCACATCGACTCCGCAACGTGCTGGCAGCGACTGCGAAAACTTTCGATTGGGGCGGGGAATGTGCCATATATATCAATAGACACCGATTCCGAAGTCAGGCTCTTGATTGACTTATGGAAATGTGTTGCAACGGATACCACCAAGGTGACCAGGTCGGCCAACGCGAGTACGAGCTGGTCCTTGATATCCTGGGAAACGGAGAACAACTCGACGCGGTCCAAAAGATTCACAAAGCCCATTGAGCAGCTGCAGAAGAATCCGAAGAGGAGCATAAGTGCCGAAGCATTTTCCTCTCCGAGCTAAGACTCTTGTTATTCTATGAAAGCCTACCCAGATTAATGATGTACTTACCTCTAGCAAGACTGCACAATGCCCATAAGCAAGCTGTGCGGCCATGGGACTATCCCCGGCAAACTCCTCGATAGCCATTTCAAAAGAATGGAGTCGTTCCACAAACAAAGATGCCCACACCAGGACCCTATCGTAACTACTTCCTTCTGGAGGAAGCTTACTCATTCGTTCAGTGCGGATGAACTCCAATAGGACCGGGTACGTGGCATTCATGAGCTTTGTCGAGAGAACAGAATCCATTCCATCTGTAGTTTGACGGGTAAGTGAATCGACAACGTCCGCAAGTTGTGAAACCTCTCCAGAACTCGACTTCCTCGAGTTTCTCCTGGATGGAGGCGACTGAATTGGCCCGTTAGACGCATTGTTGTGTTCCAGGATACTTGACACACGGCGGGGGCCAAATAGTGAGTTCGGGGAGAGGGGAGAGCCAAAGGTGTAATGCACATTGGGTTGGAAAGAGGTAGCCATTGTAACTGCTTTTTGTTTAGTTTAGTATGGATTTCCGTAGGTAGCGATGATTGATATATGATTTGAATTTAAGTTGTTGTTTGAGAAGGGGCCTCTGTCCAGTTGGACCCGCCCCAGTGATTAGCATTGAATTGAGAATACAAGAAGATCTAAGATTCGATATGGCGGAGAGAAAATAGCTCTCGCTAATTGTTCATGAGAGAGGCCACTATTTATGGCCATCGCCGCATTTAGATGGATCCACGCCAAGTGATCGAGTAGCATCGTGATATCAATGCGGCACGTCAAGATGAGGTCTACGATTTCAGCCTCGACAAACTCAATATGCGCAATGTCGCGTGGATCGGCGAGTAAGAATAGAATGGAGCTGGTTGAGTTCGAGTGGAGATGAAAAGAGATGCAAAGTTGAGAGTTAAACTTCGGCGCGTTGGTTACGCTCGTTACAATCCCGCTGAGTCATCGCCCTTGGCGCCGTATCGACACTCCCCGGTCGTTTATCTGCACGCACCCTTTCTGCACGCACTCTTCGTGCACGCACCCTGCGCGTCTTCGAAATTATCTTCTCTCGGCCTCCATTCCAAACTTCCATCACTGACAGGCATCCGGTCATCCCTTGATCTTGGCTTTATCGAGTCAATATATCTTTACTTTCTTTGACGTGACAGAAACAGATATTCACTAGCCGACTGCCGTTTAGCTCAAACCGCAAACAAGATCCCAGCCACTCATGTCTAATCAGCAGGCATTAGAGCCTTGGCGCACCTCTCCGCCATTGGGTTGCGTCAGATCCAACATCGCCGTGTCCGAGGATGCTTCGTCAAGAAACCAAGACGGAAAGACAGCATGTCCAGGCCGGACTCAAGTGTCTCAGCGAGTCCTGCGGCCGTTCCAGACCGAGGTGTTTTCCTCCACAATCTACGACTGGACGTTGACACGCTCTACCAACTATCGTCTCGCCTGTCGTCGTTATACCGGAAAATAGCCTCAACCCCCTCCAAGCAGTTTTCCCCTACGGCGATCACCAGACTTCCTACGGGGGATGAAACCGGTCGCTATCTCGCGGTCTACGTTGGGTTGTCTTACTTGAGAGTGGCCTTCATTGATCTTCTGAAAGATCAACCTGTCCAGGGACAGTCTCGTGTCAGGAGAACCTTGGAGAAAGCGTGGCCCATCGAAGAGCACCTGCGACGAGATGATGCCTTCAACCTGTTTGCGTGGATTGGGGACTGTATCGCCGAAGTGGTAGCCGATAGCCTTGATAATCCCACAGAAAGGCTGCCGAGCGAATTGACTACAGGAATCTCGTTTTGTCTACCTCTTGAGTATGATTATACCTTGCTTCATTAGACAAACTCAGTCCTTGCCGCCCATCTCATAGCTAATATCTAATAGACAAAAGTCCCTGGACGAAGCCATTCTGATGCCCACGGGAAAAGGGTTTGTGTTGAGTTCAGATTTGAACCTTCGTCAGGCCTTGCTGCGTGGGTATGAACGCCACACGGGAAGCTTTGATGAAGATCGCGACAGGCCAGGCCCGGCCAAAAAAAGGAAGCTCTACAGTCTACCTACGCTGAAGATTGCGGCCATGACCAACGATACCGGCGCAACCCTTGCTTCGCTAGCGTACTCGATCCCTTCCCTGCCTAATACCCGCGTTGTCATGGGCTTAATTGTTGGGGCGGGATGCAATGCGACCGTGCCCTATCCCATTGCAGATCTTCATGAGTCGAAGACTCGACATCTCCGCTCTCAGGATGCGGACGCTGTGCAAACGTTGGTATCCACGGAATGGACACTGTCAAGCGCGGCGGCTCCCTTATATGAGCTGGGTATTCTTACCGCTTGGGACGAACAACTAGACAAGCAATCTCAACGGCCGGGGTTTCAACCATTTGAGTATATGGTCGGTGGAGCACATATTGGCGAGCTGGTTCGAATCATCTCCCATGACTGGTTTCATAGAATTCTAGGAGTTCCGGCAGCCGAACTTCCCCTGAAGCTTGTCGAAGAAAGGTCCCTCCAAACGGACTTTCTATCTTTGGAGGTCGCCTCAACTCACAGCGATGAAAAATTAGCAACCAAACTATCAATATACCTTCCTCCTCCGGGAACGAGCAGCTGGACATGGACGCCAGAGTCAGCAAGTGATCTCCGTGCTATCGCAGCAGCAGTGCAGGACCGCGCAGCGTCATTGGTGGCTTCTGCGGTGATCGGACTTTTGGTCAGTACCCGCGAGATCCGCCTCCAAAATGTCGAGACTTGCAGTGCCTCGAATAACAACGCACAACTGATAAACAGCAATGCTCCCAATCATTCCGGCTGGAAACACGGGCCCGAAGAACTAGCGGTGGCAGTCTCGGGTGGTGTTATCCAGCATTATCCAAACTATAAAGCGACCGTGCAAAGATACATCGACCGACTTATCTTGCGCGCAGGACCGCAAGAGGGAGGCAAAAGTGTCTTTCTTCGTGAGGTCAGCGATGGCGGAATTATTGGGGTTGGTGTTTTGGCGGGAATGGCCTCGGGTGAGATAGGGGAGATCATCTGCGGGTCATTGGATCGAGACAACGATTCAGGAGGTGAAAAAGATGTCTAGGTCAGCGTAGTTTCCTTAGATATAACTTATGGCTTTCTCTCTACTTATTATTACGTCTTTTGCTTTCTAATTGAGATTACTTCTATCTGTGTTGACCCTTAATAGATCCTAATGTTTGTGATTATGGATCACGTTCCCGTAAATATATAGTGAATTGCACAGGACGATTCCTTTTCATATCAACTCTAAACGCAGGTAAATTCCAACTGCAAGAACTCTAAGTACATTGTTTTGCATCGTTCTCAAGCACACTTCAAGGCTAGATAGTCTTTCGCTTCCGTCAATAAACTGCAGCAAAAGTCCGGCTCCAACAATGCCAGATCGTCCACCTTGTAACTCCCCGTGGCGACCGCAACAACCGAACAGCCTGTTTGTTTCGCACATTCAATATCCAGCGGCGTATCACCGACAATAACAATGTCATGAGCCGCGACTCCGCGACCGTACCGTGTCTGCAGACGCTTCAAGGAGTCCTGAAATAGCGATTGTCGATCCGGGTGGACATCTCCGAACGACGAGATCTCTAGATCAAAGATACTGGTGTCGATTCCTGCTGCGCGGATCTTGAGCAGGGCATTGGGACGGGAGTTACCGGTTAACAAGCCAACACGGAGGGGCGGATCGCATCGGTCTCGTTGATACTCGGTCAGCCAGCCGAGGATTTCCTTGACGCCGGGGCAAGGGGTGACAGGGAAGCCCTTGGCGTGGGATTCTTGGAGATATCCTGGGTGAAGAGCGAAGAATTCTGCCGTGGCCTGGTCTTTATCGTCCACGGCGTGGAAGTCTAAGATGGCATGAAGCAGACTAAGGTCGGTGCGGCCGTGCAAACTGACAGGGGTATTGGCGTGAGTGATTGTCTTGCCCACGACAGCGCTCACACAGGAGAAATAAGCATCGATGCTGAGATCTTCCGAGCGGCAAAGCGTGCCATCGATATCGAACAAAACAACCATCTCGCGGCGAGGAGGATGGGGCGTGACCAAGACACGAAGGAGTTCACGAGAACCAGAGAAAGAGGCCCGGCCGTGCAGAAACCGGTGGTTATTCAAGATATAGCCCTGACCTGGCTGGAGACACACAACAAATGCGTTCTTGTAGATGATATCTTGCAGTCGAGCAAAGCCGGACACCATTGACGCAGAAAGCTGGATGTTGTCGTCGAAGCGGAAACGGAAGATCTGCTCTTCGAGGTCGAAGATGGCCCTCGGCACGAAGACGCCGTCGTCCGAGTAGAAGCTAGTATGCTTGGCGCTGGTCACAAGCCTGTACAGCTCCTCGTCCTCTTCCTTGATGATCTCGAGAATGCGATGGCTGTCCGCCAGTAGAGATTCTCCGCCGGTCTCGGATCGACTTTTCAGAGTGGACATCAGAATTCCAGGAGGACTTTGCCAGCCACTCCGGTCAGTGTGGAAAAACAGCTCTATAGAGATCGTTAGGTTATTGGAGAGCCGGCGGAAATAGGATCCGGGACATACCTTCAGAGCTGTATCCCTTGCCAGTCAAGTTAGGTGCGAACCGGATGTGACTGACGCCGCTGCCCTGGAGCTTCTCATTCCGGGGCCTATTGATCTCACCTAGTTGGTTGGCCACGTCGACTAGAGAGTCCTCATCACATCCTTCGATAAAGGCGATGCCTTTGGTGAAGAGATCTTGTCTGACTCCATCCACGTCGGAAGGAGAGTGGAACTCTGGGGCTTTCCACTTGTTAGTTTGAGTAGTCTATGTTAAACAGTAATAATGACGTACTAAATGACCCCAAACCGCACTTTGTAACATCCATTGTCGTTTGATTGTGGATCACAACAAGAGATATGATGCTTGTGAGCAAAGAAACGGATTGCTCGAGTCTGAATACAACTATTAACAACGGAAACCTTGACTCTTTTATAGACCTACCACCATTACTAGAAGAAGCCCTTTGGAACTATTGCCACTGTGAAAATTGCATTCGGTTCTCACAACATCGTACTTTCGCTCTTCATTCGCGGAGGTATAGACCAATGATCACGATAAACCCAGCTTCTTTGTCTCGCATCATATCCAATCATTCATTCATCTTATGGTGCCTTAAGTCTTCTACTGGCTCGATGCCGTCCCTAGATGCTGAGCACATCTTCTTAGCGTACTTGATCCCAGGTTAGAACCATTGCGTAAACTGAAAAAGGTGCCAGGAGTGGCATCCATGTTCCGCACACCGATTGAACGCATGATTCTGTCGCTAGCCAAATGGGATGTCACAAGGAACGCACGCCACATAGACCGCCAGGAGTAAAATTCATGGTGTTTTTTTTTTTCTAGAAAGGGGCCAACGGACTAAAGAAGAGTCTACACCGGAGGGCTTCGCTGACTCGGATGCACAAGGCACGCACTCCTGTAACCTGCATCTCGGCGCATCGCCTACCAAGAACGGCCAAACGCTGAAGTGCCTCGAGCCATCTAGACCTGATCTTCAGTTCTTGTGTTGCACATGCTTGCCGAGTACCCGCCTTTGGGCCGGAAAAAAGAGTGATTGACAAATCGAAATGACTCAATTTAACCAGATAACCCGTCATTGACATGCATATCCATTCCGCTGAAGTCACTAGACCCCTGTGCTGCACGTAATCTCAACTAGCGATCTTCAGAAAGGTACGCTCTGCTCCAGGTCCATTCACCTCGCAGAAATCTAGATTCAAGATCTACGTTCAGCGCAAGCCTTTGGAACTGCAACGTCCTGCAGTCATGTCAGCCGTAGGTCTCCGAGCGTGAAGAGCTTTCCAATATCTTATAGAACCAACACAGAAGACTTCATCTTATTGGCATTAACGACGGCATAATGACTCTAGTGGTGGCCACAGTTCCAGTTACATTCAACTCAAGTAACATTCATAGTGCCAACATACAGGCCAAGAGCGCAGATTCGTCAAAGATGCTACACCATTCCAGGATCCGAATCCTTAGTCTTAGCTTAACCAGCATCGAAAACTCTGCAACAGCTTACTACTGCAACTCATGTTACCTCACCCTAGCTCCGAGGGTCCAAAATCCCTCGCTTAGTTTACGAACCGTGCCGCTTATGTGCAGCGCTACCGTAGCTCGCGGGTTGTTTCCGTGCAGTAGCTCAAACCTACCAACGTACTCATCTAGACAGATGAGGACAAGAAAATTGTCGATCACTTCACGCGTCTTACCGTACCCCGCTGCGTGTGCATTTAAGCCAATTCAGCGGAGTCTTCAGCGTTCGGACAAAGCGACGAATAGAGAGTCTAGAACTGGCTCCTGCAAGAGGAATTCCGTGCAAGAATGTCACTATTTTGGGATGCATGATCAGGAATGCAGGTCTCATTGGTCTTCCCTGAATCCTATTGGATTAGCGTCGTGCCCTGGTAGTCTTTGCGTTCCCTACGTCGGAGTTCTGAAGGATTAGCAATGTCAATCTTGCCACTTTGCGTGCTAGTGAACGGGCCGGACCGTGGACCTTGGGTTCTTGTACGCGTCGCAATCGAACATTTTTGTTGGGAAGAGGGGAAGAGGGGAAAAAGTGTCCGTGTTGGATTCAGCTAATGTTTTCCGCGAGCAAGTGAATATTTCCAGTTCTAGAGTACCTATCACGTCGGCAGCAGACCTATTGGTACTATGCAGATATGTATGTTGGGAAAAGGCATGTTGGGAACCTTTCGCATTACAAGCTATTACTATAGACCAGGCACGACCATGCGTCTGAGACAGGCTGTTCTTGCGTTCAGCAAGATTTCGAAACTTCGGCCGTAGCTCGTACCTCTAGTACTCGAGTCTATGCTCTATTCATACTAACTTCCTCCTCACCGTTGATTCTTTTTTCGAACAAGTGCTCGATATTCTCCAAACTACGACCCTTCGTCTCCGGCATCAAGAAGCAAACGATCACGGCCACAATCGTAGAGAACCCATACAAGAAGTACGGCCCACTAGGCGAAGATCGCAAGAAGAGCGGCGCCGTGAGTGTCACAACGAAGTTCATGATCCAGTTTGCTACGAGCTCCAAAGCGCATACTTTTGCTCGGAGTCTGGTCGGAATGATCTCAGAGGCGTAGATCTTGCCAACCTAGAATGAGATTAGCATGCCAGGTAATCTTTTGAGGAGAAAGAGCGGGGCGAAGACATACTACAGCCCACGACCAAGAGAAATTTGCCACAAATATGTAGATCAGGACAATAACGACCCATTGCGCTGCTTTCGATGAAAGACTGACTGCGTCGTCAGCTACTTGCCCGTACCTGGCATACAGCGAGCCAGTCACTATAAAGCAAATAGACATGATGAGCCCTCCGATAACTAGAGGCATGCGACGACCCCATCGATCAATCCAGATTTGAGCCGGGATGGTGCAGACCAGCATCACGATACCAGTGACACCTGACGAAAGAAAGGACGCTCTCTCGGATGTAAACCCTGCCTGTCGGAAGAGGATAGGAGCGTAGTAGAGCACCACGTCAATCTAAGAATTGTCAGCAAACATACATTGTCAAAGCGTAGATGCGGCGGCAGCCACTCATAAGACAAACTCACGCCAGTCAACTGCTGGAAGGACATCAGGAATATTCCCAGCGCTGTCCGACCGACATATTTCCGACCGAAGATCTCACTCCAAGTAGCAAGAGCCTTGTGTCTGTCTGACTGCAAACTTCGCTGAATCTCAGCCAATTCGGAGTCGACAGCTGATGGTGCGCGCAGCTTTCCCAGGACTCGCTTCGCATCCTCATTCCGACCAGCTTGGACCAACCACCGCGGCGAAAAGGGCACAAGCAGTAACCCCAGAGTGAGCACTGCAGCAACAGCCGCCTGCACAATAAACGGGACCCGCCATGACATACTGCCTGCCAGGTCGTGCGATCCATATGCAATAAAATATCCTGTCATGATACCAATGACCACGTTCAGCTGCAGGAGGCAAGCAGTCACCCCGCGAATGTCGGCAGTCGCAATCTCAACTAGGTATACGGTAGCGACGGAAATGGCTTGTCCCATACCCATGCCCGTGATCAGACGAGCGACAATAAGAGCCGCGAAGTTCGGTGACGCTGCTGAGATGACAGTGCCAATGAGATACAGAATGCTGCCGATGAAGATTCCCCATTTTCGCGAGATACGGTCGGAAATGTGCCCGCTTGCTAAGGAGGATACCGACGAGGAGAGGAGAATAGAGGAGACGTAGATACCCTGTTGCATGGAGGTTAAATGGCCAATGTAGTCGGAAAATTGTTCCATCTGGGTGATGACACCGATCGAGCCTGTTCATCGTATGAAGTGAGTCGATTTTCATTCTAGATTATATCTCGAGGTGAGTGACGAACCTGTGTCCAAGCCATAGCAGAGACCAGAAAGAGAGACATGGCTAGCAATGAGGAATAACTTCTGCTTTGGTGAAAACATTGGACCGTTTCGTCCCAGAATGATGATATTCGAAACATAAACAAGTTCGACAAAAAAAATCTCGGGTAACGACAAATTGTCCCCTGTTGTCGGGCACGGCAGCCAGCGTTACACCAGGAATTAATCCGTTGGGAAGTCACATCATGGGACCGTGAAAGAATATCAGTGCGCAGTGCCTTTAGGCCATTACGAGAAGTATTATTGTACATGGATATGCCCTAGACCGCCCCTGTAGCTGCCGCACCGCGCCAATCGCAGCCCGATGGCTTGAGTGATCAGCGCTATCAGCATTTAGGGCGATGTAACCACAGACGCAACCATCCGGCCCTTTGAATCTCACCAGGGACCAAATCAAGCTAGCCGGACTTTTCTCCCTGTGGTCTCCACCGATAGATTAACCTTGATTGGGATCGATGTCAACTACCATCGGCGCTACCGAAGAGCATCCTATATTCCCAATTAGGGTAGCCGAGTCTGTTCCGGAGATTCCAGATGCAACGCTGCATACCTGTGCGAACAGGGGGGGGGGGGGGTTCTTTCTTTTCCCTCCCCCCTTTCAAAGGGAAGTGTTAGGTAGAAATTCTACGCTTGCACAATGTTTAGCCCCTCAACGACCATATTGAAAGAATCGATCGTATATTAAGCAAACGTTGGAGATAAACTATAAAGGATCTGAAGATTCCGGTTAATAGTCCGTGCTTCGTAGATGAAATTAATTTACAATATAACATCCACAGTTCACGGAGACGAAATTGTCATCATCTCCCTCCACTTTAAATAACCTCATGGTATCAACTGAAGACATTTTACATAAGAAAGGACCAAGATCAAAGTAGGATGTGTGGAAATAGCCACATGCTGTGGCCCAAGTCGATGTTCAGCGTGTTCAGTAACAAAGAATACATTGACTGTAATGCCCATGTATCATGCTTCTATTCCATTATGACAAAACAATGTGAAAGCAATTAATCCCATGGTTCGATGGAGAATCTCCAACGCTGGTCTACTCGGATATCGCCGAAGGTCTAGGACCTCGCAAACCCATGGCTCGATAGGAGGTCAGGTTTTTACAATTGAATTTGTTCCATTAGGCTATTTGATCGCCATAAAACGAACTTCTTCCCAAGCAGAGCTCTTACAAAGAAACGCCATGGTTTGTTTGTTTAAAAGTCTCTCCAGAATTCTTGTGTTTTCCCACTACAACCAAATATATGCTGACAGAAATGAAGCCCACATTCGAAGCAATACTGAAAATCAGCACCCAAGTCGGCACTCATAACCGACCAAGAGCCGGATCCAACGTCATAGTAAGGTTAGATTTGTTTTGGGCATCGAATGGGCGCAGCACGGAAGCTGTCACGATTAGGGTTTTGTGGGTATTTCCGCATGCGGAAGTGTCCCGTGTCTCGATCGACCACAGTTCATACAATGCGAATGCTCCCATGGCACTGTCCAAGGTTCATCATAGAATTGTTAGAAACATAGAATTTCATTGTTTGGTTCTACTTAAGTAATGGTTTCGCACCAGAATTTAGCATTGTTGTTTCCTGGCTCCTCTCTCCAGTGGATAATCAATTGACACAAACTGCTGCGGGGAAATCAATGACCATGAATCAGTTCCATATTCAATAGTTTTATATTAAACAACTCATAGAGATAGTCTGGCTCATAGTTACCTCTGCGCCCGTGTTAACCATCTAGTCTACGCCTAATTTGCATGAGCGTCATCATCACTCACTACGTACGTGTATATATAGCCAATTGTATTCAGGTGTCTCTTTCGGCTTAAAAAATATAGAATTTGCGCTTTTCCCATTCTACATTACTCTTAGTACGCTCCATGCACTGTTTAACGAAAATAAATCACTCCAAAAAACTAAAAGGTCGAGGGGAAAGGTGGTGGAATTGGTCTGAACCTACGTGTTGCGCGACCACAGAAATAAGGCATCATAAATCACACTTAAGATTTCCAAAGTTGAGAGACGAGATGTGCAACGTTATATTTATTAGAAACATGAAACATTCTTCTTTCTTTTAAATCACAGATTCAGTTTCCAGAATTCGGCCATACGCCTCCAAGGCCCTCCCAATCATGCGTACCACGTCCCAAACAGCATCTCCGCTCAGAAGCTTCGCCCAGGTCTTAATGACTCGGGCGGAGAGATCTGGGCCATCTGGCATCCTTCCAGCAGTATCCACAGGACGAAATCCCGGGTCCGCTTCCTGCATCATGTCGCTTATATACGCCAGCAACCTGGTTTCATCCTCATCGAGGAGCGTCCCAGGGGTGCGGTCGTGCACCGCAGTTAACCATTTACTCAGTACGAAAGCACACTCAAGAGCACAGAGTGAATGTTGCAGGGACCACGTGAACGCTTGATTTCGGGCCACGATATTAACGCCGATCTTGACTGGGATGCTGAGTGCATGCGCAGAGTAAAGGACAGCGCGCGTAAGCTTATGTGAAGGCGGTAAAAGCGGACTTTGGTGGATCGTACGGGCGATTTTGAGCGGATCATGTGTACTCAGAGAACGCCAGGGACCTACGTCCACATTGAGTCGGATATACGCCATTCGAAGCAAGGCAGTCGAGTTGAAAGAGATCGGGCCTTGCGGGCTTCCCGGGCCGAACGATGATTCTGGGTCCAGATACCATCCCTTCTGCCAGTTTCTGAGTGCTTGCTCCACGTCTGCCACGTCTGTTGATGGCAGGCTTCGATCGGAGCCAGGTTTGGATTTGCTCATTGCTCGTAGCAGGTATATATGTTGAATTATGGCGAGGATGAGAGTGTATCCTCCTAACGAGGAGTATCCTTTTGTGTCGCTATTACTTTCGTCGCTGTTCTTTGAGAAGAGCAGGGAAAATGAACGTTGGAAATCTGACTCAGGTCCAGATTCCCTCCGGAGTTCCTTCCACTTCTTCTCGCTTCGAGCAGCCCAATCTGCTTCATGCGAAGGTAGATAAATATCGAGCTCCGAGTTGAGAATAGGCGGCGGTGTGTCGTAGACAATTGTGTGGAAGATGAAAAAGCAGAAGATTATAGCGAGTGTTCTTTTGAACCCTTCCACATGAACCCATTGATACCAGTTCATATCTTGAGTGGTCTGGGTCTGCATTTTTAAAAACTCTTCGTCGCGAACAAGATTCGTTAAGGTGTTTTGTAGTCCCACAGATTCGTTGTAGATGGATTTTGAATTTGCCCATGTTGCCACTGCCATGAGCAATAACAAGGTTTGTGCAGCAGGTAGCAACTCAACCTTACCTGGAAGCGATCTCAGGGTGGATGTGGAATGATCGACACTATTCTCGATTGTATATTGCGACACAGTCAACGGGTCATCTCCAGCAAATGTTCTTTCACAAATTTCGGCCTTGCGGTGACGAAGTCGCTCCAAAACAACGGCATGTGATGTTTTAAACAGCATGACTGCAGTTTCATTATCGAAGCTAGATTGCGCTCCAATAGCAGCCATTGCTAAGACCAACTCGGATGGGACCCTGACAGGTGAGAACGTTGGAATATGCAGCAATGGTAAATGTCGGTGGAAACCAGAGAAGTATGTCGCGATATACCTGGTCATAGTGTGGCGGGAGGGGAGCGAAAACCCAAGAGGAAGAAGGGATATGAACTTTTGTATCTCAGCATACATACTGTTCCAGTCCTCCTGAGTGATATCCCAGGGCTCCTTTTTCGATACAGAAGAGGATGTTTCAAAAGAAGGGAATGTTGAGGAGAATTCATCATATAGATGTGGTGCCGAGGGATCAGCCATTGGTACATTAGGCTGGGTACTGGTGCCCAAATCCCCCCATTCACCATGAGAACCTAGATTTTCAAGTGATGCGAAAAGGGGCGAAGGTGATAAAGGGAGGATTTGATGGTCAAGTAACAAGGTAGACAAACTATCCGTGTATGGCATGCTCATGCTGTCGATGAATAGAGAGAAGTCGCCAAAGTTCTGAGCAGGTTGAGATATAGGGAGTAAAGAAGGAATAGCAGATGACTCAACGGATGGCTCAGTTACGGTGAAGAAAGGCTCATTCGCATCATTGACAGGTATCTCCGGACACTGCATCACGTCTGCTCTGGGAGGAGACAGGCTAGGCAGGCGAAGACCGGAGGAATTGACGCCCGAGTCTTGCAGATTAGAAGCACCGGTAATTTGCTCCTTCTCTTGCGGGGTTGCATCGTTTTTCGGTATTTCTGTCTCCGAGCCTTGGCCATTTATCAAATGACTGTCATGTGTGGTGCGATGATGACGAGCTAGGAGGTCACTGAATGGCCACTATTAGTCGAGCATTCAGTCATCCAGAGCCGGTCTATACCTCCGACTAAACGTCCCAGAGCAGATGTTGCATTGAAATGGCTTTTCTTTCGTATCTGTCCATCTCAAATTAGCATCGCCACTCCTTCATAGGTCACAATGCCATACGTAATCTCTCGTGTCGCTGTAAGTGCTCATGACGAGTAAAGTCTTTGGCACAGAACTGACAACAAAACGTTCTTCTCCCTCTTTTGGGGCTGGGTCGTCCTTGATCAGAGCTATTCGTCTCTCCGTTTCTTCCTTTTTCCGAGTTGTCGTCCAGATGCGGCTTTTGCCTCTTCTTGGGGGACATTGTCGCATTCTTGTCTAGTCATAAGAAATCCCGAAGCAGCGAATGTGCCTGAAATGGTAGTGCTGACTCATACCTGAGTCAGGCAATTATCTCCACCTAATTTAGTCCACACTATAGACTGCCACAAAATAACTAGAGCAGGAGGCTTTCTTCTGAATGGAGAAGAACAAAATAAGAAAGGTAATCAGAAATGTTGATTTGAAACTCCATAGCTTGGTAGTACATTGAATAGGTTGAGGCGATCCAAGCACGCTCGGTTTCAATATACTATATATGAGTCCGGCAAATCAATGTCAAAAGATATTCAAATGACTGAAGATTGCTATTTCTGATGATGTATGGAACATGGATTGAGGCAATTTTGGAAGAATGAATGCATGATACAAAGTTGAAACGAATACAGGATTGGCAACCACTTTCTTTTCGTTCCCATTCGCGAGAATTCCATCGATGCTAAGTAGGTAGCCTCTTCATTCGACAAGCTCAGTGAGATCTGGGCATGTAGACGCTCATCTCAAATCCGTTGGTGAAAGGCAAGGTCATGTTTTGGAATCCACTCTCAGGGTTTTGCAAAAACGCCAATAGGTCTGCATAGCCCTTGGCACCCGAAATCGTGTTGTCGGTAAGCACAACGGCGCCTGGTCGGAAACGAGGCATGACAGTCTTGAGCGTCGGGAGAGCAAGCGGGGACCAGACTATAGGTATACGTTAGCCAACCTAAGAGGATGCTTGGGCCACGGTAGAATACAACTTACTGTCGAGCAGAAGGAGATCGATCTGTGGTAGGCCATCTTTCAGCGTCTCAAGCAGGTCACCCTCCCTCAAATCAATCTGTTGCTCAACTTCAGGACCACATTGCGCCCAGTACTTTCGCGCAATCTCTGCCTTCTCTGTCTCTTTCTCCGTTGCGATCACGGTTCCGGGCTTCCCAGTAAGGGCTCTCGTTTTGGCGACAGCCAGAGCAAGATATATGGTGCTGACCCCAAAGCTGGTTCCTGCTTCGACGACATTGGTGGCTCCCATGGAATTGATCAACTGGTAGGTGAATTGGCATTTATCCTCATCCAGAGCGATGAACTTGTCGAGCATGAGGCGGTCGAATTCCTCTTTCGGGTCGGTGATGGGTTTCTTGTCTTCCAAGTCGCCCAGAACGTCCGCTGAGAACACCTTTCCATTCTTTGAAATAAGGGCTTCTTGCTCCAAGGATTTCTGATGAAGCGCCTTAAGGAGCTGTAGTACATGCTGCGGGGCATCGACGGGGGAGGGACCGAGCATCTTGTCTGTGTCGAGCAGGCGTTGGAATCTCGTGAAACTTCGTTACTTGTTGGTTTCGTGCAAGGCAGTGAGAGACTGTGTGGTATAGAGCAGGAAATCTTCTCAGTGTCGTCCAGGTCTCAGCGCTAAGCTTTATAGTTTCCAGTACTCACTCTGGGGTCCAGGGGTGTATCAGGTCTTGGCATTTTGGGGAGCAATTGTCGACCCCCAAAATGCCAAGACTGAGTCATCGCTCAGTCTGATGGGGAATGGCGGTTATGAATTTACCCCGCCCTGTTCCATAACGTATGTGCCAGTTCCTCTCTTGCATAGGTAGTGGAGCCAGGGTAGATCGAGAGACTCTGAACAGTCTTGTACTGGTCCTTTACTATAAGAAATGACACCCTTCCCCAAGCACGTGAGCAAGAGCGGTGCTTTCGCGCAATGAGGCACTTAGAGGGTCGGGGATGAACTGTGTTATCACGAATGGGTTTGGAATAGAGCACGATCCATACTAAATAGCTATATCCGGCTGGCTATGAAGACGAAAGTGCTCAGGGAGTTGTGAGTTTGCATGTGGCACATTAATCTAGCTAAACTTACGGCTTCTAGTGTGGAACACGTACCAGAATGATTCATGCCTGAGGTCTCCTATTACCTGGACTCGTTCATTCTGTCAAGCATCCGGCCGGTTGCATTTGCCTTTCTGGGGCCGTTGTCACCTCATTGGGAGTATTTAAAACTGGAAGGAACTTCTCATTTCATGCCTAGCAGGGAAGCGAGTGGGGAGTCGATAATGAATACTAAAAACCTAGAGGCGTCAGAGAAAATGGTCTATCTTCAAAAGTATTAGACTAGCTCCCTACAAGGTTGCGCACAGTTACATTATCCATGGAAACCAGCCCCCTCAGCCTTGTGACGGTGGGTGTAGTTACTCGATCTCGGCGGTTAGTAGCAGAGATGACATGCATGAACTGAAACTTATTAAGGGTGGGGAGGCTGCGGATGGTTTCTAGTTCCCTTCAGAAAAGACTCGGGTTCTTTTATGGTGTATTAGCTAGATAGTAGTATGAATGGGTCTGGAGCCTCATGCCAGGAGCTGTCGAGATGGCCCCAAATTTGACGGCCCCCGGTTTGCTGGCATCCCAGCATGACTGAAACTCTTGGCTATTGGCATCATGTATGGTTGTAGATTGCTGTTTCAAGGTCTATAACCATGTACTCTTGCTACGTTGCCTTGTAAGCTTACTGCTTGGGTACTTAAGAATGTCTTCTTCCAGCTGGATATCTACTCTTTTCGACAGTACAGTCACATCTATCCTACTCAAGCCCTAGACATCACAACTCATCTCCAAAACATACACCAAGATATTCACCACCATGAAATACATCAGCCTCATCCTCTCCCTTGCCGGCATTTCTATGGCAAAGGGTATGTCAATCCATAAACACACACGTTCACTCACTCAACCTACATACTAACCCATCCACCGCAGTCTGCGGTAACATCACCGTATCCAGCCAGCTCGACATCGACATTCAAGCGGCGACCAACTGCACCGTCATCGATGGGAATCTCGAGATCCTGTCCGACTTCCCCGACCACTTCAATCTCAACGTTGTCGTCGTCACCGGGAACGTCATCGGAAGAAACCTAAACTCGCTCACGCTGGTCAGTATTCCTGCGATGGCGGCCGTCGGCGGGAATATGGAATTGACGGGGAGCTTTTTTACGTATGTTCTTCTGGCTCTTCTGACAGTGCCAAGGTATTGAAAATGGGTTTATGGAATTACTGATTGAGTTTGATATCTATAGTCCCTCTTTCCCCTCCTTGCGGGACGTCGATGGGGACTTCAAGGTCCTTTCTACAAATGAGATTTATTGCTCGAACTTTGATGGTTTGGTGGAACGTGGTGGCGTGCATGGCACTTTTGAGTGTCGCGAGGGATGGGAGGTTTCTCCTGCTGAGGTTGGCCTTTAGAGTCGTTCTAATATTGATGGATTTGACTAGATGGTTGTTGCCGTGCTGCGTTCGGTTCTATTTCCTTGCTGGGCTCCGTGGTGGAACTTCTCTGTATTCAGATCATTGCAGCAGAAATATAATTTCATCCGGATATGCAAGCCTCGTTTACTTCAATCTATCTATGTTCAGCTTTTCCCTCGCTCTATATCTCCATCCTAAAACGTAATCTTTCATCTACCTCATGTTTATTGATTGATTTAGGCTGCGTAAGGTGTACCTAGGGCGTGCTTAGGTCTATGAAGTGAGTAAACAACGGCGAGGAGTGAGCAATAAAACAGAAAAGAAAAGCATTGGCCTGGCCAGAAGTCCAGTATATATATACAGAAAATTATAGATATCATTGCCAACTCAAGAAATGAGGCAGGAGTAGAGATGTTCTTTCCCCAGACAGTTCAGCATATCCAGTGCCTCAAGCAGCTACCACTCTCTTCGCAACATCATAAATCACATCAGCGACCGCCTGCGGTTGGCTCAGCATGGCACAGTGTCCTCCGTCAACATCGTACGTGCGTACAACGCCTTCCCCAGGAATACCGGCTATACTCTGTTGCGCAACAACTGGGAAGCTTACATCCCGAGTACATAGAATGTAGCTAGCGGGCACATCCCGGTAGGCCTCGTAGGTTAACGCAGTGCGCATAGCCTCTGGCGCATGGGGAACCAATGAAGCGAGATGTTTGGCGGCAGTTTCATCGTCAAGGTCGCTGTAGAAGTTCTCTCTCGGGTTCTTGGGATACATCTGGTCTCCCTGGATGACGGATCAGCATTACATATCTGGCAAATGAACCACAATCATATAATGTGTTTCGTTGGATCGACTTACTTCCAGTGTCATGAGCGGATCCAAGCCCCCGGGCACAAAGGTCTCGACGCTTGCTCCGGCAGGTATCAAGAATGCAGCTAGATATACAAGACCCACAACGCCGCCATTCTTGCCCTGCGCGGCGAGGTCTTTACGAGCATAACCTTTGACACTCTCGGTGCCCGGAATTCCGGCGTATGAGTGCAAGACCAGAATAACCTCTTTGCCTTGAGACACGAGCCCATCTAGATACCTTTTCTGAATATGGTTGGCGTCGTCATAGGCCGTGGTTGACGAAGGTCCACCGGCAGATGGTAACGTTAAGGTCTCTGCTGGGTATCCTTGTTGTCGAAGGATGGTGGCGACAGGATCGAATGTGCTTCCTTGGTGCCAGGCACCCGGGATGAGGAGTATAGTCGGCTTCTCTCTATTTTCCGCCATGATGGGGAATTATGTTCTTGTCGTTCAGTCGAGCTTCGGGGATGACAAGATCATATATAAATGTTGCGACCGGTGGGGACGGACGGGATTCGGAGGAGAGCAACACCCGATTCTGTTCCGTTCTAACTAACACCTGGTATAGTTGATGGGGGCCAAAGTTAGTCTATTTTAATCCAGGATGAAGATATACGTCATTTCATTCGGATAGTAAGAATCATACCACCCGCCTTCCGGAGTTCTTGATTCAAGCTTAATTAACAATATAACCCTCAAGGCAAAGTAAGGAAATACCAGGCAGTTGAGGTTGCCGCTCATCAAAATATTGAGACTGCGAGGTTCCATAGTATGAGACGGAACGTGCGAAGACAATGATAATGTACTGTTGTCTGCTCACCACAAATTACGCCGATTTTTAGGGGTTTTATGTCTTTCTTTTTCGGTTGAATGTAGATGAAATGGTATGTAAAAATGTCCGCTTTAAATATGACCAGCACCTTTCTGTTAGCTTAGGGCTATCTAATTCGTTGACCGATCCAAATTGTAAATAACCTCATCTGGACAAAATCACAATTCTGTGCCTCACAGTATGGGAAGCTACCTTCTGCATGAAATTGGGGTGACAATGCCAAGGCTAGGTTTCTTCTGTGCACATTGACATAAAAAAGGCAACCAACAGAAAGTGTCGTGGTCAATGCCTGACCCCGCTAGCTCAGCCTCCCTCGGCGGCTACGCGTTGTGATGCCTTGAGGTTTGCTGCTTCGGGCTTTCCGTCCTTGGTTGAAATTTTTCGATTCCATTCTCCTTGGACCCAGTAGCACAATTTGTGAGGTGCCACTGGACCAAAACGACATGAGAATCTGCGAACAGTCGCGATAAACCCCCACGATTCACTGAGTATGTTCAAAGCACTTTAACATCAAGCGAAATACAGATCTCAGGTGGAATACGCAGAATAGTTTCAACGCAAAGAAGCTTATTCTTGGCCTATGGCGAATTCAATTCAAGATAACATCATAGATACAAATGCACCTGAGAAGCTCAGCCATGAGAGGACGCAAGCGCGGTGCACCGAACGACGACGAAGACGTTGGGGCACATGTTCCAGAAGCTACTTGCAACACAGCAAGGGGATATGCAACTCTCACGCCAGATTCCAAGCTCGACAGATCTCTGACTAGGAAAAAACACAAGATTAAGGGTGCAGTTTCCTCTGCAGTCCTTGGCAATTTCTTGGACACCGTTTCAAACGATCCCAGACCTTTAACACCCGGCAAGAAGAGTGAAAAAGACGACAAAACAAACGACCCAGATTCAACCAAGCGGCCTTGTAAAAGTGCAAGCCTTCTACTTGACACTAATCTCGGGAGTTATTGGCCATCACAATCCCCTTATTCGAATGACATATACACGGTCGGCTGGATATGCGCTATAAGCACCGAGTACGTTGCCGCTCAAGAATTTCTCGACGAGGAGCACGGGATACCGCAATCTGCTAGAGTACATGACAACAATTGTTATACCTTAGGGAGGATCGGGGAACACAATGTCGTTATTACGGTCTTACCAGCCGGAGAGTATGGCAGTGTCGCCGCGGCAGCCGTCGCAAGTGACATGCTACATAGTTTTTCCAATGTCAGCATTGGGCTGATGGTCGGCATCGCCGGTGGTGCGCCAAGTCAAGATCACGATATTCGCCTGGGTGACGTTGTGGTTGGTGCTGCAGGCAGTGGGAAAGGAGGAATATTGCTGTCGAACTTTGGAAAACGGATACAAGGGAGAGGTTTTGAAGAAGCAATGTTGCTGAGACAACCGCCAAAGCTTCTTCAAGATGGAGTTAATGCTCTAGAAGCAAATATCGAGAGAACAGGGTATCGTTTGGACCAGGCTGTCAGCGAGGTCATATCGCGAAACCCGAGACTGCAGAAGAGATATCAGCGACCGGAGCCAAGTACAGACAGACTCTTCACAAGTGATATTACGCATGACTCAGCTTGCACAGCTAGCTGTAGCAATGATCCATCGTTACTGATTCCGCGCGCGGAACGGATTGAGGGCGATGATAACCTTGCAGTTCACTACGGTTTGATTTACTCAGGGAATCAGTTGATAAAGGACGCCACCTTTCGAGGTAGGTTTGCAAAGGAGCAGAATGTTCTATGTTTTGAGATGGAGGCAGCAGGGCTCATGATACATTTCCCATGTCTAGTTATTCGTGGGATTTGCGACTACGCCGATACCCACAAGCATAAGGAGTCGCAGGGATACGCGGCAATGGTGGCCGCAGCATATGCAAGAAGCCTTCTTTACCAAATCAATCCATGCGAATAATATTTTTCAAGCCATTACATTGACATATGGCTGTTCTTCGACGTCTAAGAAATAATGTGACTCTTATTCAAGCTACCAACAACGAAACATCTGCTGCTTTCCCTATTGATTGACGAAAGGATGTCTTCATGTATTCGTCTTTCCCTCTTCACATACTCGTTTAAACACCTCGTTTGTATGCTGCATCACCTTCTCAACCGCCCCCTCTCACCTGGTTTTCTCCAATTTCTTGTTCGCAGGAAAAACCTCGCCATTCCAACTCACCCAGTAGCACCCACTCCCCATGACCCCATCGCTTCCCACTGCCACCTCATCGGCCTCTTTCACTGTCTTTTCCTTGGCATTTGATGGAAATTTTGAACTGGTCGCCGCAAACAAATGCCTCTCGCCACTTTCCTCAATCGGTACCATGAACGGCCACAAAAATGGTCTTAACACCGTGGCCAATACCCGTCCGCCCGTCAGCTCGCGGAAGATGCCAGTATCCACGCCGGACGGGTACGCGTGCACAAACGATGTATGCACATGTTGTCGCGCCATGCCCTCTAGGAAAAAATTTCCCATTAGGCTAGCATGCGCGCCGCATCTCTGCAAACTGAAATTCTTTGCCAAACTGAGGTCGGAGTAATCGAGCACACCAGAGCCACCGAGACGGACGGCAACGTGCGGGTCTAGCACGGAGACAACACGCGATAGTTGCGCATTAACAGTACTGTGATCGCCCGCTCCGACCGAGGGCTTAGCAGCAGCCTCCAATAGTGGCATCAACCCCATGACGAAACGCATGCGAGCGTAATAATGCAAAACGAACTTGCGGTCCAGGCCCTCGGCGGTCTCGTCGCGGCCTTTCAGCGTCAAGCATCCCGGTGTCATGAAGAGGAGGTTGACCTTTCGTTCGGATGCAGCTATCTGGGCGCAGACGCGATCAACATTCTTCAGAAGAGAAATGTCCGACTGCAGGAAGGTCGTTTTGGCGGAAGGGTTAATGCTTCTTATGGAGGTTATGGCATCGTCTGCAGCTGACTGATTGCGACCGATGAGGTAGATCTTCGGCGACAGACTATATCGGGCGAAGGCTAGGGCTGTAGAGAGAGAGATTCCGGACGTACCGCCCACTGGCACGGTAGATGTGAGCTTCTACCAATTCAGTAGATGATGAGGAAGTCTTACCAAATACCCCGACCAGACCTGCTCCTAGGGACTTGAGAGTCGCGTTGTGAACTTGGACTGCTTTTAGGCTTACCATGGCTGTATTACTGTCAATGAGTTAATGATGATATCGGAACTGGTATGGTGATTGTCTAGATTTTCCCTCGTTGTGATCGCGTCCTTTTATTTTGGTTTGGCTGATGTGAGCCATTGCTTGGTGGATAACGTTAGCCGGTCCGTAAAGCCAAGCAACTCGTCTTAATGGATCCCACCGCGTATGGTGCCTAACTGCTTTCAATATGGCACCTGCTCAGCTGATTTCTTTGATATATCTAGCAGCTATCACTTCTTTCTTATGTTTATATTCTCTAAAGTTTCTAGACCTCTAGATCATCCATTTATCTAGTGTTAAGTATCATACAACTCCATTGGCTTACACTCGTCCACCTCTTCTCGCATCAATGTAGAAGGCCTACTATTTTATCTCTTATCACATTGTCAATTTCAAAATGATCATTAATTGCAGCAGCCTTGTTAGTATTAATTCTCCCAGCGACCATATCCCCAATCGCGAGCAGATAGCATCCCGAGCAACCATGAATCATGATGCGAGCACACCTAAGCCACCTGTTGTCAGCAAAACCCTCCGAGTGAGCCCTAGATGGCCCTGGTAACTTGTATGTCGCAAAATAACCACTTCCATATCAGCAATAATGAACCCACAGCGTGACCTTTGAGGTTCCCCGTCCATGTCGCTATTCTATTTATATGATAATATCATAATCTCCCGAGCGCAATTCGGACCTGTACCGTTCTCAATCGCTATTTCAAAAAACGTAAACTCTGGCTTGACGTCTCCGATGGGTCTCGCCCCATCGCCTGTATCAAGCGATACGCTGGAGGAAATAACCACGCGAATGCAGAATAGTCGAAGGTGGCTCCTCGGTTTACACCGACAATTAGTATCTTAATCTATATGTTATCGTTCCAGCCTACCTCCATAGAATAACTGTTCATTAGTCCTTTCACCTTTGACCGTTTCCTGGAGGCTCTTTGCGTTATTGAACAATCCAGGGTGGCTTAGCTGGAACCTTTTAGTTAAATTTGACCCACCGCTCGTGTTCGCGTTGATCCATTGAACCCATATAAGGTTATGTTCAACCTCAAACAAAGTTACAGGGGTAGAGAAACGGAAGGCTATTCTCAGGCAAGCGACCAAGCAATTGTATTCCCCCTCCCCACTTCCTATGCTGTGTGTTCTTGGACTTCTGTAAACACCTGCCTTGAGCGGGACAAAGGAAAGATCATTCAAAGCAAATACCGCGTGCCGGCGGTGCAGCGAAAATTTCGGCTGCCCTGGTGTTTTAGCCGACCCGGGGAATATAGCAATATGCAACATCGCATCCATCGTCCGAGCTTCTCCGTGCTCAGTACTGCGCCAGAGAAGGTCACAATATTTGTGGAATAAAAGTCTTCGGCGTGGGTCTGCAGTATAGGGTAAATTAAAAGATTTCTAAGCAAATATCCAGGACTGGCAGGAAAGCCATGCGTTGAGGCTGAGCGGGCAGATCCAAGACTCCCAGGTGGGGATAGTGGTATACTAATTCCTTCGACCCCTACTGCACGATTGAGCAGGGCTTTGTCTTCTGCTAATCATCTAGTGTTGATAGATGATCTCTTGGGGGCTGAATAAGAGCCTCAGGTAGCCTTATTTGCCTCTAAATACTGCCCCTCGTGTGTATTATATGTAGGGAAAATAGCTTAAATCTTGAATTAGTCTCGTTGTTCTATTAAACTTCAGAGTTTATATTCCAAAGCCTCCTACCGCGTATTTAAGTGTATCGCGAAATACTTTTAACCTCTATATCTATATAGCTTAAATATTACTATTCCGGATCTGAAGCCTCCAAAGGAAAGATATCCCTCCGATACTAGAGCTACTTGAATAAATATCTCGCTATAACATGTATTTCTCTTATTAATCCATAGATAATAACAGATATTGTTATATTTCCTAATAACCACACATATCTTAGCAGCATGTCTAAGTACTGTGGTAAAATAATCAGGATAATATTTTATAATAAGCGCTGCGCGCGATTCTACAACATTAGCGTTAATATGATATATATTTTTAACTATCTACAAGATAGTGGTCTTAAGAGAGCGACTGGCCATTATAATAATAAGAGCGGTAAGAGCGCTGCCAGCTCGTTGTCGAAACCGGCTATGAGTCTTATTATGATGGTTGTGGGGAGCTTGATCGCCGGCATGCTATGATAATCTTCTTCTGTGATGGAATATGGGATAATATCGGTGATTTTGGATCATAGTGTCTCCTTTCTCTTTCTTTTCCTGGTTTGATTGGCGGCGATTTGATGACTTAGCGAGCTGAACTTGATTCCGCAAATTGTTGGAGTTTCCGATTGCTGTGAGAAGACCGTACAATATAACCCCTTTCATGAAGTCAACTGATATACCGTGCCTCGACGACCAAGGATGAATAACCTTCTGGAACCATGTTGCTTGAGTATAAGTGGCTTCAGCTGACACTCTTACGTTTATAAGGATGACGAAACTTACAGATAGGCGAAATTTGTTGGCGCTTTAGATGCCCGAGGAGCAAAAGGGGGAGCACTTCCCTATCTACTCCTCCATGCCCTTTTCCATGTACTATTAGTGCAAAGGATATCTGGCAGGCATGCTTAGGAGCCGACACAGTTGTGATGGTGTATATGGCCCAATGACCATTTGATTGACTGAAAATATACTCATCGCGAACCTGCCTCGGCTAATCTTTTCCAGTCTCTATTCCATGTCGAACGGTATCCTCACAGGCATGGCTTTAGCCGGCGAATGGAGTAATTTTCGGCCAAGCGTAAATGCCCTCGTGTCTCAACCCAAACGAAAGCCCACCAACGAAGGTCTCACTTTGTATCGCTTCGCTGGCTTATGTCTCAGAACATATTCCTGGTTCGGATCCCAGGCAAAGATGACATAAACAGGCTCACATATTCACCTCTTGCGATAATCATGGTGCCGAGTGTTGGTCTACTTCTATCTGTTGGCATTATTGCAGTCGGATGTCGAAGGTTCGAATCTGGCATGCCGATCGCAGGGAGCTGCAGTCTTGTGATAGCTGCAGCATGTCATCCAACGATTAACGAAGACGAAAACGAGCCAGGGATTGAGAATCAGTCCCTTAAATTGGGGGTTCAGGCCTCATGGGAATGGAACGACTGGTCATTGTACGTTTTCAGCCTCTGTTGTGACTTTGCGTAGGATGGAACAATCTATAAACAGTGATCATGATGTTAATCACCTGACATAAGCTCACGTAATCTGTATTCACAGTGACAAAGTTGGCACGTGTGGCCAAGTGGTTAAGGCGCCGCACTCGTAGAACTAAAGCTGATTTGGTGATATGCGGAGATCGAGGGTTCAACTCCCTCCATGTGCATTTCTTTTTGCATATATTGTTTTGCACCCTTCCCGACCGGACACTACTTAGTGTTGGTAGTTACCTTAACCACGCTTGCCAAGTGGTAAAAGCCCCTGCCTGCACTTGCAAAGCGGGACACTCGTCCTTCCGGCTCTTTATCCGCCATATGGCAGAGTATCACCAGAAAGCAGTTGTTCATGTCCGAGGCAATTATTGCTGAGATCGGGTAAACATGGGGGTTCGATACAGTGCATTCAAGAATCTAGGAGCATGGTTTCACGCACATCAATGATCAACTATCATGGTTAGCAGCGGCGTAGGACAAGTTTGACTTCTCTTTCTATTGAGTATCCGTGACTATTCATCCCAGCTCGTCACTATGCCAGACTGTTTAACCTCATATTTGCAAAGCTGGAAGCTGAAACATAACAATTGGCAAGATGGCCGAGCGGTCCAAGGCGGTAGGTTAAGGTGTACCTTAACTGACAACTCAAGCTTGAGTTTCCTACTCATCGTAAGATGGCGTGGGTTCGAATCCCACTCTTGTCATTTCTTTTTGCTTATAAAGTTCATCTTCGCGGAAGGACAGAGTTCGGTTCCTCAGCGTTAATCTCTCCTATATTGATCTTATTCTTGAAATGATACCACGCGACACCTACTTCTTAGTCGTTATCACCTTTCACACTATCGCAAACCCCTCCAAGACCCAAGTCCTTATAGCGAGATGAGATTTTAGATTAAGATCTTTAACTCAAGCTAGGTTATGCAGAAGTCTAGTTTTGCAGATCTATCGTATTTTCCTCTTCAAGTAACTCCAGTTGATTTCAAGCTCAGCCAAACTATGGCTGCTAAAACTCAGGCCAAAGATGTGCTAAACTTATAGCTCAAAATATATTATGGTATAGGGACAACGAAGAAAATGAAATAATGTATTACTGTCTGATCTTTGATCATGTCCACTCCGTGCGCGCCGAGAGCCTGACAAGCTTTCGCATGAGGCGGGAAAAGATCGGCTACTTTCAAATTCAGCAATGCGGTTATCTTCTTGGTCCATGAGATAAGCACTCGGCAGTTCTATGGGCTGCTGCTAATAGTAGAGTTCTCATACAGCTTGTACAATTCAAGTCCGCAGAGACAGCCTTAGTCAACTCAATTGCTTGGATGATATTACCTACGGAGAATGGTTACTGAGACCCTTCTAATACTGTACATTAATTAGAATCGTCAAGCATTTATCAACTGATAAATTTTCAACTGGGACTAAAATGCTTGGAACCAGTTAATATAACTTCTGTTACCAGAGTGGTCTCAGAGTGCAATGCACATGAGAACCGTGAGACCCAGACTTGTGGATCGGCCATGAACAATCACTAATACCGTCGGATAGGAATACGTCTCCCATCCCAAGGATCATCTTCGACCCGACCTTAGTTCTCAGTCCCCACGTATTCCTTCTTCTTGGTGGTAATATGAGAAATAATATAAGAAAAAAAATATTTTAGACTTATAGTTATTCTATAAAATAGCCAGAATAATTAATTGCTAGATCTATATACTATTAGATAATTAGAGATTATAAATTGAAGATATTTTAGATAAAAAGAAGGAATATTCTAATTAGTTTTATAGAAGGCTTTCATATTTTATTAGAGGATCTTAATTGAATAAAAGATTCTTAACTCTAGTTAGATCTTATTAATATATAAGGGGTTTAGATTTGGTTTTAAGATAGTTCCTTTTATTCCTTATAAGACAATTGCTTAGTTACGAGTTATAAATAAACTTGTCTTTTATCGGCTCCTTTGTACTGTCACACTTATATTCTTTTGTGGCTACCGGTAGCCACCAGTAACTTGGCTCCTATCGGTAGTTGATAATTAAGACTTTTCCAAAGCGGCCATATAGATTACTTGGGCGGAATTTGGTATTCACTTGTATGCTTCCACGGAAACATGTGAATATTCTGGGCATTAAGAAGATTAACGTAAAATGCCAAGGCATTCATCATAGCAAGAAAGTCCTCGCGAGCTTCCTCTTGGTTAGGGTTGTTCTCAACCTTTTCTTTGATGAGTTTATCAACCTTCTGATAAGAATCACAAAGAAACTCCACACCTAAATGGCCAACGAACTCAGCAATTGACGGGACGAGATCTCGGAAGAGTATTATCAAATGATGGAGGCTAAATTCAGGGCGTGTAGCAGACAACTTAATGATATTGTCGAAGATATGATAGCCTAATGTTCGAACCACGCTATTGGAGAAAACCATAGCGCCGAGGTAAGAATTCTTCGAGCCCGGTTTTTCTGGTGCTTCTCCGCGGTGGAGCTTTTCGATTTCGTCAGATATACTGGACCACGATTTCGTCGTCTATGAATTGTGTTCAGTTAGAGATCATCAGTGACAGCAGAAGAACATACCTCTGTATGAATCTCATTCACGAGGCTCTTCACTTCTTTCGACACACCAGTTCTTTGGGAATGAAACAGTGGGAGATTCCTAGGATCAGGTTCGAATTCCGAACCGTCCCAGAGGACAACCTCGATCGGCTGCTTGCCATCGCATTGACCTTTCCAAACTTCATCGGCAACCCATCGCAGCTTTTCAAGATCTTCGTCGATGACTTTGCCGCATGTGGCTACAGCTTGGTGCTCAGTCACCTCGCCATACTTTATAACCAGGTGCTGGAAAGATGAAAGAAACACTGAGCCATCGGGCTCCTTCGCCCTATCGGGCGCCTTGTAATCGGCGGGTGTGTACTTCTCGTACTTAGTGACATACAGGCAATCTAATACGGACCACTTACAATCAATTGTTCGAGCGGAACAAGGTGGTATAACTGGTCTCCAGCGACAACAGC
This sequence comes from Aspergillus ochraceus, assembly GCA_004849945.1. Classification (NCBI taxonomy): domain Eukaryota; kingdom Fungi; phylum Ascomycota; class Eurotiomycetes; order Eurotiales; family Aspergillaceae; genus Aspergillus; species Aspergillus ochraceus. The sequence goes on along the minus strand of SSOS01000001.1, from coordinate 3,356,715 downwards.
ATGAGTTTGTAGAGAGCGATATGGCAATGCACTTCCGAGTAGCGCAACCAATCGTGGGTTCAAGTCGTTTATTTTCACTGTAATTGTTGTATCAAGCATAGGCCACTTGACCTTGACTTCATGGGGTGCCTGCGACTGCACTTTTTGCAGGGCGTTCATTTTAGAAAGGATATTTGTAGTAACGTTAACAGAGGAAGAGATAGTGTTAAAAACTAGATAAATCTGGACTATATGCAGGAATATCAGAGGTTCTTTATCCTCAGCCTCTTGTCGTCTTAACTTGTGAAACCTAGGTCAATTAAGTCATTATGCTGTCACTCAGCCTTGATAAGCGTATTTAACCACATACTGAAATAGACAGTAAGATATCGATCCTGATAACTCAGTCAAGAGCTACCTTCAGAGTGCGAGTAATGCTGGTAGGTGATGATGCGTTCACAACTTCTTCCGGCCAGGTTGGGCGACTGTGGCAAATACGACACCGTAAAAGTCTAGGGAAGAGAGGAATTGCCTTTTATTATGTAGTGATTGCGTATGAATTGGTTGTTGCATATCGTAATGGATCACTCCTCTTATCCCATTATGGATAGTACTTGAGACCAGCAGCATTCAGACCACGTCCATGCTTTGGAACCGACAGGTTAATCGCAGAACCAAAAGCAGGTTTAAGTCACCATTTACTTTCCGCTAACCAGGGCTCAGAGTTTTCATTCCGGCATACCAGTAACGATGTGACTGGAGATTACAGTTCTTCTTTTCGCTGGCTATTCAGCTAAACGCCTATCATACCTACGTCATCAAAAATCACATATAGCTTATACTACAGCTAGATGGAGACTTTTTCTTTTGTCGCAGTTCCAGTATAAAGAAGGTGCCGGACCACGGCAAGTTTCTAATATCTCATAGGGTGAGTAAGTCTTGCCTATCTAAAACCTAAAAGAATTTGGACACGGAGCTCAATCATCTTCATCCCGGCCTGTCTGCTTTGTTGAATTGTCATTCCTGGCTTTTTTCCCCAATGTCAGTCCTAGAGTTACCTTCATAGCTAAGCACCAAGGACACGGCGTACTAATGTGTGCGCAGGACATTATACGATGCCTGATACAGCCACCAATGAACTCGAGGGAGACCCCTTCCGGAAAACCTGTCTTGTACCCTACGTGGACCCTGACTCGGCTTCTCCCCCTATTAAAGAAAAGTTGAAAATGCTCCCATTTCGGCGCAATATCCTTTTGGCTCTGGCTCATTCCCACGGCCTATTTCCACATTTCAGTGGTCTCCTGGGTGCTTGTTTTGATGGGAAGCAGCGCAGTATTCCAGTCCTCGATTGGCAGTTGGTCGTGCTACGGACTGCTACTGTTCTCAAGGCCAAGTATGAGTTTGAAGTTAACCAACCGGTGGCCGAGGTATTTGATTTCCCGCAAGAAAAGATGGATGCCATTGGATGCTCTATACAAGATGTACTGAAGGGTCAAGGCCCATGGAATGATCGGGATCGGGTAATTCTTCGCCTGATAGAGGAACAGCTTTCGACCTACGACAACGAGCCTACTACTGTAAAGGATGCCTTGAAAATTTTGTCTGTCGAGGAAGTGGTGGAAGTCCTAATGATGATTGGTGTGTACGCTTTACTGGCTCGAGTGATTAAAGGCTTGAAGGTCGATGATGACAAGCCGACGCCTGACTTGAAGGAGAAGATTAAGGCTGCCATTAGCGGCTGAAGAAAACACTTCGAATTATTCTAGTGTTCTTTGTCTAATATGAGGTTAGGGATCAATGCGTTTCACATATCCCACGTGGAAGAAGCTTGCTCAGGTCATAATAATGCTCTCGAATTACGAATTTGGGTAGATACATATTGCAATTTAATGAGGGATTCAGGGGTGGAATCATGGCATAGTTAAGGGCATTTCGCCATCTTAATATGAAGTCAATGCTACTATGAGTTAATCATCCCACAGTTTCCGGAGGAATGGCGAGCATTCTTTGAAGTGGAGATATGTAACATGGGTTGGCCGAACGCAGCCATTCTGAGAAAGCCGGGCTATGACTAAACCACATTCACTTGGGTCTTGCTCTTGTTCCACGTCCCTAGTAAATGTCGCAGCGAATTCTGGATAAAAATAATATGTTTGTGTCTGGGTTACTATGGTCTAGGTGGGTCTGTTTCCAATGTACTACTTAAGCCTATCGATTCCGCCGCTCTGTTGAGCCGGTGCCGTGGAAACATCCAAGAATGGCTCCCTTCACGCAGCAAATTACGCTCCCTGGAGCTGCATTCCCCTTACAGACCGTGGTCTCGCTTGTGGACCACTATAGCAAAAGTGACTATTACATCTACGAACGCAATGAGAGGTGGCACATCGGTCTTGGTGCCCATGCGTCCTTGGTCCTCGATTCAAACGGAGAAATCGCGATCAAGGTTGACAAAGACGGGCGGAGGAAATCGTTGCCTATTGAAAATCTGCCAACACACGAAGTCAGACGATTCGTTGCCGAGTATCACGACCGAAAGATATTCGGTCAGGTCGGATTCAACTTTTCCGCACGGTGCTCAAGCCAAGCTTTTAAGCCAAGTCAGTGGCCAATGCTAAGCCTCATGGTTCCCCGTGTGGAGGTCACCGTCGACCACATACAGATCACAGTTGCAGGGTACGTTCAAAAGGACGCACTGGAAGTAAGTGATTATATCAGAGACATACTTGAAACGAGCTCTACAGGCAGTCTGAATTTGCTCTCCACACCCCACGAGGTGATTGATGTCACAATAAACGCAAACGAGTACAAGACCCGCGTGGCGAACGCAATCACAGATATCGCCAATGGCAAATATACCAAAGCCATCCCATCCAGGAAGGTTCCTTTGAATTTTCGGGTCGATATGCTAGCAACCCTCTTTCACGGTCGAAAAGCGAACAGTCCTGCACGCACATTCTCGTTCAATCATATGGGCGTGGAGGCAACCGGGTTTAGCCCTGAAGTGCTCCTCTCCATCGAGGGAGGAAATGCCTATACAGAAGCACTAGCCGGTACACAAGAATCACCCGGGGGCAGCTTGGATCCGCTCGACAACAGATTACATAACGATGCCAAGGAGGTCATGGAACACGTCATTGCTGTTAAAGGATCTATCCGTCGGTTAAGCCAGGTTTGTCTTCCAGGCTCAATTGTCATAAAAGATTTCATGAAAGTTATGCAGAGAGGGAACGTGCAGCATTCTTTTTCACATGTGTGTGGACGCCTAAGACCAGATTGCGATGGCTGGGATGCACTACCAGGTCTGATAGCTAGTATAACCGTTCCTGGAATCCCAGGACACGGCAAGTTGGAGGCAGAACAGTGCTTTGAGCCTGAGCCGAGGGACCTTTATTGTGGTGCAGTCCTTATGCTGGATGAGGGCTCCAGACTCTTTGATGCAACGCTGGTTCTTCGGACGGTATTTCAGGATGCAAACCGGCAGTGGCTACAAGCAGGGGCTGGCGTGACTATTAATTCAAATCCAGAGCGCGAATTTACTGAAACATGTGAGAAACTAAGGAGCGTGGCCCCGTTTGTCGTGTCCCAGTGTGGTTCAATATAGGAAAGATTGTCAGCATATTTAATGGGTATTATGGCCTCCTGCTAAAGCAAATGTCTAACTCATTTAAAAAGTTCTCTAAGGTGATGAAAAACACCTAATAGCCCATTGGTTGGAAACCAATTTTTAGATTTGAGCAACATCGCCGTCAATCGGCTAAAGGTGGTGTGAAGTGGTCAATTAACATAGTTGGCCGAAATGAGTCCCGTGTGGCCGCGGGAACTGACTTGACGATTATTTCATCGCCTTGCTCAACCAATCGATATCGATCATACGATTATAGTGTAAATCTAGTCTAGATTAAATTGGATTTTATTAGATTTTGGATTAAGATCTTCGACCCAAGTTGGGTTATGCGGAAGTCTAGCAAGTGATGCCAACCACCACAGTCAGTGACACTTTGTTCGGCAGAAAAAGCACCAGTTCTGTAGTGACCACCAGAGCAGTTGTACCCTAGAGTAGGCTCTAGTGCTCTAGTATTAGCAGATAGGACTTGTTCTTTCAAGGTTTCAGTAAATATGTAGAGATTTATATTGTTCATATCAAGATTAGTAATTCATGTATTTAGATGATGTTTTCGGCTCTAAATTTCAAAATTTCTGTCCCACATATATAAATCCATAAAGCTTAAAGCTTAGGAATTTAATGTCTCTGTAGAGAAAAAATTGGGACTTTAGTAAAAAAATGCCTCCACCCGGATTTGAACCGGGGACCTCACCATTGCATACGAGTGGTACGTCCTAACCACTAGACAATAGAGGCTACTCCTGAAGCTGACTAACAAAAAATTACCTCTATAGCTACTTATCAGTTTCCAAAAGCTACCGTACACACGGTGTATGTTCGTCCTATTCGACTTTACAACTACTCGCCCCGGGGCCATCGAGGCGATCGTTGAGTTTCTTATCCTTAGTAAACGAGAGTAGACTCTTTTTCTGGTCTCTCAGTCATTCATTCGCGAGAGCATATCTACAGTCTGCTCATAATTCTAGCATTATAGAATAACCCCATAGCTACAGGCCCACTCAGTCCGGCAATGATTACTATACTTATACCGCTAGAAGAATACGTGACCTTCAATTGGGATGTCCGGGGCATAAAACAAGAATCCATCTTCCGCCGCCGACGGTGCAAAATGCACCGTGTTTGTGACCAAATCCCCCAAATCGTCAACCTGACGCTGTATCGACTCTGGACCAACACTGGCTTAGAGATGGACCCCAGAGCAGCGGGCTATGAAGCGAGGAAATATAACCACCCTTTCCTTCACAGCAAAAAGTGGGCGGATTGATCGGTCAGCGGATGAAATCAAACCGAGTGCACCGGGCAATACGGACTACCAGCCGCCGGAACTTTTTGCCTCTTTCTACTCCGATCGCGTCGTACATTTACCTAATCGTTCGGCCGACTCATCTCAGGTGGCGGAGATCAACATCGGGTCGTGGATACAGATCGGTGACCCGGACTCTGCGCTGTTCACACTGTTCATTCAGGTTACTAGAACTACCCGGGCGGTAAGAGGACTCGAACAAATTTCACTAACTTTCTTTTTTATTTCGGAGTGGCCGCTATGGTCCGCCGTAACGTAATTCCCGACCGAGCGGGCCACCCCTACCCAGCGGGCCACCTTGTATTCCATATAGATCACTACTTTTTTATACTTGAATATCTTAACAACTACAAAAGATAGTTATTTACTAGAAAGTAATTTAGAATATCTATACTTTATATAGAATAGTATAGATTTTTCAAAACTTCCCTATACAATATTTAGATTATAATTTAAGATTATCAAAAATTACAAATAATACAAGCGTAATATATCTTACCTGGATATATAGTGGTTAGAATCAGCTTATATCATAACCTAGGGTCAGTATAGGTACTCTTATGTTATAGATTAAATTATAGCTTATTTAGTCTATTGGTTGTTGAGATATTCAAGTATAAAAAAGCGTTAGTTTATATAGGATACAGGGTGGCCCGCTAGGTAGGGGTGGCCCGCTCGGTCGGGAATTACGTTATATCTCATGACTGACTAATAAAAGTGAATCATGAGATGTTCCGACTCCCGACAAGCTGCGGCTTGGCCTGTTTCCTGGGGAAGATATGCAAGTATCAAATCAAACGCTTGTAATTCCTTACATGTCCATCATCCAGTTCACACTAGTTTTGTACAAATGTGAGTATTATACTTGGGAGACCATCGGTCCGAGCTAAAGCTGAAAAAATTACAATATTAACCTCTACCAGGTGCCACTTCGGTTGGAATACCAGGACAAAACACCAAATAGATGTCTCCACAGCGGCGCCGTCTCTTGCCTGGGTCTACGAAAAGTGCGGCCAGTAGACACAAGCAAGGTAACCGGCGGGGTCAATATGTTCGTCTCGCCTGCGATGATTGTAAGCGCCGGAAAGCCCGCTGCGACGGGAATGTGCCATGTCAGAACTGTCAGAACAGATCGGTAGTCTGCCACTACAACTGCTCCAGCGCGACTTGCTGTCTCCATGGAAAAGGAGAATATGATCGAACGGCTCGTATTCCGAGCGTACAGCCTTCCCATGCTTTGAATGAAGTCCATTCAACTCCCGCGCCGACCTCGTTGGATCAAAGAATGTCCGGTTTCTACGGGCTGTCTAGTAGTGAATACTATCTTAGAATCGCAAGCCTTCAGCTGCGCCAGAGGGCTAGTGAAATAAGCGACTCAACCCCATCGGGCCGGCTTCACGAGGTAACCCTCCATCTTGGTGTTGAGGCGGGGCTGGGTGACTCGAGTCACCTTCATGAAGATGTCAATCTGTCGACATTAAGGGCGTCTGAAACCTGGGCGCTAGAATTTGGGGAATTGGCAGAGCCAAGAGCCCTGGAACTTCTGCAGGTTTATGACGAAACATTTGGAGTTTTACATCCTGTCCTTCGGAGGGACTTTCTGGACGGTGTACTGCGAGCAATATACGGTCGAAGGGATCGAGGAGAGCACGCCGATCCTCAGCCCGTCGTATCCTGCCATGTGGCTGATGTGTTGATTTTCAAGCTAGTCTTATGCATAGCAACTCTAGCAGAAGGCACAGACGAGGAGGAAATGACCAAATATCTGCATAACAATCTGCAAGCCGAAGTCTTGTCCTACACCACAGCTGAATCTGTCGGACTCACTACCATTGTCGTGATGCTATTATGGGCAAGTACACCATGAGAATCCAAGGCAATAAGAAGACTGACCGATGAATAGAGTGTTTACAATTTTCATAAAAATCAGGTTCGCCTGGCCTGGCGGTTTTGCGGGGTTTCAGTCGCCATGATTCATGAACTAGGTTTTCATCGTGGAGCCATTCTGAGTCACACATTCAAGGAGCCAACAGATCGAGATCATATATTGGCCGTCGTGTGGACTGCCTATATTCTGGACCAGGGATGGAGTTCGGCACTAGGGTTGCCACCGCGACTTCGCGTAAATGACGTGCAAAACAACCTTCCCCTACCCGTAAGTTGTGTGTACCTACTGTGAGCTGATGTCAAGACTGAAGTACCCAGGACAAGTTTCCATACTTGCAATGCATGGCATCTTACTGTCATCTCGGGGATCAGGTTCTCGACGTTGTCTTTGCGATGTATGCTACCAAGGCCGTCGACGAGGACAGATTGGAATACCTCCATTTTAGGATTCAAAAGTGGAAAGAGAGGGCCTTGAAAAGCTGCCAAACAGAGCACCCGCTGAATGTAAACGGACGCAGTGTCACGAGCTATGAAACGCTATCAGCTCTCCTTTCGCTCCGCGCAAACCAGCTTCAAATACTGCTATATCGCTCATTCCTTCACTTACAAGACTTGGATACTATCTCACACGATGGCCTTGAGGACAGTCTTCGAATGGTATCCGACACTATTGAAATTCTCCATGGACTTGAACTGTCCTCCGAAACATATGAAAACCAACTGCCGCTTTTTTCCCATTTTCTTCTGTCATCATTCTCACTGCTCTTGTTAGTTGTTGTCCAGTGCTCTCGTCCAATCACTGCAGCTAGGACACAGAGTCAACAGCAATGGCTTTTAGAACAGGCCGGGATCAACATTGGAAAGGCTGTACAGCTTGCAAGAACATATTCGCACAAATCTCGAACTCTAAAGCGGCTCGCCGAGCACATTGAGTCATTGCGTGATCCTCTCTTTGAGAACGGTATCTGCGTACCCGCCGTGACACGGGGAGAGGCCAGCCAGCCTCCGACTAACGGGTTGGAGCGCGACACGGATGGAACCTCACGTGACGAATCTTTTTGGGACAATCTCAGGAGTATCCATGATCTTGAATATTTGAACTACAATGTTCCAGTGTCCTCCAATAGTGATTCGGGTGGCCATTTGAGTCACGTTGACGACAGCTTTTGGTTCCAGATGTTCGATTCACAATCATGTGGAGTCCTTGCTAAAGACAACCCAGCAGATAAATTGTAATTGAATACCGATTTGTTCAGTGACTCCTTACAATCACAAAATTCAGTCCAGCCCCATTAGCTTCCATCTTGACAGCACCTTTGCTTTCACGTTTTCTGGGTATGCATGCGCAAAATCATTATTGATCCAATCAGGCCCTGTGGTATACTCGCTCTCTAGGAGGCAATTATTCACAGCCTTTCCTCCACGGCATGGGCCTGAAGGCATGTATGGTAGTAGTGGAAGACCGGGCACATCTTCAAAAACGTACTCATCGGTGCCAGGCCGGCAGCGAGTGGTGTACGCCCACATAATGTCTTCAAAATTATGAATGTCAATGTCATCACCAACCAACAGCAGACGACTAGTCAAAAACGACCTCTTGTCATTAAAAACAAGTTTGCCAACTTTTTCGCACAGCTCCTTAGGAGTGGTTTTCATCTGCTTCAATTTCTCGCCATCCACCTGCAGGACACACCAATTGGCATACGTCTCCAATGGATGGACAGCATCCTTGAAGGGGAAATCGTGCTCAAGGCACAAGTGCAGGAGCTCCGGCGCGGTAAGTGCGGTGAGGGTATGCTGCATAGGGAATTAGACAAGCGTATTCACGGGAAGGCTGGAAGAAGTTGGATCTGAAAACTGACGGATTCATCTGTGATTTTTCCGGGCACGGACACAGGCAGAATGGCATTATCCCGGTAAGTGATAGCATTCACCTTGTATTTAGGACAAAGCCTCGGACTTTCCTGCCCACAATACCCAAAATACTCGCCGAAAGGTCCCTCGAAAGCCTTGTCACTATCAGAGATGGTCATCGTCCCCTCGAGAATAATCTCGCTGTTTGCTGGGACGAGCAGGTCGTTGGTCTCACACTTGACCATATCGAGAGGAGAACCAGTTAGTGCACTAACATACTCCCCCTCCGAAACCCCATCCGGAATCGGCATGCCAGCTGCAATGATGGCTGCCGTCGGCACGCCGAGAGCCAATGCCCAGGGGGCTTCTTGTCCTCTTTTGCGCCACAACTCGCGGATTTGATAGATATGCTGTGGAGGCAAGACAAGTCCTACAAGATGGTTTTTGTCGTGCACCATAGCCCGTGAAATTGACCAGTTCGTCCAATTCCCATCGGGCGACTGCAGGATGTGCATGCCATACGTCTGCAAATACCGGCCACCGTCGGTCTCATGCAACTTGGGCACCGGCAGACTGAGGAGATCGATGTCATTCCCGGAGATCTTATTTTCCTTGCAAGGGCCTGTTGAGAGGACGTTAGGCTGGGATACTGGCGACTTCTTGGCCGCAAGGATCTTCCTATTGATGTCCTTCCAGGAGGAGTTTGGAGGAAGACCTAATCCTCGGGCCAACCGACCCAATTTGTCCGACGAAGACTTTCTTAAGCCAGCGGCATTAGAAAAGATTCTCCATAACCCTTTCTGACTGCCTTTGACGTTGTGAAACATGGGCGCCTTGGCGTTCAACTCACTGACTCGGCGAGCGATGGCTCCGACTTCGAGGTGGGGGTCAACTTCGATATGAACATCGGCGAGATCATCATCTTCACGGAGACAGTCGGTGAAGGAACGAAAGTCGAGATCTGGGCGGGAAAGACGAGATGTTTGACGTTGGAAGAATCTAGCGGTTAAGGGAGTCAACGCGCGCGATTTCACTTTGAGTCTGGTGTTCAACATTGTAGTAAATTTCTCGACCAACAAATTGAGTTATTGTTTGAAGGAATCGTGGAGAGACCTTTGCAGGAAGGGCGGAAGTTATGTGAGCAGATGAGTTCAAGAACCCTCGGGTTGTGGTTTTGCGTCAATTATAGAAGCCCGGCTCTACGGAACGTTTCCGGACACCTATTGTGGGACTATCATTTGCTTCGATTATACGGAAGGTTTCCGATCGGCCCTCTTTCGTAAAAATCCCTTCTTCTATGCCAGTAATATCTCATACGACGAACGCCGCAAGGCAGCAAAATCCGAACAGAAATATTCATATCATCAAAGTCTATCTTTTGACCATGTCCTCCCGGTTATCGCATGTATGCTCTCCTTCGAGGGCCGGCCCGCGCAGAACGCTGTCCTCATCGAGATTTTTCAGGTCGCCACATCCAATTCCACAACTATCACACAGCAAGCGAATTGTTCTTGGGATCACTGGTGCGACAGGAGGCATTTACGCAGTTCGAATGCTCGAGCAGCTCAAGGCTCACGGCATTGAAACACACTTGATCATGAGCAAATGGGCGATGGCTACGATGAAGTACGAAACTTCAGTGACCGAAGCTGATGTACGAAGCTTGGCTTCGGTTTCATATACATTCAAGGACATGTCGGCCCCCATCGCTAGTGGCTCCTTTCTACATGACGGCATGGTCATTGTGCCATGCAGTATGAAAACTCTGGCTGCAGTCCGGACTGGCTTTTGCGACGACTTGATATCCAGAGCCGCCGATGTGACATTGAAGGAACAACGGAAACTCACGCTGGTTGTCCGAGAAACACCCCTCAGTGATATTCACCTAGAGAATATGCTAGCCGTTCGTAAAGCGGGAGCAACGATATTTCCGCCTGTGCCAGCATTCTATACAAGGCCGCAGAGCCTATCCGACATGGTCAATCAGACCGTCGGCAGAATCCTTGACAGCCTTGATGTTCATACTAGTGACTTTGAAAGATGGACTGGGATGAAAAGGATGTGATAAAAAAAAGATGGACCTTCTCGAAGCTCTGGACAATATGCATGAAGAGGAGAAGAAGTCCAGATTGATAGGAAAGTGGCTGCCGAAGCAGGTAATCTCGATGCCTGAGCTACCATAGCTCAACAGGACGGGAGTTAGAAAGCCAGTATACTAGCATTATATTAATATCTCGCTGAGAAAAAAGAAAAATCAAGTAAATCACATCACAGTTGAGAAATTGCAATCCTTAATACTGTCTTTTCAAGATCGACTTCAACGAGAAAACGACCTCTAGTAACAATTCTCTCAAATGCTTCTTTGAACCTTCTCTAACGACTAGCAGGGACTGATTTGCAAGTTCGACAAGTATCTCTTAAATCACTATATCAAGTCCTTTCCCTGAACAACTCCTTCTAACAGTTGCTACACAACAAACCCTGCAACAACCTCTACGAATAATCCCTTCGCTGACTTTCTACATCAAAGGCTTTCACGAATTGTAAAAGTCAATGTAGTTAAGACCTCCAACAATCTTGTCGCTGAACTCCCAAGATTTTCAACAGTCCAAAACTTGACTTTACCAACAACTATCTTAAATTACTTTTTTCAGCATATCCCTTCAACAACTCCTGCAATTTCCTACGATTAGATCATTTAGCAGACCTTTCGGTTATTCCAATTCCAAAATCAAAGGTTACGGGAAGACCTTTTGGTCATTATATTGAGATGGAACGGATCAAATTTCCTCGCAAGCACTACCACACCACAAAACAAAAGTTCTAGTATACCCGTCCCATCACGACGCGAAATCTTTGCAGTCTCCTTCTCAAGGGTTGTGACAAACAGCCTCAATGTTATTTCCCGCTGCATCGATCACAAATGCTCCATAGTAGTTGGAATGATACGCTTCTCGCAATCCCGGCTGACCGTTGTCCTTACCCCCGGCATTGATAGCCGCATCGTGGAAAGCATTCACACTTTTGCGATCTTGCCAACGTCAGCATCGATAATTTCCACAGCGGGGTAATTCCATGAGGCATACCAGGGGCACGAAATGCAAGGTGGGCGATACGTGCAGTAGGGTCATCAGAGCCGATAACCCAAAAGTCCGCGGGAGGGCAGTTTCCTTCGTCAAACGACGACCCCAGTGCTACCACAGTCTCACCAAATTGGCGTCGAATCTGGTATCCAAGTGGTTCGAGGGCGGCTAGGTAAAGTTTCAGGCAATCCTGAAACTTGGCTTGGGGCACATGGAGGCTAGTGTGGTCGATTGTCATGTTGGACGTGAAATTTCAAGATGCTGTTTACCTCCTTCATCCTGGAGATGAAGCTGCCTTTATATAATAACAGGGGCGAAAAAATTAAAAAGGAACAGGATTTAACTGGCAAGTTGACTATGACTCAACATGTTATCAGCGTCGATAATCGTGATCCTTGGCGAAGTATTTTTCTACATTTGGTGACTATTGACTGACTTTGCAGGTTCCCCGATGTTGAACTTCTGAGATAAGTTATTATTATTCACGACCCTTGACCCACGGTGTGGTCGGGTGGGTACTGCGCTCCCTCATTAAGGATATTTATTCCGCCAAGGCCGACTAAGTTAATGCCGAGGAGGCCACGGATATGCACTAGAATAAGCCTTTACTAAGTAAGGGTTGGCCTTTTCTAGTGCAGTGGCAAATTTCCACAGCTCCATATGGGCGTTCACCTGACCGCTCCGCATGCGTCGCCACTTCGGTGTTCAGAGGTGCGAATTGAATGAGCTTCGCATCATTAACGGCGGCGTCGTTTCCATTTTTAATTATCCTTGTTTCGAGACCAGCCAGGACTATTCGTGAGCGGGTTCAAACGGATTGTCCCGTCGTGTCACTCAAATGAGGGTCAAGCAACGGACTGTGTGCCAGACATGCAGGACGAAGAAACTTGGAGTATGTTGACCTCTGGTTTTCCGGTTGATGCAGACACTTTAACATGTTGGTTAGTGTGACGGGAAACAGCCCGAATGTGGCCAGTGTCTTCTTCGGGGCCGACAATGCCACTGGGATCTGGCTGTCTGGACATTTGTCTCACAGCGCGCTCGTGTATCTGATCCCCGCATGCGAGGCGCCAACGGTTGCTATAATCAAGCCGAGCTCCTTCATCAGCCCACTCTTTCTATTGAGCAGCCAGGCACGTTGTTTAGGGGACCACGTTACAGCAATCGGATCAAATCTATTATGGACGCTTTTGTCCCGCAGGAAGAATTGTCATGCATCTTACAAGATTCAAAACATGTGCCAAGAATATGTGGTGCATGGGTGGGCGTTCTGCCCAAAATTGTCCAGCATTGTCATGCTGCCTCTGACTGTGCTCTGTCCCTGTCGATAGAGGCTTTGCTCTCGAGCGTAACCTTGAAACCGTATGCAGCAAGTATACAGACATATAATGCGGCGATCGCGGCTGTCAGAAAGGCGATAACGCTTCCAAAACATCTTGGATTTACTGCTGAAATTGCTACTGCAATCATGTGTCTGACACTATCAGAGGTACTTCTAAATTGTGCAACAATCTAGAATTTCAAAGCTGATATTATGAGGCCTAGCTTTTCTTTCCCGATTCTCACTTCGGCCTGGCAATGCATGTTAATGGTATTGCACACATCTTTCAGTCTAGTGGGCCGGGACAATTCAGATCAGGAGTTTTGCACAGCCTTCTTGCTGGATTCCGACCTCTTTTCGTGCGTATATTCTATGGATGCTGTTGTGCCTCCTTACTGATGCGGCTACTAGATGTTGCAAGCTTTTCAATCACGGCAAGCAACATTTATCTCTTCGGATCAATGGACCCATATTCCATTCTCCGGTCACTACCCTCCAACTATACAGACGCTCATTAGCCGAGCCACCCATCTCCCGTCACTTTTACAGCAAACCGATGCACTTCTTGCGTCTCCGCATGAAGATGGCTTTGGCCAAGCGTCCGCTTTATATAGTAATTTTGTCGGTTTTTTTTCGGTCTTGAATTTATGGGAGAAATCGTTACGCAACCATCATCCAGGGAGCATCAAGGATCTGCTTTTCAATTCAAACTCTAAATGCCCAGATCCTGAACGAAGCATATGGTTCTCTGACATTACAATGGCAAACTTGTATACGCATTTGTGGGCTTTCCGCATTATCTGTGCCACAGAGCTCAGTCGCCTAGCCGCGCTGTTTCCATTGTTGAACTCACATGATTCGCGGACATGCGACTACTTCTCCCCAACAAAAGTTCAAGAACACAATGAGACCTTGGCGACACTAATATGCCGTTCCATGGGATATCTCGTTCAAGACGGCTTCGAATTTTACGGGCCGATGTCGGCAATGCTACCTTTGCAGACGGCATACAAGGTGTTCATCGCTGATAAGCAGAAGAACAGTCTGCATGTGACACATGTCAAGGCACTGGTTGAGTGTCTCGTGAAGAAAGGTATACGGTCTGCCCCTTACATTATTTACCACTAGTTTACTGCGGGACTTCACCGAATTGAAAAGGATCATCGGATCCGATGATCGCTCCGAATGAGGAGAATTCAAAGGTCTAATATGTGAGTTATCATCAGGATAGCTAGCCTGAGCTATTTAATATAATGGATTTTGCTGCTGCTGCGCTGCCGCATAAGTCAAAGGGCCCGTCTCTATTCTTCGTCGAGAAAGGCTCTTTAAGCCTCGCATGTCCTTTGACTGGCAGAAAACTTCCGAACTTCGAGAGCTAAAGATGGCAGGGCAGCAGGCACAAGTCACGGCTCACCGATTGGAGAGGATATAGAACTATGTGAAAGGCCGCATTTCCTGTGACAGTCTATCAAGGAGCTTAGTAAAAGACAAGTTTGTGCGGAAGATCCCGGTATATTGCATTGGAGATATTGATCTTCTATAACGTAATCGGACAGTCAACCGCCGGGGCAGCTATAGAATTACCACTATGAAATTTGGAACTCGAGCATTTATCTGTATAGTGAAATTTCGTAGTTGTAAGCACTAAAACGGAAAGGGAAAGCCTTTGTCCTGGCTAGAAAATCAAGTACGTATGTGTTTAGCCATGTACCATGTAACTTCAGAGTACACTTGAGCGTATGAGAAGCAAAACTATTGCAACTGAAAACAGAATGGGGCATTTCTGTGGGTTGTGATACATACATAAAGTACACTATTCTTTTATCCAAAGCCAGTTTGACGTTTCCTATATGCACGATAATTCACGCCGATTGGAAACCTTCATCCGATCCGGTCCGATCTAGGGAAACATACAAAATGCACAGTTCCCTCACCGAGCTTCCAGCTCCTAAAAACGGCACATACGCCTAAAGTCTTATTTACAAAAGATGCTTTGCGTAAAGCAAGACTTATCGCTTATCTGCTAGCTAGATTCCTCTTGTGCTCGTACACGCCCAACTCTTGTGGAATTGAAGGTGCCACGGCCTAGATCTAACCCAAGAGCGCCGACATATAACTTCTACCCCGGATATCCCCGCGCTTTACGTAGTATCTGATACCTTCGAACAGACTAGGAAGGAATACACATTTTGTTTGCCTCTTATATTACCTATTGCGACCTTTGTGACTCGAAGGCATCCCTCCGGTCAACACACGGTTACCTCTCTGCGGATTCCCTATTTGGGCGAGGCGGTCTGAAGAATGGCCCACGCCCTTAGGAAGTGTTCCAAACTGGGAGAGGTTTAGATTAAAAGATTGTATTGCCGATCTATCAAACCAATCTCTATAGAAAAGTGAGAAGAAAGGGTAAGAAAGGGCTCACCACTTTTCACGTGGTCTGTTTTCTAGGCCGCTGGTATGCAGGGATGGATAGATCAGTTTATATAGGACCACTGTAATTTGAATCTGGCCCAGGACTCTCGTCAGATTTGGCAGTTGAGCCTTTAATTCTCCTAGGAATTGCTCATTCATGGTGATGTCAATCAAAAGTTGGGTGGCTGATAAGTGATGGGCCCAGACCAGCAAGGGGCTTTTTCAGCCCTGCAAGGAACCTGGGCGTGCTTTCTCGTCTGACAAATTTGTCTCTTCAATTGAGAAATTCCATTGGTAAATCGAGTTAAAGTCCAAGTATATAAAACCGCAAGGAAAGGGTGACGATACTATCATTCCGTCCCTTTCCCAGTCCTGCCGACCGGTGAAAAGGTATATAAACTTGCCAAGGGAGTTGACACTCAATTCAGAAGTCCTAAATCTTCTCTTTGATATCTGGAATATTTTCCTAGTCAGGTAAGAGGCTACTCGAGCTAACCTAGTAATGGCCGTCTCGTTAGCCCACTGCAAGCCATGGCGTTGCGCCGTCTAGCCTCGAGTATTGAGGAAGGTGGCAATTTCGGGGGTGGTTGATGACGGTCTTGATTTCCGTGCAAGCGCGACTTTTTTGTCCCTTCCTGTTCGCTTTCTCGAATTTCGGTATGTTGGTATATCACGAAGTCGCTAAGCCATGTTAGGGAAGGCTCTGAGATACGTGCAAATCCGGATGTTTCATTGGGCGTTTCGCCCCCCCGTTACGGGTCATAATCAAAATCCGTTGGGGTGATCCACAACCATCTGGGGTCGATCCCAGTTTTGCTTCTTAAGCCAAATGATAATTTCAAGGTTCAGCGTTCGCCCCTACCTATCCACGTGTTTGCTAGACAAGCTTGGCTCAGGCTAAGATTGGGAATCTGAGAATGCTCCGGACTATTGTGCGGGACTTTGGCCGTGCAGCAGAGGTGGTGACTGTCGAGCCCTATCAGCCGCAGGTTCCTGGCCCGAAGCAGGTTCGAGTACGGATGTTGCTGGCCAGTATTAATCCTTCGGATCTGGTGACCATATCTGGTGCTTACCGATCGAGAATTTCGCTGCCTTTTGTACCCGGATTCGAAGGTGTTGGTGTGGTTGAGTCGGTCGGTGCTGGTGTCTCCGAATCGCTCATCGGACAGCGAGTTTTACCACTAGGGAGCCAAGGCGCATGGCAGGACGTCAAGATGACTGATGAACGCTGGTGCTTTCCTGTACCAGCAGATCTCACCGACCAGGAAGCAGCAATGGCATATATCAACCCTCTGTCGGCCTTCAGGATGGTTCATGAGTATGGACCCTCGCCTGGTGCATCGGTAGCTGTCAACGCCGCCACGTCTGCTATCGGGCAGATGATCATTCACATGCTTAATAGTGCTGGTATTCGACCAATTGCGCTGGTTCGACGAGCTGGCGTCGAGAGCCGATTGAAATGCCAACTAGGCGTGTCAGCCGTGCTTTGCACATCGGAAGTCCGGTTACAGCATAAATTGCTCGAGTTGACCAATGGTCGAGGTCTATCGGTTGCTTGGGATGCGGTGGGTGGGTCTGAAGGGGACGACCTTGCGCGTGCGCTGAGCCCTGGTGGAACGCTGGTCCACTATGGACTATTGTCTGGCACGCCCTTGTCACTCCGTTTATACGAGGAGTGCCCGCAGGCTCGAATTGTTCTGTTTCGACTAAGAGACTGGGTTCACTCCGCTGAGCGACATGCGTTACAATCGGCTTTGAACGAAGTTTTTCAACTCATTCGTGATGGCATCGCATCTTCAGAGGTGGCGGCCGTGTTTCCACTATCATCTATCCAACAGGCGCTAGAGTATGAGGCCACGTCAGGACGTCAAGGAAAAGTTCTCATATCCATGCAAAGCAGATAGAGGTTCGTTTATTTCTGAACTATGCAGATAGGGATAGCCTAACGGGCCGCGGCTACTACCTGAAATCTAGGTGACCCTCTGGGTTGGCCCCTTCATCTTCTACTAGCATTGAACCAAAAGACGAATACGTGAGCTAATTCGATAAATATAAAAGACAGAATCTTGTTTGTTCAACGCAATATCAAGCAGGGACAAGGCCCATGCGAGTTAAGGCCTTAGTTGCTACCTGCCTTAACTAGTTAACATCTAGTCCTATTATTTTGTTTACCAGACAAGGGGAAATCCAGCCTTCGAAAACCCGTTCTCGATGAGTTATGACAGGAGGACTAAAAACATTAGCTGGATGTGGAAATACTTCTTGAGATTGCGCCAGCTGTGGGATCCCATTATGGCCTAGAGAATAGACTTCAATGGTTCCTGCCACCCTGTTTGCGTCGACCATCCTCCATACTATGAGAATTACCAGAGAGAGAGAAATCGGATTGCCGCCCAACAGACAGACTCATATCATTCACCATCTCAATGTCGCTCTCTACCCACCCGGATAAAATGGCTAAGGATGGAACGAGCTTGTGTCGTAGACCAACGCAAACGTCGAATTCTTTGCGTGGATGCTTGTAGGGTGGTTTTCGAAATTCGCCTGCTGTTGTTTCCGCGTTAGACAGGAGCTCAAGGTCAAATGGTAAGCCTAGATGGTCTACTGAGCACGGTGTACGTGGATTCAGCTTCTCGTCACCAGGCTAACAATCCCTTACTTTTTCCGCCTTGTTGGTGTAGAATCTTAAACCCACGGGGCCTCACGAAGCCAAATTGAGACCAGCCACGAGCGCAATCCTCGTACCACTCGCGCGCGCATTTGAGAAGATCGTCAGGGTTCATATTCAACCATAACTTGCCCGTATATGAATTGTAGCTCTTACTAGAGACCAATATGCTGCACGGTCAGTATCAATACATCATATATGGATATATTGCTTTACAGACATTACTCTGCCTTTTTGAACGGTTTTTTACAGGTACCTAAAGACTCATCTCGCCCATTCCTGCCTTATTTCTTCGTAGAAGACATATTGGCATGTTTCTGTGCGCTCAATAAGACTTGAGACGTGGTCTCTGAATTCTTCGTAACCAGAGAAGCCATCAGCTTTAAAGTGACTTGCACGATCTGCCATCTCGTAATTTCTTTTCACTGGATTTGGTTTTAGGTCGAGTTGGGGGTGAGGTAGCTGGGAGAATCTAGGTGAGCTTGGGCCGCACGTGTTATGGAAATGTCATCGAGTAGCTGGCCGAGAGTTCACACTCTGTGAGCCTCATTGGTTCTCTCCGGTCAAACTTTGTCGAGTTGACTACCTGTGTTACCGATAAAAGTCTCTTGCGACTGTATTGAGCTTATTGGAGACATTTTATTCACTGCACTTTTTGGCTCCCGAAAATATCAATAGATGCTTGCACCCACTAACAATCCAAGTTTGAAGCACGTCACATCAAATCAAATAAGCTGCCAGAAACACAAATAGTGTCACGAGCCCTATACCGGGAACAGCTCCATTGCTCACATTCTCGAAGACCGTATCCCTTGTTTGGAGCAGATTATGTGGATGATACTCGTCTTGCCCATATGTCGCATTCAGAGTTACATTCTCCGTGACAAGACCATTCTCCAGTCGAATCCAGGTTATAACCTCATCTTGTAGAGAATCCTTCTTCAGGTATATGTGCCGCCCTCCTCGTGCCAGATTGCCGTAGCTACCGTATCCAGTATGGCGTCCATAGCATAGGTTGAGGCCATTGCCGGGAAGGGTGATGTCTGAGATGGCGTCGGTCCATTTGAAGCACCTGGACAGAAGATGTCAACATGCATATTCAATAGTCCTGATGGGGAACTTTAGGACTTACCAGTCATTATCGTGGTCATGACCGCTGAAAGTTGCGAGAAGACCATCGGTGTTCGATAACGCCCGCATGAATGGTAGATCCCATTCCCGAGAATACTCATCGTACTGATACCCCTGCGAAATGACAGGCTCGCCATTAATTCCAGGTTCTTTGCTAGGGTCAACACCATGGCTATTCTGGAACGTTCGTGTCGAGTTTACAGGTATATGGAAGAATGCCAGGGATGGGATATTCTTGCCATATTGCTCTCGGAGATGAACATTGGTTTCTTCAAACCATTTGACCACCTACTCTCACGTTAGAAATCGTCTTCTGATGTATCTCATAGAGTAAACAAGCCCTACCTTCTCATGAACCCAATCAGGTCGCTTCTCAACTGGCCTATGCCCATACTTATACCCCCCTCTACTATCAAAGAACCACAGAATAAGTTCAGGGACATCTCGAGACCCATCGGATGGATACACAGGTAGAAAATAATTAGTGACACCGGTTTCGAATGAATTGCCTTGCACCATCCTTTGGGTTAGACTGTTCGGGTACGTCTTCTCTCGGTCAAATATGTTGTCTGTCAGAAGACTGGGCTGGTTATCGTGGTTCCCGTACGTCGACGCCCAAGGTATATTTGCCTCCACGATTGGAGCAACCACATGGTCTAAGTAATTTGTTGAGTTTTCGGGATTCGTGCCATCTCCGGTGATGAGGTCTCCGTTCAGCACCACCAGTTGGGCCTGGTCAGCTTGAAGGACTTTGCGTACGACATCGGCTGTTCGTGCGTCTTTGAGTGGGCCGACGCCGTTTGGGACTGTTTTTGAATGTGAATTCAGCTCATACTTCTTTTTGAATGGGGCCCATGAATTTGAACACAATACTTGGCATGGCTCACCTTCTCCGTAATGGAGGTCCGAAAATACTGTGATTCGAAATGTTCCATCGCTTTCAAACCGCAGTAATGGACTGTCCAAAAGTCCAGTCTCTGGCTGCAGCGCGGCCTGTAGGCGACCTTTACCATCTACCTGCTCCATTTTCCGCCGAGGCTCAATGAAAAATTGCCTCCGAATAGATTTTTCCCTAGATTTGAGATTGGACCTTCGGCCGAATACAAGGTTGTTCTACCTTTTTAACTTCCTAAAATCGTGGCGTTTTAGGCGTTGGGTCTCGATCCGTCCATCTTCATGCAGATTATGTACAGTCCGGGGCCAGGCGCATTAACAGCACACACCTGCATATTCTAGATTAGCCACCGGGAATGTCCGTCGGGCAATATGAACAGCCTCTATGGCAAGATGAGGCGTCATTGCTGGCTTTTCACGTATCTGTAAGTTGGCCCGTAAGCCGCGTCATGGCGTATTTTGATCGTATTTTATCAACGGAGAATCTATTGCGTTTATCTGATGATTTTATCAAGGCTTTTTGGGGGTTATACGGGCTGTTGATTTCCTATGTGACATCTTCCTATATTCGTGCCATAATATTCAGCGCAAATGTGACGCATACACTGTTTAGGTTCACACTATACTAAGAATATCGCCACAGTTGATACCGCTGGCTCAAAGCCACGAGAAAAGTCGTCTTTAGACACATAAAGCAATTTATGATTATTCGCAGGAATCAGTTCAATCCGTCTCGTAAGCCCATAGCACATACAGATAGTCTCCGCCGCGGCCCTGATTCAGATCCGTCGAGAAATGATGAAATCCACTTTGCTTGATTCGAGTTAGAATTTGATCGGAAGACAAATTCTCGGAAGTCCTGAGTAGAGCCACGTTAACTATCTTTGTCTCTCCTTCGCGTTCGTTGATGATGTATCGGTATGAATCCTTGGCGCTGACGCGGACTGTGATGTCGTTGTAGTTCCGGATTTCAGTGTCGGACTTGGTGAAAGCCAAGTGGGAAATCGCTCTCTCCCTGTCGGACGTCCACTCAGGTTGAAGCCATACAAATCTTTCGTGGCGTTAATTTTCCTTTCTTGTTTGGGCGAACGGACCATTGGGGGAATAGGCTACTCACCTTCCTCCGTAACCTGCGTTGATATCTGATGTTTTGCCTTGGATTTCGGGAACTATCTCATCTGGCGTGGCATATTCATTGTCCGCGTACATAACCTGATGTTAAGCCTGATTAGATCCAGTCTTATTCATGAAGAACTATGGGAAGATTGACTGTTAAGTCCGATAGATACTTCACCATCGCGGCTAGAGGCTTTTTCTTCCCGATTCAAAAATTGTATCTCTGCTTATGAAACTTCTCTTTCCCCAGTGCGATGTAGAAATGTTTTCATTATATAGTGTTCACATTGAATTTAATTTTCTCAACATCGGCCTAACAGGAAAATGAGCGCAGGCTACGTCAAATTAGCAACCGGGCTAGAATTTGTCTACCTGATGACATGCCTCGATCCGTCTCATCGTCACATCATTTTGTGAAGTGACTTTTCTGGGATTCCATTATTTCTCCAAGCATGAATTCTAAATTCATGTTGTCAAACACCCGATCAAGGCCCACAATGGGCTGGCGCCTAAACTCCCAGTCTCGTATTGCGCCCTGTGAATATCCCTGCCGTGTCTGGGCTCCTATAGAACCCTCTGTCTAAGAGGTTTAGACCAAGCTGAAGTCAAGCGGGGGTATACCTGCGCCATATGTATAACTGAACGCCTCTCGCATTCCAAGTCGGTTTATTGGCTTGTTGGTCTCTTTTCGGCGCCCGTTGCAGGTATCATGAGGCCTTGTTCCATAAGGGTCTCTCATACGGTAACCCCGATTGGGTGCAGACTGCATTTAATCTATTTAGCCCGTCCTAATCTCCCATAAGACTTCCAGCTCCACCACGCATCGGGCCGCCACCAACCTTGGCTGTTTTTCCGCAGCCTATCCCGGCCGTCTCTTAATTAGCTCACGTCTTAATGGTCTGACGCCAAGTCAACTCACACGGGATCTTTTCTTGACTGATAAATCCAAGCGATTGGTATCTATCTACTGAGGCACATTTCCGTGTTAGTATGGAAATTGCTAAGTATATGTGGCTGGTTCATAGTCAACGTCTTTGTATTTATTCTCCAGTGACGTTCTCCGGACACCACTCAGCTTTAATCTAGGTAAACCTTTTTTACGAGGCAAAGTTGCCCCGTTTGTAGCCAAGAATCGTCGATATTGACTGTAGATGCAACCTACCAAATGTAGGATCTGACTACTAACCCTCCCATGACAATAATCTCGAATGGACAGAGCCTCACTCTCTGCTTGTCGTGATGAAGTTTAGATCATACGGTCAAGCCAGCTCATCTGACGAGGAAGGCCTCAACCGGCTCGAAGGTATATAAATTGTGACCGAACCCCCACCGCCCTACTTCTTTCTACCAGCAACTGCAACCTACAACATAAAAAGACCCAGCACCTCCCACCCAGATTCCATCGACCATCAACCCACGCGAGATACTTCCGCTTGACACCAAAATGCCTAGCTACCTTCACGACATTGACGTGAGTCCTTTACACGCTCCGCATTGAGATGCCTATAATGACATTTCATCCAGGTTGTCTACGGCAGTGACAAGTCCAACGAGCCCTCCGATTCTATTCAGGTCGTCGATGCCAACAACGGTGATATCAATGCCGGTTATGGCGGAGAGTACGTCACAAACTTTGCTCATCATTCAAACGTCCTGGAATTCAATCACTGACTGTTCAAGGTTCGTGTGGCTCGTCCCCAAATGGAGCTTCGAGTCCGACAACGCCGTCAGCGGCGTCCGCATCATCATTCAGGGAGATTCCGACGGTAGCTTTAAAGATCTTTCCAAAGGAGCAGGCGGCAAATTCCGATACCTCCGTCTGGAGCGGGGCGGCGGCGAGAAGATCACTGACATCCGGCTTCTTCGTCGCGACGACGAGGTCAGCTGGGATACTGTCAAATCTTTGGGCTTTGATGGTATCAGCTCCGATATCAACGAGGGACGAGGCAAGAACTTCCTGTACTTGGTCTGGAAGAGCAACTAGGTGGGGGTGGGAGGCTTCTAGTTAGCCAGGTGGTTAGCTGGTCTGGAACTCTTCTCTTTCCACGGTTGCTTTTCGGTTGTCGAACATTTTGCTTTATGGGGGGATGTGTATGCGTAGTGTTTCTAACTGGGAATTCACTCCTACCCCAGATGGTTTCGAATGGGGTACTGATGGGAGGGGATAATGGACCTTCAATGTTGGGAGGCGGTGCAGTGTTCAGGGGTTGGTTTGGCTTTAGCTTCTATATGCAGCAATAGGATACTGACCTTATCTTTTTGGCATTTTCAACCGATCTGCTGTATCATCGTAGAGTCTTTCTTTGATCTATAAGCGCTGGCTAAGATACGCAGAATGGGAATGATTCTATTAACACTTGGTAACCTATTAATCACCAACTGTATACAGCCCCATTGTCTACCGAACGTCCATAATATTTCTATTTCCCAGTCTCGACCATAACATCATATCTCCCTTTTGCCAATGCGTATACCGTATCCAACCTCGGCATGTCTACCCCCATTCTCCGTCCCAACCGCACCGCATTACCCACAATCGCCTCTACCTCAAAGGGCCTCCCCATTCTCACATCCTGCAACATACTCAATGCTCTCCCTGTTCCGTGTTCTGCCCGTCTCTTTGAAATTGCAAACAGCTTCTCCGCCGCCTCTTCATCCACCCCCGCCACGCCTACCTTCCTCGCCAACGCCACCACTTCCATCATAACACCCCACACTAGATCTTTCGCGAACGGCGAAGTGACTAGAAACCCACCATCCGTGCACATCGACAAGGCACCGGTTGGATTACACGCCGCATTGAGCAAAAGCTTCTTCCATCTTGCTTGCTGAATATCCTCGAACACAGTAGCCTCGCCTCCTCCGTTCCGCATGGTCTCCGCAAGTTTCGTAGCAGCGCCCATGTGTTCCTGCGGCGCAGTCGCGGGATACGTGCCCAGTTCAATCTTATTGAGTGGCTCCGGGTGCTGAATGGTCCCCGGCTCGGTCTGCGTAGCCGGGAGATAAATGACCGCGCTAATGAGCGGGTTGTCGGGGTATGCAGCAGCAATGGGAGCTTCGATATCGATGCCGTTTTGCGCCAGCACGATGGCCGTGGTGGGGCGAGACGGGTTTGTCAGCGCGGGGCGGAGTTGCTCCGCGAGTGAGGGTTTGCTGTCAGGGAAGCATTTCGCCGTGACGATGATATAGTCGTAGACTTGGTCGCGAGGAAGGTCGTCCACGCATCGGTAGACGTGATCTGGTCGGTAGGTGACGGTGCCGAAGAGCGCGCTGGTCAGGGTGAAGCCGGATGTGCGCACGGCGTCGTGGTTGGAGCGGCAGATGGCGGTTACGGTGCAGCCGGCGCGTTGAAGTTGGTGCAAGTAAATAGCACCGACGCTACCCACGCCGTAGAGGAGGATGTTTAGGGGCATGGTTGGTGGCATGTAATGTGTACGACGGTAGGGACAAAGAACGTGGTTATTTATCTTAATCATGGGGTAAATAATTCGTTCATTAGTTCAATCAATTGTTTCATTTCGTGATAACCATCCGATTGGTCTATTGAGAATTGGAGATATAATGACTCATCAGGTCGCTATCTCTTAATCAATAGGGCTGTCGAGAGTATGAACTTCACTTCCTTCGTATAACATATTTCAAGCTCTATTCAAGTTCAATTGGGGCTTTTGCTACCGGAATGGACTCATCTTCATGTTCATAATAAATAGTGTTTCATGGGATTTCTCTCGAGGGCCTTCGGGAACTGATCCCGCGACGGCTTCACAACCCGAGCATAGCATCAGCTGCATAATCTCAAAAACGAAAGGAACAGCGAGTCTCAAAACACCGCTTACCATTATTATAATCTCCAGTACTTGAGATCAATACAGATGCTCAGAGGTTTGCTTTCACATTGTGTTAGTTCATAAAGCTGCCTAAATAGATAATTTATTACATTCTCTCAAGCCGCAATTTTTGGCCCTTCCCCAACGTCTTCGTTGCTTTTCTCGCGTTCTTTCTACGTTTCGCTTTCTTCCCGACATTGACGCTCTGAGCGGCTTTCGCTCGCAGGGTCCAAGTAGGCTAATGATCATTAGTTCAAGCAAAATTTCATCATATCGTCAGTCTATGTTTAATCGACTTACGCTTCTCACCGAACACTGTAGTCCGTATTCCCCGTCGAGCTCCTTTATACGTACCGGGGATCACTCTGTGAAGAGTACATCTACACCAATCCTTAGCATCAGCCTATACCTCCCCACTGTCTCGGATTGCATACCTGTTATCCCACATCGCGACGCTTCCAACTACCCATTTCCATCGGACATAGTGGTCGTCAGCCGCGTGGATATGATATGACAGGAAGTCCAGTAGCTTGTCTAATCAGTGTCAATAATATTCATTTCGGTAATAATGTCAAAAGAGCCTACCTGACTCGAGCTTCTTGAGCTCTGCAAATCCTGTCACGAAACCCGGGTTGACATTTAGAGCTTTCAGTCCCGTGACTGGGTGGGTGCGGACCGCAGGGTGATGAGTGTCAATCGGGGGTCGGTTGGGTCCCACGCCCCAAAGATCGAGAATAGTATCATCTGTACTGTTTTAGTATGAGGCCTTACCAGATAGCTTGAAATGTAAATACTGACATTGCAGTCTAGATGTATGTACGGCGTGAAGACCGTCGAGGAATCTTTGATACGCTGTGCTGAGAGCGTCATAGAGGCCATATTGGGATACCCATGCGGTATCTCCGCCTACATCAGGATGCTCTTCCATTCGGAGAAGCGAGTATGAGGGTGCTATCTGGAGTTAGTGGAGGATCGAGCTTTGAGTGTCGCCAGACTTACGATTCATTTCGAAAGATGTATCTGCGTGGAACTCGCCGCTCGGCTTCAAGGGTTAGAACTCATCATTGCCATCTATGAAGTGACTTACCCATGGAGTATAGTTTGCAATCTCCCGGTAGTCCTCTCGGCTCCCGTGGATGTTCACGAACTGGGGCGGTCAGTTATGTGTCGCCCCAGCTATCATGGGGATGAATTACTTTCTGATCCTGTTTCATTGTTAGATTTGGCCTGAAATGAAATAAAGATTAATACCTTCTGCGCAGGATGTTTATCCAATATCCCTTGATACCTTGTTAGATCCATTCTATCGGTTAACAAAAGCATCTTACCATAGTGCTCGAACAGCTCGATCTGCTTCTCCGTTGTTAAGTCCTGGTCCCGGAAAAACACCACTCCACGCTCATTCACAAGCAAGGCCAACTCATCCAATTGCTGCCCATTTAGCTGCGATAACTGCACGTTTTCGAGCACTGTGCCAACTGACTCGGTAAGATCTACTCGTTTTGCGATGGAAAACAAAGCCTTCTTTTCCTTATCTGCAAAAAAGGCGCGATCCATGGGTGGAGTAAACGGCTCGCGGATGGGGTCAGGTGGGACATGGTCTTTGATCTTGGCGTTGAACTTCGGATGAAGGGTTACTGGAAAGCCTGAATCTGGAGAGATATGCTTGCGAGACTGCAAGTGGGCCATGGTGTTATTGCTCTTCAGGAAATTATGTTGGTCGCACGGCTTATCTCGGGTCAAATAGAACGATTTTATACCCCGCAATCGTTACAATTGTTATGGCATAATTAAATGAATCGATGAAGTCAAGTGCAAAGGTCCAGATCCGAGTCATTCGCTCCAGGCGGGCCTGTCAGCTATACCTTATCAGCCCGGAATGCCAATATCGACGATCAATGGTACAATACTCGCTTAACAGTCGTGCAGCATCGATTGCATTGACAAGACCAACCATTTAGCATGACACATGCAGGGCATTGATTAAATAGAATACATGGTTGGCCTAGACAGCAAATTGCCTATATTAAGTTGTTATGATACCATCAGCCCATTCCACATAAAGAAAGTGACTTTCGGAATGGCACCATCATTCTCGTCAATCACTCCATCCCACCCAAGAACGACTTAAAAATGTTCGCTTAGATATCTGTTATTTTCTTTGGAGCGGGGATTCTTGTCACGGTGGAGGTAATCCCGGACATGTGCCGAACACGATGTTTTAGTTGAACCCCTTGCATTTAAAAGGCAACGAGAGAATGTAAAAGTCCATCTTACGATCTCTGATTTTCTAAAGTGAGTAGGACATCACTTGCGTTACGGTATGCATCAATCGAAAGAGATCAGCACCGATACCGATGAGTTATCGGCGGAGGAGCCCACAGGCGAAGGCCCATGGATCCGATTCCTGACTCTCGTGCGATGGTATCCAACTGACATGAGCTATTTGGAAAAGCGATTGGTATTGAAGCTCGACCTTCTAATCCTAACATTTGGATGTCTGTCTTTCTTCACAAAGTATCTCGATCAACAGGCCATCACCAACGCTTATGTCTCGTATGTCGCGTTCGTCCCCTACTGCGGTCTATTACTGATGGGTAGTGCAGTGGAATGAAAGAGGATCTCGGGCTCCAAGGAAATGAGATCAATTACATCACCACCGCATTCTGGATAGCGTACTGCGTATCCATGATCCCGGCATGCTATTTCCTCACCCGAAGTCCGATCAATATCATTTTGCCAACACTCGAGGCAGGATGGGGACTGTTCACCTTTGGCTGTGCATGGGCTCAAAATCTTACCACAATCTATGCAATGAGAGTTCTGATTGGTATTTGCGAATCTTGTTCGTTTACTGGTGTCATTTATGTGATTGGATCGTGGTACAAGCCTCAAGAAATTGGGAGACGAGTTTCCTTGTTCTTCATCGCCTCGCCACTAGGAACAATGTTCGCTGGCTATTTACAGGCCGCGGCGTATACTAACTTGAACAACACACATGGCTTGGCCGGGTGGAGGTACGTTGTTGAATCGATATATTCAAGAACAGAATTGATCTTGTATATTTAGATGGCTGTTTATTGTTTGCACTGTCATCACCATACCCATATGTATTCTGTGTGTTTCTCACCAAATTCCTAATTTCTATCGAAACTCTAACGAAAGCAGAGGCTATGTGGCTTTCCTCGACGTCCCTCACCGCGCAAAGCCACGCTTTCTCACAGAAAAAGAGCACGAACTAGCCAATGCTCGTCTAGTTGGTCTTACGGCTCCCAGCCAACTTACTGTTTCTGTCGATATCTTCAAACGAGTGTTCGGTCGCTGGCACTGGTATATCTTTGTTACACAGTGGATTCTAGTCGACCAAAATTTTCTAGCCTCGTCGACTCCATTCAATCTTTATCTGAAGGCTAAGCCGGACATATATTCCGTCTCGAGGGTGAACACTCTACCGACTATCGCTACGGCCGTTTCGATTATTGCTGCTTTGATAGCTGGTACTGCTGCCGATAAGATGCGGAACATCTGGCTTCCTTGCATTGTTGTCTCGCTTCCGGTGATGTTGGGTCTGATCTTGCTGGTTGTCTGGGATGTTGGAGAAGCTGGTCGGCTTGCGGGTTTCATTCTTACTGGTGCCGAGGGTGGTAAGTTATTATCCCTCCGAGCTCGGGAGAGATTCTATCTGATGCCAATTTCTATAGCAATGAGTCCCCTTACCATGAGCTGGGCGACCCTTACCATGGCCAATGATGCCGAAGAACGCGCTATTGTAACGGCTAGCATGAATGCAATCGGTCAGGCCATGTCCGCTTGGACGCAGCTACTTCAGTATCCTGCCGTGGAAGCACCAAATTTCCGCAAGGGCTTTATTTCGAATTTAGCGACGACCGTGGCGCAATTGGGTGTTGTGGCCGTCATCGCAGTCCTTACTCGGTATGATCGACGGCACAAGGGAAGGCAGGTATTGGAAGCTAGCTAGAGCAGTCACTTTCTCATCACTTAACAAGCAATAAGTCTTTTCGGCTCTCCAAAGTGGTGCTTACCAAGCTTTGTTATGTGATAGCAATGAGTAAGGGAATCCATGCCTTAAGACGTGGGCCCGGATAGCGTCCGGCTGCAAAGCTCATTCTAGCGCGGATCACGTCAACCACTCATCCCCAATGATAATCCAGATCGAAATCTCCTCTCGGGAGTTTGGAGTAGCTTCCCCTTACTGTGGTGAGGTCTAATCATGTCGACAGGGTGGGGTAGCTTTGCGCAACAGGTCCCTATAAATTGCTGTCTTGATGTTGCGGGCGTTCTAATAGACGACGAATCACCAAATATTTTCTCTTTTCTTCGATTAACCTTTTATCTTCTACTCCGATTCCCAGTATCTAAGCAATGGGCCCTCGGTACCGTCGCGTCGCTGTCATTGGGACCGGTCCCTCCGGCCTGTCCGCTGTGAAGGCCCTCAGTGACGAGAACGTGTTCGACACAATCCGTGTTTTTGAACGGCGAGATCAGGTCGGCGGACTATGGCACTACGATCCTACACCTGATCCATTCCCAGATCCAAGCGGATCTCTACCCGTTCGCAACAAGATTCCCTCTAAGCTCCCCCAATTTACGGCCCCTGTACCTGAAGACACTACCGCCCGTACAGCCATCTACGACACCCTAGACAGCAACGTCGGCGCAGCCGCAATGGCCTTTACGCACACATCATTCCCACCCGTTAATTCAGCTCTCTCGATCAAGCAATTTGGCCATAGCAACCCTTCGAGACCATTCCGCGTAGTCGCTGGGTACCTAGAGGATCTCTTCCGCGAGTATCTCCCACTAGTATCCTTCAACACGACCGTCGAGCGGGTCGAGAAGCAAGGCACTCAATGGATCCTCACTCTCCGCAAGTCAGACCAGCTGTATCGTGGCGTGCCGCGCGATTACTGGTGGCAGGAGCATTTCGACGCGGTAGTTGTCGCATCAGGTCATTACAACGTTCCCTTGATCCCGGACATCCCGGGCCTAGATGTCGCGTTTAAAGCCCACCCTGGCAACTTCGAACACTCGAAGGCGTTTCGTTCGCAGAATGACTATGTCGAGAAGAAAGTCGTCGTGGTAGGCGGGAATATTTCGTCCGCTGATATCGTGGCGGATCTGCATCGCGTCGTGAATGGACCGCTTTATCTATCCCAACGAGGCTATAACGAGGCGCTGGAGTCAGTATGGAACATTCCCGGGGTCGAGAAAAAGCCCACTATCTCGGGTATCGAGACTACTGCGTCCGGAATCACCGTGAGATTCTCCGATGGCTCCACCGTCCCTGGCGTGGATAAGATCATTTTCGCGACCGGCTACAAGCTCTCTTATCCGTTCCTGACACCCGATCCTGTTACGCCCAATAACCGCGTCGCGGGCTTCTATAAGCACGTCTTCAAGATCGGAGACCCTTCACTGGCACTAGTCGGTCAGGTCCGCGCAGCCATCAGTTTCCGAGTATACGAATACCAAGCCGTCGCAGTGGCGCGATACTTCGCTGGCACAAACGCCAAGGAACTGCCGAGCGAGAAGGAACAGGATCTATGGGAGCTCGAGCATTTGAAGTATAAGGGTCCGACGGCATTATTTCACGAGATCAAGCCGGATTTCAAGGACTACTTTGACTTCCTGCGTGATTTGGCTGGCCCGCCGGCAGAGGGAAGCAAGGGGTACGATCTGCTTCCGTGGGATGATTTGTGGGCTGAAAAGGGGTTCACGATCTTGCAGCATAAGGATGCTTATTGGAAGTCATTAGCGAGGGAGGCGGAGGTGTCAGCGAAGGTTAGGGCGAGGTTGTAGGATTGTCATGTTTAGAAAAATTGGGTGTTAGTAACGATGATTGTGGAGATATATTCTCTCGCTGGTTTGATGTTATCCTGATTTTGGGTTTACAAATGTTACACTGAAGGAAAATTGAACTAAGTAACTTGATATATATGACCAAGTTCTCCTAATACGCTTTTCTTACGTTGGAAACACCCTTGAACGAACCATCAGCGACGGGAATGCAGGGGCCACATAGTGCCGAATTTCTTGGAGCGTTCCCTTCCATAAGATAGTGCGACAGATACACTCCAAAATGTGAACATATCGAGAACAAACCTAGCGCGATCTAACATAGAGTTTAGGCATGTTGCTTTGGCCGAGCCAAGAGAGCCACTCAGCAGCTTAAAAAGATGCCTAGACTCATCAACTGGTAGATGGAGGAAGAAGCAAGAGAGTTGGGGATGTGGTGGTGCTGTCCATCACGGGGTTTAGGTGAGCAACTAACAGCCATTCCTATCGCTTTTCACGATTGTCTCTTCTGGTTTCGACCGCGCCAGGATTTAAAACGTATCTTGTCCAATGATGTGGGTAATCATAGTCCAGGACCACCGAAACGACCCAATAAAGGCAGGAAGCCAATTACAGATCCGTCTGCGAGGTTGTCGCATGAGGCGCTGGGGAGCTGGAGGAAGTTTCATCTAATTATGGAGTATGGAAAGTTTTGTCGAACAGTGTTTTGAATGTGCAGGGACTGGAGTAGAGCCTAATTGCACCTGCAGTTTACAGGTAAGGCGGTTGCTATCCTTATGTTATTGGGCGTAGAGTTGACTAGTACTAGTTGAGATACAGTCTGGTTTGGATCACATGTATTACTTCAGGATAAGAACCAGTTTCTGAATCTCTATGCATTCCAGGAAGCTTAGCTCACTGAAAACTATCTCTGAGCGCTTATCATTCAACCAACGGGGATGAATGGTAATTCTCCGCCCAACGCCGGACAAACGCCGAAACGGCTTCAGCTTTCCGCATCGGGAAATCAGGGCTGGCGATTCGCCTGGTGCTCAGACCTTAGTCTAATCTGCCTTGCACGTTGGCCAATTCAAAGTTGAGGCAGTGCTAACACCTAAATTAGCGTTAATCCTTTCTTTTCCAAAAACAGATCGGTTGCTGTGACGGCAGGGTTGTGATGCAGGGATGTGACCGGGGTTAAAACACCGACTTATGCAAAGGCACTACGCCGCAGCTCTCGCGGCCCCACAGCCTCGCAACTCCGCCTGTAACACATTGGGAATAGGCATAAAGATAGAACGTGCCCCCCTATTCCGAGCTGCGAATTGCTGTTCATTTTATTCCACATCAGTTATCCTTCCACTCACATCATGTCCTCCGCAGCACAAGATGCCGCCCTGCACCAATTGCAGTCCGAGCAGTCCAAGCTCCTTGATCGCATCGATGAGCTCCGCACAATTGGCGTTGGGGGCCTTGTGGAGCTTCCACAGCTGATCGTTTGTGGGAATCAGTCCAGCGGAAAGAGCTCCGTCCTCGAAGCTATCTCGCGCGTTCAGTTCCCAGCCAAATCCAGCCTTTGCACTCGCTTCGCTACCGAGGTTATTCTCCGACGTAGCGAGTCTGTGAGCATTAAGGTATCAATCGAGCCTGGTCCCTCAAGAACCGATGAAAAGAGAAAAAAGCACTTGCGATCTTTTTCCCCTGAATCTATCCCCGACAGCAACAACTTGGGGAAACTAATTGAGGAGGCTCAAGCGCACATGGGAGTCGATAGCGCTGAGGACGCAGAGGACTCGGGTTTCAGCGATGATGTGTTGCGAGTGGAGGTTTCTGGGCCCGACAAGCCCGAACTGACACTCGTTGATCTCCCCGGGCTCTACCACTCCATCAGTAAGGACCAGGGTGCAATAGGGAGAGATATTGTGCATTCCTTGACTGAGAGATACATGAAAAACACTCGAAGCATCATTCTCGCCGTCATCTCGTGCAAACAGGATTATCACCTGCAAGAAGTCCTGAATATTGCCGATCGATACGATCCCCACTTCGAACGTACTATGGGAATCATCACACATCCTGACAGTCCCTCTTCTGGTTCTGAAGAGGAGGAAATATGGCTGAACTTTGTCAAGAATAAGAAGACTTACCTCCAATTGGGATGGCACGCGCTACGGAACCGCAACTACGAGACGCGCGAATTTTCGCACAAGGAGAGAGACGATCGGGAAAAAGAGTTCTTCAACAAGGGGAGGTGGTCGTCCATTCCTCGAGACTCTGTCGGCATCGACAGCTTACGCAGTCGCCTCAGCGACGTTCTTCTCAAGCACATCCGTCGCAATCTGCCAGCTCTCATTGCAGAGATCAAGGAAAAGGTCGCGGAACGTCAGCTGAAGCTACGCAAGCTCGGTAGCCCCCGTGCCAGTATTCAAGAGCAAAAGGGGTTCTTGCTTCACATCAGTAGCGCGTTCGAGCGAATTACCGGTCAAGCCCTCAATGGCATGTACGACGATGATTTCTTCGGTGGATTTGATCCGGAATCAGATGAGCAGGATTTCCGACGTCTTCGTGCAATCGTTCGCGAACTCAACGAGTACTTCGCAGAAGCTATGGAGGTCGCAGGATATCGTCGAGAAATTGTTTATTCCCACTCAAGGACCAAACGGGACGATCTTTCCTCCAATCCTTACCTGGAAGACTGGAGGCCGACTTTGGTGGATCGAAAGACATTAGAGATCGAAGTCAGTAAGCAGGCGCGCAAGAATCGAGGACTTGAAATGCCCGGAAGCGCCAACCAGTTTCTTGTCGGGGATTTGTTTCGCGATCAGTCCAAGCCATGGGAAGAGATTGCCAGAGGCCATTTGATGGCGACTTGGGAATCAGTTCGATACTTCGTTAAACTCGTGCTAAAGCACCTGACCGACGAACACATATTTTCACGTATTGTTGGGGATTTACTGGAGCCTGAACTGGAGAAGACAAGAACGCGTCTGCTGGACAAGCTCGACGAATTGACTTTCTATATCAAACGAGGTCATCCACTACCAGTGGGAAAGAGCTTCCTTGTCCGGATCCAGCAGGCGAGAAGAGATCGTGAACTCCAGAGATTCAGATCAGCACTGGGCAAACCCATTGATCGAGACACTGAGCTTGCCTTCAGTGAGCTCGAGGATGCATTTTCGAACCTCAGAATTCGTGCCGACGAGCACGCATCCGCTGAGATCATTGACGAGATGGAAGCTTACTATGAGGTGAGTCGGCGTCTATCTCCTTGATCCAGTCAGAGGTCTAACATCTTACCCGTACTTATAGACCGCTATCGTGACTTTTGTGGATAACGTGGCCACACTAGCGATTGAAAATTGTCTTCTTCGCCCTCTGGATCAAATGTTCACCAGTCAGACAATCAATAACATGAAAGATGAGGAGGTCCAGCAACTTGCCGCCGAGCCTTCCTATATCCTGGAAGAGCGCGAACGTTTAAGTGGCGAACTGACGAAGCTTCAAGCGGGTTTGCGGGCATTTGGTCCATTCAACATTCAACCTCCATCAATGCCTCCTTTTGGTAAGCTCCCCTTTTCTCTCTAATATGATGGAATGTGATCTAATAGGATTATTCCTGTAGGATCCAAGGCAAAACCTCCTTCTACTTCCTCAGACTCGGCCCCTTCAGGTAGTTAGCCCTCTGACATATAGCACAATCCATTATTAACACTCGTACTCTAGGCCAAGAGCGTTTATTTTCGCCGCTAAGCCCCATTGTGACATCATCAGGTGAGCACCCCAGTCTCTTATCTCTCCGTACACCACAAACTAACAAACGCTGAAGCCTCGGAGCCCTTTTCGGAGTCCGAAACCTCTCCTGAGCCCTTGTTCAGAAACTCAAAACGTGAGTAATTATGAGCCTTGAACCTATACGCTGCTGACAATGCTTTTAGCGTCTCAAGAGAAACCTATTTCAATGTTCTCGAGCAGCTTCTCTAAGCCTACAGCCACGTCTTCCCCGTTCACATTTCAGTCCAATGGAACCGGTTCCTTCAATGCGACCCAGAACCCGAGCACCAAGATCTTCAATTCGTAGGAGCAGCCAGTTTTTCTTTGTTTTTGTCGTCTTGAATTTCATTGCTTATTTCGATTGGCCTCCGAAACAATTTGGGCGTTGATCTGTTCTCTAATTTTGCCAACTCAACCTGTTTCTGTTTGTTCTAGTCCTGTATTCAGTTAATTAACTACATGTTTATGAATTCTAGTGAGCTTTGTCACAAGACGCTCGATGCAAAAACTAGACAATGGAACCATTGGCGCCATATCTGCTGTACAGCGCCCTTTGATGCATATTCCCCTGAGGTGCGGCATTCCGCGTCTAAATATTCTGGCCTTAGCTGACCATGGCGACATACAATGTAGGAGTTGAGACTGGGCGATTATCAACGAATGGAAGTGTGATGTTGTCTTAATTCATGATTCTCTGTAATAAGATCGACCTTCTTGTCCGTTCAGGTTGGGCTGGTGGTAGTCATTGGAAACGAAGTATCCACAGAATATGACAAAGGAATAGATGTCCGAGGGGATAGGCTTGAAGATAGTCAGCAAAGAGGACTGACTAAGCTCGAGGAATAACTATGTGAGCTTCAGATGAGACATGTTGCTGTTCTAGCTAGAACATAGTAACTTTGTTGGTGCAGTCAAATATTCCCAAAGTCCGCAAATTTGAATTTCATTCCTCTAGTAGATACCCCATTCAATTGGCTGGTCATGGACGTTGCCCTTGCAGTGCATCTCTCCCTTCGCTCCCACCTTCCCATCCCTACTAAATTTCTTGATGGAGTCTCGAATGATATCAATGATATCTTGTCCACCGACGACGAAGTTCACGTTGCCGTCGACCTTTGTAGCTTCCACACCAAAGGCACAAGACCCGAAAGAGAGAAGCTCACGATGTGGTTTGCCGACGACCTCGTGTGTATAGTCAGTGCTGGCATCGCCCTCGATGTTCTTGATGATAGTGAGGCAGTCATCAACTTTGGGTGATGCGTCGCTGGTCTGGTCCACAAAGGTCGAGTCCTGGCATGTGTCCCTGCCTGGTGGGATGTCGCAGGGGTAGAATTCGCTCGAGCCCTTCTTGCCGGTATCCCAGGATTGAAATGCGCGCTCGGGGCTGCAGACAGGAATATGCAGGAACCCCGGCGCCAAGACATTGAGTTCCATCAGCTTGTCGGTGGTTACTTTGTCAGTCGGATCCGCAGAACCACCCTTATTCTCCTTGCCATTCGCAACCCACGTGTTAACAGATCCCTCGACCAGTTCCGACGTGCTGATATTACCGAACCTCTCTGAAGGGAGGAATTCCAGGCCTGGAGGCATCGAGAATTTGTTGTCTTTGCATACTCGCTGGCAGGGCCCCCCGTCGTAGAACTCGCAGTGACATTTCACGGCGTCTCCGTCCGGATACACCAGGTAGTATTGTTTTTCTCCAACGCAGACCCCCGTAGATTTCATGACGTCGTCGTCCAGGTAGTCGCTAAGCTTTTTGCCTTCGTCACACCCGTAGCCCGCGTTAATGATGAATGCGTAGGTCTCAGAGGCATGCCAAAGGGCCGGGATAGTGAAGCCGAAGAAAGATTTGGCAACGTTGGCCTTCAGTTCAAGCGTGGAGTTGCCGGTCTCCGGGGGATCTCCTTTACCGGGGACAAGCTTTCCATCTGTTATGGTACTATGAAGGATATCAATCGCAGAATCATGTCCGCTGAACAACTCAGAGACTGCAAGAGCAGTAACACTGTGCCAGCCATCGATTACCTGGCCCATATAGCTTGAGAATTCAGCCTGTGACTCCGGGGACCATGGAGGGCTTTTACCACCTATAACATCCTTGGCAATGGTTGTGCTCTGTCCGAGCAAGGTGAGGGTAGTATCCTTGATGTTGTTGAAAGTGCTATCTTTCTGCGCAAAATATGCTTTTTTCTTGAGATGGCTGTTGAAGAAAGGCCCGGCAGAGGAGAGAGTCCCGAGAGTAAGGAGATCGATGAGTAACAGAAGCCAGGTATTGTCCTCCTCCGGGGGGACTGGTGCGAATTTGTTCTCCAGGTCTTGAAGCGCGGTGCTGGAAATTGCGGCCGCGTGTGTCAGAGCATCGGCATACTTTTTGTGCATGTTATGGATATCCACTAGCGAGTTCCAGATAAGCTCCGCCGCTGGCCCAGACAGCGGACCGTTTGCTCCATTTGGGCACTCTTGCTCAGAGCATGTGCCGTCCAATTGCCTACAATCCGAACCCTTTCCGATTTTTAGGGTACTTGTGATCGATCTCATGAAGCTCAATCGACCACTGTCGGTCTCCTCCCAGATCCTAACCATGTCCCTCCATGCAGCCTCCGCGTTCAATCCCTTCCACTGCTCAGAAGGGGTGTAGTCTGCGAAGTTCACAACTAGTGGGTGGGTGCAGTCGAAATCGGTCCAGTTGCCATTTCGTGTTTGGTCCGTCTTGGGGTCCTCTCCGGAGCTGGCGATTTCAATGAATACGCCCCAGCTCGTTGCCGGTGCGGGAACGTCATGATACTTTTGCAAGTCACTGGCCCAGTCGGAGGTGCCTCCCAGGCCCCAGGCTGAGTAGAGGGCTGTGCGGGTCTTTTTGGTTGAACTGCTCATGTAGCCCACCCACTCCGTGTCGTCGTAGACAAGAATGTCACTGTTGCTGCTTGAGTCGACGTAGGATTTCACAACACGACTTGAATCCTTCAGGATCTCGTTGATCTCTGCATCAGCAATGTACCCAGCTGTGCCGGTGCACTTCCCCTTCTTGGCCTCCGAATTCAACCGGTCACCAGTGAACACGCAGTTGGGGCTCCAGCAACCTGCCTCCGCCATCTTGAAAGATCGCCCATAGCTTGACACACCAACAATGACCTTCTTCCCAGGGACACCGGCTTTGGTAATCATGGCCAATGACTGCTTGGTCTCGGTCAGATTGACCTGACTACGCAGACAGTTGCCCGTTTCACATCCCTCTTGGGACTCGCTGTTATGAGCATCCCACTGGCCATGCAGGTCGTATGTCATGTAGACTATGTAATCCACGATCTTAGAAATTTCTTTGATGGGAAACTGCTTCAGGTACCAGTAGGAGGATGGAGCGGCGATGGAGATGGACTTTCCAGGCAAGAGATTCTTGAGAACCACAAGGAAGGCTAAGTAGTTGCGACCTTCATCCGGACTACCGGGTTCAATGCCGGGAATATCAGGCGCACCAGGATATTCCCAGTCAATGTCAACGCCATCAAGATCATGTTTTTTGATAAAGTCGGCAATCTTAGTAGCCATCGTAAGACGATTCGCAGCTGTGACGCCCTTGCGAAATATTTGATAAGTAGCAGGCATGGTCGAAAAGTCCCACCCACCGAACGACAAGATCCTTTTAGCGCCGGAAATGCGCTTGAATTCCCCAAATTGGTATGAGGAGAGCACATCTCCAACCTCAACGTTATAAGAGGTAGTTAAGGTTCCAAAATCGAAGTGGATATATATATACTGCGAGGTATCGATCTGGAAGGCATCTTAAAAAAGACACTTTCGACTCAAGTAGTAGCCTTTATAGTAGATGATTTTAATGGCGCCAGCCCTATCGCCCTTGATAATATCAAGACTGTAATTAAAGATATAACCGTAGGTACCAGGCTCAGCAGTTTCCGGGGCGCCGGTGTTAATATTAATACAGAAGTCCTTTGTAATACCACATTATTCCTATATATTATAGCAGGCGTTTAGTGGGCAGGGATTAAGACTAGTAATATCCAAACTATCGATTAACGGCTTAGATCCTGGCTTTTGTGGACCGTACACAGCGTTGGCAATTAGGACAGGAAAAGGTATAGTATCTTTACTCAAGTATATAATAGTGTCTTTGTAAAGCAGCTTATAGTTATTCCAGCCCCAGGTTTTCTTATTAAATTCCTCGAGCTCTTTCTTTGTAAGGCTATACTTAGTAGCAAGATTATCGCAGTTATCGCCTTTCTTAACCTGGTATAACTTACACAAGCCATCTTCGTTGGGCTGGGGTCTAAAATCTGAAAGGTCTTTGTTAGAGCAGCAAACATGCTGCTTTGGCTTTAAAATTGAGCAGAAGCTGGATCTAGGGTTATACTTAGTAAAATCGGCAGCCGAAATACCACACTTCTTGGCCAGATCTACACAGCTATTCCCAGCCTTAACTTGTACTGTTCTACACTCTCCACCGGCGCGGTTTTAGAGCTTTCTAGCCCTGATGGTTGAGTTGAAAGTGCCAGTCACGTTCAGCAGTTGCGTGGTAAGTATCGCTGAGCTAGAGAATGTTCTAGACTCCGAGAACGACAAGCACGTCGCGTTAGCCCAGGACTTGATAGCGTGCTGGACCGGGGCGAATATTCCATTACTAGTAGTTATGATTCTAAAGATATGGGTGCTGTCGTAGTTTGGCTCGCAGAGCTGTATGGCTAAGCTTGGTGTTGAGACGTTAAGGCTTGCGAAGTTGTCTTGGAATATCTTCAGGGCGGACTGGGTGAGGCCTTGGTTTAGTAGGCCTTGGCCAATGTAGAGACCAATGGTAGCTTGGCCAGACTGCCCATATATAATAAATAGTCTGTCCGTGGCTCCATATGTATAGACAGCATACTTTCGCATCTGTTTGATGAGGGATCGAAGACTGGAGGCCGCCAGACCAAGACCCTCATCCCATTATCCGACTTCGAAATCAACTTCGACAGACTTGGTGGAAGTAATTGTGGTATTTGGAGATGGAATATTGGAGAAGTCAGGCCCAAATGAAGAACAAGCCTGAATGCGGTGATTCTCGGTCTGGTCGTCAACTTCGTCGTAGAGTATAAAATGGTAAAATAAAGTCTCTTTGCATTTCTTGATCTTCTTGAAGTTAGAATAGACAGACCAGTTCCGGTGTTAGTTCCAGACACACTGCACCGCTCTGGGCAGACCTCAGCGCTGCGATAGCTTGGACTAGCAGAAAGCTTGGATGCAGGTGTGGCCATGGATAAATCGACAGATAAGGAGAGTCCTATGGCCCCGAGGACCATGGTCAACCATGAGGAAGTCACCATAATTGCGCAATAGGACTGATAGAGGCCTCAACGGTGAATAGGTAAAGATGGAAAAATGATAAGAAAGCCGTGCCAGGAAGTAGCCTTTATACTACCGCGGATATCAAATTCTCGTTAGAGTCTCTCGTCTCGGGTCAGTGTCCCATTTCACCCCTTTCACTGTCTTAAATTTCCCTGTCCAGACGTTGCATCAGCTCGGCTCAGCTGAACATCCTGGTATACGCATTGGCCGAAGTCATGCGAGCTATTAGAAGATGA
Source organism: Aspergillus ochraceus (assembly GCA_004849945.1). Lineage (NCBI taxonomy): Eukaryota > Fungi > Ascomycota > Eurotiomycetes > Eurotiales > Aspergillaceae > Aspergillus > Aspergillus ochraceus. The sequence continues at coordinate 3,316,478 of SSOS01000001.1, read as the reverse complement.
CCTTGACAAGGACAATCTCCGATCATTCTTGGCAAATTATCGTGAAGTTAGCGGCAAGCTTTTAGGTCGGGATATTGGTGGGAGGTTGGTGGACCAAGACCGCTATATTACTGGTCCAGATGTTCAACTTTAGTACTATTTTCTATGGCCCTTGATATTACAATAATCATCGAGCCGCCAAGGACTTGAGGAGATTTGGTCTCGCTGATCCCAGTGCTTGTATCCCAAGTGTAATGATGTTGGCTAAATTACCGCTAGAATATCCATGGCGCCCTAATCATGCATTGTAAGATTTGAGGTCAGGAACAGTAGCTAAATCCCCTCATCCCCCCACCCCCTGCGCCGCAAACTGCGGAGCCTGACCGTTCCGCAGGGATGTAATCTAGGTGATATCCAGGTCGGACTGTAGGGCCAGCTTCGGCGCCACTTTGCCGAGGCAATTGTTCTATAGTGCGAAAGCTCATGACAAGGCTCTGTCGCAGCACAGGTAGGGCTAGAACTGCCCGCCCTTCGCTAAGAAGCTTCGATCTTCTTTAGTACGGTGGCGAAATTTCATGGGCTCCTTTTCGACGATTGACTCACAAGAACAACACAAATAATTAAGTAGACTTATTAAAGGGCAATTAGCGATTCCCCTCTTTCACCAAATATTCAATACATTATCCGGAGAAAAGGCTCGTATACGATCGCTAAATCTTCCCCAGCTACGGAAGAAAAGTATTTTCCGTGAAAGCTACAAGCGACATGGGGCATGCACGTGTACGTGACAAAACCAAGCAGGATGAGCATTAGATACACAACATTCTCAGGGGCAAATTGCAAGAGACCATGTTATCGTCCATTGCGTTGTATCTAGCAAGACGCGGGGCCTTTCAGGGATTAAAACGCCAAAAACAGGATCATGTTCACATCAAAATGAAACCAATCGCTCCCAATGCAGCTAACACGCAAGATACGCCGAGAACAATCAGCTGCTGGGCAGTACTCTTCTCGTCCTTTGGGCAATAAGATGGCGGGCTTATACCCTTGCAAAACTGTGCTTTCCAGGAGGCAGACATACTCTCGGCAATATTGGAGTCGATCTTGACCCGGCAAGGATCTGTAGTGGGAGTCGGGGTAGATGAGGCCACCACTGCACATGTCTCACCTCCTTCCCACTCCACGTCGGCAGGGACTCTCATGGTCTGATTGGTAACATTGATAGCTAGCCCTAGTTCTCCTGGGCATGTCTTGTTGGCTGTAGCAGCAACAAGGTCCACTTTTGGTGCGGAATTTTTGATGGTGAAAGGGACAGAGAAAGTTGACTCATTGTAAATCATATCACGGGGCACACGACGAAAGGTCTCTTCATCGCAACTCTCCCAATGCATAGTCCAGACCAGCAACCAACGACCTTCGGTATTGAACTTGTTCTTGAAAAAAGTGTACACAAAGTAGGGGTCGTGGTCAGACCAGTTTGTCTGTCCCATATCGTGACGCCAACTAGCGCTGTCGTTTCCCCTCATGTTACTCCGATTCCATATGTCGTAAGAAATGTAAAAATCTAGGAATTGCGCGCGCTCAGCATTCTGTAGGGCAAAGACAACAGGGAATTCTTCGGTAGGCGCGTATGTCTCGTTGCGCGGGAAAACCAGGTCCACCTCCAGCACGTTGGATGCATTGACAATAGCCCCCATGCAGACAGTGAGCAACCAGGAGAAGCGCATGCTGAGGGGAAACAAAGATTTCAAAGTATGTATAGGGGGATGATGAAAGTGTGACCAGATTGAAAATCAAAACCTTCCACAATTGTTGCGGGCGCAGCATCCTACATGGGCTAAATAGTTAGATGACCCCGTAGGCTAAACAGAAATGTCCTTAGCAGGGGTTTGAGTGACCGGAAGATTAGCACGGTTAATAGCGGGCACCGCTAAGCCTACGGAGGGTGTCCGCCTCGGAGGAAACGCGATGGTTTACTGGACATCTAACCGGGTTCCGCCCTTGGCGCACACTGCAGCGTTACAGTGCATGGGCTTGGCTGCGGTATCCCCTTGGAGTCCTCGCTCGGAAGTCGAAATCTCATCCAGCCTTGTGATTGACCCCTTTTCACGGCTCTCCAACCTGCATCCAGCCGACGCCACCTGCTAACCCAGTTATCTATACCACTACCACAAAAATACTCAACTAGTGATGTAACAATCATCTGGGCACCTCACGGCCTCGACTACCTGCCTAACGCAGCGGAGAAGTCAAAGAAGTACAGCACTAACCAGGTGGCCTGCGGATTACGAACGGCCAGAGGGTGTTCTTTGTGGAAGCTTGCGAGGCCTCGGGCTCTTATAAAAGCCCTCTACCGGTCGTAGATTATTCTCAATCATCCCCTCATTCATTACTTCGTATCTAATTCTCAATTGCACAAGCACTGCCGCTGGCGCCTACATCTTTTGTTTCACACATTTCCCCGTCACATTAAAAACAAATCTCGACTCCAAAGAGATGCAATTGATACATCTTCTTGCTGCTGGGTTCGTCCCCGGATTGCTTTCTGTCCATGCGGCCATTTTACCCCGTGGTGTTGACTGTGACTTCTCCACGACCCCTGAGAAGGGTACTACCTGCGAGAGTTTTGCGAGTAGCTGGGGGCAGACGGTCGACGCTCTCAAGAAGCTTAATCCCGGTATAAACTGCCCCAATCTTGATACCAGCAAGTCATACTGCGTGATCGGCACTGTCAATGATGATCCCCCGACTACTACTTCCACGACTTCAACCACCAAGGTTCCCGTCACTACCACCGATTCCGCCCCGGACAACTCTCCAACCATGCCTGGCATCGTAGACAACTGCGATGGCTTCTACAAGGTCTCATACGGCGACCAGTGTGACACCATTGCTAAGAAACACGGTATCAGCGTGGCCCAATTCAAGAAATGGAATAGCGAGATCAACGACGGTACACGCCTCCCTTTCTCTCATGCAATACCATCAAGATCTAATAGACACCTCTCATAGACTGCACAAATCTCTGGCTCGACTACTACGTCTGCGTCCACGTCCCCGGCGTAGCCACCACGACGCAGGCACCGCCCAAGCCCACTGACGAGCCCTCTGGCCCCACGCCCCAGATGCCCGGCGTCGTCGACAACTGCAAGTCTTTCCACCTGATCAAGGATGGTGACAGCTGCTGGTCTATCTATACAGATGCGGGTATCACGTTTGCGCAGTTCCGTTCGTGGAACAAGGAGATTGATGCTGGCTGCACCAACCTCTGGTTGGGCTACTACGTTTGTATTGGCGTCTAAAGTGCCCATGGGAAGAGAGGGTGGTTGGCTATGCCATGGTTCCGGTCATATGTCCCTGTGGAGCTATCGTCACAATGTATCTTCGAATAAGAAAACCGTCGTGATTTCAGCTACTATATTTTCTATCAATATTACATATCTTCATTATTATCTAAAGGTCCATTAATATCTTTTCGATAATATTTCGTATCATGTAATGAGACATGCACGATCGAAACCGCAGATCCGTCCCAATCTGCCGTGTTGGGGCCGGATCTGCGGGATCCAACAGCGGGCCGCGGATCTGCCCTGCCCTAATCATACCAATCATCCATGAACTTAAGCATGCTTAAATCCTGTGGAATTATGATTCGTAAGAACGCGTAACCGATACATAGAGTTGCATGTGTATCATCAATAATTCAGTAGTAAAAATTGAACTATCGAAATTACAAAGAATGATTCAATGCCATTCCGATCTTAAAAAGAAAACCTAGTAAATATCACCATATGGGATCGCGGCTCCTCCCCGACTCCGAGGTCCCATGTAGACAAGGTTGGCTAGTGTGTTCTAAGACATTCCATATGATCGATATGTAGTAAAAACGAGCAGATTATCGCACACGACATGCGATGTTATCTTCTTACTTCTCAGGAATATCCTAACCCATCAGACACACCTTTTCTCTGCCTTTATCTCCTCTTCGCACGTTTAGCCTGCTGATATACACTTAATATTTATAGTTGGTCTACTGCACGAACATTTTCTATCTCCAACCAGATACACGCCCCTAATTCTTTCACCGCAACGAAAGGAACGGCACGATTAACTGGGTACGCCTTCGATCAATAATAGCCTTTGTGCAGGGTATATGCGATTTGAGTAATCCCCATGTTCACTCAATAGCCTGTATCAGCCATACGAAGATCAGGTTATTCATGCCTCCAAGGACCCGGCATACGTGTCTCTACTTGAACTCGCATGCTCTCCTTAAATGATCGGGTCACCACGCTCCCGTCTATCGTCATGTTGGCCGGCTTTACCTAGAAACACAAAATGTTCCTCCTAACTCTGCAGTTTATTGAAATCAGATTCGAATGTGTGTCGATTAATTGAATGAAGATTGTTGCTTATTGTCGGATGTGGATTCTACAACTATGCCGTGCAGGATGTTAGTGTTTTAAAGTCTTGTTTGTGAGCCCACATAGAAAGATTTATTTAGCTTTCTAGAATAAAACACTCTTCATAGTATAGAGAATAGTAAAAATGAATTAAAAATATTACCAATCTCAGATTAGTCGTAGCTGAGAGGTGACATTGTGTTTCCCGTGCGCAGTTATATGTAATGCCACGATTCATTTTGAGCAGGCCGGGGCAAGGATGTGTTCATTGAGCATGATTCAAGCAATACTCTTAGCCTATATAATCATTTCTTGATACTGTCAGAAAAAATAATTCGACGTCAAATCAAGTAATTTAATATTGAAAATCTACACTCCGTCCATGGCCCGACATAACTCCAACTCATGTTATTATGCATAATGACTAATGTTATGCAAACATACCTCCTATCTTATCGGCCCCCTCAAACCACATCAACCGCAACCAACCCCATCTCCAACACTCCGCAGTCCCCAACTCCTCCTTCGTCCCCAAAACCAAACCCACCAAAAAAAAAAAGGAGACAATGGACCCCGACACATCTCCCTCCCCAGCCGACCAACCGCCTATATTCAACTACGTCCTCTCCTTCCTCCTCGTCGGCGTAGCATGGGGCTTCACGACCCCTTTCATCCGCCGCGCCGCAGCAGACTTCAACGCGCGCCAGGAACTGCATCAGCAATCGCATGACGAATCCCCCCTTAGCCCACAAGACCACGACACAGCGGAAGAACAAGAACTCCAATCTCGTCGTCAACGCCGGCATCGCGACGAAGTGCACTCGGAGCAGGAAACGGAGCCGTTGCGCGAAGGCGGGTCGGATTCGGACGAAGATGAAGATGAGGATCATCCGCCGCCGGAGGCGCGTCCGGCTTGGATGAACCAAGATCAGGGCCGGAGCCAAACTTCCTCTGTGAAAACGAAGGGGAAATCGAGCTGGTTGAAGACGAAAATCATCGGTGTCTTTTGGACGGTTGCGAATTTGCTGCGGACTCCTGCTTATGCGATTCCTCTGGTTGTTAATTTGACGGGGAGTGTCTGGTTCTTTCTGCTGGTTGGGAAACATGGTATGTCTCTTTCCTCCCATTCCTTCTCTTTTCCGCCGTTGTCGCTCCATTTCAACATATTCCATGATACCTGGTGCCGTGCGACGATCTATACAACCCTGTACTAACCAACAATCTACCTTTATTTATAGAATTGTCTCTAACCGTTCCTCTGGCGAATTCCAGCGCGTTTCTATTCACCGTTCTGGGAGAGTGGTATGTTGAGCGCAAGGTCATTGAGAAGGAGACGTGGTTGGGCATGGCGCTTGTGCTGGGAGGAATTGCGATTTGTGTGAAGTCGAAGGGATCTTGATCTCTCTACTTCTCTTTGTCTTTGCGAAGGGCTTACAGCTTTTATATATAACTGGGTAGCTAGCTGGCTAGTGCATAGTGTGTTGACTACATTTGTTGGATAAATAATACATTGGTTTGTTCATTGAGTTCGGAGTGGGTGGCTGAGTCTGACGTAGACATGGATGTGAAGACATTGACATTGGGTAAATGTCTGAAGAAGCTGGATTATATGCAATCACAGCAGTTTTCGGGGAAAGAGGAAGAAAGAGATAGATATAGCGAACAAACAAAAAGAGCAAAAAAGAATGCATCATCCGTGAATCGAACACGGGCCTCGTCGATGGCAACGACGAATTCTACCACTAGACCAATGATGCTAGTTAGTTGAAATAGAAATCTAGCTTTGACATTATATGCCAGGACCGGGCGTAGGTGTCCAGCTTGAAAGCTCTCCCAAGGTTCATACGCTCGACTCCCGTGTCCAAATGATAGTGTACATCATTACATTGTTCTCGCGTTATCAATATTTATAACATAACATAATAAGTCACTGGGTATGTTCGCCATGCCATCAGCATCATGAGACATCGTCATCGGAATACCACATGAGCCTGCAGTGGTAATCAAGATCAAAACAGAAGCCATCTATCTATCAATCAAAGAGGAAAAATTCATCGCATGCTGGCATATATCATAGTACACGCGCCGGAACCGTTTAAACACCCCGGAACTATCAGACATCGTTAGTACATATTCCCCAAGAAATGGGTAGGTTAGGCTTACCATTCGAACGACCAAGTACCACATCGCACCCAAGAACTTGAAAATTGACAGACCAGCCACACTCCACAGCACGACGGCCATATAAATCTCCGCACGCTCGTTGTCGTTCGAGTCGCTATCCTCGCTGGTGTCAAGGTTTTCCAGTCCCGCCGCGCTCAGCACAACGGCTGCCAGGGCAAAGTTGCAGAACACCCAAGCCAAAACGACGGCACTTCGGAATCCCTTGTAATAGTCTGCCTGCTTGTCCTCTTCCGAAACCACCTCAACTTCCTTGGGTGGTTTCTGGGCGAATTTGGCCAACTCGGTGTCGTACTGCGCGTTCAGATCGCCGTCGTCCTGCGGAATGTTGACGTCTACCTTACCGCCGGGCTTCAGGTTGGCCGAGGGCAGCTTCTCTGCTTTGTCGTCTCCTTTCGTACCCCAGGTGATATCGTGCGTGTTACAGAAAGCGTAGATGTTCAGCACGTTGATGTAGGTCGGAGTGAGCAGGATGTATTGAATGAACTATTGAGTGGTTAGAAGGCGAATGCATGGTTCCCAAAGTAAACTGCTTAGATGAACTTACCGAAGTGAACATATGCCAAGGATCGAAGAAGATGAACGACGCAACAAACCACATGACATAGGTTGACCCTAATGAGACAATGATGGAGAAGAACGTCGTGTTGGTGAACAGTGTCGAGAAAGTAAAGTCGCCCTTTTCTACCTCCTTCTGGATAGATTTCACCGTGACAAACACTGCTGCAAATGCCAGGTAGATCATAATGCCGATCCAGAAGTAGACCATCGTCATGTAAAACTTGTTGGACCCGCCTGGTCGATTACCCAAGGCCAGCACGAAACACGTGACAAGAGTTGCGAGATAGAGCCATTCGAAGACAACTCCAAGCACCTTTCCAACTGTGTTGAGAAGATCCTCGGAGCCGAGATACGTTGTAAGAATGTGGAAAACCAAGAAAAAGTTGCCCTAAAGAATCAAAAGTTAGTAACTCATCACTAAGAATAAACAAAGGCACGCTTACAATTCCAAACCAAGCAAACAGCATGTTGATAGTCTGGTAGACAAATTCAATCAGGAGCATAAACTTGCGCAGATGGCTGTGGTCGCTTCTCCAGATCTGGTAGAAATGCGCAATCGCATAAACCGCCGCGAAGAAACTACCGTTCAACCATCGTCGGCGTTGCAGAATGAATTCGGCCATGCGGTCAGGCACATCGGTTTCACCCGTGGAGGACTTCACGTATTGAAGCAGCCAGCGGCAGTTTCGCTTGGTCACAATTTCGAAACACAGGATTCGATCTTCAGCAAGATACATATTGGCCGTGAAGATGCCGGCATTGGCGCCATGCATCTTCTCACCCATGAAGTATCGCTCTAGAGGTCCCTGGCCGTTCTTATCGTTCTGCAATGCCACAAATCGGTAGGCGGAGAAAGCACCGGGAAGCACAGTAATAAACCCAAAGGACGACTCCAATGGCTTATCCAGGATGTTACTGAGCTTGTACTCGAAGTTCTGTCCAGCCACCAGCGGGTTGAGCAACTTCTTGCCGTGCGACAACATGACCTTGATTTCACCACAAGCTCCTCCGCACATCGGCTCAACGTCGAAGGCCTTCCACAAATGGTAGATCGAGTCTTTTCCGGGCTTCGTTCCGGCATCCAAAAGCACACAAATGTTGGGATCAAGCACCCGTCCGAAAGCCTGGAAGAACCAACGATGCGAGTTGATCTTCTTCTGGTTCTTTTCCTTCAGACAGAAAAGCATCTGCACGGGAACCCCGGAACGTTGCTTCATGTGGACTTGGGTGCCCTTCAACTCGAGACCAACCTGAGTGGTGTACTCGTAGATATGCGCCGTGACATCCTTGCCGTTCACCTGCTGCTTAGCAATTCCGTCTTGGTAGACACCCAAACCAGCCAGCACCGCGCGTGTGCGAGGGTTGATTTTAGCACGACCATCGCTAATCACGCAGACCACGATCTTCTTCCATGCATCCTTGCCCCAGGTCTTGCTATTGTTCCTCGAGCACATGTGCTCAATGTTCTTGAACACGCCAATCAAGGTGCGCGCAAAGAGGAAGTCATCTTCGTTGTACATCGTGATCACGATGAAGAGCTCGGTGTGTCGGGGTTTAGCAAAGAGCTTCTGTCGCAGCGTGAAGCGCTCTTCGAAAAAGTCTGCCGGGTCACAAGTGGCTGCGGAGTAGCGCATATGCGTAAACTCGTCACGGCCCGGGGGTTCGGCGTGGGGAACCTGATTGAGCAGCTTCGGCGCGATGGGACAATCGAGAACCAAGTTTCCGTTGAACAACTGCACTTCTTTCACGGTCTTCCACCGGCGAATCGGGACAGGACTCGGGGTGGCCTCGATCGGCGGCTCGTCGTGATATTCGTCGCTGTAAGGATCGGGTCCAAATGGGTTCTCAGGCTGGATCATCGGAACCCGGTCATCATGGTAAGCATTCTGGTGTTCGGGGTATTGGCCCAGGTCGTAATCGTCTTCGGGCGTAACGGCGGGGTGGTAGGGTTGGGTATAATAAGCATCGTGGTGAGCTTCGGGGTTGACGGAATATTCGTAACCCGGATAGCTGCCCGCCGGATGACGGTCGTCAAATTGTTCGTTATGGCCGTAAGAGTTAGGGAGTCGCTCCACAGAATACTATCATGCAAAATGTGTCAGTCGACCTTTATGTCCGATTTGCTGAGTCGAGATATTATTGTTAAGCTCACGGTAGGTTGTTCCGCCAATCGGTCACTGGAAGGCATGGGCAGGTGGCCTTGCGGTGCGTAAGGGTTGTCGGACAGCTGGTAGCCGTTCAACGGCCGACCCGGCGAGGGAGATCGAGCAGAGAGTTGACTGGGATTCATGATTGGGGAGCGACCGTCGTCTTCCCCGTAGGGGTCTCCTAAAGCTCAATTGTAAGTATACAGACGCTGGACCGAGCGCGTGGGACGCAAGGCGAAAAGCAACGACCAAAAAAAACCCCCCCAAGGTGAAACCAAAGATCAGGTCAAATCCACGGGAACAGAAGTTGCCTGCATTTGAACGACGTTCACCGTTCACCGTTCACCCTGAGAACCATTGACCCCCTGGCCGGAGAATTCCCCGCCAACTAGAGTTTCAGGCAGACTTGATGCGGAGAATGGGGGATTAATGCGCGACAATCCACGGCAACGTTGACCCAGAAAGCTTGATGCGCACGGCAGAAACGAAAGGGATACGGCACTAGACTAACCCAGGCGATTGTAGGACATGGTTATGGACGATTATTCCAATGGGAGGCCCCTTGAGAATTCCTGGGCGAGGGACCGGCTTGCGGAAGGAGATTGCGCCAGGAGCGCGGGTGGAATGTGAGAACAAACGTTCAGGTCGCTTCAATAGCCCCAAGCTCCGTTTTTTCTCGGCAGGAGTTTCAGAGGCAATGATAGGCAGATAGGGAGAAAGGGGAGAAAAGGAAAGGAGATGGAATTGGAGATTGAGATTGACCTCGAATGAGGGAGGATTAATATCGGCTGGCAGGGGAGAAATGGGGTAAGAAAGAGAAACGAAAATAAAGAAAAAGCAAAGACCTTCAGTCTAATATTTTGGATGGAGGAAAGGGAAAGCAGTGGGACTACAAAGTAACCATGGACAAGAACACGAAAAACGAGCGGCAGTGTAGTGGCTTCGTTGACCAAGGAACCGGGGAGAGGAGGGGGACGATCAGATACGGTGGATATTGGATTCCCGATAGATTAAAGATTAAGAGAGATTAATTATGACGCTCTTAGATGAGAGGAAGAAAAGGTGGTCACGTCGTCGTCATGTGGCCGCATAACAAACAACGGACCCACTTGATTCTTGTTGCTCACGCTGCTCCTTCGTCTTGCACTGCTTCTTTCTCGCTGTTCTACCGGAAGTGAAGTTCTCTTTCACTGCACTCAAAGAGAATGATCATGTCGAAACAATTGCCGATACCCCAGAATCTGCCCGGTGACCACGGTGGAAGACAAATCCAATGCAAATTTTCCTGAAACAAAGCCGTGCCAAACCCACCCGTGGTTAGAGTTGCGTTGCTCCATGGACCGTCGCAGTCTCCACCGGCCATCACTGGGCCAACAGCGGCTGTCCGTCCCTGTTCACTGCCACAGACAATGTGGCGGTTCCCTGGGTTGAGGATATTCTTTTTATATCTTTGCCGGTAGCCTAATGATGACTGGCGATAAATCATTCGGCTACATACACCGTACTCCGTAGGGGAAATTGAAGTAAGTCAATTGCAGAAATTGCGCTGCCTTCGCTGACAGCCAACGTCATAGTTCTATTTTAAGACCATCCCTGTACGGGGCAACTGTACGACGTACGATGGTTAATAATGAACAATGATAAGGCTCATTTCAACTCATCTTACCTTTCCTCGGTGCCTTGCAGGGTTTCTGAGCGGTGCTTTTCTTACTTACAAAATGGCCTGGCCGGTCCGACGTTGAACATTCTCGCTGGGACAGTCGTTTCTTAACGCATAGGACTTCGAATATATACATGAGGTGTCACCGAAGCATGCAGGCGGCAAGGCATAGACAGCTGCACCTGATGACAGACAAATAGATATTCGAAAACACCAGTCGATGGTTACCTATTATGGGACATTATAACAAGATGATCCCCAAGTATTACTGTGCACACCCGCACATTCGGCGAATACTCCTGGCCCGTCAGCGCAATGTAGGAGGCTGACTGATGGCAATGAGTATTACTCAGATGGACCCCAAAACCTCAACCATTGCCGATAGCTAGATAAAAGTGCCCTGTCCAACGGAGTATCTTATGGACTAGCCATGCCCTAAGGCAAGGAAGGATATATGGTGGCGACTGGCGACGATTTACGAAGCCCTCTGCCCTACCGAGGGCCAGGGAGCCCCGCACGGGCCCCATCGCTATCGATAAAGAATTCTGCGACCAAACCCCGCCAATTCGTCTGTCACCATCTTTCCGTTGCTTGAACCCTTGAGCTCTCCTGCGCAATCATTCAATATGACGAACTCAGCTTCCTCCAGCCCCAAGGTTAATGTCCTCTTCGTCTGCCTGGGGAACATCTGTAAGTCTCCGCGCTCTTCTTCGCTATCTCACCCCACCGAACGCCTTAGTTGACCAGGAACAGGCCGGTCCCCCATGGCCGAAGGTGTCTTCCGGAACGTGGCCTCCTCCCACCCCCTAATCAACGAGATCGACTCCGCCGGCACGGGCGCATACCATGTTCTCGAGCCCCCCGACTCGCGCACCATGTCCACCCTGCGCAAGCACGGGATCACGGACTACCAGCACGCCGCCCGCAAGGTGACCAAAGAGGACTTCCTGAACTTCGACTACCTGCTGGCCATGGACAAATACAACCTCCGCGACCTCCTGGATACCCGCGAGTCGGTGATCGCGTCGATGAACAAGTCCGGTGGTGCGGCGTCGCGGGGCAGCAAGGGCACTCGGGGAGCGACCGCCGCGGCGCTTGCGGCGAGCGGGGAAGCGGGCGCCAAGGTGGCAGAAGTACGCCTGTTTGGAGACTTCGGCACTGGCGGCGTCTTGCATGATCGCGTGGGTGGCGGAGAGGTGGTGCAGGATCCGTACTATGGTGGCGTGAACGGGTTCGAGGAGGTGTATCGGCAGGTGGTGCGCTTCTCGAAGGGGTTCGTCGAGTATCTGGAGAAGGAGGCTCAGAACTAGTCGCGTGGCGGATGCATGAACATTGAGCTGGCTTTAGATTATACCCTGTGGTTTGATAGATTATGATAGACCGAGGTTAGGGATCTGAAAAGAACCCGACCAATCCATGGTTTTGCCAAATGAATGGAACGATTGATGAAATATAATACATTTGAAATAGACGTGATATAAAGTCGTACTGTACAATAGCAGCATAACAGAAGAGGTGTTCTAGATTCTCCGAACCAGCAAACGATCAGACCTAGCCACTCAGGTCGCGATCATACCTTCTCGCTGATCCTGATCGCTGCCCGACAGCCTAACCGAATGACATTGACCAATGGGTCGTACGGTTGCGCCTCTTTGGCATCGTTTTCCACAGCGTGGTCCAAGTGCTCCAATTCCTCATCCCGGATCCGTCGGAACGTAGCCAGCATTTCCTTCAGCTCGTCGTCCAGCTCCTCGCCCCGTTTCTCGGCCTCGTCCTGCCACGACAGGATCTCCCGCACCTGTTCGTTGTAATGCGAGCCGATTTCCGTCTCCACCGCTTCCGTGCAGGCCATGGCTGCTTCTCGCCCCATGACACCGGTCGACCAGCCGAGGAAGGTGGCCGCCTGTTCCCAGAGGGGGTACATGGCCGTTGGTCGGACACGATGTTTGGCAATGAGATTGTTGAAGGTGGACAGGTGGCCGGCCTCTTGGTCGTACATGTGTTTCATCAAGGGTCGCAGATGGGGGTGAGACCGCACCACCTGTGGCGTTTGCGCGGTGTAGATGAGGGTGGCGGCGAGTTCGCCGGCTTGGTTGACTCGGAGGGCGCTGTTCATGAATTCGCGTTGGCGCTGGCTGAGAACGTATTTCGGCTTGGAGGAACCGGGTTGTGAGTCACGCGCGGCATCCTGACCGGCCACTACGGTCTGTTTCGAGGCTGTTGATGTGTATTGGCGAGAGGTGTGTCTTAGGGCTGACGGCGCGAGGAAATCCAGTAACACGGGCGATGACCGGTGCAGAGAAGAAGTGGGTGGAGCTCGTCGGAGCGCCATGAGAGATGCCATTTTGGGTGAACGAGGACTCTAACTGCTAGGCTATTTTCGTGCAGCGCAACCAGTCAAAAAGATAAAAGAACCGACCAAACGAGTATATAAGAAACGTGAATGACGGAAGCTCTCACGAACATTCCGAGGTGGTCCAATCCGCTGGACGGCACCCGCAGACGCGCGCTTAACGGCAGCGAGGCTTGGCACGCCATCCCTGGACTGGACGTCATGGCGGATGAAGACGAATCAATCGCTTCTTTTCACTTTCGAATTCATCTCATCACCTCCTGTCCGCCACCCGACCTGCCCTCTCCCTCCGTCCATCTATACACCATTTCCTCTATACTGCGCCGACAATCCCCAACTGAGGGATCTGTTCAAGTTCTCTGTCCAACTATATACGAACATCTTGCGATTTGAAAAATTAAAATAATACGAAACAGAGTTCTTGCCGGCGAGGACACTTTGCCTTCTCCACGGCGCATTGTGAGGGTTTCCAGGGAGAAAAGGTGTTATCTGCCCCTTTTAGCGGATTCTTTCTGAGTCCCTGGTGGCCTTGCACTTGTTTGGCTAGCTACATTTGCGGTACTTGATATATAAGGCATCCCTTTGAGCAATTCACTATGGCCGACGACTTGGATGCCGAGCTGCTCGCGCTGGCGGGTGATGATGCCTCCGATGAGGAGGCGTCTCCTCCCCCCAACCAGAAGGTGACCTCACCTTCACCTTCATCCTCCCCACGATCTCCAGCCACCTCCACCATGGGCCGCAAAGGAACCGCTAAACCCGTTCGACGGGGCCGGAAATCAAGGAAGGACGACGAGGAAGATGGCGAATTGTACGTTTAATGATGGCGATGCTCCCCAGCCTTACCCATTCTTTACTTCTGTCGCATGCAAGTCCAACGGACCAATGAGCGCTCAACTGACATGCTTTCGCTGGACGATAGGTCTGGGGACGAGTCCCACCATTCTCTTGACTCTGCTTCCATGTCCGAATCAGACTCAGGTTCTGACTCTGAAGGATCCGATCACGGCGCTGAAGATGACGGCCCTATTTTCGCATACGACAAACTTTACCACTCGTCCAAGGACAAAGAGGAGATCATGGCCATGCCAGAAATCCAACGCGAGCAGATCCTCTCGGAGAGAGCGCAGCAGGTTGACCGCCACAACCAAGACCTTGCTCTCCGCCGACTACTTGCCTCCCGCGAACGCGAAGAAGCCCGCCAGGCGAAGAAGAACAAGCGCAAGGCCAGCGCCGCCAACCTGGAGGATGGCAATCGCAAGAGCTCACGTCAAAAGACAACCCTTGGTGGTCGCAAGGTGGGCGAGACTTCCGATGCCATACAGGCCTACAAGCGACAGCGTGAGCAGAAGGGTAAGCGCGATGAGCTTCGTCGTCGCGAACCCGCAGTCAAAGACCAAAAGGCTCGCTCGAGGGACGAGCAGATCTCAGATGACGATGCGGAAGGCGAGAGCGAAGTCGAATGGGCCGATCGCGATCGGTCCCCGTCACTACCTAAGGACGATCCACCTGCTGATCTTCGTGACTTGAACCGGGCTCGCGTGGGTCGCACCAACTTTGCTCAGGTTTGCTTCTACCCTGGCTTTGACGACGCTATCTCGGGCTGCTTTGTCCGTGTCAATATCGGCCCGAATCGCGATACCGGTTTCAACGAGTACCGGCTCTGTGCGATCAAGAGTATGTACAGCGCAGTTTCGTTTACGTCTACATTGGTTTCTCTGACAACAATGTCTGACTGTCTGCAGGGTTCAACGAAGGTCGCCCCTATGCCATGGAGGGCGCGAACGGTCGGACTTTTATCACCAACCAGTATGCCGTCGTGTCACACGGTAAATCAGAGCGCGAGTTCCCGTTCATCGCTTGCTCTGATTCTACGATTACCGAGGTAAGCCATGCAAGCACTGGGAGTCAATTTCTTCGCTGATCGCTCTCTCTAGGCGGAGTTTAATCGATACCGTCAAACCCTAGTCGTTGAAGACTCCAAGATGCCTACGAAGTCGATGCTTGACGACAAGGTGGCCGCCATCAACCGTCTGCTGAATCACAAGTTTACCCCTGAGGAATTGAACGAGAAATTGCGCAAGCAGGGCTCCCTGGACCGCAAGAACCAAACTTTCAAGCGCTTGGAGAACGAGAGACTCCTCAATCTTGCTAAAGCCGCTGGTGACGACGCCGAAGTTGAGCGTCTCCAGGCAGAGCGTGCCGGTTTCACCACTCCCAAACTTGCGTTTACGAACAACAATGCCAAACCTCAGGTCAAGCAGCAGTCGGAGCACGAGCGTCTGCTGGAACTGAACCTGCGTAACCAGAAGCTCAATTATGAGAATGTCCGTCGTGCGCAACTCGAGGAGCGCAAGGCCAGTCGCATAGCGGCGGCGGCAGTGGCTCGTGGAGAGGCTACCGCCAATCCTTTCTTGCGTGTCCGTACCCAGGCCAGAACTCACTACGATGTGAGCAACGGCAGCCCGGCTTCTGGCGATGCCAGCAGAGACGTCACCCCGGCCACTGGCTCCGAGGCAGCCTCGAAATCCAACACCCCGAGCAAGCCTGCTACTCCGTCTAGCTCACAAAAGAAGTCCACTCCGGGTGGCATTGCGAAGATTCGCCATCGGAACATGGACGACGAGAACATTGCTGCCCTGGATCTAGATATAGATGTTGAGATCTAGATTTCGGCTTGTTGCTTCCTGCCATGCCGCACTTTCTTTTGCTTTACACGTGTCTTTATTCGCTTATCTTCTCTCGCGAAAGAGAAACCCCTCCGGAGTCTTTCCCATGCAGCTTATGTGGTTGGATCACGATCAATGTTTCGCAGGGGCCGGGATGGCTCTTCAAGATCTTTCTCGTCGCATCCATTCGACGGAAGCACGTACCAGCACTTCCATACAGCGTTGATTCTTCTTGTATCTTGACATAGGGTGGCGTTTGATCGGCGTTCAGTTTCCCGGGATGAATGAGGCCTGTACTATTGAACCAGTGAACAACTGATGAAACGCCTATTTGCATTTTCCACCTTCCCATAGATTTATGAATAGAGAGTAAATGATTAGTTTTCCATTGTAAGGCGTAAACAAAGAATACATCCTACAGTGTCGGCGATAAGACGTGGCAGACCGCTTTATCCCCGCTCGTCACGTGCGATAGCGACGCGCCGACACGCGCCGCGTCTTGACGGGACGACGGGAGATTCTCCGCCCTTGATTGCTTTCCACTTTCCACTTTCCACCCCGGGGCTGGCTACAGACCACTCTTCTATATCCTGTCCCTTCAATGGAAGAGTGATGACTTCTCTTCTTATTTAATCACTCTACCGCATTTGCATAAATATTCTAACATACACCCTTTCATAATGTCCTCCCCTTCAACTCCGCAATCGGCGCGCTCCGCGCCGCGAACAGCCGACTCGCCTGCCATGCTCACCCCCGGACAAAAGATCAAGGCCATGATGGCCCAATTTGACAGCGACTCAGAATCCGACAATAACACGACAAAATCGAAACCTCAAACCACGAAATCCAGCATCTTCAACCGCCCACAATTCGCGACACAATCGGACCAGGAGAACGACGATGAAGATGATTACGAAGACGAAGACGACGATTTCATCATGCCCAAAGGCCGCATGGCTGCTCGTCTGCAGACTGAGAACCAGAACACGGAAGCTGACGCGTCGACGGAACCTGTCTCTGCCATGGAACGGGTGTCGAAGAGCCTTCGGAACGAAAAAGAACGCGAAGACGACGCGGCGGAGTCCTCGGACGATGATCTTCCTACGGCCGGTCCGAGGAGGAGGCTTGCAAATGCGAAGATAAGCGAGGACGGGATGAATGAGGATGAGGCTCGTACGCCGGAGCGAGAACGGTCGTTCTCGCCGCTTTTCGTGTCGCCTGGTTCGGAGCGGAATGGTCGACAGAACGACGATGGATCGGACGCGTCGGATGATGACCGACCACAGCCGAAGCGAAACGCACGTTTTGAAGCCCTCATTGCGCAGAAACGTGCGGAGCGAGAAGAGAAGGAGAAACAGGAGAGACAGAAGAAGAAGGACAGAGCTGAAGCGGCGAAGCTGGCTGCCGCAGATGAAGAGGACGAGGATGATGATATCGAAATGGACCTCACGGGAGAGACTTCGCGCGCGGCTCGCCCCTCACGAAAAGCCAGCCGGAAAGCGCTGGAGGATATGAATCGCGAGACGCAACGGATGAGTAGGAATCTGCAACTAGCGCACCAGACGACGACCTCGAAGAAGATCTCCAAGGAGAGTTTCTTTGCTCGATTTAATTTCATGCAGCCCGAGCAGCCGAAGGCACCTTCGGCAGATAACTCGTCTAGTATGGCTGGTTCACAGAATTCCTCGGACGCAGAGGCTCAGAAGAATCGCGAAACCCCTCAAACGTCCCCTGTCGTGGACCCTGCTGACAAGCCTTCGACTCAAGATGCTTCAACAAAGGCTGTACGAGAGGAGACACAGTTCCCTTCTCTTGAGCAGATGGTTGGGCAAGCGCAGCAGCAACCAGAACAACCCGTGGTAGGACGAGTGGAGGAGCATACTGCCAACGCAGCTCCGGGGATCGATGTGAAAGGAAAGAAAAAGCCTTTGAATGCGCCCTCCGTTCATGTTCGCCTTTCTCGACAAGCTGTCGCGCAGAATCAGATGGATGATTCAGACAGTGACTTGGAGGTTGTCACCTCCCCTGCGAAATCCCGCCGTCTCGCCGCTTTTGAGAACGTCCCCTCCAGAAAGATGCAAGAATCGTCCGCTCTGCTGAAACTCAAAGCTTTGGCTCATCTCACATCGCCGCCTCGCAAAACTACGATGAACAATGCCGAACTGTCTGCAACATTGATTTATCAGGCCAAAAAGCAGGCTGCCAAAGAACGACAGGAGAAAATCGAGGAGCTCCGGGCGAAAGGTGTGATCATTGAAACAGCGGCTGAGCGTGCCGCCATGGAAGATGAACTCGAGAACCTGGTTGAAAAGGCACGCAAGGAAGCAGAAGACATTGCCAAGCAGGAGAGGTCCGCATCAAAGACAGGAAACGGTGATATGGACGATGATGATGAGGAGGAGGATGAGGACTACGACGGCTCGGAAGATGAGGTGGATGACAATGGGGAGGATGACGAGGATGAGAGCGGCGAGAAGGAGCACAACTTGTTTGACTCTGAAGCCGGCGAGGATGACGAGTCGGAAGAAGAACAGAGTGAATTTATGTCGACCGGGGAGCCTGAGACGACCACTCAACGGCGGAAACGGCCTACCCGGGTTATCGAAGATGACGACGAGGAAGAAGAGCAGGCCCCAACGACGCCCGCCAGGCCAATCAATGCGACACCGTTGTCCATAGAACGACCTCAAATCCCTGGTCTTCCTTCCAACGACATGACGATGAGTCTTACCCAAGCCTTTGCAGGCACATTGGGCGGAAGTCAGCAAGATAGCCAACCGCCCTCGTCAACGATCCCTCATTCTCTGCCCGATCCCGGAGAATGGCAAGAGTCCGACTCGCAGATGATTGTGAAGGATAGCCAAGAACCGCAAGCCGAGACGACCGATTTCCTGGCCCGACACACTCCCTCTGACGCTCGAGTATCCGAGTCTCCTGCGCCGCGGGCCATGTCACAATTTTCTTCAATTCCCGACCCGACGCAGGATGAAGGTTTTGTCCTCTCACCCTTCGATCCTTCCAAGAGATTTATGGCCACTCCAACGTCGACTGTGGAGACCGTTCTCGTCGACCGGAACCAATCCCTAAGCAATTCCCCTGTTCCAAACCGGAAGATGAAGAACCTCCGACGTGGTCGAACCGAACTCTCTGCTATCGAAGAGCAGGAGGAAAGTGGGTTCGAAGTCGATGCTAGCGCCTTCAACGTCATGAGGAAAGCGGCGAAGAAACCTAATGTCGCAT
The DNA here is from genome assembly GCA_004849945.1 of Aspergillus ochraceus. Lineage (NCBI taxonomy): Eukaryota > Fungi > Ascomycota > Eurotiomycetes > Eurotiales > Aspergillaceae > Aspergillus > Aspergillus ochraceus. Next base: position 3,297,285 of record SSOS01000001.1, on the reverse strand, counting down.
TCGATAGGAAGAAGAGCAAAGCTAAGGACGTGGTGGAGGAAGCAGCCGAAGAATCCGAAGACGAGTATGCCGGACTGGGTGGTGCTAGCGACGAGGAGGACGAGGAGGAGAATGCGTATGATCGGCAGATGATCAACGACAACAGCGGCGAAACGGTTGACGAGAAGCAGCTGGCAGCTCTCAACGCGTATGTTTCAATTCGCCCATTTCCCCGTAATTTCCAAACTAACAAATCACAGTCAACACCAGAGAACTACGGACGAGAAGCAAGTAGCCAAACTGATGAGAGATATTACGACTGGTGCTCTCCGACGACGAAAAGGACCCGATGACGAGTTTGACCTTGACGATTCCGACGACGAACTCTTGGCCCGTCGACGACAAAAGCAACGTGAGTTTGCCCGCATGCGGAATGCCCTTATGGCGGACGGAAAGGTCGGCGAGCTCGCCGAGAACCCTAAGAAAGCGGCCTTCTTCCGCGCCATCGAGGATCATGATTCGGACGATGATGTTTTGGATTTCTTGGACGAGGAAGAAGCCCCCGGATCTCAGGATCATTCATCCTCGCAGGAGGCCAGTGCCGGCGCACAGCAAGACACGACCGATGCCGGCAACAAGAGAAAACGACCTCTTGAGCCTAGCGCCGAGGAAACCTACAACCGACCGCCTCCCAACCTTCGCCGCAAGCCAGCTAGCGCGATGTCCAAGAAACCTGCCTCGCTTGCGGAGATCCGGGAGACCCTCTCCTTCCTGACCGAGCGACCCGAATACGACTCCTTCCAAGAAGATGCATCTATGGAGGATGAGCAAGCACACGAAGATGAAGCCGAGAGCGCTCCGACTGAGGAACAATCACAGGAAGACTTTGCCCCGCGCGTGCACCCTCGCCGTACGAAGGGACCCGTGGTGGATCGTCTTGCACTCCTCCGGCAAGCTTCGTCGAACTCGGCTACTTCGGCGTCCACACGAGTGGCCTTCCATGCGGGCTCCGGGGCACAGGGACCCAGCATCGGATTCCGACCTCCCCCGATGCTCCGCAAGGCCACCACCGGCTCGTCTTCGTCCGGTTCGTCCAAGTCTGACTCGCGACGGATGTCGGCCCCTGGGGCTGGCGGAGCGTCGATGGCCAAGAAGGGAGCAGTCAACTACTACACGGCTGCTCGCGAGAGGGAGCGTGAGAGGGAACTGCGCACTCAGAGTCGTGCTGGTGGTTCCAACATCACGAAATTGCTCAACAAGCATTCCGGCAACCGACTGGGTGCATTGGGAGGTACAGGACAATGGGATTAAGGCTAGGATTAGAGATTGCCGGTCAATCTTTCGGGTTTGGACAAACATGTGGGTGGGCGTCATGGTTTAATGAATGGGTAGCTTGATCTAGTTGAAGAATTTCACGAACAATATACTATACCATCCCAACTATACACATGATTCATAGCGACGCCTTTTCGAAATACTCCCTAAACCTCTCCTCCGCCTCCTTCACGCAATCAAACCCATAAATTTCCTTCTGCACGTCCGCATCCGCCCACTTATCCGGCACGGGTCCCCGTCCCTGCCTCAGCGCCGCAAACTGCTTATCCCGCTCCTCCTTTGCCGCTCCATCGCCCAAATGCAACGCCCTCCCCGACGCCGCCGCCATATCCACCAACGCGTACGCCCTCTCCTTCCTCACCATCTCATACGCTTTCAGCGCTCGATGAACTGCCCCCGCACTCGTCTCGGGCAACCGACTCAACACTACCGCCAGCACCGCCCCATCCTCAATCGCCTGCGCCGCGCCCTGCGCCAGATGCGGCAACGTCGGATGACACGCATCACCAACCAGGGCCACACAACCATCCACCCACGTCGGCAACCGATCATGACATCTCAGCTTCCACTCACAGACCTCGCCTTCACCCACGTACTGCAACATGCGCTGCACCAGGGGACAAAAATCCCCAAACACCTTCATCATGGCCTCTTTTGATCCTTTCGTGGTATACGTGGCGTTCGTCGCCGCCGCGAAGTTCGTATCCGGCTGCGTGGTCGACAGGTTATAGATCGTGTTATTGCTGACCGGGTACGCGATGATGTGACGTTTCTCGCCGATCCAGCGCACGACTTTGTTGCTTTCCAATAGCGCCAGGATGTCCGCGTCTTCGGGGCGGAGCTTGTCTTTGTGGATCATGATGCGGTAGGCCGCTTGGTTTGTGTCTTGCACGCCGATGGACGAGAGGATGTCCAGGTGGGAGAGCATGGCTTCGCGCGTGCGGGACTTGATTCCGTCCGCGCCGATTAGGATGTCTGTGGTTATGAGCGTGGAGGGGAGCGAGGGGTCTCGTGGGGTGGCTGTGAATGAGGGTTGCGAGGAGGAAGAAGAAGAAGAAGAAGAAGAAGAAGAAGAAGAAGAAGAGGAGGGGGACGGGAAGGTGATGTCTGATGCTGTGGTTGCGAAGTGGAATGTGATTTGGTCGGGGTGTCGCAGACAGCCCTGGTAGAGGCCGTTGGCCAGCGAGGCCCGGTGTCCGACCATGTGCGGATAGGCGTAAGTCTGAGCGATGTGGTGGAGGTCGACGTGTGCGAGCTCGGTGTTTGTAGAGCCCACTGAGGAAGTATACTTGTTAGCAACATAGTTATACATAGCCCTCCTATTCCACACACACTCTCAGGGTGTATAAGAACAGAGAGGGGCAGAGAGAATGGAGGTATACGAACCTCTCACGCTCGTCTCCTTAATGTCCACCGCCTCAGCTGCGATACCATCCCAGACGCCGAGACGATCCAACACGCGCGCCATATTCGGGGCGAGTTGGATGCCCGCGCCCACGAAACCAAGATCCGAAGCGGACTCGTACACGTCGATTTGTTTAAAACCTTGGCGCGCGAGAGCCAGAGCGGTGGTAAGACCGCCCATTCCTGGACCGTATCATGGATCTGTTAGCGATTGGATGATTGAGAGGCTTATACGGTCGAGGATGTATGTATGGAGGAGATTGCGGTTGTATAGAGACGAGAGAGGAGACGAACCGGCGCCCAAGATGGCGATTTTGAGATCCTGTGGTGATTTTGACATGTTGTTCTTCGATAGTCCTTGCTTGATCCCTTCCCTGGTTGTGGAAAAGCTGTAAACGGGGAAGATTGAATGGTTGCATGCTGATTGAGAAGTCAATTGGATTTATGTAGAAGGCCGAACGTCCCTCGGAGATACGCGGGATAAGATCTTAGCCGGTTCCCACGAAGCCTCCCCACGTCCCACACTCGAACCAGCCGGGGAGACGGGGGAGCATTGATCGCCACCCAGGAAAAGGTTAGCGAGCAATAAAATGAAAAGGAAGCACAAGATAGTACGAAGTCGTATTCATCAATAGCCGATCTCCCCACATCGGCAGTTTTCCTCCCCGTGGGGCAAATTCGGTCTACATTCTGCACGGACTTAAGAGAGAAAGAAAGATCGGTGGTATATTTATAGAAATTAGGGAATTATAAAGAAGTATCAACCATGTTCAGCACAATGCGATCTTGCCAGTCATCCACCTTCATCTCCATGCCACTGAAATTTTAGGTTCATGTGGGAGGAATCATTCTGGAGATAATTAGTACTACCACTCCATCGAGATGAAAACACAAGGGAGAATTGCTTACTATAGGTTTTCGCCCAACACCTTCACGACCTTGCCGACAGGCTCGCCAACTTTGGGCAAAAGAGCGGACACAAGGGCGGCGATAGGGTCAGACAGCTCGATGAGGAGAACGCCGCCGTCATATCCGACAATGGTAAGCAGGCACTCGACGACCGGGCCCAAGTCATGGATAAGCTCGCCGACCTCCCCGGCAGCCTCGATGACTTGACCGACGGGCCCGCCGATGGCCTCTAGACCGAGACCGTTGAAGATTTCCGCGACGGGACCGCTCAGCTCGACGAGGAGGATCTCAGTGTCGATGCCGACGATCTGGAGCAGGCAGTTGACGACGGGAGCGATGTCCTCAAGGAGACCGTCCTCTTTGATGGGCTCGCCGCGCTTGAGGTGCTCGCCAACTGTGCCGACGACCTGGCCGACAGGCCCGGCGATGGACTTGAGACCCAGACCTGAAAGCAGGCCGCTGACGGGGTCTTCGAGCTCGATCAGCAGATAACCGGTGTCCTGGCCGAGCACGACAAGGAGGCATTCGATGGGGTCGCCGAGGTCCGCGACGAGCTCACCGATGCTGGAGGCCTCCTTGATGATCGAACCGACGGGCTTGCCAAGGACACCGAGGCCAAGACCGGTGAGAAGACCCTCAACGCCGGGGCTGAGTTTGATCAGGAGTTCCTCGGTGTGCAGACCGACGACGTGCAGCAACTTGTTGGTGGGGTGGCCAAGATCCTGGATGAGATGACCAGTGCCGCGGCAGCCGTCCTTATCGCAGCCCTCCTTGGGATCTTCGGGCTTGGGCTCAGGGGCGGGTTCAGGAGCGGGTTCCGGGGCGGGCTCGGGGGCAGGAGCAGGTTGTTCGGGGACAGGCTCAGGAGCGGGAGCAGGTTCAGGAGCGGGTTCCGGGGCGGGCTCGGGGGCAGGAGCAGGCTGCTCGGGAACAGGTTCAGGGACAGGCTCCGGAGCAGGCTCGGGCTCTGGCTCAGGATGAGAGGGCTCGTGAGGCACCTCGATATCCTTTCCGCAGTCACATTTGTGGTGCTCTAAGCCGCGCTGGTGGATAGGGCTAACAGGAGTGGCAGCGGCGCATGCGGCCCAGGCGAGGAAGGCCAACTTAGAGAGCTTCATGATGAAAAGTAATTATAAGATCGGCGCACGTATACAGAAAGAATGACGAAAAGGCAGTGGCCGGAACAAAAACGAACGACGGCGCCCCAAGAGAAGGAAGGCAGAAAAGAAGAGAAAGATGAAAGGAGATGCTGTAATGAGTGAAGGTTTGATTTGACAAGAGAATGGGAGTTTCTGGGTGATATTTATACAAGTTAACGGCATTGATTCCCCTTCCCTCAGCTCGTCCTTGGTTTACACGCTGTTGACTGTAGATTGGTCTAGATAGACCTCGAGTCTCCTGGCCAAGGAACGACTATACAGTACAGGGATATCCATCTTCGCATGGCGGGTCGACGCATGTTTGGGAAAACCGCAATTTCCACATTCAATGTGTGTGTGCAGCGAGGCTGCCAAAATTAGGCGGGGGTTATTATTGGGATCACTCTCCAATAGTGGCCTGTGCATGCCACCCTGATCCATCGCTGTCAATGTCTCATCCAATGGTCGCGACTGACAGGCTAGACAAACAGCCCTAAAGTGCCATCTCTTAATAGCTCGGCGTAGGGCCCTATCGTTCCGGGAGTGCCCCTAATCGCTATGTTGTAAAACTGGAATATATCTCAAAAGGAGAGGCGATAGACATGGTATTTTTGGCCTTTGTGTCAGACATGCAGTCGTATCCTTGGCGTGGCTTCCAATGGTCCAAATGTGTTTGCCTTCCAGGGTTACCTCGATTTAGATTCACCCAAGCAAAGCAAGCCCCATGAAGATCCGCAAAATCTTAGCCCCGAGCAATCAAAGACAAGTGCATCCCGGCTAGCGTCGAAGCTGAGAAATAGCCAGGACGGTGGTTTGCCGGGCCGAGCGAGTTCCTGCATGAACTATTGATGTGGCGCCGATGATCATCCCGAGCTTGTTTGATACATCATTTTAGCTGTTGCTGTCCAACCGTTGGCGTTCAGCTGCCCAGCACGGTCTTTGCCTCCCCCTGCATCCATGTTTGCTTTCGGCCTTTCTCTGTTGGTTGCACCTGTCAATTCAGGATCCACCCCTGAACACTTTACCTCGTCTTGCAGCTGCGGCCTGTCGAGTTTTCATCGTATATCTCCACACTATGTAGGTTTATCACAATCAGCCGTAGAAAGCGTGCTTCAGACGGTCGAACCAGGATGGAAAGGATGAAAACAAAGGAGAGTCCGGACCAGGCGGCTTTGGACCTCGACTTCGGGGATCTCCCCAATATCGACTTCCCTCGCCACTTGGTCTCGACGCGTCACGACATTGCGGATGCTCGTAATCCTCCACCGTCCCCATCGGCCAAATCGGCACCACGCAAATCTCATGGTCGCCGCAACCCCTGCATTCCTTCCACATCGTCCAGTTCAGGTAATCCATCAGCTGGCGTAGTTGCGCAATAGCCGCATCATAGTCTGTATGATTATTCCACGCCTCCACCAACGTGGAGCAGATGCTCCTTGATACTGACCGGACCGCTTCCCCTGCGACGCTCCCATCCGGTGCTCCAGCTGGGATGAATTGCGTCGCACAGCGCTCCGTCTCCTGACATGAGTCTCGTTCCCCCTCTCCGTAGTCGATGAACGGGCCCAGAAGGCTTTCGATCTCCCGATGGAGCTCTTCCAGTGTTTTAGCCTGACCCGAGGCTATGTACCGCAAGTCATGTCCGTATCGCAGAACCACCATGTCCGCGACAGCCTGCCAATCGAAGAGTTTGGCCTTGTCCATCTGGTGCTTGCGAACCAGTTCGTCCAAATCGGCCCGGAGTGGCTCCAGCTGCTCGTTCAAGAGATGATGCAGTCGTGGCAGTTGACTCTTCCTGTCCTTCCCAGGGAACAAATCTAACTCATATTCATCATCATACGCGGTCACAAACCAATCATAGTCCACTCGCACCCGATGTCCCCCTATACCATTGTACCTCGCCGCTATTGCTTTGAACCATAGCCCCTCGTCTGCTGGCCCCCCGTATCCTTTCCCCTTCCCCTTCCCCTTTAACTTCTCACCAGAACTTCCAGGTACCTTCTCCCTCATTTGCCGTTTCCCACCTTCCGCATTACCCTTCACCCTAGTAACACGGACCTCATCTACGACGTCAAAATCACACAGTATGACTTCGAAGCCGGCCTCCATGCGAATCACGCCGTCCAACTTCGCGTCCCAGTCCTCGCGCGCCATGCGACACAGCAATTCGGCCCGTTCTCGCTCCTGCATACCCGGTCCGTCTCCCAGCTCATCTCGAAACAGCACGCGGTCTTGAGAGTCCAATGTCCCGTTGGTCGTCTTTGCCGCGGACATGCCATCGATGTAAAGTAGGCGGAGATCGCGGACTGCTGTGAAAGTATGCAGATAGCCCACCTCCTCTTTCTCCTTTCTATCGGCGTCTTTGTCGATGGCTGTTAGTTCGGGCTCTGGGCCCGGAGGAGTGGGAGGAGGCATCAACGGCATCTGGGCCCCATCGATGTCAGCCCATGAGGTAGGTGGAGGAGGAGGGTGCCCACGAGGTCTCGCCCTCGCGAAAACCATGGCATGCTCAGGCTCAAAAGCCAGCCACTCGGGGCCGGTGACGTCTCCGGGGTGGGAATTGCCATGGTAAAATTGGGTTCCTGCCGGAACTGAAGCCATGAAGAAAGACATGCCGTTGTGGTGCAGGGAAGAGCCCCATTGACGCATTGAGTTGTGGATGGCGTTGAAGATGTGGTTAGCGTTGGGGAGAGGGGTGAAGGTATCTGCACCCGCACTACCGAGGAGGAACAGAAAGAGCGGGTGATGGAGTGGTCTCATTTTAAAAGGCCTGTACGTTGCACGTAGGAATTCTAACCATGAGATTTCGAGGGGGGAAAATTGGAATGCTGGTTAGGAGAAAAGCGCGATCTTATCAATCAGCAGACATGGCGCTAGTAATCGGGGACGCCAAGTGGGGGCGAGACGCGTCACGGATGTAGGCAGAATGATTGATCGAATCGGTTTTGGATGGTTCGATAGGATGCGCAGTCGGTCCGAGAAATGGGAAATCAGATATGAGATGGCGCGACATGGTTGTAGTAGGTTGATGGTGGAGTGCTCGCGAGAGCAACATTATTTGCCCAAGTACAGGAAGAAACATATCTAGCTCTCCAATGATCAGATGATCAAAATGATGGTAATGCTATTTGCAAATAGAATGGTAGGCGGAAAAAGAAAAAAAGAAAAAAGAAATAAAAAGAAAAGATGAAAGAGAGAGAAAAACCCATGAGGGCCCATCCATCCACCTTACAGTCGTTATGGTATATTCCATCCATGAGATTAAATAGCAATTGATGGTAAGATCAATAGAGCAGTCGATGACAATTGCACATCTCTGCTCTGACTAGTCCACTATTGCACTGCTTTGATTGACTTTCATTCAAGGAGGAGCGAACAAGCGTCTGCAGCCAGTCCAGCTGTTGGGTAATGAAAGGAAAAGCCAAACTTGAGAAAGATCCCAAATCTTCTCTCCATTGTACCAACCAAATCATCCATTACCCATTTCAAAGAGTCCTTGACCGCACGATGCAAACTTCACAATAGCTTTCGTTCCCCAGGCATTGACATCCTGTTTCGCTGTCTCCTCGATCATATGGATGCAATGCTCCGCGTGTTTGCTTTCCCCAATATACCCATCAATCATGCTCTGGTCCTTCAGCAACAGCGCCCTATTCAGTTTAATGAGAGCATCTTTGGCAGCGCGTGGTATGGCTTGGTCACGTAGATCTGTTCGAACTCTCCTCTTCGCACGTACTTCTCGCTCACTATCTGGTGGCCTTGCTTATCCAGTGACCATAGCTTGTTGCTCTCGTTGAGGAAGTTCTCCAACATCTCGCCGTCAAAGCACGGGGGAGGAACCCATGCAAATATTGAGATGTCGAGTTTACATCCTTGTCGCCTTGCTTCGGCAGCGGCTTCACCACATGAGAACTGAAAAATCGGATCGTAGTGGTGGTTGTTCATTACGCATCGAAGGGCATATATCCAAAGTGACAGTAAAGAGTGATGCAGTAATGATAGCAGCGGAGAAGATTATCGAAAGCACGGTCCACCGTCTCAATTTCCTATATTTCCGCAGCGGGATATCAGGTTGTTCGGCATGGATATCTTTATCATCAAGGCTGTCTTCGCGGAGGTATGTGTACGACTTCATTTTTCAGACTCCGAATGATTCTTTGTGGCCAGGAAAAAATGTGTTGTGTGTGATCTTAGCATTCTAGGAACAGAGACAGTCGAGTGACCTTTGTCCATGAGATCCTTTTGGCCTTGCCATTCAAGTTGCAAGGGAGCCTACACCGCCGATGTAGCAGCAGGTCACATGTTTCAGGTTCCATCACTGGGTCTCGTATGTAGTGACTTTGAGGAAGGCACATTTAATTGGAGCTACCTTGTAACGGGACCTTGAATCTTGTAGGTGAATGAAGTCGTGCCTTGATCCCACGAGCAGCTCCAGTTGCTCTCGCTTTACGTGGACCGGATGATATTCCATACGTGCGTATCATTTAATTTCATTCTATTCTTGATTATGAATACAAACCTCACCAAGCACAGCCGTTCTACCTCTATCTAGTACCTAGGTAGTACCTACACTGCCTCTTGGATCTACTGTACAATCGAGAAGTGTACGTCTACATTCACATCGACCTGAAAATTAAGGCACCAATGGATAGATTACCGCTAGACTAGACACGGTGTTACTTACGGGTAATGTACAGTATCATCCCGCCGGGAATAACACGTGACCCACTGCCAGATCGGGCTATCCGTCGTCAGGACCAACTTTGACTGTCTCTTCTTTCCCCCTTCTACATCGTCGATGAAGGGAGAGCAACATCTCGACTCTCTCTACTCACATGTCGGACAGCGGATACGGGCGTTTGTCTGCACGTGACGCTCTGCCACCGTGGTATCTCTGGCCCACCCGATTGGGAGGCCCTCCTCTGCAACCGTTGTTCGTTAATGCAGCGTTTATGCAGCCAAGAGAGTAAGTCCATGAGCGTATATTTTTCACTCGAGATGTGACAGTCTCAGAGGATCTTTTATCATCCAATAGTCTATGAATTGATGTCCCATATCGTTCTACCTGAGCAGAGGCAGATCCCGTGCCTGGACAAACCTGAGGCATCAACCTGCCCGATCCATCTATTTGCTTGACAGCAAGGAGCGTCTTCCATTCCAGCTTCGACCTTCTACTCTCTTCTCGTTCCTGTCTATCTCTCAAGATCACGTCTTCTCGCTGGCCAGTTTGTCAATCTGTCAACCTGTCAGTCTTGGCAGACTAGAGCTGTCCGCCTTCCCCGGAGGCTCTGATTGGATGATCCACCATTCTTCAGGCGAGGCGATCGACGGCCGACCGTGGAGAGAGAATTCGTCCCTCATTCCTCGTGCGCTCCCCCTCGTGCACTCCTCCTCGTGCACTCCCCCCATGGAGCTGCCCTCCCCATGTCCAGTCAACGACCGCGAGTAGTCCGATCCCGCTCGGGTTGTCGCACGTGTCGGTGAGTGTCCAGTTCCCCCTTGCCCCCGGAAAATGCCTCCGCTGAGCCCCATACCCTAGCGCCCGTCGCGTCAAATGTGACGAAACACCCGGGGCCTGTCAACGGTGCACGTCCACGGGGCGAACCTGCGACGGGTATGACGTGCAGCGACTGCCGGGGAAGAAGAATCGCCGTCCCAAAAGCGAAATGCCAGCAGTGCTGCTCCCTCGCCTGAGCTGGGCCACGACCACCGACGAACGACAATGCCTGGCCCATTTCCAGGGCCGTATTGTCCCCAACATGCATGGGTTGTTCAGGTCTCCCTTGTGGGAGGACGTCGTGACGCGCATCTGTCACTTCGAGCCGGCTGCCTACCATGCCACTGTCGCTCTCAGCGCCTTGCATCAGGAGGCCGAGCGCTACGGCATTCTGGCGCCCGCCCAGCGCCGCGCAAATGCCTGGTATACCTTTTCCATAGAGCAGGCCGTCCGCTCCTTCTCCCTCTTGACGAGGCGGCAGATGTCACAAGATCCCTATCTTTACCAGGTCATTGCGCTGTGCTGTCTGCTGTTTGTCCTGCATGGCTGGCTACAGGGCGAGTATGACACCGCCTTCACCCATCTGCGTAGCGGCCAGCAGATCCTGCAGAACTTCCATGCCATCGTGCGTCGTCACGGCTGGTCCTGGTCCTCGTGCGATTCTTCCGCCATGGGTACGCTGGCCACCGGCTTCGCCCACCTGGACATCAATTGCGCTTTTTTCGGGACCCAAGGCCCCGCGTACTGCGTCGAGGACAACCTGGCTCGCCAGCCCGGGCAGTTGGAGGAATCTGCTACGTTCTCTAGTCTATACGAGGCGCGCTATGCTCTCGACAGTGTTATCAGCGATGCCATTCGGTTTCTGACGTGGTGTTGGTCACAGGACCAGATCGATGCGGCAGACAAGCCCCTGCGGTTGATGCAGTTGCAGCGGCTCCTCCGGCGACTGGACCGCTTTGCCCAGCCTTTTCAGCCCTTCTACCAGCAGTCCTGCGCGCAGCTGCAGGAGCAGACCCAACGTGGTGCCGACGATATTTGTCTCCTGCATCACACCATTGCGGCCTCCATCCGTACCTGTGTCCTGCAATGCGATCCCGCCGTGTTCCATATCTATCACCCCAACTTTCGAACGTACTGGGAACAAGCGGACCAAGTCCGACGCCGCATCCCTGCGCGTCCCAGCGTCACCATCAACACTGGCGTCATCCCGCCGCTGTTCCTGGTGTCCATCGGATGTCCGGATCCCGCCATTCGCTCGCTGGCCGCCAAGGCCCTTGCCTGTTGGCCTGAACAGGAGGATGCGTTTCAATCCTACCTGCGATCCGTCCTCTCTTTGGAATACAGCAAAATCGCGAAGATCTTGAAATGTAAATCCACCCAGGGGCCGCCGCCAGGCGGCTCGGTTGTCCTGATTCCAATTGTGGGTAATCAGGCGAAAACAAAATAAGCGATGGACAGACTACTTCATCTGGACTGAATTTATTGATCATGGTGTACTTGGTTTCTTGTCGTCGCTTTTGCTCTGTTTACCCCCTCTCCTCTACTTCTCTTCGCTCTTCCTCTCCTTTCTCCTCTTCTCCTTTTTCCCCTCTTCACTGCCCACGGCTTTCCTCCTTTCTTTCCCTCCCTCTTCCCCCCTTTCTCACCCTCCATTCTCTCCGTTCATTTCAGCGAGATCGAATATATACATTACATACATAACAAGCTCTTCGACAGAGCCAGAAATGTGTATTATATCTCATTGTCACATTAGTCGTACTTGGTACCTCGGTGGTTCTAAACTCCCCATGTGCCTAGATGGCTGCATCCAGCTTGGCGCCTTTGATGAGGCTTGGCTCGCTCTACATAAGTACATATATCATAATTAACAATTCTGCTCTCTACATTCAACCCAATAGGGCCATGAAGCCAAAGATGCGAAATTTACCACCCATGTATAGTCAGATACCAACAGGGAAGATACAAAAACATTCATATTACACATATAGCACCCTAAAGCTTGGGGACAGAACTCAACACTTTTCTTAAACCATCGCATCAATACTAGTGAACAGCCACCAGGAGCCATAACCCCTTCTTGTCAAACCAAGTCATTCAATTATGGGAAGTCGCTCGCCTTCGTACACGCCATCTGGGCCTTCTAGAACTCGAACCAACTCTTCCATCCTAAGTATTACCGTCATGCAATTTTTCTGGATCTCAATAGTGCGCTGCGCGATCGCACTGGGCATCTTTACCATGAAGAGGCTGTTCAAGATAATCCGATACTGCGAAGCCGACTGTCTGATATTTTTATGAACAACTCAATACACGTACGCCCTGAAACAAAGCAGTTATCAATCAAACAACAAACACCATTGAATAGCCCCAGCATATAAAGTTCTATCATGAGAAACACGGCAACAGATGCGAAATATAGTCATTGCTTAGTACATCCCAAGGCGTCGACGCCCAATCACTCGATGGGCTCGACCGAGACGGCCTACACCCAACGCGGAACCAAGTCCAAGACCTGAGCCTACACCCAGACCAGAACCGAGGCCAAGACCTCCGTCAACCGGAACAGCCATGACTGTACTGGGGGCAGGGGCAGATTGCACATAAGTGACATTCTGTGCAGGGGGGTTTGGTGTGTTTCTAAACCTTGTCAAAGCAATTTCTTGTTTGGGTGTAATGCGAAGAGAAAACTTACAATTTGTGATTCACCATGTTCATACCAACTGCACCAAGAACTGCGCCTCCGGCAGCGGCAAGCTTTCCTCCACCCATTTGATGCGCCGCATATCCGCCCGCTGCACCGCCGACGACGGTTGAGCCAAGACCCTTCTCACCGACTTGTCCACCAGACTGCTGTTGCGAGAACGAAGATCCGTCGTAGTAGGAGGCGTTTTCTCCAACGGGCGGATAGGGTGAATCTGAGCGATCTTGTCCATGGCCGGAGCAGTTGGGACAGTGGCATTGTTCGGCGTTGGAGGATGAACTGCCATGTTGGCTGTGGGGGTAATGCTGGGGAGGAACGAAATCCCGTTGCTGAACTGGGCATCAGCATGCGTCTCTGGGTCTGTTTCGATGGAAGACGCTCACCTGGTGGGCATAGCCTCCCTGAGGCTGAACAGGTTGAAAGGAATGGGAGGCTTCGGCTTGTTGGGGAGGCATGTTACCATAGAACTGTGACATAATGAATACGGACTGGTGAAAAAGATAGAATCGAAAAATTTGTTAAATATTTTATAGAGAGGCAAGATGGTTCGAAGAGACTGAAGTTGTAGAGTGAGAGAGGGCGAAGAACCATATTTATGTCTAACGACCCACGAACACAGCCTTGGATCTTCTGGAAACAATAATATCGCATGCACAGCCTTCCGCCACGACAGCATCGTCAACTTTCATCCTCGTTAGTGATCGCCGCCGGATGCTGTAACTTCCAGGCATGTTGGGGACTGATTTAAGCAATGGAGAAGCATTAGGGCTGGGGATCCACTCTTGGCAGATTCCCCTTCCTCATCGGGTATGGTCGGCACGACGGATCCATTGGGCGGAGTCTTGGCAGAAACAGCTTCCTATCTGGGTTTAGCTGGGATGTCCCTGCCTAATCGGGCAAAGAGGGTCGATTCAAGTGAAGGATGAAGTTTGGGGATGTCTATCAATATATGGAAAAAGGTACGATCGTGGAGTAATATAGGTTCTCCTTCTGTCTTTTATCTGTCAGTCTTAATAACCCCAATCATATCAACTACTCATCACATCACGTCAGTCGGTACCATGTCGGAGAATGAACAAGTTGGTACGATCTTCGATGCCATCCTACCGTTGTACATATATTGATATATGCTAGCACAGGACAGCCTGTATTTTTACGCACCGAATAAGATTGCTCCCATAGTCTTTGCGACTTTTTTTGCCATATCAATGGTTGGACACATCTGGCAATGTTGGTAAGTACTTGCATACGACAGGCTTGACATACTGTCACTACCATAGATCTGCTGACTGCTGCTAGTCGGTACAGATCCTGGAAGTTGACCGGCCTGCACCCCTTCTGCGCACTGTTGTTTACTGTCGGGTATAGTCTACGAGAAGCGGGAGCTTTTGAATATAAATATGATGGAAGCAACAACAAGTCTCTGATCCTTGATATCATGAGCCAGGTCTTGATTTACGTGGGACCTTAAGTTTGTCTTTCACCATCCACTATATCCAGGCACTAAAAGGTAGCCAGTCCACTTCTCGAACTAGCCAACTACCATGTTCTGGGACGGTTGCTCTCCTACATACCATGGCTGGCTCCCGTTCCCCCTAAGCGAGTATTGGGAACCTTCGGCGCACTCATGGCCGCTGTCGAGGGGCTGAATGGTCTTGGAATCGCATTCACCAGCAACCCTGACGGAAACCAGCAAGCCTTGGGTCAAGGCCTAGTCCTAGCTTCTCTAGGTGTTCAAGTCTGCGTGATTGCTTGCTTTGTGGTGATAACCAGTGTCTTCCACCGGCGCTGCTGCAAAGCCAACATCCAAAACAAGGCCATCCCCGCCCTTCCACTGACCCTCTACCAGAGCACAGCCTTTATCGTCATTCGCAGCATCTATTGTCTCGTGGAACACGCGGGAAACAGCAGCCTAGACCTTGACAACCCTGATGAGCTCCGGTCCTTGAGCCCTCTCATGCGGTACGAGTGGTACTTCTATATCTTTGAGGGCACCACGATGCTGTTAAACTCCTCAGTGTGGAGCATATGGAATGCAGGTCGCTTTCCGAAGAATGCGAAGACATTCTGGGCGCAGGGTGGAAATACGGAGATTGACACCCCTGAGGAGGTGACAAGACCTGAAGATCAGCCTTCAGCTTTGGCTCGGGTTTTGTACATGGTCATGCAGCTCCTGACTTTCAGTATATGGGGTCTTGTCTTCCCCAAGAAGGAGAGCAGGAAAGAAGTAAAGCTACTTGCAAGGCCCGGTGTTTAATTCTGGCTATCGCCAATAAACTTCCACAATTTATTGTTGCACCGTGCTGACAACATTCGGACATACAGGCTCATGCGTGAATGATAAATAAATCCCCTGGTATACTTGTTCTGTTCAAATTTTTTTGGCGACTGGCATTTTACGATGGCACTATGCCAGGGTTGATGATCGGTCAAGACGGATGGTGTCGGCATGTACAATTATGGCCCAACAATTTGAGAATTGTATTTTGGTTTTCTTTTTATCTTGACTTTCTCCTTTTCGCTCCTAGAAGGAAAACGGAAATCTCATCCCGTCCGTGCGAGAAACGACACGCGGCTGGCAAGACTTCGCCCCCACGCGCCGACGTCATCGTTGTTATCCGATCTTCTTCATCTCATCATCTTCCCAGTGGCTTCGATTCAGCTCTCCTTGGCAACCTAAGTATGGCCGAGGAACGCAAACTTCACTGTTGGGAATGTCGCCGTCGCTGCCTGGTGTGCGACTTCACGCATCCAGAATGCAAGAGGTGTTCTGCCTTAGGGATTCCATGTCCTGGATACGGCGACGTGCGTCCGACAACGCTACGGTGGCTGCCACCGGGAAAAGTAAATGCCCGAAATACAAAGACGAAGAAAAATAAACTCGAAAGAACACGTGAAATTGGAATTTCAGCTCCATGCGTCGAGTTGAGCACCGAAACCCATGTGCTTGTCCAAGCGGTAGAGTACTGTAAGTTCACACGGAGAATCGCATACAACGCACCGCTGAGTCTTAGCAGGGAATGAGAGAATTTACCCAAGTATTTTACCTCACCTTGATATTGCGCCAACCGCTTATGTGTTCCGCATTTCGCCCTTCATCTTCCAAAAGGGACTGTCTTACCCGGATCATCTCAAATTCATGCTAGTATGCACGTCGCTCACGCACCGCATGAATCAGAATGAGGCACAATCGAGGGAACTAGAAAAGACATTCTTCCATTATCGGGGCCAGATCATCCGTTCTTTGCGCGATAGCATCAATGCCCCATCGAAGAGTACTGGTGATCTTGTCATTGCAGGGACGTTGACACTTTTATTAATTGATGTGAGCAAGTTCTGTAGGAATAAAGAGTCTATCTATACTGATTCCCGTCTGGCGGAATAGGTTCAGCAGGGCACATCGCATAAATCATGGCGATATCATCTCGATGCCGTCCGAAAGATCATCCGGCTACGCGGCGGAATGGGTCTCCTGGCTAAATCGCCTGGCGTAGTGCCGTTGCTTCTGTGCTTTGTGCTGTATATACTTCAATGTCACCCCCGTAGTACACTGTCCAAGCTGACTTCCACATAGTTTCACCGTGATTGGAGATACCACCTCGCCTGCTTCCGACCTGACCATGGCACCTGCACATCTGGCGGACCTCCAATTCATTATAAAGCAGTACGGCGACACCAGCTTCGCCTTTACCGTGCATCCCGCCCCTATTCTGGCCCATATCATGCAAATCAATTGTCTTCGTGCGCGAGCTACAACAACCACTCAGTCTACAGAATTGGCAAACCTAACGCAAGACGCATACGAAGTCTTGGGCCAGCTCCTCAATTTCTCTCCTGAACAATGGGCTCAAACAAAGCAAGCCTCCAAGAGCGACTGCTCCTTCCTCGGAAGCATCTATCAAGCCGCCACCGTGATATACTGTATCTCCTCGCTACAGAGCCTGTCAGTTCTTCCGATGACGCCTTTTCTGCAAAATACCTATATGATGCAGAGTCAGCGTCTGCAAGACCTTTTAAACGAGGCGCTTTCGGGGCCCAAATTCCAACGATTTCTACTATGGCCGCTGGTCGTGCTTGGCGTAGAAGCGGCCTATGGTGGCTCCGCCATGCAGGGTTTTGTCCAGCGACGACTGGTAGATATGCGCCGCCAGACAGGGATTCATGCCCCTGTAATGGCTAAGGCAGTGCTAGAGCGGTTCTGGGATTCCGGAAGGATGTGCTGGGATGATTGTTTCGACGAGTCGCATGTGTTTGTGATGCATCCTGGGTTGGATTTGAGCAAATTGTGAAGGTGGAAGGGGGACTTATGAAGGAATCGCTGTATATATGGCTTGGACACTAGAAGGAAGAAACTGCTTTTCTTCGAGAGCTGTGATTCCTTCGGGCTTTTTACTACTTTGGACCGATCCTATGCCTCAGGTAGCACATGCTGAGCGCTGTGTCGACCTGGGTGCCTGACGAGGCATCAAGGCAGTTAGGGATCGGACTAGAAGATCTGCTTATCTTCGCCCTGCAAAGTCTGTACTTATGGCAGCCACCTCCTGGTTTTATCTAAAGAGGGCCTCATTGCAAGGATAATGATGAAGATGATGAAGCCCCAAGAGGCAGACCAAGAATGAAATCATTCTGTTGGACCTCGGTAATTACACCCTTCATAAAGGAGGCGCCTATCTCCGAGGAGAACTAACTGGACACAGCAGCAAGTAGACCCAAAATTGTGATCCCTAAGTTTCACTCGCGACCATTAGAAACTATTGATGTTCTCTTTTGCTCAGCTGTGCACAGGTGGAGATCCTCGGCTGGACCCGACGATCGTCAGTGATAAGTGATTTAACTTTACGCCAATCTGGGGAAGCAGAGGGAGCCTGCGCAACTTTCTACTGAGTCAGTGGTCGAATAACCTCGATACGGTCTGCAGTACCTCAGCTGATCGCCAATAGTTCAAATCACAGCCGCAGTCCAGCATATCCGACGAACCTCGGATCAGATCTACCCGTTGATATTGGGTAGGCGATACGTCATATCTGGATAGGGAAATGAGCTCGATAAAGAGAAGTGGGTGTGCATTTGGGCATGTGCAGTTACGGGCTCTTGCCACCATCTATGGGGATCCTCTGTAATAACCCTTTTCAGTATGCAATGCGACCTGCCTTACGATCTATTGATTCCATTGTCAAGGAAAGGATGTTACCAGCTGACTGAGTCCATTCCTCCCATGCCTCATCTAAGTTCCCGCAAAAGGCAAGTCAATATGCATGAACACAACTTTCGGGGTCTGTAGAGTTGAGTGCCTCGTGACCCTGTGAAAATCTCAGTTCTATCAAAAATGTTGATGTTTCTAATGTTCTCCCCGGGCTCAAGTTAGAGAGTCAAGTGGAATTTCATTGCGAATTTCAAATCTGCGAAAAGCTACTATATCTTTCTCTATATCCACATAATGACTGAACCACCTCATAGCAGGGTCCATGAACGTGGAGATATGCGCGGATTCAGTAGTTCCATTATTCAAGCTGAATTCTTTCAGTGTGATATAGCGCACATGCCAAGTGATCGCCCCTAGCTGAACACTTGCGGCTATTCTGTCCGTTTATTCCAGATAGACTGTCGATCTTGAAAGTTGCCACGAACCATTCCTATATAGGAAATGCAACACTCCAAATCCTGAATCAGGCACTGTTGCTTTTTCTGTCTTGTTCAAGAACATATAAGGTGGCACTGCCGTCAGCCTCAGAGGAAGTTCCAGCACAGCATTCAATCCTCCATCATATCAGCCCTCAAGTCAATTCCAATCACACTCAATCTAAAGACCAAATCCAATCCATCTATTCAACATGAAGTTCACCGCCACAATCGCCGCCGTTGCCCTGGCCTTCGCAGGATCTGCCATTGCCGGCCCATGCACCGCTGGCTTGGATTACTGCACTGGTGTTCTTGATTCTCTTAGTAAGTGCATTACCTGTGCCCCTTTAGACAAGAAAGCATACTCATACGCTTGCATAATACAGACTACGGCTACCATGACGCTATCCGCCAGGAGCTGCGCAACAAAGGAGAAATCGTCATCTCTAATGCCCCGGGTACTTGGGAGGGTCTCCTTTTCCATTGCAACAACGACCATACGATTACTCTGAAGGATAAGTGCGTCGGTGGTTGCTGGAACGGAGGAAATGGCAAGGGTGACATTTGCAGCCATGATGCGTCGAACTGGCTGTGAAGGACAGATATGGAGTAGCAGCCGTTTTGGAAGAGACGATAGTATCGAGGGCGGGTTGGTGGATTGTTTTCAGATTTGTTTCATCATTTGTATGGAGAGTTTGATAATCGATCAGATATGCATGGCCTGCGCCATATTCTGGTGACATAAGTTTTCTAGAAACTGTAGTTCGTTGACCGTATGCAGTAGTCCAGTATGAACTTATCTATTGAGATTGTGTGCCAATCGTTAGTTCTTTTAACATTGAAAACAGGTACCCACGTTTTTCAAAAGAAAGGGCTGCTGAGAAAGATTACTATCTGGTGAGAATCATGGAGGTGCTAGGTTTATTCGCCAGTGGACTGTTTAATCCCACAAACCTTTAGCTTATGCGTGCTGCCAACTGCGGTCGGGTTGATAATCCTTAAAAAACTGGCCTCTGAAAAAGTTCAAAAAAAACCCCGGACACTAAAAAAACCATTAACTCTTTCAATTGAAAAATTGATCAGTTATTGAACAAGCCTCCAATTGAATTTACCGACCATCTGACGGGTTAGATACAAGGCCGCTATCAAGGCTCATGATTAATTGAAAGATGCGCGACGCATAGCACTGGCCTGAATCTTCCACACAGGCCGTGCCAATTCCAAGAAACGAGGCCCGAACTGTTGGACTTCACGTTTCAACCCTTCATCGCTGTCTATCTCGTCATACCTCCAGGTCATCCGAGCTGCATCTGCATGATCCTTGAATCCGAGATACCTCCAGAGATCTCTCCAGTTGGATATATTCTTCTTGACGTCCTCGTGGTTCAAGTTGACATTCCTTGCCACGAGATAGAATGACGATTTGCTAGAGTGTATTTCGGGATGTTTGTATACCTGTATGTCGGCGAACCTGCTGAGGGCATGAAGAACGCACACGGTGTGCCAGGCATCAATTTGATGAAGAAGCAGGACCATTGATCCCCCTTGCTTGAGCCGATCAAGTGCGAACACCAATTGAGACACCGACAAGCGAATTGCCTTGCAGTAACTGTGGTACTCTTCTCTGGGTTGCTCTTTAGTCACTGCACTCCCGCAGAATATGAGGTCATACGGGTCTCCAAGGTAAGGACGAGTGATGTCAAACATCCCGGTTTCAATGTCTTTCTCTACCACTCCTTCATCGATCAAGTCATATATTATCGCATCGGTATGCATGATACTTCGGAAGATCTGTGGGTTCATAAAGTTATAGCCACCAAGGGGGGAACTGAGAATGATTGCGTCGATGGTTGATCCTGGAAGCGCTTTCTCGATAGACGTAGCGATGCCCCCCGGAGACATACAGAGATCGAGAACCTGAGGGGTAGACGTGTGTAGGTCAAAAACATTCGTGTGCGCTGCCAAATATTCCCCGGCTGTCTCCATTATTCGGAAGAGACCTTCCTTTGTTTGCTGCCTAGTACTGGCGGTTTCCTTCCGTCGAGCCTTAGGGAACGTATCTGCATCTGGATTGTCCAAGGCCTTTGGCCTTTTAGCACATATAATGGTTCTTATCCCTCGAAAAGGCTCACCTTCGTTTTGAGATCTTGTAGCTCGCTGTAAACCGGGTCGGAGGAGATATACTCTTTCCACCACTTCGGTGCTCCATCGATTTTAGTCATATTTGCCTGCATTTTGCAAATTTTGGCCGTGGTTTGAGGCATTAATAGAGGGTAGAAGAAAAGGGGCGGAAGGTGATGGTTGTCCCAGAGTTAATAGACGATATTCCGTCAAAGTGAATGAGACCAGTGTACTCTGGCAACGCGACAAACCCTGGGTTTGTTGATCGTTCAAACAGCCACCTCTTGCACCTTCCCTCACCTGTTTTCTCTATCTTTCCCCTCTCACGCTCCCCCTCAACCCTCCTTTTTCTTTCCTCTGTTTGATCCTTTGTTCTCCATGAGTGTCTGACTAAAAAGAGGAAAGTACTGCATTATGACGGCACCTTTAGACAAAAGGTACGCTCTCCATTAATCTACCTGCCTGCCAATTGCTAATTTTGCTGTTTCGTAGTACCTTGACTGGTATAACAAGAATCAATGTCGGCATTCCAGAAACTACCTTCGATGTCCACGTTGAGCTCCTACGCTCCTGCTCCCCATTCTTTGACCGTTTGTTCAAAGATCATTCTCTTCTGGAAATCCAAACAAATCCCGTTCCTCTTCCACACGATGACCCTGATCTGTTTGGCGATTTAGTCAGCTGGATCTACCGCGGTACTCTCTCCAAGTATCTCTTTGCGCAAGACACTGCTTTCTTCCTGTTCCGCCTCTGGATCCTCGCGGCCAGGTTTGAGATGCCGGAGTTGCAAAACTACGTGGCCTCACACTTTCTCGTCGTGCTGAATACCCAGCCAGGCGGAGTCTACGATAAGGCAAAGATCGACTTCGTCTACGAGAACACTCAGCCCGATTGCCCTCTACGTCGGCTTGCAGTTGATATGTGGGTACGCAATGGAGCACAGGCCGGATATTCGGAGCTTCTGCATTCTTTGCCTCATATCTTTCTTGTCGATCTTTGCGGCGCGCTGTTCGAGAGGAAGGAAACCAGTTCGAATTCCGAGATGAGCTTCGCGGACTTTGAAAGAAGGTACTATGTACCGACACTTGGGATACAGGATCACCCAAAGAGAAGGCTCTTGGAGAATGAAGTCAAGGAGGAGTCTAATGTCCCGCAGCGCGCGACAGCGGCCCAGATGGAGAGACGAAAGATCATTAATCCTAGGAGACAGATTACTTCCTCTTCTGGTTCTTCAGCCGTTAATTCTGCTGATCCGTGGAAAAAACGATGGATGGGCTGAGAGGTGTCGGGCTCATTTTCACGCCTGCTCAAAGATCCCTGTGATTTTGTCTTGTTCGTACGGTCTGCTCTTACAGCATCTGGGATAATCTACTGTTTTTTAATGGCTTTTAAATTGCAAGAGAATATCCAATGTGGACCATCATAATATGAGTATGCATGCATCCTGTTGTTGAAATTTTGGACCTCTTCTCTCTATCATTTCTATTTAGAAGAAGTAGTGTTGAGGATTTTCTAGTAGATTACTAAAAATCTAAGACAAAAGGCAAACTTCATGGGCAGGCGTTCAAAGGAGGCAGGTAGATGACTAGAAAGTCGGAATGTCCTCCACACTGGCGGCCGGCGCATCAAACTTCTTGTGTTTGATAGCGTGTGCCTTGACGTGTAGCTTGTGACCAACGCTTTTGAGGATCCGAAATCAAGTTACCAGCTTCAACCTGATGGCATCGTCATCTACAACCTTGTACGTCTGAATGCTAGGCAGCAGCTCGGTCGCTCTCATCTTCTTTCCTATAGCGTAATAGTCAGAAAATGTTTCTTGCCGGTGAACCAGATTATCATGGGGACTGGTAAGGGGGAAGAGACATACACTTGACGGCCTTCGCGATGATCTTTTCTATCTCAATTTCATGCTGGCAGTTTTCTGCAAACGCGAATGACAGAGAATTGAGTGGTTTCGTAGATTGAGGAGAAAGGGGGGGGGAGACAAGGATTGATCAACTTTGACTCGATCAGTAGACGATCGCCCTCCCCTGGAGCTTGTCGTTGCCGGGATACATGTACCAGTCAGTCGGCAAGACATATTCGCTGCACTTCGCAAACTTCAGACCCATTGCAAGGATGTATTCGTCGGTATCGGCCATGAGATTCAGTCGCCAGATGACCTTGTTGAACAAAACCATGAGCTGATCGTATGTGAATTCCTTTTTTTTTTTTTTCAGTATACTTGTTAAACACAAAGTTTAGCTGACTGTGGAGTGCAATTTTGGATGCCAGATTGTCAGGTCCGGGGTGCGAGTTGAAGTATGTTTTGCCCAGTCGAGTCAGGTCCTTCTTCAAGAAACCAGGCCTTCTGCCAGCTGCAAGAGGGCCTGAGCCGGGAGACTGGACTGCGGTAGTGGACATCTTGACCGATTAGCCAGGTTACCTATCGATGGAAAACCGACGACCAGATAGGAAAAACAGGGTTGGCAGAAGAAAGGGGGAAAGGAGAGAGGAAGGTAGTTGACGAAAAGAAGAGGTGAATGAGGTGAATGAGGTAAATGTGAGGTGAACATGAGGTAGACCAAGTGAATTTGGCAGTAATACACAAGACCACAGCAGGAACGAAAGAGTGAATAAGACTTGCTACTTGCCAGGTGAAATGCCCACCTACCCACACTCCATTCCAATCTCCTTTTCTCCATTGATTCAGTGGCTTCAAAATGTCTACTGATCCGCCAAAGTAAGTATCTTGTGCCATTTGTCTCTGGTATGTTGCTAATCGCTCTTTACTTGAAGAAATCTCTCTACCTATCTCTCGGGTAAAATCCTAGACCTTAAAGTGAAAGATGAGCACTTCAATGTCCACCAAAACATGCTCTGTGACATCACCACATTATGATTTAGCGGGTGTTTTGCTGCCTCAGGCCTTAAGCACTTCTTAATCAGGAAACTACCTATCTGATCTGATAAGCCTTATCAGTGCTGAGTCATTTCGCCCTTCCCCCGGATCCTGACGCTCAACTCCAAATAAATCAAATCGCAGGCTGAACCGTGAACAACCTACGGATTCATTAGATCAGACATCGCCGATATGCCTCCCACCTCCTCTTCCTCCTCTCACCGACGAATTCTCCTCCTCACCTTCGACGCCTTCAACACGATCTACCAACCCCGCGCCCCAGTCTTCGACCTCTACGTCCAAGCCGCTCAGTCACGTCAACTCCCCCACTCGCAACACCTCATATCCTCGAGCCTCGGCGCGGCATTCAAATCGACGTTCAAAGCTCAAACCAAGGCTTACCCAAATTATGGTCGCGATCTGGCCATTCGTGGCGAATATGGTGGCGCAAGACAGTGGTGGGAGGAGATTGTGAAGGGGACGTTTACAAAGGCATTGAGCGATGCAAGGACCGGTCACGACGCAAAGACAGACGCGGGGGAGATCCAGATACCGGAGGACTTTGTTGAAAGGCTCCAGAAACTGTTTGCCAGTCGAGAGGGATACGCGTTTTATCCCGGGGCGGAGAAGCTGTTTGAGTATCTCCGGCGCGTGAAGAGGCAAGGGACCGGACCGGGACCGTTCGATCGAGTCATCGTGGGCGTGGTTTCGAATTCGGATGATCGCGTTCCTGCCGTTTTGAAGTCGTTGGGCCTACGGGTGGGGAAGGTCAGGGCTGATGAGGACGTGGAGAGTATGCGGTTGCCGGGGTTTGAGGAACGAGGGGGAGGGATAGCAAGAGATCTTGAAGAGGTAGAAGAAGTTGAGGAGGGATCATCGGTCCACGAGGATGTTGACTTCGTGGTGACGAGCTACGAGGCGGGTGTAGAGAAACCTCATCGGAAGATCTATGATATCGCCAGAAGACAAGCCGAGAGGATTGTCGGACAGGAAAAGGGACTAGAGTGGACCATGGTGCATGTGGGTGATGATCTAGAGAAGGATTATCGGGGGTGCCTGGATGCCGGATGGCGGGGATATCTTGGATTGGACGGGCGTAGTCTGGATGAATTAGAGGGAGTACCGGGTACCGATGTGTTTGGGGGTTTGAACGAGCTGGAGGGTAAGTTGGAGGAGTTTGAAGTATAGATTGGCGATGATATCATGAAGATATAGTTGAGACCTGGAGTTAGGGCTAGCTGGGGTGGTGACACTCTCCCCGTCTAGCCATCATTTCCCTCAAGATGCGAAAACGAGATGAAGAACTGGTTTTTTCTCTTTTCGGCGTCTTCCACATGTTTATATTAGATAATTCTTTTCCCTCTTCTTTTCTTTTTCTTTTTTACTTTTTTTTCCTACTTCGCCGACCGCCGAGCTGAGTCATCGGCGACTGGCAGTGACAGCATCTCCTCGCTCTTCATCTGCCAGTCCGCCTGCCTCTTGCACTCTCGGCATCGTCAGTCGCCCTCTCAGCTCCCCTGGAATGTCCCGTCCCTATCGCTCTAAACGCCATCGTCCCTGCGACCAATGCCGCGAGCGAAAGCTTGGCTGTCAGACTGACGATGGGCTGCCCTGCATTCGCTGCCGCTCCGCCGATATCGCCTGTACTTTCGAGCATCCGCCGCCCAAACGGCCACGACGAGATTCCTCGCAGTCCTCGTGGGTCTGGGACGATGTGACTCCTGACCATATTCCCCAGCCAACGCAGCCGCTCGAGCAATCGCAATCGCAACCTACCCAGCAGCAACCACCACCCATCGGTCAAACCTTCAGCTTGGATGACCTCCCAGTGGACGGTGTCTCCCCGGCAGTCTCCGGCCAACTCGTCTTCGGCCGATCACCGACACAGTTCGTGCAATCGCTCGATCAACTTCAGGGATTCTCAGCTCAGCTGTTCGGGGCCTCTGCAGAGTCTGATCCCTGGCTCCTACGTCATTGCTCCTTCGACGATGCTGGCGTGAAATGTTTCTACAAGGTGCATTTCCGGAATGCCGGCGGCGTGCCCACCGCCGACAAGATCCCCGTGCATTTCATGATCGCCGCCGACGAGTTGGCCGACGCGGCCAAACGCGAGACATCCTGTCGACTGCCGGCCGAGGGCATCACAAGTTCGGCTGCCGCTTCTTCACGCGACGAGCTCAACCGTCTCGTACCCCCAGAATACGGCCCCCGACTGGTTGCCTTATACGTCAAGTATGTGTTCCCGGCGTTGCCGCTGCTCTCGCGCTCGCACATGGGTCTCACTCCGACGTGCT
This sequence comes from Aspergillus ochraceus, assembly GCA_004849945.1. Classification (NCBI taxonomy): domain Eukaryota; kingdom Fungi; phylum Ascomycota; class Eurotiomycetes; order Eurotiales; family Aspergillaceae; genus Aspergillus; species Aspergillus ochraceus. The sequence continues at coordinate 3,271,406 of SSOS01000001.1, read as the reverse complement.
GGACGCCTCAGCCCTGGGTCCTCGAACGCACGCCCGTGCATCTCCTGGCGGCCATTTACGCCTCGGCCCTGCCCTTCGCCGTTCATGACGACTACCTCTGTGTGCTGCAGACCTACAGCGCGCCGCCGGCACATCGCCTCTGGCGGCTGGTCTACGAGCTCGTCGCCGAGGAGATCCACACTCCGCATCTAGCCGTTCTCCAGGCCGCCATCCTCTACCTGCATCGGCCCCTGGACGATGCCCAAGCCAGCCGGGCCGACACGCCCTTTGTCTGGTCTTGGGTCGGCAGTCTCGTCGGTCTGGCCGAGTCGCTCGGCCTGCACATCGAATGCCGCATGTGGGGGATTCCTGCATGGGAAAAACGTCTTCGGCGACGACTCTGGTGGGCCGTCTACGCCGAGGACAAATGGCGCAGCTTGCTGCTCGGTCGTCCACCGTATATCCACGCCGGCGAATGGGACGTTGCCGAGCTCGACGACACAGATTTCCTGTATCATGCGCGAGGCGCGGCGTCAGCGGCGTCGGCGGGCGTGCCAGGGACGTTGGACCCGGTTCCGTTTCGTTATCTGGTGGATTTGTCGGCCATCGCGGAGCAAATCTATAGCTCGTTCTAGTAAGTTTTCTCTGCGTATCCCAAGACTTAACAATCGCATCAATTAGCTAATGGCGTAATACAGCACTCTGCGCAAATCTCAATACCTCTCGGAACGATTTCACGCATCTCATGACATCGGTCGTCCGCTTCTCGAACGACTCAATGCCTGGTATTCTTCCCTCCCCGAGACCTTCCGTCTGCCGAACTGGAGCAAATCCGTCAGCGGGTTAGCACCATACCCTACCTCCATCCACTTCGCCTACATGATCCTGGTGCTGTTCGTCTACCGCGCCTTGCTAAGGCCGATGGCGAGGTCCTCCAGTCCGCCACTGATCTTCGATCTGGAGGAGATGCCGACGAATCCTGATCCGGTCCCCGGGGCGAACCCGGAACTTGATGCGTCGGCGGGCGTCAATGGGAACGGTGTGGTTGGCAATGAGGACGAGGATCCGCCACTGCTCGATTGTTTTGATATGCCGGAGATCGAATCCTTCCCGGCGGTCGACCTGACAGATCACGGCACCGGCGAAACGATCTTGAACGCGGCGGAGAGGTGTGCGTCCATCATGGTGAGCTTTACGAGACGATTGACCAGTAGTGATTTTGTGGGCTTTTGGTACTCGTGTAAGTTCCCCTTCTGTTTTTCCTTTCTCTATTGTACTATTTGCCGCTCAGTCTCTTCCCGTGTCCCTGAAACACATCCCAAAACCGAAGTTTCACAACGCCCTCCACCCGTTTCGACAACAGGGAACTAACAAGCAACAAAACAGGGTCCCGCATCTCCTTCGCCACCGTTTCCAACTTCCTTCTGCTTCTACTCATCCAGGCTCCCAACGCCGACCGCGCCCTGAAAGGCAAACAGCTCGTCGAGTCCTGGTTGCGCGTGCTACGCTGTCAAAGTCAAAGCTTCCCTATGATGAAATTGGGCCTGACGCGACTCGATGCCATGCATTGGGTGGGTCTGGAGCAGACCTTCGTCCTGCCGGGCCATGTGGCCGAGGTGGTGAAGAGCAGCAGTGGGAACACTGGGTCGGCGGCGGGAAGTTAACTTGATCCCCCTCGGCGGATATCGGCCGTCGGGTGTCAGGTTTTTCTAACTCTTACCTAGTCAGGTAGGTAAGGGGTTTTGCTTGGGGACTTTGAGGTTTCAATGATCTATATATACCCTGCCCTGTCTCTGTTGGGTTGTTGGATGTTGTGTCAATTAGGGCTACGTTCATCCGTTTACCACCCAGCATCTACCACCTACCTCATCGACCCTACACAACTATACTCCCTCCCACCCTTCGGAACAAACAGATAAGCACAACGGGAAAAGGAGAAACACATTATGCCGAGCTCAATCCTCAACATTCTATCCAAAAAGCATAACCAGAGAGCCTCAAGCCCGGTGTCTGAGTCGGCGTCTGAGATCACCTTGATCGAGTAAGTCTCACCCTTCCCCTCCAAATATAATCAACGTAATAGAAACCCCAACCAACTGATCACGCGCGCTACTTAGACGCAATAAATCCCACGATGGAGGGCGAGAATTTATTTCGTCCGGTATGAGAAAGCCAGTTCGCGAGCGGGAGGACTTTAACGGTATGTTGTTCTTGAACGTCCCCTCTATGTCTGGGTAATTTGGTTATAGCTGGCTAACCCAAGTTTTATGATAGCTGCCGATTTATGTTTCGGGTCTTGTTGTCGAAAGTAATTTTTCGTCTTCCATTCTTTTGGGCGTTTTTTTTTTTTTTTTTCTTTTTAACTTATCATGATCTGGTCGCGAATGGTTTGTGGATAAAAGTTGGCGTTCATTGGTAGGGATAACATTTAATCAACAGTAAATAAATCTATACATATTCTTCCTTCAATTTGTATGACACCTCCCACAATCAAGCGGTAGTTGGAACCTTTTCCACCGCGAAAGCCTTAAAGTGCCCTTATTTTCTGACTAGCCCCTTATCATAATATCCCATAGACACTACAGGGTGTAAATGCCCAAAAAAAAAAAAAAAAAAAAAAAAAAAAAAAAACTATCCCAAGGTCCAGATGGACTTACTCTGCAGCCTCCCGCAGCCAAATCCGTTGCCGAATCATTTGAATCACAGGCATTCCACTCCGTGCCACCTCCATTCTAGAAGAGTAATAGCTGCCAAGGACTTAAGAGACCTGACGTCATGCAGCGTCACCCCTAATTTGAAGAATCGGCCTTAATCTGATGGTCCTTCTATATCCAACTCTCTTATCGCTTATCTTATCTTATCTTATCGACTCCCTCAAGGCAATTGTCACATGTTCTTCTCCCCATCATCCATCGATGCCTCCCTCCAACTTTCCTCTCTAACTAATCCATAACATCCAGACCAACAATGTCATGATCGACCAACCGCCCTATCTCCGCAAAATGAATTCTCCAAATTCATCCAATTCCTCATCTCAACCATAAAAATGCCACGAACCCCCCAATTCGCATCCACACCGCGCTTCCTCCTCTCCCAGCGCGGCCCCCCTCCCTCGTCGTCCTTCTCCGCATCCCGCCCCCTGCACCCCGAGGCCATCGACGACGAGGGTTCCACGCAGAACACGCCCCTTGCGAAACGTGTCCGCGGTCGCATAGGCCCAGCGACACCGGCGTCGGCAACGAGGCAGACAGGTACCTTGCGCGCCGCCCGCACGAGGGACGTGATTCAGGATTCCGATGAGGAGAGCGGGTTGTCTGCGGGAGAAGTAGACTCGGAATTAGAGGCTGAGTATGAGGCGCTGTTTGGGGAGTCGAGATCGAAATCGAGATTGACGGCGAAGAGAAGGCGAGTGGATGAGCAGGAGAGGGAGAATGACGAAGAAGACGAAGGTCGGAATAAGAGCAACCACGTGGGGGACTATGAGCAGCAGAGCAATGCAAGTACCCACGGCTTTGATATTGATATTGGCAATGGCAATGAACTCGAGCACGAACCCGAAAATGAACATTCTCAAGGCAATCAAAACGAAGACCCAGACCAAAACCCATACTCCGACGAAAGCATCCCCTCTTCACCACTCAAACCGCCATCAACGCCATACCCGAGCTCCCACCGTCCACGCTTCCTTCTCTCCGCGTCATCGCAACTACATACGCCTTCGCAGGCACACTCCCCTCTCTATCCCCCATCCTCCACAAAACAGCAAACATCCACCAACCCGTCAGAAATGACACCCGCTGCCCCGCCATCCACAGCAACAGCGACAGCAATGGATTCAACAATGGCACCACCGCCGTCAACCCGCCGAAAACCGACCTTTGTTCTCCCGCGCTCTCCATCGCCCGATACGGCTGCTGACGACTTCCCGTCGTTGTTCTCGCCGTCCCGGACGCAGCGCAGAAGAGGACGACCAAGAGGTCCGGGACAGGGGTATGTTGCTGGGGGAATGGCGGAGCAGGTGAGAGGGTGGATATTGGAGATGGGAGTAAAGAGCAATTATCGTTCTGGGCATGGGAATGGAAATGAGCGTGGAGATGGTGGGTCGGGGTCTCTAGATGAGCAGAAGTATGCATTCGTCCTTCGTGCGAACGAGGCCAAGAAGTCTGCGATGGGGAGTTGTGGGGAATTGGCTTTTGTGAGAGGGGTGGATGGTAAGGAGGTAGGAGGTAAGGATGAGGATGAAGATCGAGATGGTGGCGATGGGGTGGTGAGAAATGTGCTATTGATGGGTGCGCCTCAGTCACGGAAGACGAATTCGGAGGTGAACGAAGGGGGTGAGGTCGCAGATCTTCAACAGGGGAATCTTGTTGGTGTAGGTCGAGGGCTGGTTTGGGATGTTGGGCTGGATGCCATGGGGGAGCCGACGTCTGGGGAGAGGGAGAAGTGGTCGGTTTGTATGGAGTGGGATGTGTTGTGATTCTAAATTTCTTCGATATATACTTTACGATCACATAGACTACGATACCCTATTTTACTAGACCTGTGTTTGCGAAAAAGGTGATCAAATGCGGAAGGTATATTTGTCTATACCTAGGTGCCTGCTTTGCTAGACACCCGTGGGGCTTGCCCAGTGCGTTTTTCATAGTTATTATGTATATAATCCAGCCTAAAATGCATCGCTTACAAGCCTCTAATAATCCCATCCACGACATCCACCACTTCATTCAACCGGGTAACATGAGGACAATGACCTGTATCCAGCTCAAAAACCTGCACCTCCTTCCCAGCAGCCCTTGTCGCGGATAATCCCCATCATGGATCCGCCTTCGAGGAGCGCGAGTGCGCACATGTAGATTGGGTGGATCACGCCGCCGACGCCGCCACTATCGGGCAAGGTCGAACTCAGCCTGGCTATCGCATTGGTTTCGACTTGGCCTCCGTACGAGTGCATGAGGACGACGATCTGTCAGCCGTCCTGGGCGAGGCGTTCCACGTAGTCATGGAGGTAACGGGTGTCGGTTTCGAGATCAGCGGTAGGGGGCCAATTACCGTTCATCGAAGGCAAAGCTGGCACGTAAAATTCGTATCCAAGGCCTCGAAAGGCGGAGGCTAATTCAGCGTAGTGGTTTGTGCCAGGCAACGTGCACCAAGACGATGGTATGTTTGGGTTTGGAGGAGGTCATGGTTGCTGGCAGTGATGGTTGTGAAAGCAGAGAGAAACTGCCCACCTATTCCAAGAGCAAGGTAAGTAATTATTGTCTTTCTTTTTTCTCATGCATGGCCTTAACAGCCGGCGTTATAACTTATTGCCGAGAGCGAGTTCCTCCTGTCAACCGTGCCCCGAAACGCGCATTATGCTACTAGATAGCTTGAGCATGTTGTACACCCAGGAATCATTACTCAAGCTTACTACCAGCCGAACTGTCTGTGCTTTGATTGGGAATTGGCTGTAAACCCTCATGGCAGGCTTCTAAATATAGAAGTTTGGAAGGCCCTATCGGGAAGCGTTCGACAGAAAGTGTTCGAGTAATGTAGAAAAACCGGTACCTATGTAGGTACGTGCTGAATGTATGGGCCTCTATGCTATATTCGAATCGTAAGAACTATGAGATTAATCTGACTCCTTCGCAACCACCTTCAATGCATCAACTGCCACCTTGCATCCCCAACGCACCACCTTCTGCTCCTTCTCCGACACAATATCAGACTTGGAGACCACCTTCCTGATGAAATACATCAGTCCCTTGACGACCTGCGGCGTGTCCCGTGTCCGCACGAAGATCTCCATCAGCGCCTGCTCATCCCGCGCGTCTTCATCCTCTCCCGCCTTATTCTTCTTCTTATCCTTCTTACCGCGCTTGCTCTTCTGCGATTGCTGAATCGTCGTGATGAGGAGTAGTTCAACAAACGTGCTCGTCTTAGATTGCAGGTACGCGAAGTTCAACGTTTTCAGAACCCCCAGGTTCAACGTGCCGTCGGCGATCAAGGTACCGTAGAGCTTGGCCAGATTGACGACCGATTTCATTGGCATATTCGACTGTTCGTCGTCTGCGTGGAAATCATCGTCGTCATCCTCGTCAGCGCCGGTCTCGCCCATGCGCTTGAAGATGTTCCACAGGGTGTACATGAAGGAGATTTTGATACGGCGACCCATTTCGCCGCAGAGCCGGCGCGCGATGAGTGTGTAGTACGGGTTGTAGGCCTCTTCCTCCATGGCGCAGTGGGTGAGAACACGGGGGATCTCGTATTCCTGGGCACGCTTGAGACGGAGTTTGAGCAACCGGACGTGTGCGTCTTGATAGTCGGGCGCAGACATGATGGCAACGAAAATGGACCGGCGGACGTCGGTGTTCATGCGGTGGGATTTAGCGAGGGAGGCGTAGTCGGGTTCGCCTTCGCTGTCGGAGTCGTCGGCCTCTGCGGGCAGACCGTGCTGGTTGGTTGCGGAGAGTTCGTTGCGCGCGGATTCGAGCGGGTCTTCTTTCCAGCTGGCACCGACGAGCCACCATTTACCTTTCTTCGAGGCGTTGTGGATGTCGTCGCGCGAGATGCTGATGGGCTCTGTGGCGCGGATGACGCGCGAGTTGTTCAGCCCGCCGAGAATCTTGCGCATCTTGGTGATGTGCTCGGAGGTCACTGTGGTTGAGCCGACGCCGACACCGGACTTCATGCGGTTGTTCTTGAGGTCGGTGATCGTGTCGATCATGAACTTTGTTCGGACTGTGAGGGCAGATTCGCCAGCTTTGGCGACAGCGGGTTGAATCAGGAGGACAATGTCTTTCAGGGAAGAGGGATCATCTTGTCTCAATTGGGGTCCGGAGTCTGGCTGGGTTAGCATTAAGATTAAAGAGAGATAGGGGTCTTGAGAGCGTACTTCGAATAATCTTGAGCAGCAATTCGGTGTTTTCTTCCGTGATCTCTTGCAAAAAGTGTCGGATATAGTCGAAGATGAGGGTGCTGCCGATGACGTGGAAGTTGTACAGCTGCGACAGAAGGGAGATCAAATTGATGGCTTCCTTGCCCTCAAACTTGCCCTTCTCGTCGCCTCCAGCATCGAACATCTCCACGATCTTCTGCACAAGCTGCGCACCAAAGTCTATGCCGACCACCTTATACACAGCCGCGATGAAACCCGCATGAAGAATGACGAAGGTATCCTGCAGCGCAGACCTCTCGCAAATCAACCCGAATAGGAGATTAATCAGGGTAGACGTTACTTCTCCTCGGGGGTAATCCCGATAAAGCTTCTCGTATTCCGAAAGAATCGACACCATGTTCGCTTCGGACAGCTTGTTGAGGTGTCCTTGAGCTTGTCTCCGTAGGCGAATGAGGGTTTCGGACTCGGAATTGGAGGCGGCGCGCAAAGAAGGTGGGATGTATTTTTGCGGTTTGCTTTCTGTCGGCTCTGGAGCTACCGGCGCAACGTAGGGATTCTCGCGTTTCTTGGGGGCGGGCTTGTCTTCCTCGTCGTCGGCCTCTTCATCATCCTCATCCTCATCGTCTTCATCAAACTCGCCGAAAGCATCATCCTCATGCCCCTCCTCGTCGTCATCATCCATGTCATCCAAATCGTCCAAGTCGCCGTCCTCCAACTCATCCAAGTCGTCCAATCCCAGATCGCTTCCCATGTCACTGTCGTCCTCGCCAGATTCACTATCGAACTGCAAACCTTGAGCCTTTCTTCGTTTGCTCTGCAGCCAATCATCGGCTTCTCTTTTGCGCTTGCGGCCTTCATCCGCTGACCCGTCATCCAAGTCGCCTAGCAAGTCATCCAGACCATCGTCTGCGAATGATTTCGGAAGTTTCTTTCCCTTCTTCAGTCCAAGCCTCTTTTCTAGCGCGGCAATCTCTGCGTCGTCCTGGTCTAACTTTTCCTGAACCGCCCTAGAAACCTTCGGTGCCGACGGTACGTCGTCCATGTTCTCGTCGCCGTCGTGATCCGTCTTCTTGCCCTTCTTCAATTTGCTGTCGCCCGCTTTAGATTGTGTTTCCTTCTGCTTCAGTTTCGCAGCCTTTAATTGTGCCATCACATCTTCCTCTGCGCCTGCCTTGGGCGTCGCAGCCTTCTTTTGTTTGGCAGTCTTTAACTGTGTCATCGCATCCTCCTCTGCACTTGGCTTGGGCGCAGCCTTCTTTTGTTTAGCTGCCTTCAATTTTGCCATAACATCCCCATCGTCATCCGATCCACCCATATCCGAGTCCATTCCGTCGAAATCGTCGTCATCATCGCGACCGCCTCGCTGATGATAACCCTGTCGTTGCCCTCCATGGAATTCGCCGGGGCCTTGTCGCGAGTTCGTCTTCTTGCTGTTGCGCTCCTCTCGTCGTCGATCTTTTCGCGACGCCGGTCCGTTTCGCTGAAACCTCTTCTTCTTCTCGCCGTAGTGGTCCTTGATGTCCAATTCAACACGGAGGTTCCTCGGCAAAGAGGTCGTATTATGCATAAGTCGAGGCATCGTGAATAGAAAATGCGCTATGCGACTGAAGTTGCCCTCGTTGCTCGCTGCTGGGAATTTCTAGGACTTTTTTTTTTATGCCGCTGAAAAGTCGGAGAATTGTGGGCGGAGCGGAAGGCGGACAGCCCGTCTGAAGGCGGTGTGAAGCCCGATGGGGCCCGCGGTGCGGAGGTTCTGGACTTCTTGTTTGGTCTTGTCTTGCTCGCTCACTACTTTACTCACTGTCTTAGTGGCATTAAATCATACCTTCCTGTCTCTTGGTGACTGTTTATTGAGATACTCTCTCTGCTGGTTCAGTCTTTGACCTCCACTCAATCAGCCAATTCCACTTTCTCGACTACAACCACACAATCCGCACCAAACAAGTCAAGACAGTCAAGATGCCAGCACATCTCGCCCACGACGAGGTATGTCTTCTCATTTCATCTATCATACCTCTCTCCATCTCTCTCCTCAATCCACCTCCGATCCCTACCAAATCTAACCCCGCAACCCACAGTTCTTCACATCCCTCACCACCCTCCTCACCAACACATCCCAAAAAGCCCGCGGCTCGATCTTCCTCACCCAGAAGCCTCTCCTCGCCTCGAACCCTTCCTCCGAGACCTCGACCACACCCTCGATTCTCATCCGCGCCACAGACGGCAACACCAACGCGCCGAACCCCAAGTCCGCCAAGGAAGGGGACGCGAAGAAGAAGCCCTCGTCGACGTCGCAGAAAGTGAAACTCTCGACGGTCGTCGCGCCGGAGGAGCTCGAGGCGTTTTATACGAGATATGCGGAGGTCTGTAAGGCGGGTATGACGGGGTTGAAGAAGCGGGATCGGAAGCGTGGGAAGGCAAAGGGGAAGGGAGGTGCTGGGAAGGTTGCAAAGGCTTAGTTTTCTTGTGCCTGTCGCCTGCCGCATTTTCATGCGATGTTGCAGTGGAAGGCGATTATGATGGTGGGTTGGTTTGAATGAATTAGGTTCAAAGGGCGACGATCTGCTTTTTTGCATTCAAGGCGTTTTGTCTGGTTTTTGATTTTTCTATTTCTCTGTTGATATTTGCGCCCCGCCTACCTTGCTAGATCACTCTGCAAAGTATAGGTCTTCTGGGAATGATAAATGTATCATGGATAAGCATACACCATCTACGTACCAGACTGTTCATATATTGAGTAATGATAACAGGGTATATGATTATGACTGTATCGCTAGAATACAAAACATTAGGGGATTACACAAGCAACGCAATACCGAGTCCACCCACGAGTTATACAGGAAACAACAAGAAAAGAAAAATTCATACAAGTGCATCATCATCGAAAGAGGCATCAGTCAAAGAAAAGAGAAGGGTTGTACACAGTGGGGATTAAAAAGATATAGCAAAACAGAACCAACCGGATGAAATCGAGTGAGTGGAATGAATGAAGACCAGACGGATTAAGAAATGATAAAAAAAATGATAGTCGATCAGTCCAATTCCCAAGGATCGAACTTTCGGATCTCCTCCGACACGGACCGCTTCCTGAAGTTGTCCCGTGCGAGAGGCAAGTCGTAATCATCCATCGCCTCCTGCGATTTGGTGGCATGCACGTCTGAGCTTGGAGTTGGCCCGATGACGATGCGCGCGGCAATGTGAATAAGCACCACAAACAGCTGAATTGGAGGCACCAAGACAAGCTTGCAGGTCTTTTGGATGATGGAGGCCGCGTCGTACTTCTCCGGAGGATGAGCAAGAGCCAACGTAGATGGCGGGGCCATGGGTGAGACCTCCCGATCCCGAGAGGCCTTCGACCGCCGACGGAATTCAGCACTCATGCTGCTTAGGTTGGGGTTGGAGCTTGCGGTCGGTGCGACTTCGGAATGCTCCACATTTGCCTTTGCGTCGGCAGGAACACTCGACTGGGACTCAGGCTCAGGCTCGGGCTTAGGCTCGGAAACTGAAGCCGTTGGAGACTCTTTTGGACTGGGAGACGAGCAGTCGCGGCAGACGATCTTTGGCAAGCTCGTCTCTGCAGCATAGTCGACCTCTTGAAAAATAGAGTCCTCCGACAGATTCTCTTCTCCAGAGCCCTGGTCCCGGCTTTCGTTCTCGTCCGCGGGTACTTCTGGTTGAGGATGTGCCTGCGAATCTGTCTGAGGCAAAGGCGGTAAGGAATGCTCGATGGAATGGAATGAATCAACACTTGAAGAGAGTGCTGGGTCAGGCTCAGCCTGTGCTTCGGTGTTCTCCTCAAACCTTGCCAGCAAGGTTTGGAAGCTCCGCTGTGTTTCCGCCACAGAGCGCCGGGGAATATCCAAGGACTCGGTAACAGACGGCGCAGGCGATAGACCGCGTGGTTCACTTTCGATGGGCAACTCAGGGGTGTGAGACCCCTCTTGAACTTCGTTATCGTCCGGTATAGTTTCCAAGATGGTACTATTACTACCGCGCGTAGTGAAACCGCTGCCGTCCGTTGTGTTCCCGTCAGTCTCTTCCCCTGCGCTCAAATAATCAATCGTAATGTCTTCGCGCACCGGGCTATGCTCTTTTGCAAGCCCCAAATAGATCGGCGCGCTTTCCCTGCGTCCTTTCGGACTCCATGCCTTTTTCTTTCGCCTCGGCGCCTTGGCTGCCTCTGGAATCGGCACGGTGAATCCCCGCTTGAAAGGACACGGGGTAACTTCATACCGCAGGATTTGGGGCAAGGCCTCTTTCATTCCCGCGATCAATTCCCTGTCTTCGTCGGTCTCATTTGGTAGCTCGATGCGGTAGTATGTAAGAGGGCGAATGCGCAACACAAAGGTCGAGACGCCGTCGACACACCAGCACTGGGAGTTCTTGAGAATCGCATGGACGACACTACCGCATTTCAAGAACACGGTCAAGCCGTGGACATTCTCTAGACGCAGCGGCGCAAAGGCCACCGTTCGCTCCGTAGGGGATCTCCATGGTAGAGTTTCGACGGTATCGACCGGATAATCAAAATCCGACGGGGCGGTGCTCGAGGGGATTGGCGCAAGGGCCCTAGGGGCGAAGTGGACAACTTTGGCGGACGGATGGAAAAACAGGTCGTTCTCGGACGGTTTAAATGAATTCGAGGTGCGGCGATTGCGCGAATTTAGTTTGGTGGGTAGAGTAGCAGATCGACGAATAGACTGTATCTGAGGCAGCGGCGCATCCGAGGGATCGGACATGGTTCATGAGGAACGATAGGTAGTGAACGGGAAAAGTATTATAAAGGAGCTTTACATTGGATGGATCAAATGAGAGATGATTACAAGAGAGATGGATAGATAAGAACAAAAGAAGGAAGGGCCATGAGAGAGACCGGTAGTAGAGCAAGTAAGTGGAGGGAGTGAATGACCAAGGAGTGCGACGGAGGGTGAGACAAGGAGCGATCGAGCATCATCGCCATCCCGCGTGATTTGCCTTCTCCTCGGCGGGGAGTCGGCAATTCCAGTAATTGCCTGGATGCCTTTATGCCTGAGGCAGGATGGCCAGGTGGGGCCACGCGGCTCTGCAAGCGCCCGACTAGCGGCTGCTTGGCCAATGTCACGCGGCAGCCATAGATTGACGGTTGCCTGTGTTGGCCGGCGTTTGCCTCCTGTCTTCCCTCGTTCCTCTCCCCTATTCCCTTCTATACTTGACACTCGAGGAACGTCATCATGCCGAACTTCGAACCCAACGCCGTGATTCGCGGCTTCCAGCTCACCGTCGTTGGCAGTAAGTTTGACCCCTAGTCCCTGCCCATCATTGCTCAATCCGGAAAACTCGGATGTTCGAGATGCCCCAATGTCGACGAACATGCGGGACTCCTCCACCTCCATGCGTGAACCGTAAGACATCTCAAGCCAAGATCACTCTATGCAGGGATCTACGTTGGTTTGCAGCGGCCGGGACCCTGATGGCGTCCAATTATCTTCATTCTACTTCCATTTGCTTCCAGAAGCCGGTATAGATGCTAATTCCATGGAACAGCTGTTCGGGCACTGCGCAATCCCGAATTATTCAAATCCGAGCACTTCCGGCAGGCAGCTTTGGCTATTGTGGTTGGAATCGTTATCCAATTCATCATCCAGATTCCGGTATGCTCAATCATCCAGAATCTTTGAATCCTAGTTACCCAACTAAAACTCCGTATAGATCATAGGTGTCAAATTTCTCCTGGTGATTGTATCGCTCTTTGTTGACTTAGAGGCCGTTACTTGGGATGACACCATTCTGGAATCACTGGACTTTTTGAACAAATCTGTCCTCCAAGTCCCGTTCCTACTGATGACCTTGATGCGATATGTTACTCCGACTCTAGATGACATGTAAGTTTGCTGTCCGTCTCGGAAGTCTCCAGGGCGTACTAATGGATTAGTTTTATGCAATCTCTGCAATGGGTCGATTATACCTACGTAAACAAGCACAAGTCGGACGACCCTGCGACTCTGCGGGCCATGTACTACCCCAACCTTATCAAATATTCGACCCACGGCAGCGCAGGTGTGTCTAAGCCTGTCCCGGACGCTCTGGTCGCCTTCATGGTCCGATACGGCCGAAAAGTCGGAATGATGCTGGCGGTCTTTATTCTCTCGCTTCTTCCCATCGTTGGTCGATTCGTGATGCCGGCAGTCTCATTCCTCTCTTTTCAGGACTTTGTTGGAACCACGCCCGCTGCCGTCATCTTCGGAACCGGCCTCGTGCTTCCTAAGAACTTTGTCATCACTTTTCTTCATACCTACTTCTCGTCCCGCAGCTTGATGCGTGAATTGGTGAGTAGAACATGCCCATTATATCGATAGGTCTTTGAATTCTGACAATCAACAGCTGGAACCCTACTTCTGTCGCGTCAAATTCACCAAAGAGCAGAAAAAGCGTTGGTTCTCCGATCGAGAGGGTGTGCTGTTTGGCTTCGCCTTCGCCTTCACCGTTGTCCTAAAGACGCCCTATATCGGAGTTCTCATGTATGGCGTGGCAGAGGCATCCACCGCCTATCTTGTCACCAAGATCACCGACCCTCCCCCAAGCCCTGCCGACAGCGAAGGCTTTGCCGAGAGCCAAGTGACGTGGAAGAACAAGCACGACTTCCTCCAGCTGTCCCTCGACAACATCGACAAAATCAATACGGCCGTTCACCAAAGCAAGGAGGCCACCAACCCTGAAATTCCCAGGCAAAAGTTTACCTAGATGTCCATTTCTACCCTTAAATCCCGTCTGTAGAGCTTCTAGAGCTCTTCCATCGGCAGAGTCGGAGATGAGGGGTCAACACGCCACCTGCCTCATCTCGATTGCCCAGAAACGCCTTATCAAATAGCATTCTTTCATAGATAAAGCCAATTATAAATAGTGCCATTCCCTGTTCTCCGAGGAGTCCCGCTGATAAGCGACACCGATAAGATCGCCAGAGGATGCGGGGTTGGAGATAACTTGCGCTCCTCGTGAGGGGGATTCCCTTATAAGCCTGTGGTGCAACCGTCCTTCTTTCTCGTATTCATTGTCCGAATATCTCTCCTCTCAAAATCATCATCATGGGTCAAAAAGGCATCCGTACTGCTCTCAAAGTTGATCTCGATAAGCCGGCATGGGAGCAACCCGGTCTACATGTAAGTGTTCTCTATAGAGATGAACGCCTCACTGGCATGTATTAACAATGAATTAGAACCGATGGCACCCAGGCGGCACGTTCTCACATTATGATCGCTCAATCATCTCCATCTGACAAATATCTAGTTCCATCCACCGGGAAAATCGCGAACAACGAGGTCGTCAAGATCGAATGCCTCGACTGGACTGGCGGCCAAATCAAGAACAACGACTCCGCCGACGACGTCAAGAACGTTGATCTCACTCAGATCCACTATCTGTCCGGCCCGTTCGACATCGAAACCGCCGAGCCCGGCGACGTGCTCCTGGTAGAAATCCAAGACGTTCAACCGTTCGAGCACCAGCCGTGGGGGTTTACCGGCATCTTCCATCCCCAGAACGGCGGTGGTTTTCTAGATGAGATTTATCCCAAGCCGTGCGTGATGCTTGACTTTCATTGATTGTCTCATGCCTTCTAACGTGGAGAACCACCAGGGCAAAAGCCATCTGGGACTTTGAGGGAATCTTCTGCTCGTCCCGTCACATCCCTCATGTTCGCTTCGCCGGCCTCATTCACCCTGGTATCCTAGGCTGCGCGCCTTCCGCAGAAGTCCTAGCCGAATGGAACCGTCGCGAGGGCGAACTGATCTCCACCAACACCACCAGACGGGATGTCGCGAAACCTCCCCTAGCGCAGAATACTCACGCCGGCAGCGCTAGCGAAAGTATCAAAGAGAAGGTCGGAAGAGAAGGTGCCCGAACGATCCCAGTACGTATCCATCATGTCAGCCACCACACATCCCCAAATCTAACAACTCCAGGGCCGCCCCGAACACGGCGGCAACTGCGACATCAAAAACCTCTCTCGAGGCTCAAAAGTCTACCTCCCCGTGCACGTCCCCGGCGCCAAATTCTCCGTCGGCGACCTTCACTTTTCCCAAGGCGACGGGGAGATCTCATTCTGCGGCGCCATCGAAATGGCTGGCGTGATCACCCTGAAATTCACCGTTCTCAAGAACGGCATGGCCAAGCTCGGCATGAAATCTCCCATCTTCCACCCAGGTCCCGTGGAACCGCAATTCGGTCCCGGACGCTACCTCACCTTCGAGGGTTTCTCGGTCGACGAGACCGGCAAGCAGCATTATCTAGATGCTACCGTCGCGTACCGCCAGACTTGTCTTCGGGTCATCGAGTACCTGCGTCGGTATGGGTATAGTGATTATCAGATCTATTTGCTGTTGAGTTGCGCGCCGGTCCAGGGCCATATTGCGGGTTTGGTGGATATTCCGAATGCGTGTACTACGCTGGGGGTGCCGATGGATATCTTTGGTTTTGATATAAGGCCTGAGGCGGAGGTCGTGAAGAGGGACATGGGAAGTTGTGCGTTTGCGAGTGATTGAGTGGCGTTTCTTATTACTCTGGGGAGCTATCTACTTACCATCGCGATTGCCTGCCAATGTATGCTTATTGTTCATAGTTAATGATCCTTCTATGAAACCTTGCAAAGAACATCCATCTTCAATACTAATACTCAATCACCACCACCCCTATATATCCGTCCACCCATCCTCCCCAACCTCCTGAAAATCCATCACCTTCCCCAACCCCCCAAACCTCCCCTGCGTATCCCTCCAATCCCTCCCCACCGCCGTCTCCGGCCTCCAACGCACCACATCCCTCACCTCCCTCACCAATTTCCCCTCTAACGCATCCACAATAAACCCACCAATCGCCGGCATCTGCATCGCCCCGTTCCCCGACCCTCCCACCGCAACCACGAGCGACGGATGCTCAGGGTGCCGATCAATCAAGAACGCCCGGTCAGGGGTATCCGCGTCCCAGCAGATGCGCGCAAAGACCAGCTCCCTCTCCGATAGATGAGGCATCGTGTCACGCAGAAACGCGCGCGCGCGAGCCTCTGCCTCGAGCGGGATCTGGGTCTTCGCGAACGGCACGCTCCGAATCTCGTTATTGTGGTTGGGATCAGGGATAAAGTTACAGTATCCTGGATGTTCGTCGCAGATCTTTAACTCGTGGTGGTCGACGTCGGGTTCCATGAAGAAGCCTTTCGCAATGTTGAACAGCACGGGTAGGTTGCGGTATAATGCGGCTTCGTCAGGGTTCATGCGGATATGGCAGAGCGTCCAAGCAGTTGGACGCAGCTGGTTCTTGAAATCGAGGAGTCGGTCGCTGGTCGCACCAGCTGCTAGGATGGTCTGGTCGGCGCGGTGGAGGACCCCGTCGGCCGTTTGCGCGCCGATCACGTCCCCGTCTTCGTAGGATAGGCACTCTACGGCTCCTTCTGGGGAGCCCGTGATGAACGTCACCCCGAGACGCTGCGCCTCGGTGTACGCGCTAACCATGGCCTTTTGGGCATGGATCCATCCGGCGCCGGACTTGCTGAACCAGCCTTTCCAGTTGGGGAATGGGCCGGTGAGGACGCCGGGGGGCATGGTCTTGTGGAAGTCGTCGGCGGTGGTGAGCTCGGTGAAAGTGTCTTTGACAGGGTCGACTTCGTTGTTCTTGATGTGCTCGATGAGCGCAGGCGTGTGGGCGGCGACGATAGAGCCAGTTTCATGGAAGTAGGGCTGGAAGACAGGGTCTGCTCGCCAGCCTTTCAAGGCGGCGCGGGAGCAGATGGCGAACATGATGCTTCGAGGGTCGGTTTCGGTGTCTGGTTGGTGTTAGATATTTACAAGAGTCATAGATTGGGGTGGGAATGTGATGTGAGGGAATTGAGAGTACCTTTCAGTTCTCGATGCTCCATGATCTTGTTGATATCATTGCCTGCCGCAATGGGCGAGGGAATGGGATATGGGTCGAGGACGGTGACATTAGTATAGCCCCGACGAGCAAGATGCAAAGCCGTTGAGCATCCCCAGGTACCTCCTCCAACGATGAGGATGGACGAGGTCAGACTGAGAGAGGACATCTTCACACAGAGATCAGACAGAGACGCACACGGAAGAGATGAGGATAAATGTGCCCTAGATATCTACGGCGTAGTTCCTAGTTGCGACTAAAGTGATTAGTTTGAGGTTAGGTAGTTAATTCCCCGCTCGGCGGCTGGACCTTCCTTCCTTCGTCTTTTCCTTGCTGGCTTGGCTTGAATATCCAGTTCTCGCCATGTTGACCGTAGCATCACTCAATTGTGTCTCCACCTCTCGTCTCTTCATCTGAATCTCCCAATCATGGCTTCTTCCCAACCCTAGTACTTTATCCTATCGTGTTAGGCTTCGGGTGATCCCTCGTAGATCGTCACAATGGAGCTCATTCTGCGCCATAGTTCATGCGTCGCTGCGTAGCGAAGAGAATCATTGAAATGCCTTAATCTGATCTCAGAGTCCCTTTATACGGAAAATACTAGAGCTTCGTCTCTAATACCCGTCCATGTCTGGCGCTGAGAGTGAACTTGTTCGAGCCTACAATGCGATGATAATGATATTCGTACATGCTGATAATGCATACCAGAGACGATGACAATATAAGACTTTTACTTCGACTGTCATTTCAATTGACATTGTTATTTATGATCTGTGGTCTTGCTAGTCTGTTACTATCTGGCTCTCCTGTCCGAATTGTTGGCTTCCGTCCCTCGGTAGAAGCACCTTTTCAATGGTGAGTACATACACTGAGCATCGAGAAAGGTTTTCTGGGTTTGAGAAATCCACATGATGGATCAAGTAAGTGTGATACGATGGAAGCGATAGTCTCCGGTTCGCCACGCGGGGAGATTCAAGACCGGGCTTGGATGAACCAAAAGACAAGGTATAGAAGATATCAAAAATACGTGAAATCACGACAATGCAGAGCCGTATGCTGGAATTCGCTCGTTTATGGAATAAAAGTAAAGAAACTGGAGAGAGAGAAGAGGAGGGAATTCATGTAATCATGAATCATGAACCATCGTAGATTTTGCTGGTCTCGCGATAGGTCAGTTGGTAAGACATGCTTCTTACGAGAAGAACTTTTGGGCAGTGGCGCGTTCCTTGGCCTCTCGGTCCTTAACGGCCTTCTTCACCCGGGCAACTTCGTTGGTGATACCCGCATCATTGGGGGCCAGTTTAGACGCCTGCTCGAGGTCCTTCAGGGACTCGTCCTCCTCCTTCAGGCCGGTGCTGGCGACGGCACGGCGGTAGTGGGCCTTGGCCCGGTCGGCATCCTTGGCGTTGGCGGCATCCGCCACCTCGAGCGCGTACGTAGCCCAGGTCTGGCCGTTCTTGAATTGGCCCAGCTTGTTGGCCAGCAGGGAGGAGTTGGAGTGGAGGGTGAAGCGCAGCGCCTTCATCTGGCCCTCCAGCTCCTTGGGGTCGTTCTCGTCGGGACCGGGGAATTCGTTCAGATAGCGCAGTCCCTTCTGGTACTTGTCTAGACCAACGGCGAGGTTTCCGCTCTTGAAAGCGGCATTTCCGAAGTTCTTCAGCTCCGAGGCGATCTTGAAGCACACGGGGGCGTTCAGCTCCTCGCCCTGGTGGTCATCGGGAAAGTCCTCGTAGGGGTCCCCGGTAACGTCGGGGATCTGCTTGTCGGCGTCCTCGTACTCCTGGCCGGTCAATTCGCCACAGTCCACGATCGTCACGTCGACGTTGGGCTTATCCGCTTGAGTAGACATGTTCTCAACCTTGCGAACAACGCTCTTTCCGTTGATCACCTCGCCAAAAACCACATGCTTGCCATCCAGGTGGGGGGTGGGAACGGTGGTGATGAAGAACTGGCTGCCGTTGGTGCCGGGACCGGAGTTGGCCATGGAAAGGAGGAAGGGACGATCATGCTTCAGGTCGAAGTTCTCGTCGGGGAATTTCTCGCCGTAGATTGATTCACCACCGGTACCGTTGAATGCGGTGAAGTCACCACCCTGGATCATGAATTGTTTGATCACACGGTGGAAGATGGAGCCTAGTTACGCGGCAGGAAGCGGGTAAGCAAGGTTGCCTGCATATTGCACGATGCGGGACGGGAGTGGGGGAAGAGAGAGAGGAAAGAGAGAGATCAACGTACCCTTGAAGCTCAATGGCTTGCCCTGCTTTCCAACTCCCTTCTCTCCGGTCGAGAGAGCACGGAAATTCTCCGCAGTCTTAGGGACAACTACGACGTGGGTTAGAAACGGCCATCACGAAACCCGAGGGGCGCGCAAAGCATACCATCGTTGAACTGGCGGGGTAGTTAGCGACAAGACGGGCTCACAGAGCATGTAGGGCAACGACATACCAGTTCAAGGGCAATGCGACCGGTCTTTTGATTGCCAATCTGAATGTCGAAGAAGACACGAGGACGACCTATTGTCGCAGCGCATCAGTAAATGGTAGGTAGCTTCGGAGGGGCCGAGGAAAGAAAGAGATCCACGCACGCTGAGATTCGGCCATGACGGATAGAATTACGGGAGAGTGGGAGAGAAAGGTGAAAAGTGGATATGGAGATTGGGGAGGCGATCAATGAATCCCAGACGAGTCGAGACTGGAGAGGGAAGAGCAGAGAGCGCGGGAAAAGAAGAGGAAGTGAGCGGGGAAGAAAAGAGAAGAGAAGAGGAAAGAAGCGCGCAGGCAGAAAAGGTGGAGGCGGCTTCACGAAGCTTCCATGCAACCTCCGCATCAACGGCGCCTTGAACACCCCCCAGTTGCTTCCCCAACCGGTCCTGCGTTTCTGACTGCTTTGTGAAGTGTGTGTCTATTTTATCTATGTAGAGGGCGAAACATAAATAGTCTATATGTCGAAGGTCTATTTACAGGGTATCATTCATTAGGGTCACCTCCCATCCTTTACTCCAACAGCGAAGCCGGCAATTTGAACTCATACGACTTCTTCTCGCCTTCCGTTGACTCGTCGCTTTCCTTCTTCTTCTCCTTTTTCTCGCTTGGGGGCAGTTTTGTGCTGATTTCGATCGTCACCTGTATCATGAAAACGTTAGCGAGATCTCGTTCTCTCCAAGTCCAGAGCAGCCGACAAAAGAAAAAACAAGCAAGCAATAGATTGCTTTACCGCCGCATCGTGACTGCGGTAGTTCACACCCACCGGCCCATCGTTTCGTAGGTCAACATCCATCATGGCCTGGAAGACGCCGTTTTGCACCCGCTCGGGTTTGTAGGCGGCACGCATTTTCTGGAAGAAATAGTCGTATAGTCGGCGTGCGGTTTCGACGTCGGCGGCTCCGTTGAAATTGGGTTTGGCTTTTTTCATGTCGCCGTAGAGTGTGAATTGCGACACTGCGCATGAGATTAATTGACCTGTTCGTCCAGGCGCAACATGCGCTCGAGACCCGGACACGTACCACAGAGCACCTCTCCCTCAATGTCCTGCACGTTCTTCTTCCACTGCGTCGCGACATCATGTCAGTACTTGGTTGAACACCAGCTCCTAGTCACATGGTGTCACTCACCTGTCCGCCATCCTCATCTGCTGGCCACAGCTTGGCCCTCAATATGCGCCCGACCATCGTATCCATATCTTTCTCCGTGTCTTCTTTCCCCACGCCCGCCAAGACCAATAATCCACGACCGATCGAGGAGATCTGTTGGCCGTCGACGGTGACCGAGGCGGACTTGACTCGCTGAAGAACCGCTGTTCACACAGATCAGTTTGCATCTTGTAGAATTGGATAGTCGTGACGGCGCACCCTTCATTGTTTGGCAGTTCGCAAAAACTAGAGTCTTGTCGCAAAGAGTAGTTTCAAAGGTTTGAAGGAAAGATAGAGCAGTGACTCAGTGACTGGAATATATAGACAGGGTTGAGCAATATCAATCGACCTGACTAAGTAGGACCTACAGAGAACAATAATTAGTTTGCTGCTGTGGGGGGGGGAGGGGAATAACCGCAAGCGGCATAACACATCTTTCATACAAATTCACAGACAAGCGATCGAGCTGAGCCACGGATAGTATCAAGAATGGAGAGAAGTTAATAAATGTACAAAATCGTGATAGCAGGTGAATAGCAGGATAAAGCGTGAGAGAGCGAAGAGAGACGATGCGAAGTGATGGGGAAACAGAGCGATTCGCCTCTTGTGACGAGTCCAGAAAGCGGTGTCACGGGTCTTGGCGGTAAACCCGTTTGGGAACTTCGGCGAATCTATCGAAGCGCATCAGGAGGTTCACACTCACTCTCTCGTCATTGTTGTCTCCCAATTTCACCTTGTCCCCGCCCCTGACGAACCACAATTGTTTTCGCTAAAAGTTGCCCAGCAACCTGCGTCACAGACCATCCTCACTTTCCCCGGATTCTTAGCGACCGGAGGATTCCATTCGATCTCCAACCCTACATTGCTCCCGGCAGCTACTACCTCCCCCCACACACACCCTACGACTTTGACGACGCGAAAGACTCGCAAGAACTTGGGCCGACTGTTCCCATGAAACAGCAATCATGACTTCCCGAAAGACACAACAAGAGATCGACAAGACCTTCAAGAAGGTGGCCGAAGGGATCCAACAATTCGAAGGCATCTACGAGAAGATCCGTTCGACAACGAATGCCACGCAACGGGATAAGCTGGAGGAGAATCTGAAACGAGAGATCAAGAAGCTTCAACGGTATCGCGACCAAATCAAATCATGGGCTTCGGGCAATGAAGTCAAGGACAAAGGACCGCTGCTGGAGCAGCGTCGAGCCATCGAAACTGTGCGCTAACGAATTTCCCCTCCTCACACCAATCCTCACCTCGATGTTGACACCACCCTTAAGAATGCGACCAAGCTAACGGCGGTGTAGTGTATGGAGCAGTTCAAGGCAGTGGAGAAAGAAATGAAGACCAAGGCATACTCCAAAGAAGGTCTATCCGCCGCTTCGAGACTCGATCCGAAAGAGAAAGAGAAGGTGGAGACTTGCGACTTCCTGTCCAATATGGTGGACGAGCTGCAGCAGAAGATCGAGGCCATGGAGGCAGAGGAAGAAACTCTGCACATGCAAGTCAAGAAGGGCAAGAAAGACGTCTCCAGGACGAATCGATTAGCGGACCTTACCCGAATCAACGAGCGACATAAGTGGCACGTCAACAAGCTCGAGCTCCTGCTACGGTCCCTGCAAAACGGCGCCATCGAAGTCAACCAGGTGACCGATCTCAAGGAGAGCATAAAATATTACGTGGAAGATGGGCATAACGTGGATTATTCCGGAGAGGACGAGACCCTCTATGACGATCTAATCTTCGGAGACGAGGTCGACGGTCAGTATGCAAATGCCGACAACGACCGAGTCTCATCACAAGATGCGCAATCGGTGCAAGAGGATGAATCGGAACCCAAGCCCAAGCCCAAGAGCAGTAGCGAAGCAACGGGGCCGCGACGGCCGTCCGCGCAGATGAAATCGCCGCTGCCTGTGCTCGCGACCCTGCACCCGTCGACCTCCACCAGCGCTACGTCCGGCATGAAGCCTGCGCCACCGCCAACACGTCTGCCTGGCGAGACGCTCAAGTACGCCTCGGCGGCGGCGGCGGCGGCTGCCAGTGACAAGAACGGCGTCGGGATCGCACCCCTCCCTCCACCACCGGGTGCCAGCCCTGCTTTCCCGGTCGCAGTTCCCGCCTCGAGAGCTTCGTCAACCGCCTCACCCAGCGTCTCGTCGGTCCAGCCAGCCATCCGAACGACATCAACCCCGGCCCCGACAACAGATGAGCCCAGCGTACGGTCGAAAACTCCTGCCATCAGCCCTAACATCGCCACGGCAAATGCCGCCCCCGTCTCTTCGAGTACGGTGGCACCCCCTCCCGCGACGGACAAGGTGGAGGCCACGACAACGACCCCGGCGACTCGGGGAGCGTCGACCGTCAATGGAGATTCGAGCAGCAAGGAAGAGAGCAGTGATTCGGTATATCACCTGCCTCCGGGGTTGCAAGACCTGATCCACTCGTTTGAGGTGACCAAGAGCCGAGCGTCGACGACATCCTCGAATCCGCCACCGTCCGTCCAACGACTTCTGGCCGCATCACTGTCGACATGCCCCGAGCCGGCGGACGCCGAGAAGCCCCGACATTACAAGCCGCAGAACCCGTACAACACGCCCCTCTACTACCCCCAGGAGCCGCTGTCCATCTTTGACGACCCGCGGTTATACGACACGGGGCGCATCGACACGGACACGCTTTTCTACCTGTTCTATTACCGACAGGGGTCGTATCAGCAATTCCTGGCGGCCAAGGCACTGAAGAACCAGAGCTGGCGATTTCACAAGCAATACCAGACCTGGTTCCAGCGACACGAGGAGCCGAAGACCATCACCGAGGAATTCGAGCAGGGGACGTATCGGTTCTTCGACTACGAGAGTACATGGTATGTTTACTGCCTTCTCCCCTAAACCACTTATCTACCAGCGATGATGAGGGCAAGCAGGCTAACATGACGCAGGATGAACCGACGCAAGGCGGACTTCAAGTTTGTGTACAAGTATCTAGAAGATGAGCTATAATGTGAGAGACTAGGCAACAAGCAATGTCATTTATGGAGATTCATATGTATTGATTCGCATTCCCGAGGCGAGAAGAGAAAAGGCAGAAACAGTAGCGGAACGGAGAGAGTCAATTTGAACGAAGCAAGAAGAAAAAGAGAAAGAGAAAGACGCCAAAGTCGACTAACTAGTCCGACCAACCGACCGACCGGTTGACTGACTCCGTACAGGGAACATTGAGGAGAGTGTGTTGCCTTTTTCTGTCCTTTTTCTATCTTGTTGCTTATTCACTTTCTTCCCATGCTACTTTTCTTCTCTTCTCTTCTTCCGGTTTTCTGTTTATTGTGACTTCCATCCAATTATCATTTGTTTAACCGTTCGAATGCATGTTTCAGGCACGAGGAAATGAAATGGGACCTTGTGGGACAGGGAGGAAGGGAGGAGTTTTTTTTTTTCCATTTATTTGTTTTGTTTTGTTTTGTCTTGTCTTGACTCTGCGCTATTCTTACGTGGCGGCTGATGGGATCTGCAGCCATGTTTCTTGTTACTCACCCCGTTGGCCTCAACTTTGTTTTTGTAAGAATGAATGAAAACGAACGGTCTGTCTGTCGGATGATATTTACATGTCTTCCTTCTTTTCTTTATTACCTTTTTTCTTTTCATGAAAAGTACTGTTTGTAGAACGTTTTGATTCTGCCTGGGGCTCTTAGAGAGTGAATTTGGTTTATATTATTCTCATGCCTAAAGGAAACACGTTGAATATATATTAAGTATCACAATAAATCGCAGGTTCGAACCCTGCTTCGGACATTAGTTTTTGCTCCCCGGACATGGAAAAGCGGCTTTTGGGACACAAAAATTAGGAAATCCCATGATAAAAGTAGCTATTGTTGGTGCTCAATAGTAGCCACATACCACCCATCTTCACATAACAGCACGCGGAACCGATAGCTGAGTACAGATTGCTAGCATTCACTGAACACAACACCAAGATCAAACACGGACTAGCCAAGGATAACCCTCATTAAACACGATCGAATCCAATCAAAACAATTGACTCAAAAGGAACAACAGGTCACCGGGTTCCCTCCTGCCCTGAACCTCGATCAATCATACTGAAGCAAATCTCCCCGTTCTGTTTCTTTGCTTTTTCTCGTTAACCCTGTCTGCCTGCCTGCCTGCCTGCCTGCCTCCAGGTTGATTTAGCCCGTTCGCCTCACTGAAGAGGGCAACCCTGACATGCGGTATTTTTTATTTCCCTCACAGAACTCTCTTTGACAATGACCTTGTTCTTCTACCGTCTCGGTAATAATCATCATCAGCGGCATCATGATGATGAAGGGATCTTGCAGAGAGGCTGTGCGTATGGACCTGGCAGTCTGGCAGTGGCACCAGAACCCCAGACCCAGCCAAACTGGACCGACCGAGCGAGCGGCCGACCGACCCGAGGAGAAAGAGAGGAAGAAGGCTAGAAGCTAAGGTTCTTGGGGAGAAAAAAAAAAAAAGAAAAAAGGAAATATCCACCGACCGACCAGCCAGCCAGCTGCCAGCAAGTTTGCAACGGGACCTCCACCGTACTTTGGGCAGGGAGCACTAAGAAAACCACAAGGCTGTCAATTGTCGAATCATAAAGGCAGACAAGTCATTCGCTGCGGATCGTTGACGAAATCGGCCGGAAAACGTGCCGAGCGCGGTCTCTGCCAAGTCGTTGGTCGGTCGGACAATTTTTCGTTGTTCTTTTTGTTCTTCCGTCCTTCTAGCGTGGAATTGCTAGCAGGCTAAGGGGGGATGGGGAATGGTTGCCAACGCACAGGTGGATTGGACGTTGAGAACCTAACCGGGAGGAGCAACTGGGAGGAGAAGGGAGAGAACAAGGGGGATCATCCCGGGACCTGAACACCTGATCCGTCCGGAGTGTTCCCCAGACTTACTCACAGTCAACGGTAGGTTACCAGCATAGATACGAGATGATATCTCCAGGGTGAACACCAAAGTAATGCGATTATACGACCCTTCCCCTATCTCCCCGTCGGAGGTCGCCGAGGGGTCCAACCATCCCCCTTGTGAAGACCAACGAATAAGCAACGTGCACGATCATAAGGCGAACTACTCCGTATACAAAGGGACTGAGATCATCATTCGAGCCGCAATGTGGACTCCCCTATGACGATGACGAGGGAAGCAACTTCCACCGTCTTTCCCGTGGGTGCAGGGACCCCCTGCACCCATGCCCCAATCCGGCCCCGCTAGAAGGGTGAAAAGAAGGCCAAGAAGGTTCGACGACTTCGATTCCTTTTCTAGCGGCCTTCCTTTTCCTTTTAGTCGGGGATCCGCATCACTTCCACGCCCGTCCACCACCAATCACTGGTTGCCCCGACCGGGGCTGTGCTTATGATTGATCTCGGCCAGGGCATTTTCTTTTATTCGTTTATTTTTTTTAATTTTCAATATTTATTTTCTTTTCTCTTTCTCTCTCTCATTTCTTAGATCCGCCGATCTAGCTTTCTTGTCACTGCCTGCACGCCATGCTCAGGTGACGGGCGCGGGGAGAGGAAGCGCCAAAGAGCGTCTGAGAAAGTCCGGAGATGTTCGTGTTTGACGGCCACTCCACTTCGACCGACTAGTCTAGTTTAGTCTAGTCTGACCGGTGGAGCCTGGAGATGTTCTGATTTCTGTTATTTCTCCTGCATGTGCGACGTAGTCTGTTGATGATGGCAGTCCATGCACGCTGTGATCAAATTATAAAATCCCCGTCAGCCCCTCGGTCTGTGACCTCGAAAAAGATCTTAGGACTTTGCGTGACTTCACTCTCTCTGGTCATCGACGAACTTTTTGGAATTGTCCTTCCTTTTGACTTCATTGACTTCATTGACTTGGTTGACTTGACTCCACTTGACTTGGCTTCTTTCCTTGGTCTTGCTTCGCCGTCCCTCCTTCGCCCATCATGTTCGCGCAGCAATATTCAATGGTACACAACCACCACCCCAATTCCCCTGCGCGTATACTCTAATTTAAATACATAAATTAGAATCACGTAAAAAAATTCTTAAGAAAGAAAAAAAAAAAAAAAGGCAAATAAAACTAACTCCTCCTTCTAGAGCCCCAACCCCCCGTCATGCCCTCCCATGGAACCCTCGTACTCGACCAGCAGCGAAGACTCGATCCAATCCATGCCCGTCTACTATGCTAGCTACCCTACCGACTTCGAGCTGCCCTTTCAGCCTACCTCGTCGCCGTCATATGCGCCGTCGTATGCGTCGTCATCATTCAGCGCATCGTCCTACAACTCCCCTGCCTTCAGTACCTGCGATTATACCACTCCCCCACTCGCCTACTCTGCTCAGCCGATGCAAACAAACAATGCCACATACTTTGCGCCCATGCAGTCGCCCATGCAGTCTCACTGCGTCTGGAGTGCCGCCGCAGCCCCTGTCCCTGCAGCGGTCGCATCGGCCGGCGCAATGCCGCCCGTGGAGGAGGTCCTGATCACGGACGCCGACGAGGTAGACCTGGACATGGACACGGACCTGGATCTTGACCTGCAACAACAATACCTAATGGAGTCGCCGAAGTAAGTCACCGGCACCTATTCCCTCACTTCCAACGCATCATTAACAATAATCCCCCTCCCCCTCCATAGATCCATGCCCGCGCCCACCATGTCCATGCAAATGCCCATGCCCATCCCCGCAGACTTCCAAACCAGCCCCAGCGCCTGCTCCAGCCCTGCCTCCACCTCCACCTCCCCGTCCAGCACCAAGCCGTTCTCCTGCGACTGCGGCCGTGCCTTCACGCGCCCGGCCGACCTCAAGCGCCACCAGACCAGCGTCCACAACCCCGTCTTCCAGGACTGTCCGGTGGAAGAGTGTCTGCGCAAAGCCGGCAATGGGTTTCCGCGACGAGACCATCTGATCGAGCACTTGCGATCGTATCACCATATCGATGTGCCGAAGCGACGGGCTGTGAAGAAGGGGATGAAGGTTTCGTCTTAGGTCCCTCTGTTTTCTTTTTCTCGTCTTGATGTTTGTTATGTTGGTTTAGTTTCTTTTTCCTTTTTTTTTTTTTTTTTTTTTTTCGTCTTTCTCCCTGGGATTGATGCGATGTTGATTTGATGTTGATGCACGTGCCACGACTTCATGCTTCATGGTTCTAATTCATGTTATGTTATGTTTCTTTGACACGAATGATGGGTGGGATGCGGCGTTTGAGAGACGGAGTTTGTTGATTCATTTGATGCATTTTCTTCCCATTTTCTTTCTGTTAATTTTTCCTTCTTCTCCGGTTGTACAGGACGGTTCTCTGCCCTTCTCCCTCTTCCTCTTCTTCCCTTTTGTTGATTGACCTGGTAGATGGGAATGGCGTTGTTCGAGTCATTCCGTTTACTCTACCTTACCATTTCATCCGATCCAATTATCCATTGGATCATGCACAATATATTCATGACTATTATTTATATTATGATTTCCTTGATTTCCCTCAATGTTGCTATTTAATGGTTATGATTGTCAATATTCATGTACTACCTCCTATGACATAATAACTTGATGATCGACGCTTTTTTTTTCTGCCCCGAAAATTAATTAATCAATTAATTAAATCAAGCAAAGAAAAAAAAAAAAAAAAAGAAAAAAGAAAAGAAATGGGAAAAATCGGGTAATCGGGAAGAAAAACCACGCTAGCAAAGAAGGCGGTGTTAGGCGGTGCTGTGCGTGACGTCATGTGGAGAACAAGGATCGGACGGGTCGGGGAGCGACTCCGCGGAGAGAAAAGTGACTAGGATATGCCTAATTCTGATTCCGAGTATTGGGTTATGTCCACTTTGTCTTACCTTAAGACTGGGTGTTAAGGGAGTTAGGTGCACCGTAGGGCTCATGTAAGTACACTTCCACTGTTGATTTGTTACTTCCATCGCAGGAACCCGATGGATACTTCAACCTGAGTGTTCTGATTGGTCACTTCTGGGGCAAGTCCAAGGGATCTGGGTTCTTAAAGTGCTCCGTAGAGATCGGATCTGATCTCATCTCCTTCATCTCTCTTGCTCCATCTCTTTGCTCCACTCTCAATCACGGGCAGTAACCAAAGATCTTGAATGATTGATCAGGTAAGCAAGATATCCACCTACCTCGCCTCACCTCATCCTCAACCTACAGAGTCATACAGTAGCTTAGACTACCAAACTGAGTACCTAAGCTACCTACAATGAACCAAATACAATCTAATACCTAATCAGATAACAACCTACCTACATACCTTACCCATCCCACTCTATTCAAGATGGAAGTCCAGTCAACATCTCCTCCCTCTACATCCCCTTCTCAACAACTTCAATCACCACCACAACCTCCACAACCCCAGGATCACAAACATCCCCACCAATCCACCACAACCACCCGCTCCATCCACCGCATAAAATCCCACCCCTCCCTATCCCCCTTCCGCCGCCGCATCTACCTCGTCCTCCTCTCCATCCCACCAGGCCGGTGGACCACCTACGCCGCGCTAGCCAGATACATGGCCACCACCACCAGCACCTCGTCGTCCTCACCCTCCTCCTCCAACTCCCCTCCCTCCTCCTCAACTGCAGCCACCGCTACAACCAACAAACCCAACCCCAACCCCAAACCCCCGGGAACAAAACTTAGATCAAAGCCCAAAGGCGCAATCGGCAGCGCCCGCGCCGTCGGCACCGCAATGCGCACGAACCCCTTCGCCCCGGACGTCCCCTGCCACCGGGTGCTTGCGTCCGACGGCACGTTAGGTGGATATATGGGCGACGGGCCGAGTACTGGGGGGCGGAATCTGCAGAGGAAGAGGGAGATGTTGGAGGCTGAGGGGGTCAGGTTCCTTGGGAATGGAGAGGGGGAGGGGGATGGGTTGGAGGGGAAGAAGGGGAAGGGGAAGGGGAAGGGGAAGGAGGTCAGGGCGGTGGGGGAGTGTTGGGTGGATTTTGTGGGGTGATTTCTTTATCTTTGGGGAGGGGAAGTATGTATATTATTTTGGGATTGTGGATGTTTTTGACAATGGAGTTGTGATTTCTGTTTATGTTTATATGCATTTTTATTGCATCTAATCCTACCTTAGGTGTACCCAAAGTAGGTAGGTACATGGTATACTAAGGTATGTACCACACCAAATACCCCCAAATCCTAATACCCAGTCCACACATCCCATCTAGATACCCCGGGCTCCCAGTTAGCCACCAGGTCATCTAGCAGAAACAACCTCCTCATGCGCCATCCCCACCTCCGCATCCAAAACACTATTCTTGCGACTCGCCGCATCCACAAACCCCGGATTCTCCGCCTTCAGGCGCGCAAACGTCCGCTCCGCATCCCACACCCACGGCGTCTCGGCCGCAAAGAGCAGGTCCATGTCTTCCAGCGTGCGCTGGTTGCTTTCGGGGTAGAGCGCCCACACCATCGGGAGGGTGATTACGTTGCTGGCAGCGAAGACGTACAGGGTTTTCTCGCCGATGGATTCGAACATTACGGGGCAGAGGAGGGTCTATCCATTTCAGTAGGTTAGTGGGGTTTGGGGGTAGCTATGGTTTATAGTTTGATGAGAAGGGGGGGGGGGGCGTACCAGCCATCCGTTACCGATACTCCAGCCTACTACGCCCCAGGCATTGCCGCGCGCTCGTACAGCCAAGGGATAGATCTCTGCTGGGTAGATCCAGGGGACTGTGCTCTCGTTAGAGTCGAACTGTTTGTATTTGATGGGTGACTCTACCTGTCAACCATGTGGCTCCGAATACCGAGGTGAAGATGAACACCATCGAAGCTGCCGCCGCGCCGAACGAGTCCGCGCGGGAGGTATTCCCTGCATTCCGTGCGTCGATGGCCAGTCGCGAGAACCCTCCTGCCAGGAACATGGCGATACCTTGGGCCGTCGAGCCCCAGTAGAGCGTCCAGCGACGGCCGATGCGATCGAGCGTGAAGACGCAGATGAGGGTGGCGAACTGTCTCGTCAGTTTGCATCCATAGTACCTAGAGATCCGTGGTACGCACCATGTAGAACACGTTATTCAACCCACTGATCCACTGACTCTTCATCGAATCGAACCCCGCAATGCTGAAAATCGTCGGCGCATCTATTCCATGTCAGGACCATCCCACAGCACGCAGCCCCGATCACTTACAAACAGTCACTCCGGCAATCCCAACCCACTCCTGCATGATCTGCAACCAGACGACTAGTTGTACCCGACGGCCCAGATGCAGTTTACCCGTCTTATACCCGAACAGCATCGCCAGGTAAGACGTGCTATGGTTCATCGAGCGTTCCATCTCCGCCACGCTCTGAATATCTCGGAATTCGGCCTCCGCGCGAACAACATCCTCGTCGCTGCTCCCACGCAGTCGACCGAGGATATACCGCGCTTCTTGCTCGCGACCGACCTTGACGAGCCATCGAGGTGACTCGGGGAAGAACCATACGACCGCGAAGAGCAGAATGAGGAAGATGATTTGGAAGGCGATGGGGAATCGCCATCGGAAGGGGGAATTGCCGTTGTCGATGAAGGAGAGACCACTGCGCGCTGTTAGAATTGAATCCACTAACAGGCCAAATCAGGGCTGCATACAATTCCAGCCAGTACGCCAGCACGACGCCAAAAATATTCAGGGTGAATTCAATCGCAATGAATTGTCCGCGGGAGGTATGTTCAGCCGTCTCGGTCGCCCACACGGGCACGATAGCGTTCAGAATCCCCGTTCCAATGCCGTTGATGAATCGAGCTAGACATTCCTCGCATCAGCCAACTCGTAATTCCATCAGGTCCTGAGATGATACCCACAACAAATCATCCAATTATGATTCTGCGCCGAACACTGCAACGCCGCCCCCAGCGTCGCCCACACCGCACCCGCCGCAATAGTCCTGATCCTCCCCACGCGATCCCCGATCCAACCCCCCATGAAAGCGCCACACAGCGTGCCCAGATAATACACCGACACGATGCCCCCTTGCAGCAGACTATCCGTAACGACGGGGGACGGGTGTCCGTCCACCATCTCGGTGTAGCCGAAGCCCATGAGTTCGATGTAGTCTTTGGAATTGTTCACGCCGGCCATCATGCCCTGGTCATAGCCGAAGAAGAGGATCGAGAGCGCCGCGACGCTGTTGATGCCGATCAGCAGTTTCTTTTTCTCGAGTTTGTGGACGACGTTCCATTTTGGGATTTGGTCGCACATGGCGATGGTGGGAGGGATGTGCGCTGGGCAGGCCAGGGCAGTAGATCGGCGGATAGAGGTAAAAGAGAAAACAAAATAAAAGTGCTCACGACCCTATCGACAAATTCAGGGTCCCTCTATCCTTATATCCACCCCCACCTCTTCCTCCTCTCCCCGGACGCAACGCCGACACCGTCGAGTATATGACCGAAATTGGACAGGACCGAAAACGCGGAGACCTTGCGGGGTGACTTCGTGGGGTGGGAATTGATAATAGTCCAGACCGAACTCTAGACCTAGACTCTAAACAGTAGGTAGACTCAAGGGTAACATCGGCCCATGGCCGACTTGGCTGGGAAGTGGGAACGACGATGATCGGCCCAGCCAGGCCGAGGCTGCATTCCGTCCAGTAGTAGACCGGTCCGCGGGGGATGAATTCCCTCCGCGGGATGTGCCTGAGAGTCCAGGACGGCATTTTGCATGTTTCTGTCGGGCGTGAGTGGACTCGGATCATGTATCAGGTCATGAATGCAGGATGTACTCCGTGAGGTAGCCCCACGTTGGTCGAATATGGTTACATTCCGGGTGGGAGGATTCGGGAAAAGTTGGATCTGCAGTCGGTCTTCGGGTTGTCGTCATAAGGTGGGGGTACATCTTTTCTACAGTTATAATTGGTATCGACATAATAGAGAGCTGTTTGCTTGCTGGATTATCTTCAATGGTAGAGTAAACAACCTGTCTGTTTGTGAAAAGATATGTTCAAAGTGCAGTGGCCGAGACTGCGGAAGTATATTTCTTTGAAGCGGGTGCCCTTCCCGACACTATATAGGAGAAGAACTCTTCTGGATTTTACATACATGATCTTTGATAGACTAAAAATACTTTAGAAATTCCATACAAGCAAGGGACAACTAACAGGGGAAAAAGACAAGAAAAGGACAGGACGTGTAAGCCAACCGAACATAGCCAGCCGCCCTATCATCCTTCCAAGTACTCCAACCAGAAGGTCGGAGAAAAAACAAAGTGCGCTTGTTTTTTGTGGTGTTATGTGGTGAATGAAGAAATGCCTCCTGCAATATCTTGGCCAGCCATCCTAGGCTCTCTATCCCTCGTTGTGCATCAGCCTTGGCCTTACCACCGCCAGCATGGGCAGGGTAGGCAGTTGGGACGAGGGGAGGCTGCGTCGGATGTCTAGATTTGAACGTTGGATGTTTCTAGGGCGAATGGCCAATTTAAATCGATGTTAAGGAAGGGGGATTTATGCGCCGGGGGGTTGTTCTTGGTTCAAGACGAGTTGACTTACCGATAGACGAGCTTGCCCGCGTTCACCAGCCTCCCTCGCGAATTGGAAGGGGCCAGCTTGAGCGACCCGTTTAGCATCACTTTCGGTGCGCAATCGACGCCGTTATCAGTGATGTAGCATGGTTTCGTAAGAGTTGTCGTTCTATCCTCGTTGCACCTTGATTAGCATGTGATCCCCTAGAATTGAAGTGCGAATTCGAAGCTCCATCGACATCTCGGTGAAAGCGTTTTAGGGGACTTGTAGACACGATATTTAGGCCATGCCACGCACAACTAGCATCGGTTGGTTGGTGGAGCCAACGCTACATTGCGATGCGTGCCGATACTGACGTTTCTAGTCCCAGAAGGTCCGGTGACAAGGCTGACCAGCTGTCTAAAATATCAATCTAGGTCACGGCGGACCTCAACCTGCTCCGGTTTTGTAGACTTTTCAATGTGTCGGAGATAGTTGACTGAGACAGGAACAGGCTATCCAAGAGGGTCAACGAGGACAGGTGGTGGTGAATGGGGTATATCGGGAGCGGGAACTTCTGTAGGATTATCGTACGTACTTTAGGGACAGACGACCGAAGTGATCAGAATGATTGGTTTCTTGATGATCAACTAGTGAGGGGGAAGAAGGCCCTTTTATGTCCAACTTCACGTGAGATCCATTCCTTGGTCAACTTCACTGAGTATTTTTTTTGGATGGAGATCTCCGGAACTTGCTTTAAGTGAAGGGTCTAGAAAATTGCCTCGGGTATGCCGATCTTTCACAGCTTCCTCTCGCCGCGGTAAGGTGAATAGAAACGACGAAGAGGGGGGGGTGTGAAGAGAAGGTACGTACTACTACCTACCATGGCCTATACTGGGCGCGTGAAACTGGGAATTTACCATCACTTTTACCCGCGTTGTATGAAAAGCAACAAATCCATGTAGCATTCCCAGATACAGTGCTACTGACGAAGCTTGAGAGTGGTACCTTTTGCACCGCTGGGTTTCCTACCAGTATATCATGTTACGTCGTCCTTCATCGATCAGGGGATCGGCAGTCCAGCACAAGACTGGGATTCCTTGGGCTTTTGTCAGGTCTTTCTTCGATAGGGCTAATGAGATTTGTACATGGACTGTCTTGAATCTGACGATAACCACCATTTCTACGAGATAAGAACTCCGAGAAACCAGCATAAAGAAGTGAGTTATGTCGGTCTTTTTAGCATGAGGAAGCCAAGAGGCAGAATGAAATACCATTTAATAACGGATGATGGCTGTCTAGGGTATGCGGTCATACTAACTGCCCATTTATGTAGTGACACTAGCGAGAGTGACTTCACCTTGCTACCTACGGTTGTCCATTTCCAGAAATTGTTCACACCACCACTTCGCTATTTTCGCTATCTCTGATTTTTCTTTTATGTTTAGCCTAGTCTTTTCTTCTGTTCACTTCCAAGATGACCCAAAAAGAACCACACAGAATCTTTCTTATCACGGAGCTGTTAGAGCAATTACTCCTATCGACTGATTTGGGCACTTTGCTCACATCTGCTCAGCGAGTATGTCACCACTGGCAATGCTCTCTCTGCTTCGAAACCTCCGTCTCTCTCTTGTCACATCATGTCATATGGCTTTTCAAATCTCACCCCAATGAGAGCTGCGCGGAAGAGCACACAAAAGCCGTACACACCTAAGGGAACACAAGACCTCAACGAAAATGGACTTTAATCGCGTCACTGCTTCCGAGATCTTATACAAAGAGCAGATAACTGCTTCGCACTTCTCGGTAAAACATGTGTGATAAAGGTAGTCAGTTACCCTCAAAAACGTAAGGTCTGTGTTAATGTCTGATACTTCGGAGTATAGCATTACAACCACAGGAAAGTTAAGCCGGCGCCTCTAGGACGTAAAACAGATAGCCATGTCTATGAAACGACTGCCTACGAAAGGCTGAAGGAGTATAGTCTATGAAATAACGGTATCGTACTTCAGCTCTACGGCTTAATCAAGAACCTAGATTTGCGACTCTACCAACCTCACCTTCATATGTTTTTGAACGACGAAAATCTACCCAGTGCATTATTTCTGGAATGTCTCTCACACATGGAATTGATCCTTCCAGAGCACTATACCAAAGAACGCGCGGCTGTTCTGCATTGCGATGTGAAATCAAGAATTATGATGATCATCAAAGGGGATCCTGAGAGAATACTTTGGCTGGATATATAGATCGCTGGTTTCCCAAATGAGACACTGGGTGGATTGAGAAGAACGGTCGTATTATCAAAGAAGCATCTGGCAGCTGCAACGGCAGAGGCCCAGCTTCTTATGTACATGTGTAAGAGTAGAAAGCCAATCGTTCTCCTATCGACCTGGTTTCTGTTAAATTCTCTAGCGATGGTTCGGCCGTCGAACCTAGTCCAGTCGAATGGTCGTATAGGGCCAACGGGCCACGGCAAGAGGAATAAGAACGGGAACCCGGGCGTGACTTATAGATAGCAGTACTTAGAAACAAGAAGGGCATTAGGATAATTCGCAATCAAGTTCACGCATGTCCAAGTATTCCTCCCACCTGTAACGTGACTGTAAGTATGTTCATAAAGGCACACCGCGACAGCCAATGAAGATTGCTAGTGCGAGTGTCAACCTTTTCCCTTTTTCTTTTCCTTCACTTCCCTCTGTTTTCTTCATTCACTCAACTGTGCCGGAGTGAGGCTTTCTCATGGGGATCCTCGGCGGTTTCACAGCATACTCCCTGTGGGCGTTGATCAACACAACATGTTGTGTCTAATGATATTGATTGCACGTTGTGACCTCTCTCGAAATTGATCATATATATTTCAGTTTGTGGGGCATGCTAGTTACTTTGTTCTTACCAGTGATGGTCATAGTTATCTGGCGGGGAAGGGCTGCAGACCGCGGAATGAATGCCCAGGAACCAGCTCCGACGATAGCCACGGCTGGTATTACGTCAAGGCCAAACGTTACCCGCGGATACCGAAAGACGGTGAGTCTGGACCTTGGGATTCTGCGATGGTCCCTACGCGGGCTGAGAGCGAGGGGGATCATAATGGCAAGTCCATGTCTGCCGCACGTCCCCGACTAGGGAGGACGGTCGCGGATTTCCCTTTTGGTTGAGGATGAGGTATTTCCCCTTCCAACGAGAATGAACGGTCCACTCGGCTGACAAAGCGGACTCAGCAGTATTGTCGATACCGGTAATTATGGTCGGGGATGCGGCTCAGCGCTGCCAGATCGGAAATGGTCTGCAGGGAATCGACGAGCAGGATAGAATGCTGCGCTGCATCTCTTGATTCCCCGGCCAGCAGACAACAAGCCGGCAAGAGGGAAGATATGCGAAAGCGTTGGAAAATAAAAGGAAAGAATAGGAAAGGACAAGGAGGAAGAGGAAACGATAGCCGAAATGACCCGACGGGGTACCGCTGACGTAATCGGTACCGGGGCGGAATACGGTAAGGATACCGGGCCGGCAGCTTTTGCTGGCAAACCTCTTGAAAGCTTTCTCGTCCCAACTTCCCTTCCTCTTCCCTTATACTGCTCCAGCTCTTATCCACTTATACCCTCCATTGCTGCATCCCCTCCCCTCCTTGATTGTTTGATTCGGGGGTTTGCTTGTCTGATCTGATTCTACTACCTCGTCTCTTCTCTACTCTCCCCTCGTGTGCTTTTCATCATGTTCCGGACTCTTCTGCCCCGGGCTACGCCGCGGGCTGCCCTCCGCACTGCTCGTCCTACCCCCTCCAACTTCGTCGCTGCTCCTACTCTCGCTTTCCTCGGACGCTCGAAACGTGGCTATGCCTCGGAATCGGGTACGTGATCCCCTCACCCGTCGCCAATGTCCTCGGACGCTCCCCCGGGCGTCGCGCCCTTCTCCCTCGGAACCAGAGCCGTTGC
The DNA here is from genome assembly GCA_004849945.1 of Aspergillus ochraceus. Classification (NCBI taxonomy): domain Eukaryota; kingdom Fungi; phylum Ascomycota; class Eurotiomycetes; order Eurotiales; family Aspergillaceae; genus Aspergillus; species Aspergillus ochraceus. Next base: position 3,234,701 of record SSOS01000001.1, on the reverse strand, counting down.
TAATCCATAGGTGGTTTTTGTGCGATAGGTGAGCACGATGTTGTTATCATCGGTGGTGGTGTCGCTGGTTACGTTGCTGCCATCAAGGCTGGTCAGGAAGGCCTGAAGGTGCGATTTCAATTCCGCTTCACCCCGGCGTGGCCGGGATCTTCGTTTCAGTCATATTTTTTTTGGGGCGACTAACAAATTTCTTTCTGTCATCAACAGACTGCCTGTATCGAGAAGCGTGGCCGTCTCGGAGGCACCTGCTTGAACGTCGGCTGTATCCCCTCGAAATCTCTGCTCAACAACTCGCATCTCTACCACCAGGTCCTCCACGACACGAAAAAGCGCGGTATCGAGGTCGGTGATGTCAAGTTGAACCTCGAGCAGATGATGAAGGCCAAGGACACCTCCGTCGATGGTCTCACCAAGGGTATCGAGTTCCTGTTCAAGAAGAACGGCGTCGACTACGTCAAGGGTACCGGTGCGCTGGTCGACCAGAACACCGTCAAGGTCAACCTGCTCGAGGGTGGTGAGCAGACCGTCCGCGGAAAGAACATCCTCATTGCCACCGGTAGTGAGGCCACTCCTTTCCCCGGCCTGAACATCGACGAGAAGCGCATCATCACCAGCACCGGCGCTCTCTCTCTGCAGGAGGTCCCCAAGAAGATGGTTGTCATCGGTGGTGGTATCATCGGTCTGGAGATGGTAGGTTTGCCCTTTTTGGACAAGTGCTATGAAAATAGCCGCGACGATCGATAAGGATTACTAATTGGTTTTTATAGGCTTCCGTCTGGTCGCGTCTCGGATCCGAAGTCACCGTCGTTGAATTCTTGAACCAGATCGGTGGTCCCGGTATGGATGCCGACATCGCCAAGCAGGCCCAGAAGATCCTCGGCAAGCAGGGCATCAAGTTCAAGACCGGCACCAAGGTTACCAAGGGTGACGACAGCGGCGCTACCGTCAGCCTCAGCGTTGAGTCCGCCAAGGGCGGTAAGGAGGAGACCCTCGACGCCGACGTCGTCCTCGTCGCCATCGGTCGCCGCCCCTTCACCGAGGGCCTGGGCCTGGAGAACGTTGGAATCGAGAAGGACGACCGAGGCCGCCTGGTGATCGACCAGGAGTACCGCACCAAGGTCTCCAACATCCGTGTGATCGGTGACTGCACTTTCGGACCCATGCTGGCCCATAAGGCCGAGGAGGAGGCCGTTGCTGCCGTCGAGTACATCAAGAAGGGCTACGGCCACGTCAACTACGCCTGCATCCCCAGCGTCATGTACACCCACCCCGAAGTCGCCTGGGTTGGCCAGAACGAGGCCGAGGTCAAGGCTTCCGGCGTCAAGTACCGCGTCGGTACCTTCCCCTTCAGCGCCAACTCTCGTGCCAAGACCAACCTCGACACCGAGGGTCAGGTCAAGTTCATCGCCGATGCCGAGACCGACCGCATTCTCGGTGTGCACGTCATCGGCCCCAACGCCGGTGAGATGATCGCCGAGGCCACCCTGGCCGTTGAGTACGGCGCCTCTTGCGAGGACGTTGCCCGGACGTGCCACGCTCACCCCACTCTGTCCGAGGCCTTCAAGGAGGCCGCCATGGCCACCTACTCCAAGGCCATCCACTTCTAAGCTCCTTCACCTCCTTTGTGTTTCTCTACCACTCTCTGTATCCTCTCTCTCTCTCTACCCTCTAGTCTAGCCTCGCTGGTAAACCTCCATGTAGCATTTTCGATGTTTTGCCGCCCTATATTTTCCTCTGTTGGTTCTGAACTTTTTTTCTGTACTGAGAATTATGAATAAAAGATAGCTTATAATTCACATTCCAGGAAGAGACCCCAATGAGGAATCTTGTACCATCAGACTTTTGTTATTCTCGTGCATTGCAGTCTCCCTATGAAGCTAACCACGTAATTTTCGATCCAGATAAAGGAAAACAAATAGGCTTGTGCAATCTCCCTGTTTCACCCTTACTGCTTTTTTCGGCTTTTCGGCTTGCCCTTTTTGGGTTTCCTTTATTTTTGTGGACAATAAAGAGATACTGATCAAGTAAATCCGAAAACATAACCGAACATATCCCATCATTCATTCTTCCAACATAAAAAGTTCAAGACAATTTCCCTTTCAGCATAACCCTTCCCCCTGTCCCATGTGCCACAGTCCATACCCTCTGACGCCTAGAAGGCTAAAACTCATTTGAACCATCAATCATACAAACAGCATCTATTCCTCCCACAGCCCTGGTCCATTACAATAAGCGGCGCGGACGGGCCGTACATCGGATGCCTATGAGCGTGAACATGAGGCTTCGGTCGAGGACGAGGAGGAGTAGGTGGTCGGTAGCGGGGACTCCGAGCGCGGACGCCAGCTGCAGGGGTGGGAGGGCGATGGTGATGATGGATTTCCTGTCGTTGGGTTTGTTCTTGGTTTTGGCCTTGGGTTTGAATCTGTATTTGGGTCTGGACTTGGTTTTGGTTTTGGTTTGGGCGCTGGTCACGGTCACGGTGGTCGTGATGGCCACGTCTACGGCTGTGACTATGTCGTCGACGGATGACTTGGCTTTGGTACTGATATCCTAGGCTCTGGGAGGCTACTTGCCAGCAGCAAACGCAACATGAGGTGTTGTTGCCGTCGCTGTCGCTGTCGCTGTCTTGGTTTACGGGAGGTCCTCGAGAGAGTGTGCGTCGGTCATCGCGTCTGCGGCGAGATCGTCCCCGAGGCAATGGATGGGGACTATCGTCGCGGCCATGTTGGAATGCGACGCGAGCGGGTCGAGCTGGGGGTCCGTTTTGTTGTCGGAACCAGCAAAGGCAGATGTCGTCTCCATCCTCGTGACGGGGGTCATACTGGGGTGCTGAAGGTTGGTAAATGGGTGGCCGTGGAGGTCTAGGGGTTGTTATTCAGTATGGGTCAGCAATGAGGTAGAGACGAATGAGCAAGATACATAAGCTCCTCATAATACCGGGGCCGATTGCGGGGTCTGCCAACAGGAGGAGGATAGGCAGGATCATCATTGCAGTTGTCACCGTAGTCAATATGAACGGCGGCATTTTGGACGTAGGCAGGGTTGGAATAGCGGTGGATGTGGTTGTGTCTGCTCATTCTGACAGGAGATGAAGATGATATGCACGAAAGAAACTTGAAGTAGAAGGGACAAGGAATCAAAGGGGTAGAAGATGGAGAGCAAGGGAAGGAGAAAAACACCGAACATGCTACAGGTTTATATGTCTTCAACAGCCCGAATCTTCAGAGCAAAGCAAGCAAACTGTTGATAATCTTGGTGATAGTCGTAATATTGGTATCCAATAGATTTGATCGTTGCCTCTTAAGGGTTGTAAATGCTGTGCAACATACTGGTGTTGTTTGCCCTCCATACCACCATCATCCTTGCCTGATTTCTAGACGTCAATATGAGAAAGGCTACTCTGACTGAGTACAGAAGAGTCCCACTTTGCGTTTCTTCATACGATAGATGATACACTAGCGTCGGAGAGTCGTAGGAGCTGGCTTGCGATTTCCTCCGGCGGCGTCCTGATAGGACAACCGACGCACAATCACTCTGGGAACCCGCATCTATGACCGTCTAGCCCTTACTCTGGAACCGTGTATACATATCCAGAGGAGGTGGGCAGCTGTTTGCTGTATGTCATTGACGGGGCAGAAGGCTGGATCCATTCCTTCAGCACGGCCAAGAAAGTATCACAAACAGCAGTCGTGGCCTGTTCGCGAGACGCACCGCAGCTTTCAATGTACACTGTAGACGGAAGCAATCGTCAGCGAGAAGGCGGAGAATTATTAAACTTCAACTTACCCTTTACTTTGGGCTCCGTGCCTGAGGCTCGGATGGTGAACCGGACATCCCGATCAAGCCACAAGGTCAACATATGACTGGAACTATCCACAGGCAGCGTCGGTTTGTTGTCTTGAGTCTCCGAATCGTAGCCTTCCGTCATATCTCGCCACCTCAGGATCTTAAATGGCCCTAGAGATTTCTCGGACTGGTAGGGCCCACCCCTGATGGCTTTGAACAAGCTAGCCGTCGTAGCTGGATTGGGGGATCGGAAATAGGTGTTGAGAGTTTCAAAGTGGCCAAACTCCTTGAAGAGTTGCTGTAGTTTGGTGTAGGGCGTAAGTCCCTGGGACCTCCATTTTGCCTCCGCTGCCAGGAAGACCATCGCGGCAGTAATGCCATCCTTGTCGTAGCAGACCTCCGAAAACATGTACCCGAGGGCTTCTTCGAATGCATACGGAACGTAGTATCCTTCGTCCTCAAGTTTACGCGAGATATTACCCATCCATTTGAAGCCCGTCAAGGATTCTTGGAAACGAATTCCTTTAGCTGCTGCCGTTTTCTCTAGCATACCCGTGGAAACCGTGGAGTTCAGAACGGCAATACGGGACTTGTCCTCTCGGCCCTCCAGAGACTCAAAGAGGTGTGATGCCAGGAGCACCCCGACATGATTTCCCGTGAAAGGGAACCAAGAACCACTGGTGCCACCCAAGCTTTCAGCAACATATTACAGGGTAATAAGATAAGAATGACCTACTTGACTTTCTCAGCTGCCGCAAACCGGTCCGCATCTGGATCATGGGCAACAATGAGAGATTTCCCCTCCTTATCGGCCGTTTGCATGGCAAGATCCAAGGCCCCGGCTTCTTCAGGGTTTGGGAATGATACTGTGGGGAAGTCTGGATCGGGCTGGATCTGTTCTGCTACGGGGGAGAGGTTGTTGATCCCCACGGATTGACACAGATCCGGGAAAACCAAGCCACCAACCCCGTGCAACGGAGTATACACAAAAGGGCTCGGAGGTCCCCATTCGTTTACGGTGGATTTCTACGTCGGATGTGTCAGCGAGAAGAGACAAATGGACCAATAGATACTCACAGCATAATGCCAGACTTTCTTCGTATATTCCGGCAGGATCTTCTGGTATGCATCAGTGTGGAGATATTCGCTGGGCTGCTGTTCCTTCCAGGCACCAGCCCAAGGGACCAGATTTTCCTCAATTGATTGGGCGATATCTACGTCCATGGGGGTGTTGATTTGCGCCCCATTCTTGAAGTAGCTGGGTGACGTTAGTTAAACTCCAGCTGAATCAGGCAAGGGCACCAACACTTTGTAGCCTGTAGAAAACATGAGTTGTTAGCTGAAACTCGGGAGCCTGCACTGCAATACGGAGGATTCCTACCATTATCCTGAGCTGGATTCTACGAAACGGTTAGTCACCATGTCGAAATCGAAGGGCTTACAGAGAACCTACGTGACTTGCAGTGACCATGATTCCTGCTGCAGCATGCAGGTGTGTTACACCAAAGGGGACCGATGGTGTCACCGAAGGCTGGGGGTAGAACCAAACAGGGATCTCTAGGGCAATGAAAGCATTTGCTGCCAGAGCTGCGAATTTGGCCGAGTTGTACCGAGCATCATGGCCAATGACCACACCGCCAGATGCAATGTCGGAATGTTTGTCTTTCAGATATCTCGCTAGACCCTGGGATGCCTGGATAACAGTCAAAGAATTCATGCATGAGAATCCTGCTGCCATCCGGCCCCGGAGGCCTGCCGTTCCGAATTGGATGCCTGTGACACTTGGTCAGAAAGAGCAAGTTTGCTTCCATTAGACGTTTACTAGGCATGGACAGAGAGTGGGCGAGTGCAAATAGTATTCCCTTTCAAAGTGGGTACAAATCAGGGTCCAGGCACCACCAACATACGGTTTTGAAGGCGTAGTTCTAGTTCCTTGACAGCTCCAGTATCTCGCAGCTGCTCGATTTCCGCACGCGTGGCAGGATCCTGGGCCCGGGCATTAGCACAATCATGAAACCCCTGGGACACCAATGATGGGTCATTAGAATCATATTACTTGGTCCCACTCCAGCCATTTCTGGATCAACGGCGACAGCGAATCCTACGCAAGGGAATTAACACGCAAGACGAGGCGGTCAGAGTCACAAGGGGACTACCTCGGTTGCGACGGCAGACATGATTGGAGAAGATCCAACAGGACTCCAGCAATAATTGCGAGTGGGCAAAGGGCAATAATGGAATTAGAATAAGAATAGTATCCAAAGACGGCGGGAGAGTGGGAAAGAAGAGGGAAAGTGGAATGATCGTCGGCGTTGACCGTTTCCACTTCCGTCTCCGCCTTGCGACCTCAGGCAACCGTCGTTCTTCCGTCTCTCCCGCTTCCTCTTCTTCCCTCTACGTTTACTTTCTCTCCTGTCCTACCTTCTTTTATCTTTTTCTCGCCGTTGATTCTGTCTTTTACTTGTCTTGATTTTGTCCTTCTCTGCCCAAGATGGCCTCTGCCGTCATTAAGCCGTCTACCGCTCGCAAAGAGACGATCCTATCGCGACGATACATTGAAGGCCAGATTGCGGAGGGCAAGCATATGATCATCTACGATGACCGCGTGCTAAAAGTGGATTCATGGCTTCCTTTTCACCCTGGAGGTGAGAAGACCATCAAGCATATGGTCGGAAGGGATGCCACGGATGAGATGAATGTGTATGTTTAACTTAACACTTCGCGGTACCTTGTGTGATTACGCGGACTCCGACGGCTGTGGACATCCTCGGGTTGCTGATTCGCCTTGCCTCATCCAGACTACACGGGGAAGATACGCGCCGGCAGATGTTGAAATATCAAGTCGGTCGCATCAATGGACCATGGTTGAACTTCCTTCCACCGATCCATGGCGGGAAGTTCCGTCCCTATGCTGAGGAGTCGTGTTCGACAGACGAAGAGAGCTCCGGCCTGGAAACGTCAATGCCTCCCTCCCCGATCTTTGATGCAGTCGATGGAAAGGCGCGCCGCCGGAATACTTCCGCTACGACGAATTCCTCAGTCTCGACCCCTCCGAATGAAGAAACCGAATCGAAGCCCTTCTTCCTAGACGCACGAACTCGAGAGGAGATCATATTCGACACTGCCAAGTATCCCTCTCTCGACCGAGAAAATCAGGATTCAATCAGACAGAAGTATCGGGAGTTAAACGAGAGGATGTACGCGGAAGGCCTATTCCAATGCAACTATTTCTCGTACTTCGTCGAATGCTGTCGCTACACGCTTTTCGCAACCCTGGCCTATGTCCTTTTGCGCTGGGAATGGTACGCAAGCTCGGCATTCTTCCTGGGGTGTCTCTGGCACCAGCTGGTATTTACCGCTCATGATGCTGGTCATATGGGCATCACTCACAACTTCCACGTGGATACGACGATTGGGATGATCATCGCCGACTGGATTGGGGGCCTCAGCTTGGGTTGGTGGAAGCGCAGTCACAACGTCCATCACATTGTGACGAACGAGCCAGAGCATGATCCTGACATCGAGCACATGCCTTTCTTCGCGGTATCGCATCGTTTCTTCGACAGCCTTCGCAGCACTTATTATGATCGAGTCATGAAGTTTGACGCTGTGTCCAAGGTGATGCTGAGATACCAGAACTACCTCTACTACCCCATTTTGATGCTTGCTCGATTCAACCTTTACCGTCTGAGTTGGGAGTATCTGCTTACCGGTCAGGCTCCCAAGAGGGGCCCTGCTTGGTGGCACCGCTGGTTCGAGTTTGCCGGTCAGATCTTCTTCTGGTATTGGTTTGGCTATGGTGTCCTCTACTGCACCCTTCCCAACTGGAGCACCCGCCTGACCTACCTCATGGTTTCCCATATCGTCACGTCTCCGTTGCATCTGCAGATCACGCTATCCCATTTCGCCATGTCCACGGCCGACATGGGTGTCAGTGAATCCTTCCCGCAGAAGATGCTGCGCACCACCATGGATGTAGACTGCCCAACCTGGCTCGACTTCTTCCACGGTGGTCTGCAGTTCCAGGCGATCCACCACCTCTACCCTCGTATGCCCCGCCACAACCTGCGTCGCGCGCAGAAACTGGTGCTGGAGTTCTGCAAGGACACGGGCATTCCCTACGCTATCTTCACCTTCTATGACGGCAACAAGGAAGTTCTCGGCAAACTTGGCGACGTCGCGAAGCAGCTCCGTCTTCTTGAAGAATGTCGTAAGACGTGCGCCGACCAGGGCACCCTCTTGGACCACCACTAGGCATATAGATGACATATGGCCCCCTCCTTGCCTGCCTGATCCCCCGGCGTATATTGACACAAGCTAGCCTACCTCGGGTGTTGTAAATATTCATTGCCTACTGTATCTATGTTGTGGCCTTTTGTTTGGGTATCGGATTATCTGTTGATTTAGACCATCCGCATTACCACGTCAATGTGTTTACGATGCTCCTAGTGTTGATTATGAAATAACGGTTTTGTATTAATCTTGGTCGATTTGACACTACAAGCTTTTAGGCGCTATATAACCCAATCGAAGCAAATAAACAATACTAAGAAGATCAGTCCAAGTATCAACACTGTAGATAATCTATGTATGTACTGATGAAGCAGGCTTCAAGAAGCGAATATAAACATGCATGGCCAGCACAGCAAAGCAAAGCAGCAGCAGCAGGCAACCATGCGGCATCATGACGGGCATAACAATCATCACCGAACCAACATATGAATTAGTGGATGAACTTATAACATCATCATTATCATCCAACCATGCCCCCCGCCCTAGCTACCTTCTTCGCTCTTTGTTGTCGTCGGTTATGATTCGCTCGGCTCGATTTATTTTCCTCCTTTCTTTGTCGCGAGACGTTCGTATTAGATGTACTGTTCTGGTCTCCGGAGGCTCCTCCTCCTCCACCTCGGCGATTTCCGCCGCCTCCTCTACGGCCACCACCACGACCTCGGCCTCGCGTATTAGGACCGCCTCCTCGTCCTCTATGGGCGGATCCAGATCCAGACGGCTCGTCCGGCTCGCTATCGAGTTCGTCGTCTCCCTTCGGCCCGGGTTTCCGGTACGCCGTTGGACGAAGTTCCGGTTGCGAGAGCACGCCGCCGCCACCGCCACCACCACCAGAAAAGGAGACCTTATCTTCGAGGCGGGCAAGTCGTTTCGTGTCACGGGACAACATCACGGCCCAGCCCTCGATAGCCTCGTCGGTCATTCCGGTCTCGCGCTTCAGGGACGCGCGGGGCTGCGAGCGACGGGTGGCGGAGTCTCGGGCGAACAGGGCCGCGTTGGCCTTGTAGGCCTGGAAGAGCGTCATGTCGAGGTCTTCGGCGGTCTTGCGCGCGTTGGCATCGGCATCGGCGTTCGTGGTCGTGGCGTCTACGGTGCCGCCGACGTCGGCGACGTCGTAGGTGTCGTCGCGTTCGTCGTCGTCTGAGTCAAAGGTCGCCAGGGCGGACATGATGGCTGCTTTGTTGGCCGCGTGGTGGCTGCGGTCGTTGAGAACGGCTTCGGTGGTTAGGTTGGGGTCTGGGCCGCCGAAGTGCAGTTTGCCGCCGTCGTTGTTAGAGCGCGCGAGCTCGGCGAGGTCGATGTCGGTGTCGAAGACGTTCTTGCGGGTGGACATGGGTTCTGGGGTGGCTGAGGGGGGTGTGGGGTTGGGTGGGAGAGGGTCGTGAGGGATGGTGGAGGAGGTGGTGGGGAGTTGTTCGGATTTGTCGAGGGTTTGGAGATGAGGCGGGATGGAGTCGTCGAGGAGGTGCGCGACGACGGTTTCGGGGTTGTCGTCGAACTGGTCGAGGAGACGCGCGATGTAGCCGGACCCTAAGTCGGGGAAGAGATCTTGGACCTGGGTGACGAGGGACATCTTGTGGATGTGGAGATCTTCAGGGCGAGGGAGGTCCGAGGCGCGGCCTTTACCCTTGTCGACGGCCCTCTTTTGCTTTTGATATCGATGATGGAAAACTTTCGAGTCGGCTTGGTACGCGCGCAAGCTGGAGACAAGGTCCTGGCCGCGCTTCTGCGGATACGAGAGCAGGTATCGCTCTAGTCGGACGAGCAGGTCCGAGCTGCAGATGACGTCGGAGAGAAGTGTACCCTCTTTCTTGGTCTGGGAGTTGCCCACGCCGGCGCTGGCTTTCAGGCTGAAGAGTTGATCGAGCAGTAGTGAGAGATTGGGCTTGGGGCCTTTCAATAGAGACACCAGACCGACGTAGATGTTTGCGACGAGGACACGACGGACATCTTCTCTTCTATGCGCTTGATACGCATCGGAGAACGTATCGAGGTAGTCCGCGCCGGCCATGAGTATCTGGCCGGACTGAGGAAGCGCAGACGCCAGGATGGTCAACGACCGAATGTCAGACACGACACTTGCTGGCTTGGCAGGGTTCATAACGGAGAGGTGCTTGATAATCATCGACTTCGCCTTCTCCAAACTAGACGATATCGTGTTCTCATGTTTGGTCCATACATCGGACAGCAGCTTCTTCGCAGCCGCACTCGAAGGGTAGCAACAACATAAGTCTCCGAGATACTTCCACTCAAGAAGCTCGGCCGGCGAGGTTGACAGCTCCAGAAGATATCGTCTCGTCAAAAGAAAGCTGAGCTTCCGTAACGTCTTCGACTTGGTACCTGCATGAAGACCAGACGTGCCGGGTGCTGACAATTGACCGTACAATGACGTCAAGAATGAGACTGCGGATTCATCATTGGGTGCGAGGTCACGGAATTGCGCATCTGACGCCTCTATGCGTAGACCGAGCAGCAAGACCCAAGCATCTATATAGAGCTCCCACTCCTGGGACGGGATGGCGCTCTGCACCTCGGGCGGTGGAACTGGAGCAAGAGGAGGCCAATTCGCCATGGCCTTGCAGTCTGACTTGACAACCAGGTTGACAGACAAGCAAATAGAAAACAAAAAGCAGAAGAACAGAATGGGTATACGCCAGAGTATGTAGATACAACCTGAATATCAACTTATCGTCATCAATCATGTGTCACGATGAGTCGAGGCTGCGTCGGTTTCCTCATGCGGTTAGCGCCAGATAGGCGAGCGCCAAGCCTTTCACGCCCACAAGCGGCGCTAAGCGCACTTACGAAAATTAAATCAAATCAAATAAAAAAAAAGAGCTCCCTCTACAACCCGTCGCAGATCTACTGTAGTCTTTGAACGGCCATCATCACCTTACCGAACCCCGAAGTTCAGGTCTTGATTGGCAATTAGCCTCGTTTGTGGTATGGTTTTCGCCCACCGCCTAATTTCCCAATAATTTCTTCCCTGTCCCGCAAAACTAACCTTTCTCCTCCAGCCATCTCAATCCCACCGGTCTCATCCAACCTCAGTCAAGATGTCTTTCCAGAAGCCCGAGAAGGATTTCGGCGAGGGCCCCGTACGTTGTCCATTGCTATTATCTTCAAATATTATTATCGTCGTCATCGTGACCATGCGATGCGATACTTGCTAGACATCAGTACTAATCGGTGTCGTTTTCATCACACTACAGAAGGTCCACAAGATCCGTATCACCCTCACCTCCCGCAAGGTCGCTGCCCTTGAGAAGGTGTGCTCGGAGCTCATCGACCGTGCCCGCTCCAAGGCTCTCCAGGTCAAGGGCCCCGTCCGTCTGCCCACCAAGACCCTGCACATCTCCACCCGTAAGACCCCCAACGGTGAGGGTTCCAAGACCTGGGACAAGTACGAGATGCGCATCCACAAGCGTCTTATCGAGTATGTTTTACCCTTTCCTCATACCCCAACGGGGACATGCGTGTGTTAGAGAATACTAACGACTTGCCCTAGCCTGCTCGCTCCCACCGAGACCGTCAAGCAGATCATCATCAACATCGAGGCCGGTGTTGAGGTTGAGGTCACCATTGCCGCTTAAATGGGATCGTTCTAGTCCGGTACAAGGATGGGGTTGGGTCATACCTTCCCCAGGGCGGCGCCGATGTGCTCCTCGAGTCATGTAGATGGAATGCTTCAGGGCTCTGCAAGAGCCAACATCGATACCCGCTAGAACTTGGCACAAAAATCAAAAATTCAAAAAACGAGTAACTTGGTTCTTGGTCTTCGTAGGCTCTTCAACGGGCTCGTACATGCACGTCTACGCCCGTGTACTGGTGGTCACGGCATAATGTCCATTCTGGTTTAATTAAATAAGTCTCCAACCGGAAAGCGCCTTTTTACCTCCTGTAAACGCTCAATAATTATAATACACGATTCATGAAAGCTGATCCCTGATGAAACCCCATGCTTAAAAATCAAAGCTCACGTTCTCTCTTTTTGGGGGAACGCTGGGGACGATGCCGTCTTTAAAGTATCCGTTCTTCGTAAAGAACTCGTACTGCTCGGTCACCTCCGGTGTGTACTCGTCGGGTTCTCCATAGGCGTCTCTCAAGCTTGCCTCGTCGGGTGGCCCGTCAGGGAAGAATATGCGGACCCAGGTCTTCTGGTCCTGGGGGTGTAGATAGCACGGCACGTTATCAATGTATTTTACCGGCTGTCCCTTCCAAGAATTCGGTTTGTTTGTCACGGGATCCCGAGTTGTCTGGCCGTTCAAAGGTGGGATGGGCATCAGTTCTTTAGGGTCGTCAACCCTGATAGAGGGGCGAGCTCCGGCGTCTGTCCCTACCGCGGGGGGCTGGGCCGGAGTCGGAGCCTGTTGTTGCGGTTGAAGTTGCTGCGGTTGTGGTTGCTGCGGTTGCAGAGTGCCAAATGAAGACGGGGCCGTCACAGGTTGTCCAAATGGATTTGGTGGCTGAGCGGGCTGCTCGGGTTGCTTGACGAAGCCAAAACCCGAAGGCGCAGCAAGTTGGGGTTGGGGTTGGAGTTGAGGTTGAGATTGTTGGTTGATCTGTGCAAACGGCGAAATACTGGAGGCAGATTGGCCGAACCCGGTGTTTTGACCCTGATATTTATTGGCCATCTGAGCAAAAGGACTTTCGGTGTTTTGAGGGACCGCGAACCCCGTCGTTCCCATCGCAGGTTGACCAAACGAAGGTTGTCCAAAGGCTGGCTTCTCGAATGCAGCCTGGCCAGCAGCGGAAGGCTGACCAAAAGCTGGCTGGCCAAACGACGGCTGGCCGAAGCCCGATGGTTTGCCAAATCCTGGCTGTGCTAGTTTGCCGAACCCAGACATTTGATCGGGGGGTGGTGTAGGTTCTTCAGGTTTTCCGAATGGCGACTTTCCAAAGCCCGATAAAGACAGAACCGTCTTGCCCTCGACGATATCAATGCGATTTGGGTGTTCATTCTCGCCATCAATGATGTAGTTGATGGCACCGTTCAGATCGGTCAAGATGACCTCCATCTGTTTGACATGTTCACCATACATGTTCTGGGCTTCTTTGATAGCACCTTCCGTATTCCCAGCTGCAGCGAGTTCGTAATGATGTAGACGGAGTTCCTCAAAGCTCATCTCCCGTTGAGGACCTCCAAATAGCTGCCTCGGGGCGTTCCGCCCGGGTCCGTAGCACGAGAAGATCCATTCCGGTCTACCCTTTCCGGCAGTCAAGTCAATCTTGATATCGCTGACCGTCAAGCCATACCTGAATTCCCGTTAGTCAAAAAAAGATTGGGCAGAATGGACAGTGACTGACTTAGCCGTCTGTTGATTCTGCTGTCCTTGATTCTGAGCTTGACCCTGGCGGCCTTGTCTTGAAGTTAGTGGACAGACAGGTGCTGAGCGACGACGAGGCATGAAGACAATTGCTATATTGCAGAGGAACGCAAAATACTCCCTTTCGGGGAATGAGATGCAAGAAATCCCCATAAATATAAGGGTAAAAGGGCAAAAGACATGATACAGATGTACCAGAGCAGGCACCAGCTTTACCCTCGTCTTGAAATACGAACGCATGGCTTAATATAGAAGGAGCAAGAGACCATAGAGCAAGAGCTTGAGGCATGGAACGTCCACGGGGAAGTCACAGGCGTACCTTGTTGAAATCCTCCTGAGAGAGCAGCAAACGAATTCCCCGAGCTTGATCTGCCCGGATGTTCATATTTGCAGCGATCTAGATCGATCATTAGCAGGGCTTGCTACTGCATCAATAGTGACAACTTACCTCCGAATCTACATCGATTCTGCTGGTAGAAAGTACAGACCACCATGGCGTCGTCCTGTTTAGGAGCTAATGTCGAAGAGGTACCACCGTTCGTGCAGCGCGCTGAGGTATTGTACCGGCTTTAGAAGTGAATGTCACGTGCAGACCAATAAGGGGGGGGCTTATCGCTCAGCAATGAGCATGTTCAAAGAGCAATATCAACGGGGATTTAGCGCTGGGCCAGCCACCCCGACATGAAAGAAAGATGGATGAATTCATTATTATCGATAAACCGTCGCCCGGGGGTTCTTCCGGTATCAATACCTTTCGTCGGAAGTCCACCGCGTATCGTAATTACCATCTATCAATGTGACCTTTCATTTAGGATATTCTACTAGAAATACACTCGGAGAAAATCATTCTGATTTTCTTCTATTTCACTAATATGACATGGATAGGTCGCATAAAATTACATGACTCCCGATTCAGAACTCCTATTCTCCAGACCGTTTCCAGGGCTATTGAAATCATGACCGCGAGGGCCGAATATCACCAAAAATTCCGGAAAGAACCCCTACGCGTGTTTCATACTTTTCTTCAAGACATCCCAGTTCACCCCGTCGATTTTCTTTCCACCTAGGGACTCGAGCTCCGGCGAGAGCCCGGTCATTTTCCCCGTCGCTAGTCGTCGCATCATCACCGTGTCCTTAGAGCCGTGCAGGCCCTTAGCGTTGCCACGGAGCAGCGTATCCTCCAGCCATTGTTCCTCCTGCTCGTCGAAAGGAAGCCCGATCAACTCCATGGCCCGTTGGCTGCGGATCTGCCCAGCCTCGGTGGTGTGGACGATTTCAACCAGCAGCTCGAAATAAGCCTGGCGCAGGAGTTCTTGGTGGTTGCGAGTGAAGAAGAAAGCTTCCGTGATGCTAGACCGGCAGAGCGTTTGGAAAAACGCTCGTTGGACGGCTTCGGAAGCCAGCGGTGGGGAGACGGTCAGGTAGTAGGCCATGACCAGGCTATCGTCATGTCTAGGGATATGCGGCAGCGTAAGGACGTAGAGGATCTCGTCGGGGAAAGTGGGAATGATCGAGGGTTCCGTCAGGTACTCGACGGCGCGCTGGGTGGTGGGTTCTTATTAGCAAACGTCGCTACACAAATCAATCCAACTCTCGGACATACTCTAAACTCAAGCCTGTCCAGGTTCCAGAGCCCTTCGATAAAGAGCCTGTACTTCTCGGGCAAATGGCATCGTCGCGAGAACTGCGTGGCCGCATCGCTAGCTGCCCGACAATCCTTTAAGATGTAGTAGATCAACGCTTGTTTGTGATGAATGTCCAGTGCCGAAGAGACGATCTGGTCGACAAGTGTGCGGAGGTCTGAGTTCGACCTGGGAGGATACTGCTTGGTCACTGAAAGCGCCGTCTCTGATCAGCATGTTTCTTTAGATGGACCCAGTTCATGAGCTCTGTTCGGTACCTGCTTTGACTCCGGCGAGTCTTAAGAGTCTATCGGCGAATAACTGGTTCTCCAGAGCTCGACGATTGGCGAAAATCTGCTCAATGACCTTGCCATCGTAGGTGAAGTTCTTGTTGAAGTAGAATATGGAGTCAAAGTCGTCCCACGGAGCCATCCTGGCGGTTGTCGCAAGCAGTAATCAGAATGAAGGCGGCGTTGAATCGATACTTTACTGGATACCGTATCGGACACCGCCCATACTTACGGCTGACTCAGGCGCCTGATCTCAGAGAGGCAAGCGGTGAGTTGTGGTTATTATGACTAAGACAAGCAATTGTTATGGCAGAAAGTGACGCTTTCCTCGATCGGGAGACAATGTAAACAACCCACTTCGTTCTTTCTCCGTCCGTCGCTTTTTCCAACAAAGACATCTCCGCCAGTCTCCTCCCTCCACCCTTATGAGGCCCTCGTCGCCAATCTATCACCCCCTCGCATAATGTCTTCACTTGCAAAGGGTCGCCCATCCCGGCGATCTGCCACCTCCCGACGGAGTTATGTCATGGAAGAGACCTCCGAGGAGGAAGATGCCGGAAATGTTACCCCCACCCAGTCCAACCCCGATGGAGATGAAGAGGACGAGGAAGAAGAAGAGGAATACACCCCGGTTCCCCAACAGAAGACCACGGCTTCAAGAAGGACTTCGCGAAGACGTGTGACCTCCGAAATACCCCCGCCGAGCGCCACCCCCAGCACCGCACGCACCTCGCGGAGGTCCCGAAGATCGCAAACGACGGAGGACCTCGAATCGTCGCAAATCAGCAATGCGAACGATGAAGGCGATACTGTCGCGACGATTGAAGAAGAAGAGCCCGAAACTCCGACACAGAAAGCCGCTTCGGCA
This sequence comes from Aspergillus ochraceus, assembly GCA_004849945.1. Classification (NCBI taxonomy): domain Eukaryota; kingdom Fungi; phylum Ascomycota; class Eurotiomycetes; order Eurotiales; family Aspergillaceae; genus Aspergillus; species Aspergillus ochraceus. Next base: position 3,218,518 of record SSOS01000001.1, on the reverse strand, counting down.
AAGAAAAGAAGTATGCCTCATCACCCCCGCAAGAGTCGCGGCTCTTTGGCGCCAAACCCAACACAATCCTTACTCCCAACTCCAGAGACCTCAGTGTCGCCGCAATCCCAAATGCGATCCCAGAGAGGCAGTGTGCCCCCCCTGGGCGATATCACCGACTCCGCCGTGAACCAGCCGCCGCCGCCAGAGCCCACCGAACAACCCGCCGAGGAGCCTGTTGAAGATCCGAAGTCCCAGGTTTCTGCTATCAACCCCAATACCACCATCCTCGAGAAACCCATGGACATCATGTTGAAGTCGCGAACGCTGAACCCTTCGGCGCCCGAAGAACCCGCCGGGCCCAAATCGCGGCTGATGATGAAAAACTTGATACTGATGAACTTCAAAAGTTACGCAGGAAAACAGGTTGTCGGACCCTTCCACGCCTCCTTTTCCTCCATCGTCGGACCAAACGGATCCGGAAAGTCGAACGTCATCGATGCGCTGCTGTTTGTCTTCGGTTTTCGAGCAAGCAAGATGCGACAGGGCAAGATCTCTGCGCTGATTCACAACTCGGCCAACCACCCGAACCTGCCCTTCTGCGAGGTCGAGGTTCACTTCCAAGAGATATTCGACCGGCCCGACGGCCTACACGATATCGTCCCAGATTCCCAACTGATTATTTCCCGAAAGGCATTCAAGAACAACACCAGCAAATACTACATGAACGGCAAAGAGACAAATTTCACCGCGGTGACAGGCTTACTTCGGGACCGCGGGATCGATCTCGACCACAAACGTTTCCTGATTCTTCAAGGTGAAGTCGAATCCATCGCTCAGATGAAGGCCAAAGCGATGAACGAGCACGAGGACGGACTTTTGGAGTATCTCGAAGACATCATCGGCACTTCGAAATACAAGCAACCCATCGACGAAGCAGCCGCAGAATTGGAAACGCTCAACGATGTCTGCATGGAAAAGAACAACCGTGTTCAGCATGTCGAAAAGGAGAAGAATGGGTTGGAGGAAAAGAAAAACAAAGCCCTTGCCTATATTCGCGACGAGAATGAGCTGTCCCAAAAGCAGTCGACACTGTATCAAATTTACATGGACGAATGCGCCGACAACATCCGAGTCACGGAAGAGGCCATCCTTCAAATGCAGGAGCTTCTGAACATGGAACTTGAGAAACACGAAGGCAACGAGTCCGGCATCAAGGAAATGGAGAAGGCCTACAAGCGCGGCATGCGCGCTTACGAAAGCATGGAGAAGGAGACGCAGTCTCTGGCGAAAGAAATGGCCAAGTACGATAAGGAGACCGTCAAATTCGAGGAAAAGAAGAAATTCTTAGCCGGTAAACAGAAGAAGCTGGAGAAATCCATGCAAACCGCCCGTCTGGCAGCGTCGGAGTGCGAAAGTCTGGTGGAGAAACACACTCATGATATCGAGAACAAGACGAAAGAGACTGCACAGCTGGAAAAGGAGATGCAGGCTGAGGAAGCTGAACTCTCGGAGATCCGTGAAAGTCTCAAAGGCAAAACGCAAGGTCTCTCCGATAAGATCACCGCAAAGCAAAAGTCGCTCGAGCCCTGGGATGAAAAGATCAACAAAAAGGTTTCCGCGGTTGCCGTGGCCCAGAGTGAGCTTGACATCATTCGCGAGAGAAGCAACGCCGGTGCGGTGCAACTTGAAGAAGCCCAGGGCAAGGTGTCATCGATTGAAGAGACGCTGGCTACCAAAGAGGCTGACCTTGAGGAGCGCAAGGCTCAAAAGACCACCCTCGAGGAGGAGCTGGCGAAACTGAAGCACGACTTGAAGAAATATTCCCACAAGGAGCCCGAGGTTCGCACTCATGTCTCCAGCGCTCGGCAGAAGGCTGAGGAGGCAAGGGCTAGCCTAGCCAGCACTCAGAACCGCGGCAGCGTGTTGTCTGGTCTGATGCGCCTGAAGGAGTCTGGCCGTATCGATGGATTCCATGGAAGACTTGGTAACTTGGGCACGATTGACCAGGAGTACGATGTCGCCATTTCCACCGCCTGCCCTGCCCTAGATAATATGGTCGTCGACACGGTGGAGGTTGGTCAGCAGTGTATCGACTATCTTCGAAAGAACAATCTTGGTCGTGCCAACTTCATCCTTCTAGATCGCCTTCCGCGGCGAGACATGTCCGCCGTCTCCACCCCCGAAAATGTCCCACGACTATTCGATCTGGTTAAGCCCAAAGATCCCAAGTTTGCGCCGGCTTTCTACAGCGTGATGCAAAACACTTTAGTCGCAAAGGATCTAGAACAGGCCAACCGCATCGCTTATGGTGCTCGCAGGTGGAGGGTGGTCACGCTCGACGGCCAGCTCATCGACACATCCGGTACCATGAGTGGTGGTGGCACGCGCGTTGCGCGAGGCGGGATGTCGTCGAAACAAGTGGCCGAAACGAGCCGGGAGCAGGTGTCGAAGCTTGAGGGTGACCTTGAGGAGATGGAGAAGAAGTTCCAGGCTTTCCAGGAAAAGCAGCGCCACATTGAAGCTTCGCTTCGAGAAAAATCCGAGGAGATTCCTCGCATGGAGACGAAGATCCAAAAGATCATGATTGAGATCGAGAGTACCAATCGCAGTCTCGCAGATGCTCAGCGCCGCGTCAAGGAACTGGGTGCTGCCCACAAGCCCTCCAAGACTGATGCCAATCAGGCGACTTCTCTCGAGAAGCAAATCTCCGCGTTAGAAGACGAGATCGAGGACCTCCGCTCGCAGAAAGGAGTCATCGAGGAGGAAATTCAAACTCTCCAGAACAAGATCATGGAAGTTGGTGGTGTGCGCCTGAGAAGTCAGAAGGCTAAGGTCGACGGGCTCAAGGAGCAGATCAGCCTTCTCTCGGACGAGATTTCGAATGCTGAAGTTGGAAAGTCCAAAAACGAGAAGTCAATCGTGAAGCACCAGAAAACCCGTGCTGATGCCGAAGAGGAACTTCAGCATATTGCCGAAGAACTGGAGAAACTCGCGGAAGACGTCGCCAACCAGGACAGCGACGCGTCCGGCTGGAGGCAAAAGGTGGAGGAAGCACAGGAGGTAGGTGCCCTATAAACACGATTAATGAACAGAAACTTACATTTTGAAGGCCCTTGAGACCAAGAAAGAGGAGCTCTCGTCTCTGAAATCCCAGTTAGACGAGAAGGTCGCCGAGTTGAACGAAAGCAGAGCTACCGAAATTGAGATGCGGAATAAGCTCGAGGAGAACCAGAAGGCTCTTTCGGAGAACGAAAAACGTGGACGATACTGGCAAGAAAAGCTGTCCAAGTTGACATTGCAAAATGTCAGCGATCTGGGTGAGGAGCAGGAGGCTACAGAGCTTCAGACCTACACCAAGGACGAGTTGTCCGAGATGAACAAAGAATCCCTGAAAGCGGTCATCGCAGCTTTGGAGGAGAAGAGTCAGAACGCCTCGGTTGATCTCTCGGTCATTGATGAGTACCGTCGCCGGACGGCTGAGCACCAAGCTCGCTCGGCGGATTTGGCGACTGCCTTGACTACTCGCGATAGTGCCAAGGCACGTCTGGACGGCCTCAGGTCTTCCCGGCTGAACGGGTTCATGGAGGGATTCGGCATCATCTCGCTCCGACTCAAGGAGATGTACCAGATGATCACAATGGGTGGCAACGCCGAGTTGGAGCTGGTCGACTCCTTGGATCCCTTCTCCGAGGGCATTCTGTTCTCCGTCATGCCCCCGAAGAAGAGCTGGAAGAATATCGGTAACCTGTCCGGTGGTGAGAAGACCCTGTCCAGTTTGGCTCTGGTCTTCGCTCTGCATCATTACAAGCCTACTCCGCTGTACGTGATGGATGAAATCGATGCCGCCCTGGATTTCCGAAACGTGAGTACCCAACCCTTCCAGACGAGAAAGGTCTCCGACTAACCTGCATCCTCTAGGTCTCAATCGTTGCCTCGTACATCAAAGAGAGAACCAAGAACGCACAGTTCATCGTTATCTCCCTGCGAAACAACATGGTAAGTCTTCAGACCAGGCTTGTACGGATGATCAATCGAGTTACTAACATTGGCCCTTCCAGTTCGAACTTGCCTCTCGACTTGTCGGAGTCTACAAGGTCAACCACATGACCAAGAGCGTGACCATCCAGAATAGAGATTACATCACGGGGCGATGATCGAGGGTGCTTTTTGCATAGTTATCTACAAGTGTTTCTTCGCCTTAGCTTTGTTGGGTTTATTCTATTTATGGCTGGCACCGGAAATAGGGTGGGATTGAATTTTGGGGCTGCTTTCAAATTACATTTCGATGTTTTTTCCATTCGTGTCATTTTCTTACAATTATTATCTTTCTTCTTCTGTCTTGGTTTTCTTGGTTTCACTTTTGTCTATTTAGGTTTTAACGTGCCATGTCTGGAGGATACTGATGTTGAACATGGAAACTTATGGATTTTTTAAAAGGAACTAGTTGATGCTGGAATATTTATATATCACGTCTTGAATGTTGTTCTGCGTAGGTTTCCTAGATCTTTTGGTGTCATAGCACACGTGATATATATTTATATTGCCCTCAAGTGGACTGGACAAGTAAATCCCCACATCCAAGGAATGTGGACTTGCTGTTAGTAAGAAAATTCGTAGATGATGAACAAATGAGCCACTTCGATCATTGACATGATCATGAAGGTTGTCGTAGAGGAAGGAGAGAAAAGGTATGCCTTCCAACTCTATAGGTGTTGGCACATGGAAGTATGGCGAGATACACGGAAGATGGACTATCACCTTAGGCATTGGAAACTTCCAACTTCGCCATCTTCGAAAGTGCCGTTTCCAAAGACGGCCTTTTGGAGCCTGGAAAGCACTACTATTTTACTAGTAAGCAGAAAAAAGTGCGGAAGAGGAGGCTGCGGAAGATGGTGTTAAGCAGTGCATGCCTTTTCTTTACCTTTGTATGTACCTCCTAGATGTACTGTTGCTATCCAAGTAGATTATCTCGCTATCTAGATCAAAATGGAAGGAGCCCACCAAGAAGATATGACATTTGTTTACAATACCTAGGTATACTCCAGCCCACGAGATCACAAGCAAGGAATCAGTCAACCTGGAAGACAAATCCAACCCCTCACTCAATCGAGCCCCGCGGGGAAGGAAATCAAACCCAACCGCCATGACTGGAAGACCGGAATAAAACTGCGATCCGAGATCAGATTACATTATTAAAGATGATTTTTTTTTTTTTTTTTTTTTCATGGATGCAGCGGAGACTGCGGCGAACGGAAAATATGAACTAGAATAAAATAAACGAAAACCAATAAGGAATGAAAAAAGAGAGAGAGAGAGGAGAAATGCAGACAGGGCTTCTGACATGCAGTGGAAAGTCGAATATTGGGAGGAGTGAGTGGTGCTGCTAGTGCTGCTAATGCTGCTGCGTTGTACATGTACGACACGACTCGACTCCGCCAGGCATGTCAACTTGAGGTGGAGGTGGAGGTGGTCGATCCGTGCGAGAGTGATCTAGTTCGGTCTGGTCTGGTCTGGTCTGGGTTGGATTGAATTGAATTGAATTGAAATGGATGCGAGGAATGAAGGCAATAGTTCCTTAATTTATGGACCCTTATCAGATGTTAATATGATTGAATTCGAGCGAGTATTGCGGTGTAGAGGTGCTAGTAGATGATATTGAGATATGCAGCCGCTGCAGTGTAGAAGACAATACACCCCCTACCTAGAAAGGTAACTACCTATCTAATTATCTAGCTATCTACTGTATCTCGCACAGCACCGTAACACAATCACATTCATCGAAGAACCTTAGTAAGTATGCACATACTCCGTGGACACAGTGTAGTAATTTGGTCTGCATCTACCATAGACTATTTGATCTAGTCACCTGCTCCGTACAGTACTTGCTATTTACTTACCAAACTCGCTTACTTACATCCATAGCCTGTACCAGAAGCAGGGTAATCCTCGTCGAGAACCAGACACTAAAGTAATCCCTAGACAAGGTAGTACGTCCATAAGGACTTAGCCCCAAGGCAGCCAGCAGCCTAGTCTCTCCGCAGAACCACTCAGAGAACAAATATGCGTAATCGCCAACCGCCGAACGAAAAAGAACAGGAATCCTTACGTAGTTACGGCCGTAGTCACTACTGTAAATAGAACTGGAAGACGGGAGAGAGAGAGGGGAGGGGAAGGGCCAGGACACGATCCTACTCGACCGTCAGTCAAGGCGAAGAAAGACAGTAAGAAGAACAAGAAGAACAAGAAGAACAAGAAAGCAGTGACACACACACACCGCACCAACCACCCTCCAATCAAGGGGCCAGACCAAGCAATGGCCACCCTCCCGAGAGGCTAGAAAAGTGGCGGACATGTCGGGAGGGGGGGGGGGGACTTAACTTAGGTGACGGACTTAGTAAGAAGCATAAAATCACTCATGAAAGTGGAGAGATGCGAAAAGAGAGAGGAAGCGGATGGAATGGGACCGCGCTAACTCGGTCCTAACTACGGAGTAAGGCTCGGGCTAAGGCGTACCACCTGCGGTAGGGACAATTACATAACGAAGCACGAGAAGAAAGTCAGTAATACGGGGCGGGCAGGTTTAGTCTAGCCCTGGCTCTAGAAGAGACAGGACGGAATTGACGGAGGATGATGATTGATGAGTAGTAAGTATTATTATTGTTGTTGCTATTGTGGTGGCCGTGGTTGGTTAATTGGATCAATGGTTGACGATTCATGTCTCAGTCTGACAAATTTAATTATTATCATCATTCTTGTCCATAGTGCTGTATACTCCGTACATCGGGGTTTGTTTATTTTCCCTTTTCATTCGGCTGCATGGAGGCTTCACTTCGAGAACGAGGAAACTCCTGGGATACCCCGAGAGATGTTCAGCCGCACTGATCGATCTACTTCGACTCCGCTAGTTACTGGATCTAGCGCTCTGCGTGTCTCAGTATATTTGCTATTACTATATGGCGCTGAGGGGCTGTTCTATCCTTTTTGGTCAACATCAACACTCAATGGCGAGTACCTACTGTAGGTATCTGTACGGAGTGGCGTACGAATACGCATAACAAACGAAAACATGTAGAAACAATTCAGCTGTCAGGACTCGAAAGCATGGGCCAACTCAAGCAACTAATCATTGAATCCTACTGTACGGAGTACATAAATGGGTCAATGGGTACTCGTAAATTAGACGCGATCCGGCAAACGGTCCACTACTGGGCGTGGAAGTTGCCTGGGTAATGCTCCATTCGGCATCGTGGGAGTCACTCCTTCGAGACTGAAGGACTTGAAGGACGAGCGATAAATGATAATAACTCCGTAATCCGCAGAAAGGAAACGGACGATTGGCCCTGTGGGAATCCTCCGTCGACGCCCTCTCAGGCACCGGAAAGACTAACGGAAATTTTATATCCACAATGAACGCATCGTCGGTTCCGTCTGCTGTCAGCCTGTTTGAAGTTGGTTTCTGCAAGAAAAACAGTGGGAAGAGGTGACAAAAAAAAAAGAACAAACTCTTTCCGTCGCACAGCTTTGTCTCTCTTCTGGTTTACGGAGTACACCGTACGGGGTTTCCATGGATAGAGGAGGTGGCCACGTGGGGACGCAGTTCTCGCAGCGCAGTGGTCCGGTCTTGCATCCTCGGGTGGAGTTGGACCACCAAGGCGAAGGCTGAAGCTCGTGTGCCTGGTTACCTGACCGAGTATGTTATATTCGCGGATGTTTCAATCGCATTACGAGGTCGTCGGATGTGTTTTTCTTCAGGTATTATTGTTGATTGATTCCGATTATTGACATGTGTAGTAAGAATAGATGCCGCCTGTCCGCCGTTCACGGTCCTCCGGCCTTTGCTTCTGCTTTAGTCCCAAGCAGGTAAGAATCAACGGACGGATAACTGATAAGTCCATGTACGGAGAGTGACTTACGGCCGTAGTTAACCTGCATGATCTGTCATATCAGAGTCAAGACTTAATCAAGACAACGCAGGCGAGGCTCGTGCTGACGGCCGGACAATATACGCCGTGCAAAATCGAGCAGAGATGGCCGAATTGGTTTCAGATCGCGAAATGAAAGGAGCGGCTCTGATGTCAGAAAACTCGGGGAATAATGTAATTGTCTGCTTTGATTTGGCGTTGCAGTACGAATCATTAAACAACTCCGGAGTCCCTCCCCATCTACCTTGATGCCGATGCCGACGCCGACGCGGATAAGAAGCCCCGGAATCCATACTTCCACACCCATCCAACCTCAACACATACGGTGTACTCCCTACGGAATCCCATGGACGAACTATCTATCACATCGACCCGAGCGGTTCCCGTAAGCAGGAAGCATCCAGACCAGAGGCATCACGAACTAGTGGCTGCAGTGTGACGTTACCCTTTCACAACGGACAGGGAATCTGGCCGGTCGCATCCCTATCTTCATGCCAATTATCGTTCGACATCCGGGGAAGTACCAACAAAGATCCTCGCTAGTCAGTTATAATTGGCGTTATTATTATTTGTCTTCATGTTACCATTATCGTTCTGGTTATGGTTATTCGTGTAATTATGACGATGGCTGAGATCGGTACGTACCAAAAATCACCTCCAATGCTAGTCAGACTCAAAGTCAGATGTCAACAATACACCGGAGTAATCGTCTGGAATAGTACTCGTTGACGAGATGGAGAAACGAGCGACAATCCTAATCAATTCGCACCCGTCCCTTACCCATAGCCGATGGAGCAGACGGAGTATCCTCGCCACCCAGGAATGGAATATGGATTCATGCACTCCGCATGCAGCATTGATAATAAGGAGATTAGAACCGCGTGGTCGTAGATTGGACCGAGGACGACCCCGGCAGCGTTCGGTGGAGCTCGCCACCCAGAAGGCCCCCTAGCCCTGGGGGAGGGGGCTTGAATTACCGTTCGAGGTAGGGAGTGGCAGAGGAAGAGACGGATGCGACTCGACGAGCGCAGCAAATCGGAGGGATGGGAAAAGGTGACTCGATCACGATTCTTGCCGTGTCGCGTTGCCTTGAGTCCTGACAGGCTGACAGACCTGGTTCGATCGAGATGTTCTTTCATGCATTGATCCGGTCACCACGATGATACTGATCTGTAATAGCGAAGAATCACGGATCGTCATGGGGGTCTTTCAAAGGGGCGGGAATCCCATACTCCGTAAAAGGGATCACCGGAAGAATATTTCCATGCGGAATGTACTCCGCCTCCGAGTATATCAGAGACCAAGACAGGAAAAAGAAAAATTAGAAGCAAATCCCAAATCCCAAGACACCACTCATGATCGGCCGGTGAACACCATCTGTGACGCCCATACTCCCGGTACCACGACCAGAAACAGACCGTTGTCCCATTGATCGACTATGCTAGATTGGGTTTGGCAGCGAACCGTTTGCAGGGCGTCGGTCGCTCGTCCCACCACTTGCCTCCTGAGAAGTTGAAACCTCGAAGCTACGAGTACTAGTAGTAGACTCAGTAGATCCGTGATCCAGCGCTTCGGACATCTCCAGCAGGTCGGGAGAGTGGAAGAATGCCGAAGGGGTGACCCTGGTTAGCGGTTCAACGTCGGGAGCACCGGCAGTGGAAAAGCGGCAAATCTTCCCTTTCATTTCAGGTTTGGGTTGGAATTGGCTGGTTTATCATTGGATCGATCAACATGTGTAGGTGTATTATTGATTTTTCTCTCTTTTTCTTTTTCCTTTTCAGAGGTCACAAGACTAGAGAAATTCAATGGACGCTGCCAGCCGACAGGGGAGGAATCAGACGAATCGCGAGGACTTTCTTTGTGCTCTCGTTCTTTCTTCGTATAGAATTCCCCTGTTTTCAGGATATTCGTTGCCTGCGATCCTTGCTGGGAAGCAACAATAATGATCAATAATAAAAGGTGCCTCCCCCAGTAAACAGAAACCCGAGAAATCCCCATGGCGAGAATAGTCCATCCGCTAAAATAACGCGGAAAAATGGATCTGTGATTGACTTCTTCCATTTCCCGTTCTACACGCCTTCCATTGCGTAAAGGGTTAAAGGCAAAACCCGCGCACCCAAAAAGAAAAAGGAAAAAGAAAAAGGCCCGGGAGCAGCTGTGATTAGCGGCAGACGCCGACCCGCTCCGTCGGTCCTCGTCGCTTTTGGTTCGCTGCCTCAGCCTTAACTCCGGTCACGAATACAGTAGTCCATTCTATTGCAACGCCTCCAATGCATACGGAATAGACATAAATAATAATGTGAAAAAAGGAAAGAGAAGGAAAGATAGATCGCAAAATGTAGTCCGTGTTTCGTCTCGGTCTTCTTACAACGGACTACGAGTACGGTTTCACAGTAAGGGACTAAATCAATCAATCAATAACCAACAATCGAGTACGGTGTAATCAGCATCGTCAGAAAAAAAAAAACAAAAAAGGGGGGCTGAAATGGAAGAGGAAACAAAAGGAATCACTCCCAGAGGCCGCACAGCCGAGACTAAGAGACTAATCGAGTTAATCTAGCATAGAAACCGTTTTCTGTCGGACTCCATCCGGCGGCGCTGACAGGCTGAAGAGGAGAGGCGGCCTCGTCCTCGAAAGGAAACGATCTCGGGCTAGTCAAGGGGAAGAAGGACTAGGAATCAGACAGATGAACGGTGTTTCTAAGTAAGACTCCGGAGTACCTTACGGAGGTCTGAATATCTACTTAGGTAGGTAAGTACCTACTAGGTACCTACCTAGTAGTTACTCGTTGGGCTGGAGGTCTCTTCGGCCTGATCCCGTCGTTACGGCGTATGGTACCGGCGGGGTATTGGTACGGTACCAGGCCAGACGCAGCCGACGACTCCACTTTGGCCCCGGAAAGGCTTAGGCTCTTAGGCAGGGAAGGCAGTCTAGTCCCGTAAAAGATCCCTCCGTCACCAGAATTTAATTTAAGAATTTGGGAATTAAATAAATGTAAATAAATTAGAGAATAAAATAAATTGTATTGGAAATAGGGAAATCGGAAATTCAAAGTAGGTAAAGTCAAGTCAAATCAACTAAAAGTAAAAGTAAAAGTAATCTCTCGCTTTCTCTCTTCGCCGACCCAGAACTCCCAGACCCTTCAATCCCCATATTTTAATCTATTCCCATTCCTTCTGCCCATTATTATTATATTTCTGCGCCTCCCCCCTCCTCCTCATTCACTTTCCCTTCCTTTCTTCCTCTCCCTCTCTTCCCCTTCAACCTCCCCTCCCTTTCCTCTCGTCTGGTCTGCAAGCTGGCCTTTGCAGCTTCCGTGACGATTCCTTGCTGCTGCTACTGCCGCCAGTGAATGTCGCTGCGGTTGTTGTGGTGGTGGTGGTAAGTGGGTGGCTATCAATCCCTCACCTCGCCTCTTCTTTCTCTCGTGTCTGGATCCGCCTCAATCCAGTCCAGTCCTCGGCCTTTTCCTTTCGCCTCTCGAGAGGCTGTCCTGCGTCGTTCGCCACCGTCGCCATCATTCGTATCCTGTCCCGGAAAGCATGCCTTGCAATAATGGTCTAATATGGTTGTTGGATACTGCTAGACGCTAATCCGTGGATATGGATTTCATTGTGAGTGTTCGCTTTTTCTCCCTTGTTTTGTCATTCGCCAGTGGCGCATTGCGACCTGCGTCAATGTTGCGCATGCGTCCCTTGGAAGATCCTCCCGTCTTGGAATGAATCATGTTTTGCGCCGGTTCAAGTAACTGTCTTGCCACCGACACGGGATGACGATCTCATGCGACTACGCTACATCTACGTACCATTGCCGTGGTTCTGACTAACGACCTTGCTCCCCTCAGCTCTCTTTGACGCATTTTTGCGAGGTACATGGCCCGACCTCGATCATCTGCTCCCAAGTCCTCCCGTTCTCCTGTTCGCAATGCTACCCCGAACATTCCGACATCTCCCCCGATGATACCCCAGCGACTTCCCACGACACCGTCTCCTCCCATGGCCTGCGCAAAGAATTCAGTCCCTCGAAGTCCGCGGAGAAGCCCACCAATGGGGGTTCCAAATCGCCCAAGATCGAGGATCATCCTTATTTCCTCAAGTCTCAACCGAGTGCTCCAGAACCCCAGAAGATAAGCCGTGTCGGAGGCGCCGACGGCGATACTTGCGCCAGCTGTAGCCTCACCTTGCCGGAGGGTGTTAGCAAACAACTTCCCGCAGGCGCCCCTGGAACCCCCAACGGTGACGGCAAGGGCAATAATGCCAGCCCCGTGCTGCGGTCCAGAGAACTGGTCTACTCCTGCGGCAGTAATCATTGCGATTATAACGACAGCGCAAACGACTCGCATACGCATGCCTCCCTTCCCGACTCCCTCCATTCTTCTTCCGTCTCGTCGGACGCCTCTTGCCACACGCATATTCTCACCTATCTCTCCTTGCGCGGCCCTCCCAACCCCGCAGATTACGCCCTTCTACGACGATCTTCCATCCGCACCTTGAGTTGCGAGCTCCTCCCGCGCGGTCTCTCCTCCGGTCCTTTGTGCTTTGGTGACTCGAATGCCGGTTACACGGTTGCCTACATCTTTCGTCTTCCCGACCCCATGGCTCGCGGGAAACGGCGCAGCTATGCGCTGGTCGCGCTGGCCGGCAAGGATGCCAATAAAGCGTTCCGTGCCTGTCCGGTAATATGGAGGGCATTCGGTCGCATTGCATCCGGCATCGTCAATTCGGCAGAGAAGTTTCAAGAGGAAGAGAAGCGGCGCGAGGAGCAGAACAGCAGCTCCAATCGAAACGGAAATCATCCGTATACCCCCGTTTCCTCCTTTCTCACCGGACGCACCGTCGATCCCGACGGACTGCGACGACCCGGCCAGGTTCGCGCACGAAATCTTTCGGACATCGTGGGCAACCAATACATATTTGCGGAAATCCACGCACATTTTGTTGCCCTTCTACAACAGTTGGGTTCAATGTTTGGAGCTGTCCCCATCTCAGAGGAACGATTTGTTTGCAGTACGGTACGCGAAGACGAAGATACACGACGGTCGGTTTTGTCGGGCAGCGAGAAGGGCAATGCCAACGATCAGAAATTCCAGAAATACGACGATAGTGATATTGGCATGGCCAAGCTGGATATTTCGTCGGGTCCGAAGCCCATTCCAATCGCTCCCCGCCGGTCCGTCATCGCATAGATCCTATAAACCGCCTATTACCTGCAACCTATCGCTCTACAAAGAATCAGACGACTTAGATACGCGCACCGATACCCTTTGTTTCTCGTTCCCGAATATCCTTGAACTTCAACAATACCCTTGCCTTCTTTGATCTCCAACAGTGAGGCCTCCAAATTTCATGGCCACTACCTTGCTTCTCTTTCTTTCTAGTCTTTGTTTCTTCTTTCATGTTCCGTCGAGGGACCAGTTCAATAGACTTATGGCGTCCTCTCAAGATCGGAAACGGAGTTACGGGCTCTCTTTCTTCTTTACTTTTGTTCTGGGCACTAGCCTCCTCTGTTTTCTTCAAGCGTGGGTGGGCCAGTGATCTTTGGTCCAAGTTTTCCTGTTCTATTCCCCTTTGCTTCGCTTTGCCTGCTATGTCCTTTTCTTTCGTCCATTTTGGCGATGACTTATGGCTATGACTAGCATCGCTTCTACTGTCTTTCTTAATATTATCCCTGTATCGTCAAAAGATGATGCACGAAGAAAAGAGGCTCTGTTTTGTCAGACAGCTTGTTGCATCATATCATGAATCTCATGATCTGAATGCCGTTTCACGAAGGGCGATGGGAAATGATAAATTACTACGCTTTTTCTTTTTCTGTCGACATGAAGGCATGATCATGATTACGATCACGGTCATGTTCGTATCCAATTTCCTCTACCTTTTTTTCCTTTCGCTCGTGTGCTTCTGGGCTTGTATTGTATTTAACTAACTTAGCTAACCTTCTAACTATGTATTCTACTGTGTATGTCATATCTCTAGACTTTTTTGGTTTTTGTACGGATTTTACATAGTGTTCGGCATGTGTAGGATATCTTGTATTGTACATATTCATACATAGCCTCATTGCATGTAAGCAAGATATTGTTAACTGTGTTGTATATATACAAGCAATGCCTGTGAAGACTAACCAACATTGAATCACCTGATCCCGGCCATCAGGTGACCGCCATCCCCCTCTTAGACTATCGTCGATAGTTTCTTTTTCAAATGTCCTTTTCTCCCGCTTCCACAACGTTACATGTTTAATTCCCATGTCACACTCATCTACAATGTCTGTTCCGCATGGAGCACTGTCACATGACGCCTCCTGGCAAGCCGCGCGGAGAAAAGTGCGCAAAGGCACCCACAGTTGCTGGGAATGCAAGCGTCGGAAGATGAAGTGTAGATTCGACCCGCGTGTGGTTAATGCTTCCTGCAACGGCTGTCGACGACGTGGCTCCACGTGTATTAGCCAGGAGATTCCCGAGGACATCGCACATGGCCTCATGGGCATTGGATCTAGTCGCAGTGATGACACTCCCACGCCCAGCGAGAGGGCAGACCCTAGGGCTCGCACGCCTCTGTCAACGAACATAGAGCTGTCGCGATACCATAGGTCTTCTGAGGTCCGTCTCTTCTAGCTATGTATTGTATGATGGTTACTGACTGCTTTCCAGCAATATCTTGCGACCACCCGGAATGATACCTCACAGCGTAAGTATGAGAGCCTGTCTCGGTTCTTGCATGAATTACTCCCGGCGCAAGAATATATCGAGAAAATTTGCAAAGCCAGTCGCCACTCTTCCATTCTCTCCCACGAATTGTTGACTACGCCATACTACACCCTCTACCAGAACGGGCTCCAAACGCCCGAGAGTTTACTGATGACCCCAGAACCAAACATGCATCCTGTTTTGATCGCGAGGCACATGCTCCAGCTCGCCGTTTTCCTACAACACCTTCCCCCAGAACTTCACAAGGGGATTCAAGGCCTGCTAGAGCCACCCCGAGCTATCATGGAACGTTTAGCAAATGTTGCCATCTATCATGTCACGACAAATGAGGAACTTATCGGCAGCATAGAGAGCCTCGAATGCATCATGCTCGAGAGTTTGTACCAGGTGAACATCGGGAACCTTCGACGAAGCTGGGTCGCGGGCCGGAGAGCCATGAGTGTCGCCCAAATGATGGGCTTTCATCAATCGAATAACCAGACCCCATACAAGGCCCTCGACCCCAAGGCGAAGACAAAATACTGCCCCCAGCTTATGTGGCTCCGTATTGTCATTCTTGATCGCCATCTCTGCCTCCTCTTAGGTCTGCCCCAAGGCTGCACTGACCAGGGTATGGCCGCTGATGAGACCCCCCTTGCCAACGACTGTCCCATGGGCCGTCTCGAGCACCAGCACTGTGTCATCATGTCCCGAATTCTCGAACGTAATGCATCCAAACCTAGCAGCCGAGACCTCGCTACCACCCGCACCATCGACCTGGAGCTACAGGCGGCCGCAGGCAGCCTCCCGAGCAAGTGGTGGCTGGTTCCCAAAATCGACATTGCCTCCGCCGACCTGCAAGCCGTGTTCTGGGACACCCGCCGTTTGGTCCTGCAGATCTGTCACTACAACCTTCTTAACCAGTTGCATCTGCCGTATATGCTGCGTCGCCCCTCGTCTGCAGAGAGCAAATATGACTATTCGCGGATCACGTGCGTCAATGCGTCGCGTGAGGTTCTCTCGCGCTATATCTCGCTGCGCAGCGTCAACCGTATCGCTTACAGCTGTCGCACTGTCGATTTCATCGCCCTCATGGCGGCCATGGCGCTCCTCCTCGCACATATGGATAGCCATCGCGACGGGGTAGACAATCTGCTCGCTAACCAGTATCTGGGCGATCGCGGGATGATCGAGCAGGTGCAAGAGAACATGAACGAGATGAACAGGCTCAATTCAGATGAACTAAGCGCGCAAAGTGCGGATTTGTTGAAGGCGCTTTTGGCGATTGATATGGAGAAAGGGAATGGGAGGGTGAGTGTGTTGCAGCAGAATGGGATGGACCAGGAGGAGGAGGAGGAGGGCGTGGTGCGTGTGCATATTCCGTATTTTGGAATCATTCGGATTGTACGCGAGATTCCGACCAGCAGCAGCTCCGAACCCTCCACTAACAACACGCCCAATCCACTCTCCTTGCACGTCGCCGACACGGCCGCTTCCCAGGAATTTACCGCACCGTTCGCGCCCCTGCAACAATGCCAGAACACTTTCTCCGACCCGGGTCTTTGTCTGACCCCATCCCCGCTGGCACATCCAGAACTGGCCGCAGGCGGCGAGGAGTGGGCGTTTCAGGGGGTCGATATGGCGTTTTTCGAGAACATTATGAGGAACGTCGGGGGCGATGATTGATACTGGTGCAATGACGCAAGATTCGCCTGCTCATACTGGGTTGGATGCATAGAGATCAAGAGATCAAGAACGAAAACTCAACTAATTAGATTTCTAAGCCTGATGTTCTCATATTGGACAAATTTCCAATATTGAGAATTTGCTTTTCCAGAAACTCGCGTCGAGTCTGCCAGATCTAGCAGCGCTAACTAACCAAAACCAACCCCCTAACTCTCCCCACCGACTGCCTCCGCCTGCTCCTTCGCCTCCGCAACCTCTGTCGCCGGCTTCTTCCCATGATCCGGCAGCTTCCTAAACGGAATAACCAGCGACAGTAGCACCGAAAACGCCGCACACGCTAGAGAAAACGCAAACACATCTTTGATACCCACCATATACGCGGCGATCACCGCCGTCCGATCGTCCCCGCTGAACACAGACTGGAGCTCAGAGGCGCCGGTGGCCAGGACCAAGGCAGGATCGAGGTGGGATGCACTGCTAAGGACCGTCTGGAGCATACGATTGGCGAAGAGGGATTGCGCGATGGCGACAAAGTAGGCGCCGCTGAGTGTTTGGCACACTTTGGGGGTGCGGTGTTCGTTAGTACACATGTATACATAGGGACTTTGATGCGAATTGGCAATGTCTAGTGAGTGAGTACTTACTAACCATGATGCCAGTCGCGCTGGACACGTCTTCAAGCTTGGAGAAGCCCTGCACGGCAGTCATGGGGATCTGGTTGCAGATCCCAACACCAAACCCGAAGAGCACCTCGGCACCGATGTACATGGCTTGGGAGGAGTCGACATCCAGGGTATAGATCAGGGCCATGCCGGCGGTCATGATGAGGGCACCGAGCAGCTCGTAGGGCTGTGTGTAGCGGGTCTTTCCGATGACGGCACCGCTGACCACGGCTCCTAGGGCGAACAAGGCGAGGAAGGGGAGCGTGTTGACTCCGCTTTTGACGGCGGACTGTCCGTGGATGGATTGAAAGTAGATGGGCAGGTAGAACATGACTTGGTAGAGGGCGGCGTAGGAACTGAGGGTTGGTGGGTTAGCCATGACCGGGAGAGATATGCACGAGGGATCGAGAAGCGATTCTTACATGAAGCAAAACAGGGCATTACTCCAGGTCATGCGTTGTTTCAAGATGCTAAACGGAGCCATGGCGCGAGGGCCCTGTAGCCACTCGGTAACGAAGAACCCAACGGTGAGTACGATCCACAGGACCAAGGTCGCGATGACAGAGCCATGATTCCATGCTTTGGTCTGGCCACCCCATTGCAAGGCCAACGTCAAGCATACGAGAGCGACAAGGAGCAAACAGAACCCCGGGATATCCAGGGCGAGGATGATCTCCCTCCAGGTGGCCGGGACACTCTGAATGTGCTTGGGGATGCGAAGGAACAACAACAACAGAACGACGATGAGACCACCCACGGGCAAGTTGATCCAGAAACACCATCTCCACGAGACTTCGCTCGTGAATGCCCCGCCAATCACCGGTCCCAGGATAGTCGACACCATAAACACAGCCATCCACATCCCGATGAGAAGCGGATGATTCCGAGGCGGCGCCACGTAGTTGATGACAATCAGCGTGCCTCCCAGGACCCCAGAGGCTCCCCAACCTTGAAGCGCACGACCGATGATAACAGACACGCTATTCGGAGCTGCAGCGGCCACCACGCTGCCGACCAGAAAGATCCCGACCGCGCTGAGAAACGTCCACTTGACGTTGAGGTACTTGAACAGCTTGCCCCATAGCGGCGAGGCAGCGGCCGCGAGGATGAACGTGGCGCTGCCATACCAGCCCACATCGTCGAGTCGGTGGAAATCGGCGGTGATGCCGGGGATTGCGGTCGCGATGATACCGATCTCCAGGGAGACGAGGATGGTGCTCACGAAGATCGTGAACATGATGAGGGCTAGTCGCGTGCCAGTCGCATATTCGGGCGCGGGCTCGGTGGGGCCAGTATTGTGCTCTTGGGGACCCTCAGCTGGAGTCGAGCCTGGATGGCGTCCTTCCAGCTCGGCCTTGGTGCTGCTCTCGAGGTCTGAACTGTCTGCCATGATGCGTGGATTGTTCGGCGTCACTCCGGCAGCATGTTGACGGGTTGGGAGTTGCAACTTATGGTCCTGAGTTCACAAAAGACCATGTCGATTGCCATTGCGATGACAAACCAACACGTAAGAGGATGAAGAAAGGAGATTTAAGGCGAAGTCCGCGATTGTACACGGTCGACCGAGTGAACTAAACAATTCGACCGCCGTGATATTGTATATCTTGGCCCGTGCAGCGCTCGACCGCCGTAATGCATATCTTGGCGATGCCGCACCGCCGTGTTGCTGACAAAATTCGACTAGTTGATCGCTAACAGTCAGTTAATTATATTAATCATACAGATGTTTATCTGCCTTGCACCTTCGACCGGCGGGTCTCGTCTCACGGGGGGCATTTCGGTGATCCGCGGGTTTGGACCACTAAATGTTTTGAGTGTTGCAGAGAACAGTAGGTTAAGAGTGATTGATAGAAGAACAGTAATGATGAAGACAGATAAACTGATGAAGAATGAGTTCATACAGGTAAATAGACTATTGAGACAGTCAAATAGAAAACCTACGCTACTGTAGAAAACCCGGTATGTATAGGTATAGATATACTGGACGTACCCACAGGTATGACGAAGTAAGAAAAGAAACAAAAGAATCTACCAATCCCCCTCACTCTCACTCCCCGGGTATGCCTTCTTGCGAAGCTTCCATAGCGATTTCTCGCGCTGCGACGCCTCCCGCTGTCGTCGACTATGGTCCTCGATGACCGCCATCCACGGCACGTTGCTGGCGCGTCGAACCCGGTCCCTCAGAGCGGCAGACATTCGCGCCTGCGTCGCCGGGTCCAGATCCTCATTGCCGGCCTTTCTGGCCTTCTCGACCGTCTCGCGATGTCGTTTCTCGGCGGCCCGTGCGGCGTGGTACTCCTCGCTGACGGCCCAGTTCGGGTTGTCGAGTTGCCCGCGTACCAGCACCAGTCCGGACCCGTGCTCCAGGGCGTGGCGGATCGCGGACCCCGCGATGGGTGTGACTAGCTCGAGGGTTCGCGATGAGACGTCCACGGAGCGCACGAGCGCTAGGCCGAGGCTGTGCGAGGCGCGGGGGTCGAGCGGCGTGCAGCTTCCGGCGCCGACGAAGAGGTATGGCAGGTCTTCGTTGCGCGTGCGGGTGATGTTGGCTTCGATATCGGGCTCCGTGGCTTGTTGGGCTTTGGAATGTTTGGTGGTGTTGGTATCCTGCTCCTCTTCCTCCATGTTGACGTCTGAGCCGCCAGTTGAGGCGTTTTCCATCTCCTCGTCCTCCTCCGCGCCGTTCGTGGACGGCCCGTCGGCCTCCCCGAGGATGGCACGGGACGATTCAACGGCGACGACGCCGACAAGGGCGCCGTCGAGGACGTCGTGGACAAGGTCCGGGTCGATCTGGGAACCCATGACCATGATGCCGCGGATGCCTTGGTTGGGTCCTGCATAGGAGACTCGGAACGGGCGCGTATGGCAGAGGGGCTGGTCGAGCCAGAGCGGGTTGCGGAGTCCGTCGGAGTGACTCAAGTGGAAGTACGACTGCATCTGCATGGAGCGCAGCTGGGCGCTGGAGCGGCTAACGAAATCGGTGGGTTGGGATGGAAGGGTGGTGAGAGGGACCATGGCTTCGTGTGCGGCCTGTCCAAGAGGCTCGATCACCTCCATCGGCCCCTTCTCGCTCATGTAGACCACGTCTGATAGCCCGAGCGAGCGCACGAGCCAGGTCGCCACTTCCAGGCCGAGGCCGAAGATCCATCCGGGGTAATTGATGATGAGAGAGCATTGGGGGTAGGTGGCTAGCAGGGCGCGATAACGGTCCATGAGGTCCATGGCCGCGAGCATGTAATGATCGGGATCGTCCTTGGGGGACGTGGCCCCGAT
Organism: Aspergillus ochraceus; assembly: GCA_004849945.1. Taxonomy (NCBI): domain Eukaryota; kingdom Fungi; phylum Ascomycota; class Eurotiomycetes; order Eurotiales; family Aspergillaceae; genus Aspergillus; species Aspergillus ochraceus. The sequence goes on along the minus strand of SSOS01000001.1, from coordinate 3,198,304 downwards.
GTGGTGAGCGCGGACCATCGTGCCAGTTTGCGAACCGTCTAGCGAGGGGTGAGAGAATGGGGGCCCAAAGACGGGAGACCGGAGATGTGCAAGGTAGATCTGGCCCATAGGGGAGAACTCGGGCTGGCCGGGGTCGAGGTCGAGGAACGCAACGCCGTCGGTATTGAAGTAGTTCGTCTCGGTCTGCGGGGCGGGACTGAGGAGGTGATTCAAGAGGTATCGACTGAAGGTGGATTTTCCAGACGCCTTGGGGCCGCAGATCAGCGCCTTAAGCCGTCCACCACGCTGAGAGAGAGATTTGATAGCTGAACTCCATTGCTTTTCAAGATGTAGTGGCCGCAAGTGTCGCTTGAGAGAATCGTCTGCCGAGGTATACAGCTATGCTAGGTTTAGATTGCTGGTATTGGAGACGGGGAGAGATAAGCCTCTTACAACAGAAAATGTTCTCCTGGTAGATTGCGGTTCGTTCTTCAGGGTGAGCTTGTCCGCGGAGGTATTCTTTCCATTCCACACCCGTTGATATAGAGGAGACAGATCCCTGAGACGATAGATGCCGCTGTGGCATGACTTGACCTCGATTTCGGCCGCACCATCTACGCTCGAGACACACTTGATGACCGGGAGAGAGTGGGTTGAGGGCGCATAGACTCTGTAGACTCGAGACGAAGGATGCAATTTGGCGCCCATCAGACTGATCACGCCTCGTTTCACCCAAAGATCGTAGTGGCCAAGCAATACTAGACTCTAAGAAGGATTAGCATGGTGTCACAATGCCATTCTGTCGCGAAGACGAACCATTTTGTCTTTGATCCGGACACACAGTCTTTCCTCGTCGCTGTAGACAATGTTGCTTTTGTTCAATCGAGTCCTTGACAACGGGAATTCCTCCTGGGCGATGGCCGGTGTGTCTGCGGGCGATTCATACCTGGGCATCGTGAGCCCATGTTCCCCAATCCTCAACAAAAGGTCGATACTTACTCATCGCCATTGTTTTGCGCAGTACCGACCCCATTCTCTCGTACAATATCATTCTCGTCTTCCGATTCCTCCTCAGATGCACCGTCATTTCCATTGCTCTGCGAGGTGCTAGGAGGCGGTACTTGTTCGACAGGCTTCGAGACTGGCGCCTTAGCCTTCTTCTCTGGGGTGTTTTGTGCCTTCGAGTCCTCTGTCTTTCGCCGGGTTGATCGCCTCGTCTGGCGACGGTCCTCTGCCGGGGCTGCTGGTGCCGAGTTCTCTTCCTCCTCTTCGGGCGTGCGGCGCGCCTTTTTAGAAGGAGGTTCGCCGGATGATTCAGGTTTCGACGGCTTCACTGGGGTCACGGCAGCTTGCGCTTGCTGCTGGCGAGCTTTTCGCGCTGCAACGGCGCTCATCGGAGCTAGGAGGATTGATGTCAGTATACAATTTTTTTTTCTGCATTTGAAGAGGAAGATTGAATAAGACACGCACCAGCCGTTGGCTGTTTGTCAGCCTTTCTCTTCATAATTTCCAGAATATGCGATATTTTCCAGCAGAAGTCCAGCCCATTCGACAGGGTCGTGAAATTCTAGAGGGTTGGTGCTGGCGGGGGACCTGCGAGGGTCGATAATTCCAACCGCGGACTTTTGATGGTGGTCCGTGCTCCGCGGAGCAAAGAGGGTCGCGCAAGAAAAAAAAAAAAAAAAAGGCATCGCGTTATCGCTCCCAGGATTCGACGGTGATAATTGTTCAACTTCTAAACTTCATCCTGCATTCATAATTTATCATCGTTAACTGCGCAATCGAGCTTGTGCATTAACCGTCTTCTCCTACGCCTGTCACACTCACATTGCTTGGCGCTCCGCATCGAAGGCCCGCCGAACTTTTTTTTCTTCTTCCATTTCGAACTCCGAGCGTCGACAAAAGTGCTCTTCACATGAGACCCCGCCCTCATAATGGCTCCCAAATCCACGTCTCCCTCCTCATCGGAGAGTGAAAGCAGATCATCTTCTCCCGAAACAACCAAGAAGACCGCGCAATCGTCGGGATCGGGATCGGAGGAGGATTCGTCAAGCGGCTCCAGCGAAGGCGAGAGCGACAATGAAAGCGCCGCTTCTTCCGCCGAGGGATCAGACAGCGAGTCTGAAGAATCATCCGATGAGTAGGTGCAATTCTATCTGTATCGTATTCAGCAATCTAACCCGTCATGCCTAGGTCTTCCAAAGTGAAAACCATCGCCGCGCAGCCATTCAAGGCCCCCTCCGGTTTCAAATCCGTGAAGAAACAAACGCCCCCTTCCTCCAGTGTCGCCTCCGCCTTGTCCGATCTCCGCGGTAAACAGATCTTCCACGTCTCCGCACCAGCCTCCCTTCCTCTCTCGAAAGTCAAGGAGATCTCGCTAGCCAAGGTCATGCAGGGCGAGCCCGTCATGAAGTACGAGGGCGTGGCATACGGAATCCCCGCCGAGAGCATGATCAACGGCGACGGGGCCGCGAACGCGCTCCTCACCTACGACCCCAAGACTCAGACGTATACTCCTACGATCGCGAACAACATCCACAGCTACCATGTGCAGGAGCTGATCCAAATCCCCAACCTATCAGAGGTGGAAGACAAGGTACGGGAAGCGGCACAGGAGCAGGTCGTTCCTCCGAGAAAACAGCCCAAGCACTTGAAGATGCGGTTCCGCCCCGTGGGAAGCCGCAATGCACCCGCCGAGACGATCGGGTCGAGCTCGGAAGAGTCGGAGGGAGAGGCGCCTACGTTTAAGGTCCCCAAGGGTGCCAATGTCGACAAGGAGGAAAGAAAGCGGAAACAACACCCTACCGAAGCCGAAGGGAACACGGCCAGCGGCGAGCCCCGGAAGAAGTCCAAGAAGCACGAGGATGGGGAGAAGAAGAAGTCCAGCAAGAATAAGGACGAGAAGAAGCGGAAGAAGTCCAGCAAGTCCGCATGAGAGACGAGTGGTAGGTTTCCTTCGACGTTTGGCACGGTGTGGATGCAGGTTGCTTTTGCATCAGGGCGCATGATACCTGGAAGGGCTTGTATGTATGTAAATAGGCAGAGCACTAAAAAATTGTGAGATTACGCGTTTACTTGGAGTGATTCTACCTCGAGAAGAGTTAGTTTCGAGACGGTCATTGTCATTGTAACCGGGTTGCTGAATGGATATGCGGGCAAAGGAGTGCAGCAGCGAAGAGTGGCAACATGTCATTCATATTGAACCGACTGGGAGTAGAAGCCGTCCCCCGTCGATAGTCCCTACTATATTCCAGGCCCACTAGACGGCGTCGATCAACCGCCTAGAACCAAGCGCGGCCACTAAGCCTCGGCGATGGAGCCTCGTGTACACCGGAGTATAGATACCTTATATACCTTGAGTTCTGCATGGAGTACTTATCACAACCTACCTATCTTACTCCGGAATAACTACCTATGACTAGGCAGTGAATAGGCATGTCTTCCCCCTGAAGGACAAACGAGCAAACTGCCTGAAAAATCGGGCAACCGGGCGCTTCCCAGGGAACCATTATTACCGCCAATACCGTAATTTATAGAAACGACCGGGGGTCCTGATGGATGACATAAGCGAAAGATGGGCCTCATCGTCACATGCTCACCCCCTGATTGGGCAGATCCTTATCCGGGAGAACAGCTGATACGGACAAGTGACGCCAGACCTTACGGCCCTTTGCTCTCCTGCGCGCTCTCTCTCTCTCCTGCTGTCTCTCGCTGTGCCTAGAAGTCTGCCTGCATCACGCACGATCCTCGACCGCTTTCATTTTTGTTCCTTCTCCTTCATCAACACTTCCGTCCTACCTATCCGGTCTAATCCTCATCTTCGTCATGCCTGATCACGATCTTTCGCCGCGCTTTCTTTGATCCTTACTTTCTACTCCGAATAGTGGACGGGCTGATACTATTTCGGGTTTCAACGTCGCTTGTCAGCCTACTGTATGTACCCTGGTTTTTTTTTTTTTTCTCCCTTACTTTGTGTGATTTTTTCTTTTTCCTTTGTGCCCCAGGACCTCAAGCACTGCTCGACCTTGATGGATGACGATATACACTGACCGGTACCATCATCTGCTTTATAGTTATAGGCTCTCATCTGTGGTCCGAGAGCCTCCGTCTTCGTCGTGACTTCAATAAATTTACCGGCGATCACGCTCTCTCTGACGGAGTGGATCACTCGTGGCTGTCACCTGCTCGGGCACTTCCTGTCCACAGCTATTGACTATCCCTTCCTCCCTTGACCTTGGTCGGACTTCCGCTCCTTTTGCCTTCCACTTTCGTTTGAATCACCGACAATGCGACCCTTTCTGGATGATGCCAAAAAGCGGGTGGACAATAAGCTCAGTACAAGAAGACAGTCTATGACGAACAGCCGGATGTTTTCCAGTGCGTTGCCCGAGCGCCTAAAGGATGACCATGACGCCCAGGTCGATTTCACCGCTCCGCCTGGTGCCTCCGGGTCTCGCGATGGTCACGTACCGTACATGCAACAGTCCATATTCTCCATGATTGCCGCCGTCGGCTCCAAATCTGACTTCCATACGCGCTTCGACGACTCGAGTGATAGCGAGGGAGATGGCGAGGGACGTCGTCGAAAACCCGGCAGAAAGATCCCACCCACTGCGGCCGGTACACCTCTCAAGGAAGCCGAGAACTTCAACCGGCCGACGGACACCAAGCCGCAGCCGGAGGAACGAGGTCGCCGTCATCGCAGGACGATATCGGAAAACAGGCTTTTGCGGCCCTTCAAAACAACCTCGAGCTTTCGTAAAGGGAAAGAACAGACAATACAAACCGAGCCCGCGTCGAGCGATGAGCTGTCCCGAGTCCCGTCTCCAAGACGTCCGCGCAGCGCCACCCCTCGCGCCGCCCCTGTTCTTAGTCGCATGGTGGAGGCTCAAGCCCTCCTTGACCCCAAGGCGGTTCCCGAGCAGTCTCCGTCAATGGCCGGGGGAACCAAGCACGATCCACAGCAGCCAGTTTCATCTGCCCTCTCTGTTAGGTTAATGGAGATGTTTGGTTATGAGTCTCCAGAGAAGGTCGTTGTTGAGTATGCCTGCTCTCTACTACAAAGTATGCTTCTGCAAGGGTACATGTATGTCACCGAAGGACATATCTGCTTCTACGCTTATCTCCCCCGAAAGTCAACCGTCGCCATCAGATCCGGCTGGCTCCACAAACGGGGCCGAAAGAATCTCCGATACACTCGCTATTGGTTTTCATTGAAGGGGGATGTTCTGTCTTTCTATGCGGATCCATCCAACTTCTACTTCCCCAGTGGTCATGTGGACCTCCGATACGGGATATCTGCCTCTTTGGTGGAGCAAAAGGACAAGGGAAAGGAGACGAAGGATTTCCAGGTGACCACCGACCAGCGGACCTATTATTTCAGAGCGGATAGCCAGACCAGTGCCAAAGAGTGGGTGAAATCGCTGCAAAAAGTCATCTTTCGGACACACAACGACGGCGACAGCGTGAAAATATCCTTTCCGATCGACAATATTATAGACATAGAAGAAAGCCCCATGGTTGAGTTCGCCGAGACATTCAAGATACGTGTTGTTGACAGGGAGACCTATGCCATCGATGAGGTTTGTGTCTCGGCTAACTGATATGAGAGAGTTCATCACTAATTTTTGGCAGTATTACTTCTCGTTCTTCAATTCCGGCCAAGACGCCTTCAACTTCTTGAAAAGCCTGACCCACGAAACAACGACAAAACAGTCTCAGGCATTATCGCCCAGGCGAGACCACGCCTCTCAGTCCAGACGTTCGCGAGGATCTCAGAATAGATGGTCACTGAGCAGCGCACTAAGTCAGCCACGAGGGATAGGAAATGTTGGCTCTCAACGGCGCCGAAGCGCGAGCGCTAGTCACGTCAGCTTCGGTCACGATGTAGTCGGAACGTCCCCTCCAACGAAGCAAGCCGATCCATCGGACTCCTTCTACAACTCTTTTGAGCATGCAGCTGAATCCTCGGCTGTCTTACAGTCCATGACAGACACAACAGAGTCGGCTAGCCAGATTCTAAACCGAAGTGATGTATTTCATTCCCCAACAATACACACGCTGGGTGCTCGGCCTTCTGGCGCAGAGAAGGCTGAACGCCGGCATTCTGATGATACGGCGCGGTGTGGAACTCATACTCCGGTCAACCCATTGGCTATCCCCCAACGGAATGAGTCGGAAATTCAGTATGGGATTAGCGAATCTGATCTGGAAGTACAGGGTTCTTCCAAAACAAATACCGCTACTCCTTTGAATGAGCTTGTCAGAGCGGGGGTCTATCCCCTCCAACGTGCCGCGGGAATCGCGGGATACTTGAAGAACCGGTCAAAGCAAATGAGCACTCTTCTGGCCAGCGAATCGATGGGGTACTTCGAAAAAGTGTCGGGAATGTGGGCAGGTGGTCGCCAGCATTACGGGGAAGGAGAAGACATACTACCGGAGGATCAGGACGTTGACCCCGAAGATAGGGAGGATGGCTGCAAGCATGGGGATCGGTTCCGTGCTCATTTTGCACTTCCGCCGACAGAGAGGCTTCAAGCAACGTATTTCGCCCATCTCCATCGCGTCCTTCCCTTGTATGGCAAGATCTACATCAGTCAGAAAAAGCTCTGCTTCCGCAGCCTGATTCCTGGGACCCGCACAAAAATGATCCTTCCCTTGAAGGATGTCGAGAACGTTGAGAAAGAAAAGGGCTTTCGGTTCGGTTACCACGGACTTGTCATCATAATCCGAGGACATGAAGAACTGTTCTTTGAGTTCAATGCGTCTGACGCTAGGGATGATTGTGCCGTAACGCTGCATCAAGGACTCGAGTCGGTTAGGTTTTTGGCAGAGTCGGGATTGCTCGCAAAACAGGAGAAGGACGAATCTGATGCCGCAAAGGCAGAGCATCTGATGTTACAAGAGGCCAGGATGGGCACTATCGACAGCGAAGACACCCAGGTTTCGTTAGAAGAGTCTTCAGAGCTTCATCCCATTTTTGATGATCCGCGGGCTTCAATCATCAACTTCAAACCCTCCGAGTCTCTGAGAATCACATGCCTTACCATTGGTTCACGCGGTGACGTACAACCATACATTGCATTGTGCAAAGGGCTACTCGCCGAGGGCCACAAACCTAAGATTGCGACCCACGCGGAATTCGAGCCTTGGGTGAGGAAGCACGGTATTGATTTTGCTCCGGTCGACGGAGACCCGGCAGAACTTATGCGAATCTGCGTGGAGAACGGAATGTTCACATACTCATTTCTGCGAGAGGCATCTTTGAAGTTTCGGGGCTGGATTGACGACCTCCTATCATCTGCATGGAAAAGCTGCCAGGGAAGCGACCTCCTAATCGAATCGCCCAGTGCAATGGCAGGAATCCATATTGCCGAGGCACTGAGGATTCCATACTTCCGCGCCTTCACGATGCCTTGGACTAGGACACGAGCATACCCGCATGCTTTCGCTGTTCCCGAGCACAAGATGGGCGGCGCCTACAACTACATCACCTACGTCATGTTCGACAACGTCTTCTGGAAGGCAATTGCGGGCCAGGTGAATCGATGGAGAAAGACTGAACTTGGATTGAAGCCGACAAACCTGGATAAGACGCAACCCAACAAAGTCCCCTTTCTCTACAACTACTCTCCTTCGGTGGTCGCCCCGCCACTTGACTATCCCGACTGGATCCGGATAACTGGGTACTGGTTTCTCAGCGAAGGAACGGACTGGACTCCGCCCGCAGAGCTGACCAAGTTTATTCAGCGTGCGCGAAAAGATGGCAAAAAGATTGTGTACATCGGGTTTGGCTCCATTGTCGTGTCGGACCCGTCTGCTCTCACACGGACCGTCGTAGAGTCTGTGCAAAAGGCTGATGTTCGCTGTATTCTGTCCAAGGGGTGGTCAGACCGTCTTGGGGATCCTGCGAGTGCGAAGGCAGAGATTCCTCTCCCCCCGGAAATACTTCAAATCCAATCGGCCCCTCACGATTGGCTTTTCTCGCAGATCGACGCAGCCGCACACCACGGAGGCGCCGGGACGACTGGAGCAAGTTTACGAGCAGGCGTTCCAACCATCATCAAACCGTTCTTCGGTGACCAGTTCTTCTTTGGGACCCGCGTTGAAGATCTGGGTGTCGGCATTTGTATGAAGAAGCTGAACGTGAGCGTGTTTTCACGGGCCTTATGGGAGGCCACTCACAGCGAGCGTATGATTGTGAAGGCTCGAGAATTGGGTGTACAAATTCGCAGTGTAAGTGACACCTCTACACTTCTGATGATGCGATCGATTTCTAATGTCAGTACAGGAGGATGGAGTGGCGACTGCTATTCAAGCACTGTACCGCGACCTTGAATATGCCACAACTCTAGCTCGGCAGCGCTCGATCGTTTCGTCCACGCCGTTCTCTCCAACACCCTCGGCCAAGACCATGGCTGAACAAGATGAAGATGAGGACGTCGGCGATTCCGAGGAGTGGACGTTTGTCGGTGACGACACCGACATTGACATATCCAGACGTGTGCGAGATAGAGCCGTATCTGATGCAGACATGCTACCTGAGCCTATTACCAAGTACCCGAGTCTCAGGGTTTAGCGGGATGTCTGATTTATAATTACGCCTGCATATTTGATGGACATGCCTCAGCGGGTTATCTTTCTTTGATTTACGATTGATGAATTATTTCTTGGTTACTTTGGGGTTGCTTTTTTTTTTTTTTTTTTTTTTTTTGATACAGATTGCATGGATAAGGCTTGTCTTGTGTTATTTTGTTTTGCTTTGTTGTTGTCGCTTGCTTTTTTTTTTTTTTTCTTTTTCTTGCTTCTATTTCCTAGCTTGGGCAATCTTTTACAGGAAGAGTTTGGGTGATGATTGATGACTTCTCAGTGGCTATACAGGCCATTTTGCTAATATTTCTAATGTTTTTTTTTTTTTGATTTGTTATGGCGACGACGCAAAGATGGCAAGCTTATCTATACTTTCCTAGCTTATGATAGACTGCTTTTACGGTGTATTTTGCTCAGAAACCATACAACCCATATATATACGAACCTCCTAAGATAAAGCCTAGAGACAGACCTTGATACAGCGCTTTTATTTGGCTCATCTAACCTGACTGGGGATATACACGAAGACGAAAGGGTGAATGTTTTTTCAAAGAGTTTAGAAAGAAAAGACGCAAGATTGAGCAAAGTCGAAGCGCGAACGTATGTCGTAGGCAGTTTAACCACTAGGGCGGCCCTTCTCGTTCTCATCATCTCCCTTCCCTTCGGCCTTTTCTTTCCGCCGCTGTACCACATCCCAGTTGTAGACACGAGCAGTTGCCACTTCCAGTGTCTGATTTTCAAAACGTCAGCCAATACCCAATCACTAAGATTAGATCTAGGGGGGCCGGGGCGAGGGGGGACATACCGTGATCTGCTCCCTCAGGAACTCCAAATCCTCCTCACAAAACGCCAGACTCTTCTCCGCCGCCACCAGCTTATCCTGCAGCATGGTCTCCGCCTCCGCAATGGGGTACGACAGCATCACATTGGCCCCGAGCCAGAGATACACCTCCTCCGAGTCCTCGGGGGAGACGGAGGCGCGCGCATAGAGCGTGTCGTTCAGCTCGAAGTTGGTCTCCAGCGGTCCCGACTGCGCGTCCCGGCGCATCTTCAGGAACTTGACCATCTCCAGCGTCTTGCGGATGTCGGGGATCTTTTCACGCAGGCCGGCGCCTCGTCGTTGCGTGTTGACTTCCATGAACTGGTATTTCGAGATCATCTCTTGGAACGAGCGGAGTGTGGCTTCGACGTCCGCGCGGGTCGATACGTAGTCGCCGACATTGTCGACGAAGGGGGCGACGGGGATCCCGCGGGGATTGGTTTGCGTCGTTACTGATCTGTTTGTGTGGTGTTAAATGGATGTGGTGGGTGGGTTTGTTGGTCGGAGGGAGGGGTATAAGGTAGGAGTTTTTTTGGAGGACGGAGGGGGAGATGGGAGATTTTATAGGTTTTCACTGGTGAGTAGGATGGATTCAGAAGGGGAGAACATACGAGCCGGGTTTTTGGTCGGCCATTATGACGGTGTAGACGAGCACCAAGAGGTTCTGGTCGACAGAGATGAAGGCCGACGAGCGCCAAACGAAGGAAGGAAAGTAAAGTCGATGTGGGGGGAAGCAGGTTGCCTGTTCGGGCATGGCGGCCCCCGTGCTTTCATCATGGCTTTCATTTCTCGTTTCCCCATCTCTACTCTCTTCTTTACTTTCTACTCCATCTTCCCTGTCCTTCACCAACCATGGACTATTGTCGATAATACTACCTTACTTCTCCTTCGATAATGGTCCGCCTGGTCACCACGCCTCGCATCGTCTCGGCCTTCGACGATGTCCCGTCCTCTTCCCGCCAGGAGCTTAACCTACCAGACACCTTATCTCTAGAGACCCCGATCGCCCATGATCAGTTAATCCGGTTGGCGCGATACTTTCGAACCAGGAATGACACAACCACCAGCAGCGATGACCGGAGTCTAAGTTCGCTCCTCCGCGGGACCAAGGTGTACGTTCCGCCGCCGCCGCCGAAGCCCGAACCCGTACGTCATGCCACCACTACTTATCCCTACCTACTAGCTAGCTACTTCACGCCATCCCATCAAGGTGTTCCCTGTATTGATACCAAACCCCACACAGAGTCCCGAATACCTCGCTTTAAAAGCCCGTCTCCTCGCCGCCGCCGAAGCAGACGCTTACAAACGCATGACTTCTCCACATCTCGCCGCGTCGTCGCAATCCCCGGCCTCCATCTTCTCTTCATCCACACCGACACTCTCGGCGATCCACGAATCGAAGTCATCAGGCGACCATCCGGCCGACGACTCGGATCCGCTGACGCCCGGACTCGTGCTGAACATCTTCCTCTCTGTCCTACTCACCGGGTTCAGCGTTTACTGGGCGCTGACAAGCTTCCGAACACCCGATTTACTGGTAGCGTTGGTGGCGACGGTGTGGCGGTCGTCGAACCGAACCGGCTCACAGGGTGGGGTGTCCGAGCCAGTGCGAGTCTTGCTATCGCTCCTCGTGGCGCTGATGGTCGGCGTCGCGGAGGTGTTGATCTATGCTATCTACTTACAGAAAGTTGAGCAGGCGCGGGCACGCGAAAGACGCATCCGAGAACGAAAAGTGGTGATGGAGAGTGACGAGGGAAAACAAGCTAATGACGATGATGGTTCCGAAGGAGGAAAGGGAGACGTCACCGACATACAGCCTGACGGAGAGAAAGAGGAGATCTGGGGCAGAGGACCGAATGGTGGATTGCGGAGAAGAGTACGGGAACGGTGGGAAGAGCAAGGAAAAGAAGAGGATGGGCAATGACCGTAAGTTGACGAGGTTGCCCCGTTTTGACCATGATTAGGACAAAAAGTTCTTGATACCCCAACTCAAATTTCGGTCGAGTCTTGCCAAGCTCTCGACTCAGATGTGTACAATATGTTATCAACCAATCTAAAACCAAAAGGAAAATATGCCGAAACAATGAGAAATTATGATGCACGAACAGAAAAGAACAATTACTTCCATCCATCAATGATCTACGTTTTTCATTGTGGAAAACGCAAAAGTATTAAGTTCTATCATGTTTTATTTCCCTCTATTAAATTAAAAAGCAAAAGCTATGATGGCAGCTAGCTAAAAGAGATCAAGAAAGGTCGAATAACAATGGCAAAAGCAAAGCAAAGCCTACACCATCGCTTTTGTAATCAAGATGCATGGGGAATGATGGCTGCTGTCTAATACGAAAAAACCACAAAAGGTCATTAGTGATCATCAGAAAGCAATCTGTCGTGTCGTGTCGTGTCGTTTCTTTTCTTGGGTCTTTTGTTCTTTTCTGGTTTGGTTGTTGAGAGATTGACTGTCCGTCCTGTCAACGAATCTCAAGAATCACCGTTCGTGGGCGATCCTGAAGGAGAGAGAAAAAAAGAAAACAAAGCACAAAACTAGGTAGGGTCTCAAACCCGTTTCTCTAACAGCAGAGTACCCGCCGGAGTCTTGCTACCGAAGCCCTCGTCTCGACTGAAGATCTTCTCGCCGCGCAGCCACGTCTCGCGCACCTGGCCGCGCAGGGTCCGACCCTGGTAGGGCGAGCACTTGTTGCGGAAGAGCATGGTACTGGGCTCGACGGTCCACTCGGCGGTGTCATCGAAGACGCAGATGTCTGCGTCGAAGCCCGGCACCAGGTCGCCCTTCTGGCGCTCCAGACCCACCTGCGCTGCGGTGTTGGCGCAGCAGAGCCGCACGATGTCCTGCAGGGCGCGCTTGGTGTTGGTGTCCTCGGGCGAGGCGGTCAGGCCCTTGCGTCGGCTGAGCTCGGTCCACAGGATGGGGAGACCCAGGCCGACGGAGGAGATGCCGCCCCAGGCGGAGAAGAAGCTGCCTTGGTTTTTATCGACATTGGCGGCAGCGTCTTCGTTGCCCTCGTGAGGTCCCGGGACGTGAGACGGGAGGAGCTTGAGGTCTGGGGTGCAGGGTGAGTGGTCGGACACAACGGTTTTGATGACGCCGTCGTCGGCGTGGCGTTCTAGTTCGGCCCAGAGACGGTCCTGATTCGATTGCGAGCGAATCGGCGGGCAGCACTTGTGCCGGGTGTCTCCGTCGCGGATCTCCTCGGCTGCCAGGGATAGGTAGTGGAAGCAGGTCTCCGCGGTGATGGGGATACCTTGGTCCCGGGCCTTGCGCAGCAGCGGGATGGCCTCCATGGCGGACAGGTGGACGATGTGCAGGGGCAGATTGGGGGCCAGATGGGCCAGGGAGAGGATCTCTTCCACGGCGCAGGTCTCGTACGACGAGGGTCGCGAAGCCAGGAAGGTGGAGTAGGCCTCCGCAGGACCTTCCGGAGTCTGGGGCTGATCGGAGTCGGCGGCGGTGATGGGCGGTACCATCTCGGCGTGGAACATGAGGGTGGTGGGTTCGTCGGCCAGCTCGACCATGGCCTTGCGAATGTCTTCCGAAGAGACGGCGGGGAACTCCTCAACCTAAAGGACACGGTGAGTACTGATACGTTGGTTTGACAACAGGGTACTGGAAATTCTTGGAAGGATACTTACCCCACTGTCGATCAGGAAACCTTTGAAGCCCCGGACACCCTGGTTGACGAGCTCCTTCAGTTCATGGGCATTTCCGGGGATGACGCCACCATAGAAGCCGACATCGACCCAGCATTTGCCGTTGGCTGCCGACAGCTTTTCTTTCAAGCCGGCCACCGTGGTGGTTGGTGGGATGGCATTGAGGGGCATGTCAATGACCGTGGTCACACCTCCAAATGCAGCGGCCTGGGTTCCGGTATAGAAGCCCTCCCATTCGGTCCGGCCAGGCTCGTTCAGGTGGACATGAGCGTCGACCAGACCGGGCAGCAGCACATGGGGGGAATAGTCGGTGTAGGGGGTCCCCTCAGGGAAATCCGAGGCCGGGATCACCGAGTCAAAGACGGCGGTGATCTTGCCGGTGGTGAGCGATACAACAATCGTTGCAGATGTCAGACGACCGGAAATCACCGCGCGCGACGAGGTGATGACCTTAATAGACGGAATTTGAGTGGGCTCCATGATTATAGGGGAAGGAGACCAGAAGGTATGGTGTTGGGTGGGAGAAGGTAAGAAGAGAGAGAGAGGAGAAGGAGTGACAAAAGACGAGAATGGATCGAATCTATCAGCTCCGACTCGAAAGACAAAGGAAAGATAAGGAGAGGGTTCCGGTGATAAGAGAGGCAAGGGAGTCACAACAAACGACTGATAAGGGCCAAAGCGAGAGAAAGACCGGTCAAAACTAATAGAGAAGAGAGCAGAGATAAGCCCCAGTCCGGGGTTGCGATAAGCCCGAATTTATAACCTCGCAATTGCCCCAGACGGAGTGGCTCTGATCGAGTAAGATGAAAATCATCAGAAAATTAATGGCGAAGATCCGAGGGGAGAGAAAAAAAAAAAAAAAAAACAATTAGAAAAAACAGGACATCGGATCCACTTGAGAACAAAAAAACAGCAAAAAGGATCCACACGGTGCCACCGGAATTGGGGCTTTCATTCTCTTACTCGATCGATTTGCGATAAGCAATCACCACCGACGTTGGTGTCGCTCCAGATACCATGAATACGCCAGGCTCTTTCATCATTATTGCTATGACGCTGTCGGTATTTGATGGGCGTGCGCTGCCCTGAAAACAGGCGACTATCGGCGATGCCCTCACTATTACCGGTTTTAGGCATACCATTGACCGTTTTACCCACCAACAACGAGCCTGTCGGGAGGCAAATCGGGGGGATGACAAAGAGCCAGACGAATTTCCGATGAAAAGATTCAGACCTGCTGGGCGGCCCCATCAACCGTGGTTCTGCATCGGGCGCCTCCGGCATCCGCCATCGGACGTCTCCTGAGGCAAATTATCGGCGTTTACTCGATCGAAACTCCTCATCCGCATATCCTTTACTCGATACTTTCACGTTGTTGGTCACGGATAGGAGTTCCCGGCACCTTCTGCGACAAGCATCGCGAAGCGACAGGTCTAGTCTGCTCCTGACTAGCCCGAATTCAGACCGGAAGTTGCGGCATGCGCTGGGCCTGCTGATCTGGACGGTTTTTCGGTTGGAGATGGGGATTGAGTGGTTTTTCCCCTCAGCGGACGATGGAACGGAGTCCTCCGTCAGGAACAATGTTCACATGATGATTGTGAATCAAGAAGGAAGATGAAGACAAAGAAAAGGCAAGTAGGGCTGCCGCTGCTCAGATGATCTTCGCCAAGATTCTGACTAATCGCTCCTCCTTCTCCCCTTCATTTCTCCCCCTTCTCTTTCTCTGCATCCCTATCCCTTCATCGACAATCATCATGACTACGGAGCATCATTCATGTTTCGCGTTCCCCTGACTTGCAGGCAGATCAATCTGTCCGTCAGATTGTCTCATCCCTTCAGGGAACAATGCTCGCCACGTCCTGCAGTCCGCCGGTCAGAGGCCTGGACCCTGAACAAATACGATCTTCCCGCCGCTAGACCAGGCCTCTCGCTGCCTAAGCAGCCTAACACAGCCTCGTTGAAAGACGCCAAAATGTGACCACTCATTATTGGTTTGGGTACTCGACCCTCGGGACCTAGACCGTCTTTCCCATGATCTGTTCTTTGTAGACCCGTGGTTCTTTCTGGATAGACCCTCTTTTTTTTTGGCATCCCAGAGCACAGACAGTGCGCTTCTTTGTATATACTTCCGCCGCCTAGACCATGACTATATCTCCTGTCTCCCCGAAATCCCCCCAGGACTTCAAGACGTCCGCCATCAAGGACGAGATCGCGGTCATTTGGTCCCAAGTCCAGGCCCGTGTCATCCAGTTGGCAGGGGGAGATGCCAATCAGATCCGCCAGAACCTCACCATCGAGAATGTCCTTGCCCATCTGGACCAGGTGCTGGAAGACTGCTCGCCGAAGGAAAGCGCTATCCGCTCCACCGTCGATAATACCTTGAAGTTTATCGACACTGTTGGGGGTATGGTCGCGGGCGGTGCGTCCGAAGTGAGTCTTCCTGCTTCTTCCCCGAGTTCCCGACCGTATCGGGGTTTAAATCAGCCTATGAGCACGTAATGGTCTAAAAAGGACACCGCTGATTGCGACGTCTGCGTGCGAGTTGAGGTCTTTGGCCCTGCCGAGCTATGTTTCAACGCCGTGAGCCTTGTCATCCATGCATGGCAGGGCTACCGAGACGTGTTCGAGAGCTTGGCAGGCCTGCTCGACAAATGCAGCCAATATCTGAGCCGGCTAGAGTACTACATCCGCGGTGGCATGGATGCCCGACTGGCCAAGGTTGCCTGTCAACATCTACAACTATTCGTAGAAATATGTGATCGCACCATCAAGTTACGACACTCCAAGCGGAGGAAATTGATGGTCTTTTCAAAATTCTTCTTTCTCAATGACAATGATATCCAGGACTTGCTTGACAAGATGGATAGTCTGGTCGATCGCGAAGGGCGTCTGGTCACGGCGCAAACCTTCAGTTTCGCCTCCCAAGCCGCTGTGGGCGCCAAGGAGAACCTAGCCATCAGCAAGGCCGTGAATAGTAAAATTGACATGCTCATCGCAAATCGCTCGGACCAAATAAAGGAGAACGATACCCAGCGCAGGCGGGACCTCATCCTGAAAAAGTTGGCGTTCGACGAGAATAAACTCGACCGTGAGAGACACGAACCTGACCCGTTCTGGCAGCGAGCATATCAGAACTTTCGAAAGCTGGTTGTGCCGGACACAGGACAGTGGTGCTTTTCCGAGCCTTTGTTCGTGGCTTGGGAACGGAATCAGGATACGAGCTCGCCCATTCTTGGGATTGAAGGCGTCGAGGGTACTGGCAAGAGCTACCTAGCCTCTACGATAATACGAAGACTCCGGAATCGGAGCTCGGTGGATAGTTGTGGCTCGCGCACTTTATTGGCCTTTTACTTTCTCGAGGGCGATTCAAAGGAGGAGCTAAAGAGGACTAACCACCTGGATCTTATTATCAAGTCTCTGGTCTGGCAATTCACACAGGCCGATGCATCGTATTTGAGATTAGCAGCCGGTGTATGCGAAGAAACGCACGATCTGGATCCTCATGAAATCCCGGATCAATTTTTGTTCAACAAAAACCTGGCACAAATCATTGATGCAACTTTCTTTATCGTCGTCGATGGGATAGGTGACATTATTGGCGATGCGTTGGTCAAGTTCCTTCGTAGGGTCTCGACACTCACGCCTGATCATCAGCGCGTCCGCGTTCTTCTGACTGGTCGTCCGAGGGCTTTCGAACAACTCGGGGCCATCAGAGGCATGTCCTTTGAGAAGATATCCATCAGCACAAGGAACCGGTCCGACGTGGAAAAGTACACGCAGTCCAGGATGGACCACATTGAAGCGCTTAAAGATACGAGCCGCATTGGTATCCCAGAGCTCAGACAGAAGATCTGTGAGAGTCTATGTGAGAAGACAGCAGGGGACTATTTCAGGATCAACACAATTCTGAAGCATATTAGCACGCTAGATTATGTTCATGATATTGATCAAGTGCTAAAGGATGCTGGAAAGGAGCGTTCCGAGCAAATTCTGGGTGAGATCGAGAAACTAAATCAAACGCTTAGCGCTAAAGAGATTGCGGAGGTAAACGAGATCATTCTTTGGATCCTTTACGGCAGGGAGTGGTTCAAGCCGCGCCAAATGGCGGCCGTGCTCTATGAAAAGAGTGGCGACCTCTCGCTTCTACCCTTACAGACAAAGTTACAAATAAAGTATTCTTTGTTTGAGGTGGATAGTGACGGTGATATTGACTTTCGATCTTATGAAATCACAGAATTGATACCCGGGAGACGCCAATCTCCGGACGGCGATGGAGAAGACTCGGCCTCCGACGCCACCAAGAAAGTCAAATCTTCGGAGGTTACGATTGTGCGCCACTTTCTGGGCACAGTCTGTCCACAGGAACTTTATGACCGATTTGAATTCGAGTCGTTCTTCGAACAGAAGCTCCGCGGCAGAGGAGGCCACATATACCGAGATGATAAAGATACGGCTGAGGTGAAGCTTGCGGTCACCTGCTTGCGTGTTCTGACAGAGCAAAGAGATGGACGGCGCGAGATCCTTCGGCCATACGCAGTGAGCTACGTTCTACAGCATCTATCTTCGGTGGATCTAGCTTTTGTGGATCGAGAATGGAAAGCTGCCGTCGGGCCTCGTCTGTTGAAGCTATTTACCGACGCATCATCGACAGACGCATTACTTTGGACGAAAGATCTGGAAACGGCAGCCATATTTGCCTGGCATGCGCGTTCTGCATGGCTCGACAGTAACGAGGGTGTGACGGAAGTCCTTCGATGGTTTAGAGACTCGGCCGTAGTGTCGAGTATCTCTGACCACAAGGGAAGAGGTTGGGTTACCAACCTTGTTGCCAGCTCGTCACCACAGATGGATCTCATTGAATCATTTGTGAAAAGGATGGCGGTCCACTGGCTGCGGGAAACTTCTCCTCAGCCTCTAGCCTGCAACGCTTTTTCGTTTCTGTTCGACTCTATGCGCAAGGTTTGTCATTCTTAACATTCACTTGTTGGACGGCATGGTTCTGATCAAATAAACTTCCCAGATGAAGCATGGTGAGAGATGCGAAGAGCATTCAACACTCAATGATCAATCCGATCCTACCATTGAAAGTATTTACAAAGTAGAGAGTTGGTGCCGCACATTACTAGAAACCAAAGAGGCAGATTCTTTATGGGAAGTACAGGTAGCTACAGTTTTACAAAACTTCTCATTCGAGGTCGAAGCCCAAAAACGATGTCGGAACGCCTTGGAGCTTGATGCAGCCAATTGGCGTGCTTCTTTCTACCTAGCTCGCGCAATTGCATCCGACGAGGAGGCCATCAAGATACTGGAAGATGTATCAACCCGCCTCCAACAGGACAGCGAATGGATGCAGGAAGGCTTTCACAGAAAAGTGCTTGCCGAAATGCTCTTCGACTTAGGACAGAGATACTGGTCCCTCGAAAAGTTCGATCTTGCCACTCAGTCCTACAATAGATCGATCGAAACCAACTACACTGGCTACGATCGTGCTTTGGTGATTCTTGAACAGTATCAGGGTCAACACCGATGGACGGATATTGTGGCCTTGCTGGGAAAGATCCAAGACACCTACGAGAATACGCAAGCTCTTTCCGACATGCTTGTCAATCTTGCCACCAAGGAGAGTATACACGAAATCATATTACAGACAGCCATAGAGACAGGGCAGTTCAGTCTCTTGGAACAGATGTACGATGGCGCTATCAAACTGGCTTCTGAGTTACAGGCCTATACGAGCCTGTACTACGTTCGATATCACTTTGCCAACGCTCTCTCCCAAGAAGTAGAAAATGAAGAACGCGCAGTCGCACTCTGGGAAATTGCTCTCAAGGACGATCTCCCTCGGTCGTTCCTGGATGTCGAGGACATTCTTCCCAGCCTCACGATCAAGCTAGCCCCAGTCTACCTGCGACGAGCAAGAGCCGCCGAGCACAACTCAGAAACGGCCCACGAATACCTCCGCCGAATTTCAGAGATTCTACCAGACGAGGTCGCCGAGAACAAGATCCTGTTCCCCGCAAAGCTTTACCTATCTCGATACTACCAGATGAAGGGGGACCAAGCCAAGGCAAACCAAATTGCTCGTAGCGTCGTCAAGATATCGCTGGAGATCCTGTCCGACGACGATAAACACAACGACTACCTAGCGTACTGGAGACTCCTCCTTGTCTTCTTACCCCTAGACGATGACCGGAACGCATCCGCAGCAGTCATAATGGCCGCACTCGCAAGCCAGTCATCCCTAGATACGAATACCGGCCGAGAAGAAGCCCTTCTCGAGAATCTACAAGACACTGCTCCCGAAACCCCAAAGCAAGAGACCCCCGACAAGACAGAGAAGTCCCAAACCAAAGCCACTCCCCCGATCGACACCACCGTGGACAAATCACCAAGACAAGGAGAAGAACGTCCTACTAGACCAGAGCCTCGTCCTATCTCTACTAGTCCCACAACTGCATACTTCACCCCTGACTCCCCCTCCTCACCCATTGCCGACCTATCTCTCTTCCCTCCGCAGATCTTCGCGGTCTGTGACGGCGAATGCGGTCATTACTGGGAAGCCGCCAGCGAAATGTGGTGGTGCAAGGACTGCATAAACCTGACCTTCGACCGGGACTGTTTCGAAAAACTCCAGAAGGGCACGTTGCCGCTGAATATCTGCGACAAGAACCATGAGTTTTTGGTGATCCCTCAGTGGGATCATGACAAGATGCGGAAGATTCCGAGGGGGTATGTGCCGTATGGCGAACGGGTTATTTCGTTGGAGGAGTGGAAGGGGATTATTAGGAAGATGTATATTGAGTTGGATGGGTAAATTTGTTTTCTTTTGTTGGGGTTGGATGTCGTTAATGCCGGTAGTGTTTTTGCAATGAATATATATCCGTTCTTAAGTTGAAATTACGCATGCAACAACTTTTCTTTCCTTTCCGGATTACATTTACTCGGCGATAAACTTCTGGCATCGATAAATAGCTAGGTTTAAGCAGAAAAAGATCACAGGGCACTATAAATCAAGGTGAAATAATTAAACTGAACACTAGTCCGAAAAAACCAGCACCCCAAAACTACAAACCGATTTCCTTCAGAACCGATAACCGAAAGCCCTCACTTCCCATGTCCCTAAATAAAAATCCGCTAAAAGCCATTCAACCAAATAGACAACCCCCAACCCTTAGGCCGAACCCGTAGAAACAATCTCCACCCCACACCCAGCAGACAGCTCCCCGTCCTCCCCATCAAACTCCACCACCTCATATGCGGACTCACAAAATTCTGGTTCTCGATAAGTCTTATCCAACCATGCCAGCATGGCATCGCAGGCACGCGGGAAGATACACTCGACGTTCAGCGCTTCCCCGGACGAGAAGCAGTTGCAGCCGTGTTCGGCGGCGCCAGGGACGGGTAAGCCGAGTGGTTCTTCGGACAGGACGTATGCGCGGCAGCGGCTGGCGATGAAGGTTGCGAAGGAAGAGCCGGGAAAAGGAGGGGTAGGGGAGGTGGGTGCGGTGGTGGTGGAGTCGACATCGACATTGACATCGATATCTGCGTTGGTGCTGAGCTCTAGGTGAGTGAGGTGGAGCGGGTTGGTTAGGCAGATGGAGTTGATGCGCGTGTGCCAGGTTTCCCCTGTTCAGGTCTTGGTCAGTTGGGATTGAAAGTGAGAGAAGCATAGTAGTGAACCGTAATGATGGTGTAGTTGAGAGAAGAGAGAGGGAGAAAACATACAACGATCAGCTAAATACCTAATCGCGCCCAGTCCACCGTCCGCGATACCAACAACCTGAATCTGCGCATCTGCGCGGACAATACGACTCCCGGGGGCCAGGATTTCGTCAAACACGCAGTGGATATGCTCCTGCCAATCGCCATTCTTAGGGATCTTGTTCCGGTGTGTCATGGTTAACGGTGTATCCACGGCCGATGCACGAGGCAGAGCCAGCCATGACTGTAGCGTCATGGCGCTCTGCGAGCCACAGTGCCAGATCAGTTGGCCGGTATTTGCTAGGACAAGCGCCGTATCGGAGTGACTGGGGACTGGTTGGGGAGAAGCGGTTCCGTTTGTGCCAGTTCCTGGACGTGAAGAATGGTCTGGATGCAGAACGGCACGGGCAAAGCGTACTGCGGAGCCGATGTTGATGCTCTCTGCGCCAACGCTGCGGTACGCCCAGATGGCCAAGTCCTGTACAGGCTCGCCGAGTACGACGATAACTCTGGACGCAGTTGACAGGTTCGAGGAGACCAGGACTGGGACATGAGGATCACCAGGCGTAGAAAGAAGCGGGAGTTTCAAGGTTGCCAGGCTGAGAGCACGTAGACGAGACAGGACAATATTGCGGATGCAAGCTGCAAGCATCATCATTAGTATCGAATCATGTGCTTTGTGCTTCTTTGGTCAAGGTATCATCATCCACAAGTCTGGACCAAGGTGAGGAGTGTCATGGACGTACCATTCATCACTTCCCTCTGCCGCTCGTTCCATCTTGGGTTCTTGTTGATTTTGAACTGGAATTCTTGCTCGGGGTCAGAGATTTTGCGAATCTTGTCCTTGTCATTGATAAAGTATCTAAGACCGCGGGGTAAGTTTTTGTTTGTTCTCCAGATGTTTGGGTGATTGTTCTGTCTTACCCCAGTTTGTCCAGCTGGGCTGGAAACTCAGGGTCTGCTGGGAGGTCGTCTCGACGGAAGACGAACATTGTGAAAATTTTATCAGATTGTATGGAGGAAATATCTGAGTGAAAATGGCCTGTGGATCAATTAATAGGAGATAAAAACCGAGGAGAGGGAGATGGGGGTCGAGAAGGAAAAGTATATGGTAGCTGCAGGTTCCCGAAAAGACGTGAAGACACGAAGCTCATTTGCCGGAGTGAATTGTACCAACAGAAGAGACAGTTCAATGATCTGAATAGTCAGAGAGGCTATTAACAGAAGACTCTGGCGGTGAAGGTTAATATTCTAGAGCATTGACTTGCTTCATCACTGATGCTAGATACTCGAAGCACTCAGATTCACGTCACATCTCTCAAAGGTAGGTAAGTGGTTCAAATCGACCCAGAAGTACATTCCACATCGAGATACATTTCAGCATATAATACATATGTTCAAATAAGGACAGAGAACAAACGCCATTCGTGCAAACCAAACCCAACCAGGTGGCCGAAGTTGCCACTAAAAGAGATCGATGGATATCGCAATATCCCGGCAGTGTACAACATTCTATATTCTTATCATTCCCTCCCCCTTCTATATTTTCATCCTCCATCTACCAGCTTGCCTTCTTCACACCTGGTAAATCACCTGCCAGCGCCTGTTCTCGAAATTGGTACTAGATAGCAACTGCATTAGTCGGGTTCACCTCGGAGATACCGCCACCATCTTGAGCACTTACTCTGGCAATTCTAAAATCACGGATGATACCACGTGCAATACCACCAGCGACACAACGGTTCTTGATCTGCGTGGGACGAGTGTAGGCGTGCATCTGAGTGAGCTGCAATTGAGCCTGCGCGCGGGTACGCTGAGGGAGGGAGGTGTTGCGGATGATGTAGCGCAGAGCTTGGCTGTAGAAACCATCGCATTAGCTAAAAATCTCCTCTAATTTCTCATATGACCAAGGTCCTAAAGACCCAGCCATGCGATAACAGCCTTTCTCTCGAGAACGGTGCTAGGCAGATCGTACCGTTCGGGCTCGTACTGCTCGAAAGCCTTCCGCTTGGTGTGGTCGCGAATCGCGCGGATGTTGACGAAACCGCCGAGGTCTAGCTTCTTCGACCGGAAGAACGACATGGTGACTGGATGTCTGAGTTGAGGGACAAGGCGCAATGAGGTCTGTCGGTTTGGCCGCAGTTTGGATGGATTTCGACGGCTTCTCCGCGGGTCTTGGCGCCGGTCACGGGGTTGCCGTATAGGGATTAGCGCGGACAGTGCTCTGCGCTTTTGATCCGATGCATTCGCTCGACTTTGTAGGATATACGGAGAGAATCTGTGATACTAGAATACAGAGTGTAGTTCCAGGTGAATTAATGCAGATACAGACTTGTTTACTCAGAGAACATGGTTGTTGAGCCGGTGGCGGCCGACGCTGGAAGCAGAATTTGATGCCGGGTCTGGTTAAAGAAACCAACTAGCGAATTTAGAATGATTCTAGATGTTGATGAATTCGTCTACTAGATCCTGAGCAAGAGGCGTTTTCTGTCAGATCGTGGCAGGCGCAATGCTTGGTTTGGTTCCTGGCCAATTCCATGCTGCGAACAGCAACTCAGTCCCTAGACTGATGGAGAGCACGCTAGGAAAGAACTATTAAGCAATGCAACATGTAGCGGCCGCTAGATACGAATATTAATTAGTATCCTGCTTGCGCTGTACAAAAGCTTACCCTTATACTGGCAGAGTTGCTTCTTCTATCACATAAGACCCCAATTGTGCTTGTCGCGTCGGTGGTCCTGGAATTGAAAGATAGGATTAAAGAGACACGAGTTACAATCCTTAAGGTAGTGATACAACTTGTCAATTCGTCAATATGTGCGATGACGGTGTATTCTATATGCTAGTACAGAGCATCTGCCCGCAGAGCGGAACCAAAAGCGAAACAGATATCCGGGCTCATCAAGCCATCCTTAAACCTCCTGCGTTCGCCATAATAACGTTGTCCGACATTATTGGGATTAATTTAGTGCTTAACGTTCTTGGCGTTAGGGTTGCGAGGGTCGTTCTTGAACTCGGCGGCTGGTAGGAAAGAAGCGCGGTTAGTGTTGACACTCTTGAAATTTCCAATAAGGCGTTTGCGTCGGGGCTGTATGCTTCATCCCAAGCAGGGTGGACTCCAGAGGATGTGACCGGGTGAACTCACTGTTCATCATGGCGTTGGCAGCCGAGTTGATGCCGTAGAGGATGACCGCGCCTAGGAATCGCTGTTAGTTTCGGAACCGCCAGCGCCGACACAGATGAAGCCGATGGATATCTAGGACGCGGCACGAGCTAGTCACTCGCAATAAGACGAAACTGCCGAACATCCGAAGATCCATATGGAAAATTCAACTCGACATACCGGCAGCAAAGAAGGGAGCCATGGGCCGGGCTGTAAAAGACGAGACCGTTAGTTGATATTCGCGCTCCGATCCGACGGAACAGGGAGGATATGCCGGCATAGACTTACCAACGGGGGCGGGGAACTTCTTTCCAAGGAGAGACATGGTGGCAAGTGGTTTTCTAGACGAAGTGGTCTTGACTTGGAGGAGTAGATGGAGATGATGCAGAGAAGACGAGGAGAAGCGGGTACAACGAGGTTTGTCCGGAGGTCCGATACCCGGCCGCTTTAACCATGAGGTCTTGGCAGGTGGCCGCTTTTGCCGGATCATCGCCCCGCCTGGAAACAACCATAACAAACATTGCATACATCGTCGCATAGTGCTGTCAGTCAGTCTTGAACAATTCAACATCCTGCGCAATTGATTCAACCCTCTTACACATTCCACACAATGGCTGCCTCTCTCGCCGCATCAGTCGACTCCCTCCAATCCTCCCTCAACCTCCTAGACTCTTCCATCGACACTCTCGACGCTGGAATCAGCGACTTCCCCCGCCTCTCCAAAGTCCTCCAAACCACCCGAGTAAGAATCAACGCCCCCTCACAACCCCTGGCAGTACAGGCTTCTAACCAAAAACAATACTAGCACTTCGAACTTCTCCCCGAACCAACCCTCCGCGAGGCCCAACAATCCCTCCTGGACGAAATCACCCCCAGCATCGCCCATCTCCTCTCCCTAGCGTCGAACCACGTCGAGAAGCTCGCCCGTCGCGAACAAGGACTCCGTGCGAAATGTGAGCTGCAGGAGGGAAGACTGTATTCGGGCGAGAGCCGCCAAGCCCCGAGTCGTCCGCAAAGGAGCAGCGCATTCGGCGATCGATCTAAGGCCGCCTCCGCGGCGAAAGCGGCCGAGTATCGACGGCTGGTTCAGAAGAAGGAACGGCTTCAGTATGCGGTCGAGAGGCTGGAGTTGCAGGGTAAACAGCGGGAGCGGCAGTTGAGGAAGAGTATGGCTTTTCAGTAGGGTGATGGTTCTGGACCGCCGGGCCAATTTACTGCACACACTCTGTTTGTCTTGGATAAAGACGCAAATCTGAGAAAGGCACATATTGGCGGGGTATGCGAGCCTAGCTTGATCCTCGTTGTTCTGAAATGAACGGGCAATGAAAGTGCTCGCCGTGCTCATTGCTTGCCTCGGGAGTTCTTGCACCACGAAGAAAGACTCGATTATCACAGCCTTCGAGAAGACCAAAGGAAGACAAAACGACGACGGCCTTCTTGGTTGGTAACGGGGAGAAGGTCTGGCTATGCCACGTCTACAACGCCACCTTTTGTCAGTGTTCCCTTGTTGGAGTATGATAACAGAAGATGATACTCTGGGACTCGAAACAGGCTGGTCGATCGGCTTCGAAGCTGTGAATCAGGTGTTCGGCAGCACCGAATGTACATAGAATCATTAATAACGAAGAGATGAGATATGGAGATGCTAATTTGAGTGAGGAGCTCAATTAGATACATTATTTATACATAATTTTCAAAATGCAGCCATATATCGTACACATATGATACAAGTCAGACTAGGTCATATCTGGATCAAGTCTGCTTTTCACCCAAAGAAAACCCTCTCGTAAACAACACTAACGCCTGCGTGCTTGGGGAGTAAAGGCCTCCAAGAAATCCAAAATTCAAGACTATTCTTCACCACTGAATTTAGAAGCTGTATATTGCTTCGTCGCCTGTCGCAGTTTCTTCTTATCTGCAGCCTTCTTCCAGCTAGGAATAGTTTGACCCTTCTTCCTTGGCGGGATGGCCAGTTCCGGCCAGCTCGACGAGCTCATCTCTCTTTGGTGTTCAAGTTCGTCTTTTTCGGCATCACTGAGCTCTTCTTTGGCAGCTGCACGTCTCTGCAGTCTTTCTTTCTTGCCCTCGCCATGTTTATCTCCAAGTCTCAGGTTTCGGTGAATGCGAGTCTTGGCACCAAGGGCCCATAGATCTCCCCAGCGTGCTTTGCGGGCATCCTTGTACGCCCTGCGACTGAAAGAACGAGGAACGGTCCAGCGTTCGATGTTCCCCGCGGGCGTGCACGAGTCAAAGATGATGTGTCCGCGACGCTTGATAGGGGGATAGACAATTCGAGGGAGCGATAAGGTGTGGAAGTTCTGGCCGCTGCTAGAAGCACCGTCCTGGCTCGCTGGTGGCGCATCATCCACCTGCGCCTCTTCGGCAGGGGCATCATCAACGTGCTCATAACCTGCAAAGGCAGCCTCAGTGGCTTCGGAACCCTGGACGATGCCTTGTGTCTCACGAAGATCAACGCCACGCTGCACAGCGACATAACTAAACCTGACGTCCTCGTGGTTCCGATCCTTAGCCCCTACAATGCGTTGCAAAAACTGGGGCCTGATGTATCTTTGCTCGAAATGACAGTAATCCCTGCGGCCCTTCGAATGCCCATCCATGTGATACATGGGGCATTTGCCATGGTTGGTGCAAGGAGCTACGATCATGCCGGCTTCTTTCTGAACGTGCGTGTCTTCGCTCGGTGACTCAGTCAGGTTTTCGTACTGCGTAGAGCCGGGGCTTGCTATATGACGCTTGAGCAGCATTTCACGAGCTCCAGCAACCGCCTCGAATCCCCTCTGATGTCCCTTTTCAAGCAGAATCAAGACACCGCCATTCGGGTTGAGCAGGTTCCACAGGTTCTCGACATGCTCTTTGCGCATGTATTCCTCCTCAATGCCCAGCAAAGAATGCGGGGCGATAATAACATCGTATTGTTTGCGCCGCGGGGGAGCTCTTGAGTCATCCAGCGTCGGTTTCTCACGGACATGAACATAATCCGGAAGCCGGGGAAGAAAAGACGTGTTTTCAAGCATCGCACTGGCGCGGAGCTGGAGGCTTTCAGATCCCGCAACCACCGTGGATCTGCCCACCGGGTATGGGCTGCCTTCGGGTTGGTCTGGCACCATAAGCTCCCATTCTGCACGAAGAACGTCTCTCCATGCGAGAACACCAGCTCCTCCTGCGCTAGCATCGAGAACGTGCGGACCCTCCTCCTGAGACATCAGTCCACGAATCCATTCGGGACCCAAGCGCTTTCGAACTTCTGTCAGAACGCTCAATGCAGAGGCGTACAATCCCGGATATAGAGCAGCGATGTACGCATTGGCTTCCATTTCGGTCATGTGCCGTTGCGACGCCGACAACGGTATCGGGGTCTGGGGCGTTTGAGCGCGCGGGATTGGAGTATAAGTGGAATGAGGAAGTCTTGAGCCGCCGAATGTGCGACGAGCAGCCTCTGAAATGTGTTTGTTCGAGAAGTCCGACAGGATCGCAGAGATAGGGCCTGTCACGGTATCCTTAGGCAGGTAAATGGTGCTGGGATCGGTGGCGAACTTTCCCTCGACCGTTCGGGGATGAAGCCGTGGTGCATCATCATGGATTGTATCATCCCCAAATTGTTCGAGCATAATGTCTCCCCCGAGCTGCTCGGCGATTTCTCGTGTTCGTTGCATAGCAGCGGTCTCGTCCTCTAGGGGACCCGTCTCCATATCGTAGACCACCGAAACCTCTTCTTCTTCCTCTTCAGACACAGCCTCCTCGACATCCACCTCTTGCCAACCTCCCTCGCCATCTTCACGGTATAATGTGTTCAGATCTTCTTCGTCCTGAACTTCAAGTTGCTCCGTATGTTCTTGTACCAAAATGGGTTCGCCATATAGTTGGGTATATAATTCGATCTCCGTTGCGTTCAGGTGACCCTCCGGGAGGGTGTCTCCGAATTCTTGTCTCGCCGATCGCACGCGCGCTTCCAACGTTTGAGCGTCTCGATGACCGATTGTTTGACTGAATACATCATCTAGCTCGGGTCCATCGAAATTGAGGGCCTCAAAGTAGTCTTCCAAGAGATTTAGGTCATCCATAAGCACAGCTAATTTCATTTCATTATCGTTGATCTCGTCGATCAAGGCGTAGATAGCATCTTTCCGTTCGGTGTTAGCCTCTGCCTCCGCAGGTGGCGTCGTAGATGAATGTCGTGCCCCGAGGGTCCTAACTCCATGGTTCAATCCAGTATTTGCAAGCAGCGAAGCTCGCACGGCAGAATTAAGCGATAAGCCATTTGGCGCGATGGCGTCGCTGCGTCGTCGAGTTGGTAGGAAGCTGGCAGCTCCGCGGAGCTGTTGCAAGCCGGTTTGCGGCGGTCGATTCGCGATCGGTCGTAAAAGTCTGTGGGAACATGGCCGACTTGCCCGCGCTGCCGAAGTTCTTGACAGCATCCTCAGACCTTCTGCCGCTCTGCAAACAAACGAATGATTCGAGGTTGGAAGAGAGGAAGAAACAGCAACGCCACTGGAGAGCAGCGACAGGGAAAACCTGCGCCAAGACCTGCGCGTATCAAAAATGGCTGCGCTATGATTGGTCGGAAGGATCTTCAGTGAATGACATAATCTGTTTTCTCCCAATGCGGTAATCCGGCCAGGAACCGGGCATCATCTGGGAATTTCTATAGTTCATGACGCACGGATGAGGCACAAATCAAATGGTAACCATTTACAAGTAAACTGACTCTATGCACAATTATCTAAGACTGGGTATCACTCTCTGAATCCTCACTGCCCATCAGAACCTTCAAGGCCGAGATCCACTTCATCACCTCATGTTGTAAGGCAGTCAGTTTAGCCATGACTGCCATCAGGCTGGGATCCTGACTCTCCACTCGCACCTTCTCCTTCACTTTGACCTCTTCGCCTTTCCAGGTAAAAACATCACCAGCCTCGTCATGCGGGCGATGGCGAGTACCGAAGATCCGATCCCGCAGGTTGAACCCGGTCAACGAGATATCAGTCGCAAAGGCAGTTGGAGTGTGATTGGGGGTGGTGGGCTCGAGGGTCCTCAGATACAGCACGAGAGCTGAATCTGCAATCGAGAGGTGGAATGAAAGCGACGGGGGAAGGGGAGGATCAAACATCTTTACAGCGTCGAGTTAGCGGCCACCAGAGCATAGAGCGAGATGAACGTGCAGTCCCGGCACGGCATCTAGTAAGACTTACCTCCTCAGCTGCACTAGTTTCCCACCATTTGCCTCTGACTTTATCACTCTCGCCCTTCAGCATTTGCCGAGCCTCGGAGATGGTCTCATGCAAAAGGTGTAATTGACCGAATATAAAACTCGCATTGAGCGGGTCCCCGGTCCATGTGCTAACGTCCACAACATCGAGACTCTGACTGACCAGGTTTCTCACCGAGGCCAGTTGGTTTAACATGAGTTCTGGAGCATCTGGGCCGGTTGACAGGCACAATCGAGTTGTGGGCGAGCCACGCACCGATGCAAGGGAGCTAAGGCGTAGCTGGATATCCTGTTGCATTGACGTAATTCAGCGCCTTTGTGCGTGCAATTGGGCAGAAAATAGAGCACTTTCAAAGTGCCGGAAGGGCAAAAGTTTAAACAAACATACGCCTTTCACAATTTTGGTACCAACTCTTGTGACGAACCCTTTTACATTCTCGGATCGCAGAGACGATAGGACCAATGTGCTACCAGGCTCTTTGGGAGCCAAAAGCGCTTCACATTCATGGAGACCTTCCCTCAAGGATGCTAGCGAGTCCTGCAAATTGCGCAGTAGCCATTCCAGCTCTTTCGCCTGTATAGAAGGTCAGAAAGGCCAATCGAGTTCCACCAGTGCTGGAACAATGATTTGGTAAGCAAAGCGTGGGATGAACAAAAGCACCTACCAATGCGCTGTCGGCTTCCTGCTCCAATCGTTCCGGAGGCAGGGGAGGATATGCCCAGGTAGCCATCTTGCAGATCGGACCAAATAACAGAGCAGTCGGCTTCTCCAGCCCTGGGTTTCGGGCAGTCGGATATGCCTAGTGTCCCTTAGGTCTTAGGAGCGTTGGATAAGGAGCTCTGGGCCCTAGTGATGCAGTTCACCGCAGACCGCCAGAAAAAAAAGACGGTCGCATTAACTCCCACGATGATCCACCGCGACCCAGTCGGACCAGAGAGTGTCAGCCTAATAGATTCAGGAGCGACGAAATCAAGGCTCGTGGGTGGTGCAACGTCAAATAGAGCAGCGATGGGATTCTGCGACAACGTCATGGACCCCGTGCCATGCTAACCCGGTCGGGGCTAGTCGGGACATAGAGTTCGGTCTAGCCGAGGACAGCTAGCGGGGTTGCAATAACGATGACGTCGAGATCTCCCGGCGCTGCTCTGGACATGGACGACCCGGCGATGATGAACGCTGCAGAACCTTCGATCGAGGGTGCAGAACCGCATGATGCGTTCTCATTATTATATCACTACTCTGCTCCCCTGCCGACCCGAGAGGACGTCACCGGTACCTCCGGAGATCCGTCTTATTAGTTGAAAGTCCTACCAGTGCCATCTGGGTCTGCAACCCTCCAGGATTTTTTGTCGCTCCCTGCGCCTTGACTTCTGAGTACTTTTTTTGCTCTTTCATACTACTGAGCGCACTACTATTGTCGCGATCGCCATCTCACTTGACGGTCGAGTTGTCTATACAAGCAACTTCCAAGCCGAAAGCGAAGGAAACGAGCCTTAGCAACCATGCCTTTGAGCAGTACGTTTCACCGAAAACTTAGTGTTCTACATTTCGAGCACACTCGTTGACATGGAGACTGTATAGGAGCGGCGCTGGGCTTTCTCGGCCTATTCTTCACAGCCTCAGCTCTATTGCTGATGTTCCTCACCATTCTCGGTGGAGCAAAGAACTCGAACCCTTTGAACCAGATCTATCTGCTTCAGGTCGACACGAGCAATATCCCCGGTGCTCCCGATCTATCTCGATGGACCTTCTGGAATATATGTCGTGTCGATGCAGATGGGAAGAGTCAGTGTGGAAAGTCGTACCCCGATTTCCCCTTTGACCCGCCAAGTCACCGAAACTTCGACACTACGACCAACATTCCGCCAGAGTTCGTTGGGTAAGGCGACTTCTGAACAATCTTGCCGCGCCTGTACATGGACTAATAATGCGATTGCAGATCGAAGCACTACTTTCTAACCTCGCGGTTCATCTTCCCCTTCCTGATCATCGCCCTGTTCTTCGCCGTGGTGTCTCTCTTCACCGGATTCTTAGCCATGTGCACTCGCATTGGAAGCTACCTCTCTTCCCTCATGGCTTGGGTTGCTTTGTTCTTCCAGATTATCGCTACCTCTTTGATGACGTGAGTGGACTTTCCTTCTGTGACCTATCGCACGAGGCATTAGACCAGTTTGCTAATATCGCAAACAGCGCCGTTTTCGTCCAAGGCCGTAACAGATTCAGTTCTAACGGCCAGGTCGCCAAGCTTGGTGTCAAATCGTTCGCCTTCATGTGGACTGCGGTGGCTTGTCTTCTCTTGTCTTGCGTCCTGTACTGCATGGGCGGCGCTGTCGGCAAGCAAGAGAAAGGATACAGTGGGCGCGAGCACCGACGTCGTGGTTTCTTCTCCACCCAGCGATCTCGCAGCGTTCGGAGCAACAAGGAGGCGAACCCATGATCGATTCATTGCGCATCGCATCTCCGAGCTATCAACGCCGCTCGCACGACAAAGATGGATCGGCTGTGGTCATTTTTCGCATACCCGCAAGCCAACCAGATCCAGTTGTATGTTCCAAGGATATCCATCCTACCACGCTTGAATGTTTTCTCTGGCAAATGCAAAAATTTTAAATCTCACTCGAGTCTGCTAAACGTGCTTTTGGTATGACTCAAAAGAGATACCCCACGCTTTTCGTTGTTTGTCCAGTCCCGCGTACTAATCACGTTTCCCTGTTATGCTTTAACAGTATCTTTGCTTGCGCTGGGTGATCTTGTTGCCCTACGCTTGCCTTAATAATTCTTTTTCTCGAGTTATGTTGATGGTCTACGTGTGATTTCCGATTGAATGACTTGTGTCACGAGTGTTGTTTTCATGTCCGATATCTAGTAATTGTAATATAATGGAAAGTTATTTTATACTTGATGGTTTGAGTGGAACTCCGGATTGCAGTACGATCTACAAAAAGCACCATAATGTTTACTTCGAAATCTATAAATTTCTATAAAAAGCAACCTGTATATATACTTTTTGAAGAACCTTCATCGATACATTCGTCATCAAGAAATCATTGCAAAGACAGTGTACTCCGTAGGGCATAATTCTGTTGACCTCGGTGTTTTCAGCTGACTCAAACCATCGGTCCAGTTTCTCTAGCGAAGGAATATGCAACATAAAAAACAGAGAGATAGAGCAACATGAGGCACAGAGTTTAACCAGAAAAAGAAATTTCATATTCTAAATGGTTCATAAACAAAAGGTGCAGGACATAAAGCATGAAAGCGCGGGTCCAAGGATATGAGAGGGAAGTTTCATCAAAAGGAGAAAGGAAGATACTGTGTAATCACCTAGATGAAACAGTCTAAGGAGCCTGGACGGCACCGCGAACAGCACTCTGGCCTCCAACCTCACGGGCAGTGATCTGCAGACCCAGGTCGGCGTTGACGTGAACCATCAACTCGACCTTGTTGCCGGCCTTGACGCCCTTGACGGCAAGCTCGGCAACGGGCTTCTCGGTCTTCCAGACGATCTCGCGGGTCTCCTCCTCCTCGTCGTCGTCGGAGTCGAAGTCAGAGTCGTCGTCCTCTTCGGTCTTGGCGGGCTTCTCCTCCTTGGCCTTGGGCTCGGGCTTGGTGACCTTGATGTCACGGACACCCTCAACGACGCGGATGAGGACGTCACCACCCTCCTTGGGGGCGGAGTACTGCGCAATGCGACGAGCGGGGAGAGCAGTCTCGGCGTGCAGGAGAGCCTTGAACTCGGTGGCATCGCCCGAAGCGAACTCAACACCGACGGCGTTCTTGAGGTGAGCGGTGGCAGTGACCATGGGATGGATGGACTGCTCGATGTCGTCCTTCTCGAACTCCTGGATCAAAGAAGCCTGGATGGCGGCACCACGGGCGGACAACTCGGAGGGGTTGATGGCGCTAGTAAGCGTCGAGGGGGCAAGGATGTTGGTCTTCTCGTCGAAGATGTTGCGAGCCAGCTGGGCAATCTTGGGGGTGTGCGAGGTACCGCCAGAGAAGATAACCTAAGTGGGAGGTCAGAAAGAGTCCTTGCTTGCTATACAAACAACGGCAGTAAAAACGTACCTCATCGATATCCAGAACATCAAGGCCGGCCTTCTGGACAGCCTGCTCGATCAGGCCGGTGAACTGAGCGAACACCTTGCCCGACAGCAGCTCGTACCGCGTGCGGTTGACGGTGGAGCCGTAGTCAACACCATCGGCAAGAGACTCAATGCTCAGGGTAGCGTTGGTACCCAAGCTGAGGGCCTTCTTGGTGGCCTCACCCTCCAGCTTCAGCTTAGCAAGACCGCGGGCGTTCTCCCGGGGGTCAGTCTTGTGCTTCTTCATGAACTCCTTGGCGAAGTGGTCAATGACGATCTTGTCCAGAGTGGCTCCTCCGAGCTCGTAGTCGTGGGCAGTGGCGAGGATGGTGTACATTCCGCCGCGGCAAGCGAGCACAGCAGCGTCGGAGCGGGTACCACCAAGGTCGGCCACAACGACAAGCTTGTCGGTCACGGTGGCCTCGGGGCGGGCATCGTAGGCCAGGGCAGCAGCGACGGGCTCGTGGATCAGCTGCAGGACTTCAAGACCAGCATCCTTGGCGGCCGCGGTCAGGGCTTTCCGCTGAGCGTCGGTGAAGTCGGTGGGCACAGTGATGACGG
This sequence comes from Aspergillus ochraceus, assembly GCA_004849945.1. Classification (NCBI taxonomy): domain Eukaryota; kingdom Fungi; phylum Ascomycota; class Eurotiomycetes; order Eurotiales; family Aspergillaceae; genus Aspergillus; species Aspergillus ochraceus. The sequence continues at coordinate 3,164,509 of SSOS01000001.1, read as the reverse complement.
TGGCGTTGACTTCCTTACCCAGGAAATCGGTGGCAGACTGTTTAAGGCGACGGAGGTGACGGGTGGCAATCTCGGAGACGGTGACAGTGTTAGGGGTCTCGCTTTCGGTATCACGGATCGAGAAAGCCACGGTAGAGTCGCTCTGCTGGGGGTGGGCCGAGTTGTGGCACGGCGTGGGGTCTATCGACTTGAAGCTGTGTATCCTGTAAGCGATGCTCGTTCCTCCATGAGACCAGATGGGGTTTAATTACTCCTTGCCAAGGTAGTCGCGGAAGTAGGCGACGGTGTTCTGGGAGTTGCGGATGAGCTGGGCCTTGGCCTGGGTACCGTGGTATTCTTCGCCATCGATGTACGAGAGAACGGTAGGGATCTGACGGTCTATATCGAACAATTAGAATTTCGCTCTTTCACAGCGATAAGAACGTGTGGGCAACATACCTCCTTCTTCGTTGGCAATAACCTCAGCCTTGCCCTCCTGTGCATGAATCTCCGTTAGTTGATGCCATTCTTTTCCGTTAAATTAATTCGCAGAAAACCGAAAATTCGAGGACCGCCGAAATTTCTCACGTACAGGGTTAATGCGGGCAATGGAACTAGAGGAGTTGCCAAAGGAGATACCGATGGCGAATCGCTCCGCGACTCCGTCACTCATTTCGAAATATAGATAGGAGAAAAATGGGAGGAAAAAAGGAAAGGAGGGTGTTGGAGAGGAGGGGGAACAGGAGAGTTGAAAATGGGGGAGGGAAACGAGTAGAATCGGCCGTCGGATTGATCGTCTCCCAAAAGGAACGAAGAAAAAAATTTTGGATTGTTTGACGGAGCGGCGGGCGGTGGCTGGTGCTTATCGATAGGGTTCGGTGGCGGTGTTAGCATGCTCAAGCCACACTTGCTGGCCCGGACACAAAGCGGACTTAGAGAGAGTGCAGTCTATCTTTCCTTTATTCCATTGAGACTCATTCGATTGGGCATATATTCACCTTATTCTACTCTGTTGGACTTTCTCTCATTGACCCAATTCACCCTAAGTTGTAGTCAGTTCATAGCTACAAGTACACACTATGTGATCCACCATGAGATCTGTGTATCACGTGCTGATAACGCGATAAGCGGCTGCTTCTTGCAAAAAGCCGTCGACCGCAGAACAACCAAATCCGCCCACTTGAACAAACACTTGAACGCAGCGTCCATCATGGCCTCTCCATTGATACTTCTCCCCGGTGACGATGTCCCCTCGGAACACCTCCCTTCCAACGATTCGGCGCCGCTGAGATTGGGCCCCGGCCTTCGCCTGCTTTCGCAACCATCCACATCGCCCGCGCCCACCGACGCATCTACGCATGTTCTCTCCGCGACCCAGGCCGGAATCCTTTCCACAGATCCCCGAAGGAACGCAGTCTCCATCCTCTCGTTCCCTAATCGCCGCTACACCCCGACTACGAATGACCTAGTAATTGCGCAAATCCACCACTCCAGCCCGGATTATTTCCACTGCATGATCACACCTCAGACTCCGCAGGCAGTGCTGGGACAGCTATCGTTTGAAGGAGCCACAAAGAAAACGCGACCGATGCTGAAACAGGGAGACTTGGTTTATGCGCGTGTATTGTCGACGGGTTTAGGTGCCGGAGCTGAAGTCGAACTCACTTGCGTCAACCCTGCAACTGGAAAGGCCGAACCCGGGGGTCTGGGCCCGTTGACCGGCGGCATGGTCTTTGATCTCTCCGTTGGTATGGCAGCTCGGTTGATGCGAGCCAGCTCGTCTACGTCAGATAACGAAGATGGTGTCGAAGGGTTGGTGGTGCTGGACGAACTGGGCAAGAAGCTGGAGAAAATCGGCGGTTTCGAGATCGCGGTCGGGCGGAATGGCAAGGTGTGGGTGGACTGTGCAAATGGAGGAGAGTCCGCTGTCAAGGCGACGGTGGCCATTGGACGGTGCCTCGATGCAATTGACGCACAGAATCTGCAACCAGCAGAGCAGAGGAAGTTGGTTTCGAGGCTATTGCGAGAAATGAAGGTCGATACTTGAAGCGTCCCCAGCAGATACTATTTGTTCGAGCGGTTTTCACGTCTATTATTTGTGCTTATCTCCTTCTACTTATTCATTATATTTAAAAACGAATGTATACGACAGACCAATTCTATAATAAACCAATGGACACTCCAATGCACGATGCACGTGTAGTCCTGTAGCGTTTGCTTCAAAAAAGAAAAGGAAAAAAAAAGAGTGCGGAAAAGGCCGCGCCGCCCGGGCCATGCCATACCCAAGTAGCTCCAACTGGCGGCGGACTTTTTTCTCTTTCTTTTTTGCGCTCTGCCGATGTCAACCCCATAAGAATCACCTTTTGTCCACCACTTTTTCCACCTTTCCCGTTTCCTCCTGTTGAATTACCGCTTCAAAATCGCTCCTCCCAGATGGGTCAAGGGGCGTCTCAGCCTGTAGATGAGGGGGAGCTCCCTATCGAGTCCTCCGACGATATCAGTACGTTGTTTACCCCGGAGATCAAACCCGAAACTTCTCTCGGAACTGCACTGATAACATTCAATCGCACATAGAACCCAAGGAAAAGAAATCGCATAAGAAATCTTCAAAAGCTTCAAAAAAATCAAAGTCCCATACGAAATCGACCGACGAGTCAGCAACGAAGCGGAAACGGAAATCTCACGACCATGACAAGGATTCTGTCGCGCCGGTGCCGACTACATCTCCCGTTCGCGATGATCAAAGCTCTCGTCCTGTGAAACGCAAAAAGACGCGCGAGGAGGACAATACGGAAATAGAAGTGCCTAATTCCGATGATCGCAAGCCGGACATGACGGCCCTGAAGACGAACGAGCAGCCAGCTACCAGTTCCCCTCCGACTGTCCGATCCCCCGCTGAAGGAAAACACCACCACGGCTCCCCGAAACGTGCTAGCAAGCCTGAAGTAATACCTAATCATAAGGATGAGGAGGAATCAAATCCCGAGTCTGAGCAGAGCTCAGAGGATGAAAAGCAAGAACACGAAGAACACGGAGAACACTCTTCAATGCCTAGCGCACGGCGTCAAAGAGTCACGCGACGAGAGGACAAACGTTACTCTGAAAACGGTCGGGTAGTGGGACACTTTCATCCGGAAGAGATCCAGCAGATCGAAAAGTTCAAGATGGAATTCTGCAACTCCTTTGCCATCACTGGAAACGATTTCGACGAAATGGTTCAGCACGCGGTACGAGAAAAGGAAGCTCCATTCCCTGGGGCTAATATCATGCCGAAAATAGAATTTTGGCAGTCTATCTACAATGTCATCCCAAATAGGGACCGGCGCTCGGTTTACCGCTTCATGAGACGGCATTTCCAGTCTTCGGAGCAGAAGCCCCACGTCTGGACGCATGAACAGGACGAAGAACTGGTCGAACTCTATGAGGAACACGGCCCCAAATTCGCCTACATAGCAAACCTGTTGGGAAGAAACGATGACGATGTAGTACAGAGATGGAAAAACAGGCTGCAGCATCGAGGAACCATGAACCGGGGACCTTGGACGGATGATGAAACTGAGGCTTTACGCAATGCTATACAAGCAGCGTGGAACAAGCTGAAGGAAAACAACAACAACGTTGGCGCGGACATCTATGAGATGGACGAGAAAATGGTCGCTTGGGGTGCAGTAAGTGACAAGCTTCAAAATCGTCGCTCGAGGCAGCAATGTGGGGATAAATGGCGCAAACTCAGACGCAAGATCTTAATGGCACGCGGACAGGAGAGTGGAGGTTCTTTTGGGGCTGCCAAAGAGCTCCAGCGGCATAGTATGGGCAAAATGTTGACAGGACAACAAGATGACGAGAATGCTGCAAAATATCTAAGCAATCCATATGTCTTCAATTCTGACGATGATGACGATGATGACGATGATGATATGGATGAGGGCTCCGAAGACGGAAAGGTTACAACAGCTCACTCAGAAAGCGATGAACGCCAATCTCCTGTTCAGAAGGAAGAGAGGAAGACTCCCGCGGCTTCTTCTATCCCCAAATCAGTGCCCAAGGCCGGTTCGGATGCAAACTCTGGCTCGGAACCTGATGAACCTAATTCTAGATCCGAACCGGAAAGCGACAATTCAAGTTCGGACTCAGACGAGGATGAGGAGAGCCATACAAGCATGGAGCCCAACGCAGTGCAGCCTACGAAGCATAAGCAATCGAGCGGGCAAGAAATAAAGAAATCTATCAAGCCTTCGGTAGCGAACAATTCCAAAATGGCTAGCGATGACTCGCAAGGAAACAGCAAAAAGCAGAAACCTGCAGAGAAGACTAACAATACTACAACCACTCCCAATAGGAACAAGCCTGTGCAGGAAAGAGAGACCTCGCCTGAATCTTCTTCTGAAAGTGAGGACGATGACAATGAAGATGATAAGTCCGAGACTTCTGCTCACAGCCAAGGTTCATCTCAAAATACAGCACAGAGCGTGGAGCCCCAGACCCAGCTGTCTAATGTCAAGACCGAGACAAGATCAACTACCGGCGAAAGGTCAAATGGTGCATCCAGTGACGACAGTGAGAGCGCAAGTGGAAGTGGAAGTGAAAGTGAAACGGAAAGTGAAAGCGATGATGAAAGTGATATGGATGTGGACCTCCCGCCCAAACGTGAGCCAGAAAAGCCTACACCGAAGCCGCCCTCCCCGGTCAAAGCGAACCCCAGGCCTCGGCTATCCCTACAGCAGATCAAAGAAAACCTCAAAAACGCGAAGCCAAGTCCCGCCATCACGACGCCAGCACCAGCAAAGGACTCCTCGTCCTCTGATGAAACTGAGAGCTCTAGCGAAAACGAAAGCGACAGCGAAAGCGACAGCGAAAGCGATAATGGGAGTGATATGGATCTGGACCTCCCACCCAAACGTGAGCTAGAGAAGCCTACACCGAAGCCGCCCTCCCCGGTCAAAGCGAACCCCAGGCCTCGGCTATCCCTCCAGCAGATCAAAGAAAACCTCAAAAAAGCGCAGTTAAGTCCCGTCATCACGACGCCAGCACCAGCAAAGGACTCCTCGTCCTCTGATGAAACTGAGAGCTCTAGCGATAGCGATAGCGAAAGCAACAGCTCTAGCGAGGATGAACCGGCATACCCAATCAAGAAAGCTTCTCCTGTTCGAACGAAGGGGCCTGCTCAGATCCCATCGCCCAAGAAACCCCAACCAGTTGCAAACAGAGCGAAGTCCTCATCCGACGACAGTGAGAGTGACAGCGACAACTCAAGTGAGTCTGACGGGCCTGCGAAGCCTGTGAAACAGGGCTCACCGGACAATGTCAAACGAAAGGCCCAAGTTTCTCCCGTCAAATCCACAAGCAAACCAGCCTCAAAACCGGCTTCGGACGGTAGTGAAAGCAACGATGACTCTGGTTCCTCCTCTTCTGCCCTAGATGACGAGAACGAAAGCGAAAGGGAGGAGCCCAAGCCCACGATTCCGGCAAAGACGGAGCATAACAGTCAAACCCGCCCGGTCAAGCGTCGCTCCACTTCAGCTGCTTCATCTGATGCCTCTAATTCCGATTCCGACTCTGCCGCATCTACGGATAACTCTGCTTCTGATTCCGAATCTGCTTCCGAATCTGAGCCCAAATCCAGCTCAAAATCGAAGGTCAAACCACCACCCTCACCATCCAAGCGATCCATAGACCAAAGCTCCAAGAGAAAGCGCTCGTCCACGCCCACTTCGACCTCAACGCCGACCGCGGTGCGTTCATTCGCCTCCCGCAATATCAAACCCGAGACCAGCAGCGCAAGCGAATCGGATACCAAGCCCCCGGTCAAAAAGACCAAGGTCAAGAAAACCGCATCGCCAATTCCTAAGCAGAAGAGGAAGACTCCTGTCAAGCAAGAGCAGGGTTCTAGTGGTAGCGACAGCGAGTCTTCGAGTTCTTAGACAGATAAAAGGGTTGGATAGATAGAGAATTTGTTTTGTGGCCGGTGGCCGGTATGGAGTAGTGCATTGCTTACTTACGACGAATAATGATTGATTCTTGTTTAGTTGGGTTGGAAAAGCTGTTGCTCTCCTTTTGCTATGTTTTGGGTTAAAGTCTTGTAATATCGTCTGTAGGTTGTTCAAGGCTCTCCCTCGCTTTCTGTCGAGGCTTTAATGGTGAAACATTTCGTTTATCTCAGGTGCAATAATCTTCTTATCGAACTGATGTATCGCATACTCTAACTAAACAAGGCTTGCTGATGAAAACACACTTCTATATAGACTCGCAAGTAAACTAAACTACAGCTCATCCTTCTCCCACGCAGAAAGCTCTCCCTCATCTACGTCGTCACCATCCTCGTCATCCTCCTGAACCTCAGCCCGCAATTCCTCCTCCTTCTGCTGACGCTCCGCATCCACTCTCTTCGACAACGCCGCAATCTCATCATCATACTCCGTCCACTCGGGAACCTGTCGCCTAGCACGATCTAACTTCGGTTCCTTCGTCTGCGGGTTATTACACAGATCGATTGTCCGCGCCTGGCCGAGCGATTCATCCGAGCACCACGTCTCGCACCACAGCCAGTCCTGCGGCAGACTCTTAATCGGAATGTGATGTTGCATGTGGTTCGGGAGGTCTTGGTCTAGGTTACTCAAGCTGTTCGGGTCGGCGGAGAGCATCTGGTACTGGCCGCGGAGACGGTCACCGGCGGCGAGAGCCCGGAAACGGTTCAAATCGACGACGTACAGCGCCGAGATGTGGTACGGTTGGCCGCGGAGGAAGCTCTTCCAGTATCCCTGTTTCCAGAAACGGAAGCCCTCGATCTCTTCGCGCGAGTCGCACATGGGCGTGAAGCCGTACGGCGCGCCTTCGAGGTCGAGCGTGACGAGATCGTACATGTCCGTGCGAACGACTTGGTCGGCGTCGACGAAGATCACCTTGTCGAGGTTCAGCGGGAAGAGCACATCCAGGAAGAGGATCTTGTAGCCCCAGATCTCGCGCTGTTTCTCGCGCTGGGCGCGCAGCCAGTGCGGCCATTTGAAGGTGACCATTTCGTATTGGAAGCCATATTCGGCGGCGAGGTGCGGGAGGAAGGATTTGAAGGAGGGTGAGAGGAATTGCTCGATGAACCAGAACTTGACGGTGTGTTTGGTGTTTTTCATCACTGAGACCATCATGATGTTGAGCATTCGTTCATAGAGGTGGCCGCTCGCGACGGAGAAGATGTTGATGTCAGCCTGCTTTTGGGACAAGCCAGCTTTAGAGCCGACGCCGACGCTCGACAGAACGCTAGAGGCAAAGCCGAATCCCTTGGAGACATAGTCCATGGCAGTGCCCGCTTTCGGGCCTGTCTCCAGGACATCTTCCATTTCCTGGCCCTTCTTACGGGACAAGCGAGGGAACAGTGTTTTGCCCTGGAAAGAAAGCAGTGCCACTTCGTTGTTGTCGTCGCCGGGCTGGGGGCTGTATCCCAGACCACCAACGCTATCGAGGTTGAAAATGCGCTCGCTGGAGCCAGGTTTCAGATTGATCTTCCACAGTCCAGGCTGGGTTTTGAATTGGAAGTATCCCAGGTTAGCCATGATGATGGTGTCGGCGTAGTAGGGATTGTTGTCGGTTCCAATATTCAACTGAACTCCACTTGGAGGGCTCTTGGTTGTCAGATCCCGGGAATGGCCTTCTATCAAGATATGCTCCAAGGCGTATACCGCCTCGACGTCGGAGTCGGAATTCAAAGAGCTTAATTTGATATTATCAAGGTCATGGATGGAATCTTGGGGAGCCACAAGCCAGGATGACGGTACGTCCATACCCAGGGTAAGAAGCGCCTCGACTGGTACGCCCCTGAACGAGGCCATAGGCCGTGAGATAGACCCGTTATCGTTGAAAGAAGGCTCTGAGTCCAGAACATAGCGGTAGAATCGCTTGGTGGGAAGTTCTTGAATCTGCTCGCGCGGGTTCAAGAACAGCCTGGCTCGTACACTTGCTTGTTCGGAAAGCACCTTCAGGATCGGGAGCCATCTTTGGGCGGTCTCCGAGCTTGGATCAATCGAAGCCAGAATCGTGATTGCTGGATCCTCGGAGTTCGAGACAGTAAGCACAGAACGAGAATTGTTCCATTTGTCGAACAGATTCATGCGAATATCGGAAGTTGACTCGAAGATGCCCTCTGGTACATCAGATATGGTTGAGAGTGTAGTGAGAGACGTCAACTTGGCAAAAGCGAGAGGGCCAGGAATGTTCGAACCAAATCCAAGGTCCTTGCAAGCTCTTGCGACCGGGCCAATTCGCTTCTCCTGTTCATAGGTCAAAAGCTGGTCTAAATCATCAATCGTCACGTCATGTTGAATAGGCCCGATTGCCCTTCCGTTCAGCACAAGCCCATTAACGCCTGTCGGGAAGCCAAGTTCCCGAACCAAAGACTGCTGGCCTGCCCAGAATTGAGAAATCTCTTCGGCTTCTTCGTTCGATGGGGGAGAGATGGCAGTGGAGCCGATATTGGCTAGAATCTGAGCGGGATCGATCTGCTTTCCTGTCTTGATAGAACGGTACAAAGAGGTAGATCCACCTGTCGCGGACGCTGGCTTCTCTGAGTTATGAACAAAGAGAACTTCCACTCCATTGTGCTTTTCTCGGTGTTTCAGGGCTGCAGTGAGCAATTGGAAACCACTTTCCGAATCAAAGTCACCGACTGCAATCAGGTAGGCACTGTCAAGAGCATCGTCGTTTGTTGCGTCAACCAGTGGAGTTTCGCTCAGTACATCCTTCTGCGAGTCTGACACTTTAGCCAAATCCACGACCCGAATATCCTTGGGATCTTCGGGAATAACCCATTGACTGCGCCGAGGGAACGCCTTGGAAAGGAACACGCCTGGCAGCGAGGTAGTTTCCTCAATTACTCCATCGGCAATCCCTTGTTGAAGTTGCTGTAGGTCTCTACTGATCCTCACGCTCACTTCCTGCATCCAGTTGCTCTTGCGGGGGACTGGTGCTCCGTTGATGAAGCTTTGAGGAGCGTCGGGGGTGATACCGAGTCGACCCTGATAATGAACTGTTTGTGAGATCACGTTTTCGAGATCATCACTCTTCAAAACCTCATCGAACGAGAGCGCCTTCTTGTCAGGACGGACCAGTCGCTCTTTGGTCGCAGTCTCAAAGCAGCCTTTATCCGCGGATGCCGCCTTGTTCTTCTCCAGGGACTAACAAAAATGAGCAAGTTTAAAACAAAAGAGCAAGGCGCTGATTCTTACCTCGTCCAAATAATGAATAAGGCTCGCTAGACCGTAGGTCTCCTGCAGGTAACGAGCAACCTTCACCTGGGACTTTTGCCCGGCTGAGGATGCCATAGGGACTATAGCGAATCTGGCCGGGATTCCCTTCTTCACGAACGCTTGCATAGTTCTGACAACAAAGCCCAAGTCCTCCAGGCTGCTCAGGTCAACCGGGACCACAATGTTGTTCGCGTTACGGCGCACGGCCGGAAGTTGACCGGGATAAGTGCGTTGGAGGAACTGGGCCATGTCAGTATGTCGAATTTGAACAAACTATCTAAGGAAGGGCTCACTGCTTCGACTTCGTCGGGCCAAGATTGGTACCTAGCATCCTTTTCAAGATCATTGAGCCAGATGAGAACGCGACCTCCATCGATATCGTCCAGATAATTATAACGCTGGGGTGCCTCCTGCGCTAGAGCCTCCCCGAGGAATTCGTGCGACAGAAGGCTCACTGCTTCTTGGGCAGATATTCCAATGTCACGGAACTTCTCGATCAATCTTCGCTCACGGCGCAGGTGTTCCAGAAGGGAGAACGCGTCTATCTGTCGAGAATCGATCTGGACACCGTTAATCCACATGACGTTGACGCCGGCAGGAAGCATCTGTAGCCGAGTGGAGCGAATATCTTGTAGAAGCTCGGTAGTGGCGTTCCGAGCTGCAACCCTGGCCGAGTACTTGGGGAAGTCTTGCGAAAGCTTCACGAGGGTGTCCAGAGGATTCTCGCTGTCCATCACGTAGCTCACGGCATTTATTCCCAGACGTGCCACCTCGGAGGACGAGAGAGGTCTAAGGTCGTCTGGAGCATCGCCGTCAGTTTCTCCAGGCTCCACGTTGTTGGAATCTTGTTGTTCTGCCGCACGATCATCGATGACGATATAATCCGTTCGCTTCAATGCGAGTTCAACGCCGTATCCAGATACAAAAAGCGGGCGTGGACTCGAGTGTTGGGGAGGTCTGTATCGGACTCTGTAGGAGATCTGGCCTTCCTTTGCCAGTGCGCTGAGCGTGTGGTGGAAGTCCCTAAACATAGGAGAAGCCACATCCGCGTACAGAATAGCTGGAGGGAGAGAGATGTCCCCCAACACCCGGTCGAAAGGAAGCTCTCTTGGGTCCCTGTCGCGTCCGTCAGCCATGTATCGAACAACGCATTCCGCAGAGAGAAAGAATTGTCTGCTCACATGTGTCCCAGAACATCCTGCTGAGCACACTCCAGCGTAGAAGAGCAGTACTGCTTGCCTTCCGAGTGCACCCACACTGGACAGGCGGCATCCTGCGCCGTCATTAACGAGTGCTGCACGGAAGCATTGTAGTATTGGTAATGCGCCGTGACGCGGGGGCTCGCCGATCGAATTGCCAAAGACAATTTAAAGGACGACAGGCTTTCGGGTGTTCTCAGGTGTTCACCCTCGTCCACAACTTGTAAGAAACGGTCATAGATTTCTTTGTCGGTCACGGCTTCCTCGAAGGCTCCATCGGCGACGCGGTCAAGCAAAGGGAAGTAGGAGGTCGAATTCTCTTCGGCAGCGGTTTCTCTACGAAATTAACATCAGCAACTCGGACGAGGTACAGCAGTCAACTGAAAGATCAGGGCGATACAGCTTACAAGAGTTCTATGAGATATGGCGGCGCATCAAATGAAGCTTGGAGGGCAACATTGACCGAGGGGCTTGCTCGTACTAGGCAGGCTAGTCCAGCAGCCACAAGTGCAGTCAGTCGCCATGAGGCGACATTCTTCGAGGTAGATCCCATCTCTGCTTGCCAATGGAGGATCCACTGCAGATAGGGCAATGGTTATGGGTTCAGATGACGTTATTTCCTAGCTAGCTAGTACCCGAGTGAAGAACGAGCAGCTAATCAACTCCACAAGCACGAGCACAAACTGAGATTCAGGCAACAAGCAGCCACCAGGTAGACATTGAGAGACAGACGGATTCCCGTCGACCAGCCGAAGAGTCGTGGGATAGCAAAATGATTGCGTGGAGAGCATCGACAAGGCTTCCGGCCACCTGGTCGAGGCCCAGCTCCTACGGCGGGCGCAGCGGCCAAACGCGCAAGACTTCCGTGTCTTCTACGGCGGTCTCTGATTGGTCACCCTGTTGTTGGACGAGGCGTGCCTGAGGATCCAAGGCACACACCAGAACGGAGCAGGTCCCTTCGAGGCTTCATCTTCTCTACTTTCGCCACGACACATCTTTTACTAGTTATAGGAGCTTTTCATGCACTTCAGTATGCATCCTTTATTGAATTGTTTCACATTTTGTTCATTAGGCATCATCATTATTATCATAAGTAGGTCGTTCAGAAGCCGCTCAGGCTCTTTTCCTTGTTGCTTTGCAACTCAGTCAGAAGTGGTTGTTGTTGTTCTTGTTGAAACTCTGCGTTTTCCTTTCGCGCTGCGATTGGCATGCGAGACTCAACAGTAAATAAAGCAAATAACAAAATAAACGCCCCAAGAGGTAAGCGAAAAATTAAAGATCGAACCCAGGTAGCCAACTCCGAGAGAACTCCGGTCTAAAGTGAGGCTTTTTTGTCTTCCGTACTTTTGTGTCAAAAAAGAAAATAACCGTCGTGGTGAAAATACAATCAAATCAATCAAGTCAAATCACTCTTCTTGCAGAGAGTCCGCGCTGGGTTGCTTGGAATGAGGCCTTCTACGGCTGGTCGCTTCCCAGATCAACCTCTTGCGCTTCTGCTCGTCAATTGCAAAGAAGGACGAATGATCCACTGTTTTGCCGGGGATGTTTTCCGGACGAACGCCAAGGGCACTTGTGGATCTCATTTTCTTCAAGCCCTTGACTTTGCCGCTGTCGCTGAGCTTGCGAATTTCGCGCGCCAGCCGCTCTAATTTAGAACCGCCCGATTTGGAAGGCGTGTCGACGGTGGGCGACGGGGGCAGAGGCTTATCCAGAATGTCTTCTGCCCTGCTGCCGCTATCGTTGGTTGAGGAGGGAGAGGGTAACGCTTCGGATGAGCCAAAGCTAATGCCCGAGTCGACCTTTCGACCTTTGTGCCGGGTCGAAACCTCTTCAACGGCCTCGGTGCTGTCGAAACTTTCCAGGCTGTCGAAGCTAGCCGGGCCACTGACCGTCGAACATTCGTCGATGACCTCGCTAGCTGCCCGAACATATTTGTCCAAGGCATCTCGCACCAGCGGCCATCCGTTGTCTGAGCCTTCTGGGGCTCCCTGGCTGATCACCTTGTCAAGGATCACTTTGGCGTTGTTGTTGTTAATGGCCGAAATGTACCGGAAGAACCCATCTCTCTGAGACTTGAGAATCTGGGGAGTCAACTGCGAGGTGGGAGTGATGGTTCCCTCAGTCACGGGTGGAAACAGGGTGTTAAGCATGGCGATGCAGTTGGCTCTGTTGAATGGCTCCATAAGCATTTCGTTGATCAGAGTCTGGAGTATCTTGATTAGCAATCGTTGCACGAGAGCAGCCCGAGAAAGTCTGCACTTACCCAACGACGAAGACCAATGTAGATCTGAGTATAGAGCGCTTCCATCTTGCGGTTCTTCAGGTTCATGCTTTCGATCCATGCAACCACGCCTGGATATTTCTTTCGGAACTCCGAGTTCGCGCGGAGATCGTCGGGTTGGACTTCCAACCGCTGCAATGCGGCCGCCACCTCCTTCTTGCGACGGACCTCGAGGTCTTTGAGGTAGTCGAGACCAGTAAGGGCCTGGGGGAAATCGACAAACTCCAGCTCCGTAGCAAAGCAGCGACGAAGGAAGGTAATCAGGAAAGTAGGGGGGAGCGAGCACGGTTGCGATCCTTTCTGAGAGATCTCGTGGGTCAACATGGCTCGAAAGTCGGAGTCACGACCCCATGGAGCCTCCTGTGACGACTCTGAAGACTTCGACGAGTGGGAAGCACGGTTGGCAAACGCCGTCTCGGGTGGTCCGGTCGCGACTGGTGGTTGTCTCGTGGGGTTGCAGTTCAATGCATACATGTTGCGAAGCGGCATTTCATAAGTCTCGGGGTAACGAAGGCAATGCTCAAAGATCCAGAGGAAGGACGATCCATCTGGGTTGTCCAGAATCTCCTCTGGAGTGTGCGCCATAGTTCAAGTGTGTAGGTTGGTAGCGATAAGAAAAAGATCGATGTTTCTTCCACGGAAGCGAAGAAGAGAGCGGGACAGAAAGAGACGAAATAGAATGAGAGGATAGTTACGAAGATGAGATATAAGGATCGAGTTCAAGAGGGCTGGCAGCGAGCGAAAGGGGTCAAGGCCCAGAAGATTTTTGTGTGACGTGATAGGAGGTGCAGCACAATCGAAAGACGATAAGAGATGCTTGTAAAGAGGGCTGGCTTCAATGGCGTGTAACGTGTGTCTCCATAGCACGAATCTGCGCCTCAAGAACTGCTCAATTGACTCCTTGACTAGGGAGACAAGGAGGTGGGCTGCTATCCCTTTGGTATTTAGAGAGGAGAGGGGAAACGGTCGGACCTCGTCTTGTTCGTTCGTTTATCGATAGTGGCGGGAATCCCGTTTCTTTATTCTCCGAGGAAATGGGAAGGTTCCAGATTCAGGGAATGACGATATACAGGAAGCAACAATGGAATGATTTGAAATGATTGGATACGGTGCAGAGCCGATCGAGGAAGCGCTGTGATCTGTATGGAAATTTGGGTTGCACGGGAAGCAATAGTACTCGGAGACGTCGGGTTGCTGTCAAAGCAAACAGATCCGACGATCCACGGTGGCACTAAATCCGAGGGACTGGAGAGGTTTCTTTTGTGGTTACTTTGGACGCGTCGAATCCCCAAGAAACCAATGAGATCAAGTGGGGAAGACTAGCGAGATCAGACTCAAAGAACGAGTGTGGATAGAGAAGAAGGAGGGGAGTTATGAAAGAATGAATTGATTGAATTCTCCAAGAGAGTTTGAGCGAGAGAGAGAGAGAGTAAGAGAGAGAGAGTAAGAGAGGGAGAGCCATAAGATAAAAGAGGGGAGAACAGAACAGAACAGAACAGGGTCTTAGACCGAGTGATTTAATCGGAGCGAAGGCGATTCCAGACTCTCGTTAGCTTCATCCACCCAACATCCACGCACTCTCCAGGATCGATCGACTGAGCGGTTCCGGTTCCATGGATCCAGGCACTTCTTGTTTTGGTTTATTTACCTCGAGTACCCTGCTTGGAGCTGTAACATTCAGATCTCAGATTCAATAATCATACTTGCTTATAGCTCTCTACAGTACGGAGTACATTCTACAGAGTACTTAACTACGAAGTACCTCTCTACTTTGGAACACCCCCGTGCATACGGAGTGAACTCTCCTAAACTCCCCCGTTACAAAAATCAATCGGTGCCCAATGGCAAAATAGGATTGCCACACGAAGGATCAGCCAAAAGTCCGTTATCCTTCTTATTTTCTTCCAGGCCTCCGCGTAAAGACGAACTAAAAAGGGCGCCCCGGTGGGCTGGAGCAGTTGGACCGTTCGGAAGACAAGCCCCGTCTCTAGTTTAAGAACTAAACTAAGTACGGTCGGACAACGGAGTCTGGTCCTGTCTGGACGCAAGGGAAGATTTTTTCCTTGTTTTTTCTTTTTCTGTTTCCCTCTCAATTGACAATTCCCTCGGCTGATTTTATTTTTAAAGAGGGTTCATGCTCATGCGGCGTGGTGTAGGTGGCTGTGGGACAGAAGTACCTACTTACATACGGTTCACGCCGGACATATTCCCCCCCCTTCCCCTCTTCCATCGTTCTCCTCGCACGAAGATTGACCCAGCATATCTGATCCGTCAGACTCCGTACGGAGTACTCCCTTTCGCATGGGGAAGCTGGTTTCCAATCCATGGTTCATGGTTGAAAGCGACATGCCGGGTTGTTAGGGTACTTTGTGTCAACCCTCGCAGTGGGTCTGTCGGGACACGCAATCCCTGACTGACATCTGCGGAACACACTAACGACCTACTATTGATCATGCGATCCTGAAACATTGTTCGAGGCAATTGGACTCGTAGACACTGGTCGAAAGTGATAGATTCAAGCATCCGTTCCGTCAGTGTTTGCATCCCGACCTTTTCTCGTTTTTGGGAGGAAATGGACGCCAGTGAAGCCCTGAGAGGGGAGAAACGAGGATATCCAGTCCAGGACTCCAGGCACTCCCCACTCCGTATAATCCTGAGAGGGGTTCCGTCCCGGCACCGTTGTAAGTGAAACAGTCTAAACTAGCCCGTTCCTGACTCGTCCCTGTGCCTTTGGTCCTTCGGCGTCTTCGGGACCTTTGTTCCACACGGCGTCGGCCATACGGAATCCTGTTCTGGGCCGTTTGAAGCTGGTTGATTTAAACGAACGGCCTAGCGAGCAAAGGAATCGATCGTATTTCGTGCCTGGCTATCCAGGCCCCATGGTGCACCGCTTGGTCCAATCCACAATACCCATCCGGCATCACCCTCGAATAGCTCTGCAATGCTCCACAGATGACCCAATCACCACGCAGTGCCTGTCGAATTTTACTGCATCTATGCATCTCTCTGAATGCAGTAAGCAACATCAATGAGAAATTTTTCGAGCTTATGCATGACGAACAAGGAAACCCTTGGGTCAAGTATAGCGGCTGACAGGTCGATTTTATCTCACTCTCATCCACATTTGCTGCCACCAGTAGCCAGAATGAGACCTCGACAGCCAGCCCAAGACACCTGAGTCACCTGGAAGAAGTCCGAGAGGGGAAAAAAAGAAAAGAAAAGCTCGGTGCATCTCACACTGCCCACGAGGGTGTTCCGGCCAGGCCCCAAAATGACCCAGCTGGAAGTCGCCCAATCGTGACAAAATTAGAATCAATGTTCCAATAGATCCACTGCACCGCGAGACTCGTTGCTATCTCCGTATTCGTGGCACGATAAGACAGACCTTCATTTAGTCCATACGCCAATAGCCTACAGAAGATAGTCGGTAACGGCACCCTGAGCCGTGTTCATGAACGGGGGTGTGCCTCATGACGCAACATCCACCCCCTAATATTATTGATCAACTGCAGATCAGGAAGTCCAGATTTTGACCAGCAGCCCGTGGCTTTGGCTTCCTTGACGAATGACCTTCCTGACGTCGGTGGCCTTCCGTTATGTCATAGAACTCTCTGCGAATTACGGAGTCCTTCAAACAAATCGGATTGCAGCGATCGATGCAAGGTTTTACTTGGGTCAATCATCTCCCAACGGGAGTCATTTCCAGAGCACCCTGACGAGAAATGACAGCTCTCTGTCCGATCGGTCGGAAACGATTTGCGTCTCGGGATGGAGCTTCCGTCAACGGAGTACTCCGTACAATCATAAGCTAACTATTGACATCGAGTGGTCAATCAACTGGAACCCTGTCCTATGATGAAATCAAACCAACTATCAACTTCTCCATGTTTTGGCGGGTTTCGGGTTGATTGTCAGGCATATCTGACAGGGCGCGGGGATCCCTTCCGCCAGTAGGGGTCTCAATCTCAGAGTTAACCTCTAGGCAAAAATGTCTACTACGAGTCTGCGATACAGATTCCCAGGGCTCTTTCCGCTAGGTTTGCTGATGAACAACTACGAGACACCGTCAGTCCATGCACTAGACGCAGATTTCGACAGGGAGAGAAAATACGTAGTACTCTTTACGTACCGTTTTGCTTGGGAAAGACAGAGATCGCTCAATCGCTAGCAAAATCGAACGACCATAACTCATTACTTCCTATTCCCGCATACGCCATCGTAAACTCATCTCTCAACCCATCCACCATCCTCCTACAAAGCCCCAATCCTCGCCACCTCTTTCTTCGCGAACCAAATCTTCGGGTCCACCTCTCGATAGAACGCAATCGTGCTCAACAGCTCCCCCTTCGAGAAGACTTCAGAGGTGCCACGCGACTGCTCATCCTCCGACCTAACCACCACCACATCCCCATACACATCCCATCCCATGCAGCGACTCGCCAGCGTATTCGGCGGTAACTGATCCGCCCCCGGGCCGTCGCCACGCACACCAAACCGAAACATCCCATAGACCTCATAACACCAATCCACATACTCGCGATGCGTATAGAACATGCCAACCTCTTCCGCAAACCGCCAATCCTTTCGAATCTCAAGCTTCATGTCCTGCGTGGCCGCGTCGCAATACCACCCCGTCGTACAGGGCTCGACGGC
The DNA here is from genome assembly GCA_004849945.1 of Aspergillus ochraceus. Lineage (NCBI taxonomy): Eukaryota > Fungi > Ascomycota > Eurotiomycetes > Eurotiales > Aspergillaceae > Aspergillus > Aspergillus ochraceus. The sequence continues at coordinate 3,147,164 of SSOS01000001.1, read as the reverse complement.
GTCGGCGTTAGCGTCAGCGTCGGTTTCCTGATCCCCAGAAGGACCGGGCTCGGCGCGGACCAAGAAACAGTTCGCAAGCTCGGAGCCGCGGCAGGTTCGCTGGTGCTGGATTCTGTGGTCGAGTTGGCATAAAAAGGAGCAATAGATGGCTGCTTTGTTAGGGATGAGGCAGAGCGTGCAGTATCGACGGCCGCCGGGCTTGGTGCAGCCTGGGGCGGAGCAGAAAACTCTTCTCATGGTACCTTTTTCGATTCTGCTGTTCGAGATATCTGGCTAGGATAAGTGGTGTAGAGTTCATTCGAACTGTAGAGTTCTTTACAGGTGGATGACTAGGCTGACGGTTTTGCTTGCTAGGACTGGAGTCTACGTCGGATACTAGGAATGATAGAGCAGGTTTCTATCCATGACTCTGGTTAGTAGGCACACGGATCTTCATCCCGTTGACCGCTTGGCCACAGCCTGTCGGGGTCAGTTCCAGCTTATGATGAACGTGTGTATGTCGTCATCCATATCCAATAGTCCATTCGAAGTCACCAGTAGGAGAATGTCGAATGACAGGTGGGTTCTATGGTCAGCTGAGGCTATTCTATGTATATAGGGTGATGCCGACGCCTTATACATTAATCGATGTTATTGTATTTGTATATGTTTTAATTCGACCTTTTAAGCCTCTGTCAGAAAAAAGCGACCTGGAACTGAACCCTTTAGAGTTCGAAAAGTAAGGCAACGTTCTAGTCGGAGAAATACGGAGCTATAGACTCCACGCTGTAGATTTATTCCGAACTACAGGTACTGTCTAAACAGCAAGTTAACGCACGAATACACAATCGGAGAAAAAGGATATAAAGGGGTATATGGGTGTCAAAGTGACATCAAGCCCCATGAATCACATCTTCCCCGGAGCATGTCTCAAACTCTATGTTTGTCTCATCTAGGACGCAAGGATCATTAGAAAAGAATGCTAATGCAAGGGCAATGCACGAACGTCCACCTTGTAAGGGGCCCGAGGGGACATGCATGATCTGTATCTTTAGGTTCTTGCAGGTTTGATGGTAAAGGATACAGCAAAAGCTGAAATTGAAATTGCGACCTATGAAGAGGCTGATGGATGTCATTTGCAGAGGGAAAAGGCAGCTCACATGAATTCAGCTGCAGTGTTTCTAGGCGTGTCAATTTAGCTACTAACTACAAAAGACCGAAAGCAGTCGAAGATTACTTTCTACTAGGTAGGTAAGATCAGAGGTTGTAACTGGACTCCATTGTTAACGTAGTTCAGGAACATGGAGGGATTGAAAGCGCTAGTCCGGTAACAGAATAATAGACTTATTTAAAGTCAGGAAAGCATGAAAAGATCGTCATCTCTCACCAAGAACAGATCATTGTATGCGCTCCTCTCATTGCTCAGTCTTCCCTTAAACTCCGGAACTTTCACGGCATCACTTCCCTTATTGAGTGTCCATTCATTTCGAAGCTCACGAAGTATCACGCCGGCTAGCAATCCAATAGCCCTTGGTCCAAACGATGGTCTAGCAGGGCACTGGAAGGGGGTGGCTCCGAACGGCAAAAAAGCTGCCTCCTGAGCCTTGGTCAAGCTACTCCAGCGCATCGGGTTAAAGACGGCGGCATCAGGTCCCCAAATCTCAGTACTCAGATGACAGGCCTCAACATCGGCAGCGTAAGTGGTGGTTGTCTCGCTGCGCTTACTCTGCTGAAAGTCACGATAGATCCGTCGAGTAGGCGGGTAGAGGCGCAAGGTTTCGTTGACAAGACCCTCCGCCGACACGAGAAAGCTCAATCCCGGACTCAGGATCTTGTACCTATTCGGGCTGTTGGCAAAATCCACCAAGGTTTTCGTCCAGTCCTCGTGGCCTGCCTCGCGACGGAAGCCAAGCTCGAGCACCATCCGCAAAACCACTCGCCATAAAGTCTCGAATCCCGGCAGGATCACACTCAGAGGGTTGTTTCTCTCGTCCGACAGGTTGTATTCAAAGATGGCCGATAGAGCTTCCTGCAGGTATGCATTGTCCTTGAAGGCAGGGACATCGCATCCTTTTTTGGCGGCACCCCAAGTGCAGTTGATTGCATCCGCCAGTTTGATGAGCGCGGCATCGGGAACTTCGAGCACGTGCTGAACCGTGCTGAAGAGACTCAGGAAGATAAACCGCAAGGTCAACGATTGAACCATGGTTGTCAGAGGCACGAATAGTCGGTGGGAGCTAGATGGTATGGGTGTATCTAGCCAGCGCCTGGTGTTGTGGCCGATATTTTCCGCCAAGTTCCTCCATTTGCATGGCTGGAGCAGCATCAGTCCTCCAGTCAAGTTGGTAAAGAGCTGCGAAAATTGCGGATCGGTAGTGGTGAAGGCGTTCTCGACACCAAATACAATGCGAAGCTTCTTGTTGTGTTTTGCGCGGGACTCCAGGGGCGTGAGCTGATTGTCAATCTTCCTGAAGGCCGTGGCAGAGATGACCGAGCGACATTCCTGGGGGTCTTTCACAACATTTGTCTCGCTTTTGGAAGAGGCGAAGGACCGTCCATACAGAAAGCATGCGATGAAGAGGAACACCCAAATGTAAAGGAAGGGGCCCATCAATTCCTTCATGATGCTGAACGGTTCCTGGGTGATTCGGGTCATCTCCAGATAAATCGAGAAGAGTGAGAGCAGAAGTCCGAGGAGGATGCTAGCAAGGGTAGACATTGTGTAAGATGTTTAAAGGGATGGACAGTGAAGACAGCGCCCTGTTCTTTGAGCGAGACTCAGGTAGGTAGGTATACAATCAGCGACTGTCCAATCAGCGCCCGATGCACGCCCTAGCGGCTCTTGAGATTTTCTTCACGCAGTCTGGATCTTCGGGAAACTCCTGTTTGTGCTTCGGTTTAGTTGCCTTCATTTGTTAGCGGGACCTGTAGGGATCGTGTGGCTACCAAGCATGTCCTCTCACATTCAGGGTTGTGCAAGAGATGTCAGCAGGACAGAGTGCCTTTGTTATATATTGATTCTGACCACGGGACTATCCGGTAGCGTGCAGGTCTGTCTAGATAGATGTTCCTTTACCTAGAATGAATATCAGCAGCATCATGCATAATCCATTTATTTACAGGTCCGAAAGCACCACGAACTAGCTGCACAGTCACTATTCAGCCTGTACTACATGGAAGTGGTCGACCCGTAAAGTGAATCTATAGATTTCTTCCGGTACGCAAAGACCTATGAGGATCACCGGGGATGATAACTGTCTCTTACTAAGACTATTCCGAGATACTAATTTTGTACGAATATGTACATACCAGTTCATTTATACTAGCCACGATTCCCACGGGATCTCATTCGCTGATCGCGGTCGGAATAAAGAATGTCCTAGCCATATGTATTAGCTGGGATGTAACTAGCTGAGGAATTAGGGACTGAACTCATCATTGTCACATGGAAATGAGGACAGTTGCTGGAGACCTTTCCGATCGTCGAGATATGGGACAGATCGGATGAGGAGTTCTTGAGGTGCTGAAGACGACGGCAATGAAAACCTCGAACCCAGGATAGGAAAAAGCCATGCGAAGCAAAAGGAGAACTTCTCGAAGTATAAAGATGGAATAAGGGATTTGCAGGACGTAGAAGCCGACTTGGCTCAAGTTCGATTCTAGCTGGTCGGAAGTGTTCGTTGCTCGGGATTTCGGTTTTCAGAGAGATTCCTTTCGTTCACGATGACTTCAGAGTTTCCTATCCGAGGGACATCAGATCCCATACGTTCGTCACTGGGTCTCTACTGCTTGGTTATCCTTATCTCATAGTGAGGACTGAGGTAGATCGTTCAACGCTATAACGCTCGGGAAGACTAATGCAGCTAATTTAGTGTGACGTCCATCCAAGCTGCTTAATTGCACGGTCCACACCAACTACGGGGTTTGACAGCTGCCTAGGGCATTGAGATAGATGATGGAAGCTTCTGGTTTCACTCATCGGATTCCATTTCATCAAATACCGAATCCTTAAGCCTATCCCGTTTGTGAGAATACGGCTCGCTCACCACCAAACACCGACGCCAGTCCTTCCTCAAGAGGCAGCACCTGTAAGCCACGCCTACGAGGCTATTGGTGCTGCAAGAGCGTAACCAATCAAGATCCAAGCCGGGGCTGATAACAGACTCCCTCTATCGTCTGTTGGGGTCCTCTAGTTGGCTGGAAGTGTGGAGCTTCGCTGGAATGGCGGCGTCTGGACAACCACAGCAACAGCTTGAGGCTCGCAATTCCGAGAGTGGAATAGCCCAACGGACCCGGACAACCTCTGGCATGTTGTCCGGAAGGGATGAACATATGTTTGCGAGTGTGTTAGGGATTTGGCTTCTCCGGTTTTGCTGCCCATGCTGAACCCTCTCGAAGTGAACTGCAAAAGGTTTCCGTCGTCTCATGCCCCAATGGGATGAGTATTGACTTCCAGTGAATGCAAAATTATGCATGGCAATGCGGAGTCATGACATCGTTGGGCAGGAACCAACTAGTCAGAGCCCTAGAGTCGGTCCTGTTGAGAAGAGGATAAACTTCGTAGCGAAGTTTCACATCATCGCGCTGGGTTCTTCCGGTGCAGACTTAGTCGAGACCTGACGTCCACGGGTTGACCAAGCGAAGCGAACTGACTCAAACGCGGTGAATTTTGACTTTGCTGCTCTGCAGCTGGGAGGCTGCGACGGTGGAACCCGGGGAGGAATGACAAAGACTGAAGGACTGGTCGTCGTAGTCAATGACGTCGAGACCTTCTCTCCCCGCCTCATCTCTCAACGAGCGTCGGACTTTACCGCCGTGCTGTCTTGATATGGCACTTTTACCAGTTTCTAGATACTTTGGGAATGTTGTCTCGGCTATATGATTTGGAATGTCGAAATTTGCCCGCGAAGGCCTCGACCCCTCTCGATTCAAACAAAGAGTCTAGGGACATACGCCCGTGGCTTAACAAGGACCTCTGGCACCTGAGCAGATAGACATGGGCCAGTCCAGGGACACAAGATTTGCCAGTAGATACGGTTGCCTTTTTCTCTCGTGTGGCTTCCCTTCGCTTATGACTTGCAGCCGGACGAGGAACACTTCCCACAAATCATCGGCCTCGAATTAAGCTTCCCCAGGGACGCTCGGTCTTCTGAAGACCGTATAAAGTGGGTCAAAGCGATCGATTCCACGGCATCGGAACGCCAGACCCTTAGAATGATCCCCTCCCCGCCACCATAGTGCAGGCCGGGCAACGCCGTCGACCAAGCAGACAACGAGAATGCGAATCTTACGCCGGGGTTTGCCACGTTCGTCCCCGCAAGCGGACTTGGCCGGTGATTGACAGCGATGGACCCCCCGGTCTGGAAGCTTGGGACTTTGAGCTTTGATTCTGGACGAACCCAGGCCCTTGGGTACTTCCGTTTTTGGTAAAAGGCTGCGATCTGATAGCCTCCGCGGGGGTTCCCTTCTCGGCGCCTATATAGCATACAGGACACCCCTGGCTTTTCCAGGTCTCCTTCCTCAGAAGTCCAGATTATAAGCCATCCAGGCACATGCATATCCTTTCTTAGTCACCATGTCCCTTGGTTCTGAAGCCTCTCAATTTCCGGTAATAGTCCGCCGTGGACTGCCTCGTTTAAACCCTCGCATCCCTCCCATCGCCAGCAAAGCCTCCGGCCCCGGCAAACTGGCCGCCATCTCGCAAAGCAAACTCCAGCGAGAATCCAGGTCTCACTCGCCAGACCTCCGACGATGTCTCGGTCATCACGACGTCTATCGCAAATCCGTGAAAGCGGCACAAGAAACTGCCAGGCAACGCATCGACGCCATGAGCGGCGAAGAGGAAGCCGTCTCGGGTGAAACACCCATCAACACATCTAAAGATGAGACTCTCATGCCTCATTTCCGCGCTCAGATAACCAATGCCGTCAGGGCAATGGTTCGGCGCCGTTATCACACAGGTGCTCCGGAAACAACAGAACCCAAAGTACAGGAGCCCAAAGTACAAGAGATCAAGCTACAAGAAGCCAAAATGCAAGCCATTCCAGTAGTAGCTCAAGGGTCACCGAAGATGGTGACGGTTATCAAAAGAAGTCGTCGTCGCGCATCCTGGCTTCTACCGGGGCGCAAGAATCTCGCGCAGTCGAGCCAGCTGATCGCACCGAACGCTGCGGGGTGAGAACAGACATCTCACTGTTCTTGCCATACATATCTATCTTCGAGATAACGTTTCATGTATTACCACGACGACCTACTTTTGACGACCTTTCTACGACATGATGACGGATGACGGGACGGTTGCGATTTACGATACTTAATGACTTTTCTTTCCATGTACATTCCACTTCCGTGGCACTGGCTACGGCATGTCTTCAATAAATGCACTATACTTCCATATCACATGTCCCAATTCTCATGGCTTTTTTTATGGCTTCATAATAGAGTTTCGCAATATCTTCCCACGTAGGATTAGCGCAGTTGGGGGTAGACATCGCAGAACGGCGATCCACGCCAGCGACGAGTAGAACCAAAAGTGTCAATCACAATCAAGTTTCAGTCAAGTGGTCTTTCCACGACGACTCGGTATCTGAAGATTCAATTTGACAAAAACGTAAGTCCTAGACAACGAAACTAACCGCCCATGCCCAAGTCTTTAGGGCACCGAGGCACCCGGTGCAAACCTGTCAAACACCCCCGAAACAAGCAACTCCATCGCAAGTTCTCCAGAGAAGCGCAAAGCACTGAAATTCCCCGACATCCAACGATAACTTCACAACCAAACTGCGATTCACTACAAAGTCACTCTCTCTTTACCTACCCACCAACCTACCTAATCATCGATCCATCAACTTCTTCGCCATGTCCCAACCACCCAAAACGGCCCCGCCGAAACAACAAAAACCGCAATCCAAACCCCACGCCCTCACATTCGAGAAAAAGAACCAAGACATGATCAAACTCCCCAAATGTAAGCTCTTCACCTCCTACCCTACCTTACCATCCCCAACTCCCTCAAACCCGCACGATCTCAACCTACCTAACAACCATCCACAGACGCGCGCGTCCAAAAACGCCCCATCCCCCACGCCCCGATCGCATCTCCCTACGCCGGCTCCAACATCCCAAAGACCGTCTACGTATCCACAAAATCCCCCTTCATGAGCGCCGTGAAGCGCGTCCAGAAACTGCTCCGCCAGGCCGAGAAACGTGCCACGGCGTCCGTGGAGCTGTCGAACAGCAAGGTGCGCGATCGGCAGCGTCTAGCGCAGGTAGCGCGTGCCGGGGAGCAGGTCTGTCGGGAGGAGGTGTTTGTGAAGGCGACGGGGCGGGCGATGGAGAAGGCGCTGAGTGTGGGGCGGTGGTTTGAGGAGAGGGGGGAGGAGTATACGGTGCGGGTCAAGACGGGGAGTGTGTTGGTTGTGGATGATGTTGTTGAGGATGAGGAGGCGAGGAGGAGGGCGGTTGTTGATGATGAGGGGGAGAAGGGGACGAAGAATACTAGGGATGAGGATATGGAAGGGGATGCTGCGAAACCGCGGTCGAAGACAGCGGCGAAGAAACGGAAGCGCGCGGCCAATGCGGCGGCGAAGATGGGCGAAGAGCAGGAATTGCCGGAGACGAGGACTCGATGGGTCAATATGGTTGAAGTCGCGGTGGCTTTGAAATGAATGGCACGAAGGCAAGGTTAAGGATCTCACAATGCTCACACTCGGGCTTTGCGGAACGTCTACTTGATACGGCTGCGGCGCTGATTCCCTGAGACGGAAAAGGTTATGCAGCGATGAAAGCGCTCATTTCTGACATTGAGTGGAAATTGTCTGGGATCATGCTTCATGTCGTCAGGAGCTCAATATGTCGAGCTTCAACGGACTTGACATCGCCGGCGTGCACTCAAGATCTGCAGATATCTCTAGGGGAAGGCATCACATATCCGGTGTTTGATATCTACAAGACTATCTGCATCCACCGTCTAACCATAGCGCAAGGACCAAATGCTCGTCAGTCGGGAGGACCCTGAGCGAAAGGCCTGGTGTCTTGACCAACGGGACATTGAGAATAATGTATCTTTTATATGCTAATGCGATATGAACAAAGCTGGAGCATCACTGCAAGAGACAGGATGTTCAAATCTGAATGAGAAAATAACTTGCACGTTGCAGGAAATGCAAAACATTCATGCGAAGAAGCTGGACCATGTACAAATATTAGAGATAAATCCAAAGAGAATTAGAAAAGCACAATAAAACAAAAGCGTGTATCAAAAGCTGCTCAACCGATATCAACCCTTCTAACCCCTAAACCGCCTCCCACTATCCGGGTATTTCTTGAAAAGCATGGGCCAATCAATCCATGTTGGATGAACAAAGAAGGATATCCCAACGAAAACTGTCGTCAGTGATGAAAAGAAGATCATAGAAATAATCATTCATCGCTTTGGAACTGCCAAGGGAAGTGATGCTGCTATGATAAAACTAATACACAAAGGCGGGTGAGCCTAGATGACCTTGGTCTGCCAATGAGAAAGAGACATGAACATAGAAAGGAAAAAAGAACGGGCCTCTGCTGCCAGGAAATCGTAACTGGAACAACATGACGTCTGCGAAAAATGATACTTGAAAACAAACAGAAGAGAAAAAGGGAAGGATGAGGGAGAGTCGGGCAAGTTATGGACAACCATAACTGCAAAGGTAAAAACAGTCTCAGCGAGAATAATAAACAGAATGTGAACCCCCAGCAAATCCAGTATAAACTCCGAGTTTGGGCATGTAACAAAATACAAAAGATAAAGTCCAAAAATGAAAATAGAGAAGGATCGAAGGTATTTGAGAATATCGTCAGAGAGCATCTCTTGCCCAACAAGAGACGCTGCTCGGGCTCAATCATTGAAGGACGGCCCACTCATTTGTCCATCTTTTGCCACCCATTCAGGTAGGCCATTAAGCCTACCCCGAATAGCACTACTCCGAGCATCGACGCGTATGGACTTGACTGTACGAGGACATCATGCCGATGCATTTGTGTGGCGAAATTCGGAGAAGGAGATTCAATATCCTTCTTTGGCGACAATGGCACGGCATCTTCCGATTGTAGGTCAGAGTCCTTTGCTTCATGGCCATTCGCATCTTCCCTGATGGGCGAAGCCTCAAGGGCATCGGTAGGATCCTCTTGCTGAGCCACAGGCTTGTTGCTAGCTGCAGACTCTGCGTGTTCTCGTCGGAGCGTCTCGATCATCTCGCCCAAGGACTTGCGCGCTTCAACCGTCTCGGTCTCCGCTTTCTCCGCACGATCTTTGAACATGGAGACTTGTTTTCTCATCTCCTCCATCTCAGCCATCATCGCCTCGAGGCGATGTTGCAGTTTGGTCGCCTGATCATCGGCCAAGCCTTCGCCCTCCGCGGGTTCCTGTGGACTCGGTGCGGCTGACGTCTCATCGGCTTCGATTTTTCCGGGACCTTGCTTGTCCGTCAAGTCATGTGGGGCGCCATCAGGCTGATCATCAGACGATGCCGCGCGATCAAGTTCTTGACTCGCCTTGCCTTGGAGCTCCAAGTTCCGCGCCCTCTCTTCTGCAGATTCACGAGCATTGCGCTCCTGGAGCAGCAGTGCCTCGAGTTCTTTGACACGGGCACCTTGGCTATCAAGTTCTTTTCTAGTAGACGCAAGTGTTTCAATGAGAGATATAATTTGACTAGAGTCGCGCGAAACTGGCGAGTTGCCAGCTCCTAACTTGGGCTTTTCAGTCTCCGTTCGCTTGAGGGGCGACAAAGAATCAGTGCCGTTTCGCGGCAGCGCATCAGGCTTCTCGGGTAGGGGTTGTTGAGGTGGGGGCGCTGGAGGGTCGGAAAATCGTGAAAAGGAGTCGACACGAGGCATTTTTGGCCGCCCGTTGACCTGTCGAGAAGAGGTGCTCTCAGGCGGAGAATGTTTGGGCTTTTCTTTTTCGATATGACCGGGCTTCATGATTGTAGTCAAAAATTCGTCCGTTTGGCGAAGTTCCTGGGATTGTTGTTTGGCTTGTTTCATCTCGCTCTGAAAAGTAATTATGTTAGAAAATGGGTAGTGAGGAAGGAACGATGGGTCTTATACCGTAAGTCTTTTGACAACTTGTTCAATAGATATCGGAGAGTTCCAGTAGTTCATCTGACGCTGCTGTTGCAGCGCACTGAACTGACTACTAGCGGCACTCTGCACACTCCGGTTGCTCATGGTACTCCCCGAGCGACCTCGGAGATGTGATAGTGGCTGGCTCAGGGGAGAGGGGAGAAGCCCACCCCCAGACGCAGGATCTAGGTCACCAAGCGTGAGATCAAGGATATTCGGTATCGTGCCATAAACCCCCGCATGTTCCACTTTAGCGGAAACCTTGTGGTGAACAATGGTCTTCTGGTCTTCACTGACAATGTCGATACCCAGCTCGAGCGTATCATTTTCGCGGAGCTCGTGGGGCTCTGACTCGCGGTTCTCCGGAGACAGCCGCTGAGTATTAACAAAGGTGCCGTTCGACGACTTCACATCTCTGATCCAGATCTTCCCAGATTTATCGGCCCATATTTCGGCATGCTGCCGAGAAAGAACCTTCGAGTCGAAATATCCGTTGACCGGTGTAGGCACGGTCTTCGCATTCGTTTGGCGACCAATTCGCAGAACGTCGGGGAAATAAGGGACATTGATCTGTTTCTTTTCAAAAGTGCCGTTCATGGGCAGCAGCGTTAAGATGGCGGGGGGCTCTCCAGATGGCGCGCTCCCAGCGCGGACGCCATTTTGCTGAGAAGACTGAAGCATATGCTGGGACGGAACGATAGAAGGTTGTTGCATCGCAGACATAGTAGAGGCGGCGACAGGCCCCGAAGTAAAGGCCGGCATCACCTGGGGACGCGCGTTACTCACACCAGAGACTGGTTCTGATTTAGAGCTGGGCCAGATGTTCCTCGATGATTTCTTCTTCGACGACCAGGTAGCAGATTCAGGGTTCGTCGATTGTCCGGCATTAGTATTCTGGGTATTTGTGGTTACAGTAGACGCAGAGGAATTCGATCCCAAAGAAGAAGAGGAATTCGATCGCTGAACTGTCTTCCGTGGCATAAACATTCGAGAGACTTCGTCCGCGTTCATCGAAGACAGGGCTCCTTGTCCTCCGTTACTAGAGTCGTACCATCCCAAGCGAGGCCCCGATTGCACACTAGGTGGTGATGCCACAGCAGTCATGGAGAAGGGGCACCGAAAACTGTTTGTTTGTTTGTATGTTCGATGGCCGTCGCAGGGCTGTCCTTATCTCATCCAGGCAAGCGCGAGTGAATGAACCCCGTAAATAAACAGCGCGGTCGGGTATATGAAGGAAATATAAACGTCCAAGGAAAGATCGCCTCGAGATTTCGATCGGAAGGGGTCCCGAAAAGGGGCGCGAAATGCAGCGTCTGGTGCGCTCAAATACACTTTTCACACAAGTCTGCCAACTTTGTTGCGGAAAGTCACGTTAGCATTTTCCCGTTGCCGCTAGATAAACAGGAGACCTCCGGAGGGTGGTTGGTGGGAAGGTCGACGCAATAGATGGCACTCATCGCAAGACCCGGGTCGATGCAGTAGACATACCTCCGAAGCACAGATACAGACGATCGAAATCAAACGGATGACGAAATGATGATATGTGGCAGTCCTCGGATCAAGGAGGTATGCAGACTCAACCTGAGAAACTAGCGACCGACAGGCTGTCCGCCGGACAACTAAGACGAAACTGAGGCAAGAAATGGCCTTACCCCCTTGCACGGGCTTGGTAAGCCGCCAGAACAGCAATAACACGACACTCGGGGGTCAACTGTTCCAGGACACAATCGCATGGGTGGCCACTGCAGGCGGGAAAGAGGATCAGCTCACGTCGCTCCCTAACTAGCCTCAGGCTCACACTCACGTGAGAACCCCCGACTTTGGGAGGAGGCACGGCACATGTGCGCTTATGTAATGTGACGGCCGCCCGATCGGGCAGGCGGTGTCACGTGGCCCTCGGAATGGCCTCGGGCCTTCAACCGTTCGATGGGGCCGCAGACACTGGAGCTTTCCTGTCTGTCTGTCTGTCCGTCTGCAAAAGCCAGTTGAAGTACGGAGTCAAGAAACAAGCAGTCATCTGCGGATTCCTCTAAGCCGCCGACTCTCCTACCTTTTTAATTTATCTTTCTGGAACCTTTTCCTACTTCAAGTTTATAAACTTTCCAATATGCCTGTCGTTGCGGGTCCTCCTCAAGCGCATGGTCCCTCGACCCTCGAGAAGAGTGAGTTTCAGTTTCCCGAAACATGCTTGAGAGTTGTCTAATAGCGCGATGGTGCATATTGCGCGCATATCATGGACTTCGATACTCTGCTATGACTACTCTTATAATTGAAAATGGAACTGACTAACCCCTCCGCAGTGAAGATGGGTGCTATGATGGGGTCGAGTAAGTTTACATCATATCCGCTCAACATTCGATAAATTCTAATTCTCTTTTCTACTTAGCCGTTGGTGGTATCATGGGCTTTATCATCGGTATGCTGCTACAGGTGTTCAAGTTTACGCTTCGACAGTTGCTCACAGACCTCAGGAACCGTCACCATCTTCCAGTACGGTGCTGGACCTAACGGAGTTATGCGAACTCTTGGTAAATACATGGTTGGATCTGGAGCCACTTTTGGGTATGTCTACCATTTCGGCTTCCTTTGTCGAGCGAAAGTTCTTGTAATACAGCATTTGCTCTGCTTGGATTTGATTTTGCTGACCCAAGTAGTCTCTTCATGTCCATTGGCAGTGTCATCCGTACCGAAGGACCTCACAACGATGCCTGGCTCCGCGCTCGGGGACCCCCGATGATGCTCCCCCGCCAGACCCCCCTGCGACGCGACTAAACGATTGATTCTATGCCTTTTGCGTGCTGGGATCAGCGGTCGATATAGCGTGGTGGGCTTTTGTACAATAGCATCTATCTCAGGTTGTATCTTCATACAGCTTCGGGATAGATGAGGGAGATCGCGGTTGATGGTGATTTACCCATGGAGGCGCTGAGAGATGAGGACCAAATAGGGCCCTATATAATGTACATATATTAAGCATCGAGGCATGGGGGTCATTAAGCTTGGTTATGTGACGTCTCTCGGCGTCTCAACAAGCTAATCATTTAATGAAGAATGACTATCAATTATCGGGCAAGGACGTAGGAACTGTATACGGCCATCTCAAAATATGGGGAGCGACTCGGTCAAGGAGGTCTCGGACAGTCAGTACATTACTCACGGTACAAAATTATAACTCTGGATACTGCCATGTCTACTATATATTATAATGCATTGGCATCTAGAAGATGTCTTTCAATGGAGACAAACATGATTATATGATTATCGCAAACTCGAAGAATGTACTATTTCGGTGATGAAGAAGTAGGCTTCATAATCACAGAAATAGGCCACGTCTGAGTGTTTTTATGATGGTCGTTTTGATAAGCCAGTGAACCTCCAGGAAGATGAATACCATGTTTGTCTATTAATTAAGTGTATGGAAACTTGGAAGAAGGGATTGAAAGTGATATATTCTATGGCGATTATTGAAGGGACGTACTCAGTGTCTACGCCTAACAGTAAAGATGACATTTGAGCGTTTATTGCACGGGTCGTGTCCAAGTCTATGTCTTATTCGTGAGAAATGGGAAGGTTTAGATCGATCTCTAAATCACTAGTCATTTTGAAGATATAGATATAGATCGGTAAGAGTATCTTCGTAAACAGCGCAATTGGTCAAGGTTCTCAACCTGCGGTCCGTTTCCGGCTCCAAAAGGATAGCTCAAGTATCTGACTGGGCTCGTATCTAGACTCTAGTGGCTCTTGCTGAGGCTTGTAAACGAAAGTGATGGTCCCCTTACCTTTGCTACAGTTTGGACAAATGATACCTGGTCGTTGGATCTCCTGCTTACCTCCAGGTTTCCCCTATTTCCGGCGACTATCCCTTTATAAATCTCCCCTCGCTCCTACGATTCTAGAGGATTGAACGTGGAGGAACAGCCTCTTAACCATACATTGCTCATTTCAGATGAGACCTTCGCCACCCCATGTAGATAAATCTTGTATGTTTTCCAGCAAATCGTCGAATTCTCATCGAGCTTGATGATAACCGCCCTTGAACCGCGGACCAGGACGTTAAATAGATTTATATCTCGATGTCGGATGGCTAAAGTGTGCAGTCCAGACAGCACCTGCGAACAGGCCTCCATCTAGTGGACCTGCGTGTCGTGCACCGGGAATATGTTCCACCAGAATCCGATCACCCGACTATACTCCGTCAAATATCACAAGGATCAAGGTTTGGTCCCATAGCCTTCGATCATCGGTATGCCGCTGTTTTCTTTTCGAGGTATCGAAACTTCGAGTCGAAGCGAGCAAAATTGACAACGACTTTACGTTTTGGCCTCATATAATCTGATTCGGAGCTTCCCTCCTATAACTCTCTCGCAGTAGTCAAGGTTGACACTATGCCATAGCTCGTAAAAGCTCGATAATTGAGTCTAAGCCGTGCGAGCAAAATGTGGTTGGCCAGTCTTTGCCTCTTAGGCGATCATTCCATCGTTCCAAATCACCAGGAAGTTGGAGGATCATCCACCAAAGAGGGACCAAAGCGCATGTCCTCGACGTTGTAGAGACTTGGCTCAATTGTGAAGAGTTTGATGAAGCGCCGCCTACCAGGAGACCGAAAAAGCTTTCACCTTCGTTGACCTTTGCCTGGAGCAGTTCGAGCTTGTTTGGCGCCTGCATTGCTGATGGCAGTGCCGAGAGCATCCCAGAAGTCTAGACCATTTAAGAACTCTGTTCCTTTATATAGAACGCCTACGAAACGTTTCAAGCGACACGAGAACCTATCTCATCTTTGATCTGGTTTTGAATAAAGAAAGCCCTGAGGCGTTTGTGCTAACGAGGGGGTTGATTCAGCCCTGCAAATGTAAGTGATAATGACTGGCCATGGAAGCCGGTTATCAACGTTGTTAGCCGCCTGGTCGCTAGGATCAACCTTTCATTCATCTGGTTTGCCCTTGCCTTGCCCTTGCGCATGCTAGCATGTTTGTAGGGGCATATAGCTTTGTTTATGGTTAACATAGCTAGCGATATCCCATTCCCAGGGTGTATAGCAGACACAAGGCGCACTAATTGTCAGCATGTCAACAACACCATTCAGGAATTGTAGGTCCGTGGGGGTTCAACAAAGGTCGCAGAGGTTCTGGCCCAATGCCCCGAGTAAGCAGCCTATCATGATAGATGCAGGGAACTGGGATATTGAGTCGAGACCCTGATGTCAGGTGACTTGACCCCTCAGTGCGTGATTTCTCCGGGGGGAAACGGCGGATGCATCAATAATCCCCTCTTCCATCGTTGAATGATAGATCCCCGTGCACTCGTGTTGGGGACGGTAACTGATTGAATTTTCAATCAGGCCAAGCGAAAGCGAGTCAAGGGCCTCGACAGTCCCACTCACTGTTCGCCTCACGACGGCCCAAGCAACGGTCTTTGATGGAAATTAGCCGATCTTTGTTGTGTCTCACTCGGTGGTCTGTGGGTATTGGTAATGTTCATTTTTTTTTTTCTTCTCTTTTCTTCTTTTTTTCTTTTTCTTTTTGCCCCCCTAGTCCCTACTGCGTCATATTTTGTTAGCGTAAATTGGCTGAGGGTCGAGACCGAATTTTTCTTTGGGCTAATTCAATCTAGTTTCCCAGGGATTATCCAGGGCGAGCTTAGGAATTAGTGTGAAACAGTCCAGAGACAACAAAAGTTGCCAGAAGCGCCTTCCCGAGCAGTCAAAACACTCAAAGAATACTCGTAGAAGAAGAATCTCTTATTATCGGATTGTTATTGACAGCAGAGCACTTCGCCTGGCATGAAAGGGACTGAATCATACCAATTTCCCGGGTGGATCATCCTTGATCAGACTAACAAAAAGCGTGCCTGACCGAGTCGTTCAGGAACCGAACCTAAAACCGATCCAACCGCCACTAAGAAAAAAGATCGGCGATCCAGAATCATCAGCATCAATGCCACTTGCCAACTCAGTCGCCGCTGAGCTGGTTCCTGGCAGGATTCCGGTCTCTTCAAAGCAACAATGGTTGGGCAGGGCTGCCTGTGATTTGTTTACTCCTCGTATACTTGACCGCCAATGTTGACGTGCGAGAGGGGGGCTGCGAAATGCCAGCCCTCAAAGGACATTCCATCTGGTCCAATCGCTCCACGAACTTATGGGCCAGGGGAAACCCCTTGCGATTGGACGAGGAATTTTCCCGGGCCCGTTGGTAGGGATACGATTGAAGGATCGGATCCGAAGGGTGTCCACAGTCTCTCGTGTTGACAATTTCTGTCGCATCGTGTGTAGTTCCTATTTAGCCCGACAGTCCCTGTCGCACATTCTGCATTGCATTGTTTCCCTGTTGCATTCCCTCCCTCAGGCCTGGAGCACAGCACTCCCCCCACGTTCTTTATAACATCCCCTGCCCTTCCGGCGAGTCACTCTCTCCTTTGCGTCTCCTACTTTGCCTCGACACCTTGAATTCGTCAGTCACTCATTTCGCCTTTGCGACATACTGCGCCGGTTCGACATCGCAGCGCCCTATTCGATCCTTTACTTGCCAATCCTCCTGTCTACATTGGTTCTATCATTCTGTTCTGATTGTCCAGTGCTGCTTTTGAACTACCGGATAGCCATATCGTCATTTGAACTTCCGCATCTACTCCATTACCGCCGTAAATATGAAATTCAGCGCTCTTGCTTCCTCTGTTCTCTGCCTGACTGCGACCCAGCTTGTCGCTGCAGAGACTTCCACCTCGACGGTGACCAATACTATCACCAAGACGCTTGTCCGAGTCAGCACTGTGACGTCTGCGGGCGACGCTGCGTCGACTACTGTCAATTCCCACGTCATCTCCACCACCAGCGCGACTATTCCCTCCAGCTCCAGCAGCGGATTTGTCTCTAGCGCCGCAGCAAGCACTCATGTGCGCTCGTCCAGCTCTTCGTCCGCCAGCTCAACCGCTTCGGCCACTCCCTCCATTCCGTTGAGCACGGGAGCAGCCAGCATCTCCGATGCCAACATGTCGGCTGCTCTTATCGCCGGATCTTTTGCTCTTTTCATGGGCTGCTGGTGATGATGCTGCCATTGGTCATTGCTTGACCTTGAGGCTCACTACGGGTTCTGTTGTCTTGGGATCTACCCTTTTACGATCGACTTTACGAATATGACTGTCTTGTGACGGTCACTACTCTTCGCTTCTTTTTCAACATATTTTCCCTTTTATCTTTCTTGTCCCTTTCGCTTTTACCTTCCCCGGAGAGTCATGATAATCAAATAATATCAGGAACCCGGGAAATTCCAGGTGTTATGGATATATACCCTTCGATATACCCCATTTGATGACGATTCTGATAGACGAGTTATGTTCTTGACGACCGATGCTGTTGTATATTGGCAGCTCAGTCTAGGAAAACAAATTAAAAATAAAATCACACATTTCTCTACTTAACTCCAATTTCCGTATATATTTAAAAAGTAGATTTGATTAAATAAACAAGAAGAAATCGAGATAAACAAATCAAGATCTATAGATCTAAACGGATTACCGAAAAGGGCGATACCGTTATCAGCGCGATCGCTGATAGGCGCGGCGCGTGGACGACGCGCGAGTAAACAGCCCTGCCTGGATGCCTGAGGGGCTGACTCGAGGGTGATCTTTCTGCGACTCTTCTCGGTCTCGTCCTCAGCCGATCTTCATTCTTTCGGACGTCATGCATCCGACCAGCGGCCGGTGATGTGATCCGTTCACCAATTCTATCTCTTTGCAGCTGTTGACAGCCGCGAACCCATCGCCTTCCCCACCACGCGCCGTTTCCCTCCTCCCTCCTTTTTTCTCCATCGTGCTTCTCACCGCACCCTCCTTACCCCTCCGAATTCACTAACAGTATTTCGCGTCCGCTGTCTGTCGCCCAGGTCTTCGCTACACTAGTTCCACCATGGAGAACGAGATCCCTCTACCTCCCCCGCCTCGTATCCGCCACCGCTCTCCAACAAAGGCCGCCCCCGCCTCCTCCGGTGCCGGCTCCTTTCGCAAAACATACCAGCTGTCGCGCTTCGATGACCGTTCCAGCCAACCCTCCAGTGACCCCGCGTTCTTCTCGAGCGACGACATCCCCGCCTCTGGGCTAGAGAACTACAATGCGCCCGTGGCTTCGGGGAGTCGGAAACGACGATACCGAGGCACGTGGTGGGGGGAGATGGTGAAGGATCCGAAGCGCAAGCGGGCGGATTTCAAAGACAAGCGCATGGTCGATAGTGGAGTCTGGATGGGTAGCGATGAATCCGGTGCCGATTCGCTGCTGCCCTCGGAAGATGCGTCGGCTTGGGGGGAGGATTTGTTCAAGGATACGAAGAGTTCGGGATTGGGGTTGAGGCCCCTGGGGCAGATGATGATGCAGCAAAGGGCTCCCTTCCTAAGGTCGGACGAGTCGAGGGAGCATCAATTGGCGCGGGCCATTGTCAATGATTGTCTGGAAAAAGGGCAAGACAGTGTTGATTTGAGGTAGGATCTCGCGTTAGGATCAGTTGGTTTTCTCTGCTTTAGCAAAACTAATTGGCCTTGCAGTAGCGGCAACTTGCGCATAATCCCCTGGGGCTTGTTACGGCCCTTGCAACACCTTACAAAGCTACCTGCTATAAAAGAGCCCCCAATCTCCGAAGAGGTTTACAGCTCACTCGAACCTTTTCTGCGCCTGTTTCTGGCGGGAAACTCGCTGACAGCCATCTCCGGCGAGCTGTTCGATCTGGGATCACTCAAAGTGCTCAGTCTGCGGAATAACAAGCTGACTGAAATTCCACCAGCGGTCAGGAATTTGACCATGCTACAAGAAGTCAATCTTTCGGTCAACCGCCTGAAGTGTCTCCCCTGGGAATTCCTGTGGCTGATCAAGAAAGGCGATTTGAAGCACTTGACAGTCCGGCCGAATCCTTTGCTGCAGATCGAAGAGGCAGACATTGCTCAATGGCATTCGCCTGAGGGAACAGACCCAGACTCACCCCCAGGAGCTTTGAAGCTCTGCGACTATCAAGGGCCCGCGCCGGAAGAAGCCTGGGCCCCAATCCATGTGGCTACCGGCCGCGTGCGTCGCTTTAACATGGAGGGCCTACCAGTTGGAGAGGGTCAAACCAACAGCCTGTACATGAACAGACCAACCGAGCCGGAGTCCGAGTCCCGGGTGCCTTCCCTGCGCGAAGTTTCTCTTCTTTCTTTCAACAAGTCCCCATTCTTCGATCAGATCCCCGACTCGGAGATGGAGGACTATCCGGAACTCATCCTCCGGCTACTTCGACAGGCGAGGGCCGTTCGGGACGGCGGCGGACGGTCCTGCTCGGTGTGTCACCGGAGTTTTGTGATCGCTCGCACCGAGTGGATCGAATGGTGGGATTGCAGCACGTACGAGAACGGACTGAAGGGGCCACGGTGCCCAGGCGAAACACTCCGGCCTCTCCCATTCCGTCGATTGGGGTGCAGCCCACTGTGCGTTCCTGCGGCGGTGGATTTCCAGCCAGAGGAGGTGGACCCTCGATCAGTGGAGTTGGAGCAGTAAGGGGCCGACGTGACAATCGTGGTGGGTGTATGTACCCTGTACAGATGCATTGCGTGGGTACATCATACGCGTCCAGTATCTTATTGGCCTACTGGTTATTTTGTGGCTTGCGTGTATGTATTTAGACTTGTATGAGTACCAATCATGCATATAGATTTAGTTAGCTATTTATTTAATCATGACACGCCCGAGTGTCAGCAGTTCACGGAACCAGCACTTGTCCTGAGATGTCACGATAGTAGTATTAACAATATTAGCTTCAATCAAGAGAGACTAGAGTACAGCTGATAATTAGCAAGTCAGTATCTATAGGTATCCGCATATAGCATCCTCCCCCTTCATCCCTTTTAATAAATATAGATTTTCACACCTCACCACCCTACCAGATATCACGACCTATTCTCCCCTTCCTTCTCCAAATCCGCAGCCCACAGCGCCGCCCCAACGGTGTTGCTGAACGCGAACGCCAACGACAAGAACGGCACCATCTCGAGCGAAACAGCAGCGATTCCGAACCTAGATTATCCAGGCACTCATTAGCAAAGAAGCCCCCTTTGGAAACATTCCAAATCAAGAGAATCTCTTGCGCCAGAATGAGCAACGAGCAACGAGCAACGAACAAGTCAAACAGCACTTAAAAAGACAACGAAAGAAGAAGAACAGGAAAAGAACCATACCCAGTATACCCCGCCCTCCTCCCCCTCACCCACTCCGCAACCCTCCTCTCATCCCACCCCTTCAACTGAAAAAACCTCCTATGAGCCACCGGCCCAGCCCTCTGCCCCTGCAACCACACATAAACCGCAGTCCCCACGACCGGCACCAAATTCAACGGCAACAAAATCACCGCATTCAACAATGCCCTCGGCCTCAACCTCTCCGCGGGCTCCTTAACCATCTTCCCGAGCCGTCTAACCACATCCCTCCCACTCGCCCGAGGCTGGACATACCTCCCCTCCTGGACAAGCTCATCGGCGCCTTTTTCCAACAGCGTCGCATCAAACGTATCAGTTAGGTCGTCGCGGAGGGACCACGAGCGGGCCACGAAGGTAGTCAGGGACGCGGACTCGGAGATCACGAGGAGCGCGGCGGAGATAGGGGCCCAGGGGCCGCTGGTGAGGCTCAGGAGAGCGGTCTGGGGCAGGTAGGTGAAGAAGAACATGCCGGTAGTGATGCCGACGCCGAGGGTGATGGTTTGACCGAGGCGAGAGAGGAAAGGGCGCCGGAGGGGTTCGTGGGTGGAGAGGTAGATGAGGCCTTGGAATGGGTACCACCAGGTGCGCGACGTGACGACATCTTTAGCTGTGAGGCGGAATTTCTGGATCTCTGCGAGAATGAAGTTTCGGAGTTGGGTGGCCATGGTTGGGGCTACACTGTCAGTAAATGCTCAGGTAAAGCGTAGGCAGTGGAGGTGTAGAGGTCTAGAGTCTAGAGTTGTGACAGTTGGCGATCGCTTTTTTCTGATCGATAAGGCCCATGCACGATGCACGATGACGTCACAACACGTGGTGTCCGTGGTCCATTTGGCAGCTTTAATATACAGCATCTTTCATGGGGATATAGAAGGAGAACGAATAATAAATGAAGTAATGGGCTGGATGAGCGCTCGCTAGATCGATGGCAAGTCGAAATGATCCCGGAGTTGATTGACTCCCGCCTCGCATAGCCAATTCACTTCACTGGTCTCGCCCTGCGCCTGCAGTCCCGCATTCCCTACCTGAACGCCAGCCAATTCGATATGATGATGTCTTCAAAAAAAAATTCGCTAATGCAGGCCATTTTCAAACCACTGAGAACAAATCCCTTAAGCAACATAAAAACCCCATGCCTTAAAGGCGACGATATAAAAAAGGTAGAAGGAAACAGAGAGGAGTAACAAATGAGATGGGAAAAGAGAGGTTATCTATCGTTTTCATTCCGGCTTGGATGCCAGATCGTATCGCCACTGAGGGCGGAAAAGCTGAGGGCGGCATAATTTCTCCAGCCCGGCGGAGGCGCCGACGAAGCATGTTCTTCGACAAGCCCGGCATCTGACCCGGCGTGACGCTCAGGGTCCGACATCTCGTCTTCGCTGATTGCAGTGATCAAAACGGGGGCGGATGAAGCACCATGGTGGGATCCAAATTGGTGCTGATCATGCTCGTCCGCTTGTTCGGTGCCTTTGTTTTGAGACATTGACCGAACGACATCGCCTTTACAAATGGGACACGTGCGCCGGCGGGTCGTCAGCCAAGGGGTACTAGTAGTCAATCTGTTAGCAAATCCGTAGATTGTCGATCTATATTGGGGTATCGCAACTTACATGCACTCGGCATGAAATTCATGACCGCAAGGCAGGCTCATCACCCTGCTTTGTCCATCGACATATTCCTCCAGGCAGACAACACACTCAACCTGTCGTCCAGTGTATTTGCGGCGCCACAGGGTAGACGAAGCCTGCGGTTCTTTACGATGCGGGGTACCCATATTCGATGACTCATTGATGTCCGAGGCCCTTACACTCTCCAAGCGTGCCTTGGTACCTAACAGGGGTGATGTTGGCGACACGGGACCAGGGCTAGCAGATCTGGGGGAGCTCGCCGCGGAAGAAGAAGAGCTAATGGTGTGGTATGTTCTCACGGGAAGTCGATCGACAAGCGATTTCGGGGCTCTCCAACGTCTTCGTCGAATGCGAGATCGTAGCAGAAGAAGAGCGTAGACGATGGTCAGCGTCAGCAACGGGCTAACGACAAGAACGAGCAGGGTATCGAAAAATGGGCTCGTAGACATGCTCGTTGGCGTCAATGTAATCCACAATCCCTCATGCTCGAGGGTCGTCACGCCCTGATGATGCAAGGTAGCCCCTGCATCCCGTTCACGCAATTTTCGGCTTTCTCGACTGTTGTGCATCGAAGATCGACTCGAGTCCTGCTCCCTGTTCTTCGCCCACGAAAAGTGTCTCGCAAACCAGCCCCTGCTCTGCACCAAGCTCCCTGTCTTACCAGAGCCGGATTTCTGGTTGTCTTGAACATATGTCTCCCTATCCACGGTGGACCGTTCGAAGGTGCGGTACTCACCGCTTCCCGGGGTGATGCTGCCGCCTTTCAGGGTGGCTGCCACGGAGCGTGAGCTACCATCGGCGGCAGACTGCAGTTTCGTGCGCTCCGGCTCCGGAATGCCGCTTGGTGACGGAATAGAACTGCTCCGCGGCGCCATCAGATCGGGATCTCGCCAGTCCTGCACGCCGATAACAAACCCATCGCCATCCATGGCATCGGAACCGGTCTCGGATCGTTTACGGTCATCGGCGACACTCGTGCGACCATGGCCATGGTCAGCGTCATCCTGGGGCGGCTCCTGATCGTCGAAATGGTCTAGCGAAATCCAGTTAATGTTTCCGCTACTGGGTGGACGTCGACTGTTCTCCGATACACTGCCAGCATGGTTGTTTCCGAGACCAAATAAGGACATCAAACCGTGAAATACCCCGGACTGGTGTACCGCAGGCCCCTGGGACTCTTGGGGCGCGACATGAGGAGTGGACGTAGGGGATGTGATAGCGGTCGAAGCGGTGGTGGTTGATGGCCGTTGCTTTTCAGCGTTGTGGCCGGTCAGTCGCGTGCGGGACGCTCCCGCACCGTCCTCTAGGGCCAAATCTTCCCCGGCGTGGGAGGGAATCAAAGACGAGAGCAACTGGGCTGTGGTGTGTGAGGTGAATAGGGCCGGGATGGTCACATTCGACGTATCTCCTCGCGCGTACATCGTGACGAGACTGCCTCCTCTAGTGTCGTCCCCAACGATCAAAGCGATGCCCCCACGCCGTTGCACCCACTTGACCTTCTCCAAGAAACCGCATCCGCCCCGACTCAGCAGGACCACCTTGCCGGTAATTTCAGCACTCTCCTGCAGAGACTGGATGTCGGCATGGGCCGTTTGTCGAGTCTGACGGTTGTCTCCGTGCTGCTTCGGCGCGCCTGCGTCCACCACACGAGATTCCGGCAGAGGGTGGTGAAGATGATCGTCGGTGCCGTCATTCGTCGCTGGAGAACCTTCGTCATGGGGATCACGTTGAGGATCGGAGTCCTGGGGCGAGTCCTGCGCGGTCGCGGGTTCGGTTCCCGCGCCAGGCACAGATTTCCCGATCGGGCCATCGGGGTTCGTCGTCATCGTCTTATCCTGCTTGTGATGGGTTTCACCCTGGCCCCACCCAGGGATATCCGAACAGCCTAGTTCACCTTCGGCCCCGGCCGCGGTCCTCTCACCGAAACCACTGCCGACCCATAGTTGACCGCTGAGGCCTTTCTCGGGCAGAAGGGGGCCAAACGCGGCGGGTCTGGCCAGGAAGAAGGTGGAATTGTCATCGGTGAGACTGATGATGGCGGAGGGAGGGAAAAGGGACGAAGGGACGTTGAAGGAGAAGAGGGCGTGCAAGCCAGTCGCTCGGCCGGCGAACGAACTAGGCGTGGCCAGGCTCGGTGATGATGTCAGAGCCGAAAAGAAGGTGACGAAGATGGGAAAGAAGATGAAACAGAAAACAATGAGGATCAAGCGTGGGAATCGCATTATTAGAGCGAGATGAAATCTGAGAATCCG
This sequence comes from Aspergillus ochraceus, assembly GCA_004849945.1. Taxonomy (NCBI): domain Eukaryota; kingdom Fungi; phylum Ascomycota; class Eurotiomycetes; order Eurotiales; family Aspergillaceae; genus Aspergillus; species Aspergillus ochraceus. The sequence goes on along the minus strand of SSOS01000001.1, from coordinate 3,123,001 downwards.
GACGATGCCCTGCCAAACAAAAAGGAGGGATTCCAGCAAGTCTCAAATTCGGTGTCTTATGACCAATCAACCGGCCGAGTCGAGGGATTTGGGGGGCGGGCGCTCATCGAGAGGAGAGCCAAAACCCCGAGACGAAAGAGGAATGAAAAAGAACAAAGCGCACGTTTAAAACGAGAACCGGGAACACCGCCCAAGACGGGGAATGAGGAGGGGAAAGGGATCGAAGAGAGTCATATGGAGTGGGAGGGGAAGGAAGAGAGAGGAAACGAGAGAGGGAGAGACGGAAAGACGGAGAAGGATGAGTTAACGAGCAGCCAAGCCAAGCGGCCGCCTGCCTTCTTTCCCTCTGCCTCTTCCCTCGCGTTGCTCAGCCTCGGGGGGGGGTTCCAGTCACGGGATCCGGGGCGGCCTCAGGATTGGCCGGGAGGGCGCTCAGGCAACGAAATCAGGGGATCACATTCCCTGCAGTGGTCAGTCAGATTTATCTTATATTTTAGTCATATTACTTCCATTCCATACCTACAAACCATTCTTCCCTACTGTACGGAGTACACCGCACTCCTACTCAGTAAATTGTAGAGTGGGTAACCATTCCGTATGACCCCCGCAGATCATGCTGTCATCGGCCCCACCCGTGCTTTTGCTGTCAATTATTCTTTTATCACCTGATTATCTTTTGTTATGCGCGTTGGCCACGGTAGGGCTGCATGCATGGAAGCACCACATATTTGTGCGCAACTCAGTTTATCCCCCGAGGAAAAGGCCTGGAATGCATGGAGCCATCGCACCGAGTACTGTCTACTCCGTACAACCGATCCATCGTGCTTTCTAAACGACAAGTCCCACTCTGATCAAATGTTTTCCTCGGTTCGATGATCTGATCCCACTCACCCTACACCGGGAGTATATGGAGGTTCAGCAGCGCTTTGTCTGTCCCCAAGAATTCTCCGATAGCATCTTGACATGGTTGTATCTTCTCGGTCCTCCGATGACATCATGTCCCCTTCTATATCGCATTGACGCGAGTTCATCGCGAATACTCTTGGTCCTTTGCTCCGGACCCTGTAAATGGGTGCAAGGTCGATCTTGGGGTGATCCCCTTGGCGCAGGTGGGTGTGGTCCCGATCATCGGTTGATCGCACCGCGTTCAACCATCCAACCGCGGTGGCCCTTGAGGATCCATGGGATGATGGAGCATAAGATGGAGCTCGGCGGGGCAGCTTGTTGGCGGCAAGTCTAATGTGGCTGGTGCCGCGGTAACTGACCATCCTCCTCGTTTCCCCATTATGACACCCACACGTCATGACTCCCCTTGTGCAGAGCGGATGGGCTCACAAGATCAGATAAAACCCAGAGACCGCCATAACAGCCCAACAGTCCTGTGTCGTTGCTACGCATCCCCCGTCGCTCTTGTCCCATCTGTATCCTGATCTACTACTACCACTACTACTAACGCGGGACTATGTCTAACCTTTTGCACAAGGTCAAGGATGTCGTGACCGGTCATCATCACGGCAAGGAGTCCAAGGATTCCAGTACGATCTCAACTGCATGTCGTCGTCAACCCTGGGGTTCCTAATAATATCCTCTAGGCAAGCGCCAGCATGGCGATAGCTCGGCTACTGGCGCCTCTGGATCGAACCCAAGCGCCGGTACCTACGGCTCACAGGAATGTGCCTCCGGAACTGGTGGTGCCGGCCACCAGGGCCCGACCGAGTATGGATCTCAGCCAGCTGCCGGTCAGTACGGCTCCGGCACGGGCGATTATGGAAGATCCAATCCCTCTGGAACCCGTTCGGACACCGCCGAGTATGCTTCCCAACCAGGCGTTGGCAACTATGGACAAGGCTATGGTGGGGGCGCACCCGGGGGAAGCAGCTACAACCCTCAGCCAGGCTCGGGTCAATACACCGACGCCTCTAAATTGGGATCCCAAATGGAGTCGGATCCTCGTCATGTCTCCGGAGGTACGCAACAGCAGCGGTCCCAATGGTAAATGGTCGTTGAATGCCACTTTACCCCTTTGATGACTCTTTGTACTGTATCGTTGATTGATTTGGTGATATGACTTGATGACTGGGAAATTTATGGACAGGGTAAATTGATCTGGATTGTAATGAATGGAAGTCGGTTTCAATTGGATTTCTTCACTTGTGCTTCGTTCTGTCGCCGTAAGAGGACTAGCGGGGGCTCCTGTGCTGGGCATGACTGATTGGGAAGGCGCGACCAGACTGTCACGGGATGTCTCCTGCTTCCTTCCTCTCTCGTTCTCCCTCTCTCTCTCTCTCTCTCTCTCTCTCTCTCTCTCTGTCTCTCTCTTTCTTGACGTGTATATCTGTCTTTGTCGACATCTTCCCCCTCCCATGGTTGTTCTCCTACCAGGGTTGGTGCCCGTGCAGCATTGCCATGTCGGATGAGGTGAAGTCAAAAAGATATCATCGCCGTCGTGAGTACTTCCCATCCCTTCTATTGTAGTGCTTCTGCGAGTAGAAGTGAATTCTCTTATTCTTATTCATGTACCAGGAAGGAGAACTCGAAAGAAGAAAACCGCCGTGACCATTGAGAGTCTTCTTCCTGGGCGAGCTCCTCTGGGATACCAACCATCGCTCAATCTGCCTGCTGCACTACACGATGTGCCAATTGTGACGGCATCTTCCAGTGAATGGTCAGAAAAGGAAACCTCCTTTCAGGTCAGTTCCTTCAAAGAAACCTTGTTTCTGCCTCTTCTGGCTCTCTCCCTTTGGCGAAGTTCTAATTTATATCATTTCTTGCCCAGCCCCCTAGTCCTTGTTTTCAGTCATCCCCCAGGTCCTTTTCATCGATTGCAACAGCGCAGTTTAACGCCAACAACCCCTCTCCCCAGGCCGGATCCCCTCCCCTTGTGCTCGATACTCCAATCTGCCTGACCCCGGCTGAAGCCCCCCTAAAACCCAATAGCTCTCATCACGACAAGGTTCGCTCTCCAAGAGACTCTTCGTCTGTGCCTCAAAATAACGAATATCGAAGTGAACCGGTCACAATGAGACACAGCTTCTATTCGTTGAGCAACAGCCAGTCCGAGACACCTAATCCCTCTATAAATCTTACGGCGCATGAAGAGTTGGGAGACTTTGGAGAACTCGCGTCATCCAGACCAATCGCCTTGAGTCAACTTTATACGAAAGCCAGCTCACGAACTAAATCTGGCCGAGCCGTGAAGGCCTTTATGGACCAGATGGCTTCTGAAAGCAAACCAGAAGCACCTTCACTAGCCACAAGCTTCCGTGAAACTGGCCAGGACACGCATGGCACTCAGGTCCCAGTTGTTCGTCACATTAATAATGCAGAGTATAGGTTGAGTCTCCGCGGAGATGATCCGGCACCTTCTCGCATCTTTTCACAGGAGCGTGGCTATGATTCGGCAGAAGAGATCGGCGAACAGGACTGGCGAAGGAGGTCAGAAGGGCACCATCAGCAGAACCCTCTCAATTACGCCGAGGGTATTGGCTCCTATTACTTATCACGGTCCCAGGAGCGCAGCTATGTCTCCGAGAGCCCATTCTTGAAGAATGCTAGCTATCGCCTCTCAGAACAGGAAGCATGGTCAGCGGAAGCGCATCCCATCACCGGAGAACCCTCCTTGGGTGCACAGCAGTTCAGGTCAGCCAGTCAAAATGTCATTTCCCGAAGTGAACACGTTCCAGAATCGTCGCTTCATCTTTATCGGGCTAGTTTCGATCGGCCTGAAGACCAATCCCCATACGGCTCGGTGCGTCTTCAACACTCTGTTTATGAGAACGCTGGATCTTACGAGGTACCATCGGCCGAGAAATTACCACAGGAGCGCTATAACGATTATGCCGTCATACGGTCAGGCACTATGTTGACGGGAGCTCCACAGGAGGAGCCGCTTCCAGAGATATATAGGTCCTCCACATCTCGGGCCCAGCCACCGACGCGTGCCCTGGCTTCAATCGCATCGGGTACCGGACTCTCAGGAGCTAGTGCCCTCGGGTCATCAACGAAAGATAAAGCAAGCGAAGAAGCTACCCGGTTTCTTGATAAGATTTCCCAGGGTCCTTTATCGCGTATCAAACAAACGGCGCTCCCTGATCCTTTCGTCGAACCAATGGAGGCTTTAGCATGCAAGACTTCGGGGTCGCGTGTTCATTCTGAAGAGTTGGCCTTGCTGGCAGCTAGACTAGGCAAGTATGCCAATGACTCGCATAGGCGGTTGTCAACAGACCGTCGCTCCCATTCAGCACACGGGACATTGCAATCACTCTGCGAGTCGACAATTACCGAAGTTCCACTGCTGAGAAATATTACCCCCATCGAGGACACCAGTGGTAAGCTGAAGGAGAAATATGATCAACTTCACGCGGGACTCCAAACCACAGGCACAGGCAAAATCTTAAGGCCTCCTCCCGGGCTGCCCACGCCAGCCGTGCGCCAGTTAATGACCGGAGAATTACTGCATACGTCAGATCATGTTCTGAGGGGAGCCCGGGCTGACGAGGCAAACGCTTGGTTTCACAAAGACCCCCGAGGAGAAAAATACCTTCGCCAGCAAGTCGCCGCGATTGCCCAAAATCACGGTGAAAGAATCGAGCGACTCACGGGAGCTGATGGCACCACCGCAAAGCAAATGAACCTGCTTTTGGGGAACGTGATTGTCAATCTCCATTCACACTTCTCTGAGTGCAACCAGAATCATACGACGGATTTACCAGCTTTCGAGAGAGAAATTATCTTTGAAAAGACTACCAGTTTTGCCAGACGGCGCAGTTATTTTGACCGAGACCCCTCCGTCAGCTATTGGAGGTTTCCTCTAGGACACGGCTTGTCTGACGGGAGCAGACACTCAGATAAAACCACAGGATTCTTATCTCCAGGTTATAGGGCATAGAGAGCAAGCTACAGCGGTACTAGGCAGAAGCTAAATAGGCGTGGGACTATGGAATACAGACCGGGGCGTTGAGGGTGCATTCGGACCGATCATGGTATACCTGCTTGATATGTTTTAGTTTCGATTCCTTCCCATGGTAAATACCTGACAGGTACTTATATCCATTTTTGTAAATCTAACATCTTCACCCGTACAGCCTAAGTATCGAATATTGGTAGGTAGATAAGCCCTACATCTCTTCCACTGTCATACAGCGACTCAACAATTTACCAATCACACACCACCAAGTTGAATAAACGATCAATTAAATCCTATCTGTCTGGCCGCACGTAACATCGCACTTGATCATCCGTACACAAGTAACGACTCAGCAGTCGAATAAGAAAGAAAAGAAGACACATAACGCCAACGTGCTAACACACGAACACAGCGAAGTTAAAAAAGTATCCTGCGCCAAAAGAAAGGGGGGAAAGGTAAATAAATTGATATCATCAGAAGAAGAAGAAGAAAAACACAGAAACAGAGAAAATTACATGAGAGCAGGCCCGAATTACCCAAAGCGCCGTGCGAAGCAGATATCTGCCAGAATGATCACATCTCAGAGTCTTACGAGATCGAGGGAATAAGTAACGAGGAAAGTAGCAGGAAGAGCAACAGAGAAAAAAAAAGGGACGAGACAGCATTAAAGGGGAATGGCACCTCCAGTCTAACCTAACAATGCACCAGGTTTATATGATTATCATTAAGAGCGGAGCAGGCGAGGATGGTGCGGTGAGGGTGGAAAGCGGTGCTGGCGATGGGAGACGAGCGGTTATGATGCAGGAAGCTCGAGTAGGGTTCGAATGTGGAGAGATGGGAACCGTGGACGTTGAATGTTCTGACTTCGTGGCGGTTTGTGCCTCTGTGGTTCGGATATGATCAGCCAAAATGTTCGCACAAATGAGGTATGGATGAGGGGTGAATGGGATAACTTACACCATGAAGACCGGGGCATGTTCGTGGACGCTTAAGGTGCGGAGAGTATCTCGAGTAGCATAGATAGTAGAGATGGGATCATCCATTCGGAGATCCCAGAGTCGGATCTCCCCGTTACGACTGCCGGACACCAACTCCCTTAAGCCACCCCGTTGCATGTGGACATTGGTGATCCATTGCTTGTGTTCGCGCCACACCTTGACCATGGAAGTTGTGGGTTTCAGGCGCTGGTCGAAAACTCGGACGGCACCATCACCAAATCCAGCAACAAAAATGTTACCTGCCACTTGGTCCGAAGTCAAGGAAGTGATGCAGGAACCTGAGCGAGCCGGAATATCCTGTAAAAAACGTTAGAACCTGCTGAGCGCAAAGCCGTTGGGTGCAAAGGGAGAAAACGTACGTTGGTACACACTTCCGTGGCGGCGTTCCACACACGAATTACTTTCACGTCACCGGCAACCAAGGCTTTGCCTTGGCCCTGTTGCCAGTCAAGGACAAGACCGGCATTTCGATTACTTGGAATAAGCTCGGGCAACGCTCTGAATGCCGTCACGATCTCAACATCCTGTGAAGATTCGTAGTTGCGGAATACTTTGAGGACACCGTCGGAGGAACCTGTCATCAGAAGTGCTTGGTCATCCTCATTGATGTAGCGAACTTCGTTAATCTTCGACCCTGGAGGATTGCGATTAGAGAACCAATTCAGGCGCTTATGCCTCTGCCAGTCCCAAATACTGTTCAAGGGTGTTAGTAAAGACCAGTAGATTGTGAATCACCCCACTTACGCAATCGTGTCCCTATCATCCGCAACTGCGATGTGATCCTCGAACTGATGAAAGCACATTTTCAGGGGTTGACTGCTGTTCGTGAGGAGGGCCATGGAGCTATCCCATCGGCTTGTTCCTGCTTTGCCCTTGAGGGGTTGGGTTTCTGTGATAATCTTCTCGTTGCGGCTCCGTCGCCAAAGTCGCTCGTTGTAATCCGCGCTACCGGGCTCGTCGGGCTCGTTGGGTTTCATTTGGGGTTCCCGGAAGTACTGGATATGGGTGAGAAAATGCTCATATATTTCGTTGTATTGTTCGCTGATTAGGTGGAGTGGTTCTGGGATTACCTCTGTGGACCAATCTAGGAATCTGCTCATCAGGGGAATAGTTGGGGCAGCTGATGGGTCTTTAGACTCGAACCCGCGGGACGTGGGGGTAGGGGCCTGATGATACGCTGTAGCAGGCGCGACCTGGTCGTTCACTTCCGGTGGTCGGGTCCATTCTGGAGGCGCCCTTCCTCGAGGAGTGATGGGCATGCGGCTTTTAGGTGACGTCGGGGCCTGTGAAGACTGCGGTTCAGTTTGGGAAGATCCACCAAAGGCAAGATTCTTGAGCGAGGCAGCAACGCTGGCCGTCCGTCTGAGACTAAGTGAAAGATAGCCTTCCTGCTTGGGAGGGGCATGAGACTGTGGGGTGGGAGGCGGTGCAGCCTTTGACTCAGGTCGCTCTCGAACATGCTGCTTCTGTGACACTCGGCTGGAGAGCTCCATGATTTCGGTTCGAAGCTTGTCAGTTATAGAAGCCATGGGAGACTGCAAGAGGGCTAGATGTATGTAATCAATAATCATGCTGCCATCCTGGGCTATGTCTGGGTGGGGATCAACGGAAAGTATGAGCAACTGCTTCCAAATTGTGCCAAACGTGGTGTTGCGAGACAGAGTCTGCGATTTTGATTTTGATTTCGACGAGCCATCAGTCGACCCATTGATGGCTTCCTCCGGGTGGTAGGCCCCAATCCCTGCTTGTTCCAATTTCGACATGAGATTTTTCTTCTCATCTTGGAATTCTTCGTAAGCAGCAACCAAAAACTTGTTCTGATAACGTCTAACGAAGGTTGAAAAGAACACCAACAGTTCCTTTCGAACAAGTACGCTGCCGTCTGATGACATAGGAAGGACTGCCATGGCTAACGACTCTTCAATTTGGGCGACCTGATCCGTCAAATCTGGTATGCCCAAAAACGTGGTGACGGCGTGTAACATCGCAGCTCGGACCTCCGGCACAGGATCGAAATTAAGCTCGCAGAGCCGCGCAGGGGCAGCACATCGGATTCCCATCCATTTGGCCTCCGGGAAATCGGACCAGAGCATACTGATGCACAGGCAGGACCATTGCCGCAGCAAAGGATTTTCAACGTCCATCAGGTGTCTCAGGCATGAATCAAACAGTTCGGCGGAGAGACACACGTTCTGTCCCTGTGGATAATTCTTACAGAAGATCGACACAATAAACGCGCACATTGCTCGGTGTTCGCTGGCATTGCCCACTGGGATCGGCGACGAGGGGTTGAGAATAGAAATGAAGTAATGAATTCCGTTGTCCTTCAATAGGTCGTTTTGGACGGTGTGATCAACCGCCATGATCCTAGCCCAGATGAACACCATCACGGGCTTGAGTTCCTGGGCTGCAGACTGTAAAAGCTTGACGACGTAGGGGAAGATACCAATGCTCAAAGCCAAATGAACCGCCCAAGGCCCCAGATCGAGGAATTTGCTGAGCAAGATCAATGCTCGTAGTCTGTGGGCCTGGCTCAGAAGAACCTGCAGAACGATAGGCAGCTGGTCCGGGGGATTCCTTTCCGTCGGACCCGATGACAGATAAACCTCAAAGGCAGTGAGTTGTTCGGCAAAGAAAGACGAATGCTGGTAGTCGTAGTGCTTGCGGCCTTCGTCGTTCTCAATCAGGGCTGGAAGTTGGGACAGGACCATTTCGACGGCCAGATCCCAGCTTTTCCACAGAGGATGATGGTGCGTCTCTGGAAGCTCTGGAGATGAGATTGGATGACATTTGTATGTACGCATAATCCGTTCGCTGAGCAAGAAATTCCGAAAGAGAGCAGCGACCATCAAGTCCTGGCGGAACAACTTCTTGAACAGGGCTCGCGGAAGTGTGTTCCATGCAATAGTGTCGGTGATTGCAGTAAAGATCCAGTTGAGTTCTCCAAGAGGACTTCTGCGATCCTGTAGACGGCCTGGGACCCTGAAATCGTCGATAGAGAAATTAGATTGCAAAGGATTTTGAAGGATGAAGAAACGTAGAGCAATGTCGATCGGTGTAGTCAAGCAACATGTGAAGAGATCAGCGGGAAGATCAGGGTTGGTCGGCAAGGACTCGCTCTTTTGGCAGGCCGCCAAAATTATACAATCGCCGTAGCTCTGAACAATGACGTTGGGATCTCGCTTCTTGGCTTCGGTGTTCTCCTTCTCATGCTTTTCGACGAAAGTGTGGAAGTTCTGGACGATGTTTCCTGCATGCGATACGTCGAAAACAAAAAGGCTAGGGCCAGCAAGCCAGGATTGCAAATCGTACAACGACACGGGAATGTACTGCGTGTAGTTCTTGTTGAAAACCCAGATCTCGCCCGACTGGGTAGGAAGAGGAACACCATGGCCGTTGTAGTGGAAGAGGACTCTCTCGTCCTTAGCATTTCGTCGCAGCGATATGCAGAACTTCTTGGTCTCATCGACGGAAGGATCCAGATATTGCTTGTACCTTGTCCGCAAACTGAGAGTCTCATACTGCTCCTGCAGCTTCTTCCCTATCTGCTCCATGATTTTTGTCTGGCCGCCACCGGTAGTTGACGTTGGGTCGACCCAACATTCCAGTTTCGCCGTCGGGTTCGTCTTTACCACATCAGGGGGATCGACACCAATATTCAAGCATATGGCCAACGCAGCAGAAACTGTTTTCAAGCGGTCCTTCATACGCCAGTCTTGACTTGGCCAGCTGCCGACGGGGTCCCTTGGAATACCATCCGTCTCGTGGCGCTTCTCGGTGAAATACATGTAAAAATTCTGTAGAGTCCCAAATTCATCAGCAAAGAATGCGCAGAGGAAGCAGCTAGCCAGACTGTGGTTTCACTCACCGAATGGAGTATTTTGAGATATTCGCTCGACGTATACTCCTCCTGCCATCCGTGTCTCATAGCAAAGTCCTCCTCGTCATCCCCAAAAGCGGATCTTTCATAGCCCACCCTAGGTCCATAGTCACTCTTTGCTCTTTTCAAGGTAGACGTTGGCCGAGCGGAATCTGAGGCCCGATCCGAAGTCAATCGAGGACTGGAATCGATGATGGCGGAATTCTCGCCTGACGAGCTGGTTGGTCTGCCCGGAGGACTAGTTAATGGAGGCGGTTTGTGTTCGACGGTGGTAAATGATCGATGATGGGATGTCGTGGGAGCGGGGGATCTATCGCGCGGAGGGATATGGGTTTCCAGGTCCGGGCCGAAAGCAACGCGAACGGACTTGGTCGGGTTCCTTCGTGGTTCAGACTGAGGCTCAGCCTGAGCACTGGATGCCTGTGGTTTCATCGTGGAGTTCTGTTCCATGGTAGCTCTGGGATCCTTCATTGTACAGAGACCGTCATATTCATGCAAGAAAGGAAGAGAGTGTCGTCATGAGAGAAGAACGGATGTCTAGAAAGGTAAATGGATTAGATAGTCCCTCATTTCAAGCTACAAGGGAGAATATGTAGTCACGATAGTCTATAAGAAAGGCTCATGTTGTGGGGCGGATGCACATCCACCTGTATGTTCTCACCTAATCAAGAATCATATCACAAAGTTGCGTGCAGTGAGAACAAGCCTGACCAGCATACCCAATCATGAGGCTCTGCCGTCCGTGATCTCGGGGCCTCTCGGGCTTCAATAAATGTCTGTCTTTGCGGGAAATAAGATAAAATAAATGTCAGAGAGCTGCTGACACAAGAGAAGTTCTAACTGTCAGGCGCAACCCCGCAGTCTCAAAACGCGGGAATTGTCGATGTCTTCCGATAGTAAAAGCGTCGTCCAGGAGCTTTGGCCGGTGATGTCTTGGCATGGAATACCGGGACATTGGTAGCTCCGGGTTCCGGCATCTCCACGCCTTCTGCCATTACATCAGTGGCCCTTTGGTGCTATGTCGACTGGACGACGAGATTTCGGAGTGGCTAATGGATGGCCTGAAACAATTCTGCACATTTGCATAGCGGCTGGTGCTTGGCCTCAACATCAATTGTTCATTGGGCAAGATCAACCATAGATAGGCACACATTTACAACAAACGATCCACGTGACTAGCCTGGTCGACGGTGTTGAAGCCATCCGGGACTCCAAAACAGGTAATATATCAGCTTTCTTGATGTTTCCAACGATCGGAATCAGGTTTTCCACCAGCACCTGCGTAATCGAGGCGAGTGCGGACCAACGGGACTCTGGTTCATTATAGTTACTAATTTCATCCGGATGTCGGTCAACTCGAGGCATAGATGTAGTGGTGAAGAAGACCTGTTTGAGCGAGTGATGCCTAGTCCGACCTCAAACCAAGGTGCTATCTCTACGGTGCAGGTCACGTCAGAATTCTGAGCTAAAGAGGAAAGTGTCGTCGTTCTTTTACCAGAACTGATGTCATTGGTTGATAGTGGTGTTAACTGTAAGCCTTCGGCGATCTACACTGCAGTTCTCTAATTAGCTACGATTCACTGTCAAAGGCAGCAAATTTATGCTTATAAGACATCTAGTCAGACGGAGCAGACAGTCAGGCTGCTAAGATATACAGTTCTGCTGTTGCATGCTAGATAATACCTGCCGTTCGGTTAAGCTCCCCTCATGAACAGGTACTTACAGGAGGCTGTTTTCATACACATGACTATTTACAGACGGAATCATCCATATGGGAAATATCAAGACAGGGTTCTCTCTGGAACTGGATTGGGTATTAGAGAAGTAGGCTGTTCCAAGACATATTTCCTTACCCCCGAATTTGGGATTGATAATGAAACTAGGGTACCTAATATTAATGGTTTCATAGATTATATATTTTAATACCCCTCGGAGAGCCTGTTAGCAAGGGTCGTTTCCAAAGGGCGGATGGACACCCCAAATAAGAGACCGAAAAACAAGATTGACCGTGGATTGATGACCCATCCACTTGAGCATGTGCATTCCATCATTTTGCGCTGCAATCTCAAAATCATGCATATCACATTTGCGGGGTAGCTTATAAATAGAACCACGGCCGTTTCTCTAGTTATCTTGCTGGGAATTGAGATCGTCACGGATCCCGGCCAGGGTACAGAATGAACATTTGGATATCGTTGTTGCAGGGTTACGACTAGCTTGTCAGTATTATAGTTTAGACCGAGGTTGAATTCAATCCTATAGAATGCGGTGTGCCTCTATGGAGTATGCCGCATACAACAGACACCTACAACAGAGTCCGTACAGTGTAGGTAGAAGTACAGAGATAAGCACACCGTACTGTTCAGTCTTCACTGTTCCCAGTCCCCACAGTTGGCCAACCTCTAGCTAGGACGAACTAAATTAAGACACCGGTGGCTGGTAGATAGGTATGCGATAGTACCATAAAGCAGCAGCACTAAGGTACGGATAAAGGGACGGGATATGAAACCGCATAACACGAATTGGTGGCTTCCAGCGTGGTAGTGAGGCGGGAGAACAAGTACCAAAGAGGTAGAAATTACGTACGCAGTAGAAACCAAAAGGCAGGAAGAAAGAACCAAGAGAAGACAGAAGAGAGAAAAAGGGGGAAGAATCAGAAAAACAGAGAGGAAGGCAAGCGACGGCATTCCATCGTGATTCGCGAGGCGACGGGCAAGTTCATCCCTGCCGAACCATCAACCTTCGCCCCGGTTTCCCAACTGCCTGATAGTCTTGATAGGCCCGGCAGTCCCGCCTGCCGACGATGGATGGCTTGGGTTGACGGGTTGGACCAGATCAACCACTTCCCCCTTTCGCGCATGGAAACTGGAACAGCTGGAAAAAAAGTTTTTTTCCCTTCTCTTTACCCCTGGATCCGCGGAAGCCGTCCCTGACTGGAAGAGAGACCTCGCTAGCTCTGGAACGCTAACCACGCTCAGTTATCCAGTCACCACATCATCATCATCCACTCCAACCGGTCATCCAGCATAATTCCTGCGAATGGTCTCATGGTACACCGATGATCGCTCTTACTGTGGTTGTTCCGTTGGTAGCGACCGTGAGGTACTGTACTCTGTTTCCAGTCTAGACCTGCAATGCTAGCAGAAGATGGTTCCTGCATGGACAAACCCATGGAAAGCCCGTGACTGGACTGTAAGGAACGCCGGCTCCATCTTCCTTCCCAGCGGGCGGCAAAGACACAGAGTACGTGAAAAATTCAAGGTCACCGCTTTTGGATCGAGAGATCTTCGAATCTAGACGTTCGGATAGACTGTTGAGTATTCCGATGGCACTCATTATTACCTACTTAATCTACTAGGAAGACCCGGCTAGTGCCATCTGTCAGGGCGAACCGGCGCCAACATTAATGGACAAAACCGTAAGTAGAAAAATTACCTATCGATTTTATCCGTAGATAGGTTCGTTTTGGGTAGGGCTAAGGGGGTTTTCTCCTGCCCGATGATGTCGATGGAAGCACGATGGAGAAGATGGGCTATTTTGGGCATGATTTAAATTATCCTAGGGAACAGAGTGGATGTATGTTCGGTAGGCGAATGTATCGAAGCATCTGGACACTGCCGCATCTGAAGTATGAACTCGGCGAGAGAGAACAGAAAAGAAAAAAGAAAGAAAAAGAAGTTAAACTCTCGTGGCTCGTGGGCTTTTATTCCTGGTGTTTATATTTTCCCTACAGGTGTAAACATCGCACTTCCGCCCGTAACTCTAATATCATGTAAACACTCCCTTGGAAAGCATTTCAATAGGCGGTGTCGCTTTTCTTTTCCTTCCCCCTCCCCCTAACGACTTTAGCTCCAGTCAATCAAGCACCGTCTCTTGAGAAAGTCGGGTCAAATCACATAACAACATCAATAATAATTATCTAATTAATGCTGGCCAGGAACCCTTTGAAACGCCGGAGCCTCGCATTTGCCCTCTCTCCCTCTTTCTTCCCTTTCCTCTCCAGTTTTCATGCACAAGCCCCATACCTCTGCTGCTGCTGCTGCTACTTCTTCCTCTTCCTCTCTTTATTCTCCGACTGTGTGTCTGTTTTCCCCCCCTTCCCTTTTCCATTTTATTTTTCCTTCTTGTCTTGGGGGCTGTTTTGCGCATTTGCATTGGTTTTCAGTTTTCAGTGTTTGCTCTTAATTCTTGTTTATCCCCTTTCTTTATTCCTGGCATCTCAGCGGTCAAGTTAATTTATTAACTCGCTCATGCTCCTTCGACGTTGCAGTCGAGGTTTTGTGAGGATCCAGTGGAAGTAGAAGAGCCCGCCCCCCCCGTTGGTCGCTCACTACTCCGGGCCACAGTTTTCGTGCATGGGAGTCCGCCGTTGTTTTCCTCTCCTCCGAACGGCTTCAACCGTCCTCCATTTATTCGGCCGCTGATTCTCAGCCTTTCCCAGCGGGTTTCCGCCTCCACTCGCTCCTTTACACATCGTTTACAGCCTGGCGCCTGTAACCGTTTTACTTCTTCACTCCTCACCACTCCTTCGTTTGAAGCGATCGTGGCCCTTCGGGTCTTGGTGAAGGAGGCTTTTATAATTTCTCGCACTCGACACGGATTTGCGCTGTTTGGTTTGACCTTGTTTTAATCCTTGATACGCTTAATTGAAAGTTTTTGCGCTTTAAACGACCGTTTACGATCCAATTGTCACGATGGCCTTCCTCTTTAAATCGAAGAAAAATCAGCAAAATACCACCCTGCCCCCGGCATCAAGAAATGTCCCAAGTTCTGAGGGAGCGCCGCCAAATGCACCGCCATCCGCTGCACCGGCAGCGGCACCCCCGGCGCCGAAGGAACGGGAAGGAGGGAATCCTCAGACGCCGACTCCCAGTAGCAGCTACAACAACTCCTTGAATTCGGTGAACAGCACAAACAGCCCGGAGACCCAGCGGATGCGACAGAGAGCCGAGTCGGAATCGCAGGTTGGTGCCCCTTGCCTATCTCTCTAGTCCCTCAACCCATTGGTCGCAACTGGCCTCGTTTACGAATTCTCACTAATGTTTGCCAATGAAGCGCTCGCTGCAGGGCCCGACCAGCAATTCCCCCAATACTAGCCCCGGCACCTCTCTCTACCCTTGGTCGCAACGTCGCGTGAATTTCTCCGCGCCGCAGGCAAACCCCTTCCCGCGATATGGGGCAGCGATCAATGCGGTCGCCTCGAAGGAGGGCGACGTTTACATGATGGGTGGCTTAATAGACGGGTCTACGGTAAAGGGGGATCTGTGGATGATAGAGAGCAGCGGCGGGAATCTGTCCTGTGTCCCAATTGCGACTGTGTCAGAGGGCCCCGGTCCGAGAGTCGGCCACGCGAGTCTGTTGGTGGGAAATGCTTTCATCGTGTTTGGCGGAGATACGAAAGTGGATGAGAATGACATGTTGGACGACACCCTCTACCTCCTGAATACTTGTGAGTATCCCAGATGCCTGCTCCACCTGTGGTTGAGATTCCTAACCATCTTCTATATCAGCCTCCCGCCAGTGGTCCCGCTCAATACCCCCCGGCCCCCGACCTGCAGGACGGTATGGCCATACCTTGAATATCCTCGGCTCTAGACTCTACGTTTTCGGTGGTCAGGTGGAGGGTTACTTTTTCAATGATTTGATTGCCTTCGATCTGAATCAACTTTCAAACCCAAATAACAAGTGGGAGTTCTTGATCCGGAACAGCCATCAGGGCGGGCCACCCCCCGGTCAGATACCTCCCGCCAGAACCAACCATACCATCGTCAGCTTCAACGACCGACTGTATCTGTAAGTGCACGGGTGACTTGCTCGGTGATTCCATTTGGCTCATAAACATAGGTTTGGAGGAACGAACGGCTTGCAGTGGTTTAACGACGTCTGGACCTATGACCCGCGTGCCAACCAATGGTCTCAATTGGATTGCGTTGGATTCATTCCAACTCCTCGGGAGGGCCACGCGGCGGCTTTAGTGAACGATGTCATGTATATATTCGGTGGGCGCACGGACGAGGGGGTTGACCTTGGGGATCTGGCGGCCTTTCGCATCACCACCCGGAGATGGTATTCCTTCCAGAACATGGGACCCGCGCCATCTCCGAGGTCCGGCCATAGTATGACGGCTTTCGGAAAGCAAGTTATCGTCATGGCTGGAGAGCCGAGTTCGGCGCCCAGAGACCCCGTGGAGCTCAGCATGGCCTACATCCTCGACACCGCGAAAATCCGTTATCCCACCGACTCTCAAAACGGAGGAGAGAGAGGCCCGCCCCCCGGAGCGAGGAAAGGAAGCGCCGATAGACCTGGTCCCCTAACCGGTCGCACCTCGCGCGAAGCTCAAAATCAACCTGCAGACGTGCAGCAACGACGGCCGGGGCCGTCACGAGAGAGTATGATAAGCCCAACCGGTCGACCAGCAGAGTTCGGGCCCAGCCCCGGACCGGGTTCAAGGCTGCCCCGGGCATCCATCGCACAGGCTCCGTCCGGACCTCCCCCTCCGGGTCAGGCACCCACGCCCGGCCCTCGAGGTAACGCCCCTCAGCCTGCCACGAACCCCCGCAGCAAAACGCCGACAAAGCTCGATCGTGCATATGGAGGTCCGCCCGTAGACACCGTTCGGGCAGTGACCGCCGAACGCGACAGGGAGTCGCCCAGAGAGTCCCCCAAGGACCCCCGATCGGTCTCCGAAGCTGGTTCCTACCCCACGGGCCAGCGCACGCCTACTCAGCAGTCTCAGCCCCAAACTCAACCTCAATCGAGGATGTCTGCCAAGGCTATGGAGGCTGGCGAGGCTGCACCTCTCATGAGTGCGCCGACTAGACAACGTTCTCTGCGCCAGCAACGACAGCGAAGCTCTATGGATAGCGCCGACGAGTCTGTCTTGGGCCGGCACCCTAGCATCGATGGGTCGGTGGAATCTCGGGGTCAACGAAACTCTAGGACCCTTGGAGACGAGCCGCGATCGCCCCGGTTGACTGCTCACCAAGAGGCGCTAATTAAGGAGCTTGAACTGGTGAAAAACCGCAATGCGTGGTACGCATCGGAGCTGGCGTTGGCCAAGAAGGCCGGTTACTCACCGAATCTTGCCAACGGTACCAACTTGGATGAGCAGGCGGTTGATACGTTTGCTGACGAGGATCGGCCATTGATCGAGGCATTCCTCGCCATGAGGGCAGAGTTGGCAAAGATGCAAGCAACTGTGGACCGACAAGCAGCGATCGCTTCCAAACGCGTTGCCGAAGTTGAACACCAAAGAGATGTTGCTGTCAACGAGGCTGCTTATTCGCGGGCTAAGCTCGCTGCTCATGGCGGCAGCCAGCGTGGTACTCCCCAGCCAGACAGACGCTCCCAAGACCACGAAGATTCGATCACCGACCGAAGCACCGAAATCAGCAGAAGGCTTGCCCTGGCTCTCGCCTCTCATAGCGAGGCCAAATCGAAGCTCGAGGTCCTCACCAATGAACTCGACCAGGAGAAACGTGGCAGGGAATTGGCGGAAGAAACGTGTGAGGCCACAAGGCGAAGGCTTGCCGAACTTGAAATGCAGAATAACGCCATAGAAATGGAAAGTCTACGCGCCCAACTCCACCAAGCGGAGGCTGCCGTCAGGGAAGAGTCATTGCTACGAGCCGATGCTGACTCCGCTTTGAAGCAACTGACTCTGGATAAGGAGGAGTTGCTGAAGAACCTCGAGGAATCTTCTATTCGCCTGGGTGACTTGGGCAATAATCTCGGTACTCTTCGAGAGGCAGTGAATGCTTCGACCGACAAATCGACTCTTCTTGAAAGACAATTAGAAGAAGAACGGGAGCGTCGGGGAGGACTGGAGAAGAAGTTGTTGCAGCTCAGGTCGGAACATGAAGAACGGACGTCCGAGCTGGAGAATGTCAACCGTCGTCTGCGAGACGCGGAAGAGCTGGCTGAGACCAGCGCGAGAGAGGCCGAGACGCATAAGAACGCCTTCTTGTCTGGCCTCGACCGCGCCTCGTCATTTGACTCGGAAGCATCCATGCGCTCGCTTGCGGATCAACGCGTGTCTGCTCTCGAGGCTCAGGTGGAAAGGGCTAACGATTTGGCCAAGGCGAGCCACACAGCCGCAGATGATGCGGCAGATAAGCTTCGACGTGCGGAAGAGAGAATCGCCGGCTTAGAGGCATACCAGGAACAAGCCAGCAGAGAGGGCTTGCAGCTCCGTAGACAGCTCCAGACCGCGATGAAGGAAAGTCAGTCGCATGCCGCCGAGAATAGGGACCTCAAGGCTCAGCTGGAGAACCACCAGCGAGAGTCAGGCGCATTGGCTATCCAACACGCTGCTCTCAAGGACCTTCTGGGTGAGCGCGGCGTTGGTTATCCGGATAACAGACGCTCTCCTCGACTCGACTCCCCTGGGTCTCGGTTTGGAACGCCCGAACAAGGCCGGCTACGTGAACTGGAGCAACAGCTCTCGACCAGCATGAAGGCACACGAGGAACTGAGGTCGTCGTTCGAATCTCGTGAGCAGGAAGCCGACCGTGCCTACAGAGAGAAGCTGGAGCAGCTCGAGAACGACTACCAATCGGCTGTTCACTACGTGAAGGGTACCGAGAAGATGTTGAAGCGCATGAAGGATGAACTCAGTCGGTACAAGGCCCAGAATGCCAAACTGCAGTTGGAATTGGAAATCGCACAGAAGGAACTTTCAAACGGAGGTTCAGAAGCGCCAGCCGACTGGGAAGCCGAGCGCTCGCATCTCCAGCAGACCATAGAAGATATGCATGAGGAGACAACATCCTCCATTACGATCCTCGAGGACCAAATCACCCGCCTGAGGTCAGAACTTTCGGCCGCCGAAGCTGACAAGAATGAATCTCGCAGCGAGTTTGAGGGTATGCGGCAAGAGCTCGTCGCCGCTGCGGAGAAGAGCCGTGCGGAATTGGAGCAGCTGAAGCAGGAGAACTCCCTGCTTGAAACCCGCGCATCCGATGCCGAACACAAGGTCACCATGCTTCTGGACCAGGTTGAGGCGTCCGTCGGGCATTACCGCCGACAGTCGCAGCCCGGCCAAGGCATCAACGGTATCTCCCGCACTCACAGCAATGCCTCGAGCAACACCATCAGCGGTGCTGGAAACCGGTCGAGAGCCAATAGCGCCGTGTCGCAGGAAGAGCCTTTCCCCGACAACCGTGGATCCATGGCCCTGGACTCCCTAGCTAACGAGCTAGAAACCCTGCGGAGCCACTGGGAGAGCACCAACCGGAACTATCGGCTCAGCACTCAGTCTGACTTCGATCGGACGCCCACTAAAGAGACCGGGCTCAGCGATAGCTTGGCCGAATGGAGGCGACGATTGGATGAAGAGGAAGCGAGAGCGAGTTCCCCAGAAAAGAGCAAGCCTCGGAATGCTGGCGAGGCACACGCAACGGCAAACATGATATGAACAGCTCGAACGGTATGACTTGTCCAGATTTTATTGGAAGAACGTGCCACGAAAGCCTGAATATACCAAGCAATAGGTTTCGGTACCCGTTGACGGTGATCGGAATCTACTGTTGGACGACCCCGGCGTTATTCTGTCTCCACTGTTGATTTTGGCTCTCCCAGTTATCTGTGTTACTTCCCATTGCTTTTTCTTGACTCCATGAACGGGGTTGGTTGGATCTGCTGTCCGCACTTGTCAACCACATCTCCCGACCGCCTCGATTGCATTACCAACAGAGAGCCTCGTTGTCATTATATGCGCTGTTTTCAGTTGTTTTTCTTTTCTTTTCTTCCCCTCTTTCATTCTCTTCACCTTCTTGTCTTCTTTTATACCCCTTCACATTTTATCGTCTTACTTTGTTTGACTTTCCTTCATCCGAACTGTACTATTACTCTACAATTTTATTTCATGAAGCCTCTGTCTAGATCTAGTCAATTGTTATATCCATGAACCCATTGGGAGTCTGCTTTTTTTTTTTTTGCAGCTTTCTAAACCCAGTCCGGGTTACCCTTGGAGATGATAGCTAATTTGCTGATGTTTTCATTTGATTTCACTCCCTCGTAAACAAGGGCCTGAATGCATATGGAGAGGTAAGGGGTTTGACTCTCGGGCCATCGGTCGTTGGTGCAGGAGCGTACGATCCTTGCAAAATCGAGTGAATTGTTTGTTATGCCCTTCCCTTGCCTGCTCAACGGGTTCTCTGTCGTGTCGCTACTGGAGACCACTAACTACAGTAGTCAGGTGGATGCGAGAGCCACATGCACGGTAACTTGTAAACGTGAACGATGACAATTCGAACAATGAACAGGGAAAAGCAGAAGACAGATAATCAATCGTATGTGAGAATATCACGAGAAAGATACCCCGGCGGTGAAACCGTATCAAGCAATCCGAACCGTGAATAGAGTGAGCGGGGGGGCAAAATTGAGGCATTTATATTGACCAGGATCTACTTTCCGAGTCGAAATGGGGCTAGATGTACTGTACCTATGTATGTACCGTATGACTGAATGACTTGGAGGTTGTTTACCTACCTCAGGTTAACAATGCAGGTTGATTTGAATAGATTCCCTGCCTCGGTGACTGCTATGCCGTACAGACTATATTCAGAAGAAGTACTCCGCAATGATAGTGTTCTGCAGTGAGATGAACGGGGCAACTTGTCAGGCGCCGGCGGTTTGATAAGAAACGCGATTTCTGCCCAAAAAGGGTTGCAACTCGGCCTGTATTTCACGGCGGCGATACGTCTCTGTGACCATACTGTCGTGACGGGTCATCTGAGGGCGGGAGTGACCTCAGGCAGCGATACATACGGGCGACCATCAAGAAGAGGAGAGGAGGAATGTTCCATGGGGCATCTGGAAGGCAATGCCGGTGCATGTGGTCCATGGCATCATCCACCGTGATTTCATGATCCCCCCATCCACGTACTGCCGTCCATTTGGACTCCCATTGCCTTTGAACATGACCTTCGGGTGGCTTGTCGCCCAACGTTACATCCTCCGATCTGTACATATGTACCTCTACGGTGTACCGTCCAAGATAGATGCATACCCAACTGGTGAATTGTGTCTCCTGGTCCCCTAAAGTAAGGTTCTGGATGCAGATCCCGAGGTATTATTCAACTCCTTCGGAATGTCAATCGGAGGACCAAGAATACAAGATACCTGTCAACAATCTATGGACGGAAATCAATAACATCGCCCCAGTCTCATGGTCTTTACTCATTTGGGTTTAGTCTGGCAGTCGGGATGCTAAGACGTTCAGAATTGACTGTACTAATAATAGTTAACCCATCCATACATTGTTTTCCATTATGGCTATAGGTAGTATTTCCCCCTCCCCCCCATATTCATTATTCATGCCATCCCACACGGTCCAGGACATTAATTGAAAGAGTGATACTAAATGGACCCGAACTGGACCAGGTGGTCATGGCCTTCGTGAATTCTAGATAAGATTGTTATTATGGCGTGGGAAATTCCCCATTCATTCATCGCTACCTCAAAGGGGATTTATCAGGCGCGCCCTTTCACTGACCAGGACTTCTCCTTTCTGGCCTTCTCACCGACTTCTAGTCTTTCAGGTAACTTCCTAATTGGTTCTTTTCTTTGGATTTAATTTGCCCCCAGGAAAAAGAAATCGGAAAAGAGGGAATATTCCTTGGAGATCACCAAATCGTCTTCATAAAAATCCAGTAAATGCCACCCATCCTTTCGAACGAAAATCATTGAAAAGTAAACAAATTCAAGAGTGAAATAATAATAATAATAATAATACCTCATAAACCAGGGAGTAATACCAGGTAAGATCAACCAATACCTTGACCTTCTTGACCGCCAACCGCAGCGAACCCGATCACTGGCCTTTCCCGTTTCTTTACCCGCCGCCTCCCCCCCCCCTCTCGCCCTCTCTCTTCCTTTCTCTCTTTTCGATCCTTCTCTTTCTTCTCTTCCTCCCTCTTTCTCTTCTCCCTCATATCTCACCTTCCAGATAATCAAGGCTCTGCCCTTGATTTTCCTTGATTTTATCTCTCCCTCATCCTCTCTGTCCGTACGTCCCCCTTGTTTTGCCTCCCGACCGCTGTGTTCTCTCCTCTGACAGTCGTATGTTTCTAGGTCGGTCGCTTCCCTTCGTTTTCTCTCCGCCTTTTTTGCCTTGCCGGTCGGGCCCTTACGGTCGGTCGGAGTCCCCAACAGTCGACATCACCGCTATCTCACCTTATTCACCCCTCCTCGACAAGGTTAGTTTCGCTATTGTCTTCAATATACTGCATCTCCCCCCTTTTGTGCCGTTTCTGGACCAGGTAAAGTCTTTTTCGTGACTGCCTGGCTGGATCTGCGTGTTACTCTGGTTACTCGGCTGAGGCTCCCTGCTGCAACCTACCCACCCAGCCTCACCAGGCTCTTCACTTTGCCAAGTAAGCCCGACTACGCGCCGAAGGCTGAGACTGCATTGTGATCTGTGTGGCTTTTACCTCTTCACCCAACCTCACCCAAGATCCTCGTGATCTTCTTCTTCAACACTATAAAGAACTCTCGTTTCATTCTAGATTCAAATCCTTTTTTCTTTCCATTGCTTGATTCAGTCACTGATAAGCCTGATCACAACAGCCTGAATCATAATCGGCCCACGGCACGCTAGCTGTGACCCTTCGATCAAGATGACGACTATGGTGCGTTCTTGTCCCAAGACTATCAACCGAAACGACGTGACTGACAAATATCTTCCAGGATTTGCGTGTTGGTAACAAGTACCGGATTGGCCGCAAGATTGGAAGTGGTAGTTTCGGTGACATTTACCTTGGTATGTAATGAAAAACGGTGGCAAGATACCGGAGGCAGGCAATATCTAATTATTTCCAGGCACCAACATCATCTCTGGCGAGGAAATCGCTATCAAACTCGAGAGTGTCAAGGCCAAGCACCCCCAGCTCGAGTATGAGGCCCGTGTCTACAAATCTCTCGCCGGCGGTGTTGGTATCCCATTCGTTCGCTGGTTCGGTACCGAATGTGACTACAACGCCATGGTGATTGACCTTCTGGGTCCCAGTTTGGAAGATTTGTTCAACTTCTGCAACCGCAAATTCTCGCTGAAAACCGTCCTCCTTCTGGCCGACCAGCTCATCTCTCGCATCGAGTACATCCATGCCAAATCCTTCATTCACCGTGATATCAAGCCTGACAACTTCCTGATGGGTATCGGTAAGCGTGGAAATCAAGTCAACGTGATTGATTTCGGTCTGGCCAAGAAGTACCGGGACCCCAAGACTCACTTCCACATTCCTTACCGCGAGAACAAGAATCTTACTGGTACTGCCCGTTATGCCAGTATCAACACTCACTTGGGTGTGGAGCAGTCCCGCCGTGACGATATGGAGTCTTTGGGCTATGTCATGCTCTATTTCTGCCGCGGCACTCTCCCCTGGCAGGGATTGAAGGCGGCCACTAAGAAGCAGAAGTACGACCGCATCATGGAGAAGAAGATGACCACGCCGACCGAGGTTCTCTGCCGTGGATTCCCCAACGAATTCTCCATCTACCTGAACTACACCCGTTCCCTACGCTTCGACGACAAGCCCGACTACTCGTACCTACGCAAGATCTTCCGTGACCTGTTTGTCCGCGAATCCTTCCAGTACGACTACGTGTTCGACTGGACCGTTTACAAGTACCAGAAGAATGCCGCCATGATCGTGGATGCTAGCAGCAAGAAGGACAAGGAGGCCGAGGAACAACAGCGCCGTCAGGGCGTTGCCGGTGCCCCCATGGGCACTCCCGGCGCTGCCGCCAAGCCCGGTGGTATCTCGAGCCAGCGTCGCAAGGTCCTCGACCGCAACCTTGACAACACTCCGGACACCAACCGTGCCGTGGGAGGGAGTGATAGGATGTGAGTATCTGAAACCTAGGTTCCGTGTAGGGAACCCCTTTCCTCTGCGTTTGGTACTTTACCGTGATTCCCCCGCACGTAGAGGGTCAAATTTAGGTATAGAATCTGACTAATCTCATAGTCTTCGGCGTTAGGCTGCGTTCTGCTTCCAAGGTTGCTTCAGGTGCTTATGGCCCTGCCGGTAGCCGCGCGAAGCGGGACGATGGGTACGGTGCTCAGTGGTACTAATCATGCAGCATGGCAGTGGAGCTTGGCTTTCGTCTTTTCATTGATTTTCAGTTGAGCTTCCTGCGTGTTGGCATCACTTCATCTGAGGAACCCCAGGAACATCGTGATACTGGTGATCCTTCTGCTACCTGCAGCCCAACCTTTCGGACTTTTATCTCGCCTTGGGTCTCCACTCTTTCTTTTATTTCCTTTATTTTCGTTTCTCGCACTCTCTGTTAGCCCGTTACCCCCGTTTTCGATCGTTTTCCGGTCTCAGCCGTTTCGATCTGCTGCATTTTGTCCACGTCTATCCTGCATACCTCTGGATTAATCCGGCCTCTTTCCCTTGAGGGAAGTTTCTTGATTATTCGGTCCTTCCTCTAGGAAGGGTGTTTGGGTAGCAACCTCAAAACGCACCAACTGGCTATCTTATGTCTCGACCTCCCGTGTTCTAATGGTTCTTCGGATTATCATTCGGAGTAACTCCTATATATTCGCCTATTTCGACCGGGAAGGCCAGACGGAAGGAGATGCAGAATGAAACCATCGGTCGAGTTGTTATCTTACTGTTGACTACGGTCCCAGAAGATCCTCGAATGTCGCATCGGCAAATCTTTTACAAAAAACCTTCCATTTCCTCTCCTTTTGTTTGTTTTGACTGATGTTTCTCCCCCGCTGCTTTTACATGGATGCTTTGATTTTCTTTTCTCATTCCTTTTGTTTTTGTCATCGTTCTCAGACTGGCATTCTTTTTTTTTTTTATGGACGCATCATAGGGGAAGACGAGTATGGCGGGATGATTTGTGAAGGGGGTGGAGACGATAATATCTTCAAACTGTCAAGGCTCTGGCTGTTGTCTTGTATGATGAGCGGACGATACGGGACTATGGGTCAGCACGCGGTGGACTGGGCAAAGAGAGGACACGTCTCGAGGGGGTATTTGGCGACGGACTATGGCTAGGGTCGCTTCCGGGGTGGTATTGCGTCAATTAAAGTTGTGTCTTGTTGTTTTATTTTCATTTTTCTGCACTGCCTGCTCGTTTAAATCGATATTCTCAGCTCTACGTATGAAGACAAGCGAATTGAAGACATATTGAACCGGGACCGCCTAAGAAGCCGCCACTGATGGCTGCGCATCGTCAGTGGCTCTCTTCGTACACCGTAAGTGTGTAGCCCTTTGCAGGTCTGTCTGTACCCCATACCTGACATGATAAAATCCGACTTGCATCCAAGTGGAGTCTCAGCACGGACGTCTAGACTCTTCGACAAATTGGCGGATCTGCCCGCAAAAGCGGCGTCGGCTCTGACTAACAGCCGTCGCGAGGGACCAACCAACGGCCCCTCCGCCCGTCGCTGTAGTCCCGTTTGTAGTCAGTAGATCCGACCTTAAATTAAATCCCGCCATCTTTTAGCAACCCGCTTGTCAGACTTTCTCTCCCTTCTCTCCGCCATTCCGCTACCTGAAAGTTTCCCGCCTGCTTTTCCCCTCATAACACAGTCTACAGGATCAGATGGATTACTCGTACTACTCCGGTCCTCAGCCCCAGCCTTTCCCCCTCTACGGCCTCCCCGCCGGGCTGCCCACGCCCGAGCACCATCAATCCGCGCCCCGTCCGGACAATCTTCAGGACACCTTCACCTCTCTCGTATGTTCTCCCACAGCATCTGCCGGAGCATCGCTCACTAATGCGATCATGGAACAGCAAAACTATCAATCCTTCGACCCGTCTTTCCGCTTCCAAAACCCCGCCGGCCAGTCCTTTGTCCCTCCGCCACATTCCCCGCCTGAGTCTTTCTCCAAACATTCGGTTTCCAGCAATGAGCCTTTCAATCACACAGAACCAACTTCGGTGGATGGTGGAGATGATCGCATGGGAGACCCGACTTTAGGGAGGAGCAGCAGTGAAGAGAAAGAGGGCACAACGCCGGCGCAAACGAAGCGGAAGGCGCAAAATCGCGCTGCGTACGTTCTCTCCCTCCTACCCCTCCTCTGACCGTATATCATTCGTGAGGTGGAAAGGGTTGTTTTAGAATTTAAATGGGTGGTATTCTGACTCCTCGACTCCACATAGCCAGCGTGCATTTCGGGAGCGAAAGGAACGACACGTAC
This sequence comes from Aspergillus ochraceus, assembly GCA_004849945.1. Taxonomy (NCBI): domain Eukaryota; kingdom Fungi; phylum Ascomycota; class Eurotiomycetes; order Eurotiales; family Aspergillaceae; genus Aspergillus; species Aspergillus ochraceus. The sequence continues at coordinate 3,097,054 of SSOS01000001.1, read as the reverse complement.
GAGATCTGGAGGACAAACTCAACAGTCTAGAAGAGGAGTCCAACTCTCTACTAGCCGACAACGAGCGCCTGAGACGGGAACTGGCGAAATTCACCACCGAAAATGAGATTCTTCGCGCAACGTCCGGCTCCCTCGGTCGATCAAATAATCAACCGGACTCCGGGCCCATCACGACGGGACCCCTGAGGTACTCGCCTACGGATTTCTACTCCAACATTGTCCCCAACGGCGAACCGGTCCGTCGCCATCGGGTCTTGGTCTGCAGCGAGACGGGCGAGAAGCTGCTTGATGTTAGCACGACCTGGGAATATATTCAGAATCATGAGCTGTTCAAGCATGGCCTCGTCGATATCGCGCAGGTCGCCGAGAAACTCAAGGGTCGGGCCCAATGCGACGGACAGGGGCCGGCTTTCCGTGAGAGTCAAGTGCGCACGGCGATTGAGGAGAGTGCCGCAGACGACAATGATGGGCTGCTATGAGATGTTTATCTGGATTTGCGTAGTTCTACGACGTGACGTCTACCTCTTTGTTATTACTTGTCTTTTTCTTTGATTTTTTTATTTCCTGTCCTTTCCATTCTATACGCGAATATTTCTGGTTGCGAGGCGCTTCACCGATGGATACATTATCAGGATTGATGGATATACTTTGGCATTGATATTTGGAGCTCGACACCTTTGGGTCCTTGAGCAATTGGGTATATGATGACGAGTCTTTTCGACTGGCCCTGGAGTCAATGGAGATATAGGAGCATGCATTGGACACATGGCTTTTTATGCGTGCTGTTTCATTGGGAGATATGGCTTTTATTGTGATCGTCGTATGTCTAACGTTTTATGTATGACTGTAGCGTTTCGCGTAGCTGTCTTCGATGCTTTGAATGTAGTCCTTGGCTTCTCTTGGGCAACAGTCTTCTCTTGCGAAAAGAACATATTGACATCGCCGTAGCATGTATACATCTATGGTTGACTTTATGCTCTCGGAGCATAGCAGAACATGCGAAAAGTAAATGCTCTAGCAGCGCAGTATAATCCCCATGTCTAGCAAAGCATCCAGAATGCTATTCAGATAGCGCAAATGAGGTATGGCAATTAGAACGATTTTTCAACAAGTCACCGATCTCCAGGATCAGGCAGTCGTGACATTTCATGGATTGAATTATTTTAGAATATACACTTCTTCAGTCCCAGTCGTCGTCGTCGTCATCCTCCACCTGGGGTTTGTTCTTGGCCGGTCGTTCATCATCCGACTCATCCGACCGCTTTTTCAATCGAATGTCGCTCTCTTTAATGGCACCGAGGTCCAGAAGCATCCTCTCGAGATCTACAGAAAACATGGTGAGCATAATCCGCACGTAACCTTTGAGATTTGACCAAGTGAGCAAGGACGAAAAGGAGCCTACCTTCGAGCTTGGTCCTAGGGCCATTGAACTCCCTCAGCGTGATGATCTGTCTCCGAATCTCACCGTCCTTGTACACCAAGATCGTCGGCGTGTTTTTATCCGGATACCCTTCGATACACATGTTCCCACGGATCTGACAGAACTTGACATCCCCGTACTTGACGGCCAATTGACGCCACAACTCCGTCAACACCCGCGACTCGACATTTCCGTCCGACGACGAGGTCAAATGCACCAGGACGAAATATTTGGCCGATGCATCGGTCACTTCGCGCGCGTAGTCGACCTTCTGGATGGGGTATACTTGGTTGTGGACGCTGGTTTGTTGGAGGGTCGAGAGCTCTGCTAGACGCTTTTTGCTGGGTGGAGGTGAGCAATTGGGTATGGCATGGAATGGAGTGTGTGTGGTTGATAAGGGGGGTGTTCGTACCGATATTGTTCGAGGAAAGCTTCGTCTTCCTCGTCCTCGAGCTCCTCGAGTTCGTCTAGGTCTTTATCTTCGAGGCGGTTTTCGTATGCTTTCTTCTCGGCTTCGACGAGAGCTTCCTGGATCAGGGGTTCCGGGTCTTGCGGCTTTTCCGGGATCACACCGTGCTTGCGCAGAATGTCGTTCCTGCAATAGTGGGGGGTGATGTGAGTATATTGGATTAGATGTATAAAAACCGGAGGTGGGATGAGGGGAGACAGACCATTCGGTGTCCTCGTTGGGGTTGACTTCGACCTGCATGGTGAAGGTGTTGATTCAATTGAAATTGTAAGGAGTGTACAACGACCGAACAATTAATAGATAGTCAACTACAAAAAGACAAGCAGTCAACCACAATAATCACGGTCATTACGTACAGCCGCGCGAGATGCCCGCGTGTTTGCAGCATTTGCTTGTGTCTCCAGCCACAGGCTCACGTGCGGCCCCCGTGGCGGTGCCGCCCACCGCCCAAGACAGGCATAGGCTAACCTGAGGCCACCTGGAGATTCCATGATGGATGGAGCTGCTCCTCCGACGCCCTGGCAAAACATCCATTCATTCTGCGTCTTCGGGGCTACCTGTGTCATTTCCCCCCCCTCTCTCTTCGCCCGCTCCCGCCGTCTCCGGTCATCCTCTCCTCTATCTCCCTGAGGATAATGAGGGCGCGGTAATTCGTTTGCTTGCCTACACACAAACACACCGCCTGCACAATCGACTTGCCTACTTCGACTAAACCATAATACTTGACCCGCCCTTATTCGCCCATTGACTCCGACGTCACCTGTTCGGGGTCTCGCTTTTTCCTCGTTTAGACGCTGTCATAGAGAGAGTCTCTACCTGCTGCAATTCCCGCAGCCCGTCATCATGAGTTATATGAAGAAAGATGAGGACGCCGACCAGACTATGATCAAGCTGGATCGCACCTCCGTGTTCCAAGATGGTAAGGAACCCGGCCCAAAGAATTATTTCCTCCCCTCCTTCCCTGAACCCCGGAATGGCCGCTGACTTGTCCGTGTCTTTCTTTCCATTTGTATAGCACGATTGTTCAATACCTCGCCGATCTCCCCTCGACAATGCCGTACCCTCCTGACCAAGATTGCGGTGCTCCTGTTCACCGGGGAGCAATTCCCGACGAGCGAGGCCACCACCCTTTTCTTCGGTATCTCGAAATTGTTCCAGAACAGGGATCCCTCGTTGCGACAGATGGTCTATCTTATCCTGAAGGAGCTGGCAAACACCGCAGAGGATGTGATCATGTCGACTAGTATCATCATGAAGGACACCGCGGTCGGTAGTGATGTTGTCTACCGTGCGAATGCCATCCGTGCCCTGTGCCGCATCATCGATGTAAGCGCCTCCGCTGGCCAATTGTATACCGTGTTGAGGAGAAGGGCTAATCATGGTGACTGTTGTTATAATAGGGTACTACGGTACAAGGAATTGAGCGTTTGATCAAGACCGCTATTGTCGACAAGACCCCGTCTGTTTCCTCCGCCGCCCTGGTCTCCTCCTACCACCTCCTTCCGATCGCCCGCGATGTTGTCCGCAGATGGCAGAGTGAGACGCAGGAAGCCGCTTCGTCTTCGAAGCAGTCGACCGGCTTCCTTGGATTCGGCGGCAGCTCCCAGGCCCATGCCATCTCTCAGTCCAACTTCATGACCCAGTACCATGCTATTGGTCTCCTGTACCAGATGCGCTCGCACGACCGGATGGCATTGGTGAAGATGGTTCAGCAGTATGGCGCTGCTGGTGTTGTGAAGAGCCCCGCTGCGCTGGTCCTGCTGGTGCGGTTAGCGGCCAAGCTGGCCGAGGAAGACCCGGGCCTGAGGAAGCCCATGATGCAGATGCTTGATGGCTGGCTCCGACATAAGCACGAGATGGTCAACTTCGAAGCGGCTAAGGCTATCTGCGACATGCGCGATGTTAGCGACGCCGAGGCCTCCCAGGCGGTCCATGTCCTGCAGCTGTTCCTGTCCTCTCCCCGGTCGATCACCAAGTTCGCCGCGATCCGTATCCTCCACAACTTTGCCAGCTTCAAGCCGCACGTGGTGAATGTATGCAACCCCGACATCGAGTCGCTGATCTCGAATTCCAACCGCTCCATTGCCACCTTTGCGATTACCACCCTGCTCAAGACGGGCAACGAGGCCAGCGTCGACCGCCTGATGAAGCAGATCTCTGGCTTGATGGCCGATATCACGGATGAGTTCAAGATCACCATTGTTGAGGCTATCCGGACGCTTTGCTTGAAGTTCCCTAGCAAGCAGGCTGGTATGCTGGCATTCCTGAGCGGAATCCTGCGGGATGAGGGTGGCTACGAGTTCAAGCGTAGCGTTGTTGAGAGCATGTTCGACCTGATCAAGTTTGTTCCCGACAGCAAGGAGGATGGTAAGCTTTCTTTTTCCCGTGTCATCCTGCAAACCACCTGGACATGATCTGACTGAAAACCAGCGCTTGCTCACCTTTGCGAGTTCATCGAGGACTGTGAATTTACGAAGTTATCCGTCCGAGTCCTGCATCTTCTCGGTGTAGAAGGGCCCAAGACCTCGCACCCTACCAAGTATATCCGCTATATCTATAACCGGGTGGTTTTGGAGAACGCCATTGTTCGGGCTGCCGCTGTCACGGCCTTGGCTAAATTTGGTGTGGGACAGAAGGATCCCGAAGTCAAATCGAGTGTCTCTGTTCTTCTCACTCGCTGCCTGGACGATACCGACGACGAGGTTCGTGACCGTGCTGCCCTCAACCTTCGGTTGATGTCTGAGGAGGACGAGGCCGCGTCGGCGTTCATCAAGAACGGTAGGTCATCCATGTTTCCATACGGAATAATCGGCCTTGCTTACTGATCTGGCCAGATTCCATGTACTCGCTTTCCACCTTTGAACATCAGCTCGTCATGTACGTGACGTCAAACGACAAGTCAACATTCGCCGCCGCATTCGACGTGGCTACGGTCCCCGTCGTTACGCAGGAACAGGCTCTGGCCGAGGAGCTGACCAGGAAATTCACGACCGCAACGCCCACGCTCAAAGCTCCGTCGACCGGACCTCCCAAGGGCAAAGCAAACGGTGTGGCCGAGGCCGCTACCGCCGCTGCCACTCAGAAGTACGCCGAGCAGCTCATGCAGATCCCCGAGCTCAAGGAATACGGAACGCTGCTCAAGTCTTCTGTCCCTGTCGAGCTTACCGAGAGCGAGACGGAATACGTCGTCACGGCGGTCAAGCATATCTTCAAGGAGCACATTGTCATCCAGTACGATATCAAGAACACCCTTCCCGATACTGTGTTGGAAGACGTAACTATCGTCGCGGCGCCGTCCGAGGAGGATGTCCTGGAAGAGGAGTTCATTGTCCCTGCCCCCAAGCTTCCCACCAACGAACCTGGCATCGTGTATGTTACGTTCAAGAAGCTTGCCGGCGAGAACAGCGTTGCTGTCGCCTCGTTTACGAACGTCTTGAAATTCACCAGCAAGGAAATCGACCCCACGACTGGCGAGCCCGAGGAGGGTGGATACGAGGACGAATACCAGGTGGAAGACTTGGAACTTACGGGCAGCGACTATGTCATTCCTACATTCGCCGGCAGCTTTGACCATGTTTGGGAACAGACCGGTGCCAACGGGGAGGAAGAGAGCGAAACCTTGCAACTCAGCAACATGAAGGGTATTTCAGGTATGTTGATTCAGACCCCTAAGATATGCATTGGAGGTAGTTCGATACTGACCAATTCCCAGATGCTACGGAACAACTCATCTCCACGCTCTCCCTGCAGCCCCTTGAAGGCACGGATGTGGCACTGAGCAACAGCACCCACACTCTCAAGCTGTTCGGCAAGACCGTGTCTGGCGGCCGAGTGGCAGCTCTGATCAAGATGGCATTCTCCAGCAAGGCCGGCGTGACAACGAAGATCACCGTCCGGGCCGAGGAAGAAGGCGTCGCGCCCGCCGTGATCGCATCCCTGACTTGAAAGAACGGCCGCTCAAATTTTGGCTGTGTTTGCAAGTTGTAAATTGTAATGAGAAAGGGAGGACCGTGTTTCTTGGAGGCGCATTTCATACATGATGAGTCCTGCATTATGAGAGATTCGGACTTGTTGTTTCCTTTTTGCTTTTTCCCCGTCTAAACCCTCTTCTTCCTGTTTCCCACTTTTTTTACTCGCCCTTTTTCTTCCCCCCTTTTCCTTTCCCGTTTATAATGCAGGTGTCGAGCTAGATGCGATGAATATCTTTTGTAGGCGTCCAAACTCATTATTTATTCATTTCTTTTTCTTTTTTTTTCCTTCCTTCCATTTAACAACTTGGTCTTGGTTGATCATGCTGGTCTCTTCTTCTGACTCTTTGTTTTGTCTATGGATTGCATCTTTTCTATTTCTCTCCATTTTGTTCTTCCGGTTCACCCATTGCCCTTTTCCCTGGCCTACTCGTCGCTGCTGTCCCGGGAGGCTGGTAGGATGAATAGGTCTTTGCCCGTGGGCTTAGGAGGTTGGGTTCATGTAGTTGTCAAAAGCGATGATGGTACTTATACTTTCATCTCTGGCTTGCTTGGGTGGGCGTATGCTCTGGTTGAAGGGCATTGTAGTACCTTGTGGTCGGAGAGCTATTGGCACTCTATTGCTTGTTCTAGGGGATGGAGATAGGTTGTTCTCTAGTATGACATTACGATAAGGTTAAAATTTGGGTAAAGAGAGGTATACTAGGGTAAATTAAGTAAAGTGATAAAGATCATGCAAGAGCGCAGAAAAGGAGAAAAAAGCAATTCGATGTTCTTCAATGACATGGCTTCATTAATCATAACCGCGTTCTTCGAGTAACTACAGACAACATCTATATCAAAGGTAATATACACCCACCAGAAGATATTCATCCTCTTTCCAATGCTCCGGCGGGTCCGGTCTCTCCGCCACCCTCTTCAACAAAAGCTCCTCGAGCTCCTCATCCTCGTTAATGCGCTGTTCTGTACAGAAGATATCCGCGAACCCGACAGCTCGCAGATCCTTCAATCCGCACCCTAAGGCGCGGATCAACGCCTCGGTCGAAAAGACCAAACTCGGATCCTGGCTCGGATGCGCAAACTCGAGCTCCTCCAGCGCCACCGGCGGCGCCATATGACACAGGATATCGAAGAAGGTATCATCGACCATATCGCCGGGGACGCTGAGGGTGGTCAGACCCGGTAGGAAAGCGAGGATCGCGTTGATGGACTCTGGCTGCAGGCCGCGGTTTGCGCCGGAAATGCTAAGGCGTCGGAGGCTGTGGTTGAGGTGCGGGCTGCTGAGCAGGCTGCCGAGGTTGCTGACTGAGAGGTCGGCGCAGTTTTTGAGGCTGAGGCTCGTGAGGCAGGCGGGCCAGGCGAAAGTCGGGATGGTGAGAGGGTTGAAGCGTCCGCTGAGTTGGAGGCGGGTGATTTGCGGAGGCCATTCGACGGCGGTGGTCGAGGGGGAGGTGGATTCTGCAGATGTGAGGCTGGTGGATTGTGGGAGGCGCAGGGTGTTGAGTTTGCGGAGTCGGCTGAGGGCTTGTTTGAGGTTCGTGAAGGGGATAGGGTCGCCGACGAGCGAGAGGTCGAGGGATCGGAGGTTGGTGCATTTGGATAATGCGGGGAGGCTGTTTGTTCTGGATGGAGGGGGATTTGATTAGCGAGGTTAATTGCGAGAGGGCAGCTTGCAAAGGGGAGGGGATGGAGGGTGACATACGAGAAGGACACTCTGGGCGCAATGAAGACTTCCAGATTCTCCTTGACGCGACCCAGCAGTCTTGCAGTTAGACTGTTCGAACTGTGATGCACGAGACCGCTCAGATCCAGCCGGTGCACCAGACTGCCTAGGTTCAATTTGCTCTTGCGCGCCCCAATCGGAGGGCTGATGGTGTCCGTGAACTTCCCAAAGGCCACTCCAGTGCCGACATGAGGCTTTTCGTACAGCGGAGCGATCGCCGCCGAGTACCACTGTCGTGATATCAAGCAGCAGGCATGTAGAGTCTCCTGGCGGCGGGACTCATCTGCCGCGATGATGCCAACAATGTGAAGGACAATTTCAGTAGGGAGATATATTTCTCGAGAGGCATGCATCATTGGGGTTTGAGCTGTCGAATGCCATGATAAGATGATCGAAAATTGGTGGGGGGAGGGGAGAAGTGGGTGAGGCTGCGGAGGACAGTGGGTGGATAAGAAAAGGAACGGAAGATGAAGTGATATCATGTGGCCGCCTGGTTATTTATATCTCCGGGGGAGCTCCCCGGTTTTCCTGTTCTTCCCCAACTTATCTGGCCTCTCCTCACCTTCACTGTTTACCTTTTGTATATTCCCCCCAACCCAATTGGAACAGGTTTCTTTCTTTGTACATAATTATGAGACCCCAAGGGCTTTGGAGGTCTTTCGGCCTCGTCCAGCGTGCATGCAATCGCTCCTTTCTAGAGACCGGCTCGGGTCGTCGAACCTTCCAGACAGCCAGCTCATCGCCACGAGTCCCCGATTTCGCGTTTGCCTTTGAGTGAGTACATTAAAGAAATTGAATGGGTACAATCGATTCGAGTCTTAGATGATGAATGGCTGATCGTGTCCTCCAGCATTGACGGCGTGCTATTGCGATCTTCGAAGCCCATTCCCGGAGCGGCCGACTCGTTGGCCCTTCTCAAGGACCAAGGGATCCCTTTCATTCTCCTGACCAACGGAGGAGGGAAACACGAAACAGAGCGAGTGGCAGAGATCAGCGAAAAGCTCCAAGTGCCATTGGATCCCTCGGTGATCATCCAGAGCCATTCTCCCTTTGCGGAGCTCGTGCGGGGCCCAGATGAGCAGAGCGCCCTGGAGCACAAATGCGTGCTGGTAGTGGGAGGTGAGGGCGATGGCTGTCGCCAGGTTGCGGAGAAGTACATGAACCTCACCCTGACGATGCACACACCGCCCACTAATTATCGAATCTAGATACGGGTTCAAGAACGTGGTCACGCCCGGCGACATCTTCATGGCCAACCCGACTATCTGGCCATTTTCCAAGGTATTCCGCAACTACTACGAAGGATTCACGCGGCCACTCCCACCATTCAGCCCCCGCGACCCGAAAGACCCAACCAAGGGTCTCAAGATCGACGCCGTCTTCGTCTTCAACGACCCGCGCGACTGGGCCCTCGATGCGCAGGTCATCCTAGATGTCCTGCTCTCGTCTCAAGGCGTGCTCGGCACGGTATCCGAGAAGAACGGCCGCACGGATCTCCCCAACAGAGGATACCTGCAGGACGGCCAGCCGCATCTCTACTACTCCAACCCGGACCTGGTATGGGCTGCGGCGTACCATCTCCCGCGTCTCGGCCAGGGCGGGTTCCGCGAGGCGCTGGACGGCACCTGGGCCGCTATCACGGGTGGGCCCAGCAAAGGTGCCGAGCTGAAGAAAACAATCATCGGGAAACCGCACCAGGGGACGTATGAGTTCGCGGAGAACCAGCTACTACGGAACCGCTCGCGGGCATTCGGCGCAAACATCCAGCAGCCGCTGCGGAATGTTTACATGGTGGGCGATAACCCAGAATCAGATATCCAAGGGGCCAACACGTATCGGAGTGCACATGGTAGCCAGTGGCATTCGCTTCTTGTGCGAACTGGCGTCTACAGTGGAGGGGAGCCGACATGGACTCCCAAGACTATCGTGGATGACGTGCAGAAGGCTGTTGAGTATGGGCTGAAGACGTCTCAATGGTAAATGTCTGGGCGGGTTGTGAATGTACATGGGCTGGCGAGTGTGTCCTGTACAGAGTCATGGTTCTTGCATCTTTTTTGTTAGTTGAGACTATACACGTTAAGATACCAAATCAATCTGTTTCTTGAGTCGCTACTGATACATGCTTGCCTAATTGACCGTCTCTTGTATCGATACTGAAAGAAAATTGCTCTTGATAGAACAATGTGGGAGATGTCATCGGCAAGATCAGGAAACGCCCTAGGTCATGGTCCCCTTCCTCTGCTCTTCTATCAGCACCAGTCTCGTGAGCGTGTTCCGCACAGACACTTCACGTTGCCGCCTGACCAGAGCGCTTTTTCCTTCATTCGCAGATGCCTTCCCAGAGGAAAGAACGACCGCGAAGTCTCAATTCTGCCGACCATGGCAGCAAGGTCCCCGGGGAAGGTGCTCGACAGACCATGGCCTACCCAGAGAACAACAATGGAGAATACAAGAAATCAACGAAGATCCAAATCTCCAGATTTATCCCACTAACCTATATCATCACCTCCTGTCTTCTATCTTTATTGCGCTCACTCTTCTATACGTCATCACTTTCCCTGGAATACCTACTTCGCTTTCAACATGGCTAGGGACGTGTTAAGAAAAGGCCTCAAGAACGCGAGGCGCAAATTGAACAACACGCCCATTCCTGGCTTACCTGCAAGGGTGAAAGCTCTTAAACCGGACGCATGGAGAACAGTATATGATGCTCCTGGGGGGCAGGAGTACGATGGGCAGACCATCATGATTATCGGAGCCAGGGGTGCACTGGGACGCAAGACGGCCTATCTCTTCGTTTTGAATGGTGCTGCACGTATCTATCTCATCGCAAGATATCAAGCTGAGCTGGTCAGGCTTCGGAACTATCTCCAAAACGATCCCTCCCTACGTAGAGAAAATCCCAACTGCATATTCGTATTGCGCGAGCTCGATCTCAGCGATAGGGCGATGACAAGGAACTTCGTGAGCAATATCACGACAGAGTGCACCCGCCTCCATGTGCTTATTTTCAATGCGGCAACCTTCTGCCAAAGTTATCATGCATGCGCTGGTCCTGATCCCAACAGTGCGACCGAGCACATGATGCAGGGTATGTCTGTCTACATGCATCCAATGAATGTCCTTGCCCGTTAACCCACAATGAAACAGTGAACTGCTACTCGCAATGCTTGATATTCATGGCACTTAGGAAAGCCCTTGCCGACGCTGGAAGGGAAAAGAACTCGCCCTCTCGTGTCACGTTCGTCACCTGTCGCCGGTTGAAAAATGAGTATGGAATCAAACTCCCAGCAAGACCCGACGCTCTGCGTAAACACCTTGCCAATCCAAACCATTTTCATAATATGCATCATTTTCATCTCAGCAAGCTGCTCATAGCCTTTTGGGTGTATAATTATGCATTATTGGCTCCCGTAAATGACACCCTCGTTGTTGTCAACATGGTCTGGCCGGGAGCTTTGAGACATTCGAACTTCTATCAAGATTGGGGATCAGGGGTACACCGGGCTATAGAAAAGACACGGGCTCTGTTTGGTCGGAGCACAGAAAGAGCGGCTCGAGTCGTCCATGCTGCTACACTGGGTCATGCTGGAACACATGGGAATTGCCTAGCCGACAATACTATTTTCTCGTATGCAGATCTCTTTCCGAGCTTTTTCATGGCTTCGCTGATGAATGCACAAGGGGGCGAGATCTCATAATGCAACATGCTCAACTAGGCTGCCAACGACTGGTATACAGAATGATCGAAGGTGCAATGGAGATCGAGTTGAACGCTCTGGATCTTAAAATGTCACTCGATCCTCCACACGATCCTTGGGCAAAGAGTTCGTTTGTGAGCGAACCATGGGGCCGTACTCCGTACTCAATGAGACAATCTTTTGTTTTCCTGTGAGCCCTCACATATCTTTCTATCCAGCGGATCGTGGATTTGGGATCAAGAAGGCAGACATGTAGACATGTATCGGTAGAGGTTCAAGTAACAATTAACAAATAACAATGCAAATGGTTTGCCGCTAATCCTATCCGGGAACAGTGGCGGCCCCAGGCATTAAGGCCGCAGCTGCCAGTCAGGTGACGAGCTACCCCCTCTTAGGGCTTAGGGCTGGACAGCATCCGGCGGGGGAGTCAATCGGTGACTCGAAAGTGCAAGCTGGGCGGTTGGAGCTGCTTCCTCGTCATCCGGTGCTTATCGTCGCTTCTTAGCTTTCTATTTCCCGCCCTTCGATTGATTTTACTCCATAACCTCCCCCCACTAGTTCTACAACCATGGCAGACTCCGAATTGCCCTCTCGTCCTAAGCCCGAAGAGACTCAGAATGCCGCTGCCCCCGCCGAGGAGGGTGCCGACGGTAAGATGAGCAAGAGTGCGCTGAAGAAGGCTGCGAAGGACAAGGCCAAGGCCGAAAAGGCTGCTGCTCGAGCTGCCCAGGAGAAGGCCCAGGCCGCTGCCGCCGATGCCAACGATACTGCGAAGGATCTCTACGGCAAGATGCCCGAGTCCGAAGACGTGCTGCCCTCGACGCGGTTCACCGAGATCACCGACGATCACTACGAGAAGGAGATTACCGTTGTGGCGCGTGTGGATAACGCCCGTGTGCAGAGCGCAAAGCTGGCGTTCCTGATGCTGAGACAGCAGGGTCTGAAAGTGCAGGCGGTCATTGCCGCCGCGGAACCCATCTCCCGGCAGATGGTGAAGTTCACCGGCGGCTTGAACGTCAACTCCATTGTCCAGGTCACCGGTATCGTCAAGAAGCCCGAGATTCCGATCAACTCCGCCTCCCTCAGCAACCTTGAAATCCACATCCGCAAAGTCTACATCATCGCTGAAGCGCAACAACAACTGCCCATGCAAGTCAAGGATGCCGAGCGTCCGCCTCCCGAGACCACCGAGGAGGGTAACCTGGTCGATGCGGACGGAGCCCCCATCGTGACGCTCAAGACTCGTCTCGACAACCGTGTGATCGACCTACAAACGGAGACCAGCCAGGCGATCACCTGGATCTCCAGCGGAGTCGCAGAGCTGTTTTCGGAGTATATGCTGAAGAGTGGTTCGCGGTGGATCTTCACGCCTAAGCTGGTGGGTGCCGCTACCGAGGGTGGTAGCGGCGTTTTTGAGGTCAAGTACTTCAAGAGGAACGCGTACCTGGCTCAGAGCCCGCAGCTCTACAAGCAGATGTGTATCGCTGGTGACATGGAGAGTGTTTTCGAAATCGCTCCCGTTTTCCGTGCCGAGGACAGTAATACTCATAGACATTTGACCGAGGTACGGGATCCAGTTCTCAAGGCGGATATTCATTGATTCTGTGCGTATGTACTAACAATCAGTGTTTTAGTTCGCCGGTCTCGATTTCGAGAAGACTTTCCACGGCCACTACCATGAGGTGCTCGAGTTCGCTGAGGACCTTCTCGTCTTTATCCTCACCCAGCTCAAGGAGCGATACAAGGACCAGATCGCCACCATCCAGAAATCGTACCCCAAGGCGGGTGACTTCAAGCTTCCCAAGGATGGCAAGGCGCTGCGGATGAACTACATGGATGGTGTTGCTTTGCTGAAGGAGGCCGGAGTCGATGTTTCCGAGCAGGAACGGTTCGAGAACGATTTCACTACGGCGATGGAGAAGCAGCTGGGTCAGATCATCCGCGAGAAATACGACACCGACTTCTACGTTCTCGACAAATTCCCCATGGCCGTGCGACCTTTCTACACCAAGGCGTGCCCCAAGGACCCCAAATTCTCCAACTCGTATGACTTCTTCATGCGTGGAGAGGAGATCATGTCGGGTGCCCAGCGTATCCACGACATCAAGGAACTGGAGGCCTCTATGATTGCCAAGGGCCTCAACCCCCACCAGGAGGGCTTCGAGGACTACATGAATGCTTTCCGCCAAGGATGCCCTCCCCACGCTGGTGGTGGTCTGGGTCTGAACCGGATTGTCATGTTCTTCCTGGGTTTGCCGAACGTGCGGTTGACCTCCCTGTTCCCTCGTGACCCTCAGCGTTTGCGCCCTTAGATATGTAGAATTGAAAGAAAGACGGCGGTAGGATGGAATCTGGGTCGGAAGGAGAAAGTAAAAATAAACCAAGAGAAGTACTACAATACATCACGGTTTCCAGTTCGCCTTTCAGAAGAGGACTGTACGGGTTGGAGATTTGGGAGCCAAGCCTTAAAAGTAAAGCGGGTGGCCCAAGCTCCCCGAAATCGTCCGTAATTCTTAATCAACTCCGATCTCTTTCTTTCCTTGCCTCCCCCCATGTCCAGCATGCCCGACAAGCGAAGACCATCCGCTTCGGTATCTGGCTCGTCGCCACATGCAAAACGCCCCCGCGCCTCCTACGCTGACTATGACGAGGAGGACATGCCACCCGCCGCGACTCCGTACGAGCGCCCGCGCAACCACCCGGTATACGGACAGAAGAGCGCCTTCCCGGGTCTCGACACCGCCGGAGACGATGAATTATTCTACGGCCCCGCAGAAGACGGATTGGAGTATCTTCGCATGGTCCGGTAAGCTTTGTTCCCCCGTGCTTATGGCACCCGCCTGTCCGAGGTCTTTTTCTTTATTTCCCGCTTGCTAAATGCCTGCGCGCGCCTCTGTTTTGATCCTTTTTTAGCCCACGACGAATCCCGATCGTTTACTTTGGATAAAAAGCTGATGAATGCTGTCTCGGTGGTGCGAGCATAGATCCGAAGCCAACTCGTTACCTTTCCTTTTCAACGCCCCTAAGCCTACAGAGTCGACCGACGAACCAACGATAACGAACGCCGGAACCGAAGAAGAACACAAGGACAGCGAGAAAGTCGTAGAGAAAAAAGAGACCATAGTTGAGGGTGTTTACGCTGATGGTGTCTATGCCGCGTCCGCATCGATCACGACCGGTGCGACAGGTCACCCAGACATCGCCCAGACGGCATACTCGGATGCGCAAGCTAGCTATTACAATCTTCTGCGTCATCGATTTCTTCTCCTTCGATCCATTCTGAAATGTTCACCTCCGTCGACAGCGATCGCCGCGTTGGACGATTCCCACCCAATCAGTCTGCCGCGACACTCGAAGAACGCATGCAAGGAATGGCGGCGTTTATTGCTAGCAGTGGACCCTCAGACGGTGCAGCTGGCGTGTATGGATATGGATAGTGTCCTGGGGGTGCTGGGGATCATGGCACGCCTGATGTCCGAAAACGTGCGCAGCGGTGATGCAGAGCGCATCCGACGGATCGGGGCGTGGGCCTGGGGCTTGCTGAGCAGGTGTCGCGATGTCGGACAACTGGGGACAGACGAAGTAGGCGAGATTCGCGAGCTGGGAAAGCGCGCCGTGAAGATTTTGCGGAAGATGAAGGAGGAGGACGAGAAGAATAATCGATCGGTCGCCGAGAGTGGAGGGGACGCATCCGACGATGAGTTTGGCGAGGATAACCAGGCAGACGAACAGAGCCATGTGCAGGGATCCGAGGACCAGCCTACAGCTGCCAGTGATCCTTCAGCGGAGGCTCCTGATCAGGACATGCCCGATGCGGAGGAAGACCCATCTACCGACGAACTAGAGCAAGCGAAAGCTCAACTTCAAGCGAAGATACACAGCAATGAGGACGAACCGCAGGCGATTGGGCCAGAGACATCGGAACCAGAGCCAAGCGCCGAAGACCCTACCCTCGAAGCATCCATGCAGACTCGCGCTATGCTGGACATGATCATCACTGTGATAGGCGAATTTTATGGACAGCGAGATTTGCTGGAGGCACGGGAGCTGTGGATGGGGCCATCGGAGGACGAGTTGGCAGAATAGTTGTCATATCATCGGAAATTTCTCGTCTGTCTTTCTTGGATCTTACGAGGCCAGATTAATTGATATTATTGATACCCTTTTCCGAATAATAATTGTGAATTTGCCTGGCGCGCCCTAGCTTCTGCAATCTTTTAAAAAGTCAATCGAGTGATAATTGCCTTGGACAAGTCCTATTGAGCCAAGGCTCAGGAAAAACAGAAAGTGGTGCCTGATTCTGCCTGGAGATCTCTTGCGTCATTGTTTGGGGAGCCTTAGCACCTGGCTTATCTTATCGGCATCAGTTGAGCCGGTCACGTTTCGCCGACCTGTCACTCCGGCATCTGATCATCTCGACCGTTTCCCCTTCAACAAAACAACTCCTCTCCCTTCCAACCGTCAATTCATCTGCTTTATACACCCAGACTCTTTCTTTCACTGTACATATGGCTCCCACCCTCGAAATTTCCATACCGAACACCAGCATCTCGCCCACCTCCCCCCCATACACCCTCTACAACATCACCCTCCGCCTGCCTCTCCGCTCCTTCACCGTCTCGAAACGCTACTCTGACTTCACCACCTTCCACACCACCCTAACCAACCAAACGAACGCGCCCCCTCCGGCCCCCCTCCCCTCTAAATCCTGGTTCTCCAACACAGTTAAGAACGCCTCCCTGCGCGAAGACCGCCGCATCGCCCTAGAAACCTACCTCCGCGCCATCAACGACGCCGACGACTCGCGATGGCGCAACTCGCCCGCCTGGCGCGCTTTCCTGAACCTCCCCACGGCCGCCACGACAGGCGGGAAGAATAATGGCGCCACGGGGCCATCGATGACGTCTGCGCGGTTGCATGCCGCGATCACGGAGCCCGGTAGTAGCGGCGGAGCAGGAGGGGCGGCGATCACGGACCCGACGCTTTGGTTGGATTGTTATCGGGATATGAAGGGGCATTTGCATGATGCGCGATTGCATCTGACGAGACGGGACCAGGAGACCACGCCGCAGAAGCAGCATGAGAGTTCGGCGAGGGCGAAGAGCTCATTGGTGCGTGCTGGGTCGCTGATCGTGGCGTTGGAAGAAGGGTTGAAGAATCTCGGGGATGGGCCGGAGGGGTCGGCTAGTGGTGGGGATGGAGGGAAGGCGGGAAGGAAAGTGGCTATGGGTGGTAGTGGATTAGGTGAAGGGGAGCTACGACGTCGGAAGGATCTCTTGATCAATGCGCGGAAGGAGAGGGATGGGTTGGAAGATCTGCTGAATGCCATGGCGGCGAAGAGCCGGGTTGATCATGCGGTTGCGTCGATTCAGGACAAGGAGGCGCTTGTGGGAAGTGCAGGGAAGAAGCCGGCGAGGTCGGGTCGAGTGCTGGGGAAGGAGACGGAGAGGACGAGGGAGTTGGACAATCATGGAGTGCTGCAGTTGCAAAAGCAGACGATGAAGGAGCAGGATCTGGATATCGAGGAGTTGAGGAAGATTGTGAATCGGCAGAAGGAGTTGGGCATTTCGATCAATGCCGAGCTGGAGTACCAGAATGAGTTGCTGAAATTGGCAGATGAAGATGCAGATAGGTACGTTGGCTTGATTATTATGTTTCTTACTCAGTTACTGACGTGCACGCCAGGTTACAAGGCAAGATCGATATTGGGAAGAAGAGGATTGGAAAGATCTCCTAAGTCTGGAGATGATGTTTCTTGTTATTACATCTGCATGTTTGCGGTTTTATAGTTTGTTTTCATTACTGTCCAGCGAGACGCCTGATCATATTAGCATAGACAGTCCATATCACGTCACAGATAATGTTATTCATATTGGTAATTAGTGATCATTGATCTCTGCTTGAGCTACATCGGGATTCACTTGGCAGACATAAACTAGATGGCGCATTAGCATTGTCCGATATAATATTCACGGTCCAGACTCACCTCCTTCGCTTCTTCTTCGGTTACTTTCGACTGATCAGACTGCCCCTGATCGATCAAGCCCAGCTTGCTTCGTCGAATCAGCCACCACAGTTCCCGCCGATCACCGCCCAGCTCCTCCTTCAACAGCTTCTCTTTCAGCGAGACCAAGAAGTCGTTATACAGCGTAGGCTCCTCGTACTCTATCAGCTCTTCCCGCATAACTCCCAGTTCCTCATTAACCCGATCGTAGTTCGCATCGCCGAAGCTGTGACGGATCTGATCCTCAATAATGACAGCTATCTGCTTGACAGCGTCTTTGATAACTTCGATGTTTTCGGGCTGCGCCAGAGTCTGCTTGAACTCCGGGATGGCATTGTTGGGCGAGATCCTGACACGTTTTTCTTGCTGGAGCAGAGAATCGACGTCGAGGCCTGACAGGGGCTTTTCGGTCTCCCGGGCTCGTTTACGGCCCTTGGTCTTGGGCGGTACTAGAGATGGGGTTAGTGATGAGACTGTCACGAGGACATAAAGGGAGAAACGAACCTTTCTTGACGTCGGCTTCCGCGATGAGTCTATCGAGGTGTGTCTTGGACTTTTCGACGAGGTCCTCTGCGGGTTGAGAGAATTTGAGGAGGGTGCTGGAGGGAGGCGGGATCGGTTCGTTAGGATGGATGGCTCGAGAGCGGATCGCGGCTGCGGTTCGATGGAGGAGCGGCGAGAATGAGTCTTCGATTGGGACGGTATCGATGGGGTTACTTGTGTTTTCTTTGCTTAGTTGAAGAGCACAAAACAGGGAGTATAATGTTGGAAGATCTCACCCATCATCATCCGTATCGACCATCTCCATACTGTTCACGTATTTGTCCATGGCATTTTGCAAGTCATCGCTGGGAAGATTTCGATGTTGTGTCACTACCTTGCCCGAGACCGTGATTACTCTGTCCAGCGGAGGGAAACGGTAGGTGCGGACGTCTTCGGCAAATGGCAACTGCGCCTCCATGAGGCATTCGTAATCCGGTTCGATTGAGGGGGCAAGTAGGACCACGTTTGGCGGCTTGTTCTCTTTTATCACTAGACGAGCTACGGCGTAGCAGTCTAATTCAAAAAGTGCATGGATGAAGGAGGAAAGAGCGAGGGCCGTCTTGTCATTGGCACGCTGGGCGATGATGATGTTGGTCGTTGACATATGCATGTAGCGATCATACTGGTTTTGGATATTAGCGTAAAGCTGAGATCGAGAGAATAGGCGGGCACACATTATCAGTTTGGATGAAGCCGAGCAGTTCCAGACCAGCGAATGTATCGAGAGTCGTGATGCCCTCGTCGGTCTCGTCGATGTGAACTGCGGTTCTACCATACTCGTAGCCTTTGGCTAGTTGGTCTCGCTCCACATCAATCTTACCACCGGGTGCGCTCTCGTCGTCAATCTGGTACGTTCGCAGAGGTCGCACGGCTGTGAGATTGTTCGAGTCCGTGGACTGACTGTCTTTCTGGGCGTCTAGCGTTGCAGATGATTCGGGATTCTCTTGCTCATTTACATCTGAGCGCAGAACAAATTGACTTGCCGTGGGTGGCTTGGCGACGTGGGTTCTGAAGTAACGTTCCACAGGGATGCGAACTGCCGTGTCATATTCCTCCGAGTTCCCCAGTTGAAGAAAACCTTTGAAGGAAGCTGTCACCCGGACGCTTTTCACTCTAGGGATCTCCAGCTCTGACACTGCTTGTTCTAACGTTCCGTGGACTCCATCGCAATCTTCGACCAAGCTCCGCAGAAGTGTCTCGTTTTCGGCCTAGGGCGATCCGTTAGGGTTGGCTGTAGGTTGTACGATACAGATAAACTGGTACCTTTCGAG
The DNA here is from genome assembly GCA_004849945.1 of Aspergillus ochraceus. NCBI lineage: Eukaryota > Fungi > Ascomycota > Eurotiomycetes > Eurotiales > Aspergillaceae > Aspergillus > Aspergillus ochraceus. The sequence goes on along the minus strand of SSOS01000001.1, from coordinate 3,077,955 downwards.
GGTCTTTGTCCTCTTCTTTTACCCCGTACTCAGGATCGTCGAAGTCGGCTCCCCTGTTCCAGGTTAGCAGCACGCACTGATATACCCTGATATGCAATGACAAACGAACAGGACGACGAGTTCAATGTTATCCTCCTTGATTTTCTTCGTGATCTCATCGAGGTTCTCGCTGCTCATTCGCCCCTGACCATCCGTGACCAGGACGATCTTGCGCTTGTATTTCAACTTTTTGCAGTAGGTGATGATCATTTGAACAGCCAAGACGATGGCAGATATCGCTAGAAGAAGTTAGGAAAGATTTAGGAGATGATTGGAAGCGACTGAGCGTTACCGTCTCCTCTGTTTGTATTACTGGGCTTTATGTCTTCGCCCAACTTCCGTAGATCGGGCATGAGGAACCTGCACATCTTGTCAGCTCAGGTCCATCATGAAGATATGGTATGCATACTGCTTGATCCCCGAAAACACCGAAATGTTCGCAAAGTAAGCTTCATCTCCGAGCTCGTTGTCCGTTTCTATTTCCGTTAGTATGAGAGCGGACGCCATGTCCGGGAGTCTCACCATCTGTCCGGAGGCCGAGTACGCCCACCGTGGCTGTTTTGCGTCCAGTTGCAACCTATATTAATTTAGCATTAGTAGATGACAAATGCGGCATCAGTTCAGCTCATAACTCACCGTCCCGGTGATGCGCTCCCAGACATACTGCATCGACCATTCGAGATCGGTCACGGAGCGGCCATGACGACGCTCGCCCATGGATTTCCCCACATCCACGATGTAAACAGTTGCCTCCTTGTCCGCCATGGTGTGTAGGTACAAAGTTGGAAGCGAAACGGTGCTGAGCGACAGTCGCGAGAAATAGGGCGAGCTGGCATCAGGCCTCCAACGGGAGTCGCGAAGGCAGACGCGTGATATTGCCTGTTTGGGCTTACGGCCGCACGCGCAGGCACATGACATCATTGTCTGCAGGGTGCGTGCATCTACCTCCGCCTGGCAGAACAGCGTGGCAGTAAGAGTCCCCGTTCACCACGGGTGCGTGGAAATGCATCCGAATGTGCCCACCTCCGCAATCTTATTCTTATCGTCTTTCTTGTCAGGCAATCAATCTGCCTCTCTCTTCACCTCCACCTTCTTTCTCAAGACATCCGGTCGCTAGTTGATCCCCAGTAGCCACCATGGTTGACATTCGCCCCTACCACGTTCTGAGGTTTGTCTCCTTCAGTCTCATCATGAATCCTATCAAGCCTTGCTGATATCGTCTGCAGCTACGGAACCCTGCTGGGTGTCCAGTTCTACCAGGTAAACAAACCCAGTCTACATACCTGACTACCCCGCCAACTGGGAACATCATAGTAACATGGCTTAGACCTTTGTCTCCGGCATCGTGGCCTTCAGAGCCCTTCCCCGTCCTCAGTTCGCATCCCTGCAGACGGCCACTTTCCCTATCTACTTTTCCATCCAGAGTGCCCTCCCCGTCCTGGTGGCTCTGACTGCTTCTCGCGAGGCCCAGCCTCTCGGCATCTCTGGACTTATTGCCCCTGAGAACCGTGGTACTCTGATCCCCATGGCCACTGCCGCGGTGACCGGACTGATCAACATGTTCGTGCTTCGTCCATTGACCGTCAATACCATGAAGGAGAGGAAGCACCAGGGTACGTTCTTTAGCTTATTTTCTTTCTTCTCAAGACCCATGCACTGATATGATATAGAAACTCGCGACGGCAAGAGAAGCTATGACCCCGCTCCCCACTCCAAGGAAATGGTGGCCCTAAACAAGAAGTTTGGTCGTGTCCATGGCCTGTCGAGCTTGACCAACTTGATCTGCTTGGGCGCAACTATCTACTACGGCGCGTCCCTGAGCAAGCGACTGTCTTAGAGGTGACATTTGGCGTATTGATCGCAGTGGGTTGTGCTATACATCTATATAACTGCATGCTGGATTTGGGAGCGCTTTTCACTGAGTGAATATCATCTCTCGCGCTGGGCAAATGGATTGAATATGATTTCGGAACTGGATTCAGAGGATGGGCTTTAGTACGTGGAAAGCTATTGCAGTATTCTGAATTGAGATCCTGGTTTCTGAAGATAGAAATACATCGTTGAAGCACAGATCTCGAAGCGCTTATCTTCCTTTCATTCTATCTAGTTCGTAATTTGAGAACCCGCATCCCGAAGTTCTCACTAGCCATAAGCCCCAGTATCTCCATAATCATTCTCCCACAGAAAACGAACCTCCTGGCAAAGATACTCTGATTTTCCAAAACATCAGGCGATCCGGAAGGGCGAGGGCGCGTAGGTATGCCCATACATCATCATCTCCTTGTTTACTGGAACCTTCCTGCTGGAGCTATCGAGTGGCCAAGGCACGACCCAGTAAGCAAAGGGAAGATGCGCAGGGGCCTCGAGGAATTGTTTGGAACCGAGAATTTTCTTGTCCTAATCGGGAATTGTAGAGGCAAGTTCCGTGAAGTTGAGATGAAGTAGAGGAACGTTCCGTGAAGCTCCTTTCTCCTGATGCCTGCCCCCCGCTGGTTATAAAAGGGCCCTTTCTCTCCTCCCACCTTCATCCTTTCTTCTTTCCCCAAATTCATCTCTCTTTGCAGCTGAACCAGCATCTATCCGGCTTCTTTCTCTCTTTCCAACCACCCTACCCAAGCTGTATCCAACCCATCCCTATCATAACTCTAAATCTACATTCTACATCCTCATCTTCAAATCCTTACATCTATTACAACTCATCTATAAACCTCGGGTCACAGAGGCTGACAGTGTGACGCCATGGAAATTTTCTTCATGACCGCAGTGACCTTTTTGGTTTCTATGTACACTCTCTTCCAACCGTTGCTGGAATCCTACGACTTCCCCTTCGACTTCCCCTTCCAGATCGCAGGTCTCAGACACTCCATCGCCGACCACGCCATGAAATTTGCCCCAGAAAAATTTACCCTCCCCGGAGCTACCCCAGTCTCTGCTCCCTGGCCTGTTAGGGAGACAGGCCCTACTCATGCTTTTCCTTTCCAAACCCGGCAAGCGGCGGGGACGTTTTTCCAGTCTCTTTTCAACAGAGATTATAGACCCAGTCCTTATTTTCTCCTGTCATCAAGCTTCTGGCTCACGATCTTGTTCGCGTGCTTCGTGTACTTAGCCTGCGTCGCTCTGGCACAATGGATGGAATCCAATAAAGTCATGACCGAACAAGCGAGCAGAACACGCATCCAGCCTAGCGGGAGCGAGCTTGACAGATTCTACGACGACGTCATGAAGAAAAGTCATGAATATGTCTCTGGACAAATGAATGACTTCAAGAAGGACTGGGTTCAGGTCATGGATGATATGAAACAAACGCAGGGCATGTTCCGAGAGCAGTTGGCCGCGCTGACGCCGCAGGTGCATCTCCAAACCCAGTTGCAAGACCTCGAGACTCGTTTGGCTTTGGCTGAAATCACCATCGCAGACAAGGACATGGAGGCTCAAGTCAAGCAACTGCAGGAGCAAATGGCCGTTCTGGAGTCACAGGAGCATCTCAAAGCCCAGTTGCAAAACCTTGAGACCCGCTTGGCTGAAATCAAAATCACCACAGACAAGGACATGGAGGCTCAAATCAAGCAGCTGCAGGAGCAGGTGACCGCGCTAAAGCCGCAGGAGAATCTGCAAAATCGGACGGAAGAATTCGAAACGGAACTGGCTGAAATGAAGAACGCTGCTGGCAAGGGCATGGAAGATCATGCCAAACAACTCCTGGGCAGATTCCAAGAGCGTGCGAACTCGCTGGAAAGCCGATTCAACGACTTCGATACGGCCTTGACCGAAAGGAAGATCACTGCTAGCAAGACTGTGGACGCTAAATTGGAACAGCTGCGAGACCGAGTTCAAGGGCACTTTTTTGCTCTGAAAAAGCAGGAAGAGGATCTGAAGGCCCGAAAGGAAGCGTTCGATGCGAGCTTGAAAACCGCTGAGCAGAGCTGGGCTACTGAGTTGAAGCAAGTGCACGACAGGTTCAACGCGCAGTTTCAGATTCTGGACTTGCAGGGTCGATTTGCCAGCGAACTGAGAAAAGTGGAAAAGAGGGGACTTGAGCTGGCAAGTGAATTCGCCGATAAGGCTCGTGATGGGTTCGAAAAGCTCGTCGGAGAACAACGTGTTGAGGCGTGGGCCAATGAGTTATTGAACGAGCGAATCAATCGTGAAATATATTCTTTGAGCTCTGGTGATGTCCGGTCGTACGTCTGGCAGAGGATAGATCAGATTGTGATGGAGCAGGTTTCATTTCATGTCCCTGATCTAGGCCCTACCAATCTCGCGCCTTCCCCAGCCGCCTATGCGCAGTTCCCGGCCGCTCCCCCTCAAAGCCCGACGGTAGAGGACTCCAAATCTCTGGATGGGCCCTCAGGTCCCAAGCAGTCGAGACGGTCTCGCAGGCGCAAGTCGAAATCCTCGGCGGCTTCTCATCCTCAAGGCAGCGTGGGGGTCCCTGATCTCGGCATGGCATATCCTATGGCTCCTCCGTCTAGCAACAAGACGGAGAAGAATGTGCCCAAGCCCCAGGAGAGACCTCACGCCGGGCCCAAGGAGTCGACTCCCGCACCCCGGACCGGTCCTGCATCTCCGGTGACTACCGCTCCCGCCAAAGGCAATGTGGGAGAGGCCTCCAAACCTTTGGAAAGGCCCTCCCCGGGTCTTCAGAGCTCGCGGTATGCACCCCAGGTCGGTCCGGCGCATTCGGAGGCTGGTCCCTCTCGAAGCAAGGTGCCGGACAAGCCACAGGGAGGCCTTGCAGGCTCGATCTATGCGGCCCCCGCCAGTAGCCCCCCTCCCGCCAGCCCTACTGTCCCTCAGACACGGGATAAGGGCAAACAGCCCATGAGAAACGAGACTTCACAGGTCTCGGGAACTTCGAAGGGACCCTCCCAAACTCCAACGGGGGGTGTTCCTGGGCGATCATCGGCCTTTTGGGCCGATGATCATAAGGGAGATGTGAGGATCTTTGGTGGTCAGGGCTCGAAGGATGCCCCCCAAGCTCCTAAGGGCCCTTCAGAGCCCAAGATCGAGCCCAAGGGGCCATCGACAAGCCAGGCCATGGGGATTGCGAGACAGTCTGTGCCCAGGCAACCGTCCGCCCAAGCAGTTGGTATCCAGGGTTCCAGTAAGCTACTCACTGCTGCTGAAGTTTCACAATCCACTACTGAAACAAATGCTAATGTTTCCACTACAGCGCAGGCGGGATTCTCTCCCGAGAATCTCCCTAACCTTCCGAAGCTGCCCGCCCAAACGAGTCGGCCGACACACCGCGCTGGTGTAGTCGAAGAAAACCTTACATTCGGCAAGGTTTTCGCAAATCTCAGGGCGCAGGCGCAGAAGGAAAGGCCTCCTGTACGTCCGGACCCGAAGACGGAAGTCGGGGGATTGGCACCGGTGAAGCAGGACCCGATCAAGGCGACTCCAGGTCCTGCAGTTCCCGAAGAAGCTTCCAAGGCGCTGTCCCTCTTCGACAAGGGAAAGGCTAAGGAAAACTCGGGTCCTGCAGGAGGAGCCGCCAAATCGGAATCATGGTCGGATTTGGTCGAGGAGGACCTTCAGAAATCGAAAGGCTCACCGGGCGCCAGCCAGCCAACAAGGGCGCCCCCAAGCACCAGTGTCCCTGCAGCGGCTGGAAAAGAGCCTTCGAGACCGCCCCCGGTAAAGGAGAGCAGCACTAAAGTTGCTCCCGGGGTTGCACACTCGAGGTGGGCTCCTCAGCCTGGGACCGATGCTCCCACCCCTCCTGCGGCTGCGGAAAAAGCCAAGGACTTGCCTCCAGTCTCCCCAGGACTGTCAGAGTCGAAGCGGGCCGGTCCTGCTTCGACCAAAGAGGCTAACAAGGCACCGCCCGCAGAAAAGAAAGGGGTGAGTGCATCGCGGTGGGCTTCCTAGGATCGGTGACGCGGAGGGCGTTGAGGGTTAGGGATAAAGAGGAGGTTCAAGTCTGAGAGATTTTGGCTGCTGTTCCATCAATGGTCTTTGTTTCTTTTTGGTCCTGTCTATATTTTGTTCATCTTTATTTTTCCTTTATTCGGTTGTTTATCTTTCTTTTTCTTCTTCTTCCTCTTCTTCTTCTCCTTTTGTTTTCTCACTTTTTTATTTATTTATTTTTTGTTTTCAATTTTCTTTCGGATCTATTTTGATTTGATGTGCATGAATGATGAATACGAGATATGAAAACTGCTTTGTTGGCCAAGCAGACACTTCATGTTCTGGGTTTATAGAGGATTAATGTTGCTCGTATATATACATGCATGTATCTGGCTTGGATAGACAGTCACTTACATGCAACCAAAATGTTTCCTCCCTCAAGCTTGGCCTCTGTTTAGTTTCATATAATGAGCTCCTGTAGTAAATGCATGCGTAAAGTCTCGAACATATCTAGGGGTATATCATTTCTCCGTCAACCAAATAATAGAATCCTTCAACTCCAGCGCCACTGATCAAAAACCAAAGGTACGTAGGTAGGGGTAGTAGGGAGGTTTATGAAGTTGCTCCTTCAACCAAGTATTTTCTCACCGCGGTCTTGAGCAAATTGATCCGCCTCTGTGTGTGTACAAAGACCTCCCGATACATATCCAAACTCTCCTGCACCACTTGTTGTCGCGTTTTCGCGCCTTCACAGATCTCACGCATCCTTAACTCCATCTCTTTGCGTAGGAATGGCTTGCTCAAAGACGGGCTATCTGGCAGACCGGTGACAACATTGTCATAGCCTTCCACCAGGGCGATACCCAGGCGGGTCGGGATGAGTTCCTTGACTGCATTGCGGCCAGTTCCTCGTGAGTTAACGGCCACATAATGACGGTCCTTAACCTTGGCGATATGTTCGGCCATAGTAGCATCGGTTCCGATGCCGTTGGCATCCATGAGACCGATCAGCTCGGGCTCAGTCAGATAGTTCGGTGGCGTTGTTTTGCCGTCAAAAATTTTCGCTTCGGAAGGTTCGAAGACCTCCCCCATGCGGAAGTCGGGTAGCTGCTGACTGCTCTCCCATTTATCATAGACGTATACGTCCAGGTAGTTCCTCTCAAGCACGATCAATCCTTTGGCATGGAAGAACTCATCGCCATATTGGATCTCAACCTCTGACGTTTGGCCCTTGGCGTCCTCCGAACAACAGGCTAGAAACCGGCGAACAACAAATTCATAAACTTTTTTCTCGTTGGCCGAGAGGGCGCTTGGGGAAACCCAGCAAATAGGGTGGATGGGAGGGTGGGCTTTGTCGTTGTGACGTCCGGATCTGGGATTCCTGAATCCCCCATCGAGAAGGCTTGAGAGTGTAAGTCAGGATGATTCTTGATAAAGCGTATATCGGAGTAACGTACCCTCGCGCATATTGGCCCCAATTATTATCTGGCAATTGCTTTTCCACGAGTTTCTTCAGATCAATTCCCGTGTCAAATTGATCCGTTTCTGTACGCGGGTAGCTGATGAAACCCTTAGTATAAAGAGCTTCGGCGACCTGAGGGACAAGAGTGAGCGTGCATATCAACGACGAATAGTAGGCTGAATTCCTTTCCTACCTTCATAATAGTCTGACTGTCAATACGGAGATACCTGCTTCCCATCATTTGCAGATCCACCGTTGTTAACGGCAAAGGCCTCCATTTGCTGGTTGGTTTCTGGTTGACTTTGATCACCTTGGCTTTGTTTGCCATGAGACATCGCTCCAGCATCACAGTTACAGCTGCCCGGTCAAAAAGGTGCACTCTCCTCCATAGAAAATTCACTTTAATCTTGTCCCGGACATGCATTACCTTGATTCCCCAGAAGCTTTCCGGCTTGAAATTCTTCACACGTAAGTACCGGTCCACAACAAATCCCAGCGTGGGAAATTGGCAAGACCCTGCTAGGGTGAGTAGAAAGACATTGATAAGGTGCGGCCTGAGAAACATACCATAACTGATGATCGTCTCAGCTAAAGTGTCCGATATAGGTTTTAGTTGGAGAGTTTGCAAGCGAGTGAACGCAGCGCCGATTCGAAGATCGAGTTCAATGCGGGCGGCCACCGCATTGGCTTGAAGGTCGTCTAGTTCAATAAGTGCCCGGGCGGCGCTCAGGACGTGACTGTGGTTGCATGAGTAAAAGATCGGTAGAAGCCGAGGATGTTGGAGCACACGCACGCTCTCTCTGTATTGCTAAAGCGAGCTCGTTTCACCACAATGCGATTATTGCCCTCTTTTGCTTGCTTGCGAACTTCACTCCCAATGTGTTCCCCTTCTCGATCACAATCCGTCCAGATAAAAAGAGCCTGGCAGTATTTTGCTTGCTCTTGAATATTATTTGCAATGGCCGTTTTGTCCTATATCTTAGTATTAGTACCTGTGGGGGAAACCTGCATAGTCCCTTGGACTCGTTTGGCAATGGTTACATACAGAGTCTACGCCTTCATGCACAGGGGCTTCGAATAAAGCCCCGGGGGGGCAGGACAGCCAACCCTTGTATTGACGTTGAAAATCCAATGAGGTCAGGTGTCCAAGGACGCTAGTCATCGTAACTGCGCAAGTTCCCCAGGGATTGCCGAAATTAAATTCGAAGACATAATTCTTGACATACTGATTTCCCCGGACATGGAGCTACATCTACTTCAGCATACATCTCCCGGATGCATTGGAAGCACGCAACTTACTGTCTGGAAAGCACCTCCGGAGAGATGCTGAGCTACTGCCTTGGCAATGGCAGGCTTCTCAGCCACGCACAAGACCCTTGGGACCGGCATGGTTGAGGGGGAACAGGAGCAGAGCAGGGAAAGACACGAGAAAGACGCGAAAATTGGCGGAACATGCCGGTAAATGGCCTCAGGCATCCATGTCTGGTTGGCCCAAGCTTCCGGCCCAATCGGGTAAGCGCGGGAATCTCTTTGTTTTGATGCGATCAAAAACATCCTCGACTCTTCTTCCTCCTCCGCTTCCCCTCCTCTGCCTCCTCGCTCATTCTGCAGTTATCTTCCTTCCTCACCCCGGCTATCATGTCGTTGCCTCTCCCCAACATCGAGTCCGTCAATGACTGCGCTTCTTTCTCGCACACCGTGCTCCCTTTTCTTTCGCAGTTGACTGTCTTGCCTGAAAGGCTCCAGCTGGCAGCGACGGCCAAGGATGTGGTTATCCTGAAGGATATCTACCTGTCGACCAACCCTTTTGTTTCGGCACTTGGCTTCTCTCTGCTGCTCTCGGCCTTCTTCGTGGTCTTCTCAGAGATCAACCGGAACTATTCGCAAGTTGATCGATTCTGGTCTCTCCTGCCTGCCCTGTACAATGTCCACTTTGCCGTCTGGGCGCGCATGTCCGATCTCCGTACTCATGGCCTGGATACCATCGCCGTTCTCTCGGTGCTCTGGAGCGTAAGGCGCATCCTCCACATGGTTGATCCTAGAACCCACAGCTGACATCTGCGCAGATTCGCTTAACTTACAACTACTGGCGCAAGGGAGGGTACAAGATCGGCTCCGAGGATTACCGATGGGAGGTAATCCGCTCCAGAGTGACCAACCGCGCCGTCTTCTTCCTCTTCAACCTCACTTTCATCAGTGTGATCCAGTCGCTCCTCCTACTTCTCCTCGCGGCCCCGACCTACAACTTCGTCCTGCTTTCGCAACGCCCCGACTTGAAGTCCTTCGAGCTCTCGGACCTGGCCTTCTCGCGTGTCGCCTTCTTCTTCCTCATTATTGAATTCTTCGCCGACCAGCAGCAGTGGCATTTCCACTGCGCCAAGCACGAGTACCAGAACACCGCTCGCATTTCTGGCCAGTACAAGGATCAGTTCACCCCCGAGGACTTGGAGCGTGGCTTCGCCGTCACCGGACTGTGGTCGCTGTCCCGTCACCCCAACTTCGCCGCCGAGCAGGCCATCTGGCTCACCCTTTACCTGTGGAACTGCTACCGCACCGAGTCCTTCGTTCAGTGGACCGGTCTCGGCATCTTTGGCCTGTTCCTCATCTTCCAGGGCAGCGTCAGACTCACGGAGTCCATCAGCGCCAGCAAGTACCCTGAATACAGCGACTACCAGGCTCGCGTCGGACGCTTCATTCCCCGCCTGTCCGTGAAGCCCAAGTACAACGCGCCCAGCAAGAGGACGGTCGCCAAGAAGGAGAAGGAGCAGACCGAGCAGGCTTCTGACGAGCAAGAGAACAAGAAGGCCCAGTAGGGTCATTCGAGACCAAGTTGGCATCTTACTGATGATGCTTTTTAGTTTCTTTTTTTTTTTGTTTCACTTTCCCTGAATTTTTCTTTAAAGTAAATATTGTCATTTATCATTACTTTTATTATCCAATTTGAAATATCCCTTCTGCTTTCTTGATCTGCTTATTTTCTTACCTTGGGACCTTCCCATGAACGTGGCGTTTAAGGGGGATCTTCAAACCAATTCAATGGATCCGTCTTCTCGACTATTGATTCCATCCTGTAGGCAATCGTAGACACTTCGGATTATGAGGCGCGCATAAACATCGCCAAGCATTTCGACCACCATGGCACTTTATGACATCCTTTTCCTCCTACCTTCCTACATCAGTCATGTAAACCGGTACATATATATATGTACCTATACGTATCGAAATATCTAGCACAACTCAGGATTTCGTCTTCTGGGTGCCGCCGCTTTAGTGAGGGTACTCAGGGCCTTGCTCAGTAAGCATTTCACATCACAGATCACCGCTCACTGAGCACTTACCCAGTACTTACTAAGTGTTCACTGAGCCGACACATGCTTCTCGGGATGTACGTTTGCGGCTTCAACCTTTGCCATCTGAAGCGCCCTTGGCCTCTGATGAAACATGATAGTGGAATTTAGGAACTGTTCTAAGGCGGGTGCAATGGACATTGGGCCTTTGTACGTGGCGGTAAGAAGCGCTCAATCATCACCACTTTGGCCAACAAACTCTGGGAGTCTGTTGAACACATCGCCCCAACTTTCCTTACCATCCACAAGGCTCTTAATGGCATCCACTATCTCTGCCTGTGACGCTCGGACTTGCTTAGTGCTGTCTCTCTCTCGCAATGTGATTGTATCGTCTTTCAGCGTATCGAAATCGATGGTAATGCCAAATGGAACACCCAGCTCATCATTACGAGAGTATCGCTTTCCAATGCTTGCGCTGCCGTTATCGACACGGCAAGAAATCCCGAGTTGTCGAAGACGCTGCGATACCGTTTGTATCACTGGAATGAAACTTGGCTGGTTTGACAAAGGTACAATTAACAGCTTGGTCGGTGCGACAGAAAGGGGCAGCGACAAGACCTAGACCAGCACATTAGCATAGCGATCTGTAGTGAGGTGGAACTTTTAGAATTTGCCTACCCCCCGGGCAACATCATCTGGTCGATGCCAATAAACATGCTCCAACAGGCTGTATAGAATCCGCCCAATACCAAAAGAAGGTTCAATGACATTCGGCGTATATTCGCGGGTATTCTCTACCCTGGTTCGCTTTTCGAGGGTTATAAGGTCCTGGGGCACTTTGACCATGCCGTCGACCATGCCAGGAACTTGAAGTGTAATGAAACCTTGCTGATTCAAGCTGCCAGAGAGGCTCTCGCGTTCAGATTGACTAAGAGAGTTAAGGGCAGCTTCGACAGCTTTCGCATCCTTGCGGAATGTTGGACCAAATTTTGCCCTGTTGATATCGGTCTGCCACTCCTCTACCCTCAGAGGCTTTGCTCGTGGCTCTCTGACAACCAGCGGCTCGCCCGTTCTTCGTGAATGAACAGTCAAATCATATGCACTGCGATCTGCGCATCCAACACATTCAATCCACCCGTAAGAGGTTAGTAATTCGGCATCCCAACAGTCGGCGGCATAATGAGCCATCTCATTGGCCATATGCTGGCGAAATCGTAGCTTCGTTTTGTCAACACCGATACGAAGTAAAAAGAAATAGATTCTGGCAAGAAAATAGCCCAGTGTCTCATTGTCAATGATTCCTTCGGCAACGGCATCCCCGATTGCCATAGTTTCAAGGTCGGAACTGCCAGAAAGCTGCACGGAGCGGTTCAAAAGGGAAAGTGAAATATGTTGAACCTCGTGAAATCTCGGGTGTTTTTTGCCGCCCTCGGGGTCTACAAAATGTTCGATTTCCGCCATCAAAAACTCTCTAACGCGCAGAAGACCGGAGCGAGGAGATATCTCATTGCGAAAAGATTTACCGATTGATGCGGAGGCAAACGGCATCGAGTTTTGGTTGTAATCCAAAAGCTTTTTGAAGTTCAGAAATTGCCCTTGCGCAGTTTCAGGCCGCAAGTAGGCCGGGGATGCGCTACTAGGACCCAGTGTGGTCTTGAACATCAGGTTGAATGGGGTCGGTGGAGAAACCGGGTTATTGCCTTCCGGGTTACGGATATCGAGTCTGGAGATCAATTCACCTAGTTCTGTGCCATTGTAATTGTCAATCTGCAACTCCAGAAGAGAACCCAGGTCAGTCCTCCGTTGACATAAGTCAAATTTTGCGCAGGGGGGGGGGTAGCATGCCTTTGCAAGTATTTCTTCGTACTCCGCGACTTCTTGATCGGGCAGTTTGACCGCTTGGATGTCTTTCACTTTTCGTTTTTGTTTCTTGGTATCCACTGGTTGGCTGCTGTCATCCGAGCTAATCCCTAGGCCTCTGGCAGTCCTGTCGCCCTTGAGTCTAGCTTCTAAGACATTCTCAATCAAATGATCAGCACGCAGGAAGTCGCCAGACCTGGAGTCCTTGCACATCCAATCCTCAAACTTATCCACATGCCCACTGGTCTTGAACACTGCCTCCGGAGTCATGATAGTGCAATCAAGCTCCAGCATGTTTTCCTCGAGCACAAAGTGTCGTCGCCACACATCAACAATGTTGGACTGCAATGCACATCCGGGAGGGCCATAGTCAAATAGGCCTCTGCCATCACCACCAAGAGCGCCGGACGTGCGATAAATTTCAAAAGCCTCCGTGAAGAACAAGCGACGTTTGATCAGTGACTCGAACAGTCCACGATCGAAGGAATGTCCTGCAAGGGTTTTCGTCTCGGTCGTCATATTTCAAACCGTGACAGGGGTGGCTGGAAATTTCTGTAGAGACTCCGGGGGAACTTTGAGGACAATGGCCAAGGGCGTTTGAAAATGACCAAAGGACAGCAGTAGGAGGGAAGAACAGCAGAAGTGACTCAAGTCGCTGTGCCCCGGCGAGGGGTGAGCACTAAAACGGAAAGGGAAAACTGTCGACCTGGCTAGAAAATCCCGTACGTATAACCTGTACGGAGTAGTAGTCAACAGTACACACCACAAGATAGTAAGTCAGTCATACCAAGCCCTTCAGGACAATTGATAAACCTTTACATACAACCAGGTCATGTAAGATCAAATGAACATTTGACTACCTACTATACAGTACAAATACACCCAACGCTTCTCAGGAGAGCGCAGTAACATCGGCAAGCGATAGATAGATAGATCGATAGGAAGAGGAGAGAAAAGCAAACCAGGAAGGGGAAGAACAGGGTGACATAAGACATATCCAAATCGAAAAAAGATATCGCAGGAAACCTAATATTTATGGAAGGACGAACGGACGGATTGAGGGCAGTGGCTTCGAAAAAAAGGGAGAGATATAAGGTGAATCGAGTAAAGGAGATGGAAACAAAAGGATGGAAAAGAGATGGAAAAGAAGAACGGAGATGCTTCTCATATCGAACAAAAAATAGATACAAAACCCCATGGTGAGAAACAAGAAAAGAAAAAAGAAATTGATATATGTCCCCTCGTCAAAGCCGTGAAGATTTCCTGATCTAGGTAGATTAAATAAAAAAGGATGCAATCAATCAAATTCGTCTATGTCGGTTGCGGGGTTTGGTCTCTTCCATCTTTGCCTTGAGTCTCTTCTGATTGTGCTGGCTCAGGAGGCGCGATGGTGGCTCCTCCCTTGGCGCTGTTGAAGTACTTGGTGATCTCGCCAGATTCAGGGAAAGGACGGGGACCCAGTAGGCGGATCATGTCCTCACGGCCGAGAACTTCCTTGGAAAGGAGCTCCTCTGCGACGATGCCGACTTCCTTCTTCTTCTCTGTGAGCAAAGTGCGGCATTGGTCGTGGGCCTCGTTCACGATTCTGCGGACCTCGATGTCGATGTCCCGAGCAGTATCTTCGGAGAAGGGCTTGTGCATCTGCTGGCTGGGGTCTTCCTCGTAGTAAATGTATTTTAGTTTGGGCGACATGCCGAATTTGGTAACCATTGCGGTGGCCATCCGAGTGACCTTGTTGAAATCATCGCTAGCTCCACTAGTGACGGTATCAAAATGCAGTTCTTCACTGATACGGCCACCCAGAGTCATAGCCATGCGGTCCATCAGCTGGTTCACATTCATCAGGTAGGTGTCACCGTTAGCCGGCAGATATTGAGCATAACCCAAGGCACCCTGACCGCGAGGAATGATGGAGACCTTAAGCAAAGGGTCGGCCCAGCGGAAGTACCAGCCACAGACAGCGTGACCAGCTTCGTGGTAAGCGACGGTACGCTTCTCCTCGGGGGAAAGAACGAGAGACTTCTTCTCCAGACCACCGATGACACGTTCGATTGCCTGCTCGAAGTGCTTCATGGTAACGCGGTCCGCATTGGCCCGAGCAGCTGTAAATGCGCGTTAGTTGATACTTCTAATGAGAAAGTGGGAGAGGAAAAACCTACCAACTAGTGCCGCCTCGTTGACGCAGTTTGCGATATCAGCACCGGCAAAACCGGGTGTCAGGGCTGCAAGCCGGCCAGTGAGGAAGTCAATGTCTTCATCGGTGACAATCTTCTTCAAGTGAACGCGGAAGATCTGCTGTCGACCATCCATCGTAGGTCTGTCGATAGAGATATGTCGGTCGAAACGCCCGGGTCGCATGAGAGCCTTGTCTAGAATATCTGCTCTGTTGGTACCTGCTAGGACAATGACTTGGTCTGACGTGTTAAATCCGTCCATCTCGGTAAGGATCTGGTTCAAAGTGCTCTCGCGCTCGTCGTTTCCACCGCCGAAGCTCTGCTTCGCTCGGGATTTACCGATGGCATCAATTTCGTCGATGAAGATGATACAGGGCGTATTCTTTCGCGCGTTGGCAAATAAATCACGCACTCGGGAGGGACCAACACCAACGAACATCTCGACGAATTCGGAACCACTGACGCTGAAGAAGGGCACGCCTGATTCACCGGCAGTTGCCTTGGCCAGTAACGTTTTACCCGTACCAGGAGGTCCTGACAGAATAGCACCGCGAGGGATCTTGGCTCCGAGTTTCTGGAACTTCTCCGGGTGCTGAAGGAAACTGACGAACTCCATGATCTCAACTTTAGCCTCGTCCATTCCAGCCACATCCGAGAATTTGATCTTGATATCCGTCTCATGGTTGAAGCGCTTGGCTCGGCTCTTTCCCATACCGAAAAGTCCGCTCTGGCCGCCCCCGCCACCCGCAGCACGTCTAAACCACAAGAACGAACCGATCAACAAAAGTGTCGGGGCAAAGGACATAATGGTGGGACCCCACGACACTTCAGTCACGTAGGAGACGGGGATGCGCTCTGCGCTAGGAATTCCCAGTTCGTCCTGGGCCTGGTCCAGTCGGCGCTCGAAGCTATCCACCGAGCCGATGCTGAAGTAGAAGTTGAACATCGGGTTAACGGCGGGGGAATCCGGGTGGACACGAGACAGCGCATCACGGTTCATCTCGACCCGCACAACACTCTCATTAACGACCGTCAGCTTCTGAACAAGACCCTTATCAAAGTACTCTGCCCGGAAGTCTTGCCACGTGATTTCCATTTTGTTTTCCCCGGGGAAGAAGCTGCGGTAGGTATAGTACGTTAGGAGCGAGGTGACCAGGAAGGACGCGGGATCGAAGCGAATCTCCATGACATTGAAACCGGGCTTTTTGCCCTCGTTCTTTCCTTGCTGGTCGCCCTTCTGCTGCTCCTCCTTCTGCTCATGCTTGTTTTCCTGGTGACTTTCCTCCTGTTCCTCCTGCCCCTGTTTCTGTTCCTTCGTCTTTTCCGACTCTTGTGATGCTTTCGATTGGCGCCTCATCTCCAGCAGATTCTCCTCGTAGTTCGATTGGAATTGCGTCATGTACCGGATCAAGTTAACGTAGTCCATCAGGCTCAGGGGTCTCTCGGATTCGATCCAGCGATCCATGAATTCACGGACTTTAGGCGGAATGCCGTCCTTCTTCATATTTTTGTGCATATCGTCGATTAATTGATGTTGCGAGTCGGGCACTCGGTTCTTCAGGTGTTCCATGAAATGGCCCACCATCTCCTGCTCCTCCGAACTCAAGGCCGCTTGGGAATCCTCGGGTTTCTGGCCGTTGTTTTCGGGCCCGGGTGATTGGTTCGATGGTTGTTGCTTGCCATCGTCTCCGTTCGGGGGTTTCGGGCCCCCCGGTTGCTGGGTAGCATATGTTCTCGCTTGGCGCGCTGCGATCAGCGACGAGAGCCTCGACTGGGAGAGATACGCGGATCGGGGACCTGCGCGGTAGATGTACTCCGCGGCTCTCCTCGAGTATTGAGCAAGGTTGCCTGGCCGCCGGAGTAGGGACGCCATGGTTCGAGGATGCGGAGCCCAGAGGCGAAGGCGGAGGGATAGGTCGAAAGGGGAAACGGGATGCGAATAGAAATTCAGTAGCAATGGCAAACTCCGGAAGCCATAGATCGGTTCGGCGGGGGAGAGGGGGAGGGAGGTGCGGCGAGAGAGGGAGGGAGAGATTGAAAGCTCTTGGGGAAGCTGTCACCGAGCAAGAAGCGATTCCCGCCTTCTTTCGGCCTGGGAATTTTCGCCGTTCCGTCGGGCTGAGTCATCCGACCGGATTTAAGCTGGGAGAAGCCGAGCGAACGCAGTCGATCCGCTCACACGAGTCTGGATTTAGGATTATGTGATTAAGGGTCCTAACTATGTAGATGCTGATGTAGAGCGTGGAGATGGTAATTACAGACGGTTTTTCTTTTATACACATGGCACAGTCCTACCGATTTGCATTTTCGCCGTGAGGTCGCGCCAAAAAGATTCCCGCCCACCAAGAATAGCTTTTTACAAACCGCTCAGAACATTTGAACAGAGGAAGAATAGGGGAGATTAAATGAAGTGGAGTGTCGCTTGACGATGCCCGATACCTGATACAAACGCCGTGTATCCCTAAAACGATGAGTTGATAGTAATAAAAAAAAGCGACACGCACCAAGCGCATGATATACCCAGCCTTGACTCCTGGTACCGACGTCCCGAATGGGAGAAGTAACTTTGTTGATGTTTCGTACCATCGTCATCATCATCACTAATCGTTCTGCGACGGGCCGCCCGCGTCAAACACAGGGAAGCTGGTCGACATATCCGCCCAGTCCCACTCGATAGTCATTGGCATCTGCCAAAGATCTTGCGGAACAAAAGGTTGTTGGAAAGACGTCATCGGAGTATCGGCAGATGTCGTGAAGGGCGGCGGATCGCCGAAGCCCACACCATCCAAGCCTGGAGGGCTGAGCATGTCCGGGAACTCCTGACCCAGCCCAGTCATAGGATTCAGGCTGTCTGGTAGATTGGACGAAAGTCCATTAGTTCCGGAAACCTGGCCAGAGGCAAAGGCCCTCGCCTCACTTGAGATGTTGGGACCTGTTTCACCTAAGCCGCTAGAGAACATAGAAGACGAGAACGGGGGAGCCGTGGGTGGAGCGCCAGCTGGTTTGGGTGTGGATGGAGAGGGATGGGAGGTTTCGTCGGGGGTATTCTGCTGTAAATTGCGGGTGTCGTCCGCGGTGGTCTTGCGTTTCTTCTTGGAATGCGACTCTCGCTCGGCCTTATCAAGAACCACCTGGGCGATCCTTTCAAATTCGCCACAGAGCCCAAGCATGCGCTTGATACTCCCATTTGACTCGTCTGAGACCAGCGTTGATAGGAAGTTTACCACAACATTCATGAGCTTGACGTCAGACCGAGCCCGGGCATCATTGGGATTTTGAAGAATATTGGCAAACAAGGTGACCAGTGCAGATACAGGATAATAGAGTATCAACCTAGATGTTGTAAGTGGAAGAACTGTGGGAATTTCAATGACGCAACCTACCAGACGCAAGCAAAGTCGCCTTGGGGAATGTATTTGATCAAATTGATCGAAGCTCTGGCTGCTGTCACGCAGAGCACGGCCGATAGGAAGACTCTTGGGTTCAGAGGCCTGGCGTTCAGACCTTGAATAGCATAGTTGGAAAGGCGGCTTGTCCAATACCCGTGATGAACAGACATACGGTGTATTGTAGTCAAGCAATTGTAGTAGGCAAAATGGAGCACCACAACATGAAGAATGAGAGGGGTGTGAGTGGCTTTTATTTCGTGTTCCGGACGGAAGTCGAGAGGAATGCTGTCCTTCCACTCTTCAAGCTCCTTGTCCAGTTCTCCAATGGTATTCAGCAGCTCGCCGTCGGATTGTTTCGATGCCCTGGCGGAATAGAGGCGTTTATAAACCTGACTCTCGATGGTAGCAAATCGACACATTGACCGGAACAAGTTGAATTTGCTTCTTCCATCCGACAATGGCACATTTCCAATATTGTCCGGCGGGTCTTCGCTCGGTAGCTCGACATTCATGTCATCGTCATCCTGAACGGGAGGGCGACCAGACCGAAGGCAAATGCTATTACCTGTATTAGAGAGCACGTCCACTCGGAAGTTTCAGTAGTTGTCACTTACTCTTTGTCAAGTAGATAGGCAATCCAAAAAACTCTTTTCCGCTGCTCAACCTCGACCGGGTTCAATCCAAATCCCGAGCCTCTTTTGTGAAGACCAATGCTGTGCGACAGTCTAATGGCGGCTGCGACCAAAAAGAATGAGGGTTGGGGATTTGGGGTTCCTTGAAGGAAGAGAGACTGGAGAAGGTTAGACATCACCCTAGATTCCTTACAAGCACTTGACGTCACTCACCATTCCAAGTAATGCTTGCACACTAAGCAGGTCAGTATTGCGCATGGTGAGTTCGGTCAAAACACCCATGGCATTTTTCAAATAGAGCCATGCTTTCTTGTCCTCCTCCTGAGGAACCAAATTGCTCATCACCCGTAACCTATGGGATATCGCAAGGACCACGTTGATGCTGGCCCACCAGCCCGAGCCTTCGTATGGGTCACGGGAATACTGGCGTTCCACCAGATGCATGAAGGTCGGTTCATGGAATAGCGGGAACATGCAATTGAAGTTCTCGAAGAAGTCTCGGAAAAGCGACAGCGCTTCCTCCTTCGGGGGCAAAGGTTTAAAGACGCGCCGTGCAAAAATGTCACTGAAAATCTCGGGCTTCCAATACATCCACTTGTTGTCGTCAACGTAGGCCGAAGATATCATGTCCTGGAACGACGTGTCTCCTGTCTTCTCATTGACCCACTGAATACCCTTGGGAGAAAATATCGAAAATCCCGAGGATGATCCTGTCATGGACGGTTAGTGTACTAGGTTTCTCAGCGAAAGTTCGGGGGGCAAGGCCCTCGGCATACCGATATACCGCGTCTCTCCACAGTTGTTGGTCACGAGAGAGCACATCATGTCCGACAAGCCCTCGACTTCGGTTTCCGATTCCTTCGTTGAATCCGGGGATGTCGCAGCCGTACGCGGACTCGAGTGCGAATCCATGCGAGGGGTCGAGTGATGGGAGGTGGTGGTCTGCTGCGATTGGGTGGCCGAGCTCGATGCATTGAATTTGTTGGGACTCTTCATGGCACTCATTTGACCGGCCGCAAAAGACCGATCGGCCAAGCGTTTCTCCAAAGTTCCCAGGTCGGTTTTCCCACCATCATCCTCCGACAACAGACCGGACAGTCGTAGTAGCGATTCCATTCGCCCTAATCGATTTTCCAGGCCTTCGATGTATTTCGCACTACACATTCACATTCCAGCGTCAGCGAGAAGACAGAAAAATCCCCTCCAAGCAATGAGCGGGCCGGGGAGGATGCCAGCAAGCTTACCCTTTCGGCGGGTTGCGTTTCTTTTCAACCTGAGTGAAGACACATTCCGTCTTGTAATTGATGCAGTGCGAGCATTTGGGCATTTTGCCGTCGCATTTAATCTTCTTCTTCCGGCACATGTCGCAAGCCTGTAGGGGCACGGGTTAGTCCGCCGAACGTCGCGCACTTCACGCGCACACGGGCCACGGCACTCACCCTCGCAATCCTTCTTCGTTTCGGGTCGTTATTATCGTCGCCCAAGCCCATGCCGGAGTCATCGTTGAAAGTCGGGTTGGGGAGGGCGGAGGTGATCGGGGAACCGTCGTTGTTGTTGTAGGCGCCGAAGAGATGGGGCTGTTGGTTCATCATCATGGGCATATCGAAGCCCATGCCGTCGGTCCCATCCCCGAGGCCATCCATCACGGTCGGACGCACAGAGTAAGGGGGGGGAGGTGGGAAAGGCAGGGCAGCTTGAGCTTCCCAATGACGGAGTGGAGTACAGGCGAAGCGGGTATTTGACTCGAGCGTGATGCGGGGTCCGGCCACGAGAGAGACGTCAACGCTGAGATGCAGGGTCCGTTCGTTGTTGAGTTCTGAGCAAGTCCCTTTGTCGGGAATCGGGGGATTTCATGAAGGAAACGTGGGTGGAGATCTTCAGGTCGCAGGTCAGGGTCAGGGCCAAAGGTCAAAGAGGAAAGAAAGCGACGAGTTTAGTTCAAGTTGCTGTGAGGGTTTGGCTTACTCAATCAACCTTTTCGTTCTCGCTCTTGTCCGACACGCCGTCAGTGCACGTGGCAACAGCAGTTTTGACAGGATGCCAGTCGGTACAATAAGAGAGAGAAATCCCAGCGAAGGTGGATTCTTAGCATCTACGTGAATATTTAAAAAAGGAATGACTCTACGGTGACGAGGGGTTTAAGGAGGGCAGATCCGTCCGTCATGATCGGAGGCCGCCCGTAATTCGTACGGAGTCAATCAGCTTGTGAATAGTGCTGCCTTTTTTTTTAATTTTTTAATTTTTTAATTTTTAATTCTCTTACTTTCTTATTTTCTACCTTTTCTGTTTAATTTAAATTTCTTTTTCTTTCTCGAAGACCACAGGCACAGGCCGACTAAACCACATCCAGTATGACTACACTCACCACCGCACCGGCTCCAGTGCCCGAACGAACTAATCAACGCCCTCGTCCTGCTCGTCCACGGATTTCGCAACGTCCGATTCCCGAGATAAAACACGTTTCATGTGGGTTCGTCCTCGGCGACGGCTGTCTTGCCTCCGTAATCGCCGGTCAGCCTTTTCTTGGCTCTCGTCTTTGCTGCTTTGAGTCTCCGACGAGTTGCTCGGATCCCCATTCTTCCGGCCGCTTTCTTTGACCTTGAAGGCCCTCTCGTATTCGTTGTCGTATGATTGGAGCTGCCGTTCGACAAGATTCACGGACAGGGTTCTGGAATCAGGCGCTTCTCCTGGCGGTCGATCACTTTGGGTTGTGGCCTGAAGGAATCCCACCGATCACGTCTTGACCGTCCGAGGCCCAAGCATTCCGATCTCAGGTACCTCGTGAATCCGATCCTTGTTAGATCGTTATCGTCGGAATTGTCCTCGACTTGAGTATTCCGTAGTCTGCACTGCACATGCTCTTAACCTATTCCAAGACGGGATGGCGCCATGTCTACGTCAAGCCCGCCGTCGATCTAGTCTCAAGTTTGGCAGCAATTAGAATATCTGGTCAGGGAACTATTTAACTAGCCAACTAGTTAAGTTAACTATCTTATGTCCGCTTAGCTAAGAAAGTCTATTGACGCCGGTCATAACCTCCTTGGAGACGACCCCGAGACGACCGGGATACCTGGTTATACCATAGACCTGGTACGTTGACCTCGGACAAAAAGCACCTTTAAAAAATAAATGTTAACAACCAATCGGCTGGAAAAAATAGCATATGTTCTTGTAAATTATCAGGAGCGGCGATCTCATCAGGATATATCAATGTACATGTCTCCACAGAGTAAAGTCGAGAAGAAAAAGCATCTCGGCTTCGAAAATCCCACCAACGCCACGCTATGCACCCAAAAGTTATAATCTATTACACAGGATGATACTTGCGTATCATCACCAGTCTCCCTTCCGATCCCGCAGATTCCTAAGGTGTGGTCAAAGGGGCGAATTTCTGCCGCGGCTCGGTCCTGATGCGGCTCTAGGTATGCTTGTCGAGGAATTCCTTGGCCTCGTTGATCTTGGTGGCCAGGTAGGGGCTGCCGCCACGATCGGGGTGGTTGAGGAGCATGAGCTGACGGTGCTTCTTGCGGACCTTGTCCTTGTTGAGGGTACGCTCGCTGTCGAGTTGATTAGAAGGGTGTCTAGGCCGGGTTACTAATAAAAGGTCGTGAAGGGAACATACGGGAGCTCAAGAATCAAAGACGCTTCGCGACGAGTCATCCGGGTTTCAAATCCTCTGTGCACAGGTCAGTAAACTGTTGCGTCATCTCGCCAAACCGCGTCGGCACCGGGACGAAGACGAACCCCTTGTAAAAAGCCTTTCCCAAGCTGTTCATACCTCCCCTGGAGCGCTGCAGAGCGACGTAACCGGCACGGCCCTGCGAACAAAGTTAGAAACAACCTGGTCCGCGACGATGGCGGACTGCAGCGATGCGCCCTTCAACCCCTAGGACATACCAAGAATGCGGCCGTAGCGACACCAAGACCCATAGCAAAGGTAGACGCCATTTTGAATATTAGGTAGCAGTAGAGATAATAGAGGATCAAGCTGTGGACAACAGTCAACGAGAAAGCCGAGGATGAGAGGTTGATGTAGGGGGAGAAAACGGCGGCCGTCGAGATAAAATTCGGAGAGGCGGCGCCGATGCCCGTTCGGGATTAGCGTGGGAGCCGGCGAGATCTGCTTTCTTCCGTCGACTTCGACTTCGTCTCTTCTACACGCCAATTTCCATCAGCCAAGCGGCGTCTGCAACGGGCATGGCTCGCACTTCTGCGGGAAAGTGCCACCTTTCTCCGCCCAAGTGGACTGTGCCGTTCTCTGTCTACAGTTTATACAGTACTGTTTATGCTACGTATACACTACTACCTACAATACAAATACCCATGCCATCTGTGACTAATCCTGCTCTTTCACACTGCCAATCGGTTTCATCAAGCCTACTACAACCCCTTAGCTGATGCCATCTACCCAGGTGTAAAATGGCACTTTGCTGGTCCATGATGTAGATGCGTGCGCATTGAAATTGCCTTGCACGTACTGTCACTTCGAAAGGTAGAAGAAACAGACGCCTGCAAAGTATAGCCAGGAAAAAAGAAGAGAAAAGCGAGAGTAAAGAGCGCTTCTATTGGTAGTGGACTTCTATAAAGAGATATCCTCTTCTTCCACTAAATGGGAGGAGGGAGGTGAATCTCAAGAATCATGGACCGCAACTTGCAGCACGTTTCTGGTATCACCATCACTCGTCCATAGACCTCCTCGAGATGGACTTGGGGCCTAATCCCTTCTTCAGAGAATCTGATGAGGGGAAATCTCCAAGAAAGCATGTCTAACGGTAGAATTTCCCAGCTGGGTCCAGCGAGAGCTGCCATAGGAAAGCGGGAAACCAAACCGTCCAGCAACTTCCAGTATCTGTTCGCTGCTGCAATTCACTTGACGCAAATCCAAAAATAGATGGGAGGCAGTAACCGGCAACTTCCAGTATCTTGATCTTGCCTCCATTCTATCTAACCAATGGGGAGGGGCGAATATCACAGATCACGGAGACTTCCATCTATTAGGTCCTAAATTGGTAATCGTGACCTCATCGTGAAGCTGTTCGTTTCGAAACGCTGTCACATTCCCATTCACGAACCCCCTCCTCAGTGAATACACGCTCTGTCGTCGCCTGATCCCATGTCCTCTGATCCCCCAGGTCTCCAACATAAAAATCCCCCTCTCCTCCCATCTTCCACCTTTCTTCTCTTCTCTCTTCAACTTTTTCTTCACCTACCAAACATCGCCTCTACACCCAAATAATCTCAGTTTCCCAGCTATATCGATTCTATTGCAAAATTTCAAAACGTTTAAAAAATCAAAGTAAGATAGCCACGTATACCCTCTCCCCTTCCTATCCACTCTTCCTATGATTCTCGTGACCATCTCCCTTTGACCTATTTGACTGATGAAATGACAGAATGTTGTTCTTGTGGACTGTTGTGGCCTTCAACTTCTGGGGTGCATATTACCCTGTGCCAGGATTCATCCACCCCAACCAGAACATCGTGACGAGAGCCAAGGGCGCCTTCATGGCAGCGTGCACGGCAACGTCTGTCACTAAAATGGCGAAGAACATTTATCACACGAACATCTGTCACACGAACAACTACCACAAAAGCCGCCAAGACAAAAGCTCGGTTAAGACTGCAGTTGGATTTCCCAACGTCACGTCACTGAGTGTGCATCGCATGCGGGCTCCAGACGATGATTTCCGCTGCTGGGAGTGGGAGTGGGAGTCAGGCCCAGAGGAACCTTTCATCCCCCCCTCCATCCCCCCCTCCGAAGAAGCTTCGTGGTTCTTGATCTCCGCAAACGCTGCCTATGCTCTTGTGAAATACACTCGTCGCCAACGGGGCTTTTCCTCCCACTCACAAGATTCCAAAAGGAAGACTGATTTGGCCCATGAGAGTAAACAAAGGACAGCCTCTAGCTCTGTGGACGTCGACAACTGCTCCAGCGACGCTGAAACGGATGCACTTCCCAACAGCGAGACGGAGACATCCGCCGACCTTGTTCAGGAGCCCAAAGGTAATGAGGTTGCTAGGGAACCCCCAACGATGCCTGCGAACTCGCACTCTGAGGTGAGTCCTTCGTCTCCCCACTTGGCCAGACGGCAATCTAATTCTGAGCAGGTGAATCCGAAGGAGGCAGCCGCCCCGGAGCCTGAAGGCAAAGAGGTTGTCAGGGAACCCCCCACAATCCCCGCAGAGTCGTGCTCTGACGCTGAACCTTCGTCTCCCCACTTGTCCGGGCATCAACCTGTTACCGAGCAGGTGATTCCGGAGGAGACGGTCGCCTCGGAGCCCACAAGTGAAGAGATTGTTAGGGAATCCACCACGACGCACACAGCTTCGCAGTCTGAGGTTAGTCCTTTATCTCTGTACCTGGCTGGGCAGAATTCTTACATTGAGCAGGTAAATCCGGAGGAGGCAGCCATCACGGAGCCTGAAGGTGGAGATGTCGCTATGGAACCCCCCACGACGCCCGCAGAGTCGCACTCTGAAGCTGGTCCTTCGTCTTCGCATCTGGTCGGGCAGCAACCTGAGACTGAGCAGGTGAACCCGGAGGAGACGGCCGCCACAGAGGGCGACGCCAACTCCGCCAGCAGTCGTCCTCGTCCCAGCAAGTGCCGACCCAGCAAGGCGCGACGGGACCGCGCCAAAAGACGACTCGCACATGAGGCAGCCGAAGCCGCTCAACTTGAGGTCGAGGCTAATGCGGATGCGCCCAGCGACCTTGCCCCGGAGCCCAAAGGCAAAGAGACCGTCAGAGATCATCCCACGACTCTCGCGGACTTGCCTACCGAGGCGGACGCGGCTCTGGCGGCTCTTTCTGAGGCTGGGACGGCTGGTCATGGCCAGACGCTCGAAGGTGCCGTCGAAACCTTCACACCTCTCGCGGACTCGCTCCCTGAGGCCAGCACGACTGATGGGCCGAAAAACAAGCCCAGTCAGAAGAAGCGGCGTCAGCTAGCCAGACGCGAGGCGGAAGCGGCTCTTGCTGCTCAGACTAAGGCTGAGTCGGCTGGCCATGACCAGAGGCCTGAAGGTGCCGGGGAGACCTTCGCAGCCCCCGCGGACTCGCCCCCTGAGGCTGGTCCGTCCTCCTCCCACCTGGCCGGGCAGCGACCCGACGACATGCCGGTGGTTCCAGAGGAGATGGCCACCATCGAGGGCGAGGCCACCTCGACTGATGTGCCGAAACCCAGGCTCAGTCGGAGGATGCGGTGCCGCGCCCGCGAGCAAGAGGCGGCGGCTCTAGCTGCCCAGGCCGAGGCTGGCGGTCCCAGCCAGGGGGTTTCTTAGACGACCGCGTGGAGGGGGAGATGGAGCCCTCGGTTGGCCCCTGCACCTAGATACGGGTGAATATCTCCGTCGAAAGGCCGGTGGCCCAGGTACCTGTACCCTTGCGATATCCCGCCCTGCTATAGTGGGGGATGAAACGCCGATCGCGGACCTGGAATTTGTGCCCAATCATGGTCTGAGCTGGAACGTATCCTCAGGGTGGACTTCGTTAGGTGTACCTTGAAGGCATAGGGGAAACTTGAAGTGGGTCAGTCTCCGGACTGATCCTTCGAGGTTCCTTCTACTTTTTTTGGTTAACTTGGCAAGATTTGCTGCGCAGGTGCAAACCAGAACAGTGCCATGATGGGACCACAATATTCCTGTTTGTTCCTTGGCATTCAAGCGGATTACTAGGGAGGTACTGGTGCCGTTGGGCTAAGACTGGAGGTGGTGGCCGGGTTGAGTTGACTGTATTGAGTGAACATCTACGATGTCAAGTGAGTGGCTCCTGAAATCCTCTTTTGGAAAATGGCTGTAAGCTAACGAGTTTGGATTCACTGCAGATTTTCTTTTCTCTTTTTCCTGATCTTACCGTGTTGTTTTGTTGTTGTCTGCTGTTTTCTTGCTTTCTTCTGTTATTCTATCTTCTTGTTTATCTTTCTGGTTTAACTTCTTGTTCTTCTACTTTTCTTGTACTGTAGTTCCTTTTCAGGAACAATTCTCCGTTTTGTACACAGAGAATGCAAACTTGACAAAAAAAAGACGAAAAAGAAAAGGTGAAAAATAAAAGCAAAACCTAAGAGACGAGAAACCCCCAAACAAAATGAAGGAAAATTCTCATGTCTCCGGTGTCAGACCTCTGATATCATAAACTTCAATTTGGTCTGGTCAAATGGTCTCTTAAGTCTCCGATATCTTCTCGATGCGGAGCATAATCCACTTGGTCGACTATATGAAGTATTCACCAAATTGCGATGAACATTTTTCATCAGTCGATCGAATTATTGTCTTCAATCTGTTGTCTTTCATGCAGCCAACAATTCCAAAACAACTGCTCAAGACAGATCAACCAAGGCAAACGGGAAGGTGCATTGCATCCAGAACCACCTCTTCAAGCGCACCAGAGAAAATATCTTCAACGAAGCTCAACCAACGAGGCATTTCGCAGACAATCATTTCTGGAAAGCCTGCGGCATACTTCGAATGCAAAGCTCACCGGAGCCAAAGTCCAAACAAACCGGCTCGACATTTCTCCCAACAAACAGGGAAATAAATGTAATAATGCAGCCAAGTGCAGCTTGAGTTCAGGAAAACATTCTCGCTGCCTTGCTCCACCCATCCACGTCCTTCCCTCGCTGTTATCCGAGGGGATGAAGCACGCCTGTCAACAATCTTATCCAGAGTCAAGATGGATACACACAGAAAGGCAGGCAGGCAGGCAAACCGACGAAACAAAGTCGACAACGAAGAATTCAAATCGGCTTCTTGAACTTGAGCATGAGTTCAAGAAAAATAACCTCGCTCTGGCTTCTCTCCCTCATGTCGAGGGGATCGAGACTCCAAGCAAGCAAGAAAGCTAGCAAGCTTGCAATAACCTCGACGCGGATCCATCTATCATGGATGCAATTCTCTCCTTTCAACATACGCGTCGACAATCTACCACATCGCTCTTCTGGTCAACAGTGCGCTTCAAATCAAATGAGGTACGTTGCTCCTCCTCCTCCTTCCGTCCTTGCCTGCTTGCAAAACAGGCGATTAACCGTGCCGTCTTCGTTTGAGTAGGGATCTACCTTTCACATACATATCTATCTAGGTACACTCTCCAACAAATTCACTGCGCTGCAAAGAAAACCAAAACACCCCACCCAATGAACAAACCTCCCACAAACAAACGTACTTACATACCTAGGAATCCACTACGTCGCTTAGGTATACACCATCTCACGAATCTCTACGTCTTACGGAAACGAATAACGAGTTACAAAAAACGATCATGACTTAATGATAATGACGAAGACGATTCTGACAACGACCAGAAACAGAAGGAGGAAGTAAGCATATCACGGCGTTCCAGGGCTTCTACACCAAGGACAACAAAGATGGGATCATACATAGTCCAAGCCGACGAGCTCGCAGCCTTCGGAGAAAGACATCCGAATGCCTTTATTGTACAATCCTGAAACAATAGCCGACGACTCCATTTGGCTTTTCTGGTACCTCTAAAGGACGAGAGAAAGGGGGACTTGAAAGTTCTCTATCCGACATCACTGCTTGGGCCTTGTTCTTGCGGTTGGGGTGGGGGGGCAGTTGTCCTGTTTTTCTTTCTTTCTTTTTCTGTTCTTCTGAGTCTGGTTGCCGCTATTTAAAGAGCTCAATCGGATACAAAACAAAACAAAACAAAAAAATGTTAAAATTAGAAAAAAAAAAAAGACAGCAGGGACCTGCTAGCTGGAAATCATTTTCTTCTGGGTATGTAGGGTCTCGGAGGTCTCTGAAAACAGCTTGAAAGCTTCAAATCAAGACATTATCCATGATTACTCTACTCTTGCAATTATTATCATCTCTTCCTTTTGACGAAGTAGTGATCGTAAGACTGTAGCACACAATATATTGTATACGCTTTGTCCAAAGCCCAATCCCTTACTGAATCGACTACTTGGACTGCCATGATATGATAATATCTTCATTCAAAGTATATCCCATCTCGGGATCTGTATACAGAAACAGAACGGGAAAAAAATGGGGTCGAACAAAAAGACCCATGCAGAAGACCGGAGTCTTTATACGGAAGAGAGCATGCAAGTGTGTTGTGGAAGAAATAGTACACAGAATGTTGAGGCTTTAGGAACCACGGATATAGATAAATAGGGAAAGAGAGGGAGCAAGAGAGAAGAGAGCGCGAGTGAGGAGGGGACAAAAAGACTAGAAGGAAATGTGATCAAAAGAACGGGACACAGGAGAACAAAAGAAATATCAGGCAATCCAAGAAGGCCATCATGCAGATTAGGGAACCCAGGTCAGTCACACCGAGTGCGACGCCTGGGTAATACAATCCCTGGGAATGTGTCATACACGCGAATGGGGGTGTTCAACTCCAAGGCAGCAGGGGCCTACCAAATGGCAATAATCGCAAAATTCGCAAGAGCTCATACATGTCATGAAAGTTATCGCTGTAGTACAGCAGAGGGGTAATCCGCTGGGTTATATGTTAAGGATGATAAGGGAAGTTCAGAACGCAAAGGGTAAAAGTGATATCAGAACAGATAATCAAAAAAAAAGTAGAGATAAAAATGTTAGGTGCGCAAAAGGTAATGGAAGAGACTTTTACTCCTCCATACGACCAAAGACGCCGTCGTCGTCATCGTCGGCTGCGAGGGGGCGATTCCCGAAATCGACGTCCGCATTGCGGTTTTGGCGTGTGGTACGATCGGTATCTCCCATCTTCACATCTCGCTCATCCGACACCTTATACGACAGGGATGGGTTGTACGAAAGAGAGAAGAAGATGTTCGGTGTGGAGTTGGCGAAGTCCGTACCCGTTTCCTTGAGACCTTCCCGGCCTAAGCTCTGGCTCTGGTTGCCACCGGAGCCATTCTGGTCCAGGTAACGAGTCGGCAAAGGGGGCACGGGAGGGACGCTGGGGGAGAGGGGCACGGGTCCTGTGCGAGGGGTGCCAAAGTTGCAGAGACCAATGGCCGCGGCCAGGTCTGCCTCGTCGTCGTCTTGCAGCTTGGCCTCCGCCGTGGAGGGTCGGGTGTCGATGCTCGAATGGCGGAAGTGCGAAAACGCCGGCGAGGCCCACGGAGCACTGCCCGTGAACGAGCTCGACGGGACGGACTGGTAGGAGTGGGCGAAGTGGCCGATCGAGTTACCGACGCTGTACCGCTTGTCCGTGGGCTCGGGGGACATCTCATAATCGTCCTCGTCCTCGTCCATGGGTGGCGGAGTCGTCTCCGCCGAGCTGAGTCCATCCCGAAGCTCGGACGAGGCATCTGGCGATGCGGAGGAGACCTCCGAATCGGCATCCGGGTTCTCTGCGGCCGGGTCCTCTGTCATTGTGACCAGGACCGACGCCGCTTCCAGCAATTGAACTTGCTGGTGCTTGGAGATCAAGAGCTTCGAGGTAATAGCCCACGCAGGGTCGTGTTCCCACCTAAGTTCCATAAAACGTCAACCGACTACGGTCCACCATAACACGGAGGAGAGAGAGGGAGAAGGAAAAGGAGCTGCAACAGTTCAGGGGA
This sequence comes from Aspergillus ochraceus, assembly GCA_004849945.1. NCBI lineage: Eukaryota > Fungi > Ascomycota > Eurotiomycetes > Eurotiales > Aspergillaceae > Aspergillus > Aspergillus ochraceus. Next base: position 3,047,758 of record SSOS01000001.1, on the reverse strand, counting down.
GCGGAATGACCACGAGGGCGACCTTGCACAGAGCCGACATGGCGCATCTACTCCGGCTGGAGCCAGATGGCAGGATGGCGGGTTTGGGGGAGGATACACACATATGCTTGGACAAGCAGCTGCCATGCTTATACCCTTTCCCGCAACGATCGCAGCGGAGTTCCGCCATCACGCGCTTCCCATCGCCTTTGACCAAGTGCGACCCCTCGCTGGCCCGACGGTTCCGGTTCTTGGTACTGACGGGCTTGGACGCGGGATTGCTCCCATCCACAGCGGTGGCCGATGATTCATCGTTGGACTGGTTGGGGGAGGATTTGCGAGCGACCGGGGGTTCCTGACTGGGGCTGTTGACGCTCCGCGAGAGATAAGAGCCGAAGCCGGAGGGGGCTCCGACCGAGCTAGACTCCAAGCCCTTCCGACTCCCACGACGGTGCGAGGACACCGGTAATCCCACCGATTCCCCTGAGGAATCCTTCATCGACGCTGCGACCGCGGCGGCGGCAGCATTGGCAGCAGCAGCAGTGGTGACACTCTTTCGACGAGTGATTCGGTGGTTGGGGTTGACGGCACCGAGCGAAATGGAGTGGGAATGGTGGCGCGGGTTGGATTGAGGTAGAGGGCGAGACAGAGACAATTCCTATTGCCATGAGGTTTACACGAGTTAGCCATACAAGATGAATTTATTGTTAGGGATCAGATGGGGCCAAAATGGGTTCAAAAAAAATATTATATATTGAATAGGAAACAAAAAAAAAAAACACCATACCTTGAAAGATGCCATGATGAGTACGTGGACACTCGGGCGATCAATCTCCTGAAAGCCCGGTGACAACTGTCGAGATCAAGACGACGTAGAGATTTGGTCAACGTTGGTGAGAGTAGCACGTAGCGAAAGAGTTGAGAGGAGGAGGGATCTTTTTTTTTCCTAAGGGGAAAAAAAAAAAAAAAGAGCTGATCTTTGGGGATAAGAAAGGGTTCTTTGGACAAAGAGCGGGCAAGAAGGACAAGGAACCAAGGAAGGCCGAGGGGCTGGCTGGGGCAAAAGTAACGGAAGTGGGCAATTGGGTTGGAGGCAATTGAGGAAGGAAAGAAAGAAAGAAGGGGACCAAAAAAAAAAAAAAAGTAGAGAAGAGAGAGGGAGAGCGAGAAGGCGTGCCAGAAAGAGGGGGATGGGCAAAGAGGGAGAAAGAGGAGAAGTTCACCAGAATTCAGAAATAAAATAAAAAGAGGACAAGCAGGAATCCAGAGCGAGTTGGACTGGACAATGGAGCAATACCGTAATGGCCAGTGGTATTCTGGTATCTGACGGACGCTAATCGATAGAATAATAAATATTGAATTAAAAGAAAAAGACAAAAATAAATGGGATTTGCGGGGGCCTTTTTGGGCCATTTGGGTTCGCTAGTCCTGGTTGCTTTTCAGCAATGCGGGGGTTTGGGCGATCGCCAGCTCTGAATTTAATTAATTCCTGCTCAACACGTCCGGGGCTGCTCCCAGCTTCTGCCAGATTTCTCGAGTCTACTCCGGTGTACACTCACTCTCCAGTACAGTCAGTATTCTCGATGAACTGTCACCTCCTTCCAATCACCTCGACCGGTGCCTGACTAACAACCCGCGACGAGGCCAACGAGGCCGGTGATGCCATCTGCTCCACTCGCATCTGGGATCCGATGACTGGGCAAGGGAAATAAAAGTGGTCCTGGTGATGTTATCGGCCAATTCCGTTGAAGCGCCCATCATGAAACGGTTCTTTCGAGAGAATTGGAAAATCCTCGATGGGGTAATCGAAGGCTACGATCATCTGCACCGCACGAGGTCACGGGTGGCATTGGAGAGGAGAGAGCTGAAGAGGGGGGGACTGACCAGGTACCTTTTCTTTGCTTTTTTCGATTTTTATTTTTATTTTCTCCTTATCTTTATTTCTCGTAATTTCGGATTAATTTTCTTCGACAATTGAATGCAGTACATAGACCGGCAACCGACCTAGAAGCAGGCAGACCTTGAAGAAGAGAAAGACATCTGACAAAGCCGGCTAAAAACAGGGCCAGGATGCAACATGCGACAAAAGAACAAAAAGAAAAAAAAATCACTCAAGTGGTTTTGTTCCGATGACCATACCGTAATACGCAGGAATCGGCGCATCGACCGGTCTAGGGCCTGTCGGGTGGGCAAATGATGTCATACTCATGCCCCCATGCCGGTATCGTACCGTCCCCCGGAGTGTTACCTTAGTCAGTGGTAAAGTATCGGGCGTGACCTGTCCGGTCTTATCTTTCATTCCTTGCCTGGCACTGCCTTTCTGACTTTCTTAGTCACGGAGCTTACTCGGTAGGTTCGTGGCCTGGCTGCCCTGGAGGAGCTGAGCTGGAGCATTCTTCCGGTCCTCGTGGTGACAGCCCATTATTGGAGCGTCATTGTTGTTTCAGCGATCCATGTTGCACGCTGCCCAACCAGTCGGTCCTTGAATAAATAGTGGGGACCCGTCCGGGCTAGTTGTCACCTCTGCATTGGATTTCTTTGGTTTTTATTTTCCTTGTTGCCCTTCCCACATTTCCCGACCGACTTTACTTGCTTGCTTTGCTCCTTTCCAGAATCACGCAACAGTGACTCGGATCTCTTTCTGAGAAGGTTTTCCGTCGATGCGACCATCATGAATCATTCAAATTTCTAGGCGCTCTCTTGTCCACACAATGTCATTCGGAATGTCCTCCGTCGAGGAGAAGAGAGCGACCTGCCAATGCCGAAATGACGGTATCGACTCAATTTTAGCCTGGCACGCTGGATACTCCACCAAGACACTCGCCCTTACTCCCGACTCGACCGCACAGGCGACCTCGACCACAACCTGCCATACTCGAGCGAAAGGCACAGAAATGACCACCTCTTCACACCTAACTTCTCGCTGAACGAAGATGCGGATGCTCACCCCATTGGCAAGAATGCTCTCTCGACGGAGACGTCTTGATCGACCCCGGACTCCAGAAATACAGATCAGAGGACCCATCCATCTCATACAACTTTTTTTTGCCCAAACAACGGCAATTTAGTCCACCGCCGCGCCTCGCAGAACCTAATTCGTGAACACGCAGGCTGCAAGGCCCGTATCCAATGACGCGGATCCGGATCATTGGGCTAATGCTTCGACGGATTAACAGCGCAGTTGATAGCAGAGCTTGCTCGACCAACGAGAGGGATCCAACACGAACGTGCACATCAGCAGGCGGACGAGGGGGCGACTCGGTCGGTGATCACCCAACGGGGAGATTTAGGTATCCGTGCAATCTACTCCGTAGGAGGCTTGCATTGCAGCCACGTAGAGCCAGTCTTCAGGCAATATTGAACGACCCCGTCAATAATAAACCATTTGGGGAAGAAGTATCAGAAATTCAGAGTATAAAAAGATGGATCACATGAAGATAAAGGCGGTCTATTTCTGCCTATTTACCGCAGACCGCAAAGGGGAACCGGCCAATCAGAGTAGAATCCGCGGCCTGTTTTTTGCAATCTTCGGACAAATGCCGTTCCTGAATTATGGCATTAGAAAAAAAAAAGATTTTAAAACTCCTTAATTGCAACCTCGACACGATATTCTCGATACATTGAGGATTTCACCGAAGATATCGTTCAACCTGCTCCATCATCCTCACCATGCTTCTGCACTCCCGTCTTCGACCCCTCCCCCGCCGTCAGAATCAACAACAACAAGAACAACCAGAATGCCCCTCCTCTGCCCCTCCTCCAGATTTCCAGGAGGACGAAATCGACGATGAATCCCCAGAGGACCTCTTCACGTCCTTTCTCCCGCATCTCTTCCCGGATGACGCTCCCTCGTTCCACGGAGACCCCGGCCAGCAACTCCTCTACTCGTCGCCGCGCTACGGCAACCTCGAGATCATGGTCCCGTCCTATCCCAACCAGAGCGAAAAACGCACCGAGGAGATCGCCGCCGGCCAGGCGCGGCCCGACGGACAGGTGAATGAGGTCGAGGAGGGACGGAAGCTGTTTGCGCATTTTCTATGGAGCGCGGCGATGGTTGTCGCTGAGGGGGTCGAGAAGGCTGATACGCTGGACAGCCAGGGTCAGTTGGATGCTGATACTGCGATGTGGCTGGCTAAGGGGCATAGCGTGTTGGAATTGGGAGCGGGTGAGTTTCGATTCCTCTGGTTTCGCTGGCAATGGAATACATCTTTCGTTTCACAAGCGAACAAACAAACTCACATCAACTTCCAGGCGCCGGTCTCCCCTCCGTAATCTGCTCCCTCGCAGGATCCTCCCCCGTCACCATCACCGACCACCCCTCCTCGCCCGCCCTCACCGGCGCCATAACCTCCAACATCGACCACAACATCCTCCCCTCGAAGCTATCCACCGTATCCATGCAGCCGCACGAATGGGGAACCCTTACTTCCGACCCCTGGGCCCTCTCCGCCAAGGGCACATACACCCGCATCATCGCCGCAGACTGCTACTGGATGCGCTCGCAGCACGAGAACCTGGCGCGCACGATGCTCTGGTTCCTGGCGCCGGGCGGCAAGGTCTGGGTCGTGGCGGGGTTCCATACGGGGCGGCCGATCGTGGCGGGGTTCTTTGAGACGGCAGTGCAGCTGGGGTTGGAGATTGAGAGGATCCATGAACGGGATTTGAATTCTGTGACGGAGGATGGGAGCGAGGTTAGACGGGAGTGGGTGTCTGAGAGGGAGGGCGAGGGGCCGGAGAATCGGAAACGGTGGTGTGTGGTTGCGTTGTTGAAGAGGAGGGGGGGAGTAGAATGAGGACCCCTCGTTTGATCGACTTGGAGATTATGTGCATGAGCATGAGCATGAGCGACTATGGCATATTGATAAAAAGACACAAGCCGTGCTGTGTCATGACTGATGAATGTATGACCAATACATATACATAGAGCAAATTGAACACTTCACTATTGATCTAAATGCATCATCTATCTGTAGATCTTTCTATCAAATCAAATCAAAGCCCTCTGAAAACAAACCGTACACACCCCCTGGCCTTCCTTCCCCCCAAACCTAAACCGCGGATATTCCACTCTCCCCCAGACTTGCAGTTTATCCTCGGCTTCATCACCCTCAGACCGAGTAAACCACTGCACCAGCTCCTCCTCCGTCCAATTGCAACTCGTCACCACCAAAAACCCACCCTTGCGCACCAACCGCCTCGCAATATCCGGGTATCGCTCACAGACGCGTTTCTGGATCTTCTTCGTCCCGGACCCGGTCGTCTTCGAGACCAAGGGTTCCGTGCTTTCGACCGTCTCATCAGACAACGACACCGCGTCAAACGTGCCCTTATCCAACACGATATCGAACCCGCCTTTGGCATAGGGGAACCAATCGAGACGTCTCTCGCCATCGCCAGACCCGGACAACGCATCCGTCGAGGAGAGGATATCCCATTCTTCGAAGCGGATGTTGGTGTCTTTGTCCGCGTCGTCGCCTCTCACTCCCTCCCCCTTCTCATTCCCATCTTCACCTTCAGCTTCTTCATCCGAAAAATCCGAATCCGAATCATCCGAATCCGACAAATACGCCGAATGAATCCTCAACCTCTGCAACTCCCTCGCCAACTCCACACTCCTCGGCGAATAATCCACCCCGACCATCTCACCACAGAACTTCCCTTTTTTGCGCAGCAGAGCTAACATGCTTCCGTTGCCTGTGCCTAGGTCGAGGATACACGGTTGCTCTTCCTGCCCTTCTTCCCCGTCCTCGTCCCCATCGCCCTGTTTACCACCACGAGAACCTCTCTTCCTAGTTTGACACGGCGCGAGCGGAAACTCCTCATCCGTCAAGAATTGAAGCACTTTATCCGGGGCATTGTGTTCCGAGAACCAGGATGTGCCGGGGTCGGAGTCGTCGTCTATTTCATCTTCTGAGTCTTCATCATCCTCATCCTCGTCAGAGTCAGAAGTTGGGTTGGTGTTTGAGGTAGATGTAGAAGTCTGCGGTAGACGAGACGATTTCGTAGCAGCAGCAGTAGTAGAGGAGGAGGGAGTTTGTTTCGTAGAGAGATGCGCGAGGGTTCGTGCGTAGAAGGTTTCCCAACTATTGTTTTTTTAAGGAAATTCTTGGGGGTTAGTGAATGTTTTCTTTAGATTTCATTTTCCATTTCATTGCATGCATAATTCAGATTGAGTTTTATGACTAGGTAGATTTGGGTAGATAGGGAAGGTAGGCTATGGTTTTGATTATCGCAATGGAGGGGCCATAATCCATATAGCATAGCGGGGTAAGGAAAATTTTCAATCAAGTGGTTATTATATGATAGCGCAAGCACTTACTAGTCCTTCGTGCCGAGCTCACTAGGAGACAGATGCGTCGGGTGACTGTCGTCGGCCATGATCAATTTCTTTCTAGACAATGTCTAGAGTTGTTGGGGGGGAGGGGAGTCAGGCGAAGATGGAGGGGGTGGGTTTGGAGGGGAAAATGACGTTTGGGCGGCGGGTGCGGGTGTTGTTTGGTTATGCCGCGGAGTTACACACCTACTTTATGAGGGGTATCTATCTACATTTACACCTACAGTTTCTTACATCTTGAGTAGTTAAGTTTGCATAATCTTTGCATTTATTGACTAAATCACCATCAACCAACCCACCTCCATGGGTATTCTTATCGAACCTGCGAGTCATGTAAAGAGTGAAATAAAACACGTTGGAAGCGAATGGAATGGGGCTGGTCGAGGCTCAGAGAATGTTCGTTCCTCCAGGCGGTGGAATGCAAAGCACGATCCCAGAAATAATATTACAAGTTACCAGGCACGAAGGCTCGTTGGCCTCCTATCTCTTTTAAAACACCCCGGACGCCGTATTCCGAAGGCATGCAAAAACCCCCGACAAGTGAAAATGCAGTCAAGTGCAACGTAGATGGGAAGAATAGAAGTAACGACAGCAAAGCCTGCTTTGGTCATCGAATCATCACAATGAAAACGAGGTGAGAAAAGAAATCAAGCGAAAACGATGAAGATATTCAAGGAAAGACAGCGAGAGTGAGGGAGAGGAAATCTCGAGTTGGTTCCTCTCAAGTGTAGAGGATAATGAAAGACAATAGCGAAAGTAGGCCTCAAAGGCAGCAACCCAATAATGGGAAGTATGATGAGCAAAAAAAAAAAAAAAAAGGGTAGAAAAGTCATGCAATCATTTTTTGGGTACAACCCCCCAGGTCGCCCCAAAGCAAAACACCCATCCCAACGAATTTTAAGACAGATGAATTACAGGAATTCGTCAATATTTCTCATGATCAGACGCTCGTTCCCGGGCGGAGGGGACCGAGGATCCGCTATCCTTGTCCGGAACTTGAGGCCATTAGGCCCGTCATCCTCGAGAACATCGGAAATGGAGGGTGCCGCAGGGGCGGCCATAAACCCGGTGGTTCTCGGTGAGAACAGCTCCGACGGCTCTTCAGGCACTTTGCGCACGAAGAGGTCGGTCTTGGACAATGAATAGGGTCCGCCTTCGGGGAGCCAGGGGTTGGTGCCAAAGTTGGGTCGTATCGACCGGAACGACGAGTCGAGCGTGTGGAATGTGGACTGCCGCAGAGGCAGTGGCCGCGGCGATAGACTTCGCTTGTGCGAAAGTGGCTTGGAGAAGCCAGGACTGTCGGTGGAAGTAGGGGTGGTTTGGTTGGTGGAGGGGACGGAGAGGGAGCTCGTAGATGCTTGCGACAGCCCATTTGACGAGGACGGCCCGGCGTCCGAGTTCCCGCTGAAGCAACCCGGCGTGAAAACCTCCGGGTGGCCCAATCGCGCCGATCGTGGGGGCTGCGGTTCGGAGCTGCGGCGTGGCCCGCGGACGAACCATTCTTCACGGGCCGGTCTGGAGGGACTCCCTCGAAGGAGCCGCGAGCGGAAATCCGTCAACTGATAGATCAGACTCATATTCGGCCCAACCCATTGACTTCTCCCTTTGACGATCTCATACATGGAGTTGAAGTCAAGGTGGCGGTTCTTGTAGAGGCCGTAGGCGATCACCAAGGAGGCCGACCGACTAGCGCCCAGCTGGCAATGCACTAGGACCTTCTTGCCTTCGGCGATGCGAGCATCGATAAACTCGCAGAGAGGGTAGAGGTCGTCGAGAATCTCCGAGTTGTGATCCCAGTCCACATGGACATATTCCGGACCGGATTCGGTGCGGGGCGTGGCGGGCGAGTCGGCTGCGCTCTGAGGATACTCGAAGGCGGACTTGAACGACACTTCGGAAGCAGCGGTTCGTGGCTCCCCGGTAGACTTGCGCTTAGAGCCAGTTGAGGCCTTGCGCAAAGTGCTCACGACAGTGCCATTGTCGGTGCTCGTATTAGTAAAGGGGTTGGCCACTTCTTTGGCCACGTTCACGACCACGTCAAATTGCGAAGCTTCTTGAGCCGTCGGCTCGAGGTAGAGAAAGACCCCGGAGTCGTAGATTTGGATTGGTCCGTTCGGATAACCGCGGTCGTTGCGCCGGGTGGATTCTCGCGAATCTAGATGATCATCCTCTTCCTGTAACTCGTGCAATACTCCACCTGACATAGATTCCTCATCCGGAACCGATTGCAGGGGCGAGAGGTTATCCTCCGAGGTTCTCGACGGTCTTCGGCTACCATGATGCGTCATCGGTCGAGGCAGCTGCATGCCACCTTTCGGGCCAAAAGACGGGGAGAAAACCGATGTTAATGAAGGCGAGGATTCCGTGTGTCGTAGCGCATGCGGAGTAGGAGGAACAAGTTCGGGAATGTTATTGGAGAACGATCGGTCGAAGCCAGGCGTACGGATGGTCAAGTTCGCGGGTTTTCGCCGACTGCTCTTGGGCGGGGCGTGCATCGGGGACGGGGGGGCCGACAGATGATGCTGGGAGGACGTTTCGACCATCGAAGCCGTCGCAATTGGAGGGCGGGCCGAACTGGAGGGCGGAGGCATTCGCAACGACAGGTTCTTAAGGTTGCGGGCGCGTCGTCCGGGCGAATCCGGGCGCGCCGGGGTCGAATTGTCCGACGGCAGTTTCGGAAGGGTGTTCTGAGGGGCCGAGAGCGTCTGGCTCTCGACGTTGCGCACGGGAGGCATGAATTTAGGGTAGGACAGCGCCATCGACGACGGCGATTCCGGAGAAGAGCTGGGAGACGTATCGAGACCCGAGGGAGAGTCGAATGTGGAGATGGTGGTGGTCGGAGAGGAATCGGTAGAGGCCGATGTCATAGACGAGATACTCTCGCGATGCTGGAAGGGAAGCGGGCGTCTCGAGGTGTTGATGGTAACATGGGTGGGCAACCGGAGTGGTTTGAGGGCCGCGTTTTGCTCCTCCTTGGCGGAATAATCGGACAAGCCTCCACCAAACACCGACATGAAGGTCGGGAACGAGTCCGGGAGTGACGGTGGACTGGTTTGAACGGGCATGATGGATTCAGACTTGGAGATGGACCTGCGTTTGAAAGGGGGCACCCTTTCAGGTTCGCAGCAGTCGCGAAACGCTGGCGCAAAGATTGACGAACAACTATTGCATCCAGACGGGAGAGAAGGTAGAGTCGCACTTGCTACCAGAGCAAATGACCTTTTCGACAGAGCACAATCAGCTTCCATGTTCTTGAGATTGTTTGGCGCTGGAAACAAAAACGAAGGACACCCAAAACGGGGAATAAGCAAGCAAGCACAGCTGCAAGGAGGATGAGACCAGGCCGACGATCTGAACTTTAAACGGCCCACAGCAGAGCTACCGGAGGCAGAGAGCAGGAGGTAGGAAGGGCACGGGGAAGCTTCTGTCTCTCAATCCTCGACAAAAACACAGAATGAAGGATGCGCGCAGGGACGGTGGGCCTTCACGGTTCAGAAAACCGGAACATACCAGAGAATGCTGCAAGAGGAGCGTTACCTCTTTTAGAATTGTCAGTGATATAAAGGATTGTGGAGGGTTTTCAATGCGAAAGAAAAAAAAAAAAAAAAAAAAAAAAGAGAAAAAAAGAAAAACAAAGTCCACGGGCAAAAGACAATGGACGCAGAGTAGAATAGAAAGCAAGCAGTAAAAATAAAAGATCAAAGGAGGGTGTAAAGGTAGGCAGTTGGCAAGGATTACTGGCGCAGCATCCAGGAAGGAAAGCGAAACAAAAGGGAAGAAATAAAAGGTATAAAAAAAAAATAAAACGAATCAAACAAATTGTTGGATGGGCAAGGAAGAAGGATGTAGTCCGTCTCCGTAGAGAGGAGGGGAGTTTGCCGCCCGGTGTTCGTGTGGGCAGCCGTTCCTCCGACGACAGAAGCAGTGGGAGGGTCAACGGTGCAGGAGGGATGGGAAGAGAGAGGGAGAAAAAGAACGACTGCCCACAGCCCAAAGGAAAGAAACGGGCAGTTTGACGTGAAGAGGGGGGGGGGAAGGAAGATGGGAGAAAGGAGGGGTGGGTGGAGGGGAGGGGGAACACTGTCAAAGAGGAAGAGAGAAGCAAGAGAGAGCGAGAGAGCGAGAGAGGGAACCAGCGAGGAGCGAACCTCCAAATAGAAGAAGCCGTAGAACTAAGAATAACCAGCAGTAGTTCGTTTGGGAGGGCGGGATTGATTGGACCCGTCCGCCCGCGTTTCTGACGGCCTCCCAATCACCAGGGAGAAAGAAGTGGAGAGGAGGGCGACAGGCTCCGGTCAATCCCAGAGTCTGAGAGTCTTGCCGCAGAACATCCGTCGCCTGCAGCTCTAAATTTAGCCGCCCGGCTTGACTGGAGGCTGGACGCTGCATCATCGGCGCCAAACTCTCGCAAATCACAGCCCGCCGTCCTCCCAACGCCGGCATGTCCCCTCCCGTCTTCTCCCCGTCACAGAATGTTGACCATGACTGAAGGTGGATGGGGATGACATTTGGCAATTGGGATGGGCATGGGGAGGTGATGAGATGAGTGAGGGTATGTGGGTAATGGGTATGCTTCTGATACAACCCAGGGGGAAGTGGAGGAATCATAGTATGTGCATCAGAAGCCACAGATCACAATCCATGGACCCCGTCCTTGCACCCGTCATCCTCATGGCTTATTGGCTCTTTCTGCTTTCTTTTTTTTTTCTCTCTTTTTTCCGTTCTCTCCTTTCTTCGGTCCTGATCTTCATGTTTCCCTTTCTGGAATGCCTCTTTTCGAAAGACGATCCCAGACACAGGAATATCAATTGCTGAAGACTCGGGTGGAGAGACAAGAGCAAATGAAAAAAGCAAAAAAAAAAAAAAAAAAAAAAAAAAAAAAAAAAAAAAAAAGGATTCCACAGTTGGAGCCAGTGAGGGGGCGAGAAAGAATGGTAGAGGTAGGCCAACGAAGGAAGGGAAATGAGTATGGAGCCCTACTACGGGTACCAAACCCGACTCAAGCATTGAAATGACATAGATGATAAACAAAACAGAAACAACCCCATAAACAAATCAATTCAAATCAAGAAAAACAAGAAAAACAAGAGTAGCACGGACAAAAAAAGAAAAGAAAAAGACATAACAAAAACTGATTCATACCTGTCTTGAAGCCTTCTTTGCTTCCTTCTTCCCAGATTCCTTCCAATCCAGCAGGACCGCGCCGTCGATGGCCCCCAAGAAAAGAATCTATACCCAAGAGGTACTAGATCCAGTAGGATTTCCACTCGAGCCAGACGATGGAAACCGGAACGTCCGCAATGAAATCCTTCCTCAACGAAGGGATCACGGTGCAGTTAAGGTGGGAAGGTGGAAAGTGGAAAGTCTCCAGGAAATTTCCAGAAGGGATAGGGGCACCCAGGGTCGATTGGGATATCCCACGAGGCTGTCGATAGTGGTAGTGATCGATTGGGATGGACACGCTGTGGCACATCCACGCAATAGAACTGCAGCGGCAATGCCAAATTGGGACGATTGGGACTCTGCGACCCGCTTCAGGGTGCACGGTGCTTGGGTGTTTGCCAGTGTTTGCTTGTTGGGAACCTCTGGCTGATGAGGTAAACAAAGAATCGGCAAACAAAGAAATGGAGAGCGAAGCAAGGGCTTGAGAGACGGAAAATGACAAAAAGCAAAGGACACGGGCCTCCCAGAAGCGCCAAAAAAAAATGAGAAAGAGAAGAGAAGAAGCATCAAGAACAAGACAAGTGACGAAGAGGCGAGACCGCTCTTTTACTAGATCTTGAATGGCAAATTTTGTGGTTTAGTGTTCACTTTTTTTTTTCCGCAGGGACCTCCCAGTCGGGTATAGAGGCTCTGAGGGACACAGCGCAAAGGTGAAACGAAAAGGCTGACGGACTGGGGCCAAGCCAACGCGATTCATCGGCATCCCAGACACAACCCCTGGGATGGACGGACAGCTGCTGATTGGGCAGCAGTGGGACAACCTGCGACGCGGTTTGGGATTAGTGATTGAGTCGTCGATAATCCCGGGCCACACATTGGACAGAAAGGCAGGGAAAAGCAGGGAGACGCAGCTGAAACATCGCCGTGCGCGCGCTAACTCAGGCCAATGGATGGGGGGAATTAGCCCGTTCTGAAACACGCCAATTCATTGCTAAGCCACTAGTCTGTCAGTCCGGAGTAGTTCAACTGTTCCAGGACAGCCGACAGCATGATCCCATCAAGATGTGGATGGACAATGACAGACTGACAGGAGGGGAAATGCAGCTTTCGCAATCATGATGCAGTGATGCGCGATGGTCAGGAGACCGCCGGTCAACAAAGCTGATAATGTTTTATGTCATCGATCTTCCTGCTTTTCTCTCCTCTCCTCCCTGTCCTCCTCCACTTCGTCCTTCCCCCATCCCCACTCCCTCTGTCGCCACCTGGGAGTACGCAAAACAATACATCATCCCTATGTCTATCATTCTTGGATCTTGAGACGTCGCCCGGAACATCAGGTTGCACGGAGGTCAATCCGGAGCATATCATTGTCCTAACGGTGTTTCATGCCCGACCCTCCCCTAAGTTTCCACGTGGCTGCAGCGACCAACTGAGACGCAAGCGAGTCATTGTCAAGGACGCAATAATGACTTACGACGTACGGAGTAGGAACCCTATTTCCTGAGAACGGTCAACTAGAACTTGGACCTGCTGTTCGGTCATCGAACAATAGACTGTGGTGGAGATACTTTGATTATCCAGTACCGTTGGCAAATTGGATATGGTAGAACGGCATAGTACTACTCCAAGTCTCCAACCCGCCCGTATCCTTTTTGATCCAACTCTTTTCCTATTCCAGTCATCGAGGTAAATTAATTGCTCTTGGGTAGCATGTCTGACCGATGGATAACACTCCGGCCTTTAATCTATCTGACCGTGGCAGGTGATCCCGTGATGGTAATAAACTACCTAACAAGATGGAGATCCGTCGCGTTCTTCTCGTCAGATCCGCCAGATCCGTTCACCTACCACCGACTGGATACGAAGTTGCGAACCCCATCGTTAGCTCGCCTGAGTTCTTTTTTTCAGATATATTACTCTCGGGGCACACGTTCCCTGCACAAAAAAAAAAAGAAGGAAAAAAGCAATGCCAGGACCAATCCTTCCGCTGACGGTCAAATTAACGTCTCGGATTTCATTTCGACCGTGGATTCTGTCGCTTATCTATGTTTCTTCTCGGCCGCCGAAAATTTTGAATAGGCCGTTTCACATTCCCTTGCCAGCCGAGTATCTACCGGCCGGGGTATCTAATTAGTCGCGACTCGCTACTCATGGCCAACCAGCGCTTCAGAATCCATGTGTATATCGTATACGCCGATCGGTCGCTAATTTCATTGCTGCAAGTACCACCCTAGCGGACGACTTGTATACTAGATATAGCTACTCTGCCTATAGTACGATGTAAGCGAGGGAATTTGCGCAGCATCTTCGTTCCTCCGGAGGATATACTCCATGCGGAGTACTCCGTAGGGACCGCATGCTCCTTCGGCAAAAGCAAATAACTGGCTGGCATCTGCCTGGTCGTTGCCCGTGTTACGTGCTCGTCACGGATATAGAAATCTGCTCACGAGGTGGAGCTCGCGCGATCAATGGCCATAATCAATATGACATTAATATTAACGCTGCCTAGTCGGGGTTGGATTCCCAACTTCCATCGTTGGGAGGATTTTCGTCCGTGTCCGATAGAGACGAGCTATTTATATATGGTCTAGGTGCGCAGCGATTCCTCTTGGATCCTTCAACAGTGCCACTTGCTTAATCGGCAGGGCTTGCTGGATGAGTATATCACCGCGAAGTCCTCCCTCCTTTGATGTTGGTTCAAATCAAGTGGTCCCAAGGTCTAGTACTTGCCTGCTCTCGATCCATACTCTAAACACGGGGATGATGTTCAGCATGACCCAGGTATGATACGGTGAGATCTTGAAAGTTTTCAAACCTGCCCCCTCATTTTGTTGGGGGATTCCATCTTGATCCCAAAAGGTCGGCCTGAAACGGTTTCATATTTAGGGGCCACGATTCCGCTCGGCACACCAGGCACCAGACTTGCCTCACCCCAGCCATGCATCGATCGTATCAGTATGCAGTGCCCATACGAGCTTCGGCATGTGAATGATATGGCACTAATTCTGTGGTCATCACTCAATCGATCGGCCATCAAAGTATTGTCCTCAATACTTCGTACCGCATGTACGGACTAGATCTAACCTGGATCTAATGTCGATTGCACTGTGCGAAGTTTTCGTGGGCAGTGACCGATTGATGACTATTTCTACAACGATTTCGAAGTGTCAAAGAATCAATTCAGGAAAAGTGAGAAAAATCAAGGCATTCGCATCCCACCCACGCAACCCGGACTATTCGCGTCGCATCATGTTTAAACCCTCTTGGCAACCCCGTGCCAGGGCAGCGAGATCACCACGTCTAGCCCTAGTGCGGCAGATCTCAACCGACGGTCTCCAAGACTTGCTTCACTTTATTTTTCTCTATTCTTTTTTTTTAAAACATCTATTTCTTATTTCAGTCCTTTGTTGGTGGGCATGGGAGTCTGATAATAGCTGGCAGAAATGTCAGTCCGAAAGAGGGTCGAGTGACTTGCAGATACGACTATGTACAAGGGCGGCTTCATCAAGATATAAACCCAGGTCAGCGGCAGAGGTAGGCAGGAGCACGTCGTAAGCCCTAATGGAAGGCCGAATGACAAGTCCACGGGACAGCGGTATGTGACCAGTGATGTGGCGATTTACAGTATGATCGACTTGATCTCACTACGTTTCGATCTTCTCTTGTTTTGGTGGAACAAGAAAAAGAAAGAAAAATGCATGACAGACCTGCCAGGCTGACGCGAACCAACGGATTGCTATAAGACGAACCATGGTTCTCGAGAGGGAATATTTACTGTTGCTACAGGAACTTGAATCTGTGAGATAATTCGAATTTCGTTTGTGTGATTGGGGTTTTATTTGTTATTTTTTCTGGGTCTCTTTTGTGGCCGTGCGTCGCTTCTGTTGGGATCAGTCCAGGCGTGAAACTGGACAGGAAGAGATGCATGCAACGAGCATCACGATGCAGGTGGATTCGAAGGATTCCGTCTTTGGCAGCTATTCTAGTCTAGAGGCTATAACCACAGCACACAGCACTACTGTCTGTCATGCCATCCATCACCAAGTGATATCAGCGATCAACTCTCTTATTCTCCGGGTTCTGGAGCCGGGCTGGAGCCACTGAGGCAGCGCTCCACCATCGCCTCTTCCAGCCACCGGAATATTACCAGCAACAAGTCCTTTTCATTTCCTTTTCTCTCGCTGCAAAGTTATAATTAGTAGGATTCGATATCGATGGAGAACTCCCCCTTAGTTAGGGTAGAATCTAGGGAAATATATGAGAATTGCAATTCCCCCTCCTTCTGAAGGTCCCACAACCAATAGATCGAAATTTCTCCTTATGCAGCATCGTTTGGATGCCTGACCAGTTTGCCCATGTCCCACGTAGCAGCTGGCAGCCCAGCGCCGGCCTCTTCTTCTTTTCCCGTAGACCTTCTTTATCGCTCGGTTCCACGACGACAGCGACGACAGACCGAATCTGCCGTGCAGCAGCAGCAGCAGCAGCAGTCAGAGACTATTCATGCACAACATCGACCGACTCGAGAATCCGGGGGGACAACCCACAGCGCGACGCTTTCCCGCCGACCAGGCACCGCTCATGGTCCCACGAGACGAGGAACGCTGAATATGAATGGGAATATGATGAATTCCTCTGAATCCCAACAGCCTTTGTCGCCTGCCGATCCCCGTGACACGGGCAGGGTAGGCGCGCTAACAACTTCGGCCGGCGACGCCTCCGCGCCCGTCGTCTCTTTCCCATCCTCGCCCTCCGTCTCGACTTCGCAAGTGCCGCCGTCACCTCGTGTACCTCAGACTCGCTTTAATTTCGAATATCAGTATCCGCTGCGCCGACGGGCCCTGACCTCCCAGACCGGTCTCTCCTCGGTCGACGCTTCTCCGACCTCGATTCCCAATCCCGACCCTGTTTCAGCTTCGGCCTCAGCTTCCACCACCCCAACCCCCCAGCGCACGCTGTTGTACGACCGCTCCCGGCGCTCGGTCCCGGGCTTCACTTTCTCCCAGCCTCACCGTCGCACTCCTGCAGCCTCCGCCTCGCAACCTCCCTCGCCCCGCCTGGCCCTCGAGGAGGACAGCGTGGATGCGACCGGCTCGACCGTTCGAGTGCTGAGTCCCAATGCGACGAAGCGTCGGAAACAGTCCTTCAACGCCCATCAAACGTCGCCGAATGTGAAGAGAAGAATGCCCTCCTCCACCGTATCTTACCTGCAGTCGAGAGCGCCGACAGATGAGCGCGCCCATCGCGCCGGCAATGGAATCGAAAATGGAAATGGAAATGGATTCGACAACTATGGCTCGGAGGACGGGGCCAGGACCCCCGTCGCGGACGACTCTCGACTCAAAAATGAGGACATTTTCTTGAATATCGCTAGATCAGACTCCACTCGTCGCGAATCTTTCGGACGGTCAGACCTGAGACGGGTGAGTGAGCTGATCTTTCTTTGTTTCCCATCCGTTCGAGAGGAGACGGCGGCGGTCGGACTCCAGCCGACTGATGGAGAGCTCTCTCTGTGAATTGGAAGGGATAGGGGGAAAACAAAACAGAACAAAAATGCTAACAGGAACAGTCACGATTTAGGATGTCAGGGAGTGGTCTTCGCACCCCAGCCTCCCGTGCTAACGAGCCAACCCCGTCTCCCGATCAATTACGATCGAATAACCACGCTACCCCCTTGCATTCCAACAATGGTTCCCCTTCCAACCCGTCCGGCCCTCGAGCCTACTCCTATTCGGTCTCTGAACACCCTCTCGAGGATCATTCCAAGTCCCACCACTCTGGCTACGTTGCCAGCTCGAGGACCGCCATCGGTCTACCGCGCAGCCGTCTAAGCAATGTTGGTATCGACAGCTCGTCCCAGTTTCCGGAGTCAAATGGGGAAAGGCGAGCGTCGTTCCAGGATCCTCGGCTTTTTCGCAATTCCACGCTGTCGACCATCCGTAGCAGTAGGCAAACCTCCACCTCGGAAGCGACCGAGCGTGCGCGAATCGAGTCCGATCGAACGCGACAGGATGGCACCGAGTCGACGCTGTCGACGACGTCCCCTTCAACTGTGTGGGATGAATTGGAGGATCTGAAGTCGCGGATTCGCAAGCTAGAATTGACCGGCAAGCTGCCACCATCTTCGCAGGAGGCGATTTCCTCGGCCTCCGCGGACCGACCACGAACTGCAACAACTACCGTGACTACGGTCTCATCTTCCCCAAATCATGGCCGTCAGACGAGCAACCCATCGGCCGAATCCGACACCGTTACCGTCAACCCAGTCCACCCAATTCTTCAATCGGCAATGGCGAAGTCGAAGACCCTACTGAGCAAGGAGGTGTACATGACGTTGGATGCCACCGTGACCGATGCAATTGCTCTGTCTAACAGCCTCCACTCCCATAAAGCGCCATCGAGCGGCGTGTCCGGCGTGAATGGTTATGGCATGTCCGATCGACAGTCCCGGCGGAAGGCGGATAGCGTCTGCCGAAGCCTGACCGAACTCTGCCTGGCATTGTCGGATGAGCAGCTTCGCCGGCAGCAAGCCGCAGATCAGGCGAAGCCACAGCAGCCGAATGGGGTAGCCGAGGAAGTGACTCTTGCACCCCCGCTGCCGCACCTGCAGAGCACGACTCGTGAACCTGAAGGACTAGCTCGACGGCAGAGCACCCGTCTCACAAGCCGCCTCGAGGCCCGCCGAGCGAGTTTGGCGCAGCCCAACGCGAGTCCCTCCGGTGAAAACAGTAGCACCGTGAACCGCAGCAGTGACACTACGCTGGACGCCAAGCAGCCTCAATCACCGGGTTCTTCCGCCCCTCTGGACCGACCTCTGGGTCGACTCAATCGACTCTCGACCTCTCTGCGAGTGAGGAGGGTACAGACCGAAGATGAAACCCCCGCGACTGCACCCCCCGTCCGGTCGATCTCGAGAAGCATGACCAACCCAGCAGCCACCCATCGGTCACCGCGACAGCGCATTTCATATGGCTACACAACCTCTCAACAACCCCCCGAGATTCCGCAGGATCACAACGCCAGGTTTTCGTCTCAGTCCGAGCAACCGCAACCGCAATCGCAATTGCCCCAGCCTCGCACCCCAACCGTCTCACAATCCGGTATCCCACTCCGTCGAAGCCTGATGACGCCGACCAGTTACACTCCGGCCACGCCGCGGTCAAACATCCAAGCCGGTTCACGCCGATACGGCTTATCTGCTGCTGCAACATTTGACGGCACGACTGACGATGCGTCGTCGTCCATCGCCCCCGCCGAGTCGGCTTCTCACACCCGCATCGTTGCGCCTTCGAGCAAATTAGCCGGCAGCTACACACCTATCTCGCAAAATCGCCTACGAGCCAACAGCCTGGGGGCTCGCCGATTTGGCATGCGATCCCGGCCGATGGCCGCTGGTAACGACGCTGTAAATCTAGATGATAGCATTGATTGATTGTTTGTTTTGTTATGTAACGCCCTTGAAGATCATCCTTACGCCTCTTTCTGTCTTACGCAGCGACTCATAACATACATACCTGGGTATTGGGTATTTGGAACAGCCGGTGTTTGATTTTTTTTTTTTCCTTCTTATTTTTTTCTTTGTATCTTAGTGTTTGATATTCACTGACTGAAGAATGACGGCCTCTTGACGTTTCTCTTTGGGTAATTCACTTTTTATCTCATGATTCACCTATCTTGCATGTCCAGTATATTCATAGGTTTTGGTAGTATATTCATCCGTAGACGAATTCAGATGAAATCCCTATCCCATCGAGAAATCTGTGAGAAATGATGAAACGAAAGATTCTTCCGAGGACAAGTCCTTGCCTGTGCCCAGCGAGCTGGAACATTTTGGGAAAAGAACCCAAGCAAGAAGAGATCACCGGTTATACATGCTTTCTGGCCTCAGCATATCAGAGCCAAGTGCGTAAAGCGACTGTGCGAGATATTCCCGCTGGTCTATTTCAACAAGCAGTGGGCAAGCAAACCCGTCCCTCCATTGTTGGCGTGTTCCTCGCGCGTCTTTGGCTTTAGGTATAGTATATATATACACATACATATGCATGTGGGTATGTACGTAAAATGCTAACAATAGAATGATATAGGACTATACTGACGATGGGGAAATGAATCGCATTGTCTGGCTCTAATCTTAATCCTTGCTTCGTCTTCTGCGTTCGCTCCCACGGCAGCATGTCATCGGCGAACCTTCGTTGCCACACTATATGTGAATGCATGATCTAGACACGCGGATTATGAGTAACGCAGTGTGCGAACACCGAGACTTGGGGGGGGGAGGACCCTTAGTACCCAGGACACGGCTTTTGCAAAGAAGCCATAGCTCGGTCGATTGCTTGGTTTAGTCGCTGGGCAATCCATCCATCCACATTATCATGTTCGAATCCATCGGGTCATGATTATGATACAATTGAAATCTAGGCTCCAACATAAGAGCCTCATGAGACAATGGGGAATGATGGTAATACCAGCCAAGAAAAGCAAAGCAGGCAGGCATGGTAATTGAACACTGCGCCCAATTGACATATGTCAAACTCTAGGAGCATGAACCATAGATGGATAGATCGAAAGTCAAAACCGAGCAATTCTCGGACAGACTGGTCCACATCATGTGCTTGTCCTTGGGGGTTTAAGTCCCAGAAAGCTCTTATGCAAATGTTTCAGGCCCAAGTGGAACGGCTCTTCCTTCAACATGGTTGCAAGTCTTCTCATTGCTTGGTGGATACTGCAGATCAGGTCACGCAAAGAACCAGACAACAAGAGCAAAGTGGGCTGGTTCGTATGCCTGGGTATAGCATACGTGATGGTCGAGGCTGTTGCGCGCTCTAAGTAGCAAGTTCGAAGCTAACCAGATTTATTGGTATACTGAAAGAACTGCCAGACAGTCTTTTGCCGGTGACAAGATTGGCAAAGATGGCAAGGTAAGGGCTTGTCTTCCAGCATATGTTTGCAGCGCTAATATTTCAAAGTAAGTATTCGTCTCACCTGCTCCAATGGGACAATGAAAGAAAGAATAAGCAAATCCTAGCGTGGCTGGTCAGCATCTTGCACGAAACATCTCTTCACTTTTCCGCTTTACCAACAATGGCGCTTTATCGGCCTTGTAGTATTAGGCAATCAGTGATTACAGCGGTGGGGAGACTGGTAGGGGTGGTGGTACTGGAAACGCGGACGGCAAGAAAGCCAAATGATTGTTTGAACTATATGTTCCGTGGGTTTTATCTCGCAAGGTACTAGCACGCATGTCCACGTATTGGTCATCGAAAACTTGTTAGTCTGTACTTGTCATGTCAAGATTAAAGCTAACTGAGACTTTTGTGCATAGGGTCGTCTAAGAATAAGGGCCCGCGTCTTGACTCATAATTCGTTACGACGCAGCCTCACTAATGGATACCGAATACTTCCAACATTCAAGAAATTTCAATGTCCAAAAGAAAGTAAGTGTACTTAGTTAGATGTATAATATGAGATTCTTGCTAACAACCCAAGGATATACTTGCCTGCGACCAAAATCGTTCTATACAATTTAACGAAAACCGGAAACTATTAGAAGCTTGCCATGACAGAGGTATTCGTTGTCAGGGATAAGCCAAAGTATCTCGGCCCTATTGCTTATGCCAGAAAAAGCCACACTCACAAGCACTGAGGTAGAGCGTCGTTCGATATACAATCTGTTGAACAAGCACCTAATTCCCTAAAAGTCCAATTCTTTTGGATGGCCGGTTCAGGAGCATGAACAATACACAGCACTATGACCTTTTTGTTAATCACCAAAATTTCTAGCTTCCCCGGCAATTGCGGTTATAATGCAATATTCAACTTCCATGAGCTTAGGTAACAGACATGGAATATTGGCGTACAAAGAGAAGACTAGCGATTCGCCCGATACACACTTCCGGCAGGTAGATAACTGTCTTTTCTGATCGAACCACCAACATTGCCACACAAAAAGATAAGGACATGATGAAAGCCAATATCCCGGCCTGTTTTAGAGCAGCCTAGACATGGTGTTACCAGTGAACTGTCAGATGTCAGTGTGCTATAGGAATAGGATGACGTCTATGGCGATCACGCGTCCCCAATCACGCCGATATAACGGAGTATGATCGCCGCGGTTATTAAACCCGGACATCCGAGACCTCTCAGCAAGAGTTACAGAATCTATGATTGGAGCCCTGGCAAGTCTCAGGGGGTGAACTGGATCCTCCGACAAGGTCAATCCCCAGCAAGGAGTGTACCTTAGCGGAAGACTGTAGCCTTTCCAAGGCTACGGGGCCTGATATCCTTCGCGGCCGAGAGAAGCCTCGCAAATGTTATCTGCAAGCCGAGTTCGATACTGCGTCTCATCATGCTGCGTCCAACTCGGTTGGACGAGATTCGGAACCATTTTGCAGACGTCCTGAATATTATTCCCTCCGTGAGAAAAGCCGCCACTGCGGCAAAATTCAAAAGAAAGGCATGAGAGGCTATTGACCAGCGAGACCAGTCCACATGACCGAGATTCGTCCATTTTCATCGCAGCTCATCTTTCCTTTTGAGAAAGGGAAGGCCTTGCGAGGGGAGAAGAGTTGGAGACTGTTAAGAGCACTTATCGATATCGTCGTTCTGGGAATCTTCGAAGTTAACCACAATAATCTAGCTGCAAGAACAATGTCTGTACGTGAGGACCGATACCTTCGTGACTCATAGACGAGCCGGGGGCATTAATGGCATCTACGAATGTACATTCCTACGAAGATAGACATAAATGAAACCGATGAACAGTTGTTTTTGTTATCTTTTCAAACGGCGCAATCAATATGGCTCGTCGAGTTAAAGGATGTACACGTCGCATGAGTTTCGGGGAAAAGACGCAGTCAAGGAGATGAGAGATAACAACCATGTCAAGTAGGTCACGGTTAGATGGTTCACGTAAAAAGGGGCGGAGAAAGAACTGCGCGCGAAAAGGGAAACAAAGGATTTCAAGTCAGATGGGAATAAGATAATGATTGCCAGGTATCAAGTATCGAGGAAGATTCAGCACCGAGGAGAACAACGGAGAGTCGAAAGGACATGAGGAATAGGAGACGGAAGCAATTTTTTGTTTTTCAAGCGACAGGAGGAAAACATTCAACCGTTTTGACCCTCCTAGAAAGAGACAGTAACATCGAAGTTCCCAATACACATAACTTTGGAGACATGGAATCTCGTTGGTCGGTTTCATTCAAAGCAAGACGAACGCGGAGGGTTGCAAGGTTCTGGTATCTAACAGGCATGTACAAGTCCGCCAAGGCAAACTCTTTGCTTCTTGTAGACCAAAGAAGCTGCACAACCGGGGTAAATTAGGAAAGGAGGAAAGGGAGAAAGATGAAGGGAGGAAAAAGAAGACAACGTCAAGAAGCAGAATAATTAGAAGGGGGGAAAAGAAGAGAAAAACATGGTGACAGTGGTTCGTTCCTCTTAGAAGACCTTAGGCCAATGAGTGCAATCATTCTTGAGGCAGCTGGCTGCGACGGGTCTTCTCGGCTTCGAGGTTTTCGTAAAGAAGGTAGAGAGCCTTCTCATTTGCCTGAGCGCTGCCCATGATCGTGAACATGCGTTCACCCGTCTCGTCGTGCGGCGCCTTAGCAATCGAGATTCTGGCTCCGGAGCTTCGGCGGATCTCGGTGATCTTGGTACCGCCGCGACCGATGATACATCCGACCATGTCGGCGGGGATGCTGATGTTCTGCGTCTGAATCTCTTCGCCGTCTTCGGTGACAAGAGGGTAGCCGCGGTTGGAAATGTCGGGGTTGGATCGTCGGCTGTAGCCACCGCTCTGGTCGCTGAAGTCGGCGCCGTTGCCGGTGCGGTTGTAGGGGCGGCTGCTATAACCATTGCCGGTGGTGGAGGTGGTGCTGCTGGCGCCGCCGCCGTTGTTGCTCACCGGACCAGAGCTAACGGACGCACGGACAGCGGGGTTGTACAGGATGGTGCCGGTTCCACGTTGCCAGTCGTCAATCAGGCACTTGCCGATCTCCCAGACGGCCTTTTCGATACCTTCGGGGGTTCCGGAGACTTCGACGATACGTTCGGTAGACTGGGGGAGCATTTCCTTCTGAGCGACCATGCGAACACCCGAGGCATCCTGAATGTGCTTGATCTTCAGGCCCTGGCGTCCAATGATGGTGCCCATTTGGTTGTGGGAGATTAGAAGACGAACGGCTGAAGGCATGTTAGTCAATTGATGCGTCAACATTAACCGGGGCTGGGCGCACTCACGGTGAGTTCCGTTGTTCTGCACGAGACCACCCATTCCCATCTGCGGAGCACCCTCGAGCAAACCCTTGGCCACCAGTGCATAGGCCCTTGCGGTACCATGCAGAGGACCGGTCACGGTCAGGACCCGATCGTGAACACCGGGCACTACTTTGCTGACACCAGCCTTGACGCCGGTCTCATCGCGAAGGTCGGCAACGTTTTTCCCGGCTTTGCCGATGATAATACCGGCCTCTTTCGACGAGACGATCGCACGGAGGGTCAAGGTAGACTGGGCGTATTCCTCTTCGGTCTTGGGGGTGATCTCGAGGTCAACGTCGTCAATCATAGCATCAGTCAAGGTCTCGTCAACGACGTTGGTATCGTGAAGATCGGAGGAGTCCATGGTTTCGGGTGAAGAGGTAGGACGGATGGGTAGTGTTGATGATTAGGCGAGTTGAGGATTCGGTAGGTCTCCTTCAAGAATCAGTCAGCGACCAGCGCAAGACGGGCAGAAGCAGAAACCAAAGTCTATCGCCTCCTGCGTTTTTCATCGAGTTCAAAGAGGGAAGATGGGAGGACGGATTGAAATGTCGCAATGACCGATTCAAAAAGCCATGGCAGATAACGAATGACAGATGCGACAGGGCGGAGGGATCATCACGGTGCATGAACTTACCAAGTGAGAAGACCAGGGTTGGAAGGGCGGAGAGAAAGATGACGATGTTGTGGAGATGACAAACGGTAGTCCAAGGGCCTGGGAGGGGAAACCAAGATCGATTGGCGGACGAAGAGGGGGACAGGAAAAGACAAGCAGAGGGGTTTTTCGGCGAGCGGGGGTGGGAGTGAAGAAGGGAGGGGAGGGAAGAAGAATGGGAGAGGAGGGTCGAGAGCGAAAAGAGGAAAAGAAGAGGATGAGAGAAGGGAAGAGGAAGAGAGGGAGAGAGAAGAGGGGGGAAGAAGGGAGGACGTAAGAAGGGGAAGAGAGGTGGAGGAAGCGAAGAAATGAGGATGGCGAAAAGGTGAAGGAAGAAGAGGAGGAAGGAAGAGAGAGAGAGAGAGAGAGAGCGAGAGAAGAAGAGGAAAAGAAGAGGCGGCGAAAGAGAAAGAAAAGAAAGAAGTCGACGGGCGGCGCTGGTTGGCTGTCGGCGCGGGCGGGGAGTGTACCTGTAGGTATTGACCCCGTATCGTCTGGTATTCCATTCTGGCTCATTTAACTACTAGGCAAGGCACACTTGATTCTTTCTATTTTCTGTCTATTCATATTCTTGGTTATCTCCTTCATGATGTTGTTCATCCTTCTACTATGCGCCAATGCCGACTATGCACCTATTTCCACATACTCCAATACTTCTATCAAACGCCCCCGTTCTACCCTCATAAACCCTCATTTATCCGCCTCGAAAATGACCTTCTGCACCTTCATGGCGTTGAAAAGATCGTATGCCTCGACGGCCTGCGAAAGAGGCATGATTTTCTCGGTCATAAACCTACTTCGTTTAGTCACCGAGGACACAAAGACACGTCCCGTCAAAGGAAATGTAAGACATACCCGAGCAAATGCTGATTCTTCTTCAGCACCTCCAATGCCTGCGGCGAGACCGATCGCACCGGGCAGCGACCCATCTGCACTCTCAGGTTCTTGCCATAGGCCTCATTTCCATCCCAGGGGATCTGTGGTCAACTCGGTCAGAATGAGGCATCTGATAGTAGGTACCGTAGTGTTGGTGGCGAAAACACTCCACGGAGGAGGGCAGCCAATTAGGAAAAGAAGAACAAGAGTCGAAAGAAGAACATAGAAACGGGAAACGAAGAGAGAAGAAGACAGCACCGACCTCTGCATTATGCACCCCCACGCTGCTAATCGTACCCCAAGGACGTAGCAGATCAAACGCAGTTCGCAACGCCGGACTAAGTCCAACAACCTCAATCACGGCATCCGCGCCGCGTCCGTCGGTCAGCTCGTGAACCCGCTTATCCAGACCGGCGCGGTCCTCTTTGAAATTCCACGGCTCAGCGCCCAAGGACCGAGCCAGTTCAAGTCTCGACGGGACCGAGTCGACGGCAAGAAGGTGCTTGGGCTTGTACTCCAGCGCGTTGATCAGCGCGCAGAGTCCGACGGGCCCGCAGCCGATGAGCACGACCGTCTGCTCGGAGATTTGCTCCGGAGTGCATCCTTTGAAGGCGTTATTGGCGGCAAACCATCCCGTGGGGAAGATGTCGGCCATGAGCACGAGGTATTTCTCGTCGACTCCCTCGGGGGCCTTCATGACCGTTCCGTCTGCGTGGGGGATGCGGATCTGACCGTTAAGAGATGTTTCACTCAATGTGAGAAATGCTGTACGTCGCAGGATTGGATCTGGTAAGTTCGAGGTGTCTTACATATTGGGCTTGTGCGCCATCTAGATGATCACATCCAAGGAGAGTGTTCTTGTCGCATCTCGACGAGAAACCTTGCTTGCAGTAGAAACACTGGCCACTGTACTAGGGTTAGTATTGAATATCGTAGAAAGCATCGAAAAGAAACAGAGCATGTACCTACCAAGATGTCGTAAAGGCGCTGACGACCACATCGCCCTTCTGAACCGACTTGACCCCCTCGCCAGTCTCGACAACCTCACCAGTCACCTCATGACCCATGATGACGCCCTCATTCGTAGGCTCTACCCCGCGGAACGTATGAAGGTCACTGGCATTAATCCCGTCAGCGACCCAGTCTCAACGATAACAGAGCATATACAGAACGAGACCAGGACTATACAACCATACGAGATTGCCCGGAGAGATTGAAAGTCCACACGTTGCTTACCTTCCACACAGCGCTGTATACGTCACTTTCACAACGATGTCCCCCGCTTCTTGGATTTTGGGGATTGGCCGTTCCTCCACGGCGACCTTGTAAGGGCCACGGAATACCACGGCGCGCATCGTGTCAGCGGCCATGTTGATATCAATTGAGAATTCCTTGGATGTTTATGGGCAGAGATATCGGTTGGTCCAGCGATTGAGTCGAAGTAGTGTTCAGCCTTAATTAGCGCTAACTGGAGCAGTGCGGAGGGGTCGGCGGCGGAATATGCAGGACCGAGTTCCCTTGATGGCGGTGGGGCCGCTCGTTGCAGATGATGATCTCGATGCAATGCCAGGGATTGAAGGGGCTTCAGTTCTAGACTCTTTCGCCGGTCCCGGATCTTATCCGGCCTGATGTTCAAGTTTTAAGCTTCTACGAGTATACACGTACCTCTGTTCGAGAGGTGGAGATGCTAGGTTGTGATGACTATCATTCTAACCCAAATCGACACGATAACCGGCGAACTTCCAGGAACTAGAGCAGGGGAGATAATCCACGTTATCAGATAAACATGGAAATCCAAGGCTGTAAAAAAAACAGAGGGATGCTCGAGTGCAAGACAGAAAATTCAAACTCCTCAAAACCAGTCATGTAGAAATTGTATGTACGCCATGTAACGCCTTTTGCCATACTCCCTAAAAACGCTCACTGTATGAATCAGTCTTTGCAAGGATTCGCCGTGACACCTTGCTTGGTAGCCTCGCAAAAACATGACGTTTTCGCAGAAAAGAAGAAAGAACCCCTCTAGCACACCACGCAGAGCAGTTCTTCTTCCAGGATGAACTTGCCCTCCTTGTATTTCTCGCTGGCCTCGTACGCCTTGTCGTATTTCCATCCTACCGTTTCTCTGCACTGTCGGCAGGCGATGTCCCGCACGATATGCCTTCCGGTCGTCATGCTACGCTCGACAGCCTCGGACTGCGTTATGTTCACGACGTTGTTGAAAAGGTACGCTTTGCCATGTTGGCCACGGAAGTTCTGCGGTATCCCAAGGTATCACGGTTAGCCAACATTCACCATTCACATAAGCAAGGAAGCAAACGACGAGAAGAGGGGCTCACCCGACTGATGATATCATCGTAGTCAGCAAGGTGCGTTTTGCACTGCTTGCATCCGAAGATTTTGTTGGAGGTGAGATACACGTTGTATGCAAGACCCATTATGATCTTTCCTCGGCTTTCTTCCCGCTGCCGCCCGTTGAGGGTACGTCCTGGAATGTGAGCTCGAACAAGTCCAACGTAGGAGCAGGTGATCGTGGGATCGATTCAAAGGTTTATGTGGCGGAGGGGAAAAGAACAAGAAAAGTGGCTTTCTTCTTCTGGAAGTTCCTTCTCGCCTGAGATTGGTTTTGCTCGAAAGGGGAGGGGGGCCCGATTTGACCGCAAGTCCAAGAGCTGATGATGGCACCGGAGAGTTGGGTTTGGAAGTCAACGCCAAGGGGATTGATTAACTGGTGGGGTTTCTGGTATTTATGTTGCTGCCGTGACGGTGAAAGAGGCTAAGGCTAAGCAAGCCTAGGATTTAAGGTGAAGTAGATAGTTCCAAGTACGGAGGAATATTCCCGGTAGGTTAGGTAGCAGCAGCCGGGACAACGAGCAGGGATAAGTGGGAGGTGCAGCTGCCAAGGATGGAGGAGAAAGAGCAGGGCGCAGTGAGATCTAATTAAGGGAGATTGATTAATGATTATTGAGCAAAAGAGGACTCCGGTAGAGGGGAGGCAGAGAGATAAGGCAAACAGCGGGAACAATGGGAGGCTGGATCGGGCAGAAGGTGAAACCCCCGCATCAATAATACCGTCCGCTCGCGTCATGTCATTCCCCGTAGGCGGTACGACTAGTGACCTACTGTACCTGTTAGTCAGATGGACTTCCATGACGATAGTAATTCTACGCGTGATCGGTCAGAGAAGAAAACATCCTATCAGATGACTTCCCTTAAACTTTTGCAAATGTTCTAATCAGATTTATTATGCAGTCATCCTGGGTGGTTTGCCCGGGTTTCTCGTACCATCAAGTATGGGTCTGTAGGTATGTATGTACTGCCGCTTAGTATAGTTACATCAGAGGTACCATGATAGGTCATATTAGAGAAATAGACCCGCGAGTACGGAATTATTTCAATTCATCGTTGATTTAACATGTCTTTATGGGTCTCCCAAAACTGCCTGCAGTCGGTATGGCCCCAGTGGTCGGTCCACCACTCCCCGAAACTATCTTCCACCGCCTCGTCGACTTTAGGGAGTCGTTCGTCTCTTTTCAGCCCGCAGAGAGCGCAAGCATGAGACGCCTTGAGAGCCCCCTGCTCTGCTGTGGCGGTCGTGACCCGAATGTTCTCGGGGATAGCTTGAATAGGGCGTCTCCCGGAAGCCTGGATGATAGAATTGAAAAGAGCTGCCCGGTCCCGCCACATCACAATCACGTCAACGGCCTCTTGTTTCTCCTTAATGTCTTCGTTCTTGTTGACCGTGTTGAGTTTCATCCCCCCTGACTTCCCGGAGCGTGCAGGACCTATCCTCATGCTCTGGCTCAAGATGGAATCCCTCTTCCATCGCAAAGTCCGACCCGAAACTACACGTGCCACTGCTTTCAAGACGCACAGAATTGACGTTGCCGCGCCGTCAACACTCTCCTTGTGCTGTATATTTCGCCTTGCTTGGGTCGCTTCCTGTCGCAGCTGCTCAAAAAGTTGAGGAAATAGCTCAAGTAGAACAGACGGGGGAGGAATATTAGTCGGGCGGACTGCGCTCGGATGTACGGATTGGTTTGATACGGCAGAGAATTGAGAGCTGGTTTTCTGCGTACTCGTGGAGGAGTTTGAGCTGCCTGTCGGCCTTGTGGTACCAACCCGTGGAGTTGTCTTTACCGGAGATTCTGTAGTAGGCCCGTCGATGAAGTCCCCCCATTCTTCAAAAGGCTCTTCTTCCTCTGCAGGAGCAGAAGGTTTCGTCGGTACCACTTTCTTCGGCCGGGGTTTAGCCTTATCTTGACTGGCACTCCGAGGCTGCTTGTAAACCGCTGGCGGATTATCCTCAAGGGTAAGAGAGTCCAGTAAGTCCAGCTGTTTCGGCGGGGTAGACTTATTGATGTTTGCTCGTTGAGGACCTCGGTTGCCTGGGTTCACTCCGGCCGCTTGCCTTTGGACTGGCTCTGTTGGAACTGACGGAGCGGGGGCTTTATCAGCGGACTCAAATTCGCCCCAGTCGTCACTATCATCATTGGAGGCCGTTTCTAGAGTGGCATCGAAGAGTACATCGCTGCCGTTGTCATACCGTGGCAATGGGAAACTCGATTGGTGAAAAGTAGTCTGTTGCTTTGGCAATGTTCGAGCCTGAGCGGCATGAGGCATAGGCCGACTCACGTGGTGAGATGCATCGGGGAACGCAGTATCTGAAAAAGACTCTATATCGGGAATCAGAGAGTTTGTCTGAGGCCGAGACGCTGCCTGGTTGCCGGTGATTTGGCCGGAAGACGCTCCGGCTCCAAATTCCGCAAACAAGTCGGCGGACATTTGGACCGTCAGAAGGCTGGAATTCGCAGTATCACAAGGTTGGACTGGACCGGGTCGCTGTGGGCCTGCCAGGCAGCCCGGATAGTTTCAGATTCACGTCCACTGCAAGGAGCACAGACTGTAGCGATTGTAATAGGTAATTGTCCGGCGAGACGTATTCCGTAGGCCTGACCGATCAAGAAAGAGGGGCTAATCAAGTTGGTTATCGACAATCTGGCGGACGACGCTCTCCGTTGTGGCGGGTCTCCTCCGTAGCCGCGGTTGATCTCCGCCTCGTCATAATATTTGGCCCTTCGTCTTTCCCGACTCCTCCACCACTCAACCCCTTGGAGACCAGGCAACTACTTAACACATGGTGAGATGAGGGGCATTGAAGATACCAGGTAAGCATACATGGTCCGAACCCGGTCGGGGTGCCCTCTACTAACTCGTTTTCTCAAGGCAGCGATGGAACTCCCTGTTTCGCGACAACCAGACCCCCTCCGACCTCCGAGCTGCGTTCAAATCCGAACAAGGGGACGAACTATGCAACGATGGACTTAGATCGATTTGTTGGAAGGCATGCGTTTTGTAGCCATTCTCACCTGGCTATCCGCTTACCTGAGCGCAGGCATTCCTGCTCTTCGACAACCTCGACCGCACACAATGGCCGCAGAAGGTCTCCGAATCGCGGGGCGCCTACGATGCCCTGAAGGGCCACTTCTTGAAATACATAAACCACCCCGACGATTTGGAGTCGACGGTAGATCCTCTGGCGGATGACGAAGAGGTATGCCTCATGTGCTTTTCTTGGGTTTGATCTGCTCGAATCCACCTCTGACGGTCTCTCCGCAGTCCCCTTGGCAGACACTCCGACGCGACGAACAGATGCGGGCAGATATATCGCAGGATGTCGATAGGTGCTTGCAAGAGAACTTTTTTTTTCGGGAACCTGCTACGAAAGAGAAGATGATCGATATTCTCTTTATCTATTCCAAGCTTAACCCCGATCTTGGGTACCGCCAAGGCATGCATGAGCTATTGGCGCCTATCTTGTGGGTGGTCGACAAAGATGCGGTTGAAACAAAGCCACTCGAAGGAACAGGCTCGACGGGGGAAGACGACGACTTTCTCTTGCAACTTCTAAGTTCGGAGCATGTAGAACACGACTCATTTACACTGTTCTGCTCGGTCATGCAAAGTACTCGGTCATACTATGAGCACAATAGACACCGATCCGCGAATGGCCAGATGGATGTCGTGCCAATCGTGAACCAATGCCACCATATTCACAACGAACTCCTGATGACTACGGATCTAGAATTGGCGGATCATTTACAAGCGCTGGAGATCTTGCCCCAGATATTTCTCACGTGAGTTCCTGCCACGAAATATCGCCCCCTATACTTGATTACCTGATCTAACGGGTCGAAACTCGAAAACAGTCGTTGGTTGCGTTTATTGTTCGGTCGCGAGTTTCCATTCCAAGATGTATTGGTGGTTTGGGATGCCCTCTTTTCCGAAGGGTTGCGGCCGGAACTCATTGATTTCGTATGCGTTGCGATGCTATTACGCATTCGCTGGCAATGTAAGTTCCTGGTCTGCTCACACGACGCGTCAACGCTGACCAAAACTCTAGTACTCGAAGCCGATGATTCGACGGCTTTTACCGTACTGCTCCGCTACCCCTCTCCTCACCCACATGAACCACAGAGCTTCGTACGCGATGCTGTCTATCTAGAGCAGAACCCCACACCGGACAGAGGGGCTTTTATTATCTCCAAATATTCGGGGAAACCGCCAGACTCTTCCAAGCGCTTCGGTCAATCGCATTCCCGATCCTTCTCAGGAATCAAGTCTCGCCTTCGTGGCGATCTGTGGGATACGAGTGAGGGAAGCTCTCCTTCAAGATCACCCGCAAGAGATAGTCCCAAGGGATTGGAAGCTTTGTTCCAGGATGTTTCGGAGGGTATTCAACGACGCACGGAGTCATGGGGCGTTGCCAAGGCTGTCCGAGGAGCCGTGAGTGAAGCCAAAAAGAATATGCAGACGATCCAAACAGAGCACTATTCTCGTCAAAGATACGACGAGGTTTCTTCTGCTCACACATCTGGTGCGTCACACACGCACGATTCAGACGCCGTCGTCCATCTGAAGACCAAGATCGAAGCCTTGGAGGCTCGAAATCAAATGCTCGCAAAGTCTTTAAGCCAAGCGTTGAATGACATACGGTCGCGGATGATGAAAGCCGAAGGGCTTGATACGACGACTGCCGATACCGTGAAACAAGCTCTCACCAAAGTGCAATCGGTCCAAACCTGTCTCGAAAATCCTTCCAGTCCTTTGGCCTCTGGGGGTCGAACTCCCAATGCAGCTGCAGATACAGACTCGGACAAGATATCGGGCGTATTTCAACCTGCGGGAGGTAAACCGGAAGACGAGACAAGCAGTAGCAACAACAAGTCTCCTCCGGTTGCCGCCGAGCCACTTGCCAAATCACCCACTTCGCCCGTCGGAAATGACTTCAAGAGCCGTAGTCGCCCTCACATACCGTCTTCGATGCCATTGCGACACGCAACACGTCCATCACTTGCGGATTCCGAGTTCTCTTGGATGCTGGGTGGCAACCGACATCTCTCCAGCTTCGTGAGTCCGGCATCAGTGCCGCCCGAGCAAACTCGGCACGGCGAGACGAAAGGCAAACCGAACAATCTTTTCGGCAACGGAGACGACGAGCTGAGAAGAACCGATGCCGATCTTGATGGATTGGCATTGAGGAGTCTCCGGGGGCCGAAAGGTGGAGAATAGAAGGGTCCATATTTCTTTTTCCTTCCCCTTGACACCTATCCTGATATACCCGCGTTCGTAACTTCGTATACACATCTTTTTTCTCTAGAAGGTGAGAGAACTCATGTCGTTATGAATAGAGACTAGACTCCGCAGTCAAATCTACGAATTGTTTTCGTTTATGTAATTCTTATTTATCTATTTTTTTTTCTTTTCAATACCATCCCCCTCAGATTTATTTCCCCTCCTTTCGAAGAGTGACGTGTCTACAATAAAGAGGTAACAATGTAACTGCAG
This sequence comes from Aspergillus ochraceus, assembly GCA_004849945.1. Taxonomy (NCBI): domain Eukaryota; kingdom Fungi; phylum Ascomycota; class Eurotiomycetes; order Eurotiales; family Aspergillaceae; genus Aspergillus; species Aspergillus ochraceus. The sequence continues at coordinate 3,014,654 of SSOS01000001.1, read as the reverse complement.
TCGAAAACATTTAGAGCGGCCATTTACTAGATCCGACGTGCTAAGCTTTTAACCCTTGACACTTTGGCAGTCAAAGAGTAAGCCATTGACCTATTCATGACGGAAGGATCAGGTTGCGATCACTGTCAGCTGCCCGTCTAGCCTAGTAGCATGTCCCACCTTGACATGACAAGTTGACAACTCGATCATCACCACGATGAAAGAGAGCGCATGAGGGGGTTGATCTACACCGGTGATCACCAACCTTGGGACAACAGGCCGTGGTTACTTTACCATGGCGCCCGAGTCGACGTCCATGACTGAAGATCTTCCACGGAAAGTGGCTTGCTTGGACTGCCAAGAAAAGGAAAACCCCAGCGTCGACCCATGGGACTTTAGGCAATCACCCAGACGATTTTAGGCGGTAGGGATCGAACAGACCAAGAGGGAAAGGGATCGGACTCTGAAAAGGGATGGCATACATAACATACATGCATGTTTTCGGCAAATGAGGCGAAACATGGGTGAATCAGTCAAGAGGAAGGGATTCGGTGGGCGGACAGTTGTGGATTGTGGTTGTATTGCAGCTCGGCCTTATTACATCACCACCTTTTGCTAAATTCCCAATATTTAATCTATTTATTTTCTAGGTCTATAACTAGTTATGGAGATGGTCTTATTAGGTTATTTAGCAATTATTATTGGAATCTCTTCATTTCAGCATTTCTGCTGGTTCTCGGCGATTTTTGTTACTTCCCTGTCTAAATCTAATATTTTATAATTATTTTGATAAGTACTATTCAAATTTACGGTTCCTCCGTCTGTTGCCTTTTTTTTTTTTTTTTTAATTTTTAATTTTTTTTTTTTTTTTACCTCCTTCCCGACCGTCCCGTGCTTCGTCTTTTCACCTGCTCTGTTCTCTCCTTTCTCTTCTCTTACTCTTTCTCATTTTTTTACCCAACTTCCTTCATCCCAGTCTTTCCTTTGGAATTTGGATGATCGTTTCTTTTTGTTTTCCTTTTTGCTTGTTTGTTTAAGAAACAGGGGATGGAAATAGGGAACAGTTGAAAATCAACAGCAGGAAAAAAAAGCCACTAACAGCACTCAATCTCCATTCATTCATTCATTCATTCCCTTCTCCACCACAACGCGGTCACTGCCCCCCTCACTACCACTTTTTTGACTCGACTTTTCTCTCCTTCGTCCCTTCATTTTGCGCCTCCCAAAAAACCTGGTGCAGTTTTCAACCACCCCGCCAATCCCCCCTACTGGGATCTCTTCCACCAAACTACACCACCCACCATCGTCCCCTGTTTAAATAAACCTCACTCGTCTTGAAATTTCCGACCCTTAGACAGCCTCTTCCCCCGTGCTACTTACCCACCGCATGGTACCTGTGACCTCACCAGGCACCTGCCCTCCGCCCGCTGTCCGCTGACCCCGAACGGACTCGGTTTCTTTAAGCGGCTGACTGTCTCACCGTTCGTTTCTTTAACTGACAAAAAAGAAAAAGAAAAAAGAAAGAAGAAAAAAAGAAACGGAATTGATTTGAATTTTTTTTCCCTTCTTTTGTTTTTCTGATCGCAGTAACACCTACAAACGGCATCCCATACGCGACCAAGCAAAAGAAGAGAAAAGGAAAAAGCAGAGAGGCAGAGACCAGCACAAACCTTACTGGTCTTGCCAGGGTCTTTTCCCTCGCGGGCAACGTGCTCCGCCGTCTCATGTAGAAATAGATACAACCAATTTCCTTTCCTACGCTTCTTGGTTTTCTCTTGAAGTTGCGCCGTTTGGACCTTGCGACTCTTGATCGGTCCGATCGGTATCGAACGCTGCATTGTCGCCTGTTGGGGGAAATATGGGGTCTGCTTCATATCATCCCGATGGTTAGTCTTGCGCTTTTCTTTCCCCTTGTTCTTCCGTTTTGTTTCTTGTGGTATGCTTGTCGCCGCAGTCGTGCCGTGAGGAGTGATGTCGCCGGGATGGTTGAAGATGCTAGTTGGTGGTGAGATTTACATCAATTCTCGACCAAGGATATCATCGGAACGACATCACAGAACAAAGCGATCTGGAATCGGTTGTTAACCCAAACTATGTGACACGTTCGCGGATCTTGTTGCATGAGCGTCTCCGACAAGCTGCAATCGCTCCATACTGCAAACTGCCTCGGCCAACGTTGAGTGAGGGAAAAGTGAATCTGCAAGAAGAAATCAAACTAATAGTTTCTTCGACAAACAGGCGAACCAAGTCCTCTCTCGTCCCCGCTGGGGCCTCTGTCAGAATCGCCCGCGTCGGAATCCTACATGGGGAAATTTTCTGGAAATACGGATGATTCGTTAAAATGCTCAATGGAGACGCTGTCGTCTGGGTACGATCACCTGTCAAGGTATGCACGAATAGTTGAGCCCGTTTCGATTGCGTGGCTTGATAAGGAATGGAGATACTGAGACCAAATCTTTCTTGTCTTGCAGATCCTCCTTGATTGAACCGGAACATGGAATCGGCCCATCCGGTTTAGATCGTATACGCCAGCCCCCCTCGCGAGTACTGACGTTGCCGAACCTATCCACTTCCTCTCTTGGACCTCTCACCCCTCGGAACCCTTCGCCTTCTCCACGTTCTAGATCGACCTCCAGAACCCACACTACACGTTTCCCGTCAAGCCAAGGAAATGGTGCACTGGAGGACCTCCATCGGTTTCCCTGCGAGTCCCTGCATTCGTTTTCGTTCGCCCAGCAATCCGAGGAACTGCTTCACAATCGCCAGACTATTTTGAAAAGATCAATGGAGTTTATGCGCGACCGCTTCGGATGGGCTTCGGGCAACGCCGGCAGTGCCCATGCACCGTCTCGTATTGGGAGTGACAAGGAAGCTCAAAGCATGGTGGACCTCTTGTCCAAGACGAATTTCTCGGAGAAAGAGGACCATGTCCAGTTTCGGAATTTGGCACGGGGCCCTATGACAGGTCCCGCCGATGTGGCAGGCGGAGATCTCTTTGAGCGAGCTTTCATGGACTCGCAGCCTGCTGCAATCGGAACAAATGAATTTTCTCGGGAACAGAGCCCGTGGATGGAGCACTCGGATTCCCTGAGTGAGCTGCCGAATGAGCAAATATCGCAACCGAGAAGAGGGAGACGGTCCACTCCCTCATCCAGGCGCGTAAGCTTAAAACGTATGGACACTGAGTTCGGCGCTGTTGTCAACCAGAGCAAGCTGATGGGTTCTCTAGCACATCCTTACTCTGCCACGGATTCTTTTTCACCAACCAGCCCTTCGATCTTCGGGTTTGGCTTACCGGTTCCCGCCTTACACACCCACAGCAGCAAATGGAACCCCGTCTCACAGGCCGTCTTTAGAACCGAGTCCAAAGCACCATGGACCATTCTGGCAGCCAATGACCTGTCCTGTCTCGTATTTGGTGTCACACAAGCGGAACTCCGCAAACTCAGTATCTTAGAAGTTGTACAGAAGGACCGGAGAGAATGGTTGGAGTCCAAGCTGAGAGACCCGTCCACTGATGTCGCAGCGAAGCTTCAGTCCTCGCAGGATCGACACCGTAACAAACCGGTAAACACAAGACCCATGGGGTTGGGGAACGGGGTCACGGCACAACTTCTCAGTAAACCGCCTTCTCGAACTCGGCGAGCTCAAACGGACGATGGTTACGGCTCTAGCACACGTCCTACGCGGCACTTGAACCACGTTGCCACCAAATCTCGTGGCGTTTTGCTGTGCGGCGATGTCGTACCTATCCTCAAGCGCGACGGGGCCAAAGGGTCTGCGAGTGTCTGGGTAATGGAGAAACGTGGAGGACTCATTTGGGTCCTCGAAGAGATTCAAGAGGACGTCGCCTATGTTTGCTGTGACGAGTCATGGACAATCACCGATGTGAACGGAGATACAGACAAAATTTGGGGCCAAGGTGTGGTCAAGCCTGGCAGGCCGGTTACGGAACTTCTTCCTCGTATTCCCAAAGAATGTCTTCAAGGTCCGATCGACGAGGGCCTGAAGAGGATTTCCGACATGAAACATTTTGCTGCCCAGACTGCGACTGGCACGTGTTTCCCAGCTACCGTGGCCAAGGACGAAGGTCGGGGTTGTCTGCGCATATCAAGTTTCCCGCACGTTGCTGGGATGATGGTTTTAGCATCGTCAACCTTGAAGGTTATCAGCTCAAATTCGGTGTTCTCCTCCGCGTTGTTTGGTCAGGAGCGACCAGAGGGTCTTCATATAAACGAATTGATTCCCGGGTTTGATGAGCTTCTCGATGTACTGACTGAGGAGGAAAAAGTACCCCTTGTGGATGGCGTCGTGATCCCTGAGCCTAGCTTTCGAAGAGCACGCACGCTTTCTATTCTCCGGGATGGGAAGGCGAACGTGGCCTCAGTCTTTCTAGAGCCGACTGGACTTGCTGCCAACCATCGAGACGGCTCGACCATCGCGGTGGACGTTCAGCTGCGGGTAGTCAAAAGCGGCACCATCTTCCCCAAGCCACGGGATGACAAGCCGCGGGAAGAGAATTCTGACAGTCATCATGACGCCGACCCGGAGCACCACGACACCGTCGCTGTCACCGAGCTAGTTTATGCGCTGTGGATTACGTATTCACGACATATACATTCTTCCGGCGTAACTCCAAACCTCTCCTCTCCCCAACAAGCAGCTTCCCCTCACACAGAAACCTCCTCGGCGTTTGATTCCCCAGCGGCTTCCAGTTCCCAACCCCTCAGCACAGAGCGGACTTCGGTGGAAACCAACATACCCACATCCACCTTGACGCAGCAGCTCAGCGAGGCTGCGTCGGAGCCCCTCACGGATAAGCCTGTTCAACCAGTTCCGGAGGTACGACCGGCAGACGCCAAGGAACCTCCGAAGAAACGAACGATTTCCGACTATGCGATTCTTGAAGAAATGGGTCAGGGTGCCTACGGTGAAGTTAAGCTTGCTCGCTTGAAGAAGAACCCTTCAAAGAAAGTTGTCTTGAAATACGTTACGAAAAAGAGGATCCTTGTGGACACCTGGACGCGTGATCGCCGTCTGGGCACGGTCCCCCTGGAAATCCACGTTCTAGATTACTTGCGACGAGACGGCTTCAAGCATCCCAACATAGTGGAGATGGAAGGCTTTTTTGAGGATGACATCAATTATTACATCGAAATGAGGCCACATGGGCTGCCCGGTATGGACCTTTTCGACTATATCGAGCTGAAGGCGAACATGGACGAATCGGAATGCAGAAACATCTTCCGCCAGGTTGTGGAAGCGATCCACCATCTTCACACGAAAGCCTTAGTGGTGCACCGCGATATCAAAGATGAGAACGTGATTCTCGACGGGGAAGGCCGAATCAAACTGATCGATTTTGGAAGCGCTGCGTACATCAAGAACGGACCGTTTGATGTCTTTGTTGGGACCATTGGTACGCATCTTTTCTTCCTTCTTGGCGAGTAAATTGGTTCACTGACAGATGCATACAGATTACGCTGCACCCGAGGTTCTTCAGGGCAAATCTTATCGCGGTAAAGAGCAGGATATTTGGGCCCTTGGAATCCTTCTTTATACGATTGTCTACAAGGAGAATCCTTTCTATAACGTCGACGAGATCCTGGACCATCCCCTTCGAATTCCGTTCTTGCCCTTCTCGGAGGATTGCATCGACTTGATCCGACGAATGCTAGACCGCGATGTCGACAACCGCCTGACCGTCACGGAAATCATGGAACATCCGTGGATGATTGACAACTGAGCCCTGTCCATGGTTTGACTGGATTGAACAGGATCCATCACAGGGACATTATATACGGCAGTTTTCACTTTTTTATATTTCTTTCAGAGCACAGAGTCCTCAGCTCTGTCGCATTCTTCGACACCAAACCAACACTTGCTTGCGTCAGAATTCTGACGAGCGAACACCGCACATGACGGTTTTTACGATTGGAAATGATAGAGACCGGGATGACGAACTTGACGAACACGCTCCAGTGGTCCGAGACAGTTCGCCTAGGAGGCCCGGTGAATGTATAGTTGTATACAGAGGCAAGGAAGCCGATGAGATACCCCGTCATATTGACTTTGCTTGGCTAGATGTGGTTTTTTTTTCTTTTTTTTTTTTTTGATCTTGCACCGAATCTTGCTTTTTTCTTTATTCTACACGATTTTCTTTTCACTCTTTTTTTTTTTCATTTCGCTTTTTGCCACGGTCTGGGGAGAATGACAAGCCATGCATATGAGATTTGATATACCCTTAGCAAATGGCGTTATCTTTGCTTGAGCTGGGTTGATGGAGGGTAGAATCCTTCTGGGACATTTAGAGTTACATAAATGAAGACAATGAATACCTCACTAACTTACACAATACTTCCACTGGGTCCAAGGGATAACAAACCCGAATGTGGGGGGGATGAAAGAGAGTGAAAGAGAGAGCGGGGGTTCGAAGTTTCGCCCCGCGCGAAACCAAGCCGACTAGTTAGTAGTTACTGTTAACTAGTCGGACGAAGACCAGGAATTCCCTGTTCTAACGTGGGGTTCTAACGTGGAAACGCGATGACTTCATTGAACTTTGACCGTTGAAGCAAGGAGGAGGGAGGCACTTCAGTCTTCACTTCCTAAATCTTATAAGGCAAGTCAAGACTGTAGGGGATAAGAGAGACGGTAAAGTCGTTAAGTTCCCCGCGTCCGTGGATTCCACTTCTTTGTTCTCGTACCTGGGATTATTCGACGGAGGCGGTTTCCGTTGGATTTGCTTATTTTTTGTTTTTTTTTTTGGGCCTTTGGTCTGGACTTCCCTGGCTGACTGGCTGGCTAGATCCTTCATGACGGGGGAAGATACGGTGGTAGGTAAGGTAAGGTAGTAGTAAGGAATCTATCTGATATGCATGGAGACTGAGACCGAGGCAACACCGGACCTGTAGGCTCACCGATAAGACGGGCCAAGAGTCCAAGACTGCCCAGAAATCGACAGATACAGTGCAGGGGATCCATGCCGTCTTGTCTATTAACTTGACTTATTGTACTCAACGAATTCCGATCGTTGAGGACAGATGTCTATCTTGCATGCATTTTTATTATTATTAGGATGGATGGATGGGCTCGTATCAGCCACAGTCAGGTCGCATCCGAGGTATCTACAGATGCGATACACCATAGTTATGGGCTGAGGCTGATGCTGACGCCGGTTGGACCTCTCAAGAGGATTCACTTAATCTATCTACCCCGTCTTTACGGATAGTCTGCACTTCCTGGTGAGTTGATCCAATGATCTAGAGGGTTGAAAATAAAATAAATGCATGGTCTCTCAGACTTTCTTTCCCCCGCAGACGGACTCTCTCTATGGATTGGTGGCGTTGTCAGTGTCTCAACCGTCGCGGGATTCGGTTTGGATGCATTTTGTTATTTTCTCAGTTTGTTTTTGAAATCTTGCGCTCTTTCTGGCTACTCGGATTGAATCGATCAGATATACACCGCAAGGGAATCTCCGTACATTCGGTCTAGTTGTATGGTTATTGACTAGCAAGCAGAACTGAATAACCTAACCAACTACGACCACGGAGGACAGACACTTGTAAAAGTAAGACCAACTCGCCACGCCATGTGGACTGTGGACATGAGCCCTTACGGTGTAGGCTTAGACCCGGTGGCTGTGGGATGTGGACTGAGTGCATGGCAAGAGGTCACGGCAAACGATTTGTTCGGAGAGACATGCACGTCTTACCGAGACTAGTCCACGACCAGGAACAGGCCGGATAAAAAGAAATCCATTAAAAAAAGAGGAGAAACAGAGCAGAGAGGGGGTTCGTTGAGGTTCTTATTGGATGTACCTGACCCGGACTACTACCAGGGAGACCGTTCAATGGCAAATAATCGCTCTCTTGACCGATTCTCCATATTTTTTTTTTTTTTTCTCTTTTCTCCTTTTTCCTTTTTGTTTTATTCAGTGGAATGTTGTGCCATTGTCTTTTGTATTGCCATTGGATTTTGGGCCTTTTGTCCGAGATGGATGTTGGAGTGGTCTCCACTGGTTTGACTTTTTGTTTTTTTTTGGATTGATTCTTTTTGATCAGTGTTCATTGTTCATGGAGATACCCCGTCTTACTCGTAGGGTACTACTCCTAAGGTGCTAGTGCTAGTGCTAGTGTGTAGGTGTCACCCCGACCCCCCCCATCCACGCCATTTTAGGCTGCGAGATTTAAATAAGCCTTGGACCACTCGCCCGCCGTGCTCCGTTACCAACAGTCGGATGCAACGGATCAATCTTGAGGATTGACGGTGACATTGATCTTGGATTCTGTGAAACTATGAAGGAGGAGAGACCCTTTGTTGAAGATGAACATTCCATAAATGCTATAGTAATATTCTAATATTCTAATATGCTCAGAAAGTAATGCTCTACAATTCTGAAAGTCCCGCCAAAAGTGGGGCAGCAGTGGAGGCTAATCGATAAGGACTCGCGCCCTCTTTAGTTCCCTTAGTTTCCCTCTGCGCTTTCACTTATTCCCTTGGCTGCTTCTTTCCCCCGACTCTTCGTCCGAGACTATTTCTCGATCAGGCACTACGAGTGAGTAACTTGAGTAAGGTACCGCCGTGGCTCAGTCTCGCTGTCTCGCAGTCCCTCAGTTCAAGTCCGACGGCTCTGGCTTTTGTCGGCTGACCGAATCACCAGCCCCGGCCTTACGTGATTCCTCCGCCTTGTTTTGCCTCGCTTTCCTATCTCTTTCTTTCTCCGACTTTATTCTTACTTGGTTTGATTTTTTCCTCTTTCACCTTTTCGGCTTGTCATCTGCTTGGATTCATCGTGTACCTTATCGCTGTCACTCTCGTGGATGACCACCCAGTGTCGTGAATACCTCACCATCTGCTGGACTCTCCCGCATCTACCGGGTTACGCGGTCAACGGGTCCCATGGTACAATTGTTACAGCTCTTAGCCGAAAGACACCACCACCACCGCCAGAACTCTGTCGCTTGACCCTCCTTTCCCTCCCTCCCTCAGTCGTATCCTCCCTTCTCGACCTTTTCTGAGTCCTTTCGCCTGCGGGAACGGAGTTTCGGCGTCCTTGCGCATTGGTCGGGCAAGTGCCCTTTGTATGTACTTCGGTCCCTACTAGTATACCCCCGGCTCGGTCGACAGCGAACACCATGAGCGTCTGAATCCTTGACCGTTGCGGATACCCGCCGTTCGTCGTCGATAGAACTTTTCTCTTCCCCGGTCGAGGCATTTAGAACTCGCCGAGCCTCAAGGCAGTTGGTCCCTTTGCCGATACTATCCGAACAATATACTGGGCTGGGCTTGAAATAGCTCGCGTGGTCTCATACCGCAATTTTTGGTCATGGCTGCGATTGGAACGTCTCCTAGGGGAGTATCCCCGGCGAGCCCGGCCTCTTCGACAGGTCAGATTCCATTGGAGCGACCCCCCAAACTCAAAGGGCGGCATAAATTGCTGCAAAGTCTCCAGCGTATCTCGTCTTCCCCAAGCCTGACTCGCCGCGGTCGCTCTGCCTCCACGGGCTACCGTCGCGACGGAAAAGCCTCTTTATCCTGCGTCTCTCTCTCCCAATCGTCCTACACCCCTTGCCTCGGCAATGGAAGCTCCTCTCAACTCTATGGTGGACTAAATGTCCGCCCCATGACTTCTGGTCAGTCTGCCGGTCAGGCTGAGACTCCCGATGGCAATGCCCGAATCCGCCTTGTGGGATCCGACTCTCCGAACGGGTCCCAGTACAGGACAGTCCCTTTACCGACGGACATGAGACCGGCATCCCGCGGGTCTCCCCTAAGTTGCGATGCCCTGGATATTTCTTCGTCACCGACCCGCAAACCGAAGAAGCCATTCGACTTCTGGGGAAGTCTGCCGGAGGAACTCCGAATGCTCATCTTCCAGTACCTGACTCCGAAAGAAATTGTTCGCTGCTCTGCCGTCTCCAAAGGCTGGAACAAAATGTGCTACGACGGGCAGCTGTGGTCCAAGGTGGACACGACCGACTACTATCGCGACATCCCCAGCGAGGGCCTGGTGAAGCTGATCGCTGCCGGCGGCCCGTTTGTGCGAGACCTCAACCTTCGAGGCTGTATCCAATTGCGAGACAAGTGGCAGTCCGAGGGCGAGCGTATCACCGACCTATGTCGCAACGTTGTCAATTTCTCGCTCGAGGGATGCCGCATTGATAAGACCTCAATTCATTACTTCCTGTTACGAAACCCTCGCCTCGAGTACATCAACCTCTCTGGCTTGGCCGGCGTGACCAACTCGGCCATGAAGATCATCGCCCAGTCCTGTCCGCAACTCGAGATCTTGAACGTGTCTTGGTGTACAAGTGTGGATACTACCGGTTTGAAGAGGGTCGTGAAGGCCTGCCCCAAGCTGAAAGATCTTCGAGCTAGCGAAATCCGCGGATTCGACGACACGGACTTTGCGATGGATTTGTTCGAGCGCAATGCCCTGGAACGTCTAATCATGAGCCGCTCGGACTTGACAGACGACTTCTTGAAGGCTCTTGTTCACGGCCTTGACCCGGAAATGGACCTGCTCCTCGAAAGACCCGTCGTACCTCCCCGTCGCTTCAAGCACCTCGATATCCACCAGTGTCCGGAGTTAACGGATGATGGCGTCAAGGCTCTTGCCTTCAACATCCCCGATATCGAGGGTCTCCAGCTTTCTCAGTGCCCCGAGCTAAGCGACGAGTCTGTTATGGCTATTGTGCAAACCACGCCCCGTCTGACCCACATCGAACTCGAAGACCTGGAGAGGATCACGAACAATTCTCTCATTGAACTCGCCAAGTCTCCTTGCGCCCCGCTTCTTGAACACCTCAACATCAGTTATTGCGAGAGCCTGGGAGATATCGGCATGCTTCCAATCGTCAAGAGTTGCCCCTCTCTTCGCACGGTGGAAATGGACAACACCCGAGTCTCGGATCTTACCCTGATGGAAGCCAGCTATCGCGTCCGGAAACGAGGCTACGACGAGAACCTTCCCCAAATTGGCCTGCGCCTGGTCGTCTTCGATTGCGCTAATGTTACCTGGGCAGGGGCCAGGGAGGTTTTATCGAGCAACGCCTATATCCCGCGCTCCCGCAAATCTCTCTCGTCCATCTCCGTGGTTGCGCAGGCTGTCCTGCCCAGCCATAATGGAGGTTCTACGACGATGGTTGCGTCCTCGATTACCCCTCCGCCGCCACCCCCGGTGTATCCCAACGAGATCATCCATCTCAAATGCTTTTATGGCTGGCAAATGACCGTGGACGAGCACAACAAACGAGTCCTGCGCGGCGATCTTGCCGCCGCAAGTCGACTCGATCGGAAATGGGCCGACTACATGATCGCCACCGAAGAAGCCGGGGTTGCCGGCGCGGGTGCCCGACGAAGACGACGTCGCGCGCGTGAGGCCGAGAGAATCTACAATGCCGACGATGACGACGATGGTGCATTTGGAGGCCTTGGTGGCCGACGTAGGCGAGCGCAAAGTGGAGGATCCTGTACGATCATGTGACGGAACCAACCTCGCATTTCACCTTTTTGTCGCCTTTTTTTATTGTGCGCGTTTCCAGCGAAATTCTTCAACGCAAAATTGTAGGCGTCTTGTTTGAGGGTTCAGGAACCCTTACTTTGACTTGAAACAGTCCAAGTCACCTCAAGCAAAAGAGAAAAACAGAACATCTTAAAAAAAAAGGAAAAGTCAGCCCAATGCTGGCCATGCTGGAAAGCTGAAAAGCATCGCTCCAGATCCTACCTGCGAGCATGCTATGAGATATGACATGACGAAACTGTTGAAAACAATTTGACATTTTGCGCTGAAATACCATACATCCTTACCGATGTCTCAACTACCTCTGCATCTCCAGAGATCTTCAATCTGGATATGGACCTGGGTCATGTTTTTCAATGTTGCTCTGTTAGCACCCTAGGACGCGGCGTACTTTTGGAGCCGGATTTATCATGCGATTTATTATTGGCTTCAGGCGAAGGTCAGAAAGCTAAGCTGGGCCGGTTAGTATTAGTATCAGCATCAGTATCAGTAGTATCTTTCATTTCTACCGTTAGAAGGAACGGCTGCATCGCGAAGCTTGGAGTCTTGTTTGTGTCTTTTGTTTTTTGGTCTTCGGGCAGGGTCTTGCTTGCGTAGTCGGTCATTTACCTAGATCCAGCATTACTTGGTTTGAGTTGGTTTAGTTTGGGTTAATCTCTTTCCTTTCTCTGTCTCTTTCGATGTGCAATCTTCAGTTTCCTGGTATCTCTCTGGTGGCATACTGTGTATCTATATTTATCTAGCTACGGTAGGGACACAATTGACTGAAATCGAGAAACGAGAGATAGTAGATGAAGTAATCAATGGTATTTGGGTATCGCAAGAACGACAGTCGAGGGACCAAACCCCCTGGAGTAGTAATTATGCTAGGTAGGTTATCTAGATGAAAATGATAACAGAAAACAGGCCAGGCCAGAAGGAAGAATAAACAAAACACCCCGTGCTATGGAAACAGAACCAACTCCCGAAAATGCTTGACGCTGGACTGACTCGTTATAAACTTCTTTTTTCTTTCAGTTTTGTTGGTTCACATCTCAAAGAACCCTCCATCACTCGCGTTATCATCATCATCATCATCATCATCTTTGTTCTTATGAACGACCACCTTGGACGAAGCGCGCTCATTCTTCTTATTCGCAGCAGCGCCACGACTCGATGTCTTCGTCGACTTGTCTTTCTTCGAGTCCGTCTTTTTGTTATTATTCGACTTGGCAGTGTTCTTGTTCTTCTCCGATTGCCGAGTCGAACTCGAACTTTTCTGCTGTTGCTGCTGCCCACTCCCCTCCTCCCTCGACGATGACGCGGACGATAACTTCCCATCCCGCAGAAGATCCAACGTCCCGTCGTTCATGCACTTCTCAACCGTATGCCACAACGCCGGCTTATCCGCCGCCGAAGCATGAATGGCCTTGAAGCCAGCGTCGTCTGCTGAATCCTCGGCAGCGTCGTCTTTCGACGAGCTGCCCGCGGTGGCGGGTTCTTTCTCCTTCTTGACCTTCGCGTACAGCGCGACGTATTTCTCCGTGAGGGGGTAGTAGATGGTATAATTGAGATTGACGCGGGCGATGTGGATCTTCTGTGCTAGTTTTGTCTTTTTGGAGGTGGCTGGGCCGGAGGATTCGGAGAGTGCTTTCTCGCGGCGTAGGAGTCGGTTCACGTCTTTCGTGGCGGTTTTTCGGTCTGGGAGCGTTTTAGGTTAGTTGAACGTCCCTCATGGGTGGTTTGGTTTGGTTTGATTGGGCTAAAAGTGATATGATATGATGGGATGATGTGAAAAAAAAACAGGGTAGTTTGTTGGAAGTCCATCAGGCATGTGGTGATTTTTTGTCTCATGGCCCTAGATGGGGGCTCTGAAGTAGCAAATACGTAGATTATGCAAACATCTTCTGGAACTTCCAACAAACTCGGTTCTCGCTTGAGGGACCGTTTCCTGAAAACTGATGATATGGGAGAGAGAGGGAGGGAGAGTGTCCAACGTACCCAAAAACCGCACAAAATGATACTTCTTGATCATCTTCGACCGATCCCGTCGGTTATTCTCATCCTCCAGATCCTTCTCGTACCCGGCCAACGCTCGCTCCTGCACGATGCGTGCATCGGCCGGCAGATCGACCTTGTTCAACAACCGCTTGACGTCCCGGATGCGTTTCTTCAGCTCGTTCACCGACGGATAGTTAGTTTCTTTGTGGGGCATCTGGATCTTCTTGCGGGCGGGGGCGGCGTCGTCGGAGCCATCGCGGTCTTTGCGCTTGGGACGGGCGTCGCTGCGATCGCGATAGTTTCTGTCCTTGGTGGGATGGGACACGGGGGATGCCGATCGGGAGTAGTCACGCGGCATGACGGAAGGGGGGAGAAGACCCGATTGAAGTTCCCGGGGGGGGGGGGGTGAGGATAGGGTTGGGAGGGAGAGTAGGGAGTGGTTGCTGTCGTGTAACTGTTGCTGGTTGACTTCCTAAAAAAAAAAAAAAAGAAAAAGAAAAAAGAAAAATAGAATATTCGGTCGGATCAAGACTCGGCCCGAAGGTCCCCCAGATTCCCCGTCCGCAGCCAATCAGAGGACCGGAGGTCGGTGTTGGCCTGAGGATTAATTACACTTCCTTGACTGGATGCGATCAGGTGCCTTCGCTCTCTTGGACTTCTCTTTCGACTTCTACTTCTACTCTACTTTACTCTACTTACTTGCTTTTCACAAAGTTTCCGTTGTGACGACACCAGGCTATCCCGGCTTGCGAATGCAACCCTTTTGACAATTCCTCTGCCATTTGTCACGCCCATTTTCACCGTCATCTGAAATCCAATCCCGATCCGCAATTGCTTCCGCTGCTTGCTACATACCATGCGCTCCACTGCCTGAACGATCCAGCTGCGCAGGCGGGTAAGAGGCTGGCGCTACTGCTGGGTTGTTTGACGCATCAGATCAATTCCACTTAAAACCTAAGGCGGCGAACCAGTCAGATTAATTCCGCAGCAGCCCAAACAGGAAGTAAAATATTATCCAACAGCATTGAAACACAAGAACGAAAAGGGAAAAGCCCAACTTGCGCGCGTGTAGGTGGACGCGTATGTAAGTGATCTGAAACAGAAGCAATCAAACCCACAGACAAGAAAAATAAAGATGGAGACGGCCATTCGCTGGTCTCCATCCTCGACCACCGCGGAGCAACGCTTTCTCTCCGTCGACGTGACGGGGAAGGCCTTCCGACTGTGCAGGGTGACCGCGTTCGACGGGCAAACTCTCGATCATGAGGTGCTGTCGACGCACACGAAAGTGCCTGCCTTTCGCGCCTTCGATTGGTCGCCCGTCGACGAGTCGCTCGTGGCGGTGGGCCAGTCGTCCGGCGACGCGACCATCCTGCGCATGAACAGCGAGTCCCAGGAGTCGTTCTCCTTCCCTATTCGCCACCAGCGGTACTGCAATGCCGTCGCGTTCAGCACGCATGGTTTGCTGGCCGCCGGCCTGGATCGCGTGCGGAATGACTTCTGTCTGAATATCTGGGACGTGAGTCAGCGGCTGACCATGAAGGGTGCGAAGGGCTACGTTGAGCCGTTGCGGAAGCTCGCCAGCTCCGAGCCCATCACCAGCGTGAAATTCTTCCGGGATCAACCCGACACCTTGGTCACTGGGGTCAAGGGTCAATATGTGCGCATCTATGACCTGCGTGAGGGGCCCGGGAACCCGTCGCTGCAGTTCCCCACCCGCTGTGTGCATAATCTGGCCATCGACTGGCTGGACGAGAATTATATTGCGTCGTGCTTGACGTCGAATGATCCGACTATCTGTATCTGGGACCGTCGCGTGGGATCGCGATATACGTCTCCTGGCGTGGGGCCTGCAAATATCGTCGAGACGGGCCAGCCGGGACCGGCGCTGGAGTTTTCGAATGTGGTTGCGCCCAAGTCGTCGATATGGAGTCTTCGGTTTTCGAGGACGAAGAGAGGGTGTCTGGGTGTTCTGGCGAATACGGGTCATTTCAAGACCTACGATATCGCCAAGGAGTACCTGTCCGAGGAATATCGGTCGTCGATGGATGAAACTCTGGGTCAGGGATCTTTGAAAAACTACCCCGAGCAGATCTACACGAAACACGTTCGCGATGTCTACGGCCCGTTCAATCATTCTTCTCGCGGCTATGCGGAGTCCGAACGAGTCGTGTCTTTCGACTTTCTCAATATGAGTGCCTCCAACGAGCCCAGCGCTATCACGTTATCCAGCAACGGTCAGATCAGCATCGCGACGGCGAAACCGCCCCCGCCCCCGGTCCGTCTATCTTCGCAAGGCTCGCTGATCTGTGGAAGCTCCGACGACGAGTCCGATTTCAAATTGCTAGGCCCTTTGTTGAGCCCGGGATCAAGCATCTCGGAGGTGGTTGAAAGCCTTCAGCACCGCCTCTTGCCTAATCCAAACAAAACCGGAGATGTGTCTCGTGAGAGCCGTCTGGTAGCCCCGGAGAAGAATACCACAAAGCCACTGTCAAGTCGGGAGGCGCGCGAGCGTGCTCTGTCCCTAGGGACGTCGGGCGAGCCGCTGACTGCTGAAGAGGCATTGACGCTGCTTACCGTAAACCGGATGCGGTGCAAAGAAGGCTATTTGTTTGATGACGCACGCAATAAGAGAATAGTTGCGGATGATCCCTGTCTTCCGGGGTTCTGGGATTGGATTCAACGTGAGTGTGTTATCATATTCACGATGAGTAGTGCTAATCCTCTTATTCAGGGGCTCGTTCCGACTCTTCTAACGATTCGATGGTTATGAATGACTTGGATTTGAGTTACATTGGTGTGTGGGATATATGGAACAATGATTTAGGTAAAGTTCAATCGATTTGCTTCGTCGTAATCGTTATCACTGACTCTTCAAGGCGAGAGTCTTGAGAACCGCAGAGTTGGCCCCGACAGTAGCTCCGATGTGAGCGAGGCTGTTGTAGAACTTGTTCGAGAGACACTGCACCTGCCCGAAACCAAGGGCTGCGAAACGGATTATGCAGAGCACCGCCGACTTTGTCTGCGGCTTTGTGGTGCAGCACAGTCCCACCGAGAATTGGAGGACACGGTGAAGACATTAGCGGCCGAGAATCAGCACACCAAAGCAGCTGCCCTTGCCGTCTTTCAGGATGAAGCAAAGTTGGCCTATCTGGCTTTACGCAGTCATTCCCCTACTCAGGCCCATAAGCTGCTTGCTATGGCAATTGCAGGCGCTGCCAAAGGTGACACCGACTCCGACTGGGAGGACACATGCGCCGAGATTGCCAAAGAACTCACCGATCCCTATGCAAGGGCTATTTTAGCACTAGTGAGCAAGGGAGACTGGAAGTCCGTTATCCAAGAGACAACACTACCTCTCAAGTATCGCATCGAGGTGGCCCTGCGGTGGCTACCCGACGACGAACTCACGCCCTACCTAAACGAAACGACCGAAGAAGCCATCCGGCAAGGTGACATCGAAGGCATCGTTCTCACCGGTCTCGGTCATTCTGCCATGGATCTCTTCCAATCATACATCAACAAGTTCAACGACGTCCAAACCCCCGTCCTCGCCATGAGCCACAGCGTCCCGCGCTTCATCAACAACCACCCGAACCGAGCTCGCTTCGAAACCTGGCGCGAAGCCTACCGCTGGCAGATCAACTCCTGGAAATTGCAACTCGAGCGCGCCCGATTCGACGTCGGGTCCCGCAAATTCGCCGTCACCTGGGATGGCCAGAAGCTTATCGAGCCGCCCCGACAGCAAGTCAGCCTTACCTGCAACTACTGCACGCGCCCTCTCACCCAGCACGACGCTTCCTCGCAACTCTCCCCCTCGGCCACAGGTGAAGTCGTCCATCCCACCCCTGGAAACCCCCTCGGTACAGCCGCCATGTCCGGCATGATCTGTCCCCGCTGCGGTCGACACATGCCTCGCTGCGGCGTCTGCACCCTGTGGCTAGGGTCACCTGATCCCATGTCCAAGGCCTCCATTGCAGCCGATGCAGGACAGGAGCCGCGTCGACCCACCGAGACAGAGCTGATGCGTCGGTTCATCGTGTTCTGCATAAACTGCAACCATGGGTTCCATGCCCATCATGCACGAGAATGGTTCGCCAAACATAAAGTCTGTCCGGTTGCTGAATGTAGCTGTATTTGTGATCGGTAGTGATGTTAAGAACTGGGGTTCGTGGGGTATAAAACTGATTTCCCTTTGATTTATATCTATCTAATGTTTCTGCTTCTGTTACTTGTTTCTTTTCTTCATGTTGGATCATTGGCATGCGTGTCTTGTGTTCGGTTTTTTTTTTTTTTTTTTTTTTTTTTTTTTTTTTTTTTTTGCTTACGTTGATGTAGCGAGGTAGGGTGGGATCTGGTTTTTCTTTTGATATACCCAGTTTATAGCAGGTAATAGGAAGGGGACTTGATGTCTACTTTGGTTCTATAAGAACATACAATCTAAGCAGACAGCTTGGTCTGTCTGTACCTATCCATAATGCTCTACGAGGGTTGCACCTGTGTCTTCTATGGACGAACACCCGGGAAGAATCCATCCTTGCTCTACAACACGCATCACGTCAACGAAGTAGTTGATTCTATCATCGAAGCAATCGATGTTAGATCCACCCTCCTGAGACCCAAGATCGCTTATGCCTGACATAAACACATTCTCTCTGAATGCTGTAGGAAGTCTAGGTAGAAAGTGGGCATGCTGTTTCGTTTTCTCCCCACTCCGCCTTCGAAACTACAAGTCTCTGCAACAATTGACTTCCTCATCCGAGGCGGCTAAGAAGCATCGAGAAGCTTCAAAAGATGAAAGAGCGAAGCGCAACTTGGAAGAAGCGATTGAGAGATCATTGGGTCAGCAAGATTCCGGGTAAGACTTCTGGGGAATGAGGGGTGCTGGGAATATGTATCACGCGGACCCCCTGTTGTCCTCAAAGGCTTGCTGTATTGAACATTGTATTCTTTCCTGTCCGAGATTTTTTTAGCTGCGAGGTGGGCCCAGTCATGTGCCCAATGCCATGGCATAATCTGTTGGAACGAGTCATGCTCAGGACAGTCTTTAAGAAATTTGGGCTGGATTTGCTCGTAAAATACTGCAAAAAGACCGGTCGGGCTGGCAAGTGCAAGTGCATACCAGAACGTCCCCATGGCCCAGTTGTCTTTCAAAATGGTCGACAGCTGCTGTTGATTGCTGCCTGAGACAATGCTGCCAAGTGTTTGCTCCTCGGTAGCTAGGATATCGACGAACTCCCTGCGCATCAAATCATACTCCTGCGCCTCGTCAGCGATCTCATCCACGGCCTTGTTGGTGAGCCAGGTCGGGGTTCGTAGCATCTCGATAGGTCGAGTACATGTCCACTCAAGGTCAACCAGGGAGCTGAGGTGCCAGTTTTGATCAACAAAGATATTACTTTGGTGGAGATCAGTGAGCATGAAAGTAAAAGGACCACGGCGGAGTTCCGGTTTAAAAAAAGATAGGAAGACCGTGCGCATCGCGGCCAAGGTAGATGTTTGGTAGATATAGTCCCCTTCATCATTGATTGCATTCGGTTGATGTCGAGGCCGATTGTCATGTATACGAAGAATATCTGTCACATATGAGTCGACTGTGGAGTAAGTGTAGTCGCGGGACATATTTGCTAGGATCTCCTCATTCTCCAAGTCCTGTATTTCGAGAGAAAGGGGGCGATTCTTCAAGGTAAGAATCCATCATTGTTAATGACAAAAGAGCCTATCTTTGTTAAGGGAATTCGTGTAATACTCAGCAAGATCCGCGAGAGGTACTGGAAGAAATTGGTTCTTAGCCTAGCATCAAGCCGTTTCTCGTACTAAGTCTTCGAAAGTATTTCTCCTTGGTCATTTTCAATGTACTCTATCAACAGATAACTAGCGTTCATTACCTTATCACCAAATGAGTGGCTCGCGGCTTGATGACGAACAAATTGGGTAGGAACAGGACATCCAAACCACGACAGAAGTCGGCGACAGATACTATGAAAGCAGCGGACAAGAATTGGTAGATTTTGCAATCGAGTGAACTAAGAATGTAACTCCAGTCAGCTCACTCATTAACCATGGGGAGACCAGACAGAGCCATACCATTCCACCAGTAGAATGTAGCAAAGCCGTATAGTTATTTCTGCTCCCACCCGCTAAGAGCGATAGGGACGCATAAGTTGAAGCTCCCGTGCTGCCAGTTCTCGACATCATCCACCCGACACAAGGTGGATGATGCTAGGTTAAGGTGATGGGCGATTATTGCTTCTATCCAGTTGCGTTTTGCGAGAATGTGTGCAAAGAACTCATCTCTTTGATCATGGTATTTGAGTCGATGGAGCATGTTAACTTCTTCTCTTTTAGCAGTGGAGTACGAGATCTCCCCGCAAAGAAGAGGACGCGTTTTCGACATTTCCAGTAAAGGTGTTGGAGTATAGAGGCAAGTTAGAAGGTTTAAAGGCACGCGCAATGGTGGGATCACATTTGCCTTTTAGATGGACAAATATCTTCCCCTTATTGCCACTGTCTGGCAGTGCTAGGTGTTCAGGGGAGAAGTTAAGATGATCTCTCTATATGTGCTTTGTTGTTGTTGCTTGATCCTCTATTTTGATTGGCTGTTTCTTTGAACGCTTTCAATCCTTATAAAATCCCTTCCTCTAGACCTGCAAGCCTTCTATCAACCCGTCTTTAAGAAGAAGTCTAAGCACTCTTCGGAAGGTACGGTATGATATATCAACCATGTACATAGTGTGCCTCTTGATCGATCCATGATCGTCAGTATTCTGGATTTCAGTTATCTCAATCATTCTATCCAGGATCTATCAGTAGACGTATTTATGCATGCATGTATCTCTTTTCATCGAGGTCATGTGCGATACCCTCTTTCTGTCCTCCTTACTTATAATACTCCCCAATCCAGGCCTTAATCTGCGCCACTTCATTATCAACCACCTTCTTGACCCCATCATTCGCCGCATAGCTCGTCATGTACAGATCCGAGCAATGGAATCCACCCGGAATAACCTGCACCGGCGCAGCAGCCGTGCTCTCTAGCGGACCACCGGGCCGGAATCGAGATGAAACGCCCGAGTCAAGCCATGGATCGTATTGACTAGAACATTAATATTAGTGAATGAACTTCTCTTATCTTACCAAGCCTCTCCACAACGCAAACATAATCAAACGAAACAAAAGCAAATAAAATCCCGGGTCAGAAAGGGCAGGGACGAGGAAGGAATTAAACTCACCCATTCGTCCAAATCAACCGCGACGTATTCGTCCTCGACCAACCTCCGGTGTAGGCGTTCACAGTGGCAGCATTCTTTCCCTTCGCGCTGCCATACGTGTGGCCGTTTACGGTGGGGAAGAAGAGTGGGCACTGCCGTTGCCAGTACTCTGCGCTGACGGTGCGGGGGACGATGGTGGTTTTGCCTTCGGGGGCGCCGCTAATTAGAATCAACATGTTAGCATGGAAACCATACTCTCGGGGGATAAGTGAGTACACTTACTCCTGCCAGTAGAAGAAGGGCTCGTTGCAGAGGAACCATTGCCATTGGCGATCCATGCCGTTAGCTACGGAGGTATCTGTGAAGAGCGGGCTGGAGGCGTTGTGCGTGTCGAAGCAGGCGATGCTTCGTTCGTCGGTCCAGTAGCCGTAGCTAGCGCAGTCTGGGTAGAGACACGATATTAGTATTAGAAACCATGGGTAGATGAATTGACTTACAGCCAGGAAGGGCAGATGAATTGAACCATTTGGCGTAGCCTGCGAGGGCTTTTTGGAGACCGACGCCCTCTGGTCCGGGGACGATTGTTGCGCCGGCTTTGACGTTCTATATGATGGGTTGTGTTAGTTCTGGGTATTCCAATTTTGATAGAAAAAAAGGGAGAAGACCACTGAGGGAAGTCTCACCTCAACAGAGTCGCAAAATTGATAAAAGTCAGAATACCCAGTAATGAAGCTGTTGCTCTGCCATGACCACGGACCGATGGGGAATATCCTATAGTTGAATTAGTCCTCAGCCCGAATCATATATTCTGTCTGGATGGCTTACGCAGCAAAGTCATCGTAATACTCCAGATCACCGAGACCAAACAGTTCCTTTACGGCTTGTTTCTCTCGGGTAGTGCCGTTCTTTCCAATCCCGTCGATGTAGTTGGCGACCAAGGAGACATCTTTGCTGCAGTTCTGGGGCATGCCCTCTCGGACGGGCTCGAAGTATTGCCACTTGGTGGGTTAGATTGACTCAAGCTAGTTTTCCGGACAGAAATCTACTCACAAAGTCGTAGATGGCCTCCACAGGGGCACTGGTCGCATGGTAAGCCCAGAAGGTACCGGGGGCAGTTGCTCCGGTCCAGGCTGCCAGGGCACCACTGTACGATCCTCCGACAAAGACCCAGGGCTATATTTCGAAGTCCGGCATTAGTCTAGGAAACTACCTTAGAGTATGTGGAGGAGTGGGATTGCCTCACAGCTCTCTGTGCATTGCTGCGAGTGGAATTGTCGAACTGCAACCGCACGGTTCTCGCGAAATGGGTGAAGTCCAGAATGGATTGCTCCAGTGTCAAGTACTGCAGAGTTTCCGCTGTGAGGTTCTTGTAGGGAGAAGAGCCACCCCAGTAGCGATCTAAGAATATTCTTTAGTTGTTTCCAGACGGATGATTCATGTTCTCAAATCGAGATTAACTCACGTTCGACTAGAACCACAGCCGCCTGGACCTCCTGCGCGTAATGTCCGGTCAAGGTTTTATTGGTGAGATATCCCTGGTATCCATCGGCCGCGACTTCACCGGGGGTAAAAAGAATCACCTACGATCCGCATTGTTAGGAATAAACTAGATAGAAGAAAAGAAAATGATGCAGAAGAGCCTACTCACCGGCGATCCAGGACCACCCCAAAACTCCGTACTCCACCAGTACCTCTGCGAGAAAGTGCCTTTTGAAGGATCATGGTGATCCAGCAGCTGCTGAAAGGTCGCTTGTCCCTGGGTGGAGGTCGACTGGAGCGAGACCGGTCTAGGAACGGGTTCAGGGACCGGGATAGGAGGACGAATTGCCTGAGCAATTGAGGCCCAGGAGGTCACCAACGCTGCCAACCGGACAGCCGAAAGAAACCGCATGATAGCGAGCTGCCTGTAGAGCAATTGACGAGAGAGGGGGTAACAGGAAAGGAGGAAGACCGACAGCACGCGGGGTGAAGGACAGGGGACATTTAAATATGGGCCACGGGGCGTTTGTGAATGTTTCTTAAATTAAGACATGGTGTGAAGAGAAAAAGGAGCCTAACTGCTCCCTCCCCCTCCCCCTCATTACTATGCTACTCTACAGCAGGAAGAAGCCCTGCAATCTGCAGGCTTTGACGGAGGCCGAAGACGCAACGGTGCTGTGACATGCCCGTCGGAGAGCGTCGGATGAGAATAAGCGATGCAGCTGGCGCAGAGGCATCGTATGGAAAGACGGATTTAGGTGCATAGTTAGAGGCCAGACTAGAGACTAGAGGTTGCACTTAAGTTGGATTCGGGCGGATCTTATGGGTGAATTGGCCTGCAGGAACAACGCTGACTCTCTTGATCAGCAAGATAACACCATCTTAGTTCAGTGGAAGGGCCCACTTGATTAATATCGAAGCTTCAATGCAACGATTCAAGCAATTCCATGGCAATCAAGAATACACAAGAGCCAAAGGGGGCAAAAAGACGCATCGGTTCGATTTCGCATTCCATTTTGGCAGGCAAACGTCTTTGTTATTGGCAGATATGTCTCTTGTGAATAGATGTAGCAAGATGCAAAGAAACCCAAGAGTTCAATCATGAAGGAAGATGCCTTTCTTTCGGCAAGAGAGTTGAGAGATTGGAATCTGCGGAGAAATGACACCTTCCTAATGTGGTTAGCCGTGTCTCTCTGGGGAGGGTTCAACACAGACTCTCCCTTCTCTTCTCGCAATATTCTGATACTGTTACCAGCATGTTTGGCAACTAGAATATGCGCATTGTCGAAATCAACTCAATATTTTCTAAATCTGATGAGAATTATGTCAAAATGTAGATTCCATACATCGAAAGCCTAGAGCCACATGCCTTTTCGGGCCTAGTGCCATAGATCAGGTCCCGATGATGTCAAAATTGAACGTCAACAATTTTCCGCTTTCACGACACGCAGCTGTCAAGGTAAGTTCAATCTCTCTGTCTACGACTCTTTGTCAATTCGTGTTGTTTTGGCTTTAGAGACAAACGGCGCTGACTGTCCTATGGTTCATTGTTACTAATGAGTCACATCCGCAGGCTGACTCCGAACACACCTTAGCTTCTGATGATCCGGCCTCAATATCAACTCCGATTACCACGACCGTTACAAAATAATCATATCGCCATTCAACTACGACTTTTTGTTCAGGCACTAATTCCTCCGCGCTACTTCTATCCTATACATACCCTACCTTATCTGCAAACCTACGCCACACACACAATGTCTCAACCCCGCAACGCCAAAGGCAAAGGCAAAGGCGGACGCGACGTGCTCGTCTCCAAAGCCCTCAGCCACCTCCTCCGACACGCAGCAGAGAAGGAAGGCATCAAGATGGATAGCCAGGGATACGCCAACGTGGCGGACGTGGTATGCGCCCGTTCCTCTCTGTGAGAAGCAAATGAGGGGTCATAAAGGAAGACGTTAACCAAATCGCGCATTCGCCGTGGTCACACAGCTCGCATGGAGAAAAATCAAATCGTTGCAAACGACTTTCCCCGAGATTTTGCACGCCGTCTCTTCGTCCGATAAGAAGCGCTTTGCGCTGTTACATATCCCTTCGGCTGAGGTGGAACGGGATGCCCCTGCTACCACGACAACGACAGAAGCGGTACACGAACAAGATGCGATTACGTTAGATCAGAACACCGCGGTCCCTAGGACAAGTGCGGCGCAAGAAACGGCGACGGCGACGGCGCTTGCTGTGCAGGACGTGAATCCTTCCCACTTTTTGATTCGCGCAACCCAGGGTCACAGTATCAAGAATGTCGAAGCCGCGTCCCTTCTGGAAAAGATCTCCCTGGAGGATAAATCGAAGCTACCGAAAACAGTGGTGCACGGAACATTCCACGCTGCATGGCCGGCAATCCTGAAATCAGGCGGACTGCGTTGTATGGGACGGAACCAGGTGCACTTTGCGACAGGTCCAGCGTTGGATACTGTGCTATCTGCACAGACAGAGGGTCAGACGCAACAAAATGAGCCGCAGGTGATTTCGGGGATGCGGCGAGATGCCCAGATTCTGATCTACATCAACATTGAGAAAGCGCTGGCTGCCGGGTGTCCGTTCTGGCGCAGCGAGAATGATGTCATCCTGAGTGAAGGGATGTCAAGTGGTAACGGAGACGACCAGCTCGTTCCTTTGGAGTTCTTTGACGTTGTAGTGGAGCGCAAACGGGGCATGGGGAGGATCTGGGAGAATGGGCAGGTACTCCAGGAGCTGCCGGCCGACTTGACCAAGAGGAACCCCAAGGGAAATGTCGGGAAGGGGAAGAAATGAGGAGGAACTGTCTGTATACCCAGTTTTTACATAGTCTCTCTAGATCTGCGGGTGTCTACAAAGCTCCTTGATCTTCACTCCGTGAGCCCTGTAGGACCCACCAATTTCTCGAATAATCCGATGCCGTAGCGTCACAGGTGGCTCGATCCTCAGCAATGACAACATCATTGCCATGCCAATTCTCCAAGCCATTGCATGACATGTTGACCGACAAATCCCGAGTCGACTGACATGGCGCCTCTGCAATCCTAAGCCCTAAGCCCTAAGCCGTCACCGGATTGGGCATCGCTGCCAAGATGGCATGTTCAGGCCGCCGTATCCCATGCGCAGCCAATCACCCGGCGGTGCTGACTATTCGACCGACCACGGGCCGAAGCGGCTTCAAACTCACCTCAACTCCAAACCTCCCTCTCCAAGTCCTCATCCCCCCCCCCTCGACCGTCGTCATTACATCAACCACCTGGACAATGTTCCTTCAACGCACAGCCTTCGCCCTTGCGAGGCGCACTCCTGCCCGGGCCTTCGCTGCTCGCCCGTTTTCCTCCTCCGTCATCCGCTGTACGTGATCCCAAACCGTTCCAACCCACGACCGCTTCTTCCTATGACAACAAGACGCGGCCACCCTCCCCCCCACGACCCAATTGGATCCCAATGCCAATCATATCGAACATAATACCTTGTCTGGCGGACTTAAGGCTAACTATTGTTTTTGTGTGCAGCCAACAAGGCCAAGTACGGAGTTGAGAAGGATGGCAAGATCCTTCCTTTCGAAGGTCGGTAGCTCACCTGAGAGATGTTCCACACCCAATTGCTCCTCCGCAATGCTCCGCAGAACTCGTTCGAGGTTTTTGTTTGAGACTACGCAATATGGAGGAGGTTCCTGTCGCGCGGGGTCTCCGATGACCCAGGCAAACCGACCTCATCCGATGCTTCGACCACCGTCAAGAACCATGCTGATTGTCTATCATTGGAACAGAGATCAACACTGAGCAGGACCTCGTTCCCCCCGGTGCCAAGCCCGGAACCGTCCCCAGCGACGTTGAGCACGCCACCGGTCTCGAGCGTCTGGAACTTATCGGAAAGATGCAGGGTATTGACATCTTCGACATGAGGCCCCTGGATGCCTCCCGCAAGGGTACATATATCCCTTCCTTCCGGATATGATATGATATGAAGCAGCTTCCGTGGTTATTTGCTACTTGAGAACCACGGGAGCTCTACTGTCCACGGATGCATATGATAAGCTAACCGCGCATTTTTATCTTTCAAGGAACCCTTGACAACCCCATCATTGTCAACGGTGCCGGTGACGAGCAGTACGCTGGTTGCACTGGTTACCCTGTCGACTCTCACCAGGTCAACTGGCTGACGGTAAGTCGAATGGCGTGATTCCTGACATCCGAGACGCGGCTGCTTATCATTCCTTTCCAGGTGTCCCGTGACCGCCCTCTCGAGCGCTGCGGCGAGTGCGGTAACGTCGTCAAGCTGAACTACGTTGGCCCCGATGAGGACCCCCACGCCCGTGAGTTTAATCCATCTTCCTACGGATTCGATGTTCATGCTAATCTGGGTTTCAATAGACGACCACGGCCACGGCCACCCCGCTCCCGAGGAGCCCAAGACCTTTGCCGACTACGTCAAGCCCGAGTACTGGTACCGGTAAATCATCTATCTGACGTTGCGACGAATAATAATAGGGGACGCGCGGGGGTATGTATTTGAAAGGAAGGAAATAGAGAATTCAAGACAATTGAAGCGCAAAAGAAGAAGGGAAATGTAAAAACATAACACCAAAAAGGGAGCAAGCAATTACTACCTACCTACCTTTCTTAATCGCCGGCCTTTATATATGGATGTTTCTTTATTTTGTTTCCTTCATTTTGTCTTGAATTTCCTGGGTCCTCTCGTGTGTGTGTGCTTGCTGTGTTGATTGAATCCGGACATTTTCTTGTCTTGTCTCTTGTAGAATAGTCGAGTTGAAATGGGGAGTGGCTGTTTTGTTCTAATTTAACTTTTCCTGAAGTCGCATCTACTCGCCGCTAATTGAAGGTCAATGACTGCCTACCTACGGTGTATGTAGAAACATGGCATGACCTGAGTGACCATTTCCTCTCCGCCGATAGGATGAACATGGGTGGCATGATGCGATCCTTCCGGATCCCGGGACCAACCGCGTCGGCATCAGAGATGGTGTCACGTGCACCGTTATTTCTTCGCAACCATTACAATTAATCACACAATATTCGAGCTCCTCGAAATGCGTGTCAAGGCTCTGAAGCAGCTGGCTAGTCGACATGCAAATGGGCATGGAGATCAAGAACAAGCACGTCTAATTGGGAATTCTAGTAAACTAATAGACATGACAGCCCCCGGGCCTGGTTACATTGCATTGCATTATTACATTGCAATTCAAATCCATGGCAATTTAAATCGAATGCCTGGTTCCGGGGGGGCTGGAGCTTTGGACACATTGACTAGAAAACTGACTATTATTTGACGTGCAATGGTCAAATAATAGAAATAATGATAATAATATACGAACTAAGTGCCTGCATCGGCCAAGACCTAGCGTCGAAGAAGGAATAGGAATGGGAACCAGGAACGGACGTCAAATGCCTACATACATAATTAAATGCACCGTTAATATGGGGGCGTGATGTGGCGCAGATTCAATCTAATTCATGTGGCTGCCTATGCCCCATACAGTAGGAGACTACAGTAGGTACGGGTTTATGGCTAATGCGTAAGGCAGTACAAAGACGGAGTCAATTTCGCTTGTTCGTATATTATGGGGGCCTTTTTTTCATTCCTGTACATCCAAAAAAAAAAAAGCCCCTGCTTATGGTATTTGGAATAAATATTGGCGACAAGGGTTAGGTGGTAAGATGACATTGAGGTCTTGGTTTTGTCTGAAGGATTTAGTAGCTTCTGGTAGATTGATCTAGCTACATTCTCATATTGACATGGAAAAAGAGTGCTTGCATCTATACCGTAGAAGGGAAGATTGATTTTCGTTGTATAGGAAAATTTTGAATGTAACGGTGTTCTATATAGAATACTGCAAGTGTGAAGATATTCTATTGTCTTCTGATGATTGTGCAATGAGGTCATGCGATAACAACAGCATATGGACGTGGTACCGCTACCCTGGCTATCGCTGTATATATGGATGTGAATATCACATGCTCACAAATCGTACTGTACAGCATCTACCCCTACAATATGTAGAGATGGATTACCGTTTGAACCGACGAAGTTCAAAGTACCGCAAAGGTGGGTAGACGAGAGCTGCCCAGGTGAAACCGACGTAAACTCCCATCTGAGGATACTGGTTAGCAAATGCCGCACTTTCTCATAACTTATCAAGCCAGTATTTGAGGTGGGAGTATAACTTACGTCTGCGCCATAATCACCCACCAAGCGAGCAATGGGGCCTATATACCAGACCTGCGCCATGCAGAGGATCGCGCCGGCCCATCCAATCAAGAACGCGACGAACGCGGCAATGCCCACTGGGAGCTTGGATGGATCGCACCACGCGTGCCAGTTGTATCCAGTGCGGAGACGGAAGATGAAGCGCTCTTCCAGGATAATAGCGATCCAGATGGCGACCCAGTAGCCCATGAGGGCGAGGAAGTTGGTAAAGATTTCGGAGAGGTATCCGCGGCCGGCAAGCGCGCAAACGGTGTAGATCACAACGCCAACAGTGTTCCAGATGGCGCGCGGGACTTTCTCAGCGTATCGGCCGAGGATTTGGAAGTCCACGCTGGACGAATAAGTCGGGGCGATGGTGTTGGCGATGAGCCCCAAAGCGATGATGACCGAGCAAAACTTGCCGAACCCGTGCAGCGGTCCAAACCCTTCGACTATGAGCGCTCCGGCTCCGTGGCTGTATGCTGCTTCGTACTCCGGATGGGAGGTGATGCCGGATGCCAGTCCAATCCCGCACAGAAAAGCCATGGTAAAAGAGACCAGGAGGCCGAGAAGCGAAAGCGAGAAAAGGGTAACTCGGGATGTTTTCTCGGGATAGTATACGAAGAAATCGGCGGCCAGCGGTGCGTAGGTGATGGCGGCGCTCAGGCAGAGTGAAAAGAACGACAATCTGAATACACAAGAAACGCATTGTTTAGAGAACAAAACGTGCAAAGCTCAACAGGCGTCAAGGACCTACCTATTTCCTGCGAGCGTGCGAGTGTCGCCCTGAGACGCAGTGGACAAGTCGAATTTCACCGAGGACACGCCGAATAGTATGCAAACCACGATGAGCTGGGGAAGGAAGGCAAATCTTGATGATATTAGCAGCTGATGTGATTCGTTTTGGGTGTAAGCTGGGCTCACCGTTCGTAAACATGGAAAATCTCAATGCCAAATGTGGCGATCACCCAACTGATCACAGCAATAATGACAATTCCTTCCGCATATTAGTCGCTGGGGCGTATGGTATCTGTGTTCTGGGAACCTTACCGACGGCAACCGACATGCTTCCATTCGGAGACACGGCAGACAGAATCTGCCCACCAACGACACAATCGATCAGGCAGTACCCGATCATCTGAATTAAATTCAGGATAACAACCACTTTACTCGGCCACCATCCCATTGCATATCGACCGAATACCTATATCTCGATTAGACCATCGCCAATTGCCGGATGAGACTGTATGAGCCACAAACCATGGTGCGGATTCCAGATATCGGGCCCCATGTGGCCATCCAAGAAGCGACCAAGGCTCCGACCAAGGCCCCAAAAACTCCGCAAAGAGCCGAGTCCAAGAAGCTAAGGCCGTAGACCACAGGTCCCAGCATTCCAAGGGTAATGTTGTTGGCCGCCAGATTGATCGATACCCACAGCAAGAGCGCCTGCAGGTAGGACACCCAGGAGAGCTTCTTCATGCGTTCATCCTCCCGCACTCGCTCTATTCCTCTGGCTTCCAGATTATATTCCACCAGGCGCTGTTCGAATTTCTTCGCATATCTCGCCAGGCGCGAAGGTCGATGCGAACCATTCGCCACAGCGTCACCGTTCCCATCTTCATTGTCGGGGTCGTGACGAGACGGCTGTTCCACGGTGTAAACCTCCTTCGAAGGCATGGCTAAGGCGGGGACAGGGTTTTCCGAGGACATTCTGGGGCGTTTCAGTCAGTATTGCCACCGAAGGGGGAAGGAGGGACAGAAGCGCGCATGAGTTCTTTCGCTGGAATTATCCAGATCAAGTTCAACCGTATATTCTCAGAACGACAACCCCTGTCGCACAGAAGTACTCAAGCAGCACACCGACTGTAGAGCGATGAGCTGGCTCAAGCCATGCGCGACATGCGGTTGCCGAACACCGGTCTTCATGCAGGCAGATTACCTAGGATACCTTGATCGACAGACAAAACCACACTACTCGTCTTCATGATAGCTATCCCTTGCATGGGAAGTAAGTGAGCAGCAGGTGGGAGAGGTGTACTCGAGAAGGGACTGCTTCCGTATTGCGATTGGAATGCAGTAGTCGCAACCTAGTTGAATGAAGTCAAATTTCACGTCAGTCAAATGTCCTTATTTTTGGAACTCTGATTTTCCCAGAGAATTCATGGGGTTTCAAAGTTCACCTAGACCAGATTCAGACAAGAAAATGGCAATTGTATACCATACAATGACTCTTGACAGCGGAAAATCAAAAAGCAAAATGAAGTCAAGCGGGATACGAAGGCAAGAGAGGCAAGAAAAAAGGAAAAACCAAAGAGGTGGAGTGGGAAAGTTTGGCGGGGAAGACAGCCGGGATCGAGACCCCCGCCGAGTTCGGTGCGCTGCGCCAATGAATTTGACCCGCCACCCGTCAGCACCGGAAACGAAGTATCCAGTTGTACGTGGGGTAGAAGGGACTCCGCTGCTACAGATTGTCGGGCTACTCGTGGCACGTCAACCGATGGGCTTTCTCTTGTCGCCTGTAAGCCTTTCATATTGGTAGTAAGTCTTAACAACACGCGCTGGGTGAAGAGCTGAAAAACCGCAAAGGGTATACTCCGGTTGTAGGTAAGGAATAAGGATACAAGGAAGAAAGAGACGAAACGAAACGAAACGAAACATCAACTCCGTAACTCGTCGCCGAATCTTGTGCAAATTGTTGTAGATATCACGCGGTGTTGAAGAAGACAAGAAAGAGAGAAGGACGAAAAGGTAACCAAATAGAGCCCAGGAGAAGAGAATAAGAAAAATCATCAACAAAAGAAGTGAGCACGAAGCAGCGCCAGAACGCGAATCTGACGGTCATGGGGAATCGGAAAACGCATCAAAAATGCATTCAGTCGTAGTCATCACTTCGTCAAAATTTCGTCAAGTCTAGAGGTCCTTGAAATGTTCCTTCGCGTACTGTTCGCATGCCTGCAGTCATCCGAGTCAGCAGCGGGGACGTGGAACCGAGTTGGAGGAAGAGAGATGAAACCCCTGACCTTTGCCGGTTTGCCAACTTTCTGCCCGATGACTTTCCATTTGTTGGACTCATATTCCTTGATCGCGTCTCTGAGTGCTATGGACTATACAATCCTCAACATTAGGTTGAAGCAAGGGGGTTTGAGAAGTGCATGGGTTTTACCTCATCTTCAGCAAACTCGGCATAATGCATATCCTGGATGCGGCTTAGCGATAACGTTTATGCCCGTTTAAAATCCGGGACTAATGCGCGTTACCTTATACCAGTGCTTCTTCACGCTTCCCTCAGTGCGAGTGGGGAAAGTCTACGACAGACTGCAATTAACATGTGACAGTCGAGCGTGGGGATGCGACATCGAACGTACCTTGGCGATTTCGCTCCAGCTGCGACCAGCATCGCGCATCGTCTTCAGTCGTTGCTCTTCCTCGGCAGTCCATGGAGTATTTGTCCGGCCCTTCTTTCGAGGAGTGACTTCAGGCGCCCCGCCTCCATGGTCCGGCGCGAGGTCCCCCGGTGCAGTGGTGGGCATTGGCGCCGCCATGTTCGTCGTAGCTGCGGACTGAGGGGAGGCACGGCGTTTGCGTGGGTTTGAGGGAGGGATCTGAGGTTGGGGCATAGGAATGCCCTCAAACGATGGCACTGGTTGATGAAAAGGATGGATTGGTTGCTGCGCTAGCAGTTGAGTTGGAGGGTTGACAGGTGCGGATGTTTTGATACGTTTATTGGTAGGAGGGGACCTGAGCCAGAAGAAATAGAAAACAGAGAGGTGCCAGCGTTAGTGAATGAACGAGGACCAAGAGAGTAGAAAGTGGATCATGTAAATGATTGCGAGAGTATGGAAACAGATGAAAGAATCTCTTTTGCAAGTCACATGTGAAGAGAGGAACCGCCAGTCGACAAAATAAACCACAGAAAGCACATGACGAAAAGTATCTATATATAAATATATATAGGAGTAACAAAAAGAAACGAAATGGAAAAAGGAAATAAATAAAAATCAGCGGAAAATAGGCCTTTCGTTGCTTGAGCACTAAGGATGTGGGGAGGACGAGAACGAACTTACGACATGGTGGACGGTACGCAGTATTCCCAATCACGCTGCGCCGATTCATCTGTAGATACACATGCTTATGAGATTAGCAAATCTGCTTCTCAAGAAACATGCCGTGGAGATTGGCCTGTCAAGTCGAGGGAAGCGAGATTCTGGTTACACCAAACGATGACGATGACACGGGCGCATCCCACGGCGTGGCAGTAGCGCCGCGGGACAAGGAAATAGAAGAACACCAGACAGTAGGGTAGTAGAAGGGTAGTAGGCATCCAAAGAAAATATCAGAGCAAGAAGAGAAATCTCATGTTACGTGCATGTAGGTAGATGGGCGAAAGCGGTGGACATCGGGGTGGAAGGAAGTGGGAAAAAGGGCCAGAATGGATTGGAAGAGATAAAAAAGAGAGGGGTATAGAATATAAACAGGTTTAGGCACAGTCACAAGAAGACCTTTCAAGCATATTAGTAGTAGTACTAGGATACAAAGGCTGGAAATAGTACGATGGAGGAGCAGGAGGAGGAGAGGGAGGAGGAGGAGTACTGGAAGAACGATGATAAGACGATCAGGTCAGGACAAGTGGAGAATGGAGAGTAGTGGGCTTACTGGTCGAAGTTCATGATCAAGCTGATGACGAGATTTTCTCCTCGACGAGACGGACGGAAGGTAGAGGTCGGTTGAGTTACATGGAAGAGTTCAAAGGGACGAAGTAAATGGGAGGAGGTTGAATAAAAAATAAAACATGAGAGAAAGAGAGAGAGGGAAGGGAAGGGAGGCAAGGTAAGGTAGGAGGAGCGAGGGAAGAGAGAGTTGAGGAGAAGAGCCCAAGAGCAGGTAAGTCAGTAGTAACCTACCTAAGTGCGCCGTAGTCTACAGGTGAATGGATACGTAGAATGTTCGTCTTAGTAAACTAAAACCGTCCATGAGGGGAAGTTGGCATCCCGCTACCTCCGTCTTTACTTGCTTTTTCCTCGCTTCGACGTTGAGGATGAAGATTAACTTATTCCATTAAGGACTACCCGAATTGATCATACTATCTTCAGTCTGTTCGCTCTTATTCTAACCATCTCACTAGTGCCTCTCTTCTTTCATTGTTTAATGCCAACAGGAAGATCACCGAAGGAAATGATAATGATAATTACAGTGGTCTTAATAATACGAATACTAATAATAATCATAATAATCGATGGCAACAGGTAATTCTCTAGACAATCGCGCCTATTGAGCATTCAGTCCTGGCATCATTCTGCTATCTCCACGGTCCAAGCACGACGGCACTGCAGAACCCCCCATCTTCAGCATATCGTATCGATATCGATCTCCCGGGTGACGACTCCGGTCTAGACAATACTAGTCATAGTGGCGGGAACCCGTCGGTCCATAGAGATCGCAGCTCTAGGTCAACCTGGCGAGGATGCAGTGTCCAAGACTACTTAAGCCAACGAATCTGACAAGGTCCGAGAGACACCAGTGGCATCCGGTGACTGCGGCAGACCGAGTTCAATGGATAGCTTGGCGGCTAGAAGAACGAAATAAAAATGATAATAGTAATAAACACAAAATGATTATGACGGTGGAAAACGATCGTAGAAATTTACTGAATAGCTTCATACATAATAGGGGGAAAATATAAACTCCCTCAACTGAAGAAATGAAACGAAAAAGCAAAGAAGAGAGGGGGGAAATAAAAGAACAATAAAAATAAAAAGAACAGGCGGATGGAATGCGGGAAGCGGGGTAAGTCAATGGCTTCCGTCATTTCTCCCTCTCGCTTTTCCCATCGTAGACTTCTGCAGGGCTCGGACTATGCCTAGCTGTCTTTGTTATCTACTCTCCCGATCGGATCTCAAATCCAATATCGATTCGTGAAATTACCTTGTCAGTCATCTCCTACGGAGTACACCAAAGTCAAATTTATATTGAATTTGTACCCACCCATTTTCCCCACCTTAACCGTACTGAGGCGTCTACTATCTTCTTATCTAGCATCTTATTCCTTCAACATCTATCTATTGTTTTCAATCCAGTACGAGCCTCTGCATGATCTGAATACATCCATGGTTATTCCCTTATTAGGAAATCCTCTGGATGTCGAGTGGTTCTGCTCTACGTTTCGGCGAGGTCTATAAAGCTTCTATTCCGTATGTTATGTAGTAAATGTCACAATGGGTGATGCACCATATATATCTCAATTCTCAAACTACAACATTCATTAGACATCTATCAGTAGGTCCGTGGTTTTTAGAAGTCCCTTCCAAGGACCCAAGCTCGAGATTATCAAGGTCACGAAGGAAATTACAATAATGACTGTCATGGTGACTGTTCTTTACGTGATCTTTCACCTCATGCAGCAAAATATTTGGAGATAGAAGCATTAAAGTAAGAGCACCTCGTGCTGGTTATACCCAAACCTTTCCCTCTTCCCACCATAGTCTACATCCCACCCGGCATCTTTGACTACGTCAACAGCCGACTCGTAGTCACAGTCGATCCAACAGACTATCACGTTATTGTATGGAATTCCAGCACCACCAAAGCACGCGTTGACGTCATCCGCAATTCACGTGACTGGACACGCGGCCCCAGCTTCGAGTGGATCCCGTGAGCGGGAGCTCCCTTGATAGCGAGAGCTGACCTGTACGACAAGCTTCGACGAACAACCTGACCGCCCTTCAATCCTTTGGGTTGACAGTGCCAATACCGCCGGGTACTACTTAATTGACCACGTTGTCACGTTTCCATCGATATCGGCCCTTCCACCCTCTCGTTTTCCGCAAACGGAGGCCACCCGGTGTGCCTTGACCGTCTCTTGTCGGCTCTACAGTCTTCCATGGTCCTTAGTCTAGACAGGGATAGCTCAACAGCCTGTTTATAGCGTCTCCTTCAACGTTAGGAAGCCAAAGAGGCTAGTTTGCTTAGACCACTCGGTCGACTCATCATGAAGTTCACTTTCTTCCTTCAACTACTGGCCGATCTCGCCCATATCTCGTCGAAAGGCATCCTGATATGGGCCATCCATCGCAACAACAGCGCCGAAGGTACGTTGCGCTCCTGAAGAGACATAGAAGGCGGGGATTGACCCGATATTTCTTCTTCTAGGTGTTTCGCTCCTCACCCAGATTCTCTACGCCATGGTCTTTGTCACTCGGTATCTTGACTTGATTCGGCCCCGTAACTGGAAGGAGCCTTATCTTGTTTCCTTCAAGCTATTCTACATTGCATCTTCGTTCTACATTATCTATATAATGATGCGAATCTTCCCTCGGACACGCGAACGAGAACGAGCATGGAAGTTGGCCCTGGGCTCGATGGCTGTGGCCCTGGTTTTGGCTCCCATCTTGAATCCCATCTTTTACGGGCAATACCCGGATCATGTGTTCACGGAAGTAAGTTGGACAAGGAAAACTGCTTGTCTCTTGATCACCCCGACTGACCCGACGGCCTTTCTCTGTAATATGTAGATGTGCTGGAATTTCTCGATTGTGCTGGAATCCGTCTGCGTGCTTCCTCAACTCTTGCTCCTACGGCAGACGACCGTACCTACCGTGATCAACTCTTTCTACCTGCTCACGTTAGGGTCCTATCGGGCATTTTACATCTTGAAATGGCTCGTGCAGGGATTTGGTCCCGAGCACCGGTGGGACCGGATCGCAGATGTGTTCGGGGTCGTCCAGACGGCCTTTTATATCGATTTCGCTTGGGTGTATTACACGCGGCAACGGGTTAAATTGCGCAATGGCGGGGTCGTCGACTCCGAAGACTTCCGAAACAGCTGGTTGCTGAACAAGGTTTTGAACTTTAGGCAACGACGGAGTACTGACGAGGAGCAACACCTCCGGGAAGAAGAGGCCGACGACTTGAGGGGCGCGGATGGGGAAGGTCCCGGGAACAACCGCTGGGGAGCGAGAGGGATTTCTATCTCCGCGGATGACACCCTGGAGGACCACCGTCCACCACCCAAACAGCCCGGGACGCACAAAGGAAACGATAGTGAGATGGAGGGGTTTTTGGAGGAGGAGGATGATCATTCAGAGGACCATGGCGAGAACGTGTGGACGCAATCTCCGACTCGGGGTCGATAAGGCTGTGGTTCAATCCGGACATCAGTTCCGATGGCTCAATTTATCACGTATATAGAAGTTGATATTTGTCGATCGGATGTCTGACTCTGGAACGCTTTGTGGTTATTTTAAAGTTTTGTCAAATGTTCCAAATGAGATGGTCTATTCCCGCGGTGTCCCCTTTCAGAATGAATATCAATTCCAAATACTAAAAGTCCAGACGCAACGGGCCAAGCTGCCCTGGAAGTCGATCGCTCCCCTTTCGGAAAGCAGCCCTGCCGTGGCTGGTCTAAACCCAAAGCGGACAAGCCTGCGGGATGGTTCGATCATTCTGAGTCGTGGGGATGGGCGGAGTTAAGAGGATTGAGACGATTGAGAGTTCCCTGGTTGTCTAGAAGGTGAGAAAGGAGATTAGCACGATAGGCCGGAGTCTGCAGAGACAAACACAGAAAACAGAGAGAGAGAGAGAGAGAGAGAGTGTGTGTGTGTGTGCATGTATGAGAGTAAGAGTGAGAGCGAGAACACGAATGATATTAAAATTAAAAGATGCAGGCCCGTTGTTTCATGAGTTTGGCCGTGAACTTGACCGACTGCGCCTGGACATAGCCACCATAGCCATCGCAAGAGTCACTATGACAACAGAGACGGTTAACGGAAATCACCGAACCGTTTGAGGCGGACAAAGAGGGGGGGCCGTTTTCAAGGGCAGAAAAGCCTGATCGACAAGCCTCCAGCGTGCCAGTCTTGCGTCGTATCTCGGGACTTCGGCGTCGGAATGCCCACAGGCAAA
Source organism: Aspergillus ochraceus (assembly GCA_004849945.1). NCBI lineage: Eukaryota > Fungi > Ascomycota > Eurotiomycetes > Eurotiales > Aspergillaceae > Aspergillus > Aspergillus ochraceus. Next base: position 2,977,358 of record SSOS01000001.1, on the reverse strand, counting down.
GGGCGAGATCCCTCGAACCCACGTTGATTTTAGCCCGGTCGAACTCCTGGACCCAGTGACATCACGTGTTCTCCACCTGTTATTATCCTTGGTTATTCTTTTGATTATTACATGGGAGTAGAGTGTACACAGGAGTTATTAGTTCTACCTCGTGATTGTCTTGACTTTTGATCTTCGATCAGACCCTCATGGGGGCGACGACATCATAATCATCCTCCTCATCATACTTCGTCACTACACATGCATCATCATCGTAACGTTCCATTGGAAATAATTATCTGCCTTGCGGCCCTTGCATTTTCATTACTAGCAGCAGGATTGATTTCTTTTTTTTTTATTGATTTCTCAGTTCTCCCCTAATTTCCCATGCTTCAATCGTTCCTACCAGGATCAACTTTAAGCGCCTACCACCTCTCGGGACCGCCGTTGCTGACGGTCTGGAAAGTCGGAGAAAGGGGACTAAAATGCCTTGAAGATGGGGAGAGATAGCAGCTCCAGGATTTAATGCTCAGGGATTGTAGAATAGCCGTCAAGATTTAATCTGGCGCGTAACTGCTCACCTCTTTCGGGGACACGTGGCGGGGGATGGATGCAGACCACCGGTAGGAGGGCAATCCCAAGGACCTAAAGCGACTGATCGCTCGCTAGACCACGCCGTTCTGGCCCCCCTCGGTCCTTAGTTTTTGGAGGGACGTGGTCAGCTCCGGCGACTAACCAAGGCCCTAACAGACTAAACTCCCAGGTCTTTGATCCCCGAGCATCTCCCTTCTGCCCCCCCAGTCTGTCAATCCCGCTAACTGTTGAACTAGTCTGGTACAAACCCACTGCGATTTACAGCCGCAATCAACGCCGAAGCGCTTAAACAACCCGCCTTTTCCGTAGTCAATGGTCATCCTTGCCAGCTGTCTTGACAGGGGGCAGGGAGGGGGATCTAGATAGATGGCCCTTCTTGTTCTGATGTGTTGACCTTTTACTTTTTTTGTCCCCCTTTCATACGCGTTTTTCTTGGTATTATCATTATTAAATTTTCCTTTCTGGTTATTCGGTCATCGCCTATTCCGTTATGAACGGGGTCTAAAAGAAGAAGCCGAATAGAAGACCGAAAAGAAAATACAAAACAAATCAATAAAAAAAAGCCCTCTGGTTGCCATCCATCGGGGCTACTAGTACTCGTTTAGTCGTTAATCAACCTTTCCGCTTCTCAGTTCCTAGTGTCTCTCCACTTCTTGTCGTAGCGGCTAAGGTCTGGATACGTTCGTCTCTCTGTTCTGGTCCCAGTTTTAGTCGGTCCTTCTCTCGCGCCATTTTATTTTATTTTGATTATTTTAATTTTATTCTCAATTTTCTTTCCCTCGTTCCTTGACTATGTCTGTCGGGGGATTTCTTTCTCGAAGCCGTCCACTAGTTATGTCCCTTGTTTAGTAGCTTCTTGTCAGCTACAGCGCTAACCCCCGACCGTCATTTGATTTCCTAGGGATTTGGCGGGTCGCTAAGCACCAATTCCATTCCTTTGCCATGATGCTCATCCTACGGTGTCCACCCCTGGAGATCCAGAGCATTGGGACCCTTCGATTGCAGGTGCTGCCTCGCCCTCTCTTGAGTAACCGGGTGGGCCTTAGGAATGCAAAGTCTGCGCCCCCAGAGATTTGGGGGCTGATTTCTGTCCCCATGTCATGTCAAAGGATGGGTAAAATGACTCTTGCTCTAAAAAGCTAAAAAGGGCCCATCGTTAAGAATTGTAAAGCGCTTAAATGCAGGCTCATCGTCAAGTCCGCATCTTTGGTTAGTAGCAAAACTTATGCGGCACAGCAATAGTCGGCGTTATCGATTCAGACTTCTTGGAGCTTTCTAGACCTGTGAACCAGAAGAAAAAGATAAAAAAGAAAAAGAAAAAAGAAAAAAAAAAGAAAGTCAGAGCTTCATACTCCTACTATTCAACCCTGCCTCGCGAGGCAGCCCGACTTTCCTCTATTAAAGATCCCACCTACCGAGTATATATCAACCTACCACACGTCACATCCGTGGATCCTTTCATTTCTTCTTTCTTTACCTCCTTAACTATTTTCCTTTATATCAAGTTGGAAATCTTCTTCTTCCTTAAGGCTACCCATATCCTATCATCATTCTTCTTTTGGTCTACTCGGAAACTTATATGGTCCCATTTACTCCGCTCATCTGCGTCTACTCCTATCTTGTCTTTCTTGTATCACCAAGTGTTTGAGCCTTGCCAATATACTACTACCCTATACGTCAAAAACCTTCGAGTACTCGTCTTTCTATACTCTCCTCATGTATCCTCAGACTCCTTGTGGATACACAGGGCCTGTGTCGTACGGCCCTGGGGTCTCTACTCCCGGTGATGGAATGGATAACTTCTACGATATGCAACCCCAGTGGAACGGAGTAGACACTGTACGTTTTGAAATCAATGCCTTACACTGCTTTCCGAGGGGTCAGCATTGTACTAACTACTCATTGGCTTTAGTCTCCCTATGGTGGCGTTAACCACCCGTACACCTCTGCGGCAGCTTTCCAGTCTTCGGCCATCTTGACCCCCATCAGTCTCCCCGACAGCTCCTTTGCCCACGCCCGACCCAGTCCGGTGCTCAGTCACCACTCGCAAGAATACCAGTACGGCATGGCCGAGCCCGTCCCCCAACCCCACGGTTTAGGGATCACGGCACCCTTCCCCAGCGACTTCCCTCGACACATGCACGCCGGCCTCGGACATGCCCCGGACGATTCGGAGTACGGGTTCAGCGAAGGCGGCTTCTCCCCTCAACCACCCTCCGCCAAGCGGGCACGCCGCAGCCCCAAGTACATGCCACAGGGGGGTCGGGAGACCCCCGTCAGCATACTCCCTCATCCCGAGGGGCTCCAGCGTCTGGAGCAAGAGCGGCGTCAAGGACACGTCGAACCTCATTCCCATCAGCGGCCGCGGGCAGCCGGCCGTGGCCGCAGAGATCCGCAGGCCGAAGAAGAAGACGCCTTTGTTGAACGACTCCGAGAACAGAACCTGGCCTGGAAGGTCATTCGGGAGATGTTCCGGGAGAAGTTCAACAAGGATGCGTCGGAAGCACGTCTACAGATGCGGATGCTGCGCCGACGCAAGGAGCGTTTGGCTCGGTGGGATGAGAATGATGTGAGTACGTGTACCGTATCACCCATCTACAAGATTTCTATCTCTGGCAGACGGACTAACCGTTCGAGTGGTTTAGATTCAACTGCTCATAAAGGCTCGCGAGTACTGGGAGCATGAAAAGTACGAGTTGATTGCTGAGAAGGTGAGATCATAATGAGCCAAATTACATGTAAACACTCGCTGACAGGTCTGGTTCGGTTCCAGATGAGAGAATTTGGCTCCGACAAATCGTTCAGCGCCCAACAATGCGAAGCCCAATTACGGTACCTTGACGCACGGAACCGAGATCGCGGGAATGTGCCGCCGCCACGAATGACCGATCCACAGCATGCACGAAGACGAGCGATGCTGAAAGCTTCCCGAGGGACGACAAGCAACGTTACGAATCCTTAGTTTTTCCTGTTATGGTTTTCTTTTGTTTTTTTCTAATTCTTTCGACATTACCCGACTCCGAAGCCTACTCTTGGCTACCCTACTTCAATTCTTGATATTTTTCTCTTAGGGATGGTGTTATAACTTTTATTGCGCTGGGATGGAGTTCGCATGGTTAGCATTGGATTTTTTTTGTTTTGTTTATTTAGTGTTTCTCTTTTCCCTATATTGTCACGGACAGACATATACCCTTTTACGGAGCATGCATGACAAGCTGGTCACGTTATCTTGAGACTAGCTATTTATCTTTGATTTCATTCGCTTCTTCTGGACATATAAGCAACCAATCAATTCGATTCCGCAAAGTATGATTGAAATGACCTCTACCATCGTCATCGGCCGGTGTCGATCAAAGTACCGCACGGAGTACGGAGAAGTAGGTAAACTAGGTCGGTGGCATTGCCTAAGGAATCCAGCAAAAACCAGCCAATGGTAAAAATGCAATTCAATTAATTAATAATATAATAAATATACCGGCCCTATATTCATAGCTAGGCAGACACGTATGCGCCCACTTTTTTCTTGTCGTTTCGCTCATCACCCAAGCGCCCCCAATCTCCATTTCCCTACGTATACGGTATGCTTTTACTGAAGACGGACTAGGCCGGGATAGAGTAGAATGGAATGAACTAAATTAAATAACATCATTCGATATCAGGATATGACCGAGCACTACGGAGTAAAAGTGAATTAAAAATCAAAATCACAGAAAAATAATAATAAATCAAGACCCCATTCCATCCTCCCCGCCCCTCTCGATCCAGTGGCCCTAAACCACGCCGGGCATGGATAGACGCAGCGCTAAATCTATCAGCCCCAAACGAACTTAGCCGCCGCACTCCACAACAAAGAGGATTCCGATCCCTTCCCTGTCGCTTTTTGCGTTTTTGCTTTTTCTTTCTTTGCTCAGGTGGGCTGCGCTGGATGTTGAGCTCAGGCGTGAATCAAGACCAGAACTTGGTCGAACCTCTGTTATACTTTCCCTGACTCCTTTTTTTTCGGACGATGGTGGCTCGCATCTATTTGAGTTTGACGGCTACCTACTTCCGCTTGGGTGTTGAGTTGTTCAATATGTCTCATTCTTGCATACAAAGGGACGGATCGCACGGAGTTCACCGTAGGTATTCCCAATGACTAAGTAGGTATGCACGCACACGCCGTGGTACCGCCGACCGGAGGTATCGCTATCGCTTCCATTCTGCCCTACCTACAGTACACGCGCACGAGTAATCTTGTCTGCAAGTCCACCCTACCTAGCCCGGTCTAGTCGCGCCATGCAGCCAGCGTACACCATGACCATCCACGATCCCAGTCCCAACTCCCAACGGACAAGGGACTATTACCCTACAAAGTTAGCAACCAACGAGGACACCCTTGCCGTTGCGGCTGAAATATACATTCCGACCTGTCTACCCGTCTAACAGTAACCTACCGTCCAGCGAAACCCTAACCGCTGCATAAAATCCTCCGGCATATCCGTCCATGCATGCAGACAGACAGACAGACAGGGAGGCCTTCCATCCATACAGTACCCTCCCCGTAGCGCGCTGAACGACAGTGCATACGCCATACACTACCGCCGGCCCCATGCGTCGCTGTCGTTGTCGCCGTCCCCCGTCGCTAACTAACCTAACTAGTCGCCGACTCACAGTCACTAGTGCACCACCCTGATCTAGATCAAAAGTATCGGATGAGATCATCCAATCCGGACTTCACCTACCGTACTTACACCGGAGGTCGTGGACCAAGAACTAGAACTGAGGGGAAGTGGAAGGCCTTGGAGAGGGGCCGGGCGGGCCAGGCTGATAGATGTTCAGTTAGACGCAGTATGATTTGCTATTGTCCGTACTCCGTCAGTGTTTAGTTCGATAATTTGATTAGGACCACTACTCCGTAGAAGTAAGGCGCAGTGGCCAGCCGACCAGCCGGCAGCCGGCCGAAATCGATCTCGGAAGCATTCGGGTGATGGGCCTATGGAGTATGGTTTAATGGACCCTACTGACCATGTAACAGTGGTATACTACTGCTAGTAGTCGCCGTACTCCGTAGTGGCCACTGGCAGGAAGGCTGAGAGAGCCTGAGACACCTGATTTTCGGAGTACAGTCTACGTCGACTCCAAAACCCGGATATCGAAGTCTTACTTTCGACTTTCGACTTTCTTGGTTTCTACTCCAAACTACCACCTAAACTGGCTAGCTGGTCGGGTAGGGTGATGTCTTCATTTGCCGAACCTGGATCTAGTTTGTCAACGTCTTGACTCCTGATGGATGCACGAAGGAGTTCAAGCAGCAAGCCACGGATGGACTTAATTAACCTTCGCCTCTTTGTTCCTGTTTAGTGTTTAGCTGTTGTATATTTATTTTTAATTTGTAGACCTTGATTCTACTGGCTGTGAGCGTTAGAGAGAGGCCGATTCAGTGGTTAAACTTCGGAGACTAGTTGTTAGGGTGTTGTAACTAGTTATATTTTCGGTTTTTCTCATTCCTTTGACTTTACGACTGACTGTTGGATTTCGGGCACCGAAGTGGCGGTATGTAGGTATGCGTTGCTATTTCTGTCAATTGTAGACCTGATTCCAACATTCTCGACGTTTTTCCCCGTCCAGTAGTTAGAAACCTAAACCTGAGCATGCTGCACAAGACTCCAAGCACAGACGGAGTACGGACTCAACGAACCACCGCAATGGCGCAACTCCGCCCCTTCTCCGGACTCCGCGGCAGTAACTACTCAGTAGTACTCCGTATATACCTCGATAACACTAGAGGCTATCTGACAGTACGCGACGATTTTAAACGACCCTTCCTCCGTAGCCTTGGCCCTCGCCTTAAGCCAATTAGCCTTAGCCGTCGCAACGACAACCGCTATCGGCCTTGACTAGACTACTAACTACTACTAGATTATGATGCACGCATGCATTAACCGAACTACCAACTAACCTTGGCTGGAGCTCAAAGTGAGTGAGCCCTAGACAAAAAAGTCGACAGCTGCACGCCAATCGAAAATGATCTACATATTCCGTTTAAGGTATGACGGGATGTCCGTAAAAGATCGACCCGCGAATCAGCCTCTTACGTAAGGATGGGGGACTTGTTTTGTCTTTCCCGGTTAATTTCGATTTGCGAACTTGACAGGTGGACTTATGCACCGTAGGCGCAGGCAGATGCAGCTTATGGATTAAGATAGCATGGCAGAATGGAATGCCGCAACGATCGGGGATCTCCCCCGTTCCTCCGTTCTCCTACTCCGTTTCCTTGGGGGTTCGGGATTTTTTTCTGTACGTATGTATGTACCACGCAAGTAGGTCGTTTGGCAGGTATTCTACCTGAATATTACTCGATGGTCGAAACTCAAAGAGTAAGTAAACCACGGTGAGCTGATATGTAAGAGAGTGGACACTGACTCATTGTAATCTCCCCGTCCCCTGATCGGATTCTGATTTTCAGCTCGTTCATTCTCAAACTTACGAGCCGGACTGGGCTCAGGGCCATGCAAGGTCCGAAAATTGATTCAATTGAGATTTGAGACATCGTAAGACGGAGTACCCCATGCGGTAGAGATGTGATGCCATGCTTGACACGTTCCACCTTTTATTGTGTACGGAGTATTTATCTTTTCGCTAGAATTCCCACTCTCAGACCCATGAGGTACGTACTCCGTATACATTAGTCGAATCAAACCTACTGCCTAGATATGACCCCAAAATCATTAGCTAGATCGCTCGATAGATGATCAACAATCATCATCCACGGAGCACGGAGACCCCGAGTACTACACGACTCGACTGGAGTCCACTCGCCTTGGTCTTCGGCAGCGCCGTTCTCCGAAAGGTCCTACCGTCCCGTCTTACAGTGGAGGCCATGTGCTTTGTAAAGACTAGGAGAGCGTCAGAGCGAGACGGAGAATCCCTCTCGGAGATCCCCTTGACTAGTCTCGGCGCTATGGTGTTTCCTCCGAGCTTGATTTGCAGGTCGTTGATGTTTTGCAAGGGGCGGAAATGTAATTTTAGCGAGCCGGTCGGAGTTGGCGACTTGGCGGCCCGACTGCGGTGGGACCTGGTGGGTTTGGCTTATATAGCATTATTTGGAATCCGGTATCATCAATCACAGGTCCCATAACTCAGTCGGTTAGAGTGCGGAGCTAATAACTCCGAAGTCGAGAGTTCGAGCCTCTCTGGGACCAGATTTCTTTTTTGTTCCGTTTTTTTTTCGGTTTCCTTTTACTTTTTTTGGTCTTGTATAGAGGTAGATGGAGGGTTGACTTTTGTAGAACCGGGTGTCAGGGTAACTTTTTCAACGTTGTGTATACACAACTCTAATCATTATATTCGTCATCGTAAAAATCACATCGCATCTCTATTCTCCCTCAATCCGACTCCATATCTTCATCCATGACAGGGAACGTGCACAGCGCCGCAATCCCTCCAAGTCCATCCAACCTCCTACCACTCTCATGATCCGAGCTGAGAACCCGGACCTCACCCCCCTCGACATCGCGCACTCTATCCACCAACGACACCCATCGTTTCCGCTCGGTGACATCCTGAGACCGAAACAGCCGGTTCGAAATGATCAAGACGCCCCCGCCTCGGCCCACGGCGCCCTGGTCGACCGCCGACTCGACCTCGCGCGGCCCGTACGTCGCCTTGTTCGTTTCCTTGCGCAGCTGGTCGAGAAACTCGTCCATCAGCTTGGTTTCCCGTGCATATTTCGTATCCGCTAAAATGGTCTTCACGGCGGGGGACTGTAGCACCTCCGAAAGTGAGTGGAGGTATCCCGATGCCGAGTGCACGACTACTACACTAGGGAGGAGCCGTTTCAGGGCCGGCGTGGTCGTCCCCGCAATCGATTGGATGTATTTCTGGAATCCGGACGCGACGAATCCTGGCGATGCGAGCAGAATCGGCCGCACGGTCTCGTTGCTGGTGAGTGATGTCGCGCTGGTGTTAAACTCCATTTGTCGGAGGAGCGTGTCTAGCGTTACTTGAAAGAATTTCGACATTCCCTGGGAGTTCTTGTCAGTATGTCTCATTCATGTCGGAAACTCCTCAAATCCAAAATAGAACCAACCTTGTCATGATCCCCACCCCCATACCTCTTCCTCGGCACCGACATCTCGACCTTCTGCTTCAGCACCGTCTGAAACTGCCCGATGAAGCAAATATGCGCGACGCCCTCCTGCATAACGACCGCGACGGCCTCGGCCCTCCGATTACCGCCCTCATCCACCGCCTCCTTGAGCATCTGCACGGCGATACTATCCCAGCCGACGCCCTCGCCATCGGCCCCGACCTCCTTCTCCAGCGTGAAGTTGCGATTCAACTCGAGGTCCAGCGTGTGGTGCTGGCCGATCTTCGTGTGCTGCGTCTCGTTGACGATCTGTCCGCTCACGTGCAGCTGCGAGCTCTGCGGGTCGAAGTCCAGCCCCTTGACGCGGATCTCGAGCGTTAGGTGCACGCGCGCGGAGCTCGTCGAGCCCGTCTCTTGGGTTGTCGTGACGCGGCGGATGGCGCTGGCGCGGAGGAGGTCGCCGGGTCGGATGAGGTTGTAGGCGTGCCACTGTGCTCGTTAGTATGTGGTTCTAGTTTTTTCTTTCTTCTTTCTATCTTTCTGTTTCTTTCTGGATTGCGAAGGGATAGGTACCATGTCTTCCGGCTCCTCAGGGCACAGGGTCACCGTGCCAGAGCCATTGAGCTCGATTTTGTTCTTGACCAAGCGCATATTGTGCAGATGCGATATCACCAAGTATGGGAGAGAGAACGAGGGAGATCTGCTGTTCAACTAGACACGGAGGAATCTAGCTGTCGATGCGGGGTCTTTTTTCGCCGGCAGTGTTCGTGATCAATCCTTTACTCGGGATCTCGGAAATGCAGAGTCTGTGCGCGCGAGTTGACCAATAATCTGAGTGGTCGAGGATGTTCCAATACTCAAGAAAATACTGACGACAGTCGGGAATCCGCACCAAACATCAACGGACCAGAAAAACCGAGTCAGAGACCGACGTCAGCGAAGGCGGGCTTCTGCCCTGATGGCCTCAGGCAAACATGTGCGGGACGAGCCCGAACAGGATTAGCGTAAATTTGCAGCTTCATTATCGATAAGCTGCTTCTGCATGGCCGAAGAGCTTCAACTTCAACTACCTGAGGAGGTACTTCTGCCTCTTGATCAATTCTGAAACTTTGATCTGCTCGAGTCTTATACGATGTACTACATCTGCAGGATCTACTCTGCTTAATGCCTGACCTGACATCACGCCGGCCGGCACACTCAGAGTCCGAGAGTCGGCCTTCCAGTTGCCTGCAGAAACCATCTAGGAAGAGCCCCACGTTGATCAACTCCACCGCGAGTTTCGTCACTCGTCGGCATGACGGGTTGGAGAAGCGAACTGCGGAAGTGGAACGAAATGAAAGCGGTCAGAAAATTTGGTTGGAGAATGGGGGACGAGGGATGAAAAAAAGAGGGGATGATAAAATAGGAATGCGCCATTTTACAATCTTCTTCCGGTTGAACTTCTGCTTGACAACACTCTTCTTCCCCCCTTGATTCAATTCCTTCCTTATCTGATCTTTCGATCTTATCGAGGTGGAATATCCTCTTGTCGACGACATCATGGCCCCGCTTACGCTGCAGTCCACCCAGAAGATGGTATCGGGATATGAGATCCCGGTTGTTGGGTTCGGTGTGAGTATCGCATTTATAGATTGAGGAAAACTCAACCGCAAGCTCACAGTCTTTCTAGGTTTACCAAACGTACGTCTTCCTAATGCGCAGGTAGTGGATTCTCTTATCTGACCACGCGTAGCCCTCCGGATGTTACGGAGAAGGTGACACTGAAGGCCCTGGAGACCGGATACCGCCACGTTAGTGTGACTTTGCGAAGCTTGGTGTGGACTTCACATTGACATCCTACCCATCAAGGTCGACAGCGCCAAGTACTACGAGAACGAAGCCCAATGTGTCGATGCTATCAGGAAATCCGGCGTCGATCGGTCCCAGGTCTTCTACACGACCAAGGTCCCCGCCACTCACATGTCGTATGAGAAGGCTAAGGAGGCGATCGAGGCCAGTCTTGCGGATGCTGCTGGCATTGAATACATTGATCTGTACGTTTGACCTTGGATCTCCTGTGTCGAACTAGTCAGGTTGGAGAGAAGTTAATGGTGTATCAGGGTACTACTCCACGCCCCCTACGGCGGCAAGGAAGGTCGACTGGGTGCGTGGCGCGCCCTCGTGGAGGCCCAGCAGACCGGCAAGATTCGCTCCATCGGCGTCTCGAACTACGGCATCCACCACCTGAACGAGCTGGAAGAGTACATCAACAGCGGCGTGGGCGGACAGATCTCTGTTGGCCAGTACGAGATCCACCCGTGGTGCACGAGAGAGGATATCGTGGCCTGGCTGAAGAAGCGCAACGTCGTGGTCGAGGCCTACTCGCCTCTGGTGCAGGCGACGCGCATGAAGGAGTCGATCCTGCAGCGCCTGGTCCGGAAGCATAACAAGTCTGGAGCGCAGATCCTGATCCGTTGGAGTTTGCAGAAGGTTTGTCATTTCCTTGTATACGGAGTACAGCACCGACAGTACTGACAATTTGTAGGGCTATGTCCCCCTTCCCAAGTCGGTGACCGACTCCCGCATCATCGAGAACTCGCAGGTGTTTGATTTCGAACTGACCCAGGAAGACATGGACACTTTGAAGACGAGCGCCTACGCGCCTGTCTGCTGGGACCCAGCCCGCGATTCCCGTCTGTAGACAAAGGACGATTAATGAGTGACATGGGTCAGATGGCGATAGCGACCGTGTGAAGTCACAAAACCCCTCCAATAGAACATAGAAATAAACATTAGAATACCCACCCTCCATTCACGGATCCTCCCAGGAAGGAAGCATGCAGGACGGAGCCCTCCTCCGGCGGTGATCATCCGCCTCGGTGTAACGTACCGCCGCCGGCCAGGCACAAGGCAGCTGCAAGCTTAACCAACCTTTACCTGCCTGAACGACTTATCAACCGGAACATTTCCAAACAAACCTCAAAATTACGCACAGCCTGCATCTCTTATTTATCTGGCTCCTACCAATGTGAAATCACAGACTGTCATGTTCCCCACGACGCGTTCCTTCGACCTCCAAACGCCAATGTCCGTCCCCGGATAGGATAGTTAATTAACAGTTAACTACGGTGCCAAATCCAAAGGACTCAAACCATTCCCTCCCGCTCAGCAATCCAGAATCGAAACGACCTTCTCTCTGGTCCTCGATCTAGACCTCGACCTAGCCATCAAGACCTCTCTCCCTCCGGACCAACCAACCCAAACTCCCCCCAAAGAAAAGAAAGAAAAATGCCCTCCCCCAAACGCATCGTCCTCGAAAAATCCCGCACCGTCCGCCGCCGCTACCAACGCAGCAACAAACGCCTCGAGTTCTCAGCGTCCCAGATCGCGCGCATCGAGCGAGAAGAAGCGCGCGAGAAGCGCGCCAAGCAGCTCCGCGATCGCGAGAAGAAACGCATCGCCAATAAGAAGAAGAAGGCGGAGAAAGAGGCTGCGGAGCGCGAAGAACGGAGGAAACGGGGTTCTGGCGGGTTACTGGCCGAACAGTGTGCGGAGCCGGTGCCGAGTAGTCAGCCTTTGTTGAGCAGGTTTTTGACGAAGAAGACTACGTCGGCGCCGGTGGAGGCAGAGAGGCAGGGGGAAGGCGAGGGGGATTCTACTTCTGCTCTGGGAGAGGAGGCGGGGGATGATGAGGATGAGGATACAGAGGGAGCAGAGGTTGAGTCCTCTCGGGGCAGTTTGGAGAAGAGGGAGAGCCTTGAGGAGTTTGTGGAGCTTGGAGAGGAGGACGAGAGCTTTCTGGCAGATCTGGATGATTTAGAAGATTTTGAAGATCTGGATGGTTCGTCGGACGATACGATCATCGGAGAGCTTGAGAATGGACTCTTGCAGGATGGAACAGAAGCTACGAAGGATACTGGGATTGGTGATATCCGCAAAAGCCCGCGGGAGAAAGACGACGACGAATTCTCCGACTGTTCGATATTCTACGACGAGGATCTCATCAAAGAAGCGGATTGTATGGCAACTACTGCACGCCAACCCCGGCCAAAAGAGCCGTCGGATAAACCGGTTCCCGTCGGATTGCCCGTGGGGGACTCGTTCCAGGACGATACGGCGGACTTGCTAGAGGAATTTGCGCATGAAATCCATGAATTTGACACGGATGATGAGTTTGAGCGGGAGTTGGTGCAGTTGGATGCCGATTGACCGACTTCGTGTCCAAGGAATTCTATTTCGAAGCTATCCGAACGCGCGGGTCCTCCGTCGGTTCGGATGGCGGCTTTGCCCCTCGTCGGCTCGGGCGGTGATAAGCTGGGGCTTCCCCGCTTGATGGCAACGCCCGGTGTTCCGATGGTACGATCATGGAAGAAATGCGGTGTGATTATCTCGATTAAGATTGGGGCTGTTGAATGGAAAGAGAAACGGATGAAGGTCCTGGTCGGGATAATTTGGTGCGGGCGGCAATGACGTCGGCAACGCATTGCTCCAGATCTGATAGTCTCGGAGGTCCGATATTTAGCTCCTCTACACCCAAGCCTCCACTCGACCCTCTCCGTTGACGACTTCAACCCCAACTCGACAGGTTTAGTCAAAATGCCTTACCTCACCGTCAACGATCACCAGCTTCATTATGCCGACTCGCACCCCGACGGTGCCCCCGCTAATGGCCTGACTTTTGTCTTTATCCACGGCCTGGGTTCATCGCAGAACTACTATTTCCCCGTCATCCCTCACCTCGCAAGCCATCGCTGCGTCACGTTAGACACGTATGGCGCTGCCCGCTCGACCTACACCGGCCAACCGGTGTCGATTGCCTCCATCGCCTCGGATGTCGTCGCCGTGCTGGACGCATTGCACACCCCGCAAGCCGTGGTGGTAGGCCACTCGATGGGCGGACTGGTCGTGACCCTGTTGGGCGCTCAATATGCGGATCGCATCAAGGGCGTCGTGGCTATCGGCCCAACCCATCCGACCGAGGCCCTGGCGACCGGAATGCGCAAGAGATACGAAACCGTCTCAGCCTGTACTGTCCCTCTCATCTCAGGACCATGAATGAAAGTTAACCCTCATGCAGCCGGAATGGAACCCATGGCCAACTCGATCCCCGACGCAGCAACCGGCACGCAGTGCTCGGCTCTCACGAAGTCCTTCATCCGCGAGCTCCTCCTCGGCCAGAACCCTCAGGGCTATGCCGCTCTCTGCCAGGCTATCGTCACGGCGCCGTCGATCGTCTATCCTGCCGTCACGGCTCCGTTCCTGCTGATTGCCGGCGAGGAAGACAAGTCTGCGTCGATGGAGGGGTGTCAACATATCTTTGATCGCGTGTCCAGTGCGAACAAGAAGATGGAGGTGCTGCAGAACGTGGGCCATTGGCACTGTCTTGAGGCGCCGGATCAGGTGGGCAAAGCTATTGCTTCGTTTGTAAATGGTTTGTAGTGTTGGTTAGGGGATGACTGTGTATTGCCAGGATCGTTTGGTTTTAGAGATGTAGCTGATACTTGGATATCATTTGGTTTTACCATGACCTCGCTGCATTGGACCAAGTCCATAAGCAATTGATGATGATAAAATTGTATATAGTCAACATAACATTGATGATTTGTCTCATTCAAAACCACCCCTAGCTATTCATTCCATGAAAAGAACTTAAACAGAAATGAAATGAAATGAAATGAACTCCGCTATCAGTGGCACCTTCCCTCAACAGAAAGTAAGATACAAAAAAAAACCCCCTATACAAGATGAATGAACCCTACATATATACAAACCCTTCTTCCTAACCAACCTTAAGCACCATTCATCTGTCTCTGTTCCTGGTTCTATTTCCGCTCCTCACTCGGCACCAACTTCACATCATAATTCAACTCAAGACCCGCCTGGGGGTCATCCTTGCGCTCGACAAAGTCCACCACAAGGGAGTCTTTGACCGCGAACACGGAGTCGTTGGTCAGGTAAGGGTCTTTGCGGTCGAAGATCTGTGTTGTGAGGGGTTTGTAGTTGTCGTATGTTGCCTTTGTCTTTGTTAGTTCTGTTGTTGTTTGGGGAGGGGGATGGGCTAGGAAGGGGGTTTGGGTAGGTGGGTTGATTGGGGAGGGATGTCATACAATGATGTGGATATGAGCCGGTCGGAAGGGATGCCTGTCCATCAGTTTGAGTAGTTTTCCGGCGGGTCCTGTATCAGATCATATCTCATTAGCATATACTCTCCACCACCATCTCCTCCTCCTCCTCCTCCTCCAGCAGCAGAGAAAGAAGAGAAGACATAGCAAAGGCACGAAGAGGGATAGACCCACCATCGTCAGGAACCGGATACGGCGTCGGCCTCAAACAATAAAACCAATACCGTCCCTCTTCATCCGTCCGAAACTTCCCCCGCAGATTAAACTCCTCCTGCTCTGGATCCTGCTGCTCATACAGCCCGTTCGTCGACGCCTGCCACACCTCGACGGTCGCGCCGACCAGCGGCGTCTTGGTCTCGAAGTCGACGACCCGCCCGTGCATGAAGACCATCTCGCCTTCGCCGGCGGGGACGGGCATCGTGAGGATGTTCGCGCCGTTGAGTCGGTAGGGCGTGTCTGCGCGGAAAAAGGGGCCGAGGATGGCGGTCGCGGTGGGTGTGTCTGTGGCTTCGGAGGCGAGTTTGAATGTGATTTCATCGACTAATCTATTTTCATTTCATTTTGTTAGAGAGATAAGGTGGGTGGGCTAGGGGACGTACGATTCCAATCCGATCACATCGCAAACTAACTGTCCCTCGTTGCGCTTGTCGTTGCTCATCTGTCCGGCCCAGTTCATGAGCTGCACGCCGGCCATCCACTCGTCGACGGTCAGTTCGTTCTCGCGCGCAAAGTCGTGCACGTGGCGGATGAGACTGGCCATGAGGCCGCGGAACCGGGGGGTGGCATTGGGGCCGATGGCGTTGACGACGTTGTCGGTGAAATTGGGATCGAAGCGATGGGTGGCCATTCTGTTCTTTTCTGTACAGACTATCGAGGAGTAAAGAAGTATGAAGGGTAGTCGTAGGCAGGTGGAGAAGTATAGACGAAGCAAGGAGGGAAGTCAATCGACGAAAGGAAGTTAAAGTATGAATGAAGTTAAAAAAAAAGTAAGCAGGAAACTCAAAACGTCAACCACCAGGTCATGCCCCCCAGGACTGATCCGTTCTTTATATTCGATCTGCCACGACGGATGCCAATGATTGGAAATGCGAGGCTTCCGGACGGCTATCCCCGCAAACAGTTCGTTCTGCAGTCAGTCGGAAGCTCCCCTCGTGCCGTCATGCAATGACGATCCGATCGGCTCTTCCGATTTCCCCGCAGTCCGTCGGATGTCGGATGGAGGGGAGGGTAAGGGTTTCACTTTCTGGTTGAGTTTTGTACTCCGTTAGTTTGACTTGCTTCTGTACCACCACCCACGGTTCTCCGAATCAAGTCGCTTGTCAAGTCAACCTGGTGCCGATGCGTACTCTGAGTGGAGTGAATGGGTGGGAGGACAGACTTTCATGATGCAACCCTGTCCCTGTGTGCCGCGATCGTTGAGATCATGAGACCATGGGATCTAGATGAAGGTAACGCAGGCTGGCTCTTTATCGAAGAGAAGACGGGGGGTCTTTATCCAGGATCGGAGCAGATCACATGCTTGAATATAGTTAACTAGTTAGTTATGCATGTATTGTCTGAGTCATCTCTGTGCACAAATAGCTTTAACATAAATTATGCTAAACCACCCCCCTCTGTCACTCCCTTCCTTCAAGATAACTACAGTGATTATAATTCCAGCCTCGGCTATAGCATGCACCGTACAGAATAGAGATGAATCCCTCCGCCTAATCCAGCAAAAGCACCTGAAACCGCTAGTCCACATTCATTCCGGATCTGCCATCCGCCAGTTAGAGGCCGTTAGTTCAGGGGGAATGAACTCCCCGGCTTCAGTCGACATGTTCTAGACTCGTCGTCAAGTCTTCAGTTGATTGTGCTGGTGGGGGATGTGGATGATTGATAATCAAACAGAGTGCTGACGGCTGCTTCTTCTTCTCTTCGGAGTTGACATGTCAGATCTGGTGTCTTGTGTGTTCACCTATGCCTGTGCATGCAGGAGAATGTGGATTGTAGGATTCGGAGATTTTGTCAAACATGACCAACAAACAAGCCGGCAAATAGATAGAGGGATAGGAAGAAAGGCACTACGGTGTAGACAGTGAAAGCAAACGGTGAAATCATCCGACCTACGAATTTACTCTAGTTACAGAGTTGTTCTTCTACTAGTATTGCAGATGTATAGAGTACGCTGTACAGAGACTCCATCTTCTTGTCGAATCCCACAACCCTCATCGCGTCTCTGTTATCTCAAAACGAACACAGAGATATTCATAGATGAACCCCCAATACACCTCCCTCTACGGAGTATATCACCCACCTCATCGCTAAACTGCACGATAACCCTTCGACAAAAGTGAATCCCAGAGAAATACAAGAGACCCTGAATGACTCATCTATTAGACAGTGACTAACTAGTTAGTTAAAGTCCACAAAGAAAGATTTCACGCGTTTAAAAGCGGCCGCGCAATACTCCTTGCCTTGTCTGCTAGTGCAATTATTTCAGCGACGCAGACAGTCACTAGTTAGTACACCAGGGCGGTTAACTAAACCATTAGACTCGAGTGACTCGAGCAAGTAGAACAGGGTCCGTAGGATACGTATTCACCACCCGGCGATTAAAATTAAAGGATACGATCAGCACGCTGACTTGCTTATTGCCAAAAGTACTGTTCTTCGGATGCTACATGAATGTCTTAACCTAGTTACTTGCCCTTGCCCTATCTAGGTATCTCAGACGGATACCCACCAGACAGAAGTACTGTACGTAGTTACATGTATACGGTGGACTCTCGGTGAGGGAAGCTGATGCATCGCTTTTGCTACACTCTACTGTCTCGTTTACACCTACATTAGCTACCTACTCATCTATCCACTTGTAATTCCAAATTCCAAATTCAAAATCTAGTCTTCCTACCCTACAATAAGCACCGCCATGGTCACGTCGCATCACCATCCCGACCTGACACCAGCCAGGAAAAAGAAAAGAAAAGAAAGAAAAGTTACATCCGTATTTTAAGCGAGCCAGCCACAACCAGCCCGTCCGGACAGGGCTGAATGCACGAGTTCAGAAAGGTAATCACACATACCTAACTGGGCAGCCAAGTAATACTTCGTGCGACATGACAGTGAATGAGTGAGTGACACAAAGCCGACCCGGTCAACCACTCAGCCACATTTCTTTCCCACGTCCATTTTGGAAGATGTACTGTACATACTTGGGCTGTTTGGAGATTTACTTGGAAATGTTCAGGGTAGTATAGTCCATCTCAAGGGGGCAGAGCAGCAAGGAAGTAACTAAGATTGACAAAGAAACCAACATCACCAGACCAGACTCGCACAGCCTCGATTAAATATAGAATCGATGAATAAAATAGATAGAGTGGAACTGAAGTGGTATCGATACGCTAGACGCTCTATTGACTTCACAATGCCGGCTTTGCCTGCCTCGCTTGTCCTATGCCGACCCGATCTGTTCTGTTCCTTGAATATCCATGCAGTATGTACACACAACGCTCCAGAACAGACCGGTCTGCCGCACAAGTCGATGAATGATATTATATGATATGAATTGTAAAAAGAAAGTCAAGAAATAGAGTAGAATGAGAGAATAAGAAGTTAAGATGTGAAAAAGGTGGGAAAAAAAAAGAGATAATAAGATAAACGAAGGGGGAATAGTGTTTAACCAAAATAAACAAAAATTCTTTTCATCTCCAGCTCAGATCAGACCTGCTCAGGTTGAAAGACCCCCAGGTCCTAATCATACTCCGTCTCTATTCGAGTTGAGTCGCCTTTTCTCGACACGCCGCCGGCGTGAACCCGTTGCCTACTTTTCCCGCGATGATGCGCCATCGATCGTTCTCGTACTCTTGCATGGCGCGGTGGAGTCGTTGGACCTGAGCCATAACCATTAGTTTAGATGTCAAAGATAAAGCCCGAAAGCAAAGGAACGTTCCACTTCATCCCGGGGAGCATACCATCTCGTCACTCCATGCCACATCCTTCGCCTTCAACTTCGTACAGTACCGCACCTGCAACGTTCCGCTCGTTCGACCGGGAAAGAAATCCGCGATTTGCTTCCACGTCAGGTCCTTGTTCTCCTTCAGCTCCACCAGCAGGGCGTCTTCCTCGGGCGTGAATTTCAATTTCGGTCCGCGCGGCCGCGGCGCCGGGTCGGGCATGCCGGGCTGGCCCACCACGCTGGGCGGTCCCGTCGGCACCGGCGATGATTCCACGTTCATACCGTGACGCTGCGGGTCGCGCAGCGAGGCGTGCGGCGGCAGTCGATGGTGATGGTGATGATGCGGCAGGGCCACCGAGTCCGGGTGTCCGACGAAATCGTGCCCGCTAGTTGCCGCCGCCGCGGCAGCTGCGGCCAATTGGTGTTGATGGTGGTGGTTCGGGTGCAGAGGGCGATGGGCAGATTCGGCGCCGTGCACGGAGAACAGCATCTCTGGCGAATGCGGGCTTTGGACCGGGGTGGCATCGGGGGCGAGAACGGACATCTGTGGCCTGATTGCATGATGCTCGGCGTCTCCGTCGCCTCCGCTTCCGCCGCCGCCACTACCATCCTCCGTCTCGGAATGCAGTCGCTTTTTGCCTCGTTGATGTTGCTGGTGCTGGTGTTGCTGCTGGTGCTGCTGATGAACGGGGGACAGTTCAAAACTGGACGAAGGCGTCGTATAGTGAACGGGTAACTGCCGCGGAGGCAGCATTTGCGTCGGCGTAAGAACGACGGGCTGCGGGATATCATGCACGGAGGGTTGGTGACTGGCGGCGGGAAGGACGGTCGCACTTGCATGATGTTGCTCAAATGCCGAGTTGTGCGAGCTCCTCTGCTGGAAGGGAGACTCTGCCTGCTTGGGATGTTGAAGATGTGGCGGGTGCGGCTGATAGACGAGGGTGCCTTCCTGCTCCTCCTGCTTGCAGTGGGCATGTTGAGCGTAGTCAATGGCATAGTCTCTATACGGATCCGCCAGCGTCGCGGACATACATCGGCGCCGCTAGAGCCTGAAAGCCCTGGCAGGCTACCCAATTGCTAGGAAGGTCGAAGTAATTCGAGAAAAAGGAGGGGAGGGGGGGAGGTGAAGATGAGCACCGAAAGAAAGCTCCTGCAATGTAAATCGCCTGAATCAAAGATTTAGCTGATCAAATCTCGACAGTGCTCAAGCCGTTGTGGTTCTATGTAGGTGAAAGAGCATCCAATTGCGTAGCCATATACCGAATACAACCCTCATGCGCGATCGAACCGTTCGCGAGGGCTCAGGTATATAATCATATAATATCCGAGTGATATAACAGAAACCAATTTAATCCCAAGGGGAGAAATGAGCTGTTTTCACGAGTCAGCAAATCACGAGGTGTCTTGTCAGCCGGTGGCGACAACGCTAGAGAATCGAAACGAAGGTGATCGTACAATTCCACAGCACCGAAATGAACATGAGACGATAGAAGAGAGGGAAGAGAGGGGGGAACATGCGATTGAAAAGGCGACACATTGGTCTTGAGCTGAAAGGGGATGGAGAGGGAGAGGGAGAGGGAGAGGGAGGGATGTGACAGGCTTTAGCACTTCCAAAAATACCGTTCTTCTTCACCAGGAACTAAAATTAAATCCAAGGTGTACGCGGAGTATCAGAGGACTGACATGGGCAGAAAAAAAAAAGAAAAAAAAAAGAAAAGGAACGAACTTTAGGCAGATCTCAGCAGTCAAAGCCTCGATGGATGCCGCTTATCCCCCCACTCAGAACCCAAAGAAATTAGAACACCTAGAAGGTTAGTTGAAAAATGAAGATTAAAAATCAACACGATCTTAGACGCGTGAGAAATCGAATTTCAGCTGGTAGAGGGTACAAATCCAGACCAGACGGGGCGGAAGTAAGTGAACTCGATAGCGGACTTCTATGTAGAAATTAAAACCGCGACAGTCATCGGCTGCAGCATATATAAGTCCAGATGACGGAAACAATGGGTTTAGGAAGTGCAAATAGAGATATGATTGAGTTTGGGGCAAAATCAGTTCGGAGATATAGAATTAGAGGCGGATTCAGGACGTTGCATGCGGGTAAATTCAAAAAGGAAAAATCGGAGAGGATCAACTAGAATAAGATAAAATAAAATCAAAAAGGGACGGACACAAGGACAGGAAGAAGAGAGAAGGGCAATTAAAAAAAATCCCCCATTTGACAGATCTGCGTTCCAGTCAAGCTTAGCTTGCAGACGAGGGAGGAAACTGGAAAGGAAGAAGAAGAACGGGCGAGGCACAGTACAACTCACAACGGCCATCTTTCTCTGTCATCCAGTTCAGCCGGTCTGGCATGGCCAACTTGCCAAGGCATGGCAACCGTCGTGGAGCATTAAAAAACAGATAGGGCAGCATGAAACAAACACTAGCCAGACTAGCAGCAAAGAGAACAAAGAGAAGGTCCGAAGGAGCCAGATGACGGGGCATCATTTGCCAGCTTCCCTTTGACACCATCCATGATCAACACCGACGCACGCACACTCTCTGACCAGAACGGAGTACACAAATAAAAATAAAAGCGGGGAGAAATCCCAAGGCCAGGTAACTTATTGGATACGAACGAGTGGACGGTGGATTCATATCCATTTTCTGTTCGGATCAAAGGAAGCCTCTTTCTCTCATTCTCTCTCTCTCTCTCTCTCTCTCTCTCTCTCTCTCTCTCTCTCTCTCTCTCTCTCTCCATCAAACATGTTACCTCTGTCGGTCTGTCGGTCTGTCCTCTTTCTTTCTGGCTTAGGAATCAGACAGACGGCAGCATAGCCAAAAGCACAAGCAAGCATCCAATCCAGTCCAGTCCGCCCTCCGTCCCAGCCGGGATAGGTAGAAAGAGACAGCACTAGACTCAAGAGGAGGAGACTAACGGAGGTCCCCTGTCAGCAAGCCTTGTCGTCGCAGCAACTCCACTTAGGAAGCCACGCCAATGGTTGGAAGGGTAGGTAAGACAATCCACGAGGGATGCGATAGAATTTCTCGACCTCCGTGTGAGCGGGACCGTGCTAAAGTGCTGAGTTCTGCTAACGGTCTCCCGCTGACTCGACGGAGCGAGAACCCTGGAACGGAGTCGATAGGCATGCAACTGCAAGTTTGGTGGCGCCTTCAGCTAGAGGTCGACACTTGACCGGCTGTCATATCCAGCAGATCCCCCATGAGTTTTTTATTTTGATTTGCTTTGCTGTGCTTTAATTTGGTTCGCTTTGATTTGATTTGATTTGATTTCGGTTTGTTTGGATGGTTGACGTTGTTGTTCTGGGCCCCCTCTCTTTCCCATCCCCCCAGTCTGTTTAATTTCCCTTCAATTTCATTTTCCATTGAAAAGCTCATCATAATTATCTCTCTCATGGATACGGAGTCATCTCATCCGAGGGGAGCAAGTAAAAGGAACTAAGAGGGGCAGGACGAGGGGAGGAAGGAAGTCCCCTGATTTGATTATGGAGCCAAAAGACGATGAGGCCGTGCGACAGCCTAGGTGCCTGGGTGCCTGGGTGCCTGGGTGCCTGATGACCCTTCGTTATAACTACTCGGGCCAACCTTATTCTTTCTTTCACCTCCGTGTATCGTTCCCTGTTTTATATTAGTATGGAACTCAATCTAAATTAGATGAGTTCCTTGGAAGTGAGCATCATATCAGAAACCAGAAAAGAATAATCAAAACGGTCGGACCAGTTCAGTTCCCTCCCCCGAGTTACCGTAAGTTTACTAACTAAGCGCCCGCCAGAGAAAGCACAGCCCGGAAGAAACAGAAGAAAATGAACAAAAAGGCAGAAAAAAAAAAAAGACCCCCTCTCACTAGTTCCAAATCTAGTCTCCGAGCTAGAAGCCTCATCTTTTAAGAATGCAAAATCAAACCCACGGCCACGCGGGCCATGAGGAGCTTATAGTTCATTTCCTAAATCCTACGAGGTTTAGCCTGCCCGCCATACGTAAGACTCGCGATGGCAAAGTCCGGTCCAGAACGGAGTCGACTAGAACCGACCAGGGAAACGCAGATTTCCGTTGCCTCCGTACGGAGATATCGAGATCGTTGCAAAGTTGGAGCCCAAACTCCTCCCCAGTTTGAGGAAGGGGGGAAGGTGGTGGCGCCGACAACCAGCCCGACATGATTTATTTGCTTTTTGACCTGGTGGCATTTTGGACATTTGGCTTTTTCTAGCAAAGAACTAAAGAGGACGAGGCACTGGTGAAACAGTTTAACCCTGTCCTTGGGCATCGCTGGTTGGCTGTGCCCAGGGTTTTCCAGGGATTCACCGCGGAACAGACCGGATCTGTGGAAAGAAAAGGGCTCTGCGTTCTGTCGTCGGTCTTCCATTTCTCTTCTGTACTCCAGAGTAGAGACAGACGGAGGCTTGACAGGATGATATCTGGCCGATGCGAGTGGAGACCTGTGGTGCCACTTCATGACGTGACGGGCGACCCCTGGACTCCACCGCGGCAATTTCAGGAGATTTCGTTCTTCGATTTCTGATTAACATCATTTCACTTGAACGTCATTCCAATCGATTCATATTAAAGCCGTAATGAAACAGAGGGGAAAATCAAATAAGTAATTTAACATCATTTGTGACAGGGAGACCATTAAAGAGAAAAAGAAAAAAATACATCGTGAAATGAAGAGAAAATAGGATGAACCACCAATGCAACGCCCATAAAATAACCACTTGCTTCTTTTACATCGTCCTTTTCGTTTTCTATTATTTTCGCTCCTCTTCTCCGTAAGGACAGCCCCCCAATCTAAGCAAAGTTATCCGTCCGATCCACCCAGATATCCTCCAGCTCGGCGAAGTTCTGGAAGTGCAGCGGTCGGTGCTGATCGTCGTAGAATCTCAGGGGCGTGTCGATCTTGACGTAAACCGGCCGCTTCTCGACGCTACCAAAGGAGCTGCCCATGAAACTATAGTTCCATACGTTGTCCTCCGGCACCAGGAAGTATCCGCGGATCTTGTCACTCAGCAGCAGCTGGCACTTCTCGCCCATGCTGGTCGAGAACCCTTGCGGCTGGTCCGACGTCGTATCCTTGTTCTCCGCTCCCCACTTGTACCCTTGTGGCGTCAGCCCCCACGCTGCCAGCGACACAGATCCCGGCGTGAACGACACCGTCATCGTCACCGTCTTCTTGTCCCACGATGGGTGCTCGTTCATAAGTCGCGCGTGGTGCGTCACATCCGCCGCCGTCATGTACGGCGGCTCGTTGCCCGAGATCGTGTGGATCACTCCCAGCGGCTCGAGGTTCTTGAGGTAGTCGTGCTGCGGCAGTTGGTGCGACAGCTGCACCTCGCGCGTGTTACCCACCTGCGGGATCATCACGATCGTGCGCACCTCCTTCACCTGCTCGTTGTCCGGCGGCGAGCTGCCGTACAGGTATCCTGCCACCTGCACCCGAAGATCCGCGATTGTGATGAAACGCTTGAGGATGTTCTTCGGCATAATGTACGTGTAGCCCTCGTCGCGGATCTCGTCCGACGAGATGTAGATGTTGTTGGCACGCGTGCGGAGGTTGGACGTGGCGATGGCTCGCGTACGCCACTCGGTCTTCGACGCGAACGACTGCTGCTCGTACTGCGACGTGGTCGTCACGATGATGTCTTCGCCACGCACGTTCTGCGTCTTCGTCGTCACGGCCGTGAGCTGCTTTTGCTCCTCCTGCTGCTTCTCGATCTCCGCCGCCTGCTGTCGCTGCAGGGACGGCGCGCTGATCTCCATACCCAAGATGATGTCTCGCACTTCGCTGCTGGTCAGACTCTGCACGTTGACATTGTTCTTCTTGCCGTAGTCGTTCAGGATCAGGTCACGCAACTGCACTTCGACCTTGATCCAGTCCTCGTCCGAAAGCGTGGGCCAGATGTGGTGCTCCTGCGTGATGACCGTCTTGTCGGGCCGGAGGATGATCTTGGCCTTGTCAATGTTCACGTGCAGCGCTCGCAGGATGAGGATCAGTCGGGAGAAGGCCGTGTAGGGTGAGATGGACTTCAGCCATTCATCGTACAGATTGAACAGAACCATCTGCGGCTCGGTCGCGCGCAGGATCATATCGGCGAGCTTCTCAACCTTCATGGCAGCCTGGAAGGGCAGCTGAAGTTCGGAGGCACGGATCGAAATGTTGGGGAAGTCCAGAAGATGGACCTCGAGAGGATCCAAAAGACCCTTTCGAGTGACGATCAGCTGCTTGGGCTGTTCTTCCACCGGCAGCGACCGGATCAGCGCCGCCACTTCTTCTGCCGTCTTCCATTTCGCCAACTGACCTAGACGTTTCTGTCCGGCCCAGACACTGGTGTGGATAATCTTCAGGAACAACTGGCCAGTTCGCGGGTTGAAGATAAAGATGGCTCCGTTGATGGGCTTGGTCGTCAGGTTACCTTCGAAGGTCTTGTGGATGGTGACACGGTAGACATTGGTATCGTCAATGAACAGCTGAATCTGCGGACTGAAAAGCTCCGAGTAGTTCTGCGAGTTGAGGAACTCCTGGTTGCTCTCCGAAGCGTACAGCTGCAGACCCTTGCGGATACGTTCTCTCAGAACGTACAAAGCGGGGTTGGCCTTCATAATCTTGGCCATAGCCTGCTGCACCAGTGTCTTCAATCCGGGGAAGTACTGTCCGTATGCCGAATAGAGGTTGTATGCAAGGTCGACACCGATCATCAAACCGGTCGCCGAGGGGTAGATACTCATGCTGTCGGTGGTGTAGTCCAAATACTTGGCACGAACATAACGTTCGATATCGTGAGAGTCGTAGTCACCGTATCTCAGCTGCACATCGAGCCAGAATTTGTTGGTCGTAGTAGGCTCGTAGACATCCTTGGTGTCGTACAGCAGCGAGGGCCGGGTCACGTTCCACTTGTTCGTTGCGAACAAAAGGATATCGGCACACGAGCTGTTCATCTTGTAAGACTTACGCGGGTGAATGGTTTCCTTCTGGACGGCCTCGATGCCCAGTTGCTCGAGTTCCTGGTCGAACACCTGGCAGAGATCCATGACAACAGACTCGTGAATCTTTTGCCACAAATGGGCACGGAAGATCTGAATCAACGAAATTTTCAAAGTAGGGATTTTACCGTGTAAGAAAATACCCGTAAGATCTAACTGAACTTGGAAACCGACGTAGACGTTGGCACGGTTGATGGTCGGGGACCACCACAGAGTGAACCGACGGTTTGGAATTTGATTCAAACCAGATCTTTGAGCGTTTGTGAGCTTTTTAAACTTCATGCTCTCTTCGAAACCGCTCGCACGTTCCCAGAATAGACCTTCCCATGAAGGAAAAGCTGTTGCTTTGAAGAGGGTGTGCTCAAGAATGGTCTCAACACCACCCAGCGCCTGAATGACGTCAGTGCGGTAGGCGTTCAAGTTCCACAGTTTACCATCGTGGCGCTGACTGGTCCACCAGAAGGGGTTGCTCTTCATCAACTGGTATTGCTTGAATTCCGCCCGCAGACGGAATCCCTTGTCGAAGCTGAGCGTGCTGCGGTCCTTCTGGAAGAGCGTGTTGATACGCGGAAGACCGCGGTCCCAGCTGTCCTCCAAATCCTCGAGCGTCAGGCGGCGGTTCTGCTGTTGGGCCTCCTGTCGCTTCTGCGAGTACTCCATCCACACACGCTGCGAATCGATGAACTCCGCCTCCCAGGGGATGATGTAACGGAAGATGTTGGGAATCAGAGTCTCCTCGTCATGTGACATACCCGCACGGAAGTGGGTTATGCCGGTGTCGGTCTGCTTCGACCACCGCTTGTCGCTGGCGGGGATCAGGATGTGGGATCCGGAGATCATACCAAGACCTCCCAATTCCTTGGGCGTGTAGAAGACAGCAGGAGGGAAACGGGAAGGCATCTTGGAGTTCAGACCGATCTTGACACGGGTCTGGATCTTGGTCTCACATTTGACGATCGTGTCCAGGAGGTTGACGGTCGAGACCGCGGCCTCACGGTAGTATGTGAAGAGCGCGATCAAAGCCGTGTTCCACTTGTTCGCGATCTTGGTGAAGGTGGTCGAACCCGACGACATGAGGATCTGACGGATACGGTTGTTGAACTTCTGGATGTCCTCCTCGGTGACCTGTAGGAAGGCATGGGCGGTACGTTCCTTAGTGGCGTTGTCGACCAGAGACCAGACGCTGTCCTTGACTGAGAACTCTTCGTTCAGATTGCGGTTCTTGGGAAGAATGCGGACCTCGAACCCGGACATGGAGAACAGAAGGTTGGGGTTGTCCTTGCTGTAGACGCTGGCAAAGGTATCGTCCCAATCGATCGTGGTGATCGACCGCGGCAGCCGGTTCTTCAGATCCCAGAACACGGCGCGACCCAGGTTGACATCGTGTCGCATCAAGCGCATTCGGCAGTCTCGGGGCCAGCATTTCTTGTTCTTGTATCCAATAACGTTTTCGAAGTTGGGATCGGGGTTCTCGGTCAAGAAACGCTGGATCAGGTCCCTCGAGTCATCCGCCGAGAATCGGAAGAAGACCCAGATCTTGTCGACGTAACGAGTGTACAGACGAATAGGGTGTCGGGTCTCCGTAGCGCGGTCCCGGAATTGCAGGAAGTCATTGGGGCTCTGGGGGGGTCCGGCCATCTCACTGGCTCTCTGCAATCCAAGCAGAAGCAAATCGATCATCAGGCCGTAGAACTGGAACACGAAACCAGAGAACTGAAGACCACGGATCAATCCGTAGCTGTTCGTGTGGTTCATATCCTTGTAGCTGAGCTGCACGTTGTTCTTTGACGTGATGTAATCGGCCAGATTGTGGTCCATGATCAGACGCAGCAGACGGTTCAGCAAGGTCAGATCGATCTTCTCGTAAACCTTGGACAGCTCCGTCTCGATCATCACGTTCGTCTCGCCCTCGGACGTCTCCCAGACATTAGACAAGTTATTGATTCCTTGGGCCCACTTGTACGTGAGAAGAGGAGGCACTTCGGAATCCGACGGCTTGATCCAGGCGGGGAAAAGATGGCGCTGCTCCGCCTGGTACCACAGGTACTGGTCCAGATACGCGTCGGTGATCTTCTCAATAGGCTCAATGTCGTACACGGGATTGATGTTGTTGTAGTTGTCGTTCATATCGATACCCACTTCCTTGAAAGCTCGCTGGGTCAAGAGGAAACGCTTGATGCGGGCCAGCGTCGTACCCGGAGAGTCGTACGCCTGTTCGATCAGCGCCAGCTCTTCTCTCTGACTCTGGTTGAGTCGACCCTTGACAGAGTAGGCCTCACGGAGACGTTCCAGGGCTAGGATCAAAATCTTGGTGTCGTGCTTGTAAGAAACACTAGGGAAGGGGATGGGCGAGAACTTGCGAGACTCCAGCCAATGCACCATGGTGGTGTAGATGGCCACGGCCTCTTCAGACGAC
This sequence comes from Aspergillus ochraceus, assembly GCA_004849945.1. Classification (NCBI taxonomy): domain Eukaryota; kingdom Fungi; phylum Ascomycota; class Eurotiomycetes; order Eurotiales; family Aspergillaceae; genus Aspergillus; species Aspergillus ochraceus. The sequence continues at coordinate 2,949,285 of SSOS01000001.1, read as the reverse complement.
ACGTACGGACCGTCCTTCAGGTAGTTGTGCTGTCGTTCTTGCTCAGCCTTGAGCCAGAGTCGAGTCAGCCGACCCAAGTTCTTCTTCGCCACCGTCTTGTCCACCGTCGCACCACGGCGGATACGCTCACGGTTGTAGTGGGCGACGGAAATCCACCAGTCGGCCTTGCTCTTGACGTAACGCAAGATGATGTTCTCGATCGGCGCCGGAAGACCAGGCACCTTCCAGGGAATATTACTCTTCCAGCATCGCCATGCCTCCGAGAGATGTTGGAGCACGGTGTTAACCTTGTTCTGCTTGATACCCTCGGGCATCATGTCCATGAGATCGGCCATGACCGAAGCACGCAGTTCCAGATCAAAGTGGGACTCCACACGCTGCTTGGTCACGGTCTTGGCAACACCCTTGCTGTGACGACCCTCGAACTGACGAGACAGCAGGTTTCCGAGCCATCTCTCGAGCAAGGGGATGATACCACGCATGAAGAACAGCCAGACACGCCAGGCGGGCGCCCAGAAACCGCATCCGGGACCCTTACCGACGGGGCCGGAGTTGAAGCGGTAGTAGATCAAATGCTTCAAGTCCTTGCACGAACGAATCTGGTGCATCAGCTTGTACTTGTAACGGTACATACCAGTCAGCTGTCCGACGTGGTTGAAAGCGTAGAGGATACCGTCAGCCAATTGGAAGGCATCGATGTTACCAAGGCGATATTGCACTTGCGCATCGACGATCAGTTTCGTCAGACGCAAGATTTCTCGCATGAGATGGAAGGCGTTTCCGAATCGGGACTTCTTTCGCTCCTTGGTTGTCAATGTCTTGACGGGCTTCAAGTTGAAATTGTAGTCAAGATGAAGGTAGGTCAAGTTCTTGCGGTGAATAAGCAAGTTAAGCATGTTGAAACCCTGGCGGCAGACCTGCAATCCAGCCTCCACCCAGTCGATGGTTGTCTGCTGGAAAAACTTGGTCGATTTCAGCGTCTTTAGCAAGTTCTGCTTGCTCTGGGCCTTGGGCTTCTTCTTGTGCAGCTCGTTCAACACGTAGGTCTTCAGGAGCTTCTGGTAGGACACGCGGACCTTGACAGGCTGGCCCTGCGGGCAGTGTTCCAAGTACCACTGCTTCACCAGCGGCACATCCTGGGCGCGAACCATCTTTCCGGAACGCTTGTTGAAGGGATGAGGCGCCCACCAGAGGGAAATGGCAGAAGCCGTTTCGGGGGTGTAGAGTTCCTCGTCGGCGAAGAAAGGCTGTGCCTCCGGCGGCAGCTCGAAGTCGTCCTCACCATCCGGGCCAAAGATCTCATCCTCATGGCTCACGGTGATGTTCTTGGGGGCGACAGATCGGGAAGAAATCGGATTAATTACAGGGTCGAAGTAGAAGGCGGGGAGATTAGGGTCTTCGGTGCGGACATATACAACTTGAGGGTGCGAGTACCAAGAAAGCTTGACACTTCTCGGGAGGGTATTATACAGGAAAGGATATGCGACTCTGTACTCGGTTCGGATGGGAGCGCGGAAGATGATACGGTCGATGGCGTTGAATTCACTGAAGTCCTCGTCATTGGGGTCGATGTCCTTATAAAGAGGCTCGAAGCGGGGACCACCGGGGATGGCAACATTCAAGGCCTTGGCCGTGAAGAAACTGTTCAGGTCGAACATGTGGAAGTAGTTCTGGTCGACAGTGTCGCTGAGCAGCTGGTGACTTAGTCGGTAGAGCGTCGCCATCTGCGGCAGCGTCAAATTCCACTTCTTGTAACTCGGCCCATTGACATGGGGGGTGTCCAGGAGCGGACGCTGCTCATAGAGCCATTCATAGACTGGGCCATCTTCAGACTCATCGAGCTCCATCTGAATCGGCTCCAGCGGCTCCACGTCTTCGATATTTTCCGACCACGAAAGCGGAGGCTCCTCGTCATCGAAGGGCGGGAAGCGCATACGCTTGAAATGTCTCCGATCACTCTTTTCTCGTCGCATGCACACCCACATGGTGGCCCACTGGGCATGGAAGACCGGCTCGATGACCCGCGGAGTCTCGTTGACCAGCGTGAGACAGCCGTTCACATGGTAAAGAACCTTAACCTCTTTCGCCGACTCCCACGGCATGGGCATGTTCTCCAGCAACTTCAGAACGGCATGGGGCATGAATTTTAGCGCGCCCAAGTAGCTACGCTTCTCGTTGCTGAATTTCTTCTGCGACACGTCACCGATGTCCCGAACGATCTTCCGCAGATGCTCGGGCGGCATATCGGCCTTCTGGGTTTCGACAAAGCCACCCTTGCGCTTCTCTCCAAACCGGTTGCGTTGCGTCCGCAGCCAATCATTCTTCTTTTGGGCAAATTTCGCGACAGTCGGGTCCGCCGGTGGTTGATAACCGGGCGGCGGCGGTGCCAGAGGCATCGAAGGCGGTGCCGCTGCACCCCAGCCCGGGGGCGGGGGAGGAGGCAACGATGCCATGATGGATAGTTGATGTATCGGAGGAGGGGAGGGGGGAGAATCTCTATCTCTCGAGTCGACGTTGATGGTGAGTCCAAGTCGCGTCAGAGATTCACGTCGGGAAAGATCATCAAGGGTCGCGCGAGTTCACCGGCCAATCGGACCCAGGATGTCGAAAAAAAAGGGCGTAGAGTAGATAACGGGAAGAATAAATAAAACAATGACAACCCCGACGAAAGAAAAACGACAGACCAAAACCAACACCGAGATGAAGCCCCTTCGCAATGATGGGTGATAAGGCCCTTCACCTTTGGCAAGTTCGACAAGCTTGAAAAGAGGTGGCGGCTCTGGTCGGACCGACACTAACCGCATCCGGGTTAGCGCAGTCTCGCCAAATTGGCGCTAGCGCGGCAAACCCACACAAAGTCCAGAATGCCTGAGAGCAGAAATCTACGAGGTTAACGACGACAACCGACGACCGCCGCCGCCAAACTTCTTGACCACCGACGTTGAGGTTCAAGGACAATCAAAATGGCGAACAACAGATTGCAATACGTGAGTTTTTCTGGAGGAATTTTCGTCAATTAAATGAAGCCCAAAGAACTAACCATTGATTTTTTGAATTTGTAGCGCCGCCGGAACCCGTACGTTGAGAAATTTTTCCCTATACCCTGAATACCTTCGTTTTTCACCACGTCTTGTCGCTACGATTCTACGACATATGCTCGTTCGATTTGGAAGCGACAGGGATTTTTTCAGTTTCACTTCTGGACTTTTTGATCAGGATATTGACGGAATCTCTTTTTCGTCTATAGGTACAACACGCGGTCCAACAAGGTTCGCATCGTCAAGACCCCTGGCGGTGAGCTCCGGTACCTTCACATCAAGAAGAAGGGTACTGCTCCCAAGTGCGGTGACTGCGGCATCAAGCTCCCCGGTGTGAGTGCTCCCGGTTGATTTTGGTTTTTTTCCCCCGTCGAGCGAGGTCTTGGTGCGAGTGTGTGTGTGGAATGGGCCCGACCCAACCGATCCTCTGGAGGGAGTCAACTGGACGAAAACGACAGCCAATAGAGGAATGGAACTCGGGAGGAAAGGACGACACCACACCGCGAACACCGACCTCGTCTCGAAATTTTCATCGAACCTCTTGACAGAGACTGACGAGCTTCTCTTCCTGCTCTACAGATCCCCGCCCTTCGTCCCCGGGAGTACTCTCAGATTTCCCGCCCCAAGAAGAACGTCAGCCGTGCCTACGGTGGATCCCGCTGCGCTGGCTGCGTCAAGGACCGCATCGTCCGTGCTTTCCTGATCGAGGAGCAGAAGATCGTCAAGAAGGTTCTCAAGGAGTCTCAGGAGAAGGCTGCTAAGCGCTAAATGCGTTGTGAAATTTGAGAAAGAAAGGAGAATACCTTATTACGGATGATCGGTGTTTGTTCTTTAAAGTGGGAAGCGAAAATGGGAAATTAAAAGAAATTTTTTCAATGCCCGGTTCATGGTTCTCTTTTTCTTTAGAAAGTAAGGTGAACGAAGACGGCGGCTTAGCACGACAATTTTACTATTTCCCGGTCGTGGCTCAATGAATTTTCTTACTCTTCATGATCTTGAGGTGGTCCAGTTAATTTGTTGTGATAGTAGTACGGAGTATGGAGTAGATGAGGCCTTATTCTGTCTTCTCCGTTCTGTCTACCCCATGCCAGACGTGGGGCATTCAGGAGATTGGAGGGGTACGCCATAAACTGACTTTGGACAAATCCATGACGATGACGATAGAATGCTAGCTTGGGCGTGAAACCGTTCCTTCATCATCTATCGTGCCCGTTCCGTCCAGACCCGAGTTGACTCAATTCACATGGCTGAATTGCATCAATGTCGAGGTCGAATCGCGTCATCAACAACCATGCCCAGACAGCATTGCATACATGCCCTTGACACGACCAGCCCTGTCTACTATCCACCATACCATTGATCAACACGTCAGGATACTTCCCCAATCCCCCATCCCCGTGCCTTTCAGGACCTGCAATGCAATGCACCATCAGTCTCACGACCGAAGTTCTAGCCCTTGTAGAAGCGCCCAAAGGCACGAAAAGTCAAGACCCAGGAACCAGGTCATCTATCTCTGTCTATCTCACCGGTCCACGTCTCAGCTTTCTGTCTGCCTTCCTGCCTGTCTGCCTGCCCGTCCATGCCTGTGATCTCGGTATTAACATTAACATACTACCATGCACTATAACACCAAAATATAATTTAGTCCGTCCATTGGCTATACTCCTAGTATACAACCACCGCTGCCAAGTAGGTATTTCATCTGCCAAGGAGAAGTGCATACGACATACGACCTACACATATAGTATACGCATATAGCAGAATATTCTACTAATATATATATACATTTAGTGAGTCAAGCATGCACATACGCAATACGTTGCCAGACGCAGACCAACACCAACACCCCCATGTCCTTAAAGATGTAGATATATATTGCACTGCATACACGGCTCCGTCTATTTCCCGCCTTCCTACCTACCTTGGCATCTATGCAATTGAATAACTACGTATAGGGTCGACTCATGTCACCTTCGTGGCCAGCACAGCAGACACGGCAGAACACAGCACAAGGCGGGACGGCTCAGTACGGGATAGACAGTAGGCGTACATAGTACGGCACAATGAGTGGCTTTGAATATAGTGGTTAATACCTACACCGTAGTTACATAGCAGGTTAGCAAGGACACAGGTAACTACATACTCCGTACATGCCATTCCGTAAGCCTAAGCCTAGGCCCAGAAAGGAAAGAGACATCAGAACCAGAGAAAAGGAAGCAATGACCTATACATAGAAAAAGAACGCATTCTGGCCAGGGGCTAGCCAGACGCATGATCAGGGAAGAAACACAGAGATACGGGTCTTAGTTCTCATCTGATCTGAGACTTCTGTCTTCCCAAATGTTTATTTTTTCTCGCATTTCTTTCCGGCGCCTTTTTTGTTGGGAAAGATAGATAGATAGAAGGAAGCGAAATTGAAACACGAGAAGCATCTACTAAAACCAAATCGGCCTAATATCAAGGCAACTGTACTAAGTTTCCGCGGACTAAAGAAGACGACTAATTTATTTAGTTATGTTTTCGGTACAGCCGAGATATGCAGAGCAACAATAAGAGGGTGAGCGAAAGCCAAGCCTGTCTTATAATGTCTGTAGTCTGGATCTATCCTACTATCTGTATGTACTCCGTACTTAGTTAATCCAGGATATAATCGGTTTTATTCTCAATCCCCAGTTCTGGCCTGCTTCTGTATGTACAGGACTTTCTTTAGCCCAGCTAGTTTAGGGTGTCTCATCTAGCCTGAGACGGTGAAAGAGATTCAGCCAGAGTGAGATCCAGACCAGACCAACCCCATATTTTCTTTTTCATCTCTCTGGTGCCTTTTGTCCCTTGGTTTTATTTCTTTTCTTTTTCGTGCTTGCCGCGCCCCTCCCTTGGTCTTGGTCTGCTTGTCTTGGACCAGCGAGCCCTCCGTACAGGCAGGGTAAAGTAACCAAGCCAGGGTCCTAGTAACTAGTAACCAAGACCCTGTGGGTAGCCAACAGGGTAGCGTACTTCCTTCCTCCTCCTTCTCTTTTCGACCGCCTACAGACATCAGCCAGCTATCCGGTTTCGGCCGGGGATGGAGATGTGGATAATGAAGAAACCAGACCACATCAGCCACCCGCGTACCTGGTTGACGCTCAACAATCCCAGCGCGGTGCAATCGCAATCGAGATCAGGAGTGAGTGAGATTAGCTCGGACAAATAGGTACCTTTCTTCCTTCCTGGCTGACTGACTTGCGTACGTACGTAGGTAATAGCCCCTTCCTCTCTCCCCACCCCTCCTTCAAATTAGTGGCAACGCCAGACACCGACAGACGAGAAGAGAAGAAATGGCATCATGTACGACATGGGCTGGAACATGGAAGAACAGCTCTGTGATACCCTCCTCCTACCCTACCCTACCTCGCGTACATACATACCTACATACTGTACATACCTAGCCGCTCAGTGTCTCGCTGCCATTGGTGCTTTTAACCCTCCGGTAGAGGCAATTATGCTGTGTAAGTATTTCTGTCGGCATCGAGACGGCGAGCTTTTACCTTTCTTTTCTTTTTTTTTTTTTCTGTAATACGTGCTTACGTAGATATTTCGTCTATTCTGTCCTGTCCTGTCATATCCCGTGCTGTGGTGACAGGGCCTATCTTTTGGTGTTGTTGTAGTTGGGTACGGAGCAGGTGTTTGGTGCATACCTAGGTACGCGCATATTTGGTTAGTGCATACATACATAGCGTACTATGTATGCACGCTCTATCCATGGACCACGGAACAAGAACAAGCAGGCAGTGCATTACGCAGCGTCGTGTTCGTCCCTCTAGTTAGTTAGGCTGTGGATGTGACAGCCGGAACGACCCTAAGAGGGGGCAGGCAGGGTAGACAGGGAAAAGAGCAGGTTAAGTGTAGCCGTTGAAAGGGAAAATGCAGATACTCAGAGATCTGTGCTCTGCGTCCGTTGACCCCTATCCGAGGAGAGAGGAGGGGAAGAGCAACTAGGCAAGTATGTAAGAAGTACGACACGGTACCTTTGACACCTCCCAAGATAAGAAGTTGACAGGTTGGCGCCGACAAATCGCGCGAAGGATGTACATCCCAGCCAGAAATGTCAGTGCACCAGGAATGGCTTGCAGCTGACGTGGGACAGGATGGGCTGGAAAGCCCTTCATTATTCTTTTCGGTTGCGAAAGGGACTGCTAGTCTGCTGTACAGTAGATCGTGTTCATTTTTATTTGATTTTTTCTGGATTTTATTTCTTCTAGTGTCGGGATTCGGGTGGTGGATCCTATCGGCTAGGCCTTTTTTTTCCCACCTCAGATTCTTTTTTGTGAATGTTGTGGCGGCTATCTCTGGTAAATTGCCCCTGGATCTTATTCACTATATTCGGTTTCTACTGTACTGTAGTGCCTTTCTGCTAGAGTCTATAGGGAATTCTTATATACAATAATAGAAAGGGCGTAACTCACCGAGAGCAGATCAAGTAACCGATACCTAGGTAGCAGGAAGGAAACACAGCCCACCTGAATAATATCTCCATCCAAACCAGTAAACCACTCACAACAGTAAACGCGATAAGAAGACCAGATGCAAATACTCTGTAACCCACAACCGGAAACCACATGTACCAGGTCCATGACCTGCCGGGTCCGGTTCCTGTCGCCATCCATGCGCCTGCGAAGCGGTGAAGAAAGGACTGACTGACGTCTCCCTCATTTCAAGTCCCTGTCATATTATCATATACCTCGTCGACGTTATTAATTTGATTTAATTAACAATTTTGTACGGAGTAGCTAGGTATACTGTTGTGGTTACCTCCCCGGGTACTTCCTGTGCCTAGGCTGAACTATGTATAGTACAGTAAGGTAGGTAGGTAGGCCAATGGCGTCTCAACAACCCCGAAAAGAGAAAGAGAAAGAGAAAGAAAAGAAAAGAAGGAAACACAAAGATTTCATTCCCGTCCAGCAAGCTCCCCGGGAACGAAAAGCCGACGTGATACCAGCCTCAAGCGCTACCGTGAGGACACCCAATCCCGGGCGATGATGAATTCATAGCATCTGGTTTTATTAATTTCCTCAACCTGAAAAAAAAAATGATAAAGAAGGGGAAAAAAGTCCTTTGTCAAATAAGGTCCGGCCCTAGACTAGCCGGAGACAATGGGGGTGTTGGTGTTGGTGTTGCAAGCAAGGTCTTGGCCTGAGGTCGGATCTATCCACAATGCGCTATCCACATCGACTTGCAGAGAAAGGTGACACATTGGTGACATTTGAGGCATAGCGTCGACAGAAGAAAAAGAAAAACAGAGGCAAAAAAAAAAAGGTAGCCAGAAGGCAACGAGGCAGGAATTAGTCATGCGCTGAGTTGGATGGAGGGAGGCGAAAAAGGGAAACGGTCTAAAGTCTAGGTAGTAACTGGATAGAAGTACGTACGAGTCATGAAGCAATCTATTTACGACGTGGGGATTGGGGAGGAGGGTGGGGATTGGCATATCCCAGTGTTAGATAGATTGATGTTGAGCTGTGTGAATGTGGGATATGCTACCCTACTGTAACTACAGTACTTGGCTAGCTAGTACTATCCCCAGGCGGAGCCCGTCATGTGGTGATCTACTAAATGAACACGACTCAGTAGATGCCTGCCAAGGGAGGACGGCGCTAACCTTCTAGCTAACGATGTAGCTAAAGCTGGAATGACACAAGATGTCTTCTCGGGGAGCTTTCTAGGTGCAGGTGCAGGTGCATCTCCAGCCATACCTACATACATAGTACTATTTCCCTCTCTTCCTGTCTCTTTCTGGCGTTGCCATCGCAGACCCCGTCCGGAGTAAAGTCACCCACGAATCGACACAACGAGAAAACGACACCGAACAGACCGAAAGGAATTAGCTTTGACAAGCATCAACCCGGAAGCTTAGCGAGGTCAACTCAACGCAAGTGCGTTCCGGCGTCCGCATCAAAATTAAACACTCGGCACGGCCCGTTTGAAGTCTGGAAGGGTCACAGAGTCGTACTTTTGCCGCTCTCCTTCTCCCCGTCACACTACTGTCGACTTTGGGACGATCACCTGCGCCATTTCCATCCGTCGATCCAAGGAGAAAGGCCTTCGAGGTTTTATCTTTTTTTCTTTTTTTTTCTCTAGCATTCGGCCAATCGATGCATCGTTGTGAAGAGAAAACAATATTCGACCCATACAGATGATGAGGAACGGTCTGTTTCTACATGACAGGGATTCATGACCTGCTGAGGGATTTGACAGGGGAGAAAGGGCGGCGAAGGGGCAAAAGAAGAGAAAGAATTTGGAGAGGAAGGTAGTATGAAACACTGATGCACTGTAGGCCGTAGGAGGTGCTTTGGATGGCGTCAGGTTTCTAATCGTGCGTTTCATTGACCAGTGAGTGAGCCTCTACACCGGAGTACAGAATCATACCCCGAGCCTTCCCTAAAAGGACGGGATACTGTCATGGCATAATCTGTACCTATCTACGGAGTACACAGGAGTGGGACGCCGATGATCACTGACCTGCTAGCCTTACAAAGTACATACTCACGGGACTAGGTTAAAATTGGATCGACCCCGTCGACCATGCCATCCAGATGGTTCAAACAGTCGACCCACTCCCATCTACCGGGGTAGGCAAAGAGAGACTAGTAGTATCGGGAGGCGGACGAAGGAGGGGGAAAAGAAACGAGAATTAGAGAGGGACAGAGCATGACACTGTCTTCCTCGTCCTGCAGAACTAGTCTACCGCGCAACGTGAGCTGGTTGGAGGCAATTGTTGGCGCATATCCTATCAGCTCCGGGGAACCGCTCTACTAGTCTAAGGTAGTGTCAGTAGTTGCATGCAGTACACAAGCAGACACCGCCGTGGTACACCCTCCTATCCCATTGACACCTCAGCCCTCCTTGTCGGCCTCTCATCGTGACGCCGACCCCGCTTGGCATTGCTGGTAGCCTCGTCAGTTGCAGGCTGTCAATTTACTTGACGGGTCGGTTAATCGCATTTTGCTGAACACTCGAAAAAGAAATTCTGGGGGGTAATTTTCTGCACCAGAGTGGGAACAGTCAACAGGAGAGACAAGGAAAAAAGAAAAGACAAGATTGGGACCTTTGGCATCAGCGCTTCTTCCTTCATCGGAAGGAGTTCGAGCTCGTGGAGGTGGAGTGGTCCGATCCGGAGCTCACCGTATCTTCGGGAATTCCTGCGAAGAGTTTGCGGATAATTATGGAGATTGGAAATCTAGAGAAGTTGAAGTGGCATGGAGACCAGGATTTTCTCTTCTTTTTCCATTTTATTTTATTTTCCTCACTTGCGTGATGCCGGTAGACGAACCCTCACAACTAGAGAGATTATGACAGGAGACCTTATCTTTTTTATTTCCTTTTCTTCTAATTCCCTCCCTCCAACCCCAAATTAAGCTAGGAGAATAAAATGGGATTGCCATGGTACACAATAGGAGATCGCATAATGAAAGACCAACCCCCGGTTCTCTGCCTCTGCCCAATTAACTAGTAGTCCACTAATCTGATTCCTTTGTCATGGGGGTTGTAGAAATTGGCACTGGCGTCCGAAGAAAACCCCAATGGCCGGATCCGAGACGTTGGTGGGTAATACGAACCATCACGACAGATGTCATCCAAGGTCGGCTTGAGAAAGAAGGTCCTATTGGTAACCGTTGTTTTTTCTTTTTTCCGTGCCATTTTTTTTTTTTTTTTTTTGGTTATCGCAGGTAGATAGGCTATGTGTGTACATACATACGGAGTACATATGTACAGTAAGTAGTAGAAGATAGTGAGGCAGTAGTGATACTGCGTATAGGACAGCTGAAGGGCGGCACGTTTTCCCATCGAATCGGGTGCGAGTGATCGCTCAGGACTAAGGTAGGTCAGGTCGCAAGCTGGATGCATCTGTCAACACGTCTAAAATTTCGGGGCAATGGTCTAGAAGGAGTTAGGTGTGCTAGATGGATGAACCAGGGCAACGGACTAAAACAGATTGAACCCTTGGGCATCAATGTGAGAAGAATCAGCCGTCGGGGCCGAACTGAACCAGCGAGGCCAAAAAACGGACATGCTTAACCTCCAGTTTAGGTAAGTGGGTAAGGTGTTCTCTCTCCCCTTCGCCTGACCCCAAGACCGAGAGCCAATAATGGCGCGGCATCTGCATGCTCGAAAGAACCGACATCCCTGCATGTTAAAGGTCGATTAACTAAGGCAGGTGAGAACTGAGAAGAGATTAACTCATTTTATTAATTTCTTTGAGACTCTTTTTTGTCTAGCGTCTCGATGGGCTGCGCGCCAATCACGGGATCCCGTTAGCCCCGATTACTACCTCACTAGCCTGAGATCTTGACAGCAACTCAATAGAGACTTAATGCCTAGATTACTATGAGCCGGGGATCGCTCCAATGAATAATAGTAATAATATTAACCAAGAAATTATGCTTCTCCCCCCTCCGACGGTCCGACTTCTTGTCGTCGAACCAGCTCCCTCGCCCGCATTTATTTTTGGTTGCCCTTCTCGTCATCGGCATCATCGGCGCATCATACCCTGCAGGAGAACAGGCCACATGTTGCAGCTCACGACGATTATGACAGGAGTGCCAGATAGAAAGAACTGCACGACAGTGGACCAATTCCATAACGCCACACTGGTGTAGAAAAAAAGAATGTAAGAACGCAACAGCACATTTTTATTATGAGAAAGGAAATAATGACAAGATTAGAGAAAATGAGAGAACCCTAAAAAAAAAAAAGCGGTGATAGACATGATTATGGGAAGGCCACCTCCTTGGGTGAAACAAACCAAGAAAAGAAACATTCAAGGAAAAAGAATGAAAAACAGAGACAAAGTAATAACACCGAAAATGTGAGCCCGAAGAAAACTGCATCGAATAGGAAACCCCAGCACCGACAGGCCATTAGATTCGCTAGAATATATTTGATACTATGCAGGTCAGTCAGCAAGGTCTCTTTTTTTTTTTTTTTGCTTCTCCGGTTAATCTCTCCCACCTGACCCATACCCCATGGGTAGTAGGTCCTTATACCCCAAGTTGGAGATTCGATGAGATTTCGGGCCCTGTCAACAGTCCCTAGGGAAATGGTTGGATCACGCACCAGCCCATGAAGGAGTTATCCATGGCCGGACAATCTGGTGCAGGCCCCGCCATGTCACAAAAAATCGGCGTGGTGGGAGGGGGGGCAGCGCTCCCGATGACGCTCCCCAAATCATAAGTCTCGACTGACGGACGAGTCAGCGGCGTGCCCGGCCCTAGCACATGGAATGGTGACACGGTCGTCATGGGGGACTGGTGATGGTGGTAGTACTGCCCGTACAATCTTTTATGCAGTCGACGCTGCTGGCACATCAGGCGCGAACGGCCTCGCTCGCGTCGAAAGTGGTCCGGGCTCACATGTCCTCGGAACTTGGCGGTGATTTTCGTCGCCTTGCCTCCTTTGGCGCCAGATAGCTGGCGTTGAGGTGCCGGTGGGTCCGAACACAGGATCTTCTTGTAATTCGCCTGCTTCCTGTACCGGGTTGTAGATTGGATGCCGTTCTTGACGGCCTCGTCAGTCAGGCGCCAGTAATTCACGGATTTTTTGCCGGGGACCAATTCCTCTCGAACCGCCTCAAAGCCCTGTAACACAAACGATGTAAGTCTCAATCACAATACGAGAAGGAAAATAGGTAGCGAATCTGTGCTTTCTTTTTCTCCTCCTGTTGCTTCCCCCCCCCCCCCTTTCCATCCCCCAAGCCTTTCGTTCCCGCGGAGATCGACGATGGATAAGGAGCAAATGAAAAAGGATTCAAGAGATACACACCGCGTTCATAGATAGGTTATGACGAATGCTGTTTTGCCAGCCTTTGGAGCGCCGGTCTTTTCCCTTGGTCGTATTTTTCACAAACCAGTCATAGATGCCCTGAAGAGGCAATTTCATGCCCGGTGCATTCCGGAGAGCCTGGTAGATTAGGAGAGAGTAAGGAGGGTCCGCGTTGGCTTCCTCTTCGGTGTCCTCTGGGCTGGTCAGCCGGTCGATGCCCGGCGTGGTGACAGCAGATTGAGGATCGCTGCCGTCGTGCCCGTCCTGGTAGGAGGAGATCGAGAGGGTGGACGACGGCGGCGATAAACTCGCTGAAGCATAGTTCGGTCCAGAAGCCTCGGGCTGATTCTGAGGCGGGACGTGGGCGCGAGAAGAAGCGTACGAGGGGTCCGGGTTGAAAGTACCGACGTCTGTCTCACGTCCCCATCCTAAAGGGCCGTTGTAGTCGTGGGGACGACGCAGGCCGGGATGCAATGGAGCCGTGGTGGAACTGGGCGCCATGAAGGTGCTCGACCAGCCTTGGTCGTAGGGAAACATACGGGGGACGCCGTCCGCCACAGTCACCATCGGCGGGTGAGGTGGACCCATGGAGTAGCTTGGTGGGTGCTGACTAGGCATCATCGCCCCTGGACTGCGAGAGCTAGAGCTAGAGCTCGTCCAGTTCTCGATGTCAGAGCAGGGGCTGCTATGACGAGAAGTTTCCGCCAACGCGCCATTGGTGCCGGACGACGAGCCGGATGACTCTGTTCGTCTCGGAATAAATGGAAGCGGAGTCGCTCGGCCAGAAGGAACCGGGCTTAGCTGGTAGTTTGAAGAGGGCGGGAAATGGTTCATCGTGTATGGTGCTTCTCCTTTGTCGTTCGATTTATTTGCTGTTTGCTTTTGGTTCTGACAAGAGACAAGACAGGAACTGTAGGGTCTATCCAACAGAAGAGGTTTAACCACGAGGAGGGGGGAAGGGAGGGGGATTATCAGAACAACTTAAATGTGTTTGTACAAGGTTCGCCCATGCCAGGGATTTAAAGGGTTTTTGATAGTTGTAAGGTAGGAAAGAGAAATCAGGTTGGGCTTGGGAAATGAAGAGATTGAGGGGCTTGAACACCAAGAAATTATAATAAGTAGACGAAAGTCGAAAAAAGAAAAGAAAATTGGAATGGGAATAAAAAAAAAAAAAAAAAAAGAGCTGCAGAATTTACAGAGAATGCAGAAAATGCAGGCAAGAAAATAAAATGGCAATTATTTGACTTGCCAGGGGAAGAGGCCTTTGTGATCTCTCAGAATAAGGACACTCAGTAGATCAATTTGAAGCTGTAGTAGTATGCCAGCTCATACTGTACAGTACGGCCGTTCTTTCTGGCTACAAACAGCCATGCATCTCACGCTCTCAACAAACAAATGAACGGTCTAGGACGTCTCAGTTTGTAAAAAATAAAACCAAAATGGAGCCCGGGAAGGATAGGGAGCCAGCGAGCGAGAAAGAGACGAAAAAAGAAAAGAAAGCAAAGAAAATAGAAATAGTAAAAAAAAAAATCAAAAAATCAAAAAATTTAGAATATAAAGCAGAAAATATAAAATGTATGAATCCGAAAAAGAATTCACCCATCATGTGCTCTGGGAGTGCTTCGCTCTACTGCGGGAATGTGGAGCGAGTCGCTATACAGGTGTGGCAAATAATTTCCCTGAGCCTAAACCGGAGGCTGGATCTGGTGCTACAGCGCAAGAGGAAGCAACAGCTGCAAATGACGAGAATTAGTGGCTACAACACTTGACAGACGGAGAGGGTTAGGACCGGTCCGGACGCCTGCAGGACTGACTGGTCGTCGGCCTTTGGCACCGACCACAACCCAAGAAGACAAAGCGCCAGCGTTTCTGGGATTGCGAATTTCTGGCAGCTTCCTGGAGAGTCCTCAATGGTCTTTGGATCCAACCTGCAGATCCTCAAGCGCTTTCCCGCTTCCCCGTCCAGCCGGAACCGTGAAACGAGATGCAGACGGCGCGGTGGCACCAAGGCTGCTCCGTCACGGTCCCTCCTGTACCCCTAGTTCCGTGAAGGCAAAGGGCCCATCGTGTAGCACCGGAGAGAAAAAGAAAAGAAAAGACCTAAAAGGAAATGGAAAGTCCAGAAAAAAGGGCCCTGGAGCCCCCGAGGGACACGTGACCATTCGAAAGAGCGGTGATGGCAAAAGCAATCCACCGTCGTTTGGAGGCAAGAATGAGGCCCAAGATGAAGAAGAAGAATCTCGGCAGGAAGTGAAAATAAGATTCAGATAACGGCTTCACGTGGGGAGGGAGCGATGTCAGGCTCATTATGTACTTGGACGACCGGCAGATGATACGTCTTAGCTTTGGATGATCTCTTGGAGCATGCAATGTTGTAGCAAGTGGTTGATATTTCCCAGCCCAATGAGAGCGGAGAGCTGGTTCTACTTCGACCGTGCTGGCCCAGAGTTCCGGATATCAAAGCCACACCCAACTCTGACTCTGACTCTGATCGCGTGCAAGGAAATGATCCTCGTCGATACAATCATACAATATGAATGAATGACCCGGGAATGAAACTTAATGAAATGATAATAGTAGATATGATAAGAGACCACCCTGACATTCGAGAATAAGGTCCCGATGGCGGCCGTTACTTCCGATAATAGATCTAAACGAGGTCAAGTTAGCCGGGTCAGGATCTAGAAAAGAGAACTTGAATGGACAACTCACGCGTTTGAATTGGAAATGAAGTTGTAAGATTCCCTAGCAAATAGGTCAGACTCGTCAGCGATTGCTCGTCATGGTGGAATTAGCCCGTTTATACACAACATACCTTGTCGAAAGTGCTCTTGAACCCTCGCTCTCTCTTAGCGCTATAGTCCCATTCCTTGTCGACAATTCGGAAAGCAATATCCTCATACGGCGGGCCAGCCATGAATCGAATGAGGCAAGTATCTTCTTCCCCTGCTGCGGCGAAGGACTGGCCGCGTTTTCGCCCATGTTCGCGTTCTATGCGATATGTCGGGGCCTTCGCCTTGTCAATCAAGTCAGGGTAGAAGATGTTGAATTTGTAGCCCTGAACAACTTTAGGAGGCGGGTTGTCATGGTCGTAGTGGGTTTGGTTGTATTTGTTCCATTCGTACCCCATCTGAACTCGGTTGAAATACCGAGGCTTACGCGGTCGGTATTTGCTGGCCCATTGAGGCCGTGAGCTCGTACTCACAGCTTCCTCGCCGGTGAATATCTCTTCGTTTTCGCTAACCCCCTTCGCAAGCTCTCTTTCATATAGAGCCTTTGTGGCCTGTGAAAAGTCTTCGTTGGGGATGGCGGAGAAGCGAGTTGGTGCGGTGGCGACTGGTACATTCGACGTTTGATTCACGGGGGCAGCCGAAGACTTTTCAGCTTGTCGCTGACGGAGAGGAACGAAGCCCATCTTCAGGGTTTTTTGACGGTCACGGGCCTGCGAAGCTGATTAGTATGGCGGGTGATGGTAAGAAGATAATACGGCGGCATCCTCGCCGCAGTCGGCATGACCTACCACTTGGTCCAAAAAGGCTGTCTCATCCACTATCTCCAGGATCTTATCTTCCGGGCGAACCTGGAGCAATGGGTCGGGATCAAGGCCTTGGAGCTCTCGCTCATCCACTTGCGGCTTCTCCCCGGGAGCTGTTTGGGCTACAGGGGCCAGTGGCGCGAGTTTCGCTCGCACCGATTCCGCCTCCTCGCGTTGCTGATCGCGAAGACCTCGAACACGTTCATCTATGACAGCTTGGTAGACTTTCTTCAGCTTCGCGCGAGCCTTCCAGACCGAAAGGCTGCGCAGAAGTTCCTCCCAGTAATCGGTATCGATGGGTTCGTTGGAGTCTAATTTCCTCTTGACGCTGACTTCAAGGGCCTGGAGCTGCTCGTATGTCTTCGGACTCAAAAGTCGATTTATATCTGCGGCAACGGAGCTGAGCGCACGCCCTTCAGGCGCGGCAGTCTTCTGACGGTCGCGACAAATGATTTTCATAGTCTAACAGAAAAGTTCCGTCATCAGTTTCACGGTTTTCAACAAACTCAACGCTCGTTAAGTACGTACCTTCCAGAAATCCCTATTCTGCGAGTTTGATTCAAGGCCCAGGAATGTATCAATGTCCTTCTCCAGATCGCTCAATTGCGTCGGCGATAGCCCCTCGAAAACACCATCAGGATCCACCAGGTCGAGATCTGAGTCGGCAATCTCATCGTCAAGAGGGTTCCTCGTAGGATCAATCACTCGCAAGGTCACCGTAAGCCAATCGATCGGCTTCGCGCGTCCCTCTTTGACTCGGATCTCCGCTTTCTTTTTGGCCTGTTTCAGGACAAAGATGTCTTCCTGCGCCACCCACTGTCGCTCTTGCTCATCCTCCTGCAGCTGATTGAGCCGCACCTGATCCCTCATGTTCAGCGGTTGAGATTGAGTTGGCCCACGCCTGTCGTCCCTCCACCTTTCAGAGCCATATCGGTCGTTCTCTTCGTATCTGCGGGGGAGCTTCTGGGGGTGACGCGACGGTGATCGAGATCGGCTTCGTTTCGCACCTGACCTATCGGGTAGTCGCGACGCCATGGTGTATATACCGTCGCTGTTTCTGCAATATGTAGGTGAGTGTATGAGATCGTTTTGGAGGGAAAAGCTGAAAAATAACGGGGTGTTAGCATGTGAGATGATGAGGTTCGAGATGTTTTCCAGAGCTGGTCTCGGCCGCGTTCCTGTTCCGGAAGGCTTAGCGGGGGCCGGCAAACCTTCCCGATCCAGCGCCCGTGCTCTCACTTCCGCCTGAGCATCGGCCGTTGTTGCCTTACAAACTACACCACCTTGTGCTCTGCGGTTTGGCATCACAATCCACTCTTGACCATCCTTATGAGCTGCTCTCAGAGATGTCCATGAAATGGCAGCGGCTGTGTCCTGTCAATCAGGGCGATTTGCCTCCAGTTCTCTTCAAATATTGCTTGACGTCAGACGGCTACGAGCTGTACATGACCGACCTAACCAACGTCTGGTCTGAGCATCTATCGCGCCAACAAATTCTGAACCGAGCTGAAGAAAATGCCACTACTATCGATCCAAGTGACGATGCAGAGCAATATCAGATGCTGTTGCGGAAGATCGGCGATGCATTTCACAACGAAAAGGACACCCATGTGATCCTGAACCATACATCGCCAGGAGCTGATACCCTGAGACTAACCACTTCGACGGAACTGCCAAAGCCACTAGGGACGCTTGAATGGACACTCTATCTCGAGAGAGAGCCCCAGACCTCGTTGACCCAGCATATGCTCCTGCCGTTGATAAAGGCGGAGGCAGACTGGGAATTGCGACAGCAGAATCTCATGGACCAGCTGAAGCGGAAAGACTGGATCCTTGGTAAACTGCTCGACAAGCTTGAGGCCGTGGGTGTCGACCTCAGCACTATCTTTCCGGGGGTGTCTGGTTTGCGAATGGGCCGGAAGGGCGCGACGCTGTCGCAGGCCGCCAAACACATCAGAGGCGTCGCACCTTTTGACGAACATGCGTGGCTCGAAGAACATAAGCAGTCGTCTCCGGACTCAAATCTTGCTGTCGATCTACTTGCGGAGCTCTCTTCTACCTCTGACGCTGTGGCACAGCCCGAATCATTTCGTCCGCCTCCGGACAAATGGTGGCATGCACTGTCTGCAGCCAGCACCACCACACTCCCTAAGCGCGGAGACGTTGGTCGAGTCGACGAACCCCAGCCTTCTAAGGATGACGAAATGACAGATGTCGCAACCGTTTCGGATACAGAGGACGATGAATTTGAAGTAAGTCTGCTTGTCACATACGTACCCTCTTAGCACCCTGGTTAACCTCTATGTTTCTTTTCTTTAGCGACAAGAGACGCCTCCAAGATTCAAACGCTCGAAAGACACCGTGAACAGCCCTTCTCGGGCCAGGTCGCAAGAACCGGCACAAGAACCTGCAAAATCATCTCCGAGCCCTTCTCCACGCAAACCTCCAACCAAAACATCAACTGGTCTTGGGAAGATCGGAGGATCAAAGGCAGCAAGGACTTCGCCTTCACCAGACCATGAACCGACGACCACCTTCAAACCGACACAATCGTCGCCCGCCAATAACGATGAAACAGACTCCGGCTCGGACTCAGATCTAGATGCAGCACCTAGAAAACCGACTCCTCAAACTCAAACCACCTCCCCCGTCAAACCACGCGGGCTCGGGCTCGGACGTATTGGCGGACAGAAAAAGTCAGAGCAGAAACCGGAGTCTCCCAAATCTACCCCCTCCGGATCCGCAGCCCCAGAAGACAACAACAACGACAACCTCCAACCCCAACACAGCCCCCCACCTAAATCCCGAGGCCTGGGAACCATCGGCGGCAAGGGCAAGAAGAAAGAGCCCCCATCTCCTCGTCCCAAATCACCAGCCTCGCCACAAACCAACACCGCCACCGACTCATCCCCCTCTCCTCCAAACCTGAAACCAAAGCCCCCACCTACAGGGCACAAAAAGCTCGGCGTCATCGGCGGCAGCAAATCCTCTAAACCTGACACCAAGACAACCCCTCCTGCTCCATCCTCCCATCTCCCCAGCTCAGCACCCGCCGACACCGAAACTGAAACTGACGACGAGCTCGATCAACCCCCAATCAAATCCAAGCCAACCCGCTCGAAAATCAAATATCCATCGCCCGACGAACAGAAACCTCACCCTAGGCTATCGGAACCACGCGCAAGCGAACCTCCCGGGGAGCCAGAAACGGAGGAAGAAAAAGCGAATCGAAAACGAGAGGAATTGAAACGACAATTAGAGGCGAAGGCGAAGGCGCCGGCGAAGAAGAAACGGAGGTTTTGATCTCTCTCGTTTCGTTTCTATCGGTTTCTTTTTTTTTTTTTTTTTCCTCCCCCCGAAATTTGCTCTCTACTCCGTGTTAGATGCAATCTCGTCCCACTCACCGGTCTTTTTTTTTTTTTTTTTTTTTTTTCCTTAGTTTAAAAAATTTGGTTACTTGGGTGTATGTATGTATGTGGGTGATCTATGCGGGTTGGTTTTATCTGTCTACGGTATCTAGGATTTACGAATGATGATTTGGGATTATGTAGCGAGCAGACATTTTGTGATGAATAATATAGATTTGTGTTTGTTTTATCCAATGTACATGGTGGCAGATGGCCTCAATCTGACTGTGTGGACCCAGTCCCTAATAAACAAACCTTGATATATATATCGGTCTCTTAAGGTAGTTTGGTGGGTGAGTGAAAATCAAAGGAGATGCAGTTCTCGTCTCTCTACAATCCTACAATAGTCGAAACCTAGATACTTGGTCCGTGGATTGCACGATAGATCATATGAAAATTATCAAGAAACTAGAAATACATGGGTATATTCGCAAGTAATGCTCAGGCTGAACAAGAAAGATCAAGAGCAAAGATCACATTCACACCCAACCAACGACAAATGAATCAAAAATCGAAATCAACCAGCCAGACCACTACTACCCCCCGTACTCGCACGAGAAGCAGCACTGCGTCGCTTCCCCTGCTCGCTCGGGGTAACAAGCCGCACCTTTTTAGGCGACATCAGGTTCGAAGAAGAAGCGCCACTGGGTCCTGCAGTACTGGTGGACGAGGCGTTCGTTCCACCAGACGTGCCAACACTGAGCATGCCCCGGACCTTTTCAACCGCTTTGCTTTCACCCTTGGACCAGGCATCGCGCTTCACGAACCCGAACCCCGACTTTTTACTGACGGTGTCACGTTTCTTGGACTCCTCTAGTAAGACGGTTCGATTGTGTTCTCGGCGGGGACCGGGACCGCAGTCATGCATGCAGCCTGGCGTAGCACATCCGCCTTCACTGGCTGCGATATCGTTCAACCAGGTGCCCACGCAAGCCATGTGGCCTCCGTGGCCGCAGCCTTGGCACCAGGTCCAGAGGGTAGAGCCCTTCGGTCGAGGGGGACTGTAGGAGCCTAGAAGATTCTCGTCGATGTGCTGCAACTCCGACGGGGGAATAGGTTCGGTCCGGAGGGAGGACTGGGACGATAGAAGGTGAGAAGTAGCCTCGGACTCCCATTCGGGACTAGAAGGCGACTGCGATGCGGTATGTTCCGCCACCCATTCTGGAGGTGGATCAAGGCTCATGCATATGGTGCAGGGCTCTTGTGGGGTATTGCAGCGATAACACCGACGATTGTCGTTCTTGGGGTTCTCGTATGGCCGTTTGCACGTGAAACAAAACACATTCATGTAAGTGTCGGCCTGTGTGTATTCATAGATCGCCGGATAGGAAGGCACGCAAAGGAGTCGAAGTTCAGCTGCTTCGATGTGCATCGACTGGCGGATGAGTTGATCGTTGTAAGCCTGGTAGACAAACTCGCACTCTTCGCTTGGGAGGATCTTTTCGTGGTCCCGAAAGAGGATGCGTAACTTCTGGAGTAAGTGAGCGGCAGTCTGAACGTCAACATGGGCTCCACTGTGATAATGCCTGATTGCTTGTTTCAGTAAGGCCTCGGCACTCCAGGGCTTGACGTCTATTCCGTCTGGGCTGGTGGGGATGATAGGCCCATCGAAGTCATCGCCTCCGGCAGGTGTAGTCCATGGCACGGAGAAAAAGGTGCTCTCCTCGAGCTCCTGGTTTGGTGTTTTGAGAGGGCTGGATTCCTTCAAAATGATAGGGGGGCTAGATGGTCGTTCGAGATGGAGGTGGCCGGAGTCTGCAAGATCTTCTTCAAAAGGCTCACTTTCTACGAGATCCTCTTCCCGAACAAGGCCAGAATCCAGCTTTGACTCCCCCCTCGCCCTGGACATGCCTTTGTTAGGTGTTTCAGCCCCGAGCTCATCCACAGAATCGGGAACATTTTCTGAGACACCATACAGCCTAGTGGTAGAGGAGAACGACGTGCCCATTGATTTAGAGGGGTGTGAGCTCCCCGTGGATGCAGAGAACATCGGGAAACTCTCGGTAGATTCGTGACGATGGAAAGCTGGGGGCTTTGTGGTCTCTACAGGAGACTCGAGGGACAGAACCTTCTTCGGAACCGACTTATAGTCGCGGATAGCCGCTCTCTTGTCTTCCATTTTTTGGTCATATTCATCTTCCTCCGAGTCTCCTTTCCTATAGTCTGGATGACTCTGAGTGCGCCAGTCTGTTCTTCCGGCAATTGCGCGTGGTGCAGATCTCTGGTCATTTTCGGGAACTTGGGTTTCCGAGCCGAGTATTGCCCGAGAATGCGGACTTTCGTCTGAAGAGGAACGACGCTGCTGCAGTTGAGCAATAGGACGACTCTCGGCATCAGGCACGGAATACCAGTCGTTAGAATTCATAGTATCGGTGTTAGAGCTCAAGACGGAGGGCGGGAGCGGTTGGATGTTTGAAAAATCATTCAACGATGTCATGTGGGAAGCAGAGCTGTCAGAAGACCCAACAGGAGAATCAGGCAGAGGTTGCGCCAGAGGAGTGGTCATATTCGACGCGCTCTCGGCGTCTCTAGGTTGCTTCTTGGACCCCACAGGTTCCAATACCCCCTTGAAAAAGCGCGTTTTGAGTTTATCCTGTCTCCCGTCTTCTAAAGGCCGCGACTTTTCCACAGCCGGCACTTCCTTGGAGAGTCTCTTTGTGACATTGCGGGGACCTTTCTCGGCGGTCATTTGCCGCTCTCTGGCTTTCATTTCAAGCTCTTGCATAGCGGCAAACTGGATGATGCGCCATGTCTGGGCCAACTTAATCAACGAGGCGTCTTCTGCACACTCCGCATTACGGGTCAATGACTCCAGGAAGCCACGAGAACTATCCGGAAGCACCCCGTCAAAAGCACCAAGCAGTGGGGAGTAATTACGGGCCAAGTGTTGGAAAACTTCCTGGCTCATTGTGGCACCGGGGATGCTTCCGGTCATGCCCTGTTGATAGGGGCCAGGCGGCTTGATTTTTGCCAGCACCTGTTCAAGCGGGAGGACCGGGTTGAAATCAGTTGTACCAGGAGGGGTACCACCCAATGATTTTGAAGGCCGAGCGCTACTTGTCGACTTGCTATGTCGGTGGCGGAACGACGCAAATGAAGGTTCATCCAGAAGGTCGTCGGCTGGGCTTTGACCAAGCACCTCACCGCCATTACTGTCTTCCTCGTGTTGATGGCCTACAAATTCGGTGGTGCTGAGGCCTAATGTGCTTCGCTGGGGGCGCTTCTGGACGAATGCAAGCACGTCGCCGGTGGGGCTCCACGCCACAGCACACGTCGGTCTTTGATTGACCACCTGAGGTGCGTAGCGAACGTCGGTCTGAGTGAAGGCACCTGAGTCGCCGGCCGTCCAAAGCAAATCCTTCGAATGCCAGAGCAGATCAGCGGCGTGCGAATCATATCGATCGAATTCACGGAATGGGATATGAGGTCGTCGAAGGTCCCACAAATGGATGCGCGGATCTTCTTTGTCATAGGAAGTCACCACCTGGGTAGACTGCCAGTCCCCAGTGCTCTCCGGCTCTCGAGCCCAGGACGGTGGGCGCCACCGTACGTTAAGCACCGCCTGCGGGGTCCGGAATTGAAAAGTCGGCTTCTGCCTTCGCTCCGCCGAGGAAGAGAAGTCCCACACCTTAACCTGTCTATCCGTGCCGCCGCTAATAATATGTTTTCCATCCGGGTGCCAATCCACCGAGAAACAAGGCCTGTCATGGGCTGTGATTCTCATTGCAGGAGCACTAGTCTTCCGAATGTCCCACAGCTGGATGGCACCACTATCCGTGGCGGTTGCAAACATGGACGCGTCACTAGGCGACCACCGAATATCTCGAATGGCATCGCTATTCCCGTTGAAATGCTCCTTGCTCCCGCAGACCGAGGCGCCCCGCTCTATGGAGGGCACGCGCAAGTCCCACATTCGAATGGAAGAATCCTGGCTTCCGGATAGCAGCAGATGCGGTCGATGCGGGTTGAAGGCCAATCGGTGGACCTGACGATTATGCCCCTGAAACCGGCAATATTCCAGACCGGTCCGGTGTAGATCATAGAGCACAATGCGGCCGTTAGCGACGGCCGTGGCGATTATCCGGTCATAGGTGCCATGTGACCACTTCACGTCCCTCACCGTCAGCTGGTCCTTGTGTCGCGCGGAGAGACCGCTCCCCACATGGTGGGTAGAGGAATAACTGATGATGGCATTGCGGAGATTGAATTCTTCGGACAAATGATCAGGTGAGACTCGAATGGTTTTGAGGATCTCTTTGCCTCCGATTACTGCATGTGTCCGTTGGGGGGAAATGTCCAATGCCGCAATTGGTATTCCCGTCTTGTGAGTAACCGTCTGTGATGTACCGGGTCTAGGTAGAGATATTAGAACAAGATTTCTCAACCATGGAGGATTGCGTGGAGCTCGAGCATTCTACTAAGTAGGTAATTCACGAAGACAAAGAAGCTCCGCGCGCGGGGGTGGGGAAAGTGATAACCCGCGGGAGTCCAGATAGCAAGAGGGGAAATACAATGCAAAAAAAAAAAAGCAAGTAAGAGATGACAAGAGGAGTAAATTTGGAGCCAATAAAAATTTGCTTTATTCTCCCCAGGGTGTCAACAAAGGAAAGGGGGAGTGAAGGAGGACGGAGGCGGGGAAGCTATACAAGGACTTGGACCTAGTAGGGCGGGGACCGACAGACAGGTCTGCACGTCCCCCTGGAGTTTGCGGACTGGGAGGTCTCGACCCGGAAAAGAAAGGCTGGGCAAATCTTGCCAGGGCACTGGCAGCGCGGTTGGAATACTTGTGACCTTGTTGCACGGGAGCCGGGGGGGGAGGGGGAGGGGGAGCTGGCGAAGAGCTGCCTCGAGGGGGCAATCGAAAAGAATCGGACATAATTCCTCCACGACTTAACCCGATCAGGGTCGCAGCCCCATGGTCGCCAACGGGTCCCGGGAACAGAGCAGAGCAGAAGGAAACAAGAAAGAGGGAAAAGTAAAAAGGTTGAATAATGATGTGATAATTCCCAAAGGGGGGTGGGGACCAAAACAAAAAAAAAAGAAATCAATCAGAAAATCGAATTGAAATAAAGGAAAGGGGGAGGCGGAGCTTTTGCCCTTGGAGAGTTGGAGGGGTGAGATCCTGTGATCAGAGTCCAGGATTAGTCAGGCTGCACCGGAGCTTGATCATGTATACAGTCTAGATGAAGTATTGAGCACCAGATTGCCAGGGACTGATTGTAATCATAATAACATCATTGAATCTGAATATCTGATCACTCGATGTCATCTTGATCATCTCGTCTCATCTCATCTTATTCCATCCTATCTGAATCGTCGAGACGATTGCCATATCCCACGATAATATAATAATATTAAAAAAAAATAAGTGGCGAGAACGCGTGATGTGCGGGTTTAGCGCCATTTGTTGGGTAAATTTAGAAAATCGAAAATGACGAAAGCAGTCCGAGGTGTCGGCCTCGACCGAATCATCGTCCTGAAGAGAGCTGCCTCGGATACCAAATCATACCGGTTCTCTGTGCTTTCTGACCTGTCCAGCTGATGATTGATGGAGGGGCGAATTAGAACAAAATAGATAGGGGGAAAAAAGAATAGAAAAAAGAAATCATGGATACCCGATGCACTAGCGAGATAGATAGCAATTGACTCCTGTGAGGTGTCCATCCAGGGCCGGGGAGGTTCTTCATTATTGTCTGGATGGATGCAGGCAAACCGGTCTTCACCAACCACGGCGGGAGATTCGAGGGGAGGCATGCATGCAGCCTACAAGGCGGTGTGTCGTCCGCCCACATGTATTTTACTTTGATGGTTTCAAGGACTGAGGGTGTGTGAGAGAGAGAGAGAAAAAAGAGAGAAGAAGAACAATAATGATAATACTAATAATAATAACAATCACCCTCGGGACGCGCCACCCTTCAAGATGCCCCTCAAGAATACGTACACAATAAGATGGAACCCTCGGGATCACTTCGGGGTCAAACAATCCTAGCCAGTCCTTTCCGATCATGTCTCAAATCTGGAGGCCACAATAATGCAGGAGCAAATAAATACATAGGCCCGTACATACATACATCCCCAGTACGACATACCTTACCAGCGACATGTTTTAGATCATCCGGACACTCGGGACTCCAGGGTGGGACAGACTTAATGACTCGTCGGGATGCCATCCTCGACTTCATAGAGTCTAGACGGGGTAGACGGTATAGAGCGCGATTCTAGATCGTCACAATCTTCCCGGGGGTTGACGATGACGGCTGAATGGTCCCTTCCTAGGGCATCAAAGCTCAAAGCTCAAAAAGCTCTGGCTGGCTGCGTAGGGTTCGGAGCATTGTTATACTCGTCGCTAGTATTGACGGGGTCTGAGATATTATTGAAGAATGGAGTAGTGAGCAATGACCCTGCCCCTGACCGCGAGCTCACCTTCAGCCACCTACGCAGGACGCTAAGAGTAATCCCTGCGACTCCAGAAGGGCCCAGACGAGGCAGTCGGAATGGACAGGCTTGATGGATCAGATAGATAGAATTCTTCATGCAAACAAGAGGGATCGGGGATATTACTACGGCGCACTGCGTAGAGTTAGACCTACCTACATCTGTGTACATATGTACTCCGTAGGATGTATAGTATCATGTGCATTAGGTCATATCCATATGGCCGCTGGTCTATGGGAAATAACAAAAGATGATCTGTCTCTGATCTCTTTGCATCGGAAACGCGACTAAACCGCGTTGGACATCCCTGCCGCCCCGGGGGTCCAGTCATCCCTCATCCCATCCGAGTGATCCATGCAGTGCAGCTCAGACCATGTACGGAGTCGTCACAATCCAATCAGACCGGGATGGATTGACACCTCTATCAAACGATCGGTAAGGTCGCTATCAACCATCAAGTAGGTAGAAGCTCCGATCCATCCAACCATCTTGTCTCGAGATCTGTCACGTCCTGCAAAAATCCTTTTCCCCCTCCCCCCTCCCCCCCCCCTGCCTATCTACGGTATGTATGTACGTACACCGTAGGTAGGTAGGTACTTACGGACTGGTGACTTCCATTCATCTGATGGGTGTGCGCCTTTTTCTTTTGGTTTTGTTTGACTTTTATTCAGTCCTTTGGCGTCAGATGTTACACAAGCACTATCTCGATGACCTACTTTGTACATGTACAAGTATGTATCAGCGACCAAAGACACCCCGGGAGTAGGGGCCCGGTTGCCCTGTAGCTTCCAGTTCGTTTACACTTTACCCCACAATCCTCGAGTCCATCCTTGGCTTTAACCTTCCCATTCGGATTCCTTTCCAGGACCGGGCGGTTCAGATCATGACCATCTGGCGTGGTATGATTGTCATCTTTTATCATGGGAACCAAAAAGAAATCCGCAAGCATCCAGCCGAACCTCCATTCCAATCCCTGTTCTCATTGGGCACGAACCTCTTCGCGTTTGATCCAATAAACCCCCCGGCCACCAGAATATCGATGGTGTGTCTTTAATAGATTAAATACCGGTCCAGGCATGATAACATCCTATTCCCGGACGACCTCCTACGGTGTACTACTCCGTATGTTAGTGAGGAAGCTCCCCCTAGTTTTGATCCTTTTCCAAGGCACTTGCCCATAATCCGTAGTGGAGGATATCAGACCTAGCAGGAAAAAGAAAAGAAACCGTTAAAAAAACCTCCGATTTGCATCTCCATTCTCCATAGTTTGAGGCGAGGGACGAGAGATAAATGAATCGTAGTTAGTCGAGAAATTCTCTTAGAAATAACTAACATAAATAAAAATAAGACCCCAGCCGTTAAGGGTGGATATTTTGCAAGATCCAGTTTTTTTTTAATTTTTTTTTTTTTTTTCATATTTAATTTTATTTTATTCATTTTATTTTATTTTCCTTCCCACCCCAAAGTTAAGTTTACTTACCACCTTTGACCTTTCGCCTCCAAGAGCCACCCAAGCTTAGCAACTTTTGGGTCAGCTAGTCCGGTCTGGGTAGTTTCCGACTTCACACCGTCATTCTTGCTCGACCGTCTATTCAAGCAAGTTAGTTGCCATTTGTATTTCCCAACGATCATTTCCTCTCGTGTCTCTCTCTCTCTTCCTCTTTCTCTCTTCTTTTTCTTCTGCCTCTTCCTCTCTTTCTTTCTTTCTTTTCTCCTCTTCTCTTTTGCCTCCTCTTATTCTCTTCTCCCCACCTCTCGTCCTCTTTCCCTCATCCTTTCTTTCTTCTCCTTTACTTATTTAATACTTCCCCGTCCTTCTTGGGTGTGCAATTCCCTCGACTTTGTTTTGACTTTCCCTCCTCATATAGCCTTTTTTTTAGTTAATTCACGCGTATTCTTCTTCTTTTGTACTTATTCCAGAAAAAGTTTCTTTTCTCTTGACCTGCGTGCTTTTTCTACACTTTCTGTTTGCTTTTTTTTTTTTACCCTTTTTTTTTTCTTCTCCCTTCTTGATATTTTCATTCGTTCTTTCACACCTCATTTACTCTAGAACCTATCTTATCACGCTGCTGAATTATCGAAAAGCAAGCAAGAGAATCTTGTCCCACGTGTCTGTCGATCCCTTCTACAAAATCACCAACACTCGGCCCTCCCTCGATCGACGGGTGCTTTTTCGCCATTGTCACCTTCCAGTCGTTTCCGATTCGAGCTCGTCCGCCTCCTTGATATACATCGTCGGGAATTCATCGGCCTCGATCTCAGACGGAAGAACGCGGTCGGCGTGTCATGGAAATATCTTGATGGTATTCTAATCTTTTGGACCCTGCAGGAGGATCGTTCATCATGGGCTCTCATTACGCCACCCGTGAATTGCTGGAATATCTTCGCATCGGATATCCCATTTTGCTCCTACTGGTGTTTGTCTCGTCGTTCATCGCCAATTCCATCTTAACTGCCAGAAATGTCAGTAAGAATTCATCGGCCGCGCGCATGGGCCCCGGGGGGCGACCACTGCCCAAACGATCAAGGAGCTCGGCAACCTTCGTCAAACCGGTTCATCCGTTTTCGCGAAATGCCAAACTCTTGTTTAAATGGCTCTCGGTGGTAATACTGGCGACGCTGGTTGCAGATGCCGCCATCAATGTGACCCACGTTATGCTTGCCAGGTCCGAGCAATGGTGGTGTGGTCAATCTGTAGTGGTGAGTTTCTTGCTCCCCTCCCTTGAATCCTTGTCCTGTTGTACACGAGCCCCGGTTATCGCTGGTTTCGTTTGCCCTTCACATTTGAAATTGGTCGCGCTAACTTGCTTCTTGCAGATCTATATTGTAGGGTCCTTCTTTGGCTACGCGATCATCTTAGTCTCATTACTGGATACAAACCCCTCTCCAACGTTTGCGCAATTCATTCCTTGGTCAATTGCGGTTCCTATTGAAATGGCTATCTTGGGCATCTCCCTTTCGATTCATGCGGATGCTCATCACGAGCCCATTGTAGGAAATCCCGTGGGCGGCCGATTGCGCAAAGGCATGACGGCATGGGAATCGATGGAGGCTGCATCGAATTGCATCAGAATATTGGTCCTCGCGATCTTGGTTGCTACCTACTTGATGAAAACGATGAATGTCAAGACCAATGTACAGAAGCCTCGAGGGCACGTCGACGGTGCCACGGAATCTACGGGATTGCTCGACCCTGCGCACGCAGAGAACGGAAACGGAAACGGCTACGGCTCCCTCCCGAACAACCATCAGCAACAGCCCTCGAAACCTGCCGCGGATCCATGGGTTCGGCCAACAACCGTTCCTTCCACAAGCTGGTGGGAGTATCTGAGCGGTTATTCTCTCTTCTTCCCGTATCTCTGGCCATCCAAGTCCCGTCGTCTACAAGGGGTTGTGATGGTCTGTTTCCTATTGATTATCCTGCAGCGTGTCGTCAATGTTCTAGTCCCCCACCAGGTTGAGGTCATCACCAACGCATTGTCCAAAGATGGCGATGAATTTCGGGTCCCGTGGTTTGAGATCTGTATGTATATTCTCTACCGCTGGTTGCAGGGCAACCAGGGACTCATTGGATCGTTACGCTCCAGCCTTTGGATTCCTGTGAGCCAGTATTCTTATATGGAACTGTCGACTGCGGCGTTTGAGCACGTGCACGGGCTCAGCCTCGATTTTCATCTGGGCAAGAAGACGGGCGAAGTCCTCTCCGCACTGAGTAAAGGTAGCTCCATCAATACGTTCCTGGAGCAAGTAACGTTCCAAGTCGTACCTATGTTAATCGACCTCTGCGTTGCCATCGTATACATGCTCGTTGCCTTCGATGCTTACTATGCGTTGGTTGTTACTATCGTTACTTTTTGCTATCTCTATGTCACCGTGCGCATGGCGCAATGGCGAGCGGAAATCCGCCGGCAGATGGTGAATGCGTCCAGGCAAGAGGATGCCGTGAAGTAAGCCGCGCCAAGACTTTCCTTTCAGGTCACGCGACACTAACACTGAGACAGGAACGACTCAATGGTGTCCTACGAGACCGTCAAGTACTTCAATGCTGAAGATTACGAGTTCAGTCGGTATCGCGGTGCCGTGTCCGACTTCCAAAGAGCTGAATACCATGTCTTGTTCTCGTTGAATCTCATGAACACATCGCAGAACACTGTTTTCATGCTTGGTCTGCTTATTGCATGCTTTATCGCCGCATATCAAGTCTCGCTTGGACAGCGAAATGTTGGCCAATTCGTTTCTCTTCTAACGTACATGGCTCAGTTGCAGGGACCGCTGAACTTTTTTGGTACTTTTTACCGCTCCATTCAGTCCGCCCTGATCAACTCCGAGCGTCTGTTGGAGTTGTTCAGGGAGCAACCCACGGTTGTCGATACGCCCGAAGCTACGCCTTTGCCTAAATGCAAAGGCGACATCGCGTTTGAGAATGTTGAATTTTCCTACGATACGCGAAAGCCAGCCCTGAACGGGCTGACCTTCCACTGTGAGCCCGGAACGACGACGGCCCTCGTTGGTGAATCTGGTGGTGGAAAGTCGACGGTGTTCCGATTGCTTTTCCGGTTCTATAATGCTGAAAACGGCCGCATTCGAATTGATGATTACGACGTCAAAGATACCACGATAGATTCGCTCCGGAAGCACATCGGCGTTGTACCGCAGGATACTGTGCTTTTCAACGAGACGTTGATGTACAATCTGAAATATGCCAACCAAGACGTCTCGAACGAAGAAGTTTACGATGCTTGCCGGGCTGCCAGCATCCACGACAAGATCATGTCATTCCCCGACGGATACAACACCAAGGTGGGTGAGCGTGGTCTACGGCTCAGTGGAGGCGAAAAGCAACGAGTGGCCATCGCCCGTACCATCCTCAAGAACCCACGCATCATTCTGTTGGATGAAGCAACCGCCGCCCTGGACACGGAGACGGAGGAGCATATCCAAGGAGCGCTCTCCACGCTCTCTCGCGGTCGTACCATGCTTGTCATCGCTCACCGACTGAGCACTATCACTACCGCCGACCAGATCCTGGTATTGCATGAGGGCAAAGTGGCTGAGAAGGGTACACACGACCAATTGCTAGCTCTAAAAGGCCGGTACGCGAGCATGTGGCGGAAGCAAATCCGGGCACAGAGGGCCGCTGCAGAAGCGCAGGTGCTTCAAGACCGCGCGCAACGCTTGCGGAGTGCATCCACCACCGGCACTATGGGGGATGACAGCTCAAGTCAATCTGACGAGGATCGAAATGGCAACATCCATGCTCGACAGTCTCACGGATATTCTTCCAGCAAGCTGGCGGATGACAGCCGGAAGGGGTAAAATTACCACCTTTCAATTCTTTTCCCCCCTTCCTAGACAAGGTTGATAATATCATCCTGATTCATTTTCATTTATAAAGAGGACAACTTAGAGTGGGTGAGATACCATTCTCGGGTTTCTGTTTTTTGAACGAACATTCGGGGGCCATCAAGTCTTTCTCTTTTTACCTCGTTTTGTCCTTTTTCTTTTCATTTCATTATTTCCTTTCTATACTAGTTTCTCTTCAATACGGCGTTCTGAGTGAGTCACGACTGCACGACACTCATTTGTTGTCGATTCATACGAAGCCTGGCGGCGAGGAAGCGCCAGGTTGATCTGGTGGATGCGTGGATAAAGTTCTAGACCATTGCGCCTGATGTTGATGACGGTCGTCTATAGTATACCTTAATACAAACGTGAGATTTCTGGGCTTCAACTAGATAGTTCATGCCAACGTGAATTAGTTAGTTACTACAGGGAGCAGGGTGAGTAGAAGAACAATAAACCATGTATTTATTGCCTTTTTCTACGAGAGGAAAAAAAAAAAGAAATCTCCCCGACTGGGAGTCGAACCCAGGTCTCCCGCGCTCGTTCTCTGTTGAGTGACAAGCGGAAATCATGACCGTTAGACCATCGAGGAATTGTTGAAGAAAAGGTCAAAAAGTGTGCACTAATAGCTTAAACAACTTTTGTGTTAGCATTATGCAATATTTGATTGGATCACAACGTTCGACTAGTGTAATCCTGCCTGAGTTCCCAGGCACTGTCTGCCGTTAGCTTCGCCGCTCCTCCGCCATCACTTCGACGTCAACGCAGACGATCCCTGCCTACAGTTATTGTGCTTCCTTCAAGATCCTATCGCTCGACCACAGAAGACTATCACCATTTCTGCTCACCAATCCTAATCGGTCTCTATTCTCGCGTGACAATGCACCCTCCATCCCCCCAGCTCCTCCGAGCCCTACGCTCCTCCATCGCCATCACCAACACGGCCAGAATCTGCGCCAGCCTTTCGCGACCAACTCTTGCTCCCTCCCCAATCACCCAGCTCCGTCGCAACAACAGCGACTATGCCCGACCGACCCGCATGATACCTCGCTCCCACTCCCAACGCCCAGCCAACCATGACCGTGGCCCCGAGTCAAAGGAAGACACGCAGACGGACTTTGCCGCGCTCAATGTCCTAGGGGATATCCCGGCGCCGACCACCGCCGTAGACGCCTGTCTGGACAACGGATTCCACTTGAATAACGGGCTCCGTGTACGAGGCGGCTCCGGGGTGCTGCTGGTAGGAGGCGAGGCCTTTGCATGGAACCCGTGGAAGGTCACGGGCGGGAGCAAGGCCGATATGATGAATCGGAAGGGGCAGTTTGAGGTCGACGAGCAGGTTTGGGGGATTTTGGGGCTGGTGTGGCCTCGTCCGGGTACGTCGCTTTCTTCTTTTCCGTCTTGTTTTCCGTGCTGTCAGCAAGTGCTGTTGGCTAATGTGCTGATTTACGTTTAGATCTGCTTATCCTAGGCACGGGCGCTTCCGTGCTTCCTCTTTCTCCTGAGACGAGAAGACAGATCAATTCGCTGGGTCTTCGTGTTGAGGTGGTGGATACTAGGAATGCCGCGGCGCAGTTCAATCTGCTGGCTACGGAGCGCGGTGTGTCGGAGATTGCGGCCGCTATGATTCCTATCGGGTGGAAGGGGCGGTAGTCTGGATATACGCTTCTGTACTATTTCTATGTATTATATACTTGAATACTCGACTCACTTAATTTGTTCTAAAATGAAGAGCTGCTCTGCTGTCTGTAAATCAGGTCTTGGCGGTGAAACGTGACGTATCAGGTGCCTCCGTGCCAAGCCACGCCCAAAGCAAGCAACACCCTTGACTTCTCCTGTCCCCGTCATCTTCCCTCTCTCCTTGATGATATATCCTCTCATTTCCTTGCCTTTGCTCACGTCTCGTTCCTCTTCTTCAGCGCCGTCTCTTCGTCAAGAGACCCCTCCCAGCCATGGCGCGCGATGAGCCCCTTCTGGCCCCGCGGCCCTCCTCCGACCGCTCTTCCATCCGGAATGCCGAGGAGGAAGACGCCCTACTGACCGGGGAACGCACACGCCGCGACCAGCAGCAAAGTCGCTGGGCGTTCTGGAAAGAAGTCGGCCTGTTCACCTGGGCCTTGATCGCCACCATTGCCGTCGTGGTTCTCGCCGTGGTCTTCCAGCATGAGACCAGCCGCAGCCGCGCTGACTCCAAGCAACCCTGGGGCCCCGGGGGGAAGCCGAGCGGGAAGCGCAATTTGATCTTCATGGTCTCCGACGGAATGGGTCCCACTAGTCTCACCATGACTCGGAATTTTAGACAGTATACTGAGGGATTGCCTGTTGACGAGACACTCCTCTTGGATCGACATATCGTGGGGACGTCGCGGACGAGGTCTAGCTCCAGTCTGGTGACTGACTCGGCGGCCGGCGCTACGGCTTTCTCGTGCGCGTTTAAGAGCTACAATGGGGCTATCTCTGTGCTGCCGGATCATACGCCCTGTGGCACGGTTCTTGAGGCTGCTTCTCTGGAGGGTTACAAGACTGGCCTCGTGGTGACGACCCGCATCACCGATGCGACTCCGGCTTGCTTCGCCTCGCACGTGAATATGAGACAATACGAGGATCGGATCGCCGAGCAGGAGATTGGCGAACACCCGTTGGGACGTGTGGTGGATCTCATGCTGGGTGGTGGTCGGTGCCACTTCCTGCCCAACTCCACCGAGGGTAGCTGTCGTGGGGACGACCGGGACTTGGTAGGCATCGCGCAGGACAATGGATTCCACTATATAGATGATCGGAAAGGCTTCGACTCGTTACACGGGGGCGCGGATGCTAGACTCCCGCTCCTCGGACTCTTCGCGGAGAAGGACATCCCGTTTGAGATCGACCGTCGCAGCCAGAACGAGGTGTATCCTTCTCTGGAGGAGATGGCCCGCACCGCGCTCAAGACCCTCAGCGCGGCGACCGCCGACAGTGAGCATGGGTTTTTCTTGATGATCGAAGGATCTCGCATCGACCACGCCGGCCACGGCAACGACCCGGCCGCGCAGGTCCACGAGGTTCTCGCATACGACAAGGCGTTTGCTGCTGTTTTGGAGTTCCTGGAGCGAGATGAGACCCCGGGGGTGGTGGTCAGCACGTCGGACCACGAGACTGGCGGTTTGGCCGCGGCGCGACAGCTTCACCCGTCGTATCCGGAATACCTCTGGCTTCCGGGAGTTCTGGCGAACGCCAGCCACTCGTCAGAGTACGCCAACCAGAAGTTCAAGGAGTATCTCTCTGGGGAGTCCGACAAGTCGAAGCATCGCACATTCACGCGCGACCTTCTGGAGAAGACGCTAGGTGTCACCGACGCTTCGAAAGAAGAAATCGACCTTCTGCTTGACCCGAACTCTCCGTATGACTCGCAATACGTGTTTGCGGACATCATCAGTCGACGGGCGCAGATCGGTTGGTCCACGCATGGTCACTCTGGTATTCTCCCTTCCATCGATATCACTATGGATTAACACTAACCAAATCCAGCCGTCGATGTCAACATCTATGCCTCCTCCACCCAAGACGCCTGGCCGCTCGTCGGCAACCACGAGAACACCGAAGTCGGATCTTTCCTAGCCGACTACCTCGATCTCGACCTGAAGCACGTCACGGAGAAACTTCGTGCCGGCACAGTGTCCTCTCTCGATGAAACCAAATCCGAGGGTTCCTCGCTCGCTTGGCTTGGCGATCCTCTTGGTGAAGACGTCCGTACTGAGGGACTTGATACATATCATGGAGATTACCGGAAGCGGTCTGTTTCGGCGGACTCGGGGTGCTCTTGTGGGGAAGCTCACTGATGTGATGGATCGCTTTGCTCTGGTGTACTATTTGTGGTGTGTTCAGTTGACATTTAATGCGATTGTGATATAGAAGTATCTTATGGGGCGTGTGGCGTTTAGACTTGGCTGATGGTGATATATGTATGAAACAAATTGATCATGAAACAAATTGGTCACGATGGGATATAATCAGGTACTCAGTTTTTTTTCATCTATGGGCTCATCTGTAGAGATCGGGCAGATCTTCGGCACAAGCAATCCTCTTTGATTCAGAGCAGGAGGGGGGGGCACCTGTTGCCAACTAAACTCATTCCTCTAATAATGCCCATCAAGAAAGACCTAAAAGGAAATCGAGATAATACAAGAAGAC
Source organism: Aspergillus ochraceus (assembly GCA_004849945.1). Lineage (NCBI taxonomy): Eukaryota > Fungi > Ascomycota > Eurotiomycetes > Eurotiales > Aspergillaceae > Aspergillus > Aspergillus ochraceus. The sequence goes on along the minus strand of SSOS01000001.1, from coordinate 2,913,565 downwards.
GAGACAAAGTTCCATTCCCTTTTCTCTCATCATCATCACTCACCACTCCATCCCTCACACCTCATACAACCTATCTCCTTGTACCCACTCTCATAAGAAAAAAACTTACTTTCATCCCCCACCAGACCCAGACCCGGAAGAAGAAGAAGAAGAAGAAGAACACCTTTCACACCCCCACACCCTCCTCCCCATCCCCGACCCCGGACCAAAGAGAACATTCCTCCCCCAATGCGGCACGCAATTCGGCGGACCGAACTGCAAACCAAACTGCGACGCGGCAGCGACAGCCGGATCGCTATTGATGCGCTGGAATTCGCGCAGCACGGCGCGGTAGAATTGGTCTTGTTCGAAGCTGTGGGTGTTGCATTTCTAGCAGTGGAGGGGGGGGTGGGGGGGGTGTAGAGACACATCTTCCGTTTTCCTTTCTGAGTTCACTTTCTGGGTGATTGGTTGTATTATCGGGTGAAGAAGGGGGATTGGGTTCTATTGGTTTCTTTGTTGCTGGGTTGCTTTCTTTCTTTCTTTCTAGGTTGGTTGGGTTGGTTTGGGAGGGAGAGGGTGGGTTAAGGGGGCTGTGATGGAGATGGATATCTTTATGGTTATAGGATTCTAGCTATTTTTCTAGACTAACTAGGTTGAGGGTAAGATGGGCAGGTAGGCAGGTAAGGAAGTGGTATGCTGAAAGAGGGGAGTTGTATAGGAAATAATGCGTTTGGGTATGGGTAGTAGGCAAGGCAAACCTATCTATAGAGATCATGCATCCAAACGCAACGTCTAACCACTACGATTTGCTTGACGCCAGATATCTACTTCATTGTCATTGGTACACTTCAGCACAAACAATCCATAAACATGGAATCTCTGGTTAACAACAAAAACGACGAATCTAGTATACATTCAGGACAAATACAAACAAACAGCAAATAGAATCATTCACTCAGAAATGAAGAAGATGAAGGGTATTAGACTCATAACACCACAGATGCAGATTCAATAACCAACAAATCGACAGAACATAACCATGCAAACAGGCAGTCCATGTCGATCAATAATCAATCACACCACATCCGAAGAAGACAAAGGAAGGAAGGGTATTAAGAGGTAAAAAGGTAGGGTAGGTAAACAGGTAGACAGTGGACAGGTAAAAAGGCTCCGTTTTCTAAGCCAAGCAAGCGCATTGTATTCCATGCGCCAAATGAAATCAGAAAAGTAAAAAGAAAAAAAAAGAATAAAATCATAAAAATAACATCAAGACATCCAATCAGAATCGAATAATGCTTAACTGGTAGGATATTACATCAAACCAGAGCCATGCGGTAGAAGGTAGGTAGTACGTAAAAGCATCCCCGAAGTGGGAGGTGAGGGAAAGTAAGATAGGGGAGCGGCGGAAGGAGGGAATAGAAGAATGTTGCAAACAGAATGAAGCAGGGGGGGAAAAAAGAAGAAAAAATCAATATGTTCACAGAGTAACCAGCACGACAACAGCCACCAGAACAGCAAACAACGAGCTGCGCAGGACGCGCTCGTTCGGCGAGAATGCGCCGTTCGAGTCGCTGCTGCTGCTGCTGCTGTCGTCGTCGTCGCCACCCTGGCTGAATCCAGAGCCGCCGCTCGAGCTGTCGGAGCTACCGCTGCTGCTGCTGTCGCTGCCGCTGTCAGTGGACGTGCTGTTCGAGTTGCCCGGCTCGTTTCCAGAGCCACCCCGGTTCTCAGGGACCGTGTTGCCGGTAGCCGAGCTGCTAGTGGAGGATCCAGACTTGCTTGGCTTGACATCCGGGTCCAGTCCGGTAGCGCCGAAGGAAGCGAGCACGGTGTCGTTGTTGGTGATCTTGATCGAGCTGTCCAGACCATCCTTGCTGGTCAGAACGTAGGACTTGTTGCCGCTCTTGTCGGTGTCCTTGGGAGGGTCGTAGCATTCCACGGTGATGTCGCTGTACTGGGCATAGTAGTAGCCCTTGTCCTTGATGTCCTCGCTGTCCCAGTCGATCTCACCACCAGCCCACTCGATGGTTCCTTCGGCGTTGCTTGCCTGGCCGGCGGGCCACAGAGACAGTTGCATTCTCGAAGGGGTCTGGGGGAACTCGTAGCGGTTGCCGGTCTCGTTCCAGGTCGATTCACGGGTCAGAGTGCGCTTCACCTTGCCGTCCACAGACCAGGTGATAGCCTCGGGTTTCCAGTCGATCTCGTACTCGTGCCAGTCGTCGAAAGTGCTCGAATCCACCGTTTCCTTGGTGCCCTGGTTATCTGGGGTCTGTTAGCTGAGTCCTTTACTTCCCGAGAGTTCAAAATGCAAAACTTACAGTCCAGAATTCCCTGGAAGTAGTAGTTGGTCTGAACCTTGTTCAGATCGCTGCCGACGAATTCGAAATCGATCTCATCCTTGGTGTCGGAGAGCAGGATGAAAGCGGTCACGACACCGGCCCCACGGCTACTCTTGATCTTGCCGGAGATCTTGCCGTACCAGATGTAGTGGTTGTTGGCGAACAGACTGCCGACACTCTCCTTGGGCATGGTGAGCATCAAGTTGCCGTCCTTGACCTTAGGGAAACCGCTGTAGACCCAGTCGCTCTCCGACGCATTACCCAGGTACTTGGTGTTCAGGGCGGCCGAGTCCAGGTTGTCCCACTTGTAGGTGGTGCTTTTGCACACGGGCTGAGGGACGCAGGAGTCGAGAGAGTAGGAGGTCAGAGGATCGCAACCTCCGAGACAGTAGGCACCCGTACCGCACTCGCCATATTCTAGACAGATTAGTTAAGTGTTTGCGACATCCAAAGAGACGAAGGAGGAACTCACGGGAGCAGCAAGGATACTCCTCGGGACAATGCGAATCGGAGCTGCACTTGGGAGGGTCGGAGGCCGCAAAGGCCGTGGCAGCCAGCGAGGCCAGCAGGAAAGACGAAGCAAGGCGGACCATTGTGAAGTAATTACAGTTGACGAGAAGTATAGAAAAATGGGAATAAGAATTATGTACGGGGTATTAAAAAAGAAAAGAGGACCGATGCGGCGCTTAAGGCGTGAACTGCAGCGGAGACGTTAGCCACACCTCGGTTTAAAATGCAGCTGGGCTGAGCTATTAAAAGTACTTGCAGGCAGATAAGAAAGAAAAGAAAGAAAAAGAAAAAGAAAAGAAACGAGGAACAAGAATGGGAAGAGTGAATGATGGGTCGAACCGAGAATGGGGAACGGCGTACCTTGGATGGGTCCGAATACTCAGGGTCCAATGATGATGCAGTAAATCCAAGTCACCAAAGAAGAGGGATCCAAGAAGTTCTCTTGCTTGTTCTTCTTCTCGAAGACCTGCCGAAGGAAAAAAAAAAACGAAGGGGAGGCAGGTAAAGAATAGTCTCCGAGAAAGAAAGAAGAAACGAAAAGGAGAGGGGGCAAAGCAGAGTGAAATAACCGGGATAGGAAGAGGAATTAATTTAAGCAGGCGCAAACCAATAAAGCGCAGATTAAAACGGCAAAGACGGACGGAGCGAGCTAAATAAGAGCGTCCGTTTCCATACAAGACGGAAGACACGAGTACTCAGGACTCACTGGAGGCATGTGGACAGGGATCTGGCCACCCCCGGAAAGGGGATAGAACGAGCCTTGATCGTGTCTCCTTGAATTGGAACCTGTCTACGTATGTCTACTGTCTACTGTCTACTGTATGTACATACATATCTGCCTACACGGGAGTATACACCCTGGACAGTATACTCCGGAGTACTACCTAGGTAGGTACCTACGGGGTAGGTATTCGAGATACTCCTGGTTCTCGGAGATAAGGGACGATACAATACGTCCTGTAACGGGATCCACCTGGAAGTTAATGGCGCATGTCCAGTCGCTCTGTCGCCAATCACTGCATCTCCTCCCCGCCAGATACTTCCGTGGTTCCTTATCGGGCGCCGTCTACCGATTGGCAGCGAACAGGAATTTCGTCAACTAGTTTCTGCTTAGCAGTCACTAACTGCTAGGCATACCAATTCTTTCCATAGTGTGGTGGGTTCCTGAATATTAATATTCGGGGCTTCAGAGGACTGAGGAACCCGAGGGCTGCGATGGAGACTGGAGAGACGTCCACGGATGCGTCCCGGCAGCTGTCTTACCCGTTCGCAACAGTTGTCTAACGTGTCTCACTGTCGGCGATTGATGAACCCCTCGGGGCCAATGGCATGATGCCTGGCCGAACATGCTGGGGTTGTGTCTAGGATCGGTGTGTCCCTTTGATATCATCGTGTTCCTCTGTGGCAAGTGGAAACCCACTCTGCGGTGTACACACTACACAACATTGTGGATGCGACCTTCTTCCTTTCTTCCTTTCTTCCTTGTCCCTTCTCCCATTTCTTTCCCCGGTAATCTTACCGGCCACGAACTGATCCGGTGGAGCCAACAAATGAACAAACCAAGGATCTGCCCAGCCCGAGCACTGAATTAGATAAGAAAAAACAAAAAGAAAAAATCAAATGCTGAAAACCGGGAAAGTCGAACCTGCCAAAACCAACCACAATGACAAAAAACCAGAAAATGTATTTTTGGCATGCAAGGGCTTCGCCACTTCAGTGTCCAGTTCGTGGGACGGTGCTGCCGTTGTCCGTCAACCAATTTCATAATTTATATCCTCGATCATAAGACATTGCAATATAATGCAATCTATCCGTAGACGTGTCAGCGTTGTCCAACCGAGCAATGGACCCTGCCCAGGAGTTACAGACTGATTGGATTCACCTTTCATTTCCCCTGTGCACCAGACGCATGACTGAACCTTATCCGATAGCTAATTCCTAGAGGATCATCCAGGGGTATTCACTTCTAGTTTTGAGTCTTGACTATTTCATTTGCATCCAGACTAGCACTTGCAGAACGCATGGCGTTAACGCCCTTTTTTTCTCCGTATTATTCATGCAGAACTGCTTTTGTTCTGATCTACACTGAATAAATAGTCAACCCCTCGGGAACAGAAGAGATGGTTCTCCTCATCGAGCAGGTAACAAACCATTTAGCATTCCGATGGGATTCATCTCTCTTCCCCTGATTTCTGGAATGACGGGGGAAGAGGGTGACCACTGACCAGCTGACTCTCGAAGATTTTTTGTTATTTGATTTGTATAGTTTATTTATTTATTATTATTTCCATGTTTTGCTTTTGTTTTCCCTCCCCTGACCTGCCGTTTGCGGGGGGGATTATTCAACGTCAGCGAAAATATTTGGTCATGCAAGGGGCAAAAAAGAAAAACGGTTGCGCTTTGGTCGATCTCCGTCCCTAGTCCCCTCCCATTTCTTCATTAGTTTTGTTTACGACATACTGTACGGGGGTGCACAGTACATACGGATTGATAATTTATGCAACGTCTTGCATGGTTGCTAGGTAGTTGACTGGTTGTACAGGATACACGATGAGTGTTATGATGTGCTGCTGCACATGCATCCTGCGCTTGCATCTAATACTATGGAGTACTGAGTAAGTAATAAAATCATGTCTTGTACCTGCGTCTCCCCTGCGCCTGTCCTTCCTCCCTGTTGAACTAGGAGGTCTAGTGTTAGGGCATCTCCTTCTTATCACGTGATGCATTTTTGAAGACTCCTCTTCAGGCAGTGGCACCAAGGAGTGTGTGTGATTCATATCCTCCATACGGAGATAACTGAGGTAGGGTTGAGACCACGAGGGATGAAACGAGCAGGGGAACGAGGGAAGGGAGGATCCCTCCTTCAGGGCGCTCGTGAGATTGCCCACTCCGGATCTTTATCATCTACCCCGTCTCGAGGGATAAAGGGGTGAATTATCGATGTCGAGTATTCTATTGGTCAACGTGCCACACCCCGCTAACCGTTCAAGGTGACAGGCAGGAGAAGGAGGGCACGCGCCAAGGTCCTCTTCGGGAGGATTCAATCCAGGAACTAGATAGAATGTAGAACCCGAAAGTACTGGTCATGGAGTAGGTATACGACAACTCCATAAAAGGGAGTCGGGGTCTGTCCGCCTATCTTTGCCATGCAAATTGGCATTAGTTACTAGGGCGGGTTTGAGTCCTCGCTTGGTCTTGGGGGTTCTGCTTCCTTTCACCTGGTGTTCATCGCAATTTCTTCGTGGGTTAGAGGGGTCGCGATAAGGGGGTTTTTTTTGGGCCTTCTCTTACTCCGGAGTAATGTCTGAAAGTGGTCCACGACTCCACGTTCAGAGCATCTGTTACCTATCGAGGGCAGTTGGAGTTGGACCTGGCAACGCCACAGTGGTTCTGTTTCTACAGAATACATCCTTCTTCCTGGGGCCATGCCGTCATGGCCACCCCATCGTCCGTACTATGTAGCTGTTTCGTCCTGACTACCATTGTTATTACTTAAGGCCGGTTACATCTCGCATGCCGATCAAACTGCCAAGCAGATCCAACTCGAAGGATGCTGTCCTGATCATCTGAATCATCTCGATTTAATTAAATGGTGGGTTCTGTGAGCACTGGTCCCGCGCAATAGTAACAATAGGGCAGATAGACGAAGGCGATAACACTGCCAAGTATCTGAACAAGTTCAGTATAGCAAGGCAAATTTTTAAGTTTCAGAATGACAAAAACTAGCATTTGACATGCCCCGGGAAGAAGAGCGAGGACCCTTTTCTGGTTTCTCGTTTCTAAATTCGTTGTTTGGGGTGGGCACTTGGAATATAGCGGGTACAGACTATTTGCTTGACAAAGTATATTTCTGGCGTGGCAACCGGAAGCGAAGGGATGTAGTAAACAGACAGGCACGAGTTTATCCTTACGCCGGGCCTCTATGGCATTGTTCACATGGTATACTCGGACATGTATACCTACAGAGATCATGTCTCCCATAAAGATTTTTTTTTTCTCAAACCGTCGCTGGCCATACAAGCTTTTGACAACGAAGGTACGAAAATAAAGCACGACGGGAGCTGAGCTACCGACCCAAATGGGGAAATGCGCACACTAGAATAGACATGAACTAGTGACTAGCAACAAATACGGTGTAGGACCCTGTACCAGTTCTGTTTAGCTATCCACTTATGCGCCTCGGACATATGCTGTGTGACTGCAAATGCCAGATGTAGGCTTACAGCCATACACAACTACTAGCGAATTCTCCTAAACAAAGTCAAGTAAATATGTTGCCAAGATTTGCCAGAGAATACATCAACTTGGGCTTGTAGCTCAGGGGTAGAGCGCTCGCTTCGCATGCGAGAGGTCAGGGGTTCGATTCCCCTCAAGTCCACTTATTTTTTACTTTTTTCTTTTTGGTCGATCGATCTAGCTTCCGGGAAGGAAAAGGATGATGCCATGCCGTTCATTGATGGGAATGGAGTGTTCCAGGGTGAGCCGTGAGGCGCATGGCAGAGTGCGGGGTTGTTGTCCCTATCGGAGTTCGGGGTTCTACACCCTTGTCCTCTGCCATGACTCGCGTGTATTTTTTTCTCTTCTCTTAGCAGCACACCTTTGGAAATATGAAGAGAAACATCCGTCTCAATTCATTACCTCCCGATCGTCAAGTCGCATCAAAAGGTACGTGCGTACGTCAACTCTACTCTGTCCCGATAACATCGTCTTGAACTAACTTATAATGCAGACTGCCGCCTGTGCACCAAGCGACGCATCAAATGTGACAGGAGTGTCCCAGGGTGTCGGAAATGCGCCAGCCGAGGACTACGTTGTCCAGGATTCGACGCGTTGTCCCTCAAATGGGGACAAGGCGTGGCAAGTAGAGGGAAGTTCGCCGGCAGGACGCTTCCGGTGTCACCTCGAGGCGAGTCCGAGAGGCAGGATGGGTTATCAGGTATGCACAGTGCCGGTGGAAATGGCAGTAGTCAAGATGTCCGCACCTTGACGGACGAAGGACCCCTGCCATTGAATTTCTCTACACATCTGCTTGACCCGATGAGTGGTCTCGGTCTGGTCAATCGGTGCTCTACGACAGGTCTTTTCAACAACCTTCTCAATCATTTTCAGATGGAAGTTTCATCTCAATTGCGATGGCTCGATAGCTCCGACAACCCGTGGCGACGCATCGTCTGGCCTCTGGCCCGACGCTCGAACTGCCTTCGCATGTCGATTCTCGGTCTAGCGGCTGCTCATTTGTCGGTGACTTCTACTGATGGTTCTGGGCCGCCGGCACTTCTGCAGGCGAACCATGATCTGCGCGAAGCGAGTCTTCGGAATCTGAATACAAAAATACGAGCTGAGTTGGATGGTGACCAGATCGCCGCTGGCCAGCAGGATGGCTCGTCTCTGACAGAAATCCTTGCTACCATGCTCGTCCTGTGCTACGGGGAGATGCTCGTGCCCTATTCAACCGACTGGAGTCTTCATCTGCGCGCCTGTCGGGCGATCATTGACCGACGGAACCTGCGTAATCGACAGAGAGAACACCAGGACCCGGCTGCGAGGTTCCTGGTTATGGAAGTGGTCGATCTCGAGACATTCAGCGCTTTGACGGAATTCACTCGAAAGGAGGGCCCGGCCACGATGCCATCTTCTTCGTTGCTGGAGGGTCATTTCTGGACCTTCACATCGCTGCTACGTGAGATCAATGCCGTGGAACGGCATCGCTACGATCTTCTACAGAAAGGGTCTCAACCCCCAGACATCGACATGGACACTTGGCGAGATAAAATCGAAGAAGCGCACGCGCAGACTTCCGAGGGAACAGCCGCCATAATACAAGGGGACGAAGAGATACTGAGACGGGCGGGGTCTATGGTCCGAGCGCACTACTATGCCTGTCTCATTTACTTCCACCAAGCGCTCGCTCCTGCATTGGAAGCGAGGCTAGCCATCGAGGCGTGTATCGGGCCCCTTTTGGACGAAATCCAATTTCTCACGGCTGGGTCAACGCGCACCTTCTCCCAGAATCTTTTCTTTCCGCTGTTCATTGCCGGCACGGAGTACGCGCGAGACGAGGCGGGACAGGCCGTGATCCAGACGCTCTTCATGGACTTGATCTCCTCGACCGGAGTCTGGTGCAATCATACGGTGCTGCAGTTCCTTCGTGCATTCTGGACGAGGTCTGAGTGCCAGGGAACGTGGATTCAGTACGCCCGCGAGAACGAACGGAATCTTTCTCTGTGTCTCTTGTTCTAAGAACAGTCTTTATTTTTGAGAACTAGTGACAGGGCTTTCGGCTCGTTATCGCTAATCATGTCACATGTTGATCGTCTCCTCATCTTCCACTCCGAACAACACCCTCATAGGGTCCTGGTAGTGCATGAAGCCTACTCCCGGTTCCATGACCCCGTATCCTAGCAGTCGCTGCGCCTGCGGTTTCAACTTCCTCACCCTCTCCAGTGGGATTTCCAGGAAGTAGTTCTCAGCGGGACGTAGGGTCGGCTGGCAGAGGAATATACCCACGGTTTCGCGGCAGTCGTTCCTGTGAGGACACAAGGCTCCTGTTAGCCTTGCATAATCCTGCTTCATTCCGCGGAGAAGATACCAAGGGGAGACCAAACATACTGGGTAGTATTCGCCCCGCCGGCATGATACAGATTCCCCAGGAAGATAAGAGCATCTCCTGGTTCAAGCTCCGCCGGAACCGCCTCCTCATCGAGCGGTCGTCTCTCCGGACCCCATAGATGTGATCCCGGGATAGCAATCGTGGCGCCATTCTCCTTGACCGTCTTTGTCAACGCCGTGACGCATCCAATCATCACCGGCAACTGTTTATCATGCGGATGATAGTCACTTCGACTTCAGTCAGCAGCCGAGCAATCCAACCACCACCGCCAAAACCCAGCACCACAAACGAAACCAAGACCTAGAACAGGTGTGGCTAGACATACTTATCATCCCGATGCAAAACCTGCTGCCTCCCCCCAGGATTCACCCGAAACCCGACCGTCGACGTCAAGATCGGCTTCCCACTGACCGTTTCTTGCCGATCGCCTCTCCACATGGTATACCGGGACGAGACCAGGGCGTTCGCCACGGCAATATACAGCGGGTTACAAGCCAATTCGACGCAGGCGTCCGAAATTCCCAACAGCCCTGTGGCGCGCTGTGTCGTGGAAGGAAAGAACCCGTATTTGTCGGGGATGTCGGCGTCGAAGTGCGGTTTCAGGTCGGCCTTTATCTGCGCGGCTAGGTCCCGGGAGATGAGATTCTCGACGATGACGCCGCCGTCGCGGCGGAGGATTTCGATGAGGGCTTCCGGGGTGGTTGAGGGATTGGTGGCGTCGAAACGAGTGATGGAAGGTGTGGACATGGTTGTTGTGTCTGGACTCTGAGTAATGGTCAGTCTTCGAATTGAGGTGAGAAGTATAGTGTAAATAAATGATAGAATTTAACGGAGGAAGAGATGTATCCTTTATAAACGCAACTACTAGGAATCAACCGATCCTCCATTCTCGCCCGTGCCATGTCATCTTCTCGATATCCCCCTATGACTGGCTATAAAGCCAACCTAGTCAACCTAGATAAACCCATCCGGTAAGTTGAAAGAGATCCCGACAAGCCAAGCATCCCCGCAACACCCAATGCGACATAGAAACCCAAATTTAAGCCCAAAACAGCATGTCGCGAGAGAAACCCATTCTTAGATGGTCCCCGTCTCTCAGTTCGCTGCTGTCCGGGGGGATCGGAGTGTACGGGACGCGCTAAACCGGATGGGGCAGGACGAGAGAGAAACTGAACTTAGGAGCGAGCAGCTGTAGAGCCAGCTAACATCCACCCCCAAGCATTTTATCTTGGTCCTCGCTGTATGCGACCGAGTGAAATGCAGCTAATTATGGAAATGAGGTGTTTTTAAAGGAAAATAATCGCTCTTTATGTGGCTGGAGCATGTTTTAACTATTGCTATACAACCAGATACCCTGATCACCATATCCAAAACCTCTTTCAATGCTTCAACATTATTTCATAGACGATACCTTACGGAGTAACTTCATTCGAATACTGCAAAGCATGGCTGAAATATAACTGGCTCTCGAGTCTCCCAGTGGAGCTACCTAGGGCTAGCCGAATGGCATGTGGGGAGGTATAAGAAGGGCGCACCCCCCCGCCCGCTCCGTATCCTTTTCTTTCACCACGTCACTCGTCAAGATGGCGGTTATATCAGCCCCGCTTTGGCAGCTTGCTCAATGATATACCTTCACGGTCTAATGGGACTGTCGAAGACATGACTGACCAATTGTTCCACAAACAAACATCTAGGGCACAAGACATCTCGACTGGATCCCTCTGTATAGGGAATTGTTTCTCCCTACATCGCCATCATCCAAGTCCCGGTGAATCTGTCAACGACCAGCCGGATTGGTGTAATGGCAACACGGCTTCTGGGTCTCGGCCCAGTTACCCCCGGCGTGGGAGAAGTAGATCCAAGTTCGAGTCCTGGCTCCGGCCTGTCTTTTCTTTTTATATTCCACGCCCGATGGTCGTCTTTATATCCTAATCATCTAAGTCCCGGCCAACCGGTCACCAATCACCCGGATTAGTGTAATGGCAACACGGCAACCAACGGGCAAACTTGCGTCCCCGTTCCCTTAGGGACAAGCAGCTCTAGGTTCGAATCCTAGGCCCGGTATTCTTTTTTCCACACTCGCCTCCGTCTCTAACCCATCCTCCGCACTATCTACGACGAATAAGAAGCTTCCTATCGCCTCTTCTGTCAGGGGTTTTCTAGCCTACCCTTGGAGAACATATATGAGCCAATATTAGATCAAGTAACGGCGAAGGAACACCGTAGCGGCTTGATTTGCTGAACAGACAGCGTAGCAGGCGTTAGCAGTGCTGGTCGGTCGAGCACCCGCACAGTTTAGATGACGCAGGTATCGATGGTCTATAGGTAGCTGCAAGTAAAGATAGAAAGATAGGTCTATCTAGCTCAAATTGAAACCCACTACACCGTACATGTTGAGCAATCTTGGGCGGCTTCCGTGAAAAATATAAAGAAAATAAAAAGAAGTAAGTCAAGTAGTTAGCAAAGACATACTCCGTGCTATCAACCATCCAACTACTTCTAACCGGCCAGTATGTGGTTTAACTCCGGTACACTTATGCAACCTGCTGACAAGAAACTTGGAGCCGCTCCACTTTGCGGGACTACTCTCCATGTCCTGACCATTCGACTCACTACTCTTACTCGGTGAGTCTGCTACCCCAGGCCGGGGGGATATTCCAAAGTTTGTGTACTACGCACCTATCTATCTTGGGATCCTGCGCGCCAGAAACTCTATAAGATGTCCTTGATTTCTCTCTGCCCATTCTTCCGCCTGCTCCAAACATCATTTCCATCTACTCAGGGTTACTTCGTTTAGCCTACCATCCGACCATCCTACACAGCATGGCGACATACTTCGTCACAGGCGCCTCGAGAGGCTTAGGCCTGGGGTTCTGCACCGCACTGCTAGCCAAAGGACCTGGTCAAGTATCCAAGGTCTTTGCAGCTGCTCGCAGCGAGACAGACGCTCTCAAGCAGCTCATTGAACGGTCCTCTGGGCGTCTGGAACTCGTCCACGTGGACGTCACATCCGAGGAGAATGTCAAGAAAGCAGCGGCCCAAGTGGAACAGTCTTTAGCAGGGGAGGGTCTAGATGTTCTTCTCAACGTCGCAGGGGTGATGCCTCACACTCCTGGTGGGATTGCTGCTATGTGAGGTCTACTTCGATTTTAGTCCTTAGATGATGTCGATGATGATGTCGGTATGACTAGTTTGTTCTGACGATACTGGCTAGGACGGATCTTGAGTCGGTGTTTCGCGTGAATGTGGTAGGCGTACAACTCATTACGAGCTCTCTTCTCGGCCTTTTGAAGAAGGGTGGCATGAAGAAAATCCTCAATGTGTAAGCGAGTACTCTTACTCCGTACAATAGCACGTTGCTTTCACATTGAACATTGAATAGGCTGACTGACGGAATCAACTAAACTAGATCATCGCCTTCCGGATCCATCAGCCTAGCACCTACTTTCGAACGGATCGAGCAGAGGTCCCCGGCCTATCAGATATCCAAGGCAGCTCTAAACCGGCTGACGGCGCAGTATGCCGTCGAGTATGCCAAGCAGGGCTTCATAGTCCTCGCCGTGTCACCGGGAGTAAGTTCAGAATTGCTTAGAGTGTTGACTGTTTGAGGTGCGTGCTTGCTAATCAATGTATTGGTAGTGGGTCGACACGGATATGGGGGGCCAGAATGCCGACATATCAACGGAGACGAGTGTCAATGCAGTGCTGCATATTCTCGATACTAAAGGCAAGGAAGATACGGGCAAATTTTTCAATATTCATGTCCCGGGTTGGGAGAATGCTCCGGGTCTGAATCAGTATGATGGTGAGGAGATTCCATGGTAGTCCAACGTGCTACAATCGGTTTGCACCTTGAATGTATGTTAGATGGATCGTACAGATAAGGTACGTCATTTTTACAAAACCCCGCAAGCTCCGGGCCCAGCTAGACTACGAGGCAGTCGGGATAGTTGCGATTCTCTCCCAGGTGCACCAGTGGCTGGTCCTCAACTGCATCGATGCCTACTTCGTAGAATTGAGTACTTGACAACTTGACAACCGTTTTGATTATCAGAAATAAAAGCCACCATCCGACATTCAACCCTTCAAAACCATGAATACAAATGGACAATAGTTCAACGAGGAAATATGACAAAAAGCACTCTGCACCACGTTACAGGTGTTTCTTATTGTTAACCATCGAATCACGAGTCTTCACCAGTTCCAATGAATTATTTATCCTCCCGTAATTTGCGAACACCAAATCGGAAAGATAACTGTTCCTGGGCTCCCATGGAGCTTGGAGGGCGGCCCTGGGCAAATCTCGCTCTGCCGCATTGACGTAGGTCGAGTTCAAATCCAACAGTCGACATGGATCCAACTTTAGCCCGTCCTGAAGACGCGGAACAGCAATTCCCATATTTCTTTTTTCCATGTTCCTGAGAAGCCGGCTAATGAATATACCAGTTGTATCTGCTCCCAAAGTCCACGAAGCATGGGTGTACCCAATCACCAGTGCAGCATTCGGAAGATCCTGCAGCATGGTTCCTCGCCACAGGAACTTTTGAGACATGTCGAAGCTTTTCCCGTCGACGAGGATCTCGATCCCACCCCCAAATCGCAATTTTAAGCCAGTGGCGGTGATAATGCTGTCAGCTTTGAGCACAGCTCCAGAATTCAATGCGATTCCAGTCTCCCGGACTTCGGCAATAGTATCCGTTACCACATCCACTTTCCCCGTGTGCAAAGCGGCGTAGAAGTCCCCGTCAGGACTGATACACAGTCGTTGATCCCAGGGGTTATACTTCGGGTTAAAATGGGGGTCATGAGAAATATGTTTCGGCAGCTGTCTGGTTGTGGCGCGTCGTAGGAGCCATCGTGCAGTGGTGGGAAACGCACGACAGAAGAGAAAGAACATCCGGGAGCTGGTGATTTTGCGGAAACGCGCCATCTTGCTTGCGAGGGCGCTGGGCAGGAACTGTCCCAACCAGGTCGTGGCTCTGTTATTCGGCAGAGACATGATGTACGACGGACTTCGTTGAAGCATGGTCACTTTTTCTGCTTTCTCCGCTAGTTTCGGAATCAGCGTGATGGCGGTTGCGCCGCTACCGATGACGACGACGTTTCTGTTCGTGCAGTCAAAGTCTTCGGGCCAGAATTGGGGGTGTATCACGCGGCCTGTGAACTTCTCTAGGCCGGGGATTTGGCTCGCGAGGGGCTGGTGGTAGTCATAGTACCCAGTTGCAAGGATAACGAAGCGGGCGTTCAAGGTCGTTGGCTCAGGATGGCCGGCATAGCTCACTTGAAGCCTCCACGTTTGGTTTGAGGAGCTCCACGACGCCGTGCTAACTTTGCGTTGGTAGAGGATATGCTTGTCGATGCCGACGGACTCAGATGCCTCTTTCATGTACTGTATAATGGAGGAGGCCTCTGCGATCGGGTTTGCCCACGGCCATGGATACCATGAGAAACCAAAGGTAAACAAGTCGGAATCTGATCGGATCCCCGGGTACTGGAAGAAATCCCAAGTACCTCCCAGTGCGTCCCTGGCTTCAAGGATGACATATTTGCAGTTGGGGAGCCCGGATTGTATACGATAAGCGGAATTTATACCAGAGATACCCGCACCGATGATTATAACATCGTAGTCCAGATACCCTTCTGGCGAACAGTGATCCATTTTTCGGATATTGTCGTATTTGATAGGGACTGGCAGCCGGAAAGAGTTCTGGCAATGTCAGAATTGGCTTGCGCATTTCAATGTCTTTCTTCGTATGCCCCTTATATCTTGTTGTTTCCCAAAGGTCAGTCATGAGATCAGTTAGTCCTTTGCCTCGGTCGACGACCCTTGCACCAGCCTCGGATACCTAGCTTCCTGGACAAATCATTTAAGTATTGATCGTGTTATCGTGTTCAGATTGAAATTGGGTAGTAGTAGGCTCTAGAGGGTTGGTAATATTCATACGTTCTGTGTCGCCGTACTTCGGCAGCCAGATCTCGTCAAACACGTTCATGGCCATTGTATGTACATACTAGGTAGGTTGCTACAGTGACGAAATACCTGAATCATCCGTGAATTAGAACTTGTGTGTTAATGAGCAGCTGAATTGACTGCATGATCACTCATCACTATAAGCACTGCCAGTCTATCTGGTAGAGACAAATATTGGGGAAATAAATTGGCCAACATGAGTGATTACTTTATGCCAGCAACATAAGATGTGGCGGTTGGCAGGAGGGCAGTTCTAGGCGTCTCTCTTAAAAGACTTTTTTGGAACGACGTGGTCCCTATTGCTATGCCAAATTCTACTGCCTTGCCAATCCTCAGCATTCTGTGCTACTTTCTCTTCTGTCTAGATGCCCACTCTCCGTGAAGGGAGCCGACAAACGAACCCCCTCTCTCAATCGTCATGTTCTCTTCAGTCCTAAATTCTCTTGGGGGTTTGCCGTGTGATTATAATATAAGCGTCTTACCATGCATTGTCTCGCAGGCTAGATCACTATCATCGCCGGTGTCTAATGATACCCACCAGTGATTATAATATCCGAGCCTCTTTCACTACGTGCTTCCAGTAACGCCACGTGCAAGAGAACTGATTAAATGGCCGAGGCATAGTCCGGTCTTTTCTCTCGGAGGTCGAACTCTGTACATAAAAATATAGCTAAATGCTCTTTTATGGAGCCCTTCACAATCTTGACAGACGACTGCTTTGCTACATTCCACCATGTCCTCCAAAGCTATTCACAACATCGTCATTCTTGTTCCTCAAGATGATAAGATCGGTGATGTATGTATCTCGAAAGAGACCGCTCATCGAGGACAAAGCAAAGATATTGACTGGTTCTTCGTTCTCATAAAATCTCGCTAACAAGATAATAGTTAATTGAAGCGTTTCGCAAACTGTCACAATATGTTCAAGTTCATGAGCCAGAAACGCTCCGCTATTATGCTGTTCAGCCGGAGGGCAAAAACCAACTGGTGATTGTAGAAAAGTAAGTCGAGTGTTTTTTCCCTCTTCGAATCGATTATTGGCTCTAATACAACATCATTATCGAAGATATGCAAGCGAGTCCGCATTGAAAAGCCATGCGCAGTCAGAAGCATTTGAGGAGTTTAGAAAGGCGATATCAGGGATTTTGCAGGCACCTCCAGATATCAAAACGTCTACCTTCTCGGGTGGATTTGAGGCTAGGTCTTAGATGTGATCCGACCGAGCTTATATGAATGAATGGATCCGGTCTATTCATAACTCAGAGCGGAGGCTCACCAATCGAATCATATGTAGGAAATGAGTCCATTTTTGAGGGTATTCATCCGCAGGAGCATTGCATTTCTCTGATAGGCACATCAAACTTTAACAACGCCCTACTCGCGATCACAGCCTTGATGATGAAACTAAACGACTGAATGAATACTTTGAGCTCACACGCGATGAGTATATACAAAACACTAGATAGACTGGCTTCGGATGACTTCATTCCTTGATCTAGTACTCTCGCTTCTTGTTAATATCTCAATATAGAATATAAGAGTATGCAACAGCACCAGCAAAGTATGGAAATATATCTATATTTACTTTCTCTCAAAGCATCTAATTCCTGCGTTGGTATGCATCGTCACATGAATTCTCAACTCGATATACAGTGCATTCTTACCTGAAGCCACCCGACTTTGCCTGAGAGAACGGACAAGTGGCTACACCTCTCGCCTTGATCACCTCTATATCGAGACCCATCTCTTCCAATCCTTTCCCCTTCTGTGGCTCCGGCCCGATTGTCATCAAGTTGTATCCATGTGGCAGATACCGGTCTCCGCGCGACCCGGGCATCTTGCCTCCGAATAGTCTCACGAACAACGCCCCGGGTCCCCATTTTGACCAGAAAGTAGGCCGCATGTACCATGGCTGGAGGCTTTTTCTTTCGAAGTTGTACAGGTTTGTTTCTGGGTTTGGGGTTTCGTGCACGAGTCGGACGGCGAGGAAGGAGGGTCGTGGAAGTGCAAGGTGTTGAAGGATGAACTTTCGTGAATTTCGGATGAGGTCTAGTAGAAGAGAGAGGAGGAAGCTGGGAGTTTCGAGACTGGGGCTGTGAGCAATGTACCGGGGAATTGTGGCGAGATAGGTAAGAACTTACCCAAGGCTCGTCCTCATGAGATCATCCAAGTCAGCACCTAGCATCTGTCGCACCACTGTTTTCATGAAGCCAGGAAGCGCGGAATCAACATAGACTCGAACGTATTGATCGTTTGTTGCAGTAGGTCTCGCAACTTCTTCTTCATAGTGGACTGTCCACTTTCTCAGTTCAAGCGCGAAGTGCAGGCCATCCTTCCACCCCTGTGCGTTTGAGGGAAGCACATCAAATGGGATTCCCATATCTTCACCCAGGTTCTTGTGAAAGATACCAAGGGCACATTTCTCAACATCGGTAAGCTGTCGCCACTCTTCTCTCTCAACTACGTTCAGAATCTCGGCAAGACCATCACCTAGGGTATGGAGAAGATCATCGTCGGTGATTTTGTTGGCGCGGCGGTAGCGGGCATGGCTGAACGAGGACGTGGTTAGGTTAGTCCACTAGAAAATAGTGAAATTAAAGGTATGTCCCACATACAGATAATTCATCCTCGCCACAGCTGATGCATAACGATCCGAATCTCGAGGCTGGGACTGCGACTCCCGTAAAAGGATTTCCGTGTCGACAGCACGCTTACCCGCATTGCGCCTGTTGTTCTGGCCCGTCACGGCGAAAAGCTTCGACATCGTCGGAATCCCGCCGGCCTAGATAGACTTAGTTATGCTGGCCCACGGTTGCTGTTGAACATACCTTCAGTAAGGCAATTCGACGAGCCTTAGCAAACGCGTATGGAAATTCCAATTCTTGCAACTGGGCCATAATCGCATGAGCTTCGTTGACTGTCATGCTTGATAAGGACCTCCGACCATTGGCGAACGGCGCCTCGATTTTTGCCATACGGTGGTACCGAAGTACTTTGCCCAGTGTCATATAGCTGGTGAAGGCTATGAGAATCACCAAGGAACAATTGTTACATAGTGCATGGAAAGGGTCAGTAATGCCGAACATCCTGTGAGCAGTCAGTGGGAGACACAGGGGTAGCGAATGGTTGTTCCACCGCTGGGCGCAAAATACCTGGCTGCTAGCTAAACGTCTTTTGCTCTGGGGTTGCTTTCAGAATAATTGAACGGAGAAGCATTCGATGGCGAGCGAGGCTATTTAACATGGTTATAAAGTGGCAACAGAGGACTGTGAATCACTACCCCAACAAAACCTGAGATATGCAGAAACAAATGTGTTTCGGATTTGTTGGGCTCAGAGTTTCTCTAGCGAAGGTCTCAGTGTTGGTGATAAACGAGATATTGTAATCGAATCCGTGCGCCGAGGTTGGTGAACGAAATCCCCTCTCACCGAAGACAAAATAATCCCAGAGCAAAGTATCATTTGAGTCTTATGATCACACGGTGTCGGGAACTGCTTGTTGAATCCAGTTCTATAAATATATTATAGTCGACCAATAAAGGTTATGGAGTAATCTTTGAGCGTTAATTTGGCGGGTTAAATGATTATAATATCAGATCGCAATTTGCACTTGACACAACATTTTGACACAATCTATACAGTCCACCGGCACAGTAGATATAGCAATGGAGAAGCCATCGAGCCCGCAAAAGTCTACTCGTTCTGCAGACGAAGCCGCTCTCTCCGCAAATTCAGAGCCGCACGCAGAGATGGAGCTCCGCCGATCAAAGCGAGCAGGACGCCCTCCTTTGTACGCCAGCAGCAATGCGATCCTCTCCGACGATCGTCGCGCCCAGATCCGTCGCGCCCAGCGCACATACCGGTCTAAGAAGGAGGCCGTTTTTCGAAATTCAACCGCCAGAGCTAAACAGCTCGAAGAAAGATTGCGCACCGCCGTGGAAGAGGTAGTCAGGCTCTCCGAGGTCGCCGCAGAGGCGCAGCTGCATCTCTCTCATCATGATATCCATGCGCGTCTGAAACGGCTTCATCGGATTCTAACCAATGGTCAGAATCCCATTGAGACTGGATCCCCTGACGAGCTCTCTCCGGATTCATGCGGACGTCAAGTACCAGTGCTCGACGTGCAAGTTCAATCCCCTCAGGAATACCAATACCAGCTGCCCCGTCCCCTACCAACTAGGCAATGCACATACGCGTTCCAAGAAGTGAGCTTCACTCGTAGGTTACAGCGATACTGCCTCTTCACAGGATCCCGGTCAAACGCGCGCGAATTCTACCACATGTTCTGGCTCTTCCCATGCGTAAGGGAGCCGGGCAAAACCCAACCGCTTTTCGGCAGTTCTTGATGGGCGAACGCACAGACCCTCTGGAGGTACCGATTCTACCCTTTTACAAAATCGGTGGCGCAGGTACGCATTTCCCTGATGTCGATGAGGAGGGGAATGCGATATACCCGGCGAATAGACAGATGCCACGACGGGTTTTGGGAATATTGCCGTGGGTGGAGCTAGGAACTAAGGAATGTGAAGGAGCTCTGGAGTCCTATGGGCTTGGAGGGGAGTGGCTAGATAGCCGTGATATGGAAGGATATCAGGCTGCATGGGGTAGACGTAACCGAGGGCTTGTTTCCTTCGTTGCACATACCTAGAGCAGCAAGGATGGATGGTACTCGGTCCTATGTCTTGGACGTTGAGGGGTTTCTTTCACGTGAATTTTCCATGTTCTGCGATTTTCCCTCTGCTCATTGCTCCTGGGCTTCTCTCTGGGCTCGTCATCCTCGGCCGCACACCCGGATTTAGGAATTCAGGCACCTGGCGTGCGTTGTAAGCTTCGATACGGCGGGTTTATCATTGATAACCAGTACATGATTCTCCAAGTCATGTTCGGACATGTACCTCGGAGCCTCCGGCTGATTACAATATAACATGTACCTACCCGACTTGGTATAAAGGGTCAAGCCGGTATCTTTATATCCGGATTGTGATACCGAAAAAATAGCCAGCATGACCACACTCAAAGACCAAATCACCGTTGAGCCCATCGAGGACGACTGCTACCGCTCCGTCGTCACTCCCATCCGCATGGGCGATCTGGCCGACTGGGCCTACGGCGGCAACACCCTGGCAATCGCGGTCAACGCCGCATATGCAACCGTCACAGCGGACCAGCACCTGTACTCCATCAGTGGCTATTTCCTGCGACCCGTCAGCACATCTCAGAAGCTCATCTGCCGCGTTGAACGCATCCGAGACACATCAGTCTTCCAAACAAGGCATCTTCGCGTGGTCCAGCACACAGGGGAATCCGAACATCTATGCCTGATCGCAACGGCCGATTTCCACATTGATGAACCGGTCGACATGGTGAATTTTTCCGCTCACCCGCAGCTCCCTATCCCGTCATCGCCGGCGACAGAAACAGCGACAGAGAAAACGCAAGAACCAGGACTCTACAGGATTCTGGATACGATGATGGAGCTCCACCCGCACCCTGCCAAACAGCACGGGATCAAAGACGTTTCGGATATAGTCTCGGCTGAGCGGTTCCGGACTCACGAGGCTCTACATACCGAGGCCGACCGAATCGCTGCTCTTGCGTTCTGTATGGATCGCGGACTTGCGTATATTCCGGCTAACCATTCCGGTTACAGCTTGCTTCAGGCCAGTGCCTGTGCAACTCTCGACTTTGCACTGCGACTGTTAACGCATGATGTTGATTTGCGGGATTGGCATGTTAGTGAGAGGCAGACTTGTGGCGCGGGGAACGCGAGAGCGCTCAGCGAAGGGAGGGTCTTCAATGGAGATGGTCGGTTGCTGGCGAGTATGACGCAGAAGACGATTCTCAGGCCGA
Organism: Aspergillus ochraceus; assembly: GCA_004849945.1. Taxonomy (NCBI): domain Eukaryota; kingdom Fungi; phylum Ascomycota; class Eurotiomycetes; order Eurotiales; family Aspergillaceae; genus Aspergillus; species Aspergillus ochraceus. The sequence goes on along the minus strand of SSOS01000001.1, from coordinate 2,892,304 downwards.
AGAAGAGGACGTCGAGGATTTGATTGTTTTCTATAAAGTTTGTCAGAGTTGGTTTGGTGTTACTGTTATGTTGGTATCACTCAGTAAAATCTTGGCTCCACAACACCCTCTAGCATCCGAGCTAGTATTAAATATTGTGAGAGTAGGTTATAAACTTCCACTCTCTAGAAAGCACCAAAAGAAATTATACAACAGCCAGGATTCGCGGGTGGTCACTCACCCAACTACTAATCGGCCGGCGACCCATGCCGCCGTGTCTACTGTAGCATCAGCTCTTACTTTCACGCGAGTTCTTTATGGCGGAGTGTATGAACATGCGTCTCGTTTGGATAACTGACCGGATATTTGCGTAACCAATCCCGCGCTTCCTGCTAGTGCCTTAACTCTGGACTGAGTACCTGTCCTATGCGTCAGGCTATCACTGCCCTAAGGAGGTCGACTCACAGGAATCACCAGCAATATTTAGTGATTTTAGATGAACAGTAGTGATGATCAGGTTGATACCATACTTTTATAATCCCGAGTCAGTCCTTTACACTTCCTGAGGAAAATATCGAATTTGAAGGAAATACAACATAGAAGATGAAATATCTGAACACCCCTGAAAGACATACCTCTGTCGGTGCGGAAAGACCCTCCTTCCTCTGGATATAAGCCATTATCCTAGAAGCCAGTTCGGCGCTCGCCTTACAACACTCATTCTTGAACTCGTTGTCAGCCTGATCGGACAACACCGGAGGAGAGCTCAGGAGAAAGTGGCGGCAGTGATGGGCGACTTGCCCTCACCGTCGCCCGGAACGAAAACGCGCCGTCAAATCGGTCAGAGTAGTCGAGTTAAACAAAGACAGGGGCGGCCTAATCGTGAACAAATGCACTCCGCCAGCTCCAGAGAGTCTTTCACGATCCTGCTATCTCAGCTGGGATTTTGGACGATATTCCAAGGAGACGGAAATGGACGGATACACACTTCATTGATATCCGAACTAATTTATCCGTGGACCCGTTCCGAACCGCTTTCCCTGGCCCTGAACATTTGGTTTGATGAATGTCTCTCCTGAGCAGTGTTGTATGCTTCTGCAAACCCACAATCCTCTCTCCAACCTCTTCTCTTACTTACTCCCGACAACCACCAAGCCAACTCCATCGTACCACGTGGTAAGCGAGCATCATGGGCAAAATCGCATCAGCGGAGTACTTTCGAGTTCCGCCGCGGTGGCTCTTTATCAAGATCACAGATGACACGGGCGCTGTTGGATGGGGAGAAGCGTCTCTCGAGGGCCACACCAGTGCGGTGGAAGGTTGCCTGGATGCATGGTTTGAGAGATATAAAGGGTTAGAGGCAGAGTATGTTAAACTTCAGCTTCTGTTTACTACACTATCCCGTTTTATGCAATCTAATCGTGGCAAAAGAGACATCGAGAACATCTGGCAGCTGTCTTGGCGAGGCAGCTTCTACCGTGGAGGACCGGTTTTCATGAGCGCTTTGTCTGGAATTGACATTGCGCTTTGGGACCTGAAAGGTTCGCTTGCTTGTAACCCTCCGTCCGAGTCTATCTGGGGGTTACCTATTTCTCGATAGCTGGCCGGATAAATGAGCACACTGACGCAGCAATAGCCAGGAAACTCGGGGTGCCTATATACCACCTCCTAGGTGGCAAATTGCGAGACAGAATTCGTGTCTACGCGTGGATTGGCGGCGACAGGCCCCGCGAAGTCGAGGCTCAGGCGTATGTCACGTTACTAGTTTTGACCATCGTCAAACAGAGACTGTACTAAAAAACACATCGCATCAGCCAGGCTCGCAAAGAACAGGGGTTCCACGCCGTGAAGATGAACGGCACGGGAGACACGGCGTGGCTCGATTCCCCCTCCGTGCTGACAGAGGTTGTCAGCAGGGTCAAAGCCGTTAATGAGTTGGGGATCGACGTTGCCGTGGACTTCCACGGACGGGTCCATAGACCCATGGCCAAACGCCTTGCGAGGGCGCTTGAACCGCACGAACCGCTGTTCATCGAGGAGCCTCTCCTGGTGGAACATATCGGGGCTATCAAGCAGGTATCGGAATTGACCGCCATCCCGATCGCTCTCGGGGAGCGGCTTCACAGCCGCTGGGATGTGAGGCCGTTCCTGGAAAGTGGCTGCGTGGACATCTTGCAACCGGATATCTGCCACATCGGAGGGATCTCGGAGATGAAGCGCGTCGCGGCTATGTGCGAGACCTACGACGTTGGTGTCGCTCCTCATTGTCCGCTCGGCCCTATCGCGCTGGCGGCCAATATGCATGTTAACGCGACGATGGCGAATTTTGCCATCCAGGAGATGGGCATCGGCATGCATTATAATCACACCGGACAAGATATTACCAGCTATATCACCAATCCGGAAGTTTGGAATGTGGAGGATGGGCATCTGAATGTCTTGTCTGGTCCAGGATTGGGAATTGAAATCAATGAGGCAGAAGTGAGGAAACTGTCTACTAATTCGAAGACGTGGGAAATTCCTGAATTTCGAGGTCCTTGTGGGGAACTTCGCGAGTGGTAGGATGGCAGCATTATGATAGGATCATAGAGACAGATATGGAAAAGTACCAGGACTGTGACAGACCTGAGAGGAGCACACACAACATTTATTCAGGGGCCCAGCTGTCAAAAGAACAAACTCCATACTTCATTTGGACCTCTCTGTATGACCTTACTACGCCCTCGCTTCTACGTATTTGCACCTCTTCATGGTAGGGCTTGCGCCCTGGGCGATGCCGGCTTACTTTAGACCTAATCACTCTCCTGTCCACATGATCGATTGAAACGTTGAGCGTTGAATCACTGATGGCGAAACATTAAAACCTTGGATGAAGCAAGTTATAGCCGAATTAACCTAAGAAGTGCCTCCCACGAAGTCCAAAGCATATTGGTACTCCATCCAGCGGTGGAGTGCATTATATCCAAGCGCCATCAACCGGGTAACAACTTCCACTCACGAACGAGCTTTCCGGTCCAAGTAAGAAACCAATCACATTCGCCACCTCCTCAGCAGCCCCTTGACGCCGAAATGCAATAGGGTCGTCAAAAGGCGCATCGGAAGGTCGTCCAACCCGGTCCCAAAACCCCTGCATCATAGGAGTGTGGATTGGACCCGGTGCAACGGCATTAACTCGCACCTCTCGGTGGCCATTCTCCTTCGCAGCAACCCGAGTGAGACCTAAAACACCGTGTTTACTCGCCGCATACGCACCATGATTGGCCACGCCTAGTTGACGGTCAGAAAGAAAAGACTATAAAATGTCATGAAGAATAACATCTCACCGGTTGTGGCATGGATGGATGCCATGTTGACAATCGAGCCACCATCACTGATAAGGTTGAGCTCCGCCCGGAGACAATACATCATTCCTGTCAGGTTCACACCAATGATTTTGTCCCATTCATCATCAGCCAGCTCTGCCACCGACTTGATCCCGTGGTCTTTTCCAATGACGCCGGCAATGTTGGCGGCTCCATCGAGACTGTGGTGCTTGGTTTTGATATCGGCAATCCAGCTTTCTACTTGTTGTTTGTCCGTGACATCGACATGGGTGACCATGAACGGAACAGGGGGTGTCATGGAGGTGAAGTATGATTCAACTTCGCTGAGGAGATCTAGGTTCACATCGGCAATGCAGACCGTGCCCCCACGTTGTGAGATGAGTTTGGCTGTGGCAAGGCCGATGCCACTTGCGCCGCCTGTCACGGCGTACACCTTGCCTTGAAGCGACATTGTCTAGACAATTGCGGGGAGACGATTCGTGGGCAAACCTTCAAATCTCATACTGAAGATTTGCATGGTAACTAAATGGCCACCTTTTCCAAGTTTCCCCGCTCTGCGAGTGCTCGGAAAAGGATCGGAGTTGGCGACGGATATTTCATTTCCGACGGAAGGCAATCCTGTGTCTGATAGGTCATAAATTTCCGACGGATGTGGATCTCAGTATATCCACCATTGCCTGCCAAGTCCACAGCAGGCGAAGGTGTTGCAAATAGTTTTTTTTTTTTTTTTTTTTTTTTTTTTTTTTTTTTTTTTTGGTTGATTTTGTTTGACTTTGGCCCGATTCGTCAACAGGTATCCATGTGGTGACGCCTGTAATTTCCAAGGATGTCAGTAGACCCAAAAATGCACTACCATCAACAGCAGCAGAAAGCCCTCACGCGGAGGAACGGTGTAACAAGCGTGATATTATTGATCAAACCGGTACAAACTATTAAAGCCGGATACAACCTGTCAATCCTGATCAGTAGCCAACTCAAACTGCGAATATTTGATCAATTCAACGAGGGCTTACCATCGAATCGAACTGACCCCAGCCTGTCAGGTCTTCTAGAGAGTTCCCAGGACTGACATGTAAATTATCGACCTGGCCGATTGCAACCAGGTCCGGGGAAGTGAATCCGAACTCTGCTGTCACATTGTCGACATTCGATGCGAAAGCGTCGACATCTCTGCTCCTTGTGTCAATTGTAGAGTAAGGCTGTGTTGATTGATTCTTAGCACTCTCGGCTAGAGCTATTTGCCGCACAGCCTCGGCACGTAGCTCCTCTAGAACGACACAGTATCGAGAGGTCAGAGATCCTTCTTCGGCTACAGCCATGATCTGCCGCTGACATCGTTCTGCGGCTGCATAGTATGGCCGATAGACATCATCTGGCTCCCTGCTGTGTTGTATTGTGTATACATACAAGATGACGGAAGCAGAGAAGGCGAAGTACGGGGTGAACTATATGCTAGCATATCAGCACGCTTCTCAAAGACACGTAGAAACCAGCTTGCATACCCAAAAGGCACGCAGGAGTTGCTTTGCTTGGGTCATCATGTCCACGATGCCCGCAATTTCCATTGCAGCATGTAGACAGTCCGAGATACTCTCATCAATATGGGCTCTTCGTTCGCTTTCTCCCAGATGCCGTGACCGTGTGCTGTTTGTTAACCGTGCAAAATTGGTGAGTAGGAGAGGACGATTCGCTAGGATTACCGTGTGCCAATATGCTAGGTTAAGAACATTTTTCTGTCGCTGATAAATCAAGATCAATGGCGCAGCTTTTAAACTGTTGTGGTCTAGAAAGCTAGACATTTCCATGCGCCATGCTTTGAGCTCTTCCATGTATCTCGCGGTGTGGGCTAAGCGTTCGGTCATGGACATGGATTGAATAGAGTAGATGTCGCTCAGAACGCCACTCAATATCCGACATAGCCTAAGGAAAACTGGTGTCAGCTTTTGATGGAGGAAAGGGTTGGTTAAATCTTACCTCGCGTAGCTGATTGGGGCAAACATGGCGGAGAGCCCCCTGCCGTAAGGTGAACCGGGCCTGTCCGTGCTGTCATAGATATCACGGTCGTCCACACCAGAAGGGAGCTCCTGATCGATGTCCTTGTCGTTAAAGGTGCGTGGCCTGCCAAGGGCCATACTGAGATAATTGTCGAGACTATAAGCGCTCCAAAAGGTTCTGCGACGGCACTCGATCTCTATCTGACTCATGGAGTTGGAGAAGGCGTGTAGATTTCGATGCAGACCGAGAGCAAAAATAAGACGAGCGATAGTTCCGAAAAGGCTCCAACAGTGGTTAATGCGCGACTGTGATAGAAACCAAAGGCATTGGCAGAGACGAACTTGAATACTCGCAAGTCGCACCGTGCCTTGTTCTTTAGACATCTGGTGGTTGGCTGCGCGAAAGTATCGAGTACTGGAGCGTTCTCTTAGCACTATTCAAAAGGGTGGGAAGGCCGATGCCGTCTATTAACATGCCTCATCTCCGCCCCGATTGGGGACGAGCTAGGAATCGAATGTTCCTGTGCGATAGCAAAAACCATGAAGAGCACAGCCGTCTGGGTTGGCGCAGCGTTTCTATCGTGCATTACGCCCTTGGTCTCGTAGAACTCGTCGAACCATTGCTCGATTGTTGGTCGATGCAAAAATCGATCCACAGGGACAGCAAAATCAAAGTATCTCCTAACAAGACGGGCGGTGTCATCTTGGTTTAGCAGTAGAGAGAACGTCGGGTCCGGAGGGTCTCCGGCATTCAGGTGAGCCTCGGGGTAAAGTAACGGGGCGTCACCAAAGTTGAAGACGGATAAGCCGCGAGGAAACGATACCGACTGCCCGAACCGGGCCTGAACTCGGGAGAGAAATGATATGCCGGAGGAGGGACCTACATAATGGCCATCAAGATCCATCTGTGTCGGCTGAGGCGAAGCGCGAGAGGTGGACTCGGCAAGCAGCATTGATCTATCCTGCTGAGCAGCAACGCTCGGAGGCTGTTCAACAGGCCCTAGATTGCTGGCGGTGGGGTCATTCATGCGATGATGTTGGCTTTCATTATCATTCAGATGGCTCTCTGGTGGACTCCCATCTTGGGAAGATGGCAGGTTTACAGCCAGTTTAGGCGGAGGCCCAACGCGTGTGGCTCGAATGGTTGGCCGTCTCCCTCTGGTGTACGAGGCGTTATAGGAGCAAGTCACGGATGCCAAAAGGCAGACCTCGCATGGCTGATGACCGTTACACCGAACCTTCCTTCTGCAATCGACTCCAGTCAATACGACAGAACAATGGATCGAGGTCCGATAGTGACTGTGGTTCCTACTTCTTGCAACGGTCGCAGGCACGCGTGACACGCATGCGACTAGATCTTCGAGGCCATCGTTCCGACGAATTGGGAGTAGTAGACAAGGCAACACTACCCTGGATTGCAGGAGACTCCATGTCGCAAGCGATCTGTCACTAGGGGGGGGGGGGTTGGAGTAGTTGAAAACTTGACAGGCGTTCGTTCAGGGACCAGGGACGCTATTAGTCCACTAGTCTCCTTTCGGACTGCGGGGATTTTCCTGGGGAAATCAAAACCACATACATAGTTGTAGACGCAGGTTATAGACCACGTTTTATTAACACATATGCAAACTCTTGGCTCTAGATTGGGATGAATGTATTCTGTATTACTGAATTCTCACTGATTTCCTGACAGTTCAGGAGCCATTTTCCCTTCGCAAAAACCGCAAGCTACGCATCACCCCCTTTCGGCCGTTTTTGATATCAATGACGCAGGCTCTGTAGAGCAGTCTTGGAGAGAAGTCTAAACCCCCCGATCCTTGCTATCCTCTACGTGGGCGACTTCCGACTTGCCCACGAGACCCCTTTCCTGGGTGAATATCGTCGTAGGTGCCCACTGGGCACTGTTTCTAGGGTTGGTCTCTTCCAGCATGCGATCGATTTGTTCGAGAGACAGACCTTTCATCTCCGGAACAAGGAAATAAGCAAACACCGCCCCCAGGAAGCAGAGCGTACCCCAGAAGAAGAACACTTTGGGTCCGAGGTTGACCGCGCCCTTCTCGTCACCAGTCATATACGGTGCAATGACAGCAAGCACACAGTTCCAGAACCAACACGAGGCCGTAGAGATAGCCACCCCGCGAGAGCGGATCGGGAGCGAGAAGGTCTCTCCCACAACCACCCACGCTGCCGGACCCCAGGTCGTGGCATAGAAGAAGATCTGGAAACAGATGACGGCAATCATACCCCTGACTGCTGTTTCATTCTCGGGCTGGGCCGTCCCAACGGCGCCGATAATATACTGCATGAGGAACATGCTGAAGCCGCCGTACACCAGCAATGGTCGGCGTCCGAAGCGCTCGATCGTCCAGAAAGCGAGGGGAGTGCACACAACGTTGACCAGAGTGGTAACCAGCGAGATGAGGAACGGGTCGGAAATCGTTCCAAGCTGCTGGAAGAATGTGGTTCCGTAGTAGAAGATGAAGTTCATCCCGGACAGTTGCTGCATCCCCTGAATTCCTGCTCCAACAATGGTTCTTCTGATGTTGGAGCTGGGCTTGGTGATTGGACCCTTGAAGCAGATCACCCAGGAGGTGATATACCCTTTCTCAGGGCTGACAAGAGACTCGTACTCATGATTGGCCACGATCTCTGCAAGCTCATTACGAATGTACTCGGAGGTGACAGGCTGCTCTCGAATGAAAGAGAGCGACTTGGCTGCGTCGTCCAGCTTGCCTTTCTTAACAAAGTATCGGGCTGATTCAGCTACAAGTTACAGTCAGCATTATTGGGTAGACCGAAAAAGGGGTGAGGGGAGGGCAGTACGCAGGAGGAACAAAGCGGTGGCAAGTATGGCGGCCCAGGCAAATTGAATTCCGATTGGGATACGGTAAGAGCCAGTATCGTTTCTGTCCTGGCTCCCGTAAACCACGCAGTTTGCTATTAGCATCCCAATCGTGCTGTAAATCATGCATCAGTATAGGATAGTGAAGGGCACTGCTTCGTATGAAGGCCTACATGGAGAATTGATAAGCAGAAACAACAGCACCACGGATCTTCTTGGGCGAAACCTCGGATATGTAGAGGATGATGACCGCAGATTCGAAACCAACACCCAAACCAGCTATCAGACGCCCGACAGTCATGACTGCCACCTGGCCACTGCTGGCGATTTGAATAATGACGCCACAGCTGAAGATGGCGCAGCCGATGAGGATGGTGATGCGGCGGCCCCATAGGTCAGCCAGGTCACCGGCAATAATCGCACCAATAAAAGTCCCAAGAGACAGTATTGAGGTCATGAGTGACTTGTCAGAAGATGGAATGGCGAATGAATGAGAGGAATCCACAGGAGCTCCGGCGGTAAAGTCATACTCCTTGCCGGTATATTGCTGGATAACAAACGGCATGCCGAGCACTCCAGACATCCATCCGATGTCATAGCCAAAGAAAACACCACCAAAAGCAGCTGAAGCGCAAACAACATACGCTTTCCAGGTAATGGGGGCCTCGATCTTGCTTATGTCCACTGTCTCACGGATACTTTCCATTTTGGTGGCCGTGTTCAGTGCCAGTTTGTTGGATGGAAGCAATAAACAAGTTGTCCAAGTCAAAACGTTAGATCCATTGGAACAATCTCATTGAGGACAGGGCTGAGGTTTCCAGCGGCTTTTAAAGCATGCCATTGGGAAAAGCATATATGGTTCAGGCAACCTGATCCGATGGACATACTCTCCGGAGAATAGAGCGAATCCGGGGTTGAACGCGCAGACTGCTAAATCAGTAGGCTGACCTGATGCCCATCAAAAGGTAGGGTGTATGGAAGAAGGAGCGCTCAAAATCTTCCAAGACAGACCAACATTTTCCGTCTTTTGAGCGTGCTCCTTCGTCTACCGGATCTCATGCGGAACCTATGTACAAATGACAAGCCAGTCCTTGCATCCGTCGGAAACCATTATCCGATGGCAGCTTCGTGAGGCAAAATCCTTCAATACTATTGAAGATTGCATAGTGGCCGTGAAGAGGGTACATTCACTAAGGAATGCCTTCCCAGTAAAAAAAATCAAATAGATGCAAGTTTAAATAGGGGCTTATACGGAGAGTACTTTACCAATGACAGTGCTGCGACGAACTGACTATGATCACTATATAGAGCGATGCGCAGCCAAGTCTGGGGACTTGGTATTTTAGTCTTTTAGTAGTCCAGTGCGCAAATCGTTGATTTTAGGCAAATACTAGAGCGAAATTAGGTAGTAGAAGCGCATTTACTACTGACCCCGTGACAAGTGCCATGAATGTCATGTTACACTTGTAGAAGTATCAAGATAGTGCAGACTTATCTCCAATGAAACCACGCAATTGTTTGGATATATGTCGTTCCTTTTCCTCCTTCAAAGGCGATGACAAACACATAACCTTTCCTCTCTCACTTTATCCTACAGGTATGAAAATGAGGACGCTGGTCATAATAATGAATCTGACACGACCCTATTCTTTATTATTATCATTTTTTGGACGGCCGCCGTAAATTTAGGTACTGGAGGTTCTGTGACACATATTGAACAGCCTCAGTAAGAGTCTAAGTTGAAAAAGAATCCCAGCAAGAGTAAATAAGGTGGCAATTACTACTTCCGTACATCAAAATTAAGCCAAATACTCAGGACGCAGTAAGATGCCATTCCATGAAATAAGATATCCAGACAATCACATCCACCTATAAATAGATAGCAATATCCAGCGTACTAGAGAGATCCAAAAACAGACAAGCTGTCATACGCCTGACCACTGGGGTCAAACATGATGCTTTTCTCGCAGGAAGACCCCAAACCAGCATTATTGATCCACGCCGGCTCCCAGTAGTTAAGACCAGTTGCACCCGGTATCGCCTTGAGTGTAGAAGACAGACGCTGGAGATACTCAATCTGACCTGCCGGGTTTAATGGGATATCCAGCTGGTCTTCAGGGAACGGGTACTCTGGGTTGGTGCACTGTGTCGGCCAGTTTGTCTCCACAACCTGAACTTCTTTACTATACTTCATTGACAAGCTCGTGAGACTCGTAGTCAATGCGTCCATTGTGGCACCTTCGCCCCAGAATGGATAGAACGAGACGGCGATGACATCCCAGTTGCTGACAGACAGAAGACCAGTGTCCAATACCAGGTCGTAAAACCAATGTTGTAGTTCACCGTTATATCCATGGGCAAGGTGGGTAACGACCTTTGTCTGACCTCCCAGCGATGAATCTCGAACGGCCTTGGCAGCGCTGTGTAGGAGTCGGGCAAGGTTCTCTGGGTTTTCAAAGTATCCAGTTGGCCAGAGAAAGCCCGATGGAATCTCGTTGCCGATGGTAATTGTCTCGGGATAAAGACCTTCTGCGGCAAACGTCTCACATACTTCGGCTGTATAGTTGTACAATTGCTTCTCGAGAGAGTCAATGTCATGCGGCCAGCCCGACGGAATGGCTTGGAGGGTTGGGTTGGTCCATGTATCGCTGTAGTGGAGGTTGAGGCCAAACATCAAGCCTGCTTTGTTCGCCCGTCGTGCCAGCTCAAGATTGTATTGCACTCCGTAGTCGCCGTCCACTGTCCAAACACGCTGGCGAACCATGTTGACGCCGGCTTCTACAAGAATGTTCTCCAGAGGCATCTCGACCGACTGTGCATTCTTGTAGACGACGCCATGATCACGTTCCTCGACGAGAACAGAAGACCAGTCAACTCCGACATATTGCAGACCATCTGCTCGGGGTTGGATATTGCCTGCAGACGAGGCAGAAGCAGTCGACAGCAGCATGGACATGATAACCGAAAATAAGGACGTGAGCATTGTTTGCATTGTGGGTTTGAGAAGAGGATGGATCTGTGACGTGAAAAGTCGGGTTATAGAGCTAGGGCATTCGATTTGGTGGAAACGTCGTCCTTGATATACACGCGAAACGGGTCCTACGGGTGAAGCAGGACCCAGACGGGTAGGGCTCACTGAGATTTCAGGTCAGGAGCCATAGACAGAGCTCGAACCCATTTCAATTCATTTCGGAGACTTGGCGAATTTGGGGGAAACCAATCTATTGAAATGAAGGATTGCGTGGATCTCCAGTCTTCTCCACACCCCTCAATATCTTGGTATTCTATCCGATACCCCTGAAGAATACCTCCGAGTACTCATAAACTCTCTGGGGCAAGAAACGAAAAGGTAACAAGATGTCGGCTAAAGCAGCAGATTCGCGGATCCTGTAGACTGCTATCAAGACTTAAGAAACCATTCGCGTGCCTGCTACGGCGGCGATGCAATCACCATGGGCGCCTTACCGAGAAGCTGTCCGGATACCATGATACAAGCTAATTGACAGCGGCTTAGAAATATAGCTTTTAGGTCACGCCATAAATTTTGAGGGGCCCCCAAGGACCATAGCGCTATTCGGCTTGACTGATGGCCATCGGATATGCAGGCTGATGTTATTATTTGTTATCTTGTAGAGGATGGTGGATGACGGAAAATGCAGCAAACAAAGGCCAAGACGGATAACTTACGGAGTGGATCCATGACTGGAGTTTTCCTTGTCTATACTCCGTGCGGAGTACAATGCGAACGAACATCAATGTCATGCACGAGAATGTCAAGGGATGAAAGAGGTGGTGTTTTGGGCGATCATATCTGATGAGACAGATTATAAAGAACCGCAAAGAAGGCACGCAGATCCGGTATCCAACAATTCGCAGATATCATCGCTTCAGTGGTCCCAGCAGATTCAAACCAAAGCACATTTTACTGAGAATTGCATTAAACTCTGCCGGAATGAAGCTGTGGCACGCTTTCAGTACTGCCATAGCCGTTGCAGGCGTGGCGGCTCACTCCACAGCTCGAGACTGGCCTTTACACGACAACGGTCTCAACGAGGTCGTCCAATGGTATGATTCAGAGCCCTGAGTTGTGGTGAGCTATGTCTGAGCCGACATTACACAGGGATCACTATAGTATCAAGGTTAACGGAGAAAGATTGTTTCTTTGGTCTGGGGAAGTGAGTAGAGTTCCCAGCCGGAATCCAGCCACCACAGCCTAACGTTCTGACTAGCTGCATCTGTGGCGTATCCCTGTGCCCGATTTATGGCGTGATATCTTCGAGAAGATCAAGGCAGCTGGGTATGAAGGATCCCAGATAGAGCTTCTTCTGACTGGGCTTGCGCTTACAGAATCAGTTTTAACGGAATCGGTCTTTATGAGCACTGGGGATGGCATGCGCCGAACAATGAGACCTTGGACTTTGAGACAGGCGCCCATGACTTTGTCAAAGCATTTGAGATCGCAAAAGAAATTGGTCTTTATGTCATCTATCGACCTGGTCCCTACAGCAACGCTGAGGCCAACGGCGGAGGCTTCCCCGGCTGGCTGACTACCGGAGAATATGGCCCGCTCCGCGATGACAGTGAAGAATACACCAAGGTCTGGACCCGGTACTCTGAAGCTGTTGCAGAGTATGTCCGGCCTCATCTCATTACCAATGGAGGCCCTATCATCTTGTGGCAGGTCGAAAATGAGTATGGCGCTCAGTGGCTTGACCCTGAGTTGAACACACCCAATGAAACTGCCATAATCTACATGCAGCTCCTTCAAGATAGCCACAGAGAGTGGGGAATTGATGTACCTCTGACTCACAACAACCCTAATATGTGGACGCGATCCTGGTCCAAAGACTACAGCAACGTGGGTGGTGAGGTCGACATGTACGGTCTCGACCACTACCCAGCATGCTGGACTTGCGATCTGGACCAGTGTCTACCTGTCAATGGTTACGTGGAGCCCTACACCGTGTTTGATTACTACGATCACTTCCACCAGGTCTCACCCACCCAGCCCTAATTCCTTATGGAGTTTCAGGGAGGCTCATTCAACCCGTGGGACGGACCTGAGGGTGGCTGTAAGGAGAATATGGGGCCTCGTTGGGTCAACCTATTCTTCCGCCACAACCTGGCACAGAAGGTATCTGCAGTCAACATTTACATGCTCTACGGGGGGACCAATTGGGGCAACATTGGCTTCCCCGAGGTCGGTACAAGCTATGACTACTCGGCACCAATCCACGAAAATCGTCTAATTGGCGACAAGTACAACGAAGGCAAACTCTTCGGTCTCTTCATGCGCTCTGCACGCGACTTCTCCAAAGTCGAGCGGGTGGCAAACGGCACGAAGCACGCTACAGACAAAGACATCTTCACAACTGAGCTCCGAAACCCGGACACCGGCGCTGCTTATTATGTTACCCGCCATGAACACTCCCCTTCCACGGAGCTGACCAAGTTTCGTCTTGATGTTACCACCGGGGTTGGCAAACTGACCGTCCCGAGCAAAGGATACATTACTATCAATGGAACGGAGTCAAAAGTTCTGGTAACCGATTTCAGTATTGGGTCCTCTGGAAAGAAGGTTACTTACGCCACCTTGGAAATCCTCGCGGTAAGCGACCTAGGGGATCGTCAGGTCGTTGTGTTTTGGGCCCCGGCAGGCGAACAGGGCGAGTACCTACTGAAAGACACAAAGTCGGGCCAGGTTGCGGGCAGAAACGCCGGCAACGAGACGCTAACGAAGACTCGGAATGGGGTGGTGACGAACGTGGTAGCAGGCAGAGAGAAGACCGTCGTTGATTACAGCAATGATATCCAAGCCGTAGTAGTTGACCGCCAGTCGGCGTACAAGTTCTGGGCTCCCACATTGGATAATAACCCTCTGGCTTGGGAGAACTCTACCGGTAACTGCCCTCGTCCACCAAAAGAGATAATCTGATACACTTGTACTAAAGACGTGCTCCAGTTCTCGTCCATGGGCCCTACCTTGTTCGCAAGGCCGAAATTCGAGGCAACACAATCCACGTTACGGGTGACTGGAACGAGGAGACCGACCTCGAAATCTGGGCCCCGAAGAAAGTCAAACATGTCACATTCAATGGCTCGAAGCTCAAAGTCACCGAGTCCGAGTACGGCAGCCTGATCAGCACCCTTCCTGCCGCCGACGTTACCATCGAGAGCCTTACTGTCGAGCTGCCACCCCTTACCGACTGGAAAATTGCTGAGAATCTCCCAGAGAGACTTGCAGATTATGATGACTCCAATTGGACCAGTAAGTAATCCACCGTCTATAGCCATTCAACATCCTTTTCGGCTGATCGAATCCCCCCACAGACGCTGATCATATGCAAACTCCCCACTTCGTTCCTCCTGATACCTACCCCGTTCTGTTTGCCGACGAATATGGCTACCAAGCTGGTAACATCCTCTGGCGAGGCCGGTTCAACGCTCCAGACGAAGACACGCCCACGGGTGCTTACCTGCGGGTTATTGGGGGCCTTGCAAGTGGGTTTTCAGCTTACGTTAATGGCGTATTTCTCGGGTCCTGGCATGGGTCAATGACCAATAAGACGGGGGAGCTAGAGGTGTCCTTCCAAGACGTCCAGCTCAAGACAAAGGAAGAAAATGTCCTGTTTGTGATCCAGGATACCATGGGCAAGGAGCAGCGTGAGGCGGCACCAGATCCACGAGGCATTCTCAACGCTACACTGTATGCCGCGGATGGCTCTGCCGCCAACTTTTCCGCGTGGAAGGTGGCCGGCAACGCTGGTGGAAACCATCTCCTGGAACCGGTCCGTGGCACGTACAACGAAGGCGGTCTTCATGCGGAGCGCCTTGGCTGGCATCTTCCCGGCTTTGATGACAGCAACTGGAAGTCCGGGGTCCCCGGTGAGGGATTTACCGGGGCTGGGGCCCGCTTCTACCGGACAGTTGTGCCGTTGAAGATTCCGAAGGGTTATGATGCCAGCCTGGCTTTCAAACTGCATACCGAGCACAAGGCGAAACTTCGGGCTCAGCTCTATGTCAATGGGTATCAATTTGCAAAGACCTTGCCCTATATCTCGAACGAAACAACCTTCCCTGGTAAGTCCAGTGCATGTTATAGAAGCCTTAATAAATTGGAAGCTAATTAGAGTCTCAGTATTTCCCGGTATCCTTAACTATAACGGTGACAACACTATCGGCCTTAGTATTTGGACGATGGACGAAGCTGGGGGGTCAGTTGAGGTCGATTGGAAGGTACTGGGTGTGCATCGATCGGGCTTTAACCCCCTCTTCGATGGCGAGTACCTTAGACCTGGGTGGAAGGATCGCTCCGAATACGCCTGATGGGCGTTTCGTGTGAATTATCCCAGAATGCCATCCATTTTAACCGGCAAGAATCTCTTAGATGAATAACAAAGCACTAACAAGATGAACTTGACCAAACAGTCAACGTCTAAGTGGGGATAAGGTTCTATGACTTGGTTATGAAAAGAATAGGCCAAGAGCAAAAACATACCTACTATCTGTGGGTTACGTGATATAGTCATGTGTTCCAGTATATCGGAAGGGTTCCTGACACCATCCTGTAGTACTGGCACTGGCTGAGTGAGTGAAGACATGTTGCAAGAGCTGTACGCTGTACGCTGTACGCTGTGCGCTGTACGCTGTGCGCTGCGCATGAAGGTATTTCGGAGCATTGGAGACGGAGAATCATGGAGTAAGCTGACCTCGATGAGTCCATTTATATTCCTCGTTGCGGCGCGCTCGGTCTTGATAATGAGTTGATGACGTTCGGACAGAGCAGGAGGCCCCACAAATTCAAAGCCATACCTAAACTTTGGGCGCAGTTCGGGCCAATCGTGGCGGCCCACCGATTTTTCGATTATTCAACAGTCCCGACGCCCCGACCCCAATGAGTAAAGCAACGCCGTCACGTCCTTTTCGCGTTCTCAGATTATCCATTACATCACAGCATGTCTTCAGGGTGGAAAAGGGACCCCAAAAGCAAAACACCATGGTCGAAGCAATGAATGACGCGCCCGCGCCTCGCAAGAGAGGCCGGCCACGAAATGCGACGGACGATCAGCAAGCTCCCGAGGTGGGCACATCCCAGCAAATACAGAGCAACCTGGAACTGACTCAAGGAATGCAGAGACGTCGAAGGCAGCTTCGCGTCGCGCAGCAAGCATATCGCAGGAGAAAAGAGACCACGATCGACAATCTGCAATCTCGCGTACAGAAACTCGAGTCAGACATCGAAGAGCTCAGCGAGTCGTTCCTTTCCTTCAGTAATCTTCTGTTTGAGGCTGGGATTCTTCAAAATCAGCCTCGTGTCACAGCTGCTCTGCAAAAAATTACACAGCAATACGTGTCGCTTGCCAAAAGAGGCTGCGACGAGGCCGAACAGCCTGCAGCCCCGGCGGATGTGTCGCCGTCAATGTCTCCCACACTTAGTGGTACACAAGATATAATCTCAAATTACAATACGCTCATAACGCAACTTGATTCACTGCCAGTAATCGGTGATACTTTCCCGTCCTCGTCGGATCTCGCGGCTCAATGGCCTGGATTATCACAACTACCCCCTACGCCACCCTTCCAAGAACAAGCAATTCTGCCGTTCGAAGTAGCCTTGTCGCCTCCGAATATCTCCTTCTCATCCATCGCTAGTCCTGCTCCTGCCTTGAATTTCCCGACCATACTATCGCCCGACAATTCCTTAAAGCAAGGGCGCTGGTCACTCTCACACCTCCTAGTCCGACAATGCTGCGAGACTGGATACTATCTATTAAAAAGCTTATCTGGAGACGATCCAAGGGTCAAAGCCATCTTCGGAAAACAGTTGGCCATCAACGAGCGCGACTGCTTGATCTCCGGATTCGTCGCCGTCATGCACGACGACATAGGAGACACGATCGAGTTGAGGACAAGAGTTCTTAATTCAAGGAGGAACAGCTACTCGTCTGAACGACTCGCCCTTTCCTCTCGAACGTGGCAAATTGTCAATGAATCGGGTGCTGATGAGTGGATGGATGCGAGTGGTGTGCAAAGGCTGCTACAGCAGCGAGGGATTCGTCTTCAGGACCCGAGCTCACTCTCCAGTCCCCGATTCAATTCGGCTCCGCAGCTCAACGCAGTGAGCTTCATTAAATGTGAGTAATGCCGAGATCAGTGGTTCTTTATGTCTTCTTGTCCGTGTATTTACTGACCTTGTCGTAGATCTTTCCCTCTGCACTATCTGTCTCGGTCGCGGGCCAGCGTTCCGAAAGCGCGATGTTGAGAATGCCATTCGCCTTGCAACTCTTGATGATCCTTGGGCGTTTAACCCTGTGTGCTAAATACCATAAATTGTGTATAATAACAATATTTGTCTACAATAGATATAATGTCCGCTTACTTTGTATGATGCGACGATTAGAGCCAGGGACCCTCTATGGAGGTAAGGAAACCCTCTCAAAGCATACGTTCCCTATATCCGCGAAACTTCTCTTAAAAAAGTGTCTTTTGCATCCCAGCAATTCATTTCGACTTCCAATTTAGCGTCTAGGGGCTGGCCTTTGAAATCCAGAACCGGACTCCAATATCACCTATGTTTTCCATATACGTTTTCTCCCCTTTTAGGTCACACACATGCGCAGGCACATTTCTAGTCACGTCGACACCAAATAGAGACTCTGTCATGGATCACCCCATTCTTATCCTTTCCCACAGTGTGTGTGTGCTCTGGCTGCCAGTACGCCACTCTCTCCAGGCCCGCCTTGCTGGGCTCTCGCAACGGGTCCGCGTCGACAAGACCCTTATCGTTGTAGGAGATCTTCTCACCGGGGTGGCTCAGATGCTCCATGTAGGCCTCGGAGGGAGAGGCAAATGGAGGGCCAGGGGCCAAGGGGTCCTTTTGACGAGGAAATTCCAAACAGATCAGATTGCCCACAGGGAAGGGAGCAAGGAGCTCGGTGTGTCGCAGAGCCCATTTAGGACGGAGTCCTGGGTTCAGAGCACAGAAAAACTAGATGGTTGTTAGAAGGAAAGTCCAGAAAAGCCAGAAGGATCCAGCGTGCGTCGGAAAAGGCACATCAAAATTCTAAAGACAGAGTGAACCATCTTGCGGTTCCGTCTGTAGGACGCAGAGTACAAGTGGAGAGAAAACAATAGACATGACGGAATGGAGCCCACCAGCGGCAGTGAGTATACATACCGTGTAATCATAAATGACATCAAATCCATTTCGAGGCACTCCAATTTCCTTCAGCCAGGTATCATCAAAGAAATCCCCCTGGACGAAAGTGACCTTCCCTTTGCCAACTTTCTCATCTCGCACGCGGTACCGGCTATTGTTCACCTTCTCCTCCTCCTTGCACGCTTCGACAGCCGCGGCGCTGCACTCCAGGCCATAGGCGTCATACCCAAAGCTCGCGAATAAGAGCACGTCGACTCCACGTCCACAGCCCGGCACTAGGGCCTTCCGCCTCTCACCGTCCTGGGCGATGGGCCCGCCAATGGTGCCAGCTCGCTGGACAAGGGTGTCTTCTAGCGCGGGGTTGGGGAAGCCACGATCCCAGGGCAGATTATCACCTTTGTCCCAGAGGGAGGCCCAGCCCTTAAGATAACTGTTCCCTTGATATTTGGCCCAATATGCTTGGGTATCCTTGGGATCAATGTCGGTAGGAGTCGTCATGGCAATGGGGTGGCGATGGAGTTGGGGGAAGTTAAGAGATGCTCGCTCTGGCGCGACTGTGATAAAACAGGGTGAAAAGTGAGGAATAGTACAGAGTGATCAGAAACTACTGACTGCACAGGGAAGTAGATGATACTGGGTGCACGGCGTCTGTTCTACTCTGTGATTAGAAATCATTGCCGATGGGGATAAACTGAAGATTCGACCGCGAACCAATAGTCAGGTGTTGGGTCGAACGTTAGTTAATCAGTCTTTACCTGTTTATTCATCATGCCGAGGAAGTGGAGGTTTCTACTAGGTACAGTGGCATGGGATTGGCCCAGGTGGAAATCTTGGGCCCACCGTCGTCCAAGAAATCACGCAGTCACCATTCTCTCCCGGCATTTTTTTCCTGAAGGTTTAATCGTCGATCCACGGAGGTAGGGATTATAAGGTTAGACCCGCCCAGATGGGGCAGGGGGCTCCAGCAGTCAAGCCTGGCTAGTCATTGCGTCTACTCCGTAATGGGTTAGTGGGTTGGTTAACTTAACTAGAGCTGGGAATGTATAATAATCCCTCCGAGCGGACATGCCTGATGATTTAGCAAAGATGGTTGAACTAAGTCAACTCATCACGCCGTAAGGAGGTGTTTTAATGTTGAGTAATGGACTAACTCTCTGATTATGTGACCAGCGAAGGATTCTCTTGCTGTTTTACGGTGAAGGTCTGAATGCTCTTGGGTCAGCAAGCACTATAATAGGCGTGCTGCCACTGATTAATACACTCTTTGCGTGATTATCGTTTTGACACATGAAATACGGACTTTGACCTATACACCGCCACTGGATGCCTTGTTGAGCGGTTCTACTTCGCTCATATCTTTACCATGTCCGTCCTGGCCTCCACCATGGCCTCTGCGGCATCAAGTATTGATGCAGAGTCCACAATTGCCGACGACAACCTTCAAACCCCGGATGCCAAGGAAGAAACAGAAGATGTCTCGATCTATTGTTCCAGAGCGACATGGCACATGGCCCCCGAATTGCGCCAGATCCGAGAACGAGATGAAGCCGGGGGCGAGAAGCTGAAAATGCTCGGCGTGGCCTGGCAGAACCTCACCGTCACGGGCGTTGGTGGTGATGCCACATTCAATGAGAACGTCGTCTCTCAGTTTTCTCTCTTCCATCGCAGTAACAAAAAGAGCAAGGCTAAGACCATCATTGACAATTCATTCGGATGCGTCAAGCCTGGGGAGATGTTGCTAGTTCTTGGACGGCCCGGCGCAGGGTGCACGTCGCTGCTGAACGTGCTTTCCAACAACCGCCTCGGCTACAAAGAAGTCACCGGAAACGTCAGCTTTGGCAGCATGTCTGCGAAGGAAGCCAAGCAGTACCGTGGCCAGATTGTCATGAACACGGAGGAGGAAATCTTCTTTCCCACGCTGACCGTTGAAGACACGATCGACTTTGCCGCTCGCATGAAGGTCCCCTACTATCTGCCGCCGGGCATCACAACTCATGAAGAATACGTCCAGTCTTATAAAGTCTTTCTCCTGCGCTCCGTCGGCATCTCGCACACCGCAAGGACGAAGGTTGGCGATGCTTTCATTCGCGGTGTTTCCGGCGGAGAGAGGAAACGTGTCTCCATTCTAGAATGCCTTACGACTCGTGCAAGCGTGTTTTGCTGGGACAACTCGACCAGAGGCCTCGACGCCAGTACTGCTTTAGAGTGGATTAAGGCCATCCGAGTGATAACCGATATCCTCGGGCTCAGCACAATCGTCACCCTTTACCAGGCAGGTAACGGCATCTACGAGCACTTCGATAAGGTTCTACTTCTTGATGAGGGCAGACAAATTTTCTACGGGCCTCAAAAGGACGCTGTTCCATTTATGGAGAGCTTAGGCTTTATGCGTGATCCGGGATCCAACCGGGGCGATTTCCTCACTGGCGTGACAGTTCCTACTGAGCGCGTCATTGTCCCAGGATATGAGGACAAGTTTCCACGAACCGCCGACCAGATTCGTGCTGCGTACGAGCAGTCCCATATCAAGCCTAAAATGTTGGAAGAGGCCCAGAACTACCCGACAAGCAAAGAAGCGGCTGACAACACAACCCTATTTAAAGAAATGGTTGCTCGTGAAAAGCACAGGGGTGTGTTGAAAAGGTCTTCCGTCACAACTGGTTTCGTCACTCAAGTAATTGCTGCTACTATCAGGCAATACCAGCTGATATGGGGTGACAAGGCTACTCTTTTTATGAAGCAAAGCGCTACAGTGGTCCAGGCACTCCTCGGAGGATCACTGTTCTACTCAGCTCCTAATAATTCCGTCGGACTTTTTCTCAAGGGTGGTGCTCTGTTCTTTTCTATTCTTTACAATGCGCTTATCGCGCTATCGGAGGTGACTGACTCGTTCACCGGCCGACCAATTCTCGCCAAGCACCGCGCCTTCGCACTGTACCATCCAGCGGCCATCTGTATCGCCCAGATTGCTGCCGACTTCCCCATTCTCTTGTTCCAGGTGACGAATTTTGGCCTTATTTTGTATTTCATGGTTGGCCTCAAGGCCACGGCCGCGGCATTCTTCACTTATTTAGTCACCAACTTCATGACTGCCATGTCCATGACAGCTTTCTTCCGGTTCGTTGGTGCCGCATTCCCTACGTTCGACGCTGCAACTAAGGTCTCAGGCCTTTCAATCGTGGCGCTATTCGTCTACATGGGATATATGATTATCAAGCCGGTGATGCATCCGTGGTTCGTGTGGATCTTTTGGGTTAATCCCATGGCCTACGGATTCGAAGCTCTTCTTGGAAACGAATTCCATGACCAGGTTATCCCATGTTACGGCCCTAACCTGATTCCCAGTGGCCCTGGTTACATGGGTGAGGGGGGCCAATCATGTGCCGGTGTTATCGGTGCGATGCCTGGTGCGACAAGCCTTGCCGGCGACGAATATCTCGCAGCCCTGTCGTTTAGTCACAGCCACATCTGGCGTAACTTTGGAATCATCTGTGCCTGGTGGGTGCTCTTTGCCGCTCTTACTATAGTCTTCACCTCTAGGTGGAAACTATTGGGAGTAGGAGGCCGTAACCTCCTGATCCCGCGAGAGCTACAGCACAAATCGAAACATCTCTTGCAAACCAAGGACGAAGAAGCGCAACCTACGGAGACATCTGTCCGTACCAGATCCGATACATCAGGAAGCAGTCTCGGAAATGATCTGCTCCGCAACAAGAGCATATTCACCTGGAAAAATCTGACCTATACCGTCAAAACGCCTGAAGGTGACCGCG
Organism: Aspergillus ochraceus; assembly: GCA_004849945.1. Lineage (NCBI taxonomy): Eukaryota > Fungi > Ascomycota > Eurotiomycetes > Eurotiales > Aspergillaceae > Aspergillus > Aspergillus ochraceus. The sequence goes on along the minus strand of SSOS01000001.1, from coordinate 2,870,237 downwards.
TTCTTCTTGATGACGTACAGGGTTATGTCCAACCAGGTATGCTTGGGGCGTTAATGGGTTCTTCTGGCGCTGGAAAGACGACCTTGCTGGATGTTCTCGCACAACGCAAGACCGCAGGCACGATTCACGGATCTGTCTTGGTGGACGGGCGTCCTCTTCCCATTTCCTTCCAACGCTCGGCTGGTTACGTCGAACAGCTGGATATCCACGAGCCCTATGCCACTGTCCGCGAGGCTCTCGAATTTTCGGCACTGTTACGCCAACCCCGCGACACGCCCGCCGAAGAAAAGTTGCGATACGTGGACACCATTGTTGATCTACTTGAACTAAACGACTTAGAGCATACCCTCATTGGTCGGCCCGGCGCTGGTCTCTCGGTGGAGCAACGTAAACGTCTCACCATTGGTGTTGAGCTTGTGGCGAAGCCGAGTATCTTGATCTTCCTCGACGAGCCCACATCGGGGCTGGATGGTCAAGCTGCGTATAATACCGTTCGCTTCCTTCGCAAGCTTGCCGAAGCGGGCCAAGCTATTCTCGTTACTATCCATCAACCGTCCGCACAGTTATTTGCGCAGTTCGATAAATTACTCTTGCTGGCCGCCGGTGGCAAAACCGTGTACTTTGGTGATATTGGCCAGAACGCGAACGCAGTCAAGGAATATTTTGGTCGTCACGGTGCACCTTGTCCACCTGAAGTTAATCCTGCTGAGTATATCATTGATGTCGTGTCGGCAAATGACCGCCTCGATTGGAGCCAGGTCTGGTTGAAATCCCCAGAATATGACACCCTCTCCAAGGACCTGGACAGCATGATCGCCGAAGCGGTAGTTCAACCTGCCGCGGCAAACAATGATCCGCATGAATTTGCTACTTCGCTCTGGATGCAAACCAAGCTTGTGACGCATCGCATGAATATCTCTCTCTTCCGGAACACTGAGTACCTCAATAACAAGTTCGCGATGCACATCAGTCTAGCACTGCTGAACGGGTTTACGTTCTGGAAGATTGGAGACTCGGTTGCTGATCTACAGCAAAATCTTTTCACTGTGTTCAACTTCATCTTTGTCGCACCCGGCGTGATCTCTCAACTGCAGCCGCTCTTTATTGACCGCCGAGACATTTACGAGGCACGAGAGAAAAAGAGCAAAATGTACCACTGGGCTCCCTTCGTGACGGGTCTTATTGTCTCGGAGTTCCCTTACCTGCTTGTCTGTGCACTACTGTATTACGTTTGCTGGTACTTTACGAGTGGCCTCCCTACCTCCGGCGAGCATGCTGGAAGCGTCTTTTTCGTTGCAGTAAGCCCGCTCACTTGACCCCTCATTTCGTCGCCTTCCGCGTGTGACAGTTAACATCTTTGCAGGTCATGTACGAGTGTCTCTACACAGGCATTGGACAGATGATTGCCGCCTACACTCCGAACGCCGTATTCGCGTCTCTTGTCAACCCTCTGGTGATCACCACTCTCGTCTCTTTCTGCGGCGTGATGGTTCCCTATAGCCAAATCGTCGCCTTCTGGCGGTACTGGTAAGTCGATCATGCATGTTCCTCGATGATTCATCTGAGCAAATTCTAACACCCGTTTTACTTTAGGATGTACTACCTGGACCCTTTCAATTACCTTATGAGTTCTATGCTGGTATTCACCACATGGGACAGATCCGTGCATTGCAAACCAGAGGAGCTGGCTGTCTTTGACCCGGCTCCCAACCAGACCTGTGGTGAATATCTCAACGTCTACCAGCATGGCATGGGGGTTGGCACGAACCTTCTAAACCCAGATGATACTCTCCGCTGCCGCGTTTGCCAGTACACCACCGGCGGAGATTACCTCCGCACGCTGAACTTGAGAGGAGAACACTACGGGTGGAGGAATGCGGGCATTGTCGTTGTGTTTGTGGTCGGTATCTACGGGCTCGTGTTCCTCATGATGAAGCTCCGGACCAAGGCCACAAAGAAGGCGGAGGATTGAGGGGATAGCGGTATTCAATAAGGAGATACAGACATCACTATCTTTGAGCTGGCCAGATTGCACCTCTTCGGTTTGTCTTTCTGACAGGGCCCGAATGATCGATTTTTGGTGACCGTTTGGCAGTGTCTACATGGTAGTAGCAGTTAATTAGAATATACAGATAGCTTATCGTCAACATTGTTCTCTCGGCATCACGAAATGACTGAGAATCGTGAATTTGTGTACTATTTCGTGGAAGAAGTCAGTTGAACTGCGCTGAGAGTTCGGTATTGGCTCTGAGCATCATAAGGACATATTCAAGAGGTTGTGAAGTTGCCCCCAGCTCTCAGTCCACCCTCCAGGGTGTCTCAATTTCATTTTCAGCTAGTTAAAGGTTAACTAGTCCCAGAACCCGTCAGACTTGTCGAACTTGTCGAACTTGTTTTCTAATCCTTCAGTCTGACGTCAATGGAGTGAATACTGAATAGTGTCAGAATAATTATCCACTGGGTAATATATTGTCAAACCTGGGCGTCTCGTATCGGCTTCACTGCCTATACAAATTAGCTAGAGCGAACAGCCCCTGCACCACGCTTGACGACGCGTCTTCAACCTCCGAAGCCCTGAAATAGCGGTCAAGATTGATCGTAAATATGGCCATCATTTTTTTTGTCCTAATCCTTCGAGGATCCAGACACCTGGTTGGAAACACAATTGTACACTGGGGTATCTGGCTCGGTTGTGTGTTTTGTGTGGTTGTCATCGCGTATATCATTGCCAGCGGGATACCCAATTTCGAAAGTCTTATATCCTTTGTTGGAGCCCTTCTTGGGACACTGCAATGTTTTCAACCGAGTGGGTGTATGTGGTTGTTTGATAATTGGAGCCGAGGTCGAGACCAGCGATCTCGGGGATGGATAATGATGGTGGGTTGGAGCATTTTTGTCATCGTCTGCGGCACGTTTCTGATGGTAGCTGGCACTTATGGATCGGTTGTTGGAATTATTGACTCGTTCAGAGCTGACGGGGGGGAGAGTGCTTGGTCTTGTGCTGATAATTCAAACTCTGTGTAATTTGGCGGTGTATTCAGAAAGTAACAATTCGATATCATAGCATACATACAGATCTTTTGATACTCACAAGACAGACTGAACATTGTGGACTTGTGTGTTATCAAAGGACGAAGCAGGTAGATTGGAAGATACAAAAGAAGGGGGATGAGTAGGATCCAAGTTGGCTTCTATGGTAGTCTAGTCTACGTAGTTGATGTCTCTTTAAACACATAGCTCAGGGTGTCAACAACGATATCCCTCCTTTAATGCCGCCCGCTCCTCTTCAGCCAGGCTGGTCCCAATTGATTCTGTAGGACAGTCCCTGTATCTATATGTCATTCAAATCCTGAGTACTTCGATGTCATACTAAATTCTCTAGGGAAGTTCATTCCATGTAGGTCCTCCCCACCTACAGTGTGTCGAAGTACACCGTATCATTTTGTAAATCTGAAATTAATGGCCATTCCTAAAAAGATATTAACCACGTCTGTACTATTAAAAAAGGATCATCACCCTTTATATTTTCCCTGATATATAAGATTTGCATGCCATAAGATCCATCCTAACAATGATGCACTTTCTAACACACTATTAATGCTAACTACAGCCACCTATTGGCACCAAATACGGCCGTGTCGGTGCGAAAATCTGATCGCACCAAGCGCAATGACCAACATGATACAATCCAGCGCCCTGCAAATTGGCTTTACATGGGTTTGACACTCTTTCCTGGCGTCACTCTTGTGAACTAGTTATGCAAGATTAAGATCTTAAAAAGAAATTAAGAAATCTGGATAGGATCAAATTCTGCTCCCAGAGGAAGTACTAGAGATTCTCAGTTCTTCCACCGAAGTACAGTGTACGAGAACTTGAGACTACAGCGTAGATTGTGTAGCCATTGCCGTTTGCGATGAGGATGACTTAACAACCAAGGTGGTTAGTAGCTTCGGGAATGATATCACCTTCGTAGCGAAGCATTATGGCATCCGAGATAACCGATTCTCCGATCAAATGACCGCTTCTAATGCCTTCCATAGAGCTTGGATCCTACTACTAGTACATAGTTAGCTCGTGCTTTCCGATCGCTCCCGCGACACATAAGAGTAGGCCTTGGTACCATGCCATATACCGCAGTCATAGCTCGTATTTCTTAAAACTGACAATTTAATCTGCTTTAATGTTTTCTTATGGCTGGTATTTTCTTCTAGAGCACTGATTTTTCGTCCGTGACTTATACTAGCCAAAATTGCTGTGGATACGTCACGGGTTTTGCCGCCGGCTCGTCCGCCGTTGTGGATCCCTACCTACTACCTACTACTTACCACTTTTGGAACTTTAATGTCGACAATTACGTGCATGAAGTGTTCTAAAGGTCCACTTAAAAGACTACAGGCCTACTATAATTGCTATATGCAATCTCCATCATGCTGATTACTCCAGAACACCTCTTATATCTACTTCAACTCTCCCCTCTCCCCTCCTACACCCCTTACAGGTAAACTATGCCCTCTGGGTTACATGAAATAATAGACAAGAGAAGCAGGTCTCCAGTAACATTCTGATGGCGGCGACTTATTATACCTAGTTCTTCGCTCAACAGTGGTACATGATCTCATGACTTCCCAAAATACGATCTCCCCAGCCTCAGAGTATCTGCATTGCAACGAGACTACCTGGCAACCAACCACACCACCTCCCAATTTACCGGAAACAACCCAGAACTGACATCAGAAACATGTCAAGATGTGGCAGTCGGATACACGCAAACGGAAAGCGGATGGTCTTTAAGCACCAAAGCTGCATGCGTCGTCACTCTGTTTATACAGACCTTGGACGGCGTAATGAGGTCACCAACAAACGAGCGTACCTATTGTACCTATTTATGCATGACTTAGGTGGCCTCGCAACCCCTTTGGAGATGGCATTGGTCTCCGTTTTAAGCCCTTCAAGTTCCAATATCCTTAATTGACTTCATACGTATCCCGCCCGCATTAGGCACGCCTTGGTACAGTTGTTGAAAATGTTTGACACACCACCTGCCGAACTAGTTCCCACTTCCCGGCACACAGCCGTCGCAGGATGGTTCTTCGGACCGAAGGCGGAGAACTTTTGCTATTTGAAAAATAGAATCCGCAAGCTTTTAGAGGAGCAGCATGAGTACAGGTCTTGTCTCTACAAGGATGACCCCCCTTTCATCACGGAGTCCATGAAAGGATCTGAGCTGTACCAAATGCAACTTCAGAGACTAGATCATGAGCTAGAATGCATTGGCAAATGGCTCACCAAACACTCTGTGCCCTTTTTTAGTCCACGTTACAACGCTCATATGAGCATGGAGACTTCCATGCCGTCGTTGATTGGCTGTATGTTTTTCTTTTTCTTTTTTTTCCCCCTGAACCCTTACCTTATTGATATCTTTCTGCAGTTCATTGTCTGACTGGTCGTTATATTAGATATACTTGGATTGTTCCAGAACCAGAACAACGTAGCTCTCGAAGCTAGCCCGGTGACCTCAATCATTGAAGGCGATGTGGGTAAACAGCTTTGCCGTATGCTCGGATATCGTGCACCTCTCAATACAGATGCACCTGCCCCTTCCCGAAGTGAATCGGTGGACAATACTCCGGATGGCTGGGGACACATCACTTGTGTAAGTCACTTCATGCCTCAAGTGGTTCTTTGTCCCACACTTACCTGAACTCAACAGGATGGTTCTGTTGCGAACCTCGAAGCCATTTGGGCATGTACGTACTTAGCATTCTCTCGCTGTTCCATCTTGCACCGGAAAACTAATCCATTCTAGTGCGGAACCTCAAGCTCTATCCGCTGTCCTTGAACCTTGCAATTAACAAGGGCGACCTCAAGTTCTTGAATGATGTGAACTTTGAAATTGAAATCTCCGATGGCAGTGTGAAGCGCTTTATGGATTGCAGCTCCTGGGAGCTGCTGAACCTAAAGCCTTCTACAGTCCTTGATTTTCCACAGCAGCTCTATGAACAATTCGGTGTATCTCAGACAGCTTTAGCCAAGGCTCTCGATCCTTACTCCGTGCAGACACTCGGAAAAAGAGCCCTTCTGGACGAGTTCAAGGTCGAAAAAGAACCGCAATTCTTCGTAACCTCAACAAGGCATTATTCATGGCCTAAGGGCGCCGGTAATATAATCACCCAATGTTACATTTCAAGCGAGTGCTAACAAGCAACAGCTATCGCTGGTATTGGACGCGACAACATGGTTGGGGTGTCTGTTGATGAAGAGGCACGGATGTGTCAAAACGACATCAAAAGTAAACTCAGGGACGCCTACGCAGAAGGAAGGGCAGTGTACTGCGTCGTCGCAATCATCGGGTCTACGGAACATGGAGCTATAGACCCTCTAGACCATATTCTTAACTTGCGCGAGAAGTTCGCAAAAGATGGAATGTCATTCGCGGTCCATTGCGACGCGGCTTGGGGTGGCTATTTCGCTTCGGTCCTACGGGAACGACAGGACTATAGCACGTTCGCTGGCGATCCGGCATATGTACCGAGGATGTGCATGTCAGACTATACTCTGCACCAGCTTCAGAGTCTTCAATATGCAGATAGCATCACGGTTGACCCTCATAAGTTCGTTCGCCCCTTATGAATGCCCGCGGGCGATACTGACTTCCTGCAGGTCAGGTTACTGCCCCTACCCTGCTGGGGGTCTCTGCTACAGAGACGGGAGATTGCGCTACCTTGTGACATGGACTAGTCCGGTTGTCTATCGTGACAGTGACCAGGAGGATAGCATTGGTATCTACGGGGTAGAAGGCAGTAAGCCAGGTGCAGCGGCCGGTAAGCCAAATCCTACCATCTTTTGTTTCCCGTCTAGGAAGAATCAAAAGAGGGCCCCGGCGTCTTACAGAAAATGACTTATGCAGTCGGAGTATATGTCTCTCACAACGTCTTGGGTCTTGACAAAGATGGCTATGGACAATTACTATCGGAAGCAATATTCACGTCGAAGAGGGTAAGACAAGAGACTTCTACCTTTTAAAAATATTTTCTTTCTTATTAACTTCCCCAAGTTTTATTGCCAATGGGCAGCTATGAAAACCACAGAAATTCCTGTGGATTTAAAGAACGCTGACAAGGTCGTCAGGACTGTGAACGCGAAGCTCCGCGTCACGCCTTTTAATATGCTTCCAACGGAGAAATCTGGAGCAAGCAATGATGTTATTGAGGAGCAGAAAAGGTTTATCCGAAGACACATACTAAAACGCAGCAATGAACAGATTATGGAGGACCAGTGTGCTCTGGAGCTCTTCAAGAAGCTAGGCGCAGATGTCACAATCCATACATTCGCATGCAATTTTGAAGTGAATGGAAGGGTGAACGAGGATATTGTAGGTCATGATACTGAAAAGCTATTTATCACATGGCACTGACTTTCCATGAAACCAGAACGAGGCAAACTACCTCAATAGTCGGATCTACCAACACTTATCACTGTCTTCAATTCCTGATAACCCGGACACCTCGAAGATCCCTCTATTCCTCACTTCCACTCAGATGAGCCAAGACTCCTATGGACCCAGACTAGACCAGTTCAAGCGTAGGCTAGGACTGAAGGGAGATGGAGACCTATACGTCCTTATTAACGTCACGATGAGTCCGTGGCCGTCGGCTTACAACTTCGTCCAACAACTGGCTGAAAAGTTCAAAGAACATGCGGAGGAAGCCATGAAAGCTGCTGTACGCCGCAATGTCGGATTTCCTGACCTCCATGGGTTTATCATCCAAGGATATCAGGGAGACCGCATCTGCGGTGTTCATCTGCCGATGTTCAACATGCAGAATCATAGGAAACAGCTTGTCATCTCCTGTACTTTGCCTCGGGATGTGCATCTGAAGCTCACCCAGTACAAGGAAAAAGATGAGAACATGTACTTCTCCTTCGGTAACCAGGAGCCGGATATACTTTCCGATCTCATATCCAAAGGGTCATTTATCGGGGTAGTTCAAAGGGGTATTCCGGGCATGAAGGGATACGAACAAATTGCAGAGAACGTACAGATCAGCGGTATCGAAGTTCTTTGCGAGCGATCCCTACAGGCTAAAGATCAGGCCCCGGAATATCCAGCCAGAATGCCTTTCAAGGTATACTCTGCGCAGCGCTCGAATGAACTAACGCCGATCTATAACATAGACCATATTCTAGCCCGAGGTCCCAACACCCAGCTTACTTCCGAAATGGTGCAGATTACAACCGAGAAAGAGGAAGATGCCAAATCTATTACCGAAAGAGGCCAGTGGATTGTTCTTCCGGATGTCAACGAGCGGGAAATGCAACCTCTCCTCCCCAAAGACGACAATGAACTACGATCGTTCAACTACACGAAGAACTTCCCGTTCGAACCTGGTCAGACTCTCAAATTTCTGGCGTTTACCACACAGAAAGAGGCACTTGGATATGACCCAGATACGCAGGGTACCTCGAAGCCAATCTTCGAGGGCTCGGTGAAACTGGGTCCCTGTTTTGCCAACTATGGTATGCTTAACGCCGATGCAGGCGCTGATGCCGAGTCAGAAGATACATCAGAATCGGCTCCCTGCGCTGGGAACGTCGCAAGCCTTATGGCAGACCATCCTCTTGCATCACGTATGCCTGAACTAAAGGAGAAACACCAGTGCCGGAAAATCGGTACGCTCAAACAAGGCTTTATGAAAATCAAGCAACAGCAGGCAATGGCTATTATCCCTCGCTGGGTGAGCAAGCTAGCTGATCTTGGTACCGAGAATTAGAGGTCTTTTTGCTTTCCATGGCTGGCTTTTTGGATCTCAGTTGGTGATCAATTATTCTTGTTCCCATCTGAAGAATTGAGGGTTCATATACTCCTAATAAAAAGTTTACTTCACATAAAGTATATTATGCTTTGTTGTATCCTTGGCATCCTCCTATAATTTACTATTAGGCTGCTGAACAAAGACGTTCCGATCTACAAGACTACATCTAGGCCTTGTATATAGAAGCGCCCAGTCACTGCAGGTCAGAATTGCCCCTACCCTAGAACAAACTGGACACAGCCTGTCTAGAAAATCCGAGATTCCATGTCTAAAATCGACAAATTGCAAGAGACCGAGGAAATGCTATGATAGATGCCTTGCATTTGAACCCAAATTCGATCGCTAGAGTGGGTCTAGTTCCTCAACATTTTTCGGCCTGGAGGGCGATCGGCCCATGAAGGATTACGGAATAGACGCGGTTCCCGAGCAATAGCCTATCCGTTTGGAATTCCCGATCCAATTGATCGTCATCGGAGGGATGCATAACACATCTAAGTTCGCTTCTGTACGTCTAGGCCATCGAGGGGTTATAAAGGGCCGTTTCGCCCGCATCGTCGATGTCTCGAATTTGCAGTAAATACGCATTTCAATAAGAATTTACCTCCGGAAAGAACACACCTATCTACATTCCACCATGGAGGAACCAACCTACGACCCGAGGTATGTGCATCACTCCCCCATTCTTGATGAAGTAAAGCCCGATACAGTCCGCTAATCGACCTCCTTAACCAGCCGTCCCCTCGCCACGACCACCCTCGTCTACCAATACAAACTAGTCAACTGCCCAGGCAAGACGATTGTAGGCCTTCTCGTCGAATATCCGCCCGACGGCGCCACGCCGCCTCATCGTCACGGAGGCGCATCTGTCTCAGCCTACGTTATCACGGGTTCCGTGCTGAACAAGATGAACAACGACCCGATGCGGGTGATCGAGAAGGGCCAGTCTTGGTACGAGGCCCCCGGATGCCATCATCGGATTAGTGCGAATGCGAGCAAGACGGAGCCCGCGTCGTTCTTTGTTAATTTTGTGCTTGATACGGAGACGCTGGAGAGGGAAGGGCCGGATGTCTTGGTGCAGATTGATGAGGAGTATAAGGAGATTGTGGCGAAGAAGACGAAGGAGGAGGCTTGATTGAACTCGCTGAGTTGGGAGTGTTTGATGTGGGCTGTTTGTTTGTGGTGGATGGGTGGGTGTACTATGGTTTTTCTCTACTCTTAATGAAATTGTCATCTTAAATTGCGGTTTCTGTAAAATCCATTACCTTCAATGTGAATATATGTTAGTCCGAAAGATGTAAATCAATCTGTTGAGAAATTGTTTGGAACATTCGTGTCTAAACCCCCGGCAAACGGGAGGCTGCAGTATGAGTATAGTAATCCCTTCCAAGAGCAGCCCAGAATCGCTTAATCCAACTATGTCTTCATGCCCTGGTTCCTTTCGGAACTATCTCCTGTTTATTGAAAATCAGACAGACTTATAAATTCAAAGTGTCTTATGTGTTTCAGCGGGCGATCGAGACTTCCCGAAACCTACAGATTCGATCGTCATAGACTTCCAACGTTCCGCGGTTAACGAAACTCCACTTAGCCTTTGCGGCAGTGCAATTCGTGAAACGGAGATTATGTCGACGAAGGGTTAACCGGCCCTGTCGCCTCTTGTTGATAACGGATAGCCTATCTCAGGAGTCGGACAGATTGCTTCTCTCTTTCTATCGTGATCCTCTCCCGAACTCCACGAATTCAATGTAAAAAGTCCAGCGCCACAAACTGCGGCATTATTTAATACACCAGCCCTATCCCATCACTTATACCATTTTCCATCAAATCGCTAAATCTTGCAAAACGCAACCAAAGAAACCGCACACCATGCAAGCCATTCGCGTTCATCCTGCACCCACTGGAACCACCCCCTACTCCCCCTCCAATCCCGCTCCCTCCAGCGCCCTACATCTAGACTCCGGCATCCCCATCCCAAAGCCATCTCAGCCAGGGGAGGTTCTCGTGCGCGTTAAAGCCACAAGCATCGTGCGCGACATGTTAACCTGGCCGGAGACCTTCGCCCATGAATACGCCATTCTCGGCAACGATGTCGCCGGGATCGTCACGCAGGTCTTCTCGCCCGACAGCAATTTCAAACCAGGTGACGAGATCTTCGGCATGACAGATACAGACCGCGGCGCTACATGGGCTGAATACGCCATCGTGAAAGAGGACGAGGTCACTCTGAAACCGACCACGTTGACGTTCACCCAGGCTGCGGCGGTGCCGCTCAGTGCTCAAACCGCCTACGAGGCCTTATTCGACCACGCTGGGCTTTCGCGCCCCGCTGTAAACGATGTCAAGGCTCGCCTGGCAGAACGCAGGCAGGGGCAGGAGCAAGAGCAACAGCGCGTGTTGATCACCGGCGCGGCGGGTGCGGTGGGCGTGTATCTCGTCCAGCTTGCGGCGGCAGTGGCTGGCGTGAGGGTTGTGGCCGCTACAAGTTCAAATTCTCGGAATGGAGAGTTCCTTCGGGGGCTGGGGGCCGATGAGACGGTTGAGTATGATATGCTGGAGCGGTACCAAGGCGCCTTTGATATTATCATCGATGTGGTTGGCGGAGAGCTGTTGGAGAAGTGCTGGACCTATGTGAAGGAGACTGGGGTGCTGGTATCTGTGGATTCAGCGAGCTTCGACTTTGTGAACGAGCATGAAAAGCGTGGCCTATCCAGGGCCGGGGTGCGTGCTTTGTTTTTCATCGTGAAGGGTAGCACTGAAGGATTGGGTTATCTTGCGGAGCTGGTGGATATCGGAGCTATTCGGTCTTTTGTGGTGGATACCTACCCTCTTGCAAAAGCACGGGAGGCGTATGATCTTGCGAATGGACGCTATGTCGGACGTGGAAAGTTCATTCTTTCGGTTTGAAGGTGGTGAAACTCTGTTCTGGAGTCGGTTTGGCCTGTGGCGATAATTTACTTTCAGATTGACCTGCTCCTTTGATATGTAACAAATTTGGTTAAAATATTACCATTCAATGGACAATGAGGTCACTGATTAAATCCTGTCGGTAGCAACGTCTCCTAAGATTTGTTGTCTTGCATAAGAATTCCCGCGATTCACCAGATGAGCGAGATGATGACAGGCCCGGTTCAGCGAGATGATGAACAAGATCAGGCAAGTAATCGTCCGTGAAAATCATCAAATGACCGGAGCTAACAGTTGTTTCGAATACGATTCTGAAAGCGGTCATCATAATGACACCGATGCCATGGGGAAATCCTATCTATTGCTCCATGCCCCACGAAAGACCATCTGGCGTTCCGAAATTATACCAACCACATAGGTCATCAATGTTCCCCAAGGATGCAATCAGATCAATGTCGTTGCTCTGTATATCGTCGGTGTTGGAACCAGAACTTGGCATTACTGTTCCCGAAGACGAGTTATCATTCACTGCAGGCGTCCTGCCGCTATGGGCCACATCTCCAAGCCTCAGCACGCATTGCGCAATAGTCTGTATCTCCCGCACGTTCCTCGCTATTCTCGGCCACACGTCCCCTAGCACCCTAAGGCATCCGAGCGTCATCCGAATCTGATCTCTTGCGATGCGTAGATCCCTTCCCTTGAGGATGGTACTGCAAGCGGAAAGTAGCGCCAGCGTCCCTTCGCTCACCATGCAGGTGGTGAAGGGCGTGTGGTGAAATTGTCGGACTGGTAAGGCTAAGAGGCGGATTTGTGCCTCTATAGCCCGTAACACTCGGACGGTGTGCACATTAACCTGATCCGGGGTCGATGTATCAAGGGCCGGCTCACGACCGCAGCTGGAGATATTTTCAACGGCGTTGAATTTGAGGGCCGACAACGGACGGTGGAGACCGATGGTTGATCTACCGAGTGAGCGCGACGCTTCAAGTGGTGGAAAAGGAGACGCTTACACGTGAATCATCAAATGGGCCTGGAACATGAGCTCGTCGACTTCACCGGTCGCGTCCATGATTTGTTTGCGATCTGGTGGTAATAGAAGTCGCCATCCGTCCAGGCTACAGTCAACAGCTTGGATGACATGCGTCGATTCTTCTTCGGCAGCAATGTTCGGAGTCGTGGACATGGCAGATGCGGCGCACTGTACTGCGCCTATAAGATATGTGAAAGATGAGAAGTGCATGTCCTGGGGCCCGAATTCACGGCAATTGAACTCCTGCAGGGTTCTAGGGGCTGGTATTGTCTGTAATACAATGAACTGACCATTCATTCATTCATCAGGCTGCCGCAAAGCAGAATGTTGATACTTACTCCAGACTCGTAGTCCGACTCATCGCACGGTAATTCTGCCGTCGCGTCAATATCCACCACCCTAAGGTTCGTTGTCCCCAAGGTTCCGGCGTAGTATGCGTCCACGATGTACAGCATCCACCATGTTCGTCTCCACGATTCCCTCAGCACAAGATCGTCGGCTCCGTGCGCAGCCGCAAATTCGTGACTGAACATTTGCAGATCAACGGCGATCTTGGTGGCCATGTCCATCTGTAATTGACAGTCGCCCTTGAGGTCGTGCCAGAATAAGGCAATGGAGTACAAGAGTCGGCATTGAACAATGATAGGATCTGGCGCAGGCGCTTGCGAAACGGATGCTTCGAGGCACTCTTTTAATGGTATTGACCATTCTCGAGCGTTGTAGATATTCCCAAGGAAGCGAAGAGTAGCAATCAGCGGTGCAAATCTTTCTTGTCTGCTCGGATCTTCATATAACTTTTTTAGGTGTTTCTGTGGTAAGATGAAGGGATGGCATATGTGGAAGTTCTTATAGTAGGAATCAATCAGAGGATCATTTGCGATATCGAACAAATTAGCTGGGCTTGCTTCTCGCAAAAAGATGCCATTAGTATCGGCTCCAGGATTGAAATCGAGCATCACAGACTCATGGTGAGATTCTATCTGAAGGTGCGGGGCGGGACGCTCCTGGGGCTGCCCAAGTGGTGCAGCTCCCTGCGAATCCGTGTCATTAAATGGAGAGGTCCCTGCTTCTACCGCTGCTAGCCGTTTGCGACGCTCAGCTAGAGCTGCACGGTTGAGCCCACCGCGTCGAGATTGGGGATAGATGCACTGTTTGCCGGCCTCGGAGCAGCGATCACATTGAGGTCGCTTGCCGTCGCATTTCATGTGGCGTGAGCGACATGGCGAACAAGCCAGAGATAAGCGCGTGGCCCGGCCATTCTTCGATGTGGATGTCGTGGATGTCGAATCCATATGCTTTCGTAGGCTACTAAGGTAGGAGCGGATAAAGTTGTGGTCCACCTGAGATGCGAGATTGTCAGAAGGCAAGGTGCTGGCGTTCACGTGCCCATTCTATCATAATCAATCCACCATGTGCTACATGCATCATCCCACACCGCCCCCTGGTAGGTACTGAATTGTCTCCACCAGCCTCGTATCCGACAGGTTCCTTCCGTTCGCTCTCGGAACTCGGAAGAATATATCTAGACTCAAAGATCGTTTCCCCAAAATCTTCGACTTGTTGAGTAAAGATCAATTGAATAATTAGTCATATGACAAAGAGAGTTTGGGATGACAAAGTCCAATTGACATTCCTTGCGGCAGACCAACCACTCTGATCTTGAGCTCTGATGTATCCCGAGAGTTGTTACCATGGATCCATGACCCGGTCTTGACAGAGAGCTGAGAGGCCCAATTCGCGGACCTCTCAAAAGCGGGTCCGAATATCTGCGAGTCAAGGACCCAGTTTAAACGCATAGGCTATTCGGAAGAAGCACACCGATGAAGGGATTCTTCGATCTGTTGAATTCATTCCCACAGTCACCATCGGTGTACACCGTAATGGAGATGAGTCTAGTATTTTGCCTGCTACAAATCCCTGGGTGGTGGCGACATCGAGGGTGTAGATTATTAAGATGGGCTTTGGCAATGGCATCGCATCATATTTCCGCACAAATATAAGAGAGATGAACAAAGTTCAGTCGTACGTGTCTGTGTGCCCGGTTCTCAGTCCTAGAGTATTGGTGGTTCTACAGGCCACCCAAGGATCGTTTTCGACTGCTGCTCGTGGCATGACTTGAAGATGTTGAAGGGGTATTGGTATAGTCGGCTGGCGAGATCGGTAGGGTTGCTGCAGGTAATCAAAGAAGCCGTTTGTCAAATTGGGCTCTGGAGAAGGTGTGAAGGGAATGGAAGGCAAGAAAAAGAAAAAGTAAAGAGCCAGAGAACGCGATTGATGTTGGTTGACGTGACCGTGATATGAAAGCAAAAAAAATGGACTTGAGGGGAATCGAACCCCTGACCTCTCGCATGCGAAGCGAGCGCTCTACCCCTGAGCTACAAGCCCAGATGTCATATAAGTGGAGACGCGCTAAACAAGCCTCATATAAGGACCTGCCAGTACGGAGAACAACAGGGGATTAGGCAAAAATCATATTCATCCTTCCTAAACAGCTGGACTAAACAATCCGCACATTTGCATACATGAGAATAATGAAAATACAACACCATTCAATGTCGTCCAACTCGCTTACATTCTTGCCTTGATCTTCCTTTGCGCTTTCTCGCAATCTCTTCGGTGACAAATCAACGATGTGTACGTGATCAGAGATGATCAGGATGGCCGCCAAAGTCCAAAAATCAACCTCGGCCATTTGCGGCTACGCTGAAGAGAGATCACCGCATGGATCTCTTCATATAGCTCTTAGCCAGGCCGGCGCGAGAGGTCTCCTTGACGAGAACCAACTCCTTCTCGCAAGGGTCCGAGGAGAAAGTCACCGAAACCCCACTATAGACGTTGCGGCCGTCTTTCCATCTATTGAACACCTCCAGAACCTTTCGAGCAACCACTGTGCTCGTAAAGATGGCGGTTGCTGCATCCATCAGTTGCCTGCCTAAAAAAATGGTTTCATTTTGCTCTGTTCACAAAGGAGAGGGTTCACTTACCGTTTCCAGAATTGAAGACCCAGAGAAAGTCAATGTTGCCGGGTCCGGCTAAGGTGCGGACGTCCTGCTTCCACTTCTCCGGGGACATGTTCTCGGCAAAAAGCCTTTTTCTTGCAAAAGACAGGCGGCGGCGCTCGCGAATAGGTTGATTCATGCGACAGAGGTCCTCATTCCAGTCAAGGATCTCGGCCAGCTCAACGTGATAGCCGCATCCAAAACGTCCAAAGCCGAGCATCTGCTCCATTTCCTGGTTGGACTTCAAAAAGGCAAGCGCGTGGGATGCGTGCTGGAAGGTCACCCGTGTTCTTCCGTTGGTCTCCAGGCGAACGTCCTGCAGCGGACCCTCGTGAATACGAGTGGTGATGAATTGGATGAGGTCCTTGGAGATTCTTCCATAGATACGGATGACCCCTGCCTTGGCCTCTGGGACTTCAGGCGCCACAGCGGTAGAAGGTAGGGCAACCCCGGGCAGGCCCGGAAGCTGATGATCACTACCATCTTCGTCACTGTTCTGGCTCTGCCTAGACACGGAGGCTGAGGTCAGCGACAGGGGAGACATGTAATGAGTTGTCTCGGGACAATAGGTTGGAAGGCCTGACACCGAAGTGGCACTTGTGCCGGCAACCTGGGCCCAGCTTCCAGGCGGCTGCTGCTGCTGCTGGTGAGGGAGATTTTCATCGGAGGGAGAGACTTTCTGCAGCCTGTTGACATGGCTGCCGACGTTTGCCTTGGTCATTCTCTCGATCTGGGTCAGGAGACCAGAAAAGGTGTGTCTCTGGAGTGCTTCGGATACATGGTTGCTGGAAAGACCGGCGTCGATGCTCTGGCAATCCTTATCCTCCTACCAACGAAATTTAGTGTCTAGGTTTTGATAGTGTAGATCTCGGGATCGGTAGAGCGAAGAGGAGAAACTGGAACTAACCGCATCACTGAAAATATATTCATCACGGGACAGATGCTCAATGCCATCGGAGAACGCATTGACGATCTGGACGCTCAGTTTTCCCACTTCATTAGCAGCATTGTGTTGTTCATGCTTGCGGAACTGCTGAAATCAGCACATGACATGCTTGGGAGGGCTTGTTCGTCACCTACATGACAAGAAATGCGATTGAGGTTCTCCAAGGCATCAGCCATGGCTTCGTCGATGGAAAAGGCCGACATCTCGAGAGTGTCGTCTTTGATTAACCTGTGGAACGACTAAGATGGTTCCGAGTGAGGTTTGAGACCCTTGGGAAGGTACTCGCTGGTATGTGGCCGGGAGGTATACGTAAAGGGTTCTGCTTTCTGTCGGTCGCGAGACTCGATGAGCTGGTGGACTAACAAATCTCGCAATTCCAGAACAATGACTTACCTTTCGAAGCCTGGGAAAGGCTCAAAGAATGGTCCTCGGAAGAGAAAGGACGCGTCAAGATGGCGGTTGAATGACAAGCTCTTCACGAATACAATGATTATAGAAGACTATTGATGATGATGATGATGATCGCGGTCACCTTTTAGGAGGCGGAAGCCTTGGATGGAGTCCGTCTTCGCTCTACTCGCACCGTCCGGGAAGACAAGACGATGTCGAGATAGTCTTGTCTGAAGAACAAGAAGACAGAGATAAGGGGCTAGAGATAAAACGGAAATGCAAAGAAAGAGAGACGATCGTACCGGGGATCTCAAGAGAGGGGGTAAAGAGAGAAAGAGGTGGGAGGAAAGACGAGAAGAGAAAGAATGGGGTGGAGGGGAGGCCACCAGAGAGGGGGGTGGTGAGAGAAAAGTGAATGAAAATAGGAAGAGAAGACTTCAGTTTGTCAGCGCTCTGGCATGAATCGGCATGGAAACAGATGCACTTCCAAGATGGAAGTGAATGAATAGTGGTCGACGTTCTGGCGGTCCCGGTTCTTCCTGAGGCCGCTCATCCCATCTCCCTTCCTTTTGGGGAATGTTCCTGGCGTACATACACTAACTACAGATGACTGCATCTTCCTTTCTTGCCATCCAGAGGTGCAGTAACATCCACTTCTAAAGCATTACAGCCACCTACTCACGTGGTGGTGTTCCATTTTGAAAAGATGAGTGAAAGTTACTTTGTTGTGGCACAATATCTACTTTACAACCAACAATTGCATCACCTGATACTGTTCTATTATTATAGAGATATTGGTTTGTTTTTCTACAGGTCAAGGTAACTTAAACTATCGGCGTGCTAACATAAAAGAAAGGGTGCAGATCAAGAAGACATACTTGCCACATCTGTCGCGATATCCAACGAAGTCGCAGCCTCGACAGTTACCCGAGTGAATCGAATAGACTCGGTATATCAATCGAATTGACGAAGCTCATGCCATGAACTAGGTGAGAGCCCAACTATATATAGATGGTAGACGGTACAGGTACAGCAAGTGCGAAAGAAACCACTTTCTCGGAACAATGATGGCTCCCAATGGAAAGATAGGACTTATAGATTTCACATTTCGAATATACAGACTCCCATTTCCCTGAGCGTACAAACAAGCCAACCCATGCCTCCGGATCAAACCTTCGGCACAGACTTTTATCAAATCACCACCCCCAAACGCATGAGCCCGTGCATTAACATAAAATTCCCTCCAATTTCTCATATCTCATATTCTAGCCCCAAGTCAAGCAGACAAAGGAGGGAATTTTCTCACAAAGCTGCGCAAACCGTTTGTTAATGACCCGCAAAAACCAAATCCAAAACGCAGGGGCAACATACTGAGCAGGGCATTCATATCCAGCCGGGTTCTTGTTCAAATAGAGCTGGTGGTACTCCTCCGCGTCCCACCATTGCGCCGCCGGCACAACCTGGGTGGAAACGGGCTGCTTGTACCACTCCTGGCTCACCTTCTCCGTCACGTCGTTGGCGATCTTCTCCTGCTCGTCGCCGTGCGTGAAGATGACGCTGCGGTATTGGGTGCCGACGTCGGGGCCCTGGCGGTTCATGGTCGTGGCATCGTGCATGCGGTAGAAGAATTCGAGGAGGGAGCGGTAAGTGACGATGGAGGGGTCGAACGTGATATCAAGGGCCTCGGCATCTAGTGAAATTGACTGTTAGTGAATCCTAACCGTCTTTGGAGGGTCGGTAGATAGGTAGGAGGCAACTTACGACCCGTATCGCCGTTGCACACAGCGCGATATGAAGGCGACGCCGTGTTTCCACCGCAATAGCCTACTTTGGCATCCAGGAGGCCCTTTCCGTTACCGAAGTTCTTGCGGAAGAGGTGCTCCACGCCCCAGAAGCAACCGGCGGCCAAGGTGGCCCTCTGCGTGGCGTCGGACATGTTGCGCGAACGAGATTCAGCGGTCAACGAAAGAAAGGGCGAGCTAGTCGAGAAGGGGCGGAAGAATCGTGAGAATAAAGTCGGAGCAAAGGCGGATGCGGCGAAGGTCATTGGGATTTTTTTAATACGTACAACGAGTGGGTTGTAATTTTTAGTCTCCGCGGAGGGGCACGGATTTAAGATTAGGTATCTCGGGAGGGATTGTCGGAATTGGAAAGACAACGGTTGAGGTGACAATCGCGGGTTTTTCAAGGATGAATTGGAAAGAAAGACAATGCAAGCTCAGCCACCGCCAGGGTAAATAATCGCAGCAGTTCGATTCTCTGGCAAATGCCGAATTTGTCATGGCGGGGAAGCTTCTTAGTGGCGTCATCCCGAGGAATGACATAATTCCACCGGCCGATGCTGACATCGCCCCTTCTAGATTTCCCTTAAGAGAAGGATTCCAAGCATTCTAGAAGAAAAAAAGAAGAATCTGTTGTAGGTCTGATACTGTACACGTTCCCGAGAACCCCTAATATATGCCGTACAATACAAAAAAGAAACATTAACATCGAAGAGAAAATAAAAAGCCACGACACCTCAGAAGCGCGCCCTCAAAAGGCAAATAGACAAAACCAAGGAGTGAAAGGGGTTAACCGGACCCAGACGGTACACTCCTGGTCAAAAGGGGCGCAAAATAAAGCAAATGGTATCTGACTTCCCCCAAAAACACCGTTCCAATGACCCAAAAGACCCTAGCAAATTCGGCAGAAATAACGACAATGTAAATTACCAGCCAGGATATGAATTTTCCGAGGACCTCTCGATGCGTGGCATGGCCATAACACTAAGCCTGATGGCATCTCGGCTGGTGAGGCTGATGTCTCGAGGTCGCATATCCCCCCCGAAAGTCGTTCGACGATGGCCGGTGTTTTTCATGATGGGTATTGTCCGAGGACTCAAGACTCGGGGCTTGGATTCGGCCTCTTTATCAGTCTTAGCGATCCGTCTCGCTTGCGCCGTGAACATGGTGTTTTCAGGGGGCGAGCTGCCGTAGGTGGCAGACCCCGGACTTCGGCGACGGTGAACGCGAAGAGTATTGGCGGAAGGCCCGGTGCCGAACTGTCCCCCGGAGATGCGCCTCATTGCCGAATTGATCCGCATGGCATCGTCCTTGTTTGCTTTCCAACTGTCCTTGCTGTCCGAAATGGGGCTGCTATAGCCCCCGCTCGAGGTGCGAACCGCAATTCTCGAGGGACGGTCAGAAGGTGCGCGATTCAAGAAGCTGCTACCTTCGATGTCGCGGAGAGGAGAGTTTTCGTTGTCTGACAGGGGTAGCGTCGTTGTCGGAGGAGGGGCAATTGGAGAGCTGCTTGTCTTTTTTGCGAGGAATCCGGCCTTGAATCGGTTGGCGTTTTTTTGGATATTCAAGGTTGGCTCCGGGGCTGCAGACACTGGCGATGACGCGTATTGAGGGCTGAAGTTTCGCGTGGGCACGGGGATTCCACGGGGGATGGGGGAGGTTCTAGGTAATGAAGGCTCGGCAGGGCTTCCCTCGGGAAGAGCAAGGGCGGCTCCCAGCTTTTGCGGAGTCTTTTGGAATTCCGTTAAGGTACCATCTTCCTCGTCGTCCCTCCAGCGGACGCCTCGCTTCGTGGTTTTAGACACGGACTTCTTGGGTGAGAAGCTGACGCTCTTTCGCCCAACACCGCCCATCTTGCGGCGCCGCGGAGAGCCCTTGTTAGGCGAAGGCGGTGCTGCCGGTGTGAAGGTAATCGGTGCACTCAGCGTCTTGCCGGCCGGGGCATAAGCCATGCTCGGTCTCTTCTTCTTGGGAGAGCTGGCTTTAACAGGGCTGACAGAATTTACAGACGGTAGGTTGCCGTCGGGTTTCACAACACTGGTTGCCACGTTGGAGCACGAGGTCAGCATCTTCGTGAGGATCTTCTTTCCCTCATCAACGGCTTCATCCTCGTTCAATTGCATGATGTTCTCGATGGCAGAGACCGTCTCAAATTGAGCTTGCAGAAGTATCTGCACGGTGGCTGCCTCCCCGGCTTTATCTTGCTCGGCCACTGCGGATAATGCCTCCCGTTCCGTATTCGACTTTAGGAGTTCTGCCTCGCGTTGCAGGTTGGCGCGGTCGCTCTTGTCGCAGATTTCGAAACCCTGGAGTTGGCGGATGGCATTCTCAACGGCAGAGTTTAGGCCTCGATCCCAATTGCTCTTCGCCAGCCGTTGGTGATAGTGTTGCCGGCTACCCTCGAGCTCCAAGAGAATTCCCTGGGCGGTCTTGCGAATCGCCTGTAGGTTTGACAATGGCGGTTCGAGCTCTGCATTCTCGCACACATTGTCGAAAGCAGCTATCCAGGATGACAGCAAGCCGATCCTGCGGCTAACCTGCTTTAATTTTATCATATTGTTCGTCCTTTCCTGCCTCTCCGGTAGTGAGTGTTCGTAGGCAGTGCGAATCCGAGAGATTCCTTCACGCACTGCCACGTCCTTCTTCTCGGTTTGTTTCTTAAATTTAGCAAAGGCGACCTTCTCGTGGTCTTTTTGCTGGGCTTTCAGTTGGTT
The DNA here is from genome assembly GCA_004849945.1 of Aspergillus ochraceus. Lineage (NCBI taxonomy): Eukaryota > Fungi > Ascomycota > Eurotiomycetes > Eurotiales > Aspergillaceae > Aspergillus > Aspergillus ochraceus. The sequence continues at coordinate 2,848,660 of SSOS01000001.1, read as the reverse complement.
GATTAGGGCCATCTGTTCGTCGATCTTCACCAGGAAATCTTTAACATGACGGTTGACATTAAACACATTTCTCGTAACTTTGGTCTGGATGTTCTTCGCTCTATTCGCATAGCGCAGCGTGTTTTGGGTTTCATCAAAATGCTGACTTGAGGGACTGACACAAACAATCATTACTGTTTTGCAGTTGCCACCGAGCGAGAATTTCAACAACCGAGTGAGCTTGGAGTTTCGGTAAGGCACGTGGTTTCGCTTTCGAGGATCGCAAAGGGCGTTGATACAGCTTCCCAGAGCCAGCAGAGACTTGTTGATGTTTGCACCCTCGAACAACCTCTCACCCCTGTTCTTGGTAGCGCTTGCTCGCTCACTGCCCGCCAGATCGATGATACTGAAGGTCGCCATCGTATGCGGTTCGTTGATGTCGGCGTTGCGATCTTTCTGGGCAACGTTTATCTGAAGAACGGCGTGAGATCGTGACGATGTGGCATTTGCCTCCGTGGGTGACATGGTGCGGCATTCGTTGCCTTTCATGATCATATCCATCACCTGCTGCACGCTCTGTGGGTGGTGACTCGACAACCCGGACACGGAAACGGATTTGTTGCTATCCTCGCGCAGCATCAGGCCTCCTTTGCTGCCTCCTGGCACAAGGAGGTCACGGATGGTCTCGTTGTAGATTTCTAGGTATGATAGAGTGATCTCGGTGTGTTTCTCTTCGGATCTCTCTTCAATCCGCTCGAATAGCTCTTGCATCGTAAGGAAGATTATACCCGGTTGCTGCGCTGTGCCTGTGATCGTGTGGGTTTTACCACATCCGGTCGCACCGTACGCAAATACTGTGGCATTGTAACCGTCGAGGACACTATCAAGAAGGTTCCGAGTAGTCGATTCATACACCTCTCCCTGCGAGGCGCTCTGGTCGAAGATCCGGTCGAAAGCGAAGGTCTGATCTTTCACGCGTTTGCCGTTGGGGACGACGCTTTTGGAGAACTTTTGTACGGGGTTGTCTTCAGGGGGGTCGAATACTCTAGAAACACACTTGAGTCAATTGTTGCTCTGGGATGTTAATCAAAGGTGCAATAGCAATAAACCTACAGGCATCTATCGTCGATAACCTTAATAATTGATCGAAGGCCCTTCTGATTCAGTTTGGGTGTCGGAGCACCCGCCAAGGAGCCTTCCCCGAGAAACAAGGGGCCATCCTCGCATTTCGAGATCTGGGCCGCTTCACGGATGGTAAACGGTCTCACTCGGACGGAGACATTGATCGAAGACGAGTCGCTAGAGGCAGCCATAATGTCGAGAAATGCGGCTGTTTTGGTGGGCGTAAAGGTCGGATAAGAAATTCAACGAGGGGAGGGCCGATATCCAAATACCCTGCGGCGCCCCTACACCGTCGGCGAGGTAAAGGGCGAATTGGCGAGATGGCGATGATGATCAGGAAGAGACGATTCAGGAGTCCATTAAAGAAGAATGTTGGGTGGATCTATATCCCCAGAGATTGTCCCCTGTTGAGTTGTCTATTAGTCTAGTGCGAGCTTTCAAGCCACCTGGTTGACTGTTGACACGGGCGGTGTTTTCCACTTCGCGTTGCTCTGAGCAACCGGCCCGGGCGCGTGACTTCAGCTGAAACGCTCCGTGGAAGTTAGCGGGTTGCACCTGAGGAATGCACATCATGTACGGAGTGCCCCTCACAGGAATATATAACCGGCAGCTCCCTTTGAGTACTACCAAAGATTCATAACCCCTGTTTTAGAAACATAAACAACCTACTACCTGCGGGGTATTTGCCACTCCATCTTGTCTCCAGATGCAAACAAGTTTTCATCGTGAATATCCTTAACCAAATCTACCTATACTAACAATAGTTACGCCCTAACTACCTAATAACTATCCCAAAAATTGAAATATACGGCTTCCAATGGTTGTATTTTTTTGATTCAGCATAGAAATTTACACCAAATATCAAGTCGTCTTGGTGGCACCATTGATTAGCTCGTATAAATGTTAATCCCTAGATAACATTGGGAAATGGTGAGGTTGATTTTTATCCCTGAAGAATATTCTATACAGGAAGCGGCCATTCATGTCAATCCGGTTCCAAGGATTCTGCAAGTTTGCCGATAGGCGGATAGGCGGATGGCTTCGCGGGATTACCCAACCCAGGAATGATGAAAAAGGGAGGTGCGGATGGAGATATATATAAACATTCACGACTACTTTTAATTCTAGCCCAAAGGTTATATAGCACATGAAATTTGCGCCAAATATCAAGTCGTCTCCGTGGCGCAATCGGTTAGCGCGTTCGACTGTTAATCGAGAGGTTGTCAGTTCAATCCTGACCGGGGACGTTTAATTTTTTTCTTTTTCTGTTTTTTCTATTTATTTCTCGGTGTCAACAATGGATTTGGAAACTGGAAGTTCTTCCCCTACTATCATATACTAGTTTTGTCAATTTTAATTTATTACAGAATAAGTGTTAATTTGTACTGTCGTCTAAATAGGTAAGACAGGCCGTTCCGCTATTCGCAGATTGGCGGCTTTGCAGGCTGCTTTGGGATGGTTATGGTCCAAGGACGTAGTCGTTTCTCGGCATTCATATTCATAATCTTCAGTGGTTTTGGTAGAGCACGTGGAGGTCAAAGTTAAAACTATGATGAGGCCAACGGCTATGTGGAAGGTACATTATATGATGAAAACAATAAAAATGGAGAGTACATAAAAAAAAAAAACAAAAATCTTTCGTATATAGTATCATGGTCGCGGCAGTATCGAGGAAGTTGTAGGTTGCCGATGAAAGCTTGAGAAGAAAAAAAGAAGAACGTCCCCGGTCAGGATTGAACTGACAACCTCTCGATTAACAGTCGAACGCGCTAACCGATTGCGCCACGGAGACGTGCTGTTGAAGTAGCGGTTTGATGCCTGATATCATAAATACAATCAAACTTTAGGAGTTTCTGACAGCCTCCTGGTGCATTGCTGACATTGCCACGACATGCTCAGCATACACGCACTGTCGTCTCGCGGATTGGCCGATGATCAAGTGGGATCGCTGGAGAGTTTGAATATACTACGAATGGTTTGGGTAGTATGAGAATAAATAAAATATCAAGCCTTGCTGAGTACTGCAGATGCCAAAGTTGGCATTAATATTGACTATCAAGTGCGAGATTAGTACGTACCTACATAGGTACAGAGTACTCCTTACAGTTATATATCTACGCCAGAGTACAGGGCCTCTGCACCTCTTGTCATAAAAACGAACCAAGGCATTATCCCTTCAATGATACTATTTCACCTGGCTTGGTTATTGACCTGGAAGTGCCTCTGGAAAGGGCATATACACATCACGTCATCATGAAAACCCCCGGTTTCCCACCATACATACCTCATAAATTCAAGAAAGAAGGTGAACGCCGTATATCAAAACCCAGATAAGCCCTACGCCGAGTATGTTACCTCCGTCTGTTTCAGTTCACCTCTTCCTCGTCAAGGCTGGGAAGCACAACATCCCATCTAGGATCCTCGAGTTCTAGCGCGATATCATCGTCCGCCCCGCCGTTCTCCTTGGGCGTTTGGAATCGGAAAGCAATAGACTGTCCATTCCGCAGCTCAGCCGACTGGAGGGTTAGAGAGCTGGCCATCTTCCCAGCACCTCGCCTGGGGGCCTCCTCATCGTCGAACTCTGACATGTCAGACTCCAGCCTCGTCCACCCTTTCTCTAGATCATTCTTGTCCACGGCAACTCCGAATTCGATCTCGGAAGGGTCTTCAGGAACCGGGACGCCGTTGATCTCTTTGAGGCCGCGAGACTGAAGAGCTTTGAGGAGCGTAGCTTTGACGGTGGTGATTAATTCGGAAGGCGGGAGCGTGAGAAGCACGGTGGTCTTGTGCTTTTTGAACAGGAGCGTCCAGCTCAAAGGGTCAACCTGCGACTGTTGAGGCATTTTCGTTAGGAAAAGGTCTTCTTTTTCTCCCTCTTCTTTGAAACAACAGAGAGGTGAATAGAGGACCAACGTACCATCGTGTAGAGTTGAGCTGGTGGTTGGTCACCGAGCTCTGGCGGGTCCTCGGAGCTTTTCAAGCGGTCCGGAAGTCGGGGAGAATTTGGAGAGCGAGCGTGATCTCACCTCCCCAAAACGCAACGGCGACAGAAATCCTCAACCCAACCCCAATTACCCTGATCGACGCCATAGACTAGCCTCGCCTGCGATTATATAATACTGTGCTCTTTCTAGCTTGAAATCATTTGTTTACAAGATATCCGCCCACCAATCACCCACAATGGACTCTCAGCAGCCGAGCGCTGTTGACATGGAATCAACAACATCGCAGGACAGACCCGCATCAGACCCCAACGCGCGATTCGGGCTGAAGCCGGACCAACGACTGCCATACATCGCCTTGGCCACATTTGGCACGGGTATGGGCATCGGTGCCTTCCACGGAAGTCAGACGGCCTCCTATCGCTTTCGCGCCGAGAACGCGCACCGTTTCCCCACGACGAATAAAGGATGGTTCCTGTACCACAAGGATAAAAGCAACCTGCGCTTGGTGACGGCAGTCAAGGAGGGATTCAGGATGGGTGGTAAGCTGGGCGCGGGTGCCCTTGCGTTCGGGTTCTTCGAAGAAACGGTGGATAAAGCCCGGAATGACCGAGATTTCTTGTCTACGGTCACGGCGGGATTGACGTTCTCGGGCATTTACAGTCTACTAGGTTGGTTCTCAGATGCATTCTTTTGTTTGCTTTGGATTTCATCACCCTTTGACCCACGGTATATATGCTAAACGGATGATTCTCATTCTAGCCCGACACGATGTTTACACGGCAGCACGCACGGCCAAGTTCGGCTTGAAGTTTAGCCTGGCGTACGGTTTGATGCAAGACCTCCTCGAGACCCTGAAGGGCAAACAGCCCAAATACGTCGATTTCATACTAGGAGATCGCCTATCTAAGGCGGAGTGATTAGGAGGACTGAGCAATTTGTCGCCTTTTTCGCCAATAACGAAATCACGTCACGAATCTCGCGAGACCCAGGATGACGTCGTCCGCTGGTGCTGAGAAGACAACTCATTGCCAGAATCGGCGCGATCTAAGGTGCATCCGGATTGATGGGTGTACCTTATGCTTAACTCCATCAAGACTAGCGCCCTGGAAGCAACAATAGCTTCTTCATATGACCCTCTTCACTCTAATTAATACGACCTCCCTCGGCCACCTTTATGCCCGAATGTCGAGACCCCCGAGGCTCAATCGAGACACCACCGAAACGGAACATGATCTCGAAAAATACCGATGGTCGTGCTTAGGGGTTGTTGTCATCACCCGCACCCACTTCGCCGGCGACATGATAAGATGACCGAACAACGTTCAGGGTTATAAAATTGGTACATGGGTGTTGCAGCTAGATGGGGTCCGAACGGCTCTTGGATAGTCCGAGAAGAGTCACTAAATAGTTAATACCGACGCTATAACAATTAGTTAGCTGGGCAGGGGCTGTTTGGTCGCTTGTAAGAATTTAATCTTCTATTTAGGTTTATCCAGAGCTACCTAGCAACTAGCTTCCGCTCACAGCCTCATACCGAGTTGCAGATGCCAATTGCGTAGTCTCCGGTGCCGTACATCCAAGTTGCCCGTTCTTTAATCGCACAGACGTGACTTTTTGACATCTGGCAGCCGAGGGTGGCCCCTGCGGATCTTCGCCGCTATCATTAATCAACCACGCCTGGTAGATGAGATCTCGATGAACTGACGATTTCCAGTCACAAAGAAGGTAAGAACATAGAAAACAAGTGGAGACTTGCTTACCACAGGCTGATCCTGCTCTCAAGCAACATTGATGGGTGCCACGCTCATACTACTCTAAGATTTTGTCTTCCTTCTCATCTTGAGAAGGTGCCCTGCTCGGAATGTCAGACGCGAACGTCAAGTGGTACCTTCGAGACCAAGAATTTAGAAACTCAAACTTCCACAGTCATAGGGCTTATGCATGGTCTAGCAGGGCCAATGCAGCCGCAGTCAATCAAGCATCCACCCCTCATATCTCGGCTATGGGCACTCTGTGACCTGACGATCTCTGGTATCGCTGATCAATCAGCCTGGCGAACTAAGCAGCTACTAGTCCGAACTGGTCAGTCAGCACCGTGCTGTACGCATGTACTCCGTACCACTTGCGAGATTCTCATGCCTCCCTTGACTTCAGCTCGCTCTTACCCACCCCGCTCACCGTTCCTCTTCCCCTGCGTCGCAGAATCCACGATTGAGGTCGACTGCAATTGACAGGAGTGAGGGCTGATTATTTGTTCAGAAGATATCTCTTATTGCAGACCGCCGTTGTTTCGGTCTGTTTTCGCTGCTGCCGAATTTCTCCCACTTTCAAGCACCCCACTTGAACAAGGGTTGTCCGAAGTCCCAGTCCCAGGGGATCTTTTTTTATTGCAGATTCTGCCGCGAGAGAGGCAAAAGACACTGCCTGTCCTTTGTCGCATAATTTTGTTTTTATTTTTAAACGCATCGGCGCGAGTCCAACAAAGCGAGCGTGTCTCAGCGGTGAAAGTCGGGAAAAGCGTGATAGGCTGACTAACTGACTTGCCGGTGGAGCAGGACCGCATTATTTGACGTTGGTGATCCCCGCTTTCATTATTCTGGCCGCTGCTCGCTGCTGAGCTTCCCTCCCCTTCTTGACCGAGACTCGCTTCTCATTAACCATGGTCGTTCTTACTGACTCCCTCACGGCGACCCCCCAGGCTTTTCGACTATTCCTTCACCACCGTTTCTCCAATCGCAGGCTTCGCTCTCAGATGTTCGTCCCTTACTGATAGCTCCCGCCCTCCCCCGCGCGAATCTGGGCTGGAAATGCCTTTCTGAAAGCTCCCCTCCCCGTGATTTAATTCTCGTCGACGTCATCGGCCCTTTGATCTCCCCAATTATATGCTACCACTGAAAGAAATTATCCCTTTCTCTTCCGTGCTTCCTATTTTATAATATACCTTTTCTTCTTTGATCCCTTCTTCGACCCATTTCCCCTCTATACTCACATCATGCGACGCCATGGCAGGTCCAGTGGAGGTTCCACTAAGGCCGTCACACCCGTCTCCGACACCGTCTCGCTGATCCATTCGTTCGATTCCCTGACGAACCCGAATCGCCCTGTACGTCCCTCGCCGCTGGCATCCTCGAATATCCAGGCTTTACCCTTGGACCTGGTCGACCGACTGCGCTCCTTCCCGCTATTTCAGTCCACTCCCGAATCTTTCCTGTTCGCTGTCGGTCAGCATCTTCGCCCGCAGCTCCATGCAGCCAACGATTACATATTGACCGAGGGCGACGAGGCCAAGGCGATATATTGGCTGGTGCGAGGCGCGGTGTCGGTGACGTCCCGCGATGGCGAGAGTATATATGCAGAGCTTGAGTCGGGCGCCTTTTTCGGCGAAATTGGCGTCCTGATGGACCGTCCGCGGACGGCCACTATAGTCGCGCGCACACGGTGCCTTTTGGTGGTGTTGACGAAGGAGGACTTTAGGAACATTCTCCCCCGCTTCCCCACGGTCGAGCAGGCCATTCGCGAGGAAGCTCAGGAGCGGCTTATGATCTTGGAAAAGAAGAAAAAGGAGACATCCGCGCCGCCGGCAGACATCGATGAACCGGCTCGCCGAGGTTCAAAGCGACTGAGAGACACATTCATTAGAGACATGTCACTCACTGAGCGTGACGGCACGATTCTCAAATCGGTGAACAAGAAACGCAAGTCCCCAAGCCCTGGACTGGCCGACGGGTCGTCGAGTGCACTGGCAAATGGCCTAGTTAGTGTCCGGCTTCTGTTGAAGGAGTTGCCCTTGTTCTCCGGCCTTCCACCGGATATTCTGCACTTTCTGGGTCTGAATGCGCAACCACGATCGTATCCTCCCTTTACCGATATAATAAAGCAGGATTCCCAAGGCCGAGAAATCTATTTCATTGTCCGCGGTGAGGTGGAAGTCCTGTCTGAATGTGCCAAGCCTCAAAACTCCCACTCCCTACCTAGCAACATCGAGCAGCCCGGGTTTGAAGTTAAGGCCCGGCTGAAGCAGGGCCAATATTTTGGGGAGGTGGTGAGTCTTTCATTAGCACCTCGTCGAACAGCAACGGTGCGCTCGATCAATGCGGTCGAGTGCTTGATGATCGGCGGTGATGTCTTGACAGAGTTGTGGGAGAGATGTCCCCAGGATGTTCGACAGCAAGTCGAGAGGACGGCCAAAGAAAGACTCGACTCGGCGGCTGATGGGGATGTCGTAATGTCTGAAGCTGGCGATGTCACAAAGTCCCTTGGCGACGGATACCCGCAAGTCGGCGGTCCGCGACGACAGTCGATGCCGCCAATGCTTACGCTCACGGAGACAGAACTAGATGCTCCTCTAAAGCCGAATGGCATTGACGAACAGGCTGTCTTGCGACCATCCGATCCCGATCCGTTTCTCAACGTTGGCCTGGACAAAGTCCGCCTTCGTAGTCGACGAGGCTCTGTCGCTCCGCTGACGCCAGAGGAGGTTTCGGGGGAACAGCAGCGACCGTCGCCTCCATCAGAACCGCGATCTGCGAGTTCATCGTTTCTCACACTCCCAGAGGCAGCCTTATCGGCGACCAAGACTCAACGAGAACCTCACAAAGACAACCGCGGTATTCTTCCCGATAACGTTCTCCTGGCCGTGTTCCGCAACCTAGAGCTCCACCACCTCCTGCGCATCCGTGCAGTCTCCCTCCACTGGTCAGAGATCCTGAGCAAGTCAACTGAGCTGCTTCAACATCTAGACCTGAACATATATAATCGATGCGTTACTGATGACGTTCTTGTGAAGATTATATGTCCGTTCGTTGGCAACAGACCTCGTTATGTCGACATCAGCAACTGTTTTCACATAACCGATGAAGGATTCAACAAGTTGATTGCGACATGTGGCTCGAATGTTGTTGCTTGGAAAATGAAGAGTGTCTGGGATGTGACAGCGTCGTCTATTCTTGAAATGGCCAGCAAGGCGAGCGGGCTACAGGAAGTTGATTTGAGTAACTGTCGAAAAGTCGGAGACACCTTGTTGGCTCGAATTGTGGGATGGCTTGTGCCCGGTCAACACAAAATCAGCGAAGATTCGGGAAAGACAGGAAAGGCGATTTTAAAGCCTACTATGCACACAGCAGCGGGCACTGTATATGGCTGCCCCAAATTGAAGAAGCTGACATTGTCATATTGCAAACATGTCACCGACCGATCGATGCATCATATCGCATCCCATGCCGCTTCGCGCATTGAAGAAATGGACCTGACGCGCTGCACAACGATCACGGACCAAGGGTTCCAATTCTGGGGAAATACGCAATTTACTAATTTGCGAAGACTCTGTTTGGCGGACTGTACTTATTTGACCGATCAAGCTATTGTTCATCTGACCAATTCCGCCAAACAACTGCAGGAATTGGACCTGGTAAGACAATTCAATCGTCCACTCTTTCTTTTTCTCCATTTGCTTTTGGTGGGAAGTTGCAAGCTAACGCGAAGCATTCATCGCGGACAGTCTTTTTGTTGCGCCTTATCTGATACAGCAACAGAGGTTTTGGCCCTTCAATGCTCCCAGTTGACCTACCTCAACATGTCTTTCTGCGGCTCCGCAATCTCCGACCCGTCCTTGCGCAGTATTGGGCTCCATCTGCTCCACCTGAAACGATTGTCCGTGCGTGGTTGCGTTCGAGTTACCGGTGCCGGCGTTGAAGCCGTTGCCGACGGCTGTGACCAGCTAGAATCCTTTGATGTCAGCCAGTGCAAAAACCTCTTACCCTGGCTCGAAGATGGAGGGCCTTCTAGATACGAAGGGAGTGTCATTTTCGAGACGGTTGCACAGAATGGGAGAGTGTTTCGGTGATTCGTCCCGGGCATTTCCCCTGTGGCATGGCTTTTGATTTGCTCCGGCTTTGACTAATCTAGCCACGGAGATCTTGGCATATCAAAAAGTTCAACCTCTCCTTTCTCCTCACTATTTTCCGCCTTCACTCTGTATTTTCTCGTTGGTTTAATTGTGGTGTGCTATGATACTCTATCTTTCAGAATTGTGCTTCACATCTCCCACGTCGTTACGATTTCTGGCCCTGGTAGGTGCTACGGCGCTGATGGAGATACGGAGTGTGGCCATTTTCACGTCTTGTACTTTTTTTTTTTTTTTAACTTAATCTTTCTGACATCTCTTTCTTTATGGGATGGACTTTCTCGAATTCTAACTTGGTGGTATAGGAGCTATGGCTATGGGCATGGAAGGAGTTGATATGGACGGGAAAGCATAAGGCAGCATATATCTGTTCAAAGGATCGGTCTGTTAATGTTCACATCGCATGCCGGAGCAAATGGATGGTTTCGGAAACGCCGTTCTGTATCTTAGACCCTTTTATTCTCCATTTCTGTCTTTTTTCTCACTATTTTCTTGTCTTGCAGAACGATTGGAGGGAGATACAACTGAATAGAACGACCGCCTGTCCGTCGAAATTCGTGGATTGGGGACCTCATCCTGATGGGATATGACGTAGGATTTCCGAGGTTTCTGATCTACTCTAAATTCTGCGGTGCCTGACTCTTTGCAGCGCTTGTTGGTTCTATTCACTGGTTTCAACAACCTCGGTATGCCTGTATACTAGACAAGTAGGCAGGTGATACCCTGGACGAGAAAACTAAGCGGTTCGCGAGCTCCAAGAAGATGTGGATTGACCTAGAAGGCGAAAAGGAAGAATTCTGCGTATATGTTCTTCTCGTACGTTGCCTTCTATCAACAAGTTCTACTTCAGTTCAGCTAATCCCGAGTATCTATGCAGGACAAGAGAATGTTCTTACATCTTCTCATCAGACGAATAAACCACAGACATGGACATAGACATTGATGGCATGAAAGAAAAGACCATAATGCCACAAAGACACATTGTGACCGCCGTTGTTCCTCGATCCTCTCAGTTAGACTCGACAAAGGAACATGTCCTCGTCTTTGATACATTATCTTCCTTCTTGGACAGACAACCGGCATTGTTTACCACAATGCTGCCTTGTCCCTCGAGGACTGTCTCATCCAGTCTTGTGTGCATTGATGTCATTATGTTCGTCCACTGAGGCTTTGTTTTCCTGGAGCTTTCCGCTTTCACCAGTCCAAAAAGTTGGGAAGACGTGGGGGTCCCATACAAACGTGAAGGAAGATTCCAGGAAGATAAATAGGTGGGGAGTGCAGTCCCCGGAATCTTCCACTCGAGGGTATGAATTTCAAGCGACCACCGCCATTATAAAAGATAAGGAATTTTCCGCTCAACCGTCAACTTCCTCACTTCCATCCTTTCAACTCAGGTCTCAGCAAGCAACGCATTCATTAGGGGATTTTTTCGAGAAGACCAAGACTCTCTCGTCTCTATCTCTCTCTCATTGCATTGCTCAGCTTCATCTTCACTGCAGTTGATATCGAAGACCAAGGATTGACTATATCAATATATCTTTGCTCTGCTTCATTTCTTCATCTTCTGTTCCTAACCATCTCAACAACCGGGCTAATCCATAGCTGAACGGAACCAACATCGATTTGAAAAGATAAGGAGAACTCCTTTCGTAGGCTAAGTATCAACCGCATCAATATCCCGTTGCTTTGCTTTGCTCTACTCTGCTTTCCTCTATCCTGTATTGTTTTGTTCCGCTCTGTTCAACTGTACTTTCCTTGATCCTTATCACATCCTGTAACCCCAAACCAACTTATTATCTACCCCGATTCACAAAGCGTCTCCAAAATGGTCAAGCGCACCGCAGAAGAGGCCCACATTGACGAGCCTGTTCGTCCAACCCGCCGTGCCTATTCCCAGTCCCAGCAAGGAGGAGTTGCTGCTGCTTCTGTTCATGAACTTATTGATGTCGATGCCTATGTTCGTGACTTTGCCAATGTCAGCCCCGAGCAAGGAGAAACTGCTCCTGCTCCTGCTTATTCCTATGTCGATGGCGATGTCGATGCCAATGTGTATTCCCAAGCTCATGTCAGCCCCCAGCAAGCAGGATTTGCTCCTGCTTCAGGCTATAACTATACCGATGCCGAAGTCAATGCCCCCGCCTATGTCAATTACAACCCCCTTGACAATCTCCATGGCCGTGCCTATGTCAGTACCTATGCCCATCTTTATGCCGACCCCAATGCCAATGTCAACCCCACTGTCAATCTCTACAACCCCTACTTCCCCCAGCCCCTAGCAGAGCCGGCCTCTGCGCAGCAGCTCTCCTCCGTCATCACTCCAGAACCCATTTATGATGGGAGCAGCGCTCAGGTGTCTGTCGAACAGACGGCACTGGGTACGGAGGCTGGTGGAAGTAGCCGCAGACGGGGAAGTGCAACGGCAAAGGCACGAGGAAAAGCTCGCGCTGGAGCCAGTGCGCGGGTGAACTGGGAGTCTCAGGCCTGCAAGAACTCTCAGCAGTTCAGGGAGACGCACCTTCGCGGCGCGACCCGAGTTGCTGCTGCTGTTCCCGCTACCCCTGTTGCTCCAGCTCCTCAATTTTATGGGGCGGAGGGGGAGGGTGGGCCTAGTAACTGGGCAGAGACCGCTCGAGGACAGATCGGCCTCGAGGATTATATATTGGAGGAAGACGAAGATCCCTTCCTCGGGGGCAACAATACCAACGACAGCGTCGTTGCTGGGCCTAGTAATTGGGCACAGGACGCTGGTGGACAGATCGGTATAGAGGATTATACACTGGACGAAGACGAGGCTCCCTTCATTGTGGATGACAACGTCGAGGACGATAACGACAGCGTCGATACCAGTGTGGATGAGAACGTCGAGGACAACGTTGATGATAACATCGATGACCACATTGACGACGACGATGCCGAACCAGACGCGATCATCGTCGAAGAAGAGAGCGAAGAAGGGGAGGAGGAAGCAGCAAGAAAGAAAAGGAAGAAGAAGAAGGGGAAGGGGAAAGCGAAAGCGGCAGGCAAGAAACGCAAAACGCGCCGCAAGAAGTTTGAGGACGAGGTCGATCATTCCAAGATCATCCGGGACAGGCAACAACCGAGCATAGATGCGCATATAGCATGGGAAGCAAAGTGCCAGCCATACGCGGAAAAGGGCCAAGCAATTCCCCAGAAGCTCGCGAAAGAAAAGCCCAAGTCTCGGACGGGAACATCGTGTGATCGCTGCGTGGTGAGTTTGGCTTGACTGACTTCCTCTGCCTTGATGGGAAATCCAAATTAACTGGTTTGCGTCCATTCTAGATACTCCGACTTTCCTGCGACCCCGACCCCTTTTGCTGCAAAAATTGCCAGGAAGTTCGAGGCGGTACAGCGACGTGCAGAGAAACCAGAAAAAACACGAATATAACGGAAAGACGTGGCGAGGTAGAGCTCGTCACAGAGGCGATGTTGGCTGAGATTCATGAGAGGAATGAAATTATATATGACCTGCGCGAATTCAGAAACAACCTACTAGCAGACAACCGCCTGCTGGAAGAGTGTATTGAACGACTGTGCGCTCAGCTAAAACGCGCAGGCCTCGAACCCGACTTGAGAAATTTTATACAGGTACGTGCGGACCATTTCCATCTTATCTTATTTCTGCTAACCGTCAACATCCCTAGGCGTACTTTCAGAATCAACCGACTCCCAACGACAACGGCGCACCGAGCATGCCCGGCAATGAGAACCATCCAGGCAGCGCGCAGCCCGTTTCCGATCCCGGCATAGCGGCAGGTCCGATGCAGGGGCACTACACCGCGCACCATCAACCCGCGGTTCCTCCAGTGCCCCAGGGACCTCGCCCCCATGTTCAGGGACAGAACGGTCCTAGATTGATGCCTGCTGCCGAGATTGCGGGGCCTTCGCACGTCAACGGCCAGACCATGCCTCAACAGATGGGTCGTATGCGAAGGCCTGCCGCCAACGATCAACTTGCTGGCTGGCAGGGAATGACCACTGGGAACATGTCTTTCCAGAGTCTTTACCAGGCTGTTCCCAGCCAGGCCCGAGTTGATCCTAGGCAGGTTGGTTCTTATCCAGGCATGCTCACTCCACACGCTCGGCGGGCCCAGATGTTTATGCAGCCCCCAACTGCTGCATACCCATCGATGCAGACTGACGTCAACCAGTTCCAGCAGGGCGTGGTGCCTCAGCAGACCATGCCTCCTCACAATTCAGGCGTAGGTCTCTCCGGCACCGTCGACCCCGACTGGGACGACAACGCAGCTCAAAACGCTACCGGGGACACCAATTGGTCGGGCGTCGGTAACCAGCCGATGGGTCCCGCTGACAGAATGAGACTCCCAGCTATGAGTCAGACTGTCGGGACCATCCCCAATCCCACCCCGGTTAGGAATGCGTTCGACGATCTGTTCGATGCGGAAAGGGCCCAAGCCCAGGTCCCCAGCCCCATCGGAGATGCCGATGACGCATCTCTATACGATGAGGGCCAGTTCCAGAACGACGACGAAGGCTACGATCCAGCTTCGGCGTCTGCAGAGTACCCAGGGACCGGTGAATATCCTGAGGGCGGCCCCGCTGATCAATGCCAGGTTAGCGGGGTAGATCTGGAAGGCCTGACCAGCATAACTGGCCTTCCAGAGCAGCCTCAGGACTCCGGTTCCTTTAACTCTGTCCAGGCCCAGCTGGATGAAGTTGCTGCGGACATTGTTCAGTTTCCCCCCAATGTTGCGTCGCACATATTCTCATCGGACGCCATGCCCGCGGATCCCAACATTCCCGCGGGCGGTTTGCTCTATCATGAAGAGTCGACCCGTGACGAGGGATCAACCCCTGGTGACGGATCGAACCTTGAGGAGCTAACCACGGCGCCGAGCGACATGTGGGGAGAAGCTGAACAGCTGCGTGACGAACCGGTGGAAGAACAAGCCCGGTTCGAAGCCCGCGCCGCAGTCAACCAGCCGTCTTCTGGAACGGAGGGAACAACCCTGGACGACACTGAGCAGGAGGCAATTTGGGGGCTGCCAAACAGCTTGGACGACCTTAACCCCTCACCCCTCGTTGCGAATGCCCTTGACCTCACAGCCCCATCCCACGAAGTATATGTGCCATCGTTCCCCAACGATGCCAGTGGGCTGGAAGGTCAGGGCGAGGAAATAGAGGGTCGTCCAACCGAGGCAGCCCACGCCTTTGGAGAACGCCAAGAAGAGGAGGAAACCGCGCAGCAGGTGTCTAATTACGAGGCACCTGAGGGGCCCTACGACGATGCCGACGACGACACAGACTCGTTGTTCGCGGGCGTAGACGATAACGGCCTGGACGAGTTGGTCGAAGCTGGGGCATTTGAGGGTCCCACGATTGCGCAGGGAGTCGCCGCGGAGGAGAGAGTCGCCGTCGACAGCGACGACGATACCTACGCCACCGACGACTCCGTCGATAGTCTGGCTGCTGATCGGATACCGAGGAAGAGGCAATGCAGCCCTCCTGGCCACCTCGATGACGATACGAGGGACAGGAAGAGGCAGCGTCGCTGAGGCTCTTCCTCACAGCCTGAGGACGCGACGGAGAGGAAGAAGATGGCATAGGTACGTCGCCGCTGTCATATATAGATTATATGGGTTTTCTTTTTTTGATCTTTCACGATGTATAATTTCTTCCTGTATAAGAATTTCCTTTTCTTTCTCCTGTCTGACGATCTTTCTTTGTTGCTTGTTTGTGTGTTTCCTGATACCCTGAACATAGAAGGCGTTAGGGGTTTTTTTGTATGCTTTCCCCTTTTTCTGATACCCTTGCATTTGCATTTCAACGGCGTTTGGGGACTGTTTGTGTGCTGTTGTTTTCTTGACATCTTTGCACATAGAAGGCTTTGGGTGATGTTTTGCACTTTGGGTCTTTCTGCATATAGAGGGCTTTGGTTTATGCTTAATGTTTAATGTCTAAATGTTTATATCTCTCTCTTTTCCTTATATGTACAATTTATCATTTGTATATAGATGAAATCATGACGGATTATCTGTGACAAGTTTCTTTCTGTCTTCTCTACTAGAAGAATTTGCTATGAGCAATGGCAAGTAGTAAAGTCGGTATCAAAAGCAGACGAGCTCATCAACTAGGAGTCTCTGACAAACTCCAGTATGATTCGGTTAACGAGGATACCCGAACAAATGGGTATCCGCATAAAAATAATCATTATCCATTGCTGATCCATGCTCAATCCAAGTCCATCCAGAAACCCCCTTTCCAAGTTCTCATTTCACCATATAACCAAACCCAAACCAAGAGATATTCAACGCCAGTCCCAATGCTTGATATACAAGAAATTTAGCTATCCATATATGCAAATACAAGAGAAGAAAGGTATAGAAGACGAAACAACCTAGCAGAGTAAAAATCATCGATAGCAGCAACAAATACTGTGATTCTCACACCACTGTCGGACGAATCCGGCCCCGACTTCTCTGTCCTCGGCCACGAGCGCCAGGCCCTCTGTATTTAACCAGCCCGTGAAATCCTCTAGGATGATCGGATCATACATCAGCATCTTCTCGTGCCAGGTGAGATGCTTGCGGGGAGTATTGAAGGCCCGATGTTGAGCCTGAGTCCGGACAGCTTTCGTGATCTGGTTGGCTAGATCAGGCGGAGCGCTGGGTTTGGTGGGCTGAGATGCAGCTGATTGTTGGAGGCGTGGTCGTGCGGTGCTGCGAGTTGGAGTCGACGGAGTCGAGGATATAGGTAGCGACTGCCTCTCGGTGGTAGGGAGGGTGTATCGGCTCAGAAGTCGGCTTGGAGAGGGGGTGAACTCGTCTTCGGAGTCTTGGATTTCCTCTACTTCTGCAAAGGAACGTATGGAGGGGGCCTGTGATGATTCAAGCTGAGAAGCGGTTTGCTTGGTACTAGCTTTGAAGGGTGATGTAGATGGCTTGGTTTTCGATTTCGTCGTGGGGTTTGATGATTTGCTTGGTTGGGACTTTTTGGCCTTTGTGGTAGTCGCTTGAGAAGTACTGCCAACCTTGCGGGTCCTTTTACCGGTTGTTTGTGACTGAAGTGGGGGGTCTGTTGTTGGCTTCGGTGGTGCATTGTCCTGCTTCTGTTCCCCATCCACGCTCACGCTTGTAGCATGTTTGGATTCCCAGCACTTCTGAAGCAGCTCGACCATTTTCTTGCGGTTTCTGACGGCCTTGAACCCATAAGCTGCCACCTGCCTGGATAATTCAGCATCTGTGAACCCTGCATATCGAGGCAATTGTGGAAGAGTTTCCGCAGGCCGGATCTTCTTGGATTTAGCTTCTGTGTTTGTGCCCTGGCTCGCTATTTGGGACAACTCTTTATTTGAGGGTGATGTCATTTTAAGTTCCGGTACTTCATTGTGGCTTGAGGCATCGGGTGTAACGTCAGGCTCCTTGCTCTGCTTCTTCTTTGAATCAGCCCAAGATTTGTTGGTATTGATAGATGAGAGATTAGGTAGATCAGGCGATTCTGATAGATCAACGACTTCGACCTGAGCTAATGACCCCTCGGAATCTCTCGCCGCAACGGACCATAGATTTCTCGGGGTCGTAAAACGAGAGACTGAGGTAGTGGAAGAAGGTTTAAACCACGGGCCTCGAGGATTTGACGCGGATGTAATGTTTTTCTCCGACTCAAGCATTGCTGCTTGCATTTCTTTTAGAAGGGTTGGAGAGTCTTCTCGTTGCAGCTGACTGCAGGTCCCAAATACGAGATCTTGGTCATCAAGGGACTTGGCAGCCGCTTCAGGGGAAAGAACAATGAATTCTGGTTCCTGTGGCTTTGATTTGCCTTTTCTTTTCGATTTTTTTTTAGCTTGGACAGGAGTGGAATCTTTCGTGGTTGCCAAGAGA
This sequence comes from Aspergillus ochraceus, assembly GCA_004849945.1. Classification (NCBI taxonomy): domain Eukaryota; kingdom Fungi; phylum Ascomycota; class Eurotiomycetes; order Eurotiales; family Aspergillaceae; genus Aspergillus; species Aspergillus ochraceus. Next base: position 2,830,853 of record SSOS01000001.1, on the reverse strand, counting down.
CCCGACTTCTCCGTGAAGTTATCGTTATATTGCGCCGTCACTCGGGCTGTGAGTGTAGTCAGCTTTTTGGGCTGTTTCTGCCTCCCCTTCTTGGACCCCGGGGCATTGGAGGATTGCTCTTCTTCAGTGGACGGCTTGTCCTCTTCGGAGCTCCTTTGTCTCGATTCAGGATTGAGCCTAGAATCGACAAGTTCGATTCTTCTCCGCTTTGTGATGAAGCCATCCTCAGGAATCCCAGAACTGGTTTGGATGAGTGAGGAACTTCCGTTGAAGTTATAGTCTGCTAACAGAGATCCAAATCCATTCGATGTGTTGTCGCTCACTCCTTCAACCCTGTCTGTCTCAACGGCCCGTTCCATCGTGTCTTTAGTGGGTGTCCAATCCAACCTCCGTTTCGTAGCTGCCTCCAATTGTAATCCTTCCTTTTCCCAGTCAACCGGATCCTTGGCGGAGGTTCCCCCTATAGCAGATTTCGGGGTCGATGGGCGTTTGGTTTTCTCATCAGACTCTTTTGGCTGCACATTCCCGGCCTTCGCAACCCGTCCCGACAGAGTTTTATTATTCGCACCAGTTTTTGTGCTGGGCCTTCCACGCTTTTTTGGGCCCTCCGCGGACTTCGCTTTTGTAGCTCTTGGCTTTTTCGGCGCCGTTTCCTTCTGATTCTGATCCGAGGTTGCAGTTTCTAGGTCTTCTTGCGCCATGTTCGTGGCTTTCTTCCGCCCTCGTGTCGGTTTGTTCTGTGTGATTGTTTCATCCCCTTCCACATCAAGATTTCCTCGACTTGCGTCTCTCCCATCGAGCGCTTTCTTTCCCTTCACGTTCGACCGTTTGGCGATGGGATTGTCGGTGGTGAAGAAGCGGGATTGCGAAGGAGGTCGGAACAATTCTGACGGCGACAGAACTGGCGATAGTTCTTCTAATGGATACTCCGGGCCAGAAGTAGCGTGTGCTGGAGTGTAAGACGAAGGCTGCTCCGGCGAGGAATCAAGCAGGATGACGTCTGCCGCGTCGCTCATGGTGGCAGCGCGTAACAACGCAGCAACGCTAGTGCGGTTCAAGGGCTAGCATGGAAGATAGAAGATGCTTAGAAGGTAGGTCGAGCTCGCGAACAGGTCTTCCCCTTGTTCTGTCCCATGTCGTCAATCTCTTGAGTGGCTTCGCCGGGGAGGATTGCGGACAAAAGCAATCACGGAGGGTTTCTTGGCACAGTTACGGGATTCCCGGATTCGGACATGTCAAACGGTGGGCAGGGCAACCGTTGGCATCCGGTCAAATGAGTATCGAACAAAGTATTATGTATTTCTAGCTATGGCTCTATTCAAATTTTTAGACATATCACATGAGTTGGACCGTAATTAAAAGTCTAGGATCGTGATTTTTCATCGGTTAGTCATAAGCACGGCGGCGTAAGAGTCGCACCTTCCCAAGCACACTGACTGTGTTCCCATTTATCGCCGACGACCGCGTAGGAGATGCCACGAGTCCATCGCGATTGTCACGAGTCTGCCGCCATGCTGTGACTCCCCAGGAACATCTCACCGAGGAGAGGCGTGGCATGAGCGCTGGACGGTCCTCCGAGCCAGTGTCGGGACGCGATCTCTCCATAGACCATTACTGGATTCGATGCCACTCGCCAGCTCGGAAAGCCTTAATAGTTTTATCGCCGGTGTACCCACAACTAATCAAGTCGCTCCCCGCAGCGCGATGGCGGCCAGCACGGAAAGCTCAAGTCGTTTCATTTGATCATCCTCGACACCATCGGCCTGGTTCCCCGGAGTAGTATTCAATGCTCCCAGCTTGTAGGCCTTCTTGATCCTCGGGACGTCGGCGATCTGGGACAATGTCTCGTCGTTGAACGGCACCATAGAGCCCTCGATGTACTGGGACAGATGCGCCGCTACTGCGTCGTGTGTGACGCTTGGGTCCACGGAGACCTTGATCACAAGCAGATCCTTTGTCGAGTCCGTGATGCCGAATTTGCGGAACGAATCGGCGATCTGTATGCGATTAGCTTAAAAGCATATGGAATCTTCCACGGCCAGAAAACACACGTTAGTGGTTGGATTCAAAGCGAACACGGTCTCCGAATGGACATTGCGCGACTTTAGACGGTCATTAAGATAGTCATTTACAGCTCTGAAGACAGCCGAAAGAGCATGCGTTTTCGATAGAACCTGGACGTGGTGGTTAGGCCAATCTCGTTGATTCTAAATCGAATTGACTGTGCAGATCTCCCGTACCATGCTCGCGTCAATGAAGGCATATTCGAACTCCGCGTTCCCCGAGATAAGCTGCTGTCGCAAAAAAGGTGCATTCTTCAGGTCACGGTATAAGGCTACATGGACCGGCAACTCGGATGGAAGATGAGAGAGGCTGATCGTTTCCAATGACGCGGACATGTTGGCGAGATGACACGATGGCCCATAAAACGGTGACTCAAATGCCGCAGGTGCGAGAAAACCGTAGAACGAGGCGGAAATGGCTCGCCGAAGAGGGATAATAGCAGGTTTGCGACGGAGATATCCTAACCCCTCCCCCACCAAACTTATCGCCGAGGCCGATTGAGTCAGCAGGCCCCACGTGACTGCGCTTCTCGAACTTTCGGGTGCCCGTAGTCAAGTTGGCGGACTTGGGCGGACAATCGCTGACTGATATCATCGCTCTTCTTAAATACATCCTGCTGTGACCTTGCCCATCCAGCTTGGACACATTACCATCACAATCATGGCTTTCTTCCTACGGCGCCCGTTTGCCGTTCCAACGGCTCTTCGCCAAGCAGCACCGAAAGCTGCGAACAACGCCCGATTCCTCCACAACTCTCCCATCAAGCCTCAATCTAAGCCCGTCGGTTCCGCTTCGCCTTCCATCTTCTCGAAGTCCAGGCAGACCTTTCAGAATGCCTTCCGTCGCACATACATGCAGCCCTCCTACAATGCTTACGGCGGTAGCAACGTTACCCAAAAGCTGCTCTACGGAGCCGCCATCGTTGGTGGAACGGTCCTGGCGACAAACTTGGTCTTCAACCGTGAGACCCGAGAAGATGGCGGCATGCCTCCGTACGAACGAAGCTACCTGAACGACACTTTCTTGCACACTGGACTCGGACTTGGTATTATTGGTATTGCTGCTAGGGCTCTGCACATGAACGGATGGTCGTACCGCCTGATGTCTATGAGCCCTTGGGCCGTCATTGGTCTCGGCTTGGTTGGCAGCATTGGAACCATGTATGGCACTTTGTACACTTCTCCCGACAAGTGAGTATTCCGTCTCCATCCTTCTTCCACCCATCAAATTCGTCAAGAAAGGAATCAAAGTCTGACTAATTATGTAGCTACCTGATGAAATATGGTCTCTGGGCTGGCTTCAACGTTACCCAGGCCGCGCTTCTCTCCCCCCTGCTGTTCATGCACCCCGCTCTGCTCGCCCGTGCCGGTCTCTACACTGTCGGAATGATGGGTTCGATCGCTTTCGTCGGTGCTACCGCCAAGCAGGAGAAGTACCTGTACCTCGGCGCTCCTCTTCTTGCCGGTGTCACCATCGTTGCTCTTTCCGGTCTCGCTCCTCTCGTCATCCCCGCCACCGCCGCCCGTACCCTGATGTGGTCCGAGAAGATCTGGCTGTACGGTGGTCTCGCTGTCTTCGGTGGTTTCACTCTTTACGATGTCCAGAAGATCCTGCATCACGCCCGCCTGGCCGAGCGTGGTCTTGTCCGCCGTGACGTCGTCAACGAGAGCATCAGCCTCGAGTTGGACTTCATCAACATCTTCGTCCGTATGGTCCAGATCCTGGGTATGCAGCGCAGCAACCGGAAGTAGATGACGCCTTATCAAAGGGACTAAATGCCCTTCAAGGACCTCCCGGGGTCTGATCGCATCGGAGAATGTTTGTACAAGTCGATCGCCGTCTGAACATTTTCGGTGACCCAATATAATAAATTCGGAGGAACATGGATACTGGTTTGCGTTTGCTTTCTTTTTGCTCGCATTTCTCGGGCCTCCTTTGTACTTATACGCATGCATTGTGGCTATGGTTTGATGCAATATGTTTGGATTTTTTGGCAGCAAGAAATACTCTCTTTCCCCTTTGCTTCAACCAGTTAACCCCGAACCTATTCTTGGCTAAGGGCACGGCGGAGAAATCTGCCGGGGGATTAGGCATTTGTTTGTTAAGGAATGGTTTAGTTTATAGACCCACTCCACTCTTTTTATATAAAATATGACAAAAAAAAATTCAAATTTCCTCATTCAACTATGCCATCAAATATAAAAAACATTTAAAACTAAATCACGGTACTAGACCATTTGTTCTTTTTGTACTATTATGTGCAGCTGCAAATTAGAATATTAATAAGTCTCCTTAGAGACGAAGAGAAAAGACGAAGCATAACAGCTTTTGTCTTAGAAAGTTACGCCGCAAGTAAAACCAGGTAGACAAACAATGATACCCCAACCCATGAAATGAATTGCCGACTGTCCAAGACGACCGAGACCCCAGACCCCGACGTCAAAACGGAAGAAGATGAGGAAACATTAGACGCCGACGCAGAAGCATTCGGCTTCGTCTTCTCAAAGTCGCGATACGACACATTAGCACTCTCATACCCACACAGCCCACTCCCATACATCAAATTCGTCGGATACAGCACGCGCGGCTCCCCCTTATCCATATCCAGCCTCAGCTCACCCATATCGTTAATCGTGTATGTTTTGCACGTGAACACGTCAATGACCACATAGGACGGCTGGTATCCGTTCATCATTCGGACCGTGTACTCGCCACTCTGCGACCCCTGCGTGGACAGCACCATCACGACCTGGCGGCCTTCGCGGCCCTTGCGGAATCCCATCTCGCTGAGTCCTTTGTAGATTGGGTAGGTCTGGGTATTCAGGTATTCAGGGTCGACGCGGGAGGCGTGCTTGCGGAGTCGGTTTAGTGTGGTGATCGCTTTGTAGAGGGGTGCTTGGGTGTCGTAGCCGGAGAGCCAGAGGGCTTCGCGGTTCGATGGGTCGTGGCTGCCAGAGAAGTGCTGTTCTTGGCCTTGATAGATGATGGGGATGCCGTCGAAGAGCAGGGTGAAGGTGAGGACGTTCTTGGCGAGCTGTTGAGTTCGGGATGTTAGTCTCCAGGAGTATAGGAGGGTAGCAAAATAATGGCTTACTGTCATGTCGTCTTTGAGACTGGCGAATCGAGCAATGTCATGGTTCTCGGAGAAAGTAGTCATTGCGGTGACATCGGGGCAGTTGTTCTTAATCACTTCTACCTGGTTCGGTAGTGAGCTGGTATTGCCTAGGGTGAAGGCGTCCAGAAGAGAATAATAGATAGGATAGTTCGGAAGGCTAGTCAGCTTATCCTGGTAGCCGCAGATCTTCTTAACTGACTTGTCGAATACCTCCCCCGTGATGAATGTATCGGCTTCCTCTTGAAACGCAGGTAGAAAGTTCGGATTGACATGCTTTGCAGCGTCGAGACGCAACCCATCAATCGAGTAGTTCGATATCGTCTCCTTGATCCAATCCTGCAACATGGCTTGTACCTGCTTATCTTCCGTCTTCAGGTCCGGAAGTGGCACAATTTGGTCTCCTGTCCAGCATTTCTGCGCAAGTGGGTAATCATCATAGTCCGTGATCTTGCAGTACGGGTGGAAGTATTTCGGATCGTTGAAAGGGTGAAGGCGGGAGTAGTCGATATCAGCCATAGAGTCTCTATCCTCGGTGATATAAGCCATGTTGTTGATCACCGTGTCCATCATGAGGTACATTCCGCGATCGTGCAGAGCCTTACTTAGATCAAGTAGGTCCTGTTTGGTTCCGAAGTGTGAGTTCAGCGAGTACATGTCCTCAACCCAGTAGCCATGATACGCCTCGCCATATGACACACGGCCTTCCACGTTCTTGACGATAGGTGAGATCATGACAGCGTCGAATCCCATGTCTTGGATATAGTCGAGTTGATTTATCATTCCTCGCCAGGTCCCACCGCAATACAGACCCTGTGTCGCGTTGCAGCTGTGAGACGTGGAGCCATCGGTGCGCGCGAACCGGTCTGTCATGGTCTGGTAGATAGTTCGCGACTTCCAGGCTTTTGTGTTTGCTGCTTCGCTTGGGGTGAATACACCCATAACTAGAATGAAGCAGATCCATCTCGATAACTGTATCAGGAGCATGATTCTAAGTCACTGCGAAAGATAAAAGACCCCACAATTTATGTCCTCATAATTTTCTGTCAAGAAAGCGTGGTTCTTGCTCTCTGTGATAGCATGGACTGTCTTGGATAATGGAAGTAAATGATAGGCTCAAAAAGTGTTGTGCAGAAAGCTTCAGATGAGCCGGAGCATTTTCTCCGATAGACTAGAGAGAAAGTGAGCGAGAGAACAGACAAAAATAAATTAGGAGGTTGGTATTCAGAACGAGCAGGGGGAAATCCAAGCTAAGAAAACGAAGAAAGAGAAACAGAAGATTCACAGTAAAATCGAGGAGGGGTTATGCTAAAGCCCAAGGGGAACTCTTTGATCGTACTCCTTGAAAAGGGACGGCTCCTTCCTCCTATAGACCTCGTATATAGGCTTGAGTGTATCAGAATATCTGTGCATAGTGAGATAATTTACCTACTGTATGTGCTGCAGCATTCGATGTTAGCCCACTACATGCATAGTCCTCTAATAACACCAGAGATAACCACCGCTCATTGTGCAGACTTGGTGTGTAAGAAACCCGGAAGGTTAACTGGCTGAGTCCAGAACTATTGAATATCGGTAGTAATAATTCCAATAGTAGAGGTGGATCGTTGTTATATCTCTTGATCCTGCTTCAGCGAACCATATCATTTGCCCGAGCGTGGTGTCACCCTTCGTGTGAGCTCCTGCTCCCCTTTCAGGGAGAGACCAAGAGGGTTCAAATCTTCCAGGGGAGACAGCGCAGTGACTCGTGCGCAAGGAGTAGACCATGGGTATAATCTGGTGAATCAAGGAGTATCCCGACTCCGATTCCTCAAAATTAAATGGCCAGAGTAGTGCGCATGTCGACTGAAGAAAGTTTCCCATAGTCTAATTTGATACTGAGCGACTAAAGTTGCAATTCTCTTTTCATATTCCTTGTCGTGTAATTCTAAAGTAAATAGATCGAGGTTTGAATGATATCAATTGGGCCGAGTCGAAGGGTGGATGGAAGCAAGGGGAGAAGGAGAGAAAGCCCGGGGCGAAATCTACGATAAGTCGATGGCAAACATGACCACGAGATGAAACATATGGTTAGCTTCGTCATATTTTCATTCATAAATGAGATATGCAGTTAAGAAGTTGGATTTCCAACTATACTCAAATCAACTTGCCGAGAAATGAGCGAATTTCTCATACAGACAGGTGCATTGATCAGCAATCTTGTCGCCCTTGCAGCACGGACTGGATAGGGACGAGCCTACAGCAGGGGCTTGTTCATTCATTTAGGGCTGAGCGTACCAAAAGGTTTAAGGAGCTCATACACTAAACAGATGCGTGTCTGAGACCAGACCCTCTTTCCCATATTAGATAAGTTGCATGTACTGTGTCATGTCCACGATTTCATGCTGCCATTGCTAACAACAATATCTTCTTAGAGAGAAGAAAGCACTTCTAGACCTGCTCGTTATGAAACTGCAATAGACTCTCTTTCATGAAATGCAACAGTGATAACATAAGTCTCCTTCAACTACCCCTTATCAAGTGGAACAATAATTTCTGGGAATATGAATATTCTCTTTTAGCCACCAACACACGCCAGAATCTCAGAAACCTTCTGTACAGTCTGCATAGTCATGGAGCGAAGTCACCATGCTCAGCAGGCTACAGTCGAAACCAAAGCCGGCAATATTCTCAGCTTATCCTCCAGAACCATCGAGTTCCGATGTATCGATTTAAATTTACCCTCCTTGGAAGTAACGCGAGTCTTATTCTCCTTGACTGTATCCCCGGATTTCTTGTTCTCCATGGTCCTGAGATGGTCCCGAAGCCCTCTCCAATCTAGAGTAGCAATAGAAGGAGGCTCGGTGATGTTGGCTATATGACACGCCTGGGCTGCCGAGATCTCCTTGAACGTCCTGAGGATGAGGGCCACCGTTTTCCAACATCTGATGCGCTCCTCAGGTAGGAAGATGTCGATTCGCTGCTGCGACCATATGCAGGAATAGAAGTCGTCAAAAAGTCTGCTTCCAAGATGAAAGGGAGCGAATCCGTGGAGCGTCTCCTTGATAAACATCTTGTTGCCTTTTGCAGAACAGGCCGAGCGCCGCATTTGCAGTGACAGTAGGAGCGAGCCGTCTTTGAGTCCTCTGAGATTGGTCAAATGCATTTTTGAACATTCAATGTGCACACTGAGTGTCCAGGCTGTTCTGCTTCTTTCGGGGTCTTTGATGGTTTCGCGTAGGATCAGAACGTTGCCGAGCAAGTCGAAGACCACGTCGAGTTCAGCGCCAGACTGGTGCAGGGCACGTTTTTGTTCCGGTTTGGCACCGTACAAGAAGAGTTTGAGTTTTCTCGGCATTTGTTTAGGTGCTGGCTGGCAGTCACATCTGAGGTCGTTGCTAACCCGTTTGAACGCCGTCAGAGTAAGGCTCACTTGGAGAAAGACCTTGTGCTTACCAACTCATCTGTCGCAGACTTCAAGAATCTTTCAACTCAGTGAAGTTCCTCTGAATATGAACTGTGGTCAGAATAATGGGTTCGAGGGTGAGACGCTCTCTGCGACGAGAGTAGTAGCACTTGTCAGTGCTGTTGTGTGGTGGGTGGCTGGTCTTCATTCACTGTCCACCTGTTGTTCACCTCACTTTGGAGCCTGCGACTTCATTCACAGCGATATTGATACCTGCCACCCTCTTTGCTAGCATTATGTTAATTAGACCTTGATGAAAAGAGGGGACATTAGTAGACATTGGCCAAACTCTAGCCAGTACCGCTCAAATATGCCTTTGTTCACTAGTCAGCAAATCCACACGAGTGCGCGCGAAGATTTAGAGTCATTTTGCCTCCTTGTTGAACTTCACATATGGTCCATAACAATAGGACGATATGATTTGGAGAGAACTCGGTTGGACCTGGAAGTGATAGGCAAGGTAGATAGAATGACATTGTAGTCCTTCTCATCAATGAAGGTTTTCATACACTTGAGACAAAAGTAGTATAACCAAATAAGGATCACAGACAGTAACTAAACTATCCCATGATTCAACTACCATTCACCATCTCAAAGTTCCAAGAAAGAATTAGTAGCCAGGTGACATAATGACAATCCCACGCATATTTCCATTCCAGAAGAGTTCAACTTCATACTAATTTGTGCCCGTCGGTGGATCCTGAGCCGCGGAAGCTGTCAATCCGCGGAAGGATGGCCAGTAACAGACTAATAACTAGTAACTACACAGAAGTGACCAGTAACTACCCAGGGCGTACCGGCATTTGGCCCACGGTCGATTCAGTAGTACAAGGGGAAATAGTAGGCAAGGCTGCATACCCATGAGCCCCGGCGATTTTCCCCAGGCTAAATATCTGACTCCGCTATGATGCGGGGTGCTCAGAGTCCGGGGCAGTTCAGAGAGACTAGAAAGACTATTTAAGTAGAACTTTGCTGGCAGTCTGGGATGCAGGTGGGCTATTCACTATTCTTCTTGAACTGTCCTCGTCATGCCACTCTTTCGCGGAAAATCACTACGTCTCGCGCAGGCGCTACTCACTGTTGCACCGGCATTCATATCCTACGGATACAATCAGGCTGGGGTAGCACCTCTGGCCAGTTTGCAGTCATGGTAATCTCGACTTGGCAATAGCAACCAAGGCACGAGGCTGACCAACTTCCAGGGTGACTACTTTTCCGGACATCGACACACTTCATACCGAGGGTGCCATCAAAGAGAGAAACTCGACACGGAAGGGCGCAGTCATCGCGGCCCTTCAACTAGGAGCTCTCGTGGGAGCGCTCTCGTGCGCCTATATCGGTGATCGTCTCGGCCGGCGCAAGACCATTTTCGTGGCCGGCATTATCACCATCATTGGGGAGCTTCTGCAAACGTCATCCTACAATACGATCCAGTTTTCCATCGGCCGGGTTATACTTGGTATCGGCATTGGGCAACTAAGCGCTACCGTTCCGGTGTGGCAAGCTGAATGTAGCTCTGCAAAGCATCGCGGCCAACACGTCGTGGTCGATGGGATCTGCATGGTGTTGGGCTTTGTGCTCACCAATTGGATTGATTACGGCCTGAGCAAAACGAGCGGTGAAACACAGTGGCGTGTTCCGCTGGCGTTGGCTTTCATCTTCCCTCTGATCCTGTTGGCATCTGTCTTTCTGCTCCCCGAGTCACCTCGCTGGCTGATACTCGTGTCGAGAAAACACGACGCAGTGCGGAGTCTAGCAGCTTACCGAGGCCTCCCGGATGACGATGAAGCAGTGCAGACTGAGGTTGCCAGTATAGCCTCATCGCTAGAAACCACCAGACAGGCACAGAAGAGTCTCTCATTCCGGAAACTCGTCCTCGGCGATGACGAAGGACGTCTGCTCTATCGATTCGCTCTGTGTCTCGTCATCCAATTCTTCCAGCAGATGTGCGGCGGTAACCTGATTTCCACCTACGTGTCAACCATATTCGAAGAGAACCTCCATCTCGGCGCAGAGAAGTCTCGGATCCTAGGCGCCAGTGCGCTGACGTGGAAATTCGTCTGCAACTTCATCCCGTTCTTCGCAATCGATCGTCTAGGTCGACGTAAGGTGTTTATCTTCAGCGGTGCAGGCATGTGTCTCTGCATGACGGTACTAGCCATCACGACGAGTTTCAGCAATCCCAGCAAAAGCCTATCAATCACCTCCGCAGCCTTCATCTGGTTATTCAACATGTTCTATCCGATTGGTTTCTCCGGCGCCAATTTCCTCTACTGCACGGAGGTCGCTCCCATGCATTTGCGCGTCGCGATGTCGTCCGCATCGACGGCGAACAAGTGGCTTTGGAACTTCATCGTGGTGATGATCACCCCCGTTGCACTTGACACTATAGGATGGCGATACTATATCGTCTACGCGGTCATTTCGGCGTGCATCCCGGTTACAGTGTATCTGTTCTATCCGGAAACCATGGGACGCAGCCTGGAGGCCTTGGATCAGGTCTTCCGCGATGCATCTTCCCCGTGGCATATTGTCGGGATGGCGAGGAAGCTTCCGCAGGGAGATGTGACGGAATTGGACCAGCAGGCGGCGGAGCAAAAGGTGGTTGTTGAGCAGAAGGAGCATGCTTGAATCCAGGTTTGTGCAGGTGGTATGAGGCTTAATACCCATGAGAAAGAAGCCATGAACTGGGCTATTGAGGCGCCGTCAGTCTTAGTTGGACGGGTACATGTGTATAAATCGTTAGACTCATGAAATTCGAATGCGGAAAGGTTAAGAAAGACTGAAAAGGCGACTCAATTAGCACTAGCTACCTACCCTGGACTGACTGTTGAAAGGCTTCATGTCAATTCAGAATCCACAAAAAGCCACCAATGGTGACTGTGTAACTTTCAAATTTCAAATGTGATCTACATTTCATGGGAAATTTGCGGACAACCAATCTCCTCTGTCATAAATGACGTAGCAAAACATGAACAGTGCGATCCCTTCGATAAGAGAATAATCTCAAAGTCATGACAGGTCCCGAATGGTTTGTGTGACACGAAGGAACTGTAGGTGGCAGTAGCAAAGAAGAGCCAACGGCCTAACGCTCATCCGCGGCAAGTCATGTTCCGTGGAATCCCCGCAAGACCCGTATCAGACACGATCTAAGCCTTTAGCCTCATTCCCTAGTTCCATCACCCCACAGGCTTAGGACAAGCTAAGTGCTAACCGACAACGAGAATTCCGGAAGAAGATGGGAATCGACAATGCCCTTAGTAGTCCGCAATTTCTGGTCCCGTGGGGGTGTGCCAGGAGAGAGGGGGTTGTTGCCCCTATCAGTTCCCCACCAACCCCTGCTTAGATGCCGCGATGTGCCCTATCCGCGGCGTCTCTCGTTCCGCGGGGCAGATGACTTCTATGCCGGACTTCATTCAAGCAATGACCTAGAAGGCAATCAGCAGTGATATATCTACTCGCTATGACGATGCTAAATTCTCCAGGCCGAGTCAGCTGAAACCGAAGCCAAGCAGGTACCCAACCCATGCAAAGCACGCGACAGTTGAGCAACATCATGACAAAAGCAACATCATTCTCTATGACGAAGTCGTCCGTCGTACATACCCACACCCCGGTCCTTGTACATTGCTCGTCGCCAACGAGACACTCTTTCCCCGCAGTATGGATGAGGTCGGGTACGTCGAAGGGATTGTTCATTCATCAAAGACACCTCCCTGCATCTACCCAGCTCTGGGAGCCGATTCTGCTCTCGGCGATGGGGTCGACAGGGACAAATGTGAACCAGATTGACGGCGTGGGGGGTGCTACGTCTACGACGTCGAAGGTGGCTGTTATTGAGAAATCTCGGTCCCCTGGTGTGGATGCCGACTATACGTTTGTCCAAGTTGCCCCGGATCAGGCCAAGATAGACATGACGGGGAACTGCGGTAACATTGCCTCTGGAGTGGGACCGTTCGCTCTGGACGAGGGAATCGTGAGGGCAAAGCCGGGTCAGTCAGAGGTGAGAGAATTTCGAACTCCTTGACACTGGGGAGAAGAATCAACCGATCTAACCGTAATACCCAGATTGATGTGCGAATCTTAAACACCAACACCGGACAGATCATCGTGGAAACTGTCCAAGTGGCTCCCGACGGAAGGTTCCGAGAGGATGGCGATTATTGTATTCCCGGCGTCCGAGGCACGTCGAGTCCAATTAAAGTCGCATTCCTTAATCCAGGAGGCAGCATGACCGGCCGAATGTTTCCTAGCGGCATGCCACAGGAGACGCTCACAGTTTTCTCTCCGCATATCGGAGAATTTCACGTTCGAGTCAGCCTAATAGACGTTGCGAATCCGTTCGTCCTGGTCGATGCAACGTCGGTATCCCTCAAAGACCACCCCACGTGGCCGGACCCAAACGATGCCCTGTTTCTGTCCGTTGTCGAAGATATCCGTCGCACAGGGGCGGTGCGCATGGGGCTGGCTCCCGAATTACAGACAGCGGGCCAAGTAAGAGGAACGCCAAAGATCGCATTTGTGTCGAGGGTAGCAGAAGATGACACGGATGCAGATATCCAGATCCGTGCCTTTTCGATGGGGAAACCCCACCCGAGCCTCCAGTTGACCGGCGCAGTGTGTCTGGGCGCAGCCGTCTCGATCTATGGCACCGTTGCATGGGACCTAGCGAGTGGAAGAGGAATTGGCAAACAGCCGAAGCATGGCATGATGGTCGAGGGCCTTGAGATTGCGCCTCCGTTGCCCGTGGGCATTCGAACGCCTGCGGGTGTGATTCATGCAGAGACGCTCTTGCGGATGGACCCGCAGGTGGAGATTCATGTGGAAAAGGTAGCGGTCTTTCGGACGGCGCGCCGACTTTTTGAGGGAAATGTATTTTATAGAGGATGATGGTATGGATAGACTGAATTGTGCAGGCATACCCTTATGGACGCCCCTTAGGCATTATAAACCAGAACGCATCATGTTATTGAAACATTTGATCGTAGACAGCCCACCATTCTTGAAGTAGGAATATGTCGGGGCGTTAGAAGTAACTATTAAGCAACATAGACGCCTGGCATTCCGCTCCTTTTTCTCATGCCTATGTACCTAACCTTAGAGAAATCATTGGTAAAGGGCCCCATTCCACGGAGAGCCATTAAATCCAAATAACATATCGCTATCCCAAATATCAGCCAGGGATTCCTCTTCATGGGGAGGCAACATGGTCGGAGCTGGAATGCCCACAGTGCCGAATGGGACCGCTGTAGCAGGCGGGAAATTGTTATCCGCGTCTTGTCGGATGAAGCTTTGGATGATCATCTCCATATCCAAGTCAGACGGCTCGATTTCTGCGCTCCTCCTAGTGGTCACGGACGCTGATTGCAGCGGTCTTTCATCCTCAAGATTGAGCGAACTTCTGCTGGGTTGCTCTGTTCTACTGTTGATCGTGCTGGTGGCCGCTTGGCTACCTTCGTAAGTCTGATGGTTGTCCAATACGACCCCCATGCGATCCATCAGGCCGAGGATTACCTTCTGGGCTCGGCGTACGGCCCAGTTAGTCTCTAGGTTCTTCTGGAAGATTTCGATGCAAGTTCGCAGACGAGCATGAGCTCGACTGCCATCATCTCGTTGGGCTGCCACCCGAACATGAATCGTTGCCGCGACGTAGGTTGCATAGGATATCAGATACGGAGCCCGTTGGATAGAAAAAGCGTGGTCATAAGCCTGGAGAAGCTCAAGAATCCGATTTGCTGCTACCGAGCATGTGTTAAACGAGTTATACGCGACCGAAGGATCGGCGGTATGAAGATGTCCCTCGCCCACAAATGGTCGATGGAGGAGAATGAGCAGAACGTTATATAGAGCTAGTAGAGAGAGAACATGGGGTGGAGGCGATGGCTGGGCTGAGTTGCTGCTAAACTGTAAGTGCGCAGGCAGCGCATGCTGCCAGCTCTGTAGCTGTGAGTCCAAGGACATCAGAGAAGCAATAAGCTCTTGAGGGGATACGTTGGAACTCCGTTCTGAATACACGGTATTCAGGATGCCATTCAGGATCAGGGATAGCTTGCAAAGTTCGGTGAATGTTGACACACTATAAGCCGGAGACCCGCAATATGATCGAACATCCGAATAAGCAAACGGCTGCCAATGTTCCAGCTCTTCGAATTGGTCCAGGAAGGACAATGAGACTTTCGTATCGAAGTGCTGTAAGCTGGCGGGGCGGCCCTGGTAAAGCGATTGTATTTTATCGACCACAAATGCACCCCAGAAGACGCGCCGGCGGATTTCCAGATCCTCGTCCGAAATCCGACGCATGTTGGACAATGTCGTGGCATCGACGTGCATGCCCAGGTCGATGATCATTCGAAACGCTGTACCAGCGTATAACCACGCAGCGCTCCGTTCGTCGCCAAGCGCGAATAATGAGCTGGTCATCACGAGTAGCGCCTGTATAGTGGTGATCTCACTCCGATCGAGAGCACTGCCTAGCAGTTCTTTCACTCGCATGCGGAAGATCCACCCTGCCGTTCGGACATCGTCAGGGTCCCGACGGACCTCCGGGCGATCACTGAACTTGGAGGCGCCAAAATAGATCGCGTTGAGCAGGAGCTTAGAAAAGTAGGGGCCGTTGTTGGCCATATCACGCATGAATGCTGGACGGTAGGTGATCAAGAACGAGTGGTGCTGGCGATTCCAATGCAAGGACAGCAAGTGCATTCCTAGATCTGGGTCGACCCCGTCAAAGTCTAGCTTTCCCGCGCGCATGTTCATCATCTCCAACTGACCTAGAGTATCGTGAGTTTTGTGATACCTTTTGTTCGGGCATACGTGACTTACGCTGATAAGCAGCCTCTCCCATCAAGCGCTTCTTGACATGCGTTTCGGAGACCTGAGGATCAGTCGTCCCACCGTGTCGATCCATAGGTGCATCGTCGAACAAAGTGCTCGTGAGCCCATGATAGCTCGAATCGCCATTGGGAGAGATAAATATGCGCGATACTGCAGGCCGACGACCCACAGCACTGGCCCCTTGTTCATCGATCGTCGATCGACTCTGAATAGTTCCCAGTGACGAATCTTGCTTTTCAGGCCGCTGCTGATTGAAACTAGACCCTGCGGACTCACTCCCATACTGCGTTCGAGCTTCGATGGTGGCGAGTCGTTGTTGTAATTGCTGATTCTCCGCTACGAGGCGAGAGATGTGTGCTTTTGACGGCCTTTACGAAATGTAAGTTTGCAGATCTGACCTCCAACGATGGAAGACGTCACACCTTGGCTTTTCAGGACGTGCTAAGTAGACGCATTCTTCTCCATGTCCCTTGCAGCTAGAGCAGGTGGGCTTCTCGTTATCGCAACGCAGCTGCATGCATTCGGTCAGCATGAGACCCGGAATCCCATTCACAATCCGCTAACCTTCCTTCGGCGACAAAAGGCGCAAGCCTTAGCCGCCCTGCGACTTCTCAACGATGCCGTGTTTTCCATGGATGAAAGTTGTGTGAAGTCTCGGAGGGTCGAGATCCGTGGGGGCGGATGCGGGGGTGTTTCCTCCGCGGCAACTTTCGTTCCGCTCGGCTATAGGTATGTATGTACTAGCTGTCTACCTAAGCTTATAAGTACTTGTGGGGTTTCAAACGAAAGAATCTCGTTATAATTCGCAGGCTGCAAACAAATACTACGTGATCATTGGCAAATATGGCGGCACGTTCTTCCATTCGCTCGGACTTGGTCGAAACAAAGCCACCAAAACAGCGGGTAATTAGGGATCCTTGATGACTTCTCCTGGTTGGAACGATGCTAACGAATAGCGAATCCTAGCAACACACCCCGCAGTGGGTCTCTTTAGTGGCAGGGGGTGTGGCAGGGGGCGTGGAAGCAGCAGTGACGGTAGGGGTTGATGCTGAATTTGAACATCGTGACGTCTGAGACTGACAGTAGCCCTAGTATCCCTTTGAATATTCCAAGACCCGGGTCCAGCTCCTACAACAAGGCGCGGCGGTTGCTCCTTCGAATCCCCTACGACTCATCCTCCAGGTCGCACAGCAAGATGGGGTAGGAGCTCTCTATACCGGATGCTCCACGCTTATCATTGTCAGTTTCTACTTAGCTACAACTAGTTAGTGTGACATGGCTAACACGGTGCACACTATCCAGGGAACCACCGCGAAGGCAGCAGTGCGTTTCCTATCATACGACACCATCCGTAATTCTTTGGCCGATGATCACGGCAAGCTTTCAGCCGGACGAGGCATTCTGGCCGGAATGGTCGCTGGGGCTGTAGAGAGCGTACTAGCGGTCACACCAACAGAAAGAGTCAAAACTGCATTGTAGGTAAGCTACTCTTGGTGGGTATGAATGGATGCTGATCACCAACAATGTCCGCAGAATCGATGATGCCAAAGGTGCTCGACGGTTCAGGTCCAGCAGGCACGCAGTGGCCGTGTTGATCCAAGATCACGGCCCCCGCGAGCTATATCGTGGCCTCGTTTCAACCACTATCAAGCAGTCTGCCACGTCTGCAGTACGGATGGGGTCATACAATATCCTCAAGGAAGTCACCAAATCCCAAGGGGTTGCGCCGAGCGTGTTCACAAACTTTAGCACTGGGGCGCTGGCAGGCGTCGTGACAGTATATGCCACTCAACCATTTGACACAATCAAGACTCGAGCGCAGGGTGTTCAGGGAGCGAGCATTGCAGAGGCCGTCCGAAGTGTAGTTCGAGATTATGGAGTCCAAGGCTTCTGGAAAGGTAGCACCATGCGATTAGGGCGGTTGCTGCTGAGTGGCGGCATTGTATTCTCGGTGTATGAGGAGATGGCTGCTTTGCTTTCGCCAACTGCCAAGTAGTTCAAATCCAGATCTATAATAAAATATTGCACTTGTGATGTTTCATAAATCTTATAATTTTGGCGGAGGCAGTACTAAAGATTACATAAGCACACCGCAAGCTTCGCGGATCCGCTCGCGATCAAGTCAACTTGGGACAAACCTTTCCAACAGACCAGCTCCTCGTTCCTCCTCTCTACTCCCCTGCGGTCTTTCGCCTATACCTTTACTTACCATTCTCCTTCGAAATTGTCACCATGTCTGCCGAAATGGAAGTCGACATCCCCGTCTCGCAAGACGACGCCCCCGCGCAGTCTGGAGGTTTTGAACCACGAACACACGCCGAGGCCGTCGCTGTGCGCAGTATCGAGGGATGGATTGTGATCGCCACTAACATCCATGAGGAAGCATCCGAGGAAGACGTGACGGATCTGTTTGCTGAGTATGGCGAAATCAAAAACTTCAACTTGAACCTGGATCGCCGGACGGGTTATGTCAAGGTGGGTTGACTTGATCTTTTTCACGCTCGCTCAATCAATTGCGCCCTTTCTCCCCTTTTTCTCTCGTTCTGCTCGATGCTCGGTTTTCTTTCAGATCCTATCGGTCAGTGACGTGTTATGCTAATCTCATGGAATACCAGGGATACGCATTGATCGAATACTCGACTCTTCCCGAAGCATCGGAAGCCATCAAAAACCTCAACGGATCCAAGTTACTCGACCAGACAATTCAGGTTGACTACGCATTTGTCCGACCACCTCCCGCCAACAAAGGCAAATCCGGTGGACAGCGAGGGGGACGTGGAGGCGGCGGTGGTGGTCGAGGCCGCAGCAGGAGCCGCGAGAGGAGCCGCAGCCCCGGAGCTGACAATGAGAGGGAATAGACGCATTTGTTCCGATGCATTTTCCAAAATATCTCTTCTGACTGCTCATGGCCTTGTGATGAACTGCCTTTTTTTTTCGTTTTTAATTACCTCTTCCTCTCCTTGTTTTACCCCTCAGCGGTCTTATGTCGGTTTTCACCCTTGCGAAATGGCTCGAGGACAGTGGTTATGAAGAATCTGACGCTGTCATTCCGACATTTACATGTTGCCTTTGGCGGGTGACGAGTAGGGATGTTTGCGCTTACAGCCGGCATTTTCATCTCTTGTGAAGGGTTGTATGCACGGCCATCATCTGATGACGCGCATGTGCAAGACTACGTTTCAAAGAGTGGCATGCCGGCGTCATGATTTATTCACAATTCGGTATGTTCCTTGCATTGTTATTCTCCAGCATGGGAATGTCGTTGGTCATATGCTAACTCTTCGGAAAGATTCCAGACTTTTGATATATCGAACTACTAGATATCCATACACTCTGCCGGTAATAAGCTCATTCTCTTGATTATGACAGAACTCAAATTGATATATTACCACGACTCCGATCTTGGGCTTCACTCCTATTTTCGACCTTGTGGCCTAGGCCAATTGCAAAGCATGAAGGCCACAACTAAATATATGTTTACTTGCACATTGGATGAAGAATATTTCTCCCCTGTCACTGTCTTGCCTTTAGTGATACGTGGAATATCCCTCGAGCTGTTCCCCCTAGGCGATCATCCGACCATCGTAGCAGTCATTTAGAGACTGATGGATTCGAGGGCGCGTGATGCCATTGCGAGAGTAGCAAATAGATATCAATTCGAGACCACGCGGGCATCGAGTATAAATCATTGCGACTGACCAAAGGTCCTGTCCCTACTATTGTTATTAACATGACTATCATCTCATCATATTCGGGCTAGTAAATTAAGTCCCAAGTCGGTGGTGTCATTGACATTCCCCGTGCCGCTTCCGAACCAAGAAACCGCTCCCCGCACCACTTAATTAACTCCAACTGATCTTCCTTTCCTGCTTTCTTTTCTTTCTTGTCTTCAACCTCCGCGCCGGTGGTAGGGCAGCATTGCACCGCTGGATATGAACTTTCATTTATTGCTTTGCCCTCCATTGGTCGCCTGATGTCTTTGAACTCGCGACCTTCGATCGTTCTCTCTTTCTCCCTAAATACTATTCTTAAGTCGGTGGGGAGTCTCCAAGGACCATTTCTTATCGGTTCTGACTCCAAGAATCCCTCCTCAAGAAATTGAAAAGACTTATAAAGATTGAAAGAAATATTCTGAAGATGGCGCTCCTACGACACATTGTGAGCGTGCTCTGCATATATATTACCATCCCTCCGGCCAATGCGCTGGCGCTGCGGTCGCAGGGCATCCTTGCGCCTTTATCTACGCATGGAGAAACCCCTCTCAACGAGACAACCGAGCCAGCAGAGTTCCCCTTTCTTGAATTCTCGGTCTCGCCGCCAGAGACATCCAATTCGGCGCGACAAACGCAGCGAGATCTGGTGTATGCTTTGAATGTTATGCAAGATGATTACTTCGAACTATGGCAGGGAACGTGGCCAACGGCTATCGACTGGACCGCTGCGGTTATGGGTACGCACGTCTCGGGCACGCTCTCGTCGCTAACCTCCGCCATCGAATACCTCTTGCCGTCGGATATACCTGTGGATTTGAACATAGACGTTATACATACGCCGCCGGTTGGCCGGCACGGTCAGGCTTTTGAGAACCTCATCAATCACTTCTTCGATCATACAACAGCCTTTTACTTTGGCGAAGATGAATTTGCTGTGAGAACGCAAGCCTTCGACGATATGCTGTGGATAGTTTTAGAGTGGCTGGAAAGCATCAAGTTACAGGTATTACATTCGGATCTGCACTATCAGGGATCCTCGAGCTCGAGCTCCCACACCAAGGATAAGCCTCATTGGCACGGGCTTCAATATCGGATCCCAGCAGCTCATCGGTCGCGGCTGTTCTATGGTCTTGCGTCTGCGGGGTGGGATGTCTCTCTCTGCGGAGGTGGAATGATCTGGAGTCCATATTTGACTCCCTACAAAAATGCCATTACCAATGAATTGTATATCTCTGCGAGCATCGGGATGTACCTATACTTCCCCGGCGACCCCATTGACTCGCCCTTTATGATGGAAACCCAAGATGACGGTGTCTGGTCTGATGGATACCCTCACGATTCGGCTCATCTGCAGGCAGCCATTGATGGATACAGATGGCTCAACAGCTCCAATATGACAGGGCCCGGTGGGCTCTACGCAGACGGATTCCACGTCAGCGGATATGAGGACACCAGGCATCCCGGCACACGCAAGTGCGATGTACTCAACACGATGGTGTATACCTACAACCAAGGCGTGATCCTCAGCGGGCTCCGGGGCCTATGGTTAGCCACTGAATCTCCGCAGTATCTGGACGACGGACATGCACTGGTCCGCAAAGTTCTTCGAGCCACGGGATGGCCTAATAAATCCAGCAACCAGTGGCAAGGTCTTGGCCGGGGAGGTGTCCTGGAGGATGCATGTGATTCGTCTGGCGACTGTTCCCAAGATGGACAAACGTTCAAAGGAATCTTCTTCCACCATCTAGCAGAGTTCTGCCGACCACTTCGACCGCAGGAGTGGCGCTTCTTGGCTAGTGCTAACCGGACGACCGCAGAAGGGAGCGATTGGCACAATGAATACGTGTGGCACCAAGCACGATGCCAGACCTATGGGCCCTGGGTCAAGCATAATGCGAAGGCTGCTCTGGTAACTCGAGATCCCAACGGCAAGTTTGGTACCTGGTGGGGCAGGCCATATGGGGAGTCCGTGAACGCCTTGACTTACGAAAGTCCTCTGCCCGAGGGAGCGGTCGACTACCGTAATAACGGCGACCATGCAGAAGGCTCAGTGTTGTTCCACGGTCGATCAGGCAATGCCAATCAACCGTCTGGTGTGACTGAACAAACACCGTTGACCGAGTCGTCGGATATCACAGACATGCAACGGAACGATACAAATGACCGAGGCCGGGGCCGTACGGTAGAAACGCAGTCCGGCGGAGTAGCGGTACTGCGGGCGTTATATCAATGGCAGAGCTTTCCCTTCTTGTCTGGAAGTGGACTATGATTTCGATATTGGATGATCATGACTGTTGTGTTGTATATATAACATTTGGTGGTGTATCTTTATGATTGGGTGGCAGTATTCTTTGCGATTCGGGAGTTTTGGAAGGGGTATATCTATAGATATCTTTAGATTAGGCAAGAAGACCGGCGCCATTGCAGATAACACGCATACGATAGAATCGAATGGATGGTCAAGCAGCCACATCGTGAGACTTGTTCTTATCCAGCAAGTAAACGTCATACATCCCTTTTAGCCATTTTCGTCCTCGATCATGCGGCTTGCTGTCTAGCAATATGTAGACAATAAACAAAAGCCTAATCCCGAGGCTCTATCCACCAGCCACACTAGAACAGACCACCTGCATCATCGACAAAGCGATCCAACAATTAAAAATCTAGCTAAGAAATAAGCACTGCCATGATTGCGTCAACAGTAGCAGTCCATCCCGATCCATCAACGCAGATCCCAAACAGGATATACAAGATCCATCTATCCAAAACCGCACACATCAGATGGGCGATGGGCATCACTGGCCCACTTCTCGCTGCATGGGTACTGTACTGCAGTGGACGGGATTCGGTTGGATTAGATCTTATTGGGTGTAGTGGTTTTGTCCATTACACCCGAGGAACAGAACATTCATATCTCTTTACATCTGTGTAAATATAACGCGACGTACTAGTACATGTAGGTATGTGGTTAGTAGATATGTACATGAGCTACGGAGTATGCAATACCAACTGTCCCTATCCACTCCATATACCTAGTTACTGTAGTTGGTCAGTTAGTTAGTTATTAGTTACCTAGTTAGGTAGTCAGATAAGTTAGTTCGTGGCGACAAAAAGCATCTACGAAATCGAGATTCGCATTACGACCTACGTAGGTGTACATATTACTTACGATCGGATCGGCGATTTGCAGGCCCTCGGATGCGGAATTCTCTTCCGATGCAAGGACGAGTGAGTCCCCAGCTCTCTTTGAACTTACTCACTCACTCACTTACTTACGTACGGTAACTACCAGTATTAGGTTGGGTATGTGTTTCTTGTGCGGAGTATCAAGGGATGTAAGGTTTTTCCTGGTTGGTGTTTCTGCTTCTGCTTCTGCTTCTGCTTTTGCTTCTGCCTTGGTTTTGTATGGATGTGAGTTCCATGTGTTAGTGTATTCTGTCGGATTTATACGGAGTAACTCCAGAATATGTACAATACTGTAGATAAAGGGATGAGATCAGATGAACAAACATGTACATACATAGGTACATCCACAGGTAATGCCTACTGTGTAGGAGCATAACTCATGACCAACAACAAACACCCGCCACTACCGACCTAACTAAGCCACCGGACGTAGTTACCTAACGACAGACCAGATCAGTCAGTCAGGCATATGGCATATGATTGATTCCCAAGGGAGAGGAACCTGACTGACTCCGTTCATATTACTCTGTAGTTAATTGATAACCATCGTGGACGGTCTAGCGCTGGAGATAACCTAGAATATACGAAACATACTCAGTACTCAGTAGTCACTGTGTAAGCAGGCGTAGACAGAAGTAAGCACGACGCGCAAAGGGCGCGAAGAGAAGAGAGTCGGGTGGGGGAAAATATCCCCCATGTTGTATCTACTCAGTACACCAGAGTAAGGATAATTATGAGGATCTGACTACGTGATCATGATCAACCAGGTGATGTTAACTAGAGTGTAGGGTTAATCGTGGTTAATTCGCAGACTGGAAAACGGCAATAATGATTCAGTGTAACCACTAATTTCTAATCATATGAACGACTGACGACCCGGCTGGTTGGAAATTAATCCTACTAGTTGGAAAAGTAAGCCCGGCATCCTACGGTGGTTCGGTTCGACGGGTCCCCTGGACTGGCAGTAACGGTAGAGTTGAAAACGTCTAAATTGGCCGGCGCGGGAACAAGCCATTCTTCCTGCCTGATACTGATCATGGTTTAGCGTTACAGCAAGTAGGGTTAATTTAAAGATTCCGTTCGTAGGAATCGGTGGGAAGGGAAAAGGATCGAAAGGAATGAAGGCAGTCAGAGAGGAAGGAAAAGGAAGAAGAAAAGTTTACAACAGCCAGCCGGGGGGTGGGATTCGAATCCCTCGCCAAGGATGAAAGCCACATGCAACTTAACGGGTGTGGAGCTATTATTTTCCAAATTGTTTATTCTTCCGAGGAGGCTTATGATTTTTTGGTTCGCTTATCGGGGCGAGCGCGCGCCCTTGACGCGGTAGCAGAGGAGGATAATAAGTCAGGGTAGATAATATCCAGGGGTGTACGGAGTACTGAGTATGTTAGTGAGTCTTACGGGTTGACATCCGTCGGATTTGCAGATTTGCAGATTTAATATTAGGATCGATTATTGATTGACGGAATCAATCAATAATAAATGGAATGATTGTTGGTGGGCACTGGGCAGACGGCAGACGGATGGGCGGCATGATTGTTGCGGTGGTTGAGTTTGTTGGCCATTTGGTATTTTATTAGGTGGTGAGGTATCACGATCACGATCATGATGCAATGCGCATCCACCTCATTGCTCTCCTGCTGTGTCTTGCTAGGCGCTCTGCTCTGCCGTCACCGTGTTATCTCTGAAATAATTGGGCATGGATCTGTAGGATAAGGGGGGAGGGGGCAAAAGACGGGGGCTTGGGCCTCTTCCTTATGAACGAAAGAAAATCAAGCGATCGGCTGCGTTGCGCTGGTAGCGATCAAACTAGCTTTCGATTTCCAGAGCACGGAGGATACCTGGACGAGAAAGGAAGGACTATGGAAAATTAAAATAAAGAAAGAAAGTCAAATGAAGATATGATATTCAGGCGGGAAAGATGGTTTTTTGTGAAAGAAAAACTAAGAGGATGGATTGGAGCCGACGAAGAGGATCGGCGGTGCTTTATCGTCATCAGTCGAAGGATTCGGGAACTATGATGAGAATGATCTGAAGGGTGCATCTGCCTGACAGTTCTGGAAAAGAGGCTGTTGGGCAGGGGATTAGTAGATAGAAGGGAGAAAGGAGGAAGTAGAAACGGACAGGATATCAGAAAAGCAAAAGAGAGCAGGTTGAAGGGTCCCTCAATCCATGGAAGCCGCGCAGAAGAGTCACGCGCTTTCCCCGTACCGCCTCGTTCCCGGTATTTCTGCGATTTGCGGCCGAGAGACTCAGAGACAAGAATGGGCACCGAACAAGGCACTCCATGGGTACCTGAAGCTCCATAGGCAGTCATATGGACGGGCAAGTACCCACGCCTGAGGTGTCAAACCCCTACAGTTTACCCTCACCTACTGTGTACCCGTGTACCGTGTACCGTGTACTCCCTACTCCATCCTCTTTCTTTCTTACACAGTTCGTGGAAGGAATTCGTGCCAGCACTTGACAACTGTCATTCTAAGAAAGGCCAAACTCAACCGCAGCTCAGGTCACAAGCCCCCTCTCGGGGTGGAGGAGGAATAACGCATGCGACCCAGCATGCGGGGATCGAGGAACGCTCGCAACTGGCTGTCGGCTGTTCTGTTGCTCAACGCTCGGTCGGCTGAAGTCCTTCATTTTATTTTATTTTTTGGCAGTCTTGCTGGTCCCAGGGTTGGCCTGATTTGCAACGCTCGTGTTGACTGTTGATCCGTAATAATGAATCGGTATGAAAGGCAACAACACCCGTGGGCGCCTATGGATATCTCGCCACCGGTGTGTCTCTCCAGGGGCTGACCTGGGAAGTACACAGTTACGGTAAGAACCGTGTCCACCGAGGAAACCAAAGGCTGAGGAGCAAAGAGAAGTACTCCGTACTTCCTGTGACACATTTCTCATATTGCCGCCTTGCTGCAGATTTTTTTTTTTTTGTTTTTTGTTTTATAATTATTATTATTATCATTTTACCTTTTTCTATTATTCCCACCGATTGTTGGAGAGGAAGAAAACAAATGACGTAGCAGTGTTCAACATCTGCTGACTGATCACAGAAGGTTCAGTACCTTTGACCGGTGCTTCGACACCTCCAATCAAGGCGGCTCATGACGTGCTCGGCCGTCATCAACAAGAAGAAATGGGGTCGGCCGCCGCCGATACTTTCCCGGAAGATAATCTGGCGGTGGAAACGGCCAGCAAGGGAATCTGGGTATTTTTTTTTGTCTCTCTTGCCCTTGTGAACTCCGAGAAAGAATATTCGGTCTTGCTTCCGCCGACCCTCGTCGGGTGTTTTCCATCCTCCCAAGGGAGGGCGACTTTCCCATCCTCTCGGGTCCGACTCGCTATTATTGCTCGGTTTTCGACATTTTGGTCTCTTCATCGTCGAATGGGATCGCATCCTTGACTATACCTACAGGATTTGTGTTCCGGAGCTACTGCCTCCTTTGCAGATGTTCCCTGCACCTACTCATCCTGGTGATGCACTGCACGGTACCGTATCTCGCTGGTGGATGGGTGGAGGAGGGGGAGGTGGAGGAGAGAGCAAGAAAAAAAAAGCAAAAAAAGCAAAAGAAAGGGAGGAAGGAGAAAATCCCCTACAGGCTCTTGGCCGTAACAAGGCGGTACGGGGTAGCCGCGTTCCCCGTATAAACTCATGAGGATTGGCATCATAATTTCAGCCCGTCCATTCTGATTCGATCCCACGGCGTCGAAGATGTTCCCGGTGATGGAGGACGATGATGGAGGATCGGCATGCTGCACATCGCTTTTGCCGGTTTCAGCTTTCCTTAGTGGCTTGCCGCCATGGATCCGTCAGAAAAACCGTCGAACCCAGGGCAATGGATCTTCCTGTCCCTCTATTAAGCCGTTTTTCCCTCTTCATATTCGTTTGTGGTCGGGAAAAAGTCGCTCGCAAACGAAAATGGTAGGAGGTGGCTTCACCGTTCTTCTCCGAGAGGGGGAAGCCCGGAAGCAATCAAGAAAACCTGGAAAAAGCACATGGAGAGACTCCCGGTCGCTGGGATATCCTTCCAACCACTCACCGCGCGCAAAAAGCGTAATAGGCGCCCCGATAGAATGTTCCCTGCTCATTGGCCTTTATGCCCTGGTAATTTGTATAGCAACTAATAAATTAACTACCGGGGGTCGTTAGTCATCCGGTGATAGACTTCGAGGTTAGTTATGAGGATACCATCCCCGATCGACATTGCATGACCTCTCCCTCTCGCTTTCTGCTTCCCCCTGAGACCGTTTCATGGGACCTTGGAACTTTGCGGCATATGGCGTCGGTTTGCCTCCCCAGGTCCCATCACCTCGGCAGTCGGATGGTCGCAATATGAAGCACTACGGAATGCCACTCGTCTAGCGACTATTTTAGTGAGGGATGGGGGATTTTTGTTATTTGAGTCGTGGCAACGGAATATCAAGACGGCGGATTTTTTTTTATCATTTTTTCTTTTTTGAATTCATCTTTCTGAAATAAAAGAAAAACCGTCTGATTTAGCCCGAGAATCCCGGCCAATCAAAGCCCGGGACCAGGGGGGAAATGGCGATTAAATAAGAGGATCCTTCTTAGTCTTATTACTATTATCATTATTAATTACGGAGTACGGATACACTTACAGACATTCAGGAATCAGAGGGAGGTACGGTACTTCACGATAGTTTCACGGATACATACCGATAGTCGGAAAGGAGGTCAAGTCATGCCTTGGATGGTGCTCCGTTGGTAGCGGCCCATCGACAACAGTAATCTTCATCAATTGTCGGAGCCCTCACCGAGGATGACCTACGGAGCATCCTGATTCCCTCGGTCATCAGCATCAGCATCTTCTCCCCGAATCAATCATCATAGTAGCGGTGGGTGATGAGGATCATCAACTCATTCCGCGGGCCACGGTTCTCGTTGGTGGTATTTGCCCCCCTCCAACCAACCCCTCTAGGGACGGAGGGTCGAACCAGGGGGAGGAATCCCAATCCGCTAACACGATCACTAGAAGCCGCTAGACAAGAACGAACCCCTAATTTGAAGTCAGCCCTCCCCACCCGCGCCATGCCCGAACGGGGGCTTCACCGAAAGAATGACCGGTAAATGCTGGAGATTTTGGTTGTGATTTGTTCTAATTTATAATTTTATCATTTATAAATTATAACTACCTGGCAGTGTTGGTGAATGTTTTAGATTACTCCGTATGGTATTCTCTATACTCTGTACGGTCCCCCCCCCTCCCCCTTCCATCCTTCGTTCCAGTGGCGGCCACGAGTCTCTGAGCCACCCTCAACTTTCTTTCATCCTGGGCCATTTTCGAGGAATTCCAATAGACTTTTTCCTTGGTCAATCTGTACGGGATAACATAATAATAGTACAGGAATTAAGGAATACAAATTGAAAAATAAAATAAAAAAGAGTTAGCCAACAAGTGACCTCATCGTTCCTTATACTGACTGACATTCGTAGAATAAAGTCTGATTGGGATTTTCCTATGATCATCCTCGCGAGTAAAGACGCGGCGTAGAAGGACCCCACTAAGAAAAGAGAACAGAACTGAGAAATAAAAAAAAATAAGGGAAAAAGAAAAAGAAAAAGAAAAAAGAAAAAAGAAAAAAGAAAAAAAAAAGAAAAAGGAAAACCTCCCCTTCTGCGGCCCAAAAATCGCAGAGCCAAACTAAACTATCGTGACTATATTAGTCCTTAACCTAGTCTTCATACACCGATTCGGGAGAATTATCGTTATTATCGTCGATTATTATCCCTCTGGTTTGACGAACGGATTCCTGCCAACTGGATGGACGTGAGGTGAAGGGGAACTGAGACCTACTGACACCGTCCATCTTCTTACTACAACGACGAACCTGCCCACGCCTCTCGCGCTTTCTCTCGCTCCTCTGACTCCAAGTCCAATCCCAACTTTTTTAACGTGGAGTTTTTCCCCTGCTACAGACTACAGTGACCTTTTGCCCCCTTGTCGACACTCTTTTCCCTTGAACTCCCTCGTTTCTCTCTCTCCTTCGAGGTTGATTGTTATTACAACCCACTTTCTCCCCCCTAACGGCCTCTTTCACCATCTGGTGTTAGTCCCAGTCCCTTTCCCGTTTTCGGACTGTTCGACGAGTTCCTCTCAACACGCCCACCCACCTCCCTCTTTCCACTCCTCCCAAATCCGATTTTCCCTCTCAAACTGCTTTCCGAATTCCCCATCGAAAATTGGATCCCAGAGGGCAAGTCCAGGAGAAATTTTCACCAAGCGAGTAGACAAGACGGAAAACGGACAACTCGATCAATCCGCCAGTCATCCAGGAACATTCTTGAATTGCTTTGTCCCGAGTATCGGTTGCCTTCCCAACTTCGCTTAACCGATTCGCTTTCCCCCCCGAACTTTCTCCATCGAACGCTTTACCTTTTTTCTTTCTTTTTTTTTTGTTCTTAATTATTTATTCAAACACCCTCATTCCTAACTCCTCCAGTCCTTACCCCTTGGGTCGTGCCTGGAGAAACTGTGGATTTCGCTGAATTTTACTTTCTTTTCGGGTTCTTTTCCTTTTCTCTCCTTTTGCTGTTGCGTCCGTTCTTCAAACCTTCCGACAGTTTTCGACTATCCTCAGAACCATCCCTCGCCTCAACCTCATTGAACCCCGATAGCTACCTCCAGCGATACGCAGATTCGGGATCTGAGTTATTCGCTAGAGGTAGACTCACCAGCTGTGATTGCTCAAGGTTATCGTTGGTGCTGGATTTTGTTGAACTCTCTTGTCGTTTCGCCCGTGGAAAGCCGCCACATCAACCACAAACCAAATTCCTCCTGAAATTCTCAAAGCCACCGACAAACCAAAGGATCTGGGAAATTCAAACCACAACGCCACCACGTAATCATGGCGTCGACGTCAGATATGCACGGGTCGTCACCCGTTCCAACCTTACCCCATCCCAACGACAACGGTCGCACGCATATGTCCTCTTTGTCCTCCTCGTCCTCCATATCCGACGCGGAAACGGATCGCAGAGGCCGCCCGGAACGCCCTCGAATGGCCAGTCGGAAACCGAGTGCCTCTATACTAGTACCGCGAGACCATCCCGAGATTGAAATTGAGGAGGAAGAATTTCCGCCCGACGACGCGAGAGCCATGAGTCCTCGACGGAATTCCGCGGATTTGGAACGACTGGGAAAGGAGGCCCGACAGACCTTGCAGGAGTAAGTATCTGGCAGTTTCGCTTGGGAATTCTACGCTTTTTGAGATTTCTACGCTTGTTCCTCTTCATATACCGGATCTTTCGTTCGCTAACATTTAACTCCTCCCAGACAAGCCAAGGCTCTCCAATCCTCTCTCCAAGCCTTAGCCGAACGCATCGAAGCCGTGAAATCGGACCACGACAAGCTTGAAAACGAAAACAAATTCCTTCAGGACTACATTGGCGGATTGACTCGAAACATGACCAAAAGCGAAATGACGAGAACGAGTACCAAGGTCAGAAAATCCCAGAAATAAGGCTGGGGAGTTGTATTCCACCCCGACCGTTGCGACGATCAGACGGTCGGGTTTTTGCGGCTTTTTGAGAAAGCGCAAGGGAATACTCTCTACTGTCATGAAATATGCGCCCTGATACGTCCTCGGTATGCGAATACACTCGCTTCGCGACACGGGCATTCTCCAGTAATCCGCCCTGTCGGCTCTTTTCCTCGTCAACTCGACCCATATGTCGAGCATCATCTTTTCCTTTCCCTCTTCTATTATACGAAACCACACCTTTCTAAGCGGTATCACCCATACCGCACACCTATTTACACGAGGTTCTCAACCGCAGCTTACTATCCTCCCTATTGCCAGCGAAGCTGAAACGACACGGGTGGCTTATCTGGATATTCAACTTTTTGCCGATATACGATGCCGTAAACGTCTTGATCTGAAAATACTATTGCTTAGCCCCGGATTTGGAGTCGTATCACGCCTCCAACTCTAGTTGGATCGGTATCGCTCGCCACTCCGATCACGAGCCTTGCGTCGGAACTCGGTTGTACCTCGATCAGCAACTTGTGTCACGGGAATGTTGATATGTTGAGAGATCCAGCGGGCAAGGGAGGCTCTTGTGACATCATTGCATGCCATGTGTTGTCAGGGAGCTGAATGCTGCTTGGTCTTGGCAACCGATCCGATGCGTGATCCTGGTGACCCTTGCTATCCAATCTTCAATATCCAGTCGTCCGGCTCAACTCCCACAATCACTTACTTTTTTGGCGTGACATTCCATCCGGTTGTGGTCACAGTCCACCAACATTCGACCTGTTCATATTAATTTTTTTTTTTTTTTCCTTATTCTCTTTCTTGTCTCATTTTTTTATATTTTTTTTACTTTTTTTTTTTTTCTCAACTTGTCCTACCGGAGGCACCTGTGTATTTTTGTGGCATAGCACAACTCGGCGTTCGGAAACTAACTGGGGAACTCTTTGACTGTTCTACCTCGATTTCATTATTCTACTTTAGACTTGCTTTGATTGACAGGAAACCGCAACTGGGCGCAATTGTTTCTCATGGTCTGCAAAAAGAAAAACTTTTCATTCGGATGGGAAAGCATTTTTCGCGGAGCAGCCATTTATGATTTTTTCTTACTACAACTTTGATCGTCTTACATCTCTTTCATCCATCATCGGCATCGGCATCGTGTACATTGGAATCGTCCCGGTCTGACGATTCGGTTTGAATTTTTGTTTGGCTCTGAAGACATTTGCTTTACATACCCAGGAAGCGCGCGGTTTGATACAAATGAATGAATTATAAAATTAAAGATGCATCGAACTTAAAACAAACGCCTTGTTTGGAGTACACCGTAGATGCTTCCCTCGAGATGAAATGACGTATACAAGGTGCTCTGACGAGAGTTCCTCGAGTCCTGTGCCACCTTCGATTTACTCACGGTAACCAACTCTACCCCGAGGATCCCCAGTCCTGTACGACGCTGCAGAAACTACTCGAATAGTCAATAGGCATCTCAGGCAGACACAAAGGCAGACGCGTGGAGTAGAGTACCCATGTCTCCGGAGTACCGCCAGCCTCTTCCGTTCTCACCAAGACAAAACAAGACTAGGTACGGAGTGACTACGGAGTAGAAGGTGATGAATGATTGAGTGACACTCGCCACCCGCCCGCCCGCCTCGCCTGCGCCTGCGCCTCCTTTTCCCCAGTCCGTATCTACCTTGTTTAGGTATCTAGGTGGCTAACGGTGTACGGAGGAGTCCAATTACCGGCCG
The DNA here is from genome assembly GCA_004849945.1 of Aspergillus ochraceus. Classification (NCBI taxonomy): domain Eukaryota; kingdom Fungi; phylum Ascomycota; class Eurotiomycetes; order Eurotiales; family Aspergillaceae; genus Aspergillus; species Aspergillus ochraceus. The sequence goes on along the minus strand of SSOS01000001.1, from coordinate 2,799,263 downwards.
GAAACCCCCGTGTCGTGTCTAATCTAAAACATTATTATGTCCGAAAATAATCACCTTTTTTAATTTCAAAACTAGTATTGTTTTTACTTTTTTTTTGCCGCCCGCCGCTCGGCTCACACAGCATCCCTACCTACCATTTGCCTCCCGGTGTCTTTATTACATCATAGTTTGGATTTCTTCTTTTTTTTTTTTCATCATTTCTTCTTATTCCTTTTTGGGATGGTTTGACTTCGTGACGACACTTGCATGATTCAGTCTTGATTTGTTGGTGTTTTGGCGCTGGGGTATTTGGCTGTACATACTTCAGACACTGTGTACTGCACAAGTAGTTAAATGAAATGAGTCATATCAGAGGGACAGAACGGAGCAACACCGTAGAAATGCGACTGCACACGTTCGTACATACGGAGGAAATCTGAGAATTGTCAATTGAACTTGATCTAAATAATCATACGTATAATCACACTCATAATTCATGGTTATGATTTCCGATTATACTAACTACCTTACCTATACCGTAGTCACGAGGATACAATCATCTACCTACCTGTCACGGACAGGGTGACGGACTGACGAACTGACCACTACCTACGTGAACAAGCAGTGGACAGAGAGGACCGACTACGGCGTACTCAGTATGTAGTAGTGACGACATGTCAGCTTACAGCTTACGGTGTTACAACTACACTGCCCAATGCCTGTCTATACACTGTACACAGTACAAGCCGATCTAATTCGGGATAGGTAGGTGACTCTCAGCTGAAAAATAGAAAAGAAAAGAGAAAAACTCCTGCCCACTTACTGTCACCGTCACCGTCACCGTCACATGTTACCTGAACAGTACCTACCTACCTACCTACCTACCTACCTACCTACTCAATTTGTAAGACCCCGGTCCTAGTTATTGGAGGAGGAGGAGGAGGAGGAGGAGGAGGAGGATGATGATGATATTATACTGCATAATCACCTACTTAGGTAGGCAGGTAACTATACCCGTGGGTGGTAAAAGGAAACGCCGCAGACGTCATGTTTCGGAGTTGCTTTCCAGGAGTAGTTCTACCTTGCCTTACTTACAGCTTATTTACAGTACTCCTCCTAGGTAGGCGCTTAGGAGATTTTCCCAAAGTACTATTTGTGGACTAACCACCTAACTATACCCTGGGGTATTGCTATTAAGGGTAGGGATAGGCAGGCAGGCAGATAAAAGCGGCTGGATAATACATACAGTACTATAGGTAACTAACTACCTTATAGCGTAGGTACATACATAGTAGGTAATGTCGTTATAGTTGACGGAGTGCATGACTACATACAGTAGAAGGAGTGGATGTGTGCACATAACTTCAGGATAGGTAGAAGACGCCTACATAGCTTGATTCTACTCAGATCGTCGGACTCGGACAAGTCACTAGAACATAGATAGATAGATAACTAGATTGAATGGCTAGTCAATCAAGTATGTAACTCCAATGTCCGTTCATGACCATGTGTGTTGTGATATTGGTATGTGTACATAGATATATGGTACGATGAGATGATACTAAATTCTCGTAAATTCGCTTCAGATGTTGTATAGAGGTGAGTCTGTCCAAATCTACCTACATAAGTAATAGGTAAATCCATACATCATGTTCCTCTCACTGCGTGGCTAACGTACATCTCAAAGAAGACCCTATAACCCAAACAACAAACAAACCCCCTCAAACACAGAAACCAAAGCTAGGAAAACAAGACACACAAGGCTTAACCTAGCCAGGAACCAAAATTTCCAAGTCTCTGCTTTGCTGTCTGCCTGTATCTTGCTTGATACCTTGTATGTTTGCTCCGAAAATCCAAGCTACGTTAGACGCTACCCATGTGCGGCTAATTGTCAGAAATGACGGATGTGCGTTTGTCTGTTCTGTTTGCTGGTTCCGTGGTGGCTGGGGGTGACATCTTGGCTGCTAGGATTGCTGTGCTGCGGTGGACAAAGTACGACAACCGACTTCCGCATCCCTGTTGAACATGGATATTCAGATGGAATCGCGGAAGGTTGAGCCTCAGACAACGCCAAGCTAGACTCAAAGAGGAACTGTGTCATGCTTCGACGGCGGCAGTGGCATCTACAGTATTCCGTTCTACTCCAATTCTGAATTTCAACATTCTTAAATAGCCACTGCTGCCGGACTTTAGATCTAAATTCAAGCTAAGGCGAACATGTAAAACGCCGTGCGTGGCAAAGGAGTAACCCACGACATATACTGGAGCAATAGTCCAGATTATCGAGGTATTTGCGGGGGATGTGACTTCACTGGGTGAGTGTAGCTGCGAGTAATAAAAAATGGAATAAAAAAAAAAAAGGGAAAGGTATTCTTTGGGTAGTTGAGCAATAGGCAAAAACCGATAAAGGGGGAACAGGAGTTAAAAAAGAAATAGAAGTCAAACAAGGAATCGAAAAGCTGAGCCACACAGATGGAGAACCGGTTCACTTGCCAGCCGAGACGCGCTCAAAACGACATCAGATTGGGCTGGGGCAGGATATCAAAAGGGATCCGAGGAGCAATTTCGACCGAATATCCATCCGTTAGCTGTGGCGTCGTTTGAATAAAAAACCTCCACGTTGCCCTGGGTTGTATGATACGAAAACAAAAAAGCACCTCTCGTTTCCCTTTCTTTTTCTTCGGCCCTCTTCTACATTCATTCTAGTTCTTTCACGCAAGCCAGCATGTCATCCGATTACTCCATCCGTGTGGGGACGGGGAATCCTGCATCATTTCTTGTTTACTCGGCGGGCTTCTCACCCTCGGCAGCCGGGGCCTCCTCCTTCTTCTCGGAAGTGGCGGTGGCCGAGTCGGCGGCGGGCTCAGCCTCGGACGAGGTCCAGAGCGTCTATCAAATGTTAGTACGAACGTCGGAACTGAGAGGAGCCCTGACTAGCGGGTCTTACCAGGTTGTCACGGAGGAGCTGCATGATGAGGGTGGAGTCCTTGTAGCTCTCCTCACTCAGGGTGTCAAGCTCTGCGACGTGCGTTAGTTCATTTGATTCCAACTCATTTTGAGAAACTCCCCGCATTAGAGTTCTATGCGGGGCCCCGGAAGTCAAGACATACCGGCAATGGCGTCATCGAAAGCGAGCTTGGCGAGGTGGCAAGCCTGGTCGGGCGAGTTGAGGATCTCGTAGTAGAAGACGGAGAAGTTGAGGGCCAGTCCGAGACGGATGGGGTGGGTAGGAGCAAGGTCGGTTTGGGCAACTTCGGTGGCAGCCTTGTAGGCCTCGAGGGAGGCGTCGGCAGCGCCCTTGCGACGGTCGCCAATGGCGAACTCGGCGAGGTAACGGTGGTAGTCACCCTTCCTGTTGTGTTGAAACAGTGCGCGATTAGAATCTGTTATTCGTCGCGCGAAAGCCCAGAGATGAATCAAAACACGTACATCTTGTGGTAGAAGACCTTGGACTCGCCGCTCTGGGCAGAGGGGATCAGGTGCTTGTCGAGGACCTCCAGGATGTCATCGCAGATCTTGGCAAGCTCGGCCTCGATCTTCTGGCGGTACTCCTTGATGAGAGTGACCTGGGACTCGTTGCCCTTGGACTCCTCTTTTTGCTCGATCGAGGTGACGATTCTCCACGACGCACGGCGGGCACCAATGACGTTCTTGTAGGCAACGGACAGCAGATTCCGCTCTTCGACAGTAAGCTCAACATCGGCAGAAGCAACGATCTTCATGTTCTCGACCATCTCTGCAAAGTGGTTTGATCAGCAACGTGGTCGCGATTAACCAGACATAGGGAACAAGGATATGACGAACCCTCATAACGCTCAGCCTGCTCAGCAAGCTTGGCCAGGTAAACAGCATCTTCGTGACCCATTGTGAAACGCTTTCTAGTGATGAGATCTGACGTTAGTTGAGAAGTCGTAAATTAGTTGAGAGATTGCGGTTTGAAGTCTTCCAAAAACCAGAAGGGCGAAAAAAGAGAATCAAATGTAAATTAGAAATAGCAGAAAAAAGGAGGATAGATAAGGGGCACAGAAATTAATAGGGGGGAAAGAAGCGTTCCAGATCGTGCGATGAAGCGAGGGGCAGGAGGCGGTAGTCACAGGGCAGAAGTGAGGCTGTGAGGTCAAGTGGTCCAAAGGAACACGAAATCAAGAAAATAAATGTCCCCTCCACTATTGATCCTCTGTTTGCTTTTTTTGTGCAAAGAAAAAATCGATCAAATGGATCGAACGGGAAAACGTGATGTATGGGAAATCAAAAGTACAGGATCATTCCCATTCAGCGGGGAAGAAAACAGGTGGTACGGCGACGGTCGGGGTTGTTGACAGAGGAGGTCGCACCGCTGGTCCTCCACTCGGCTAGCCGTGGACTGTGTCGCGCGGATGGGCGATTCCAACGTAGTCTAGACGGGGTGGAGGGGAGCGACGACGACCCAGCAATCATACCGCAACGTTCCCCAGTAAATATGTGGTGGTAGGACGTTCTCTCCCACCCTCAGAGCCTCCCAACCAAAACCATCAAGCAGGACGCGATGGCGATGACGAACATCGCGGATGGGAATGGGGGAGCGGGCAAGATTGGAGAAGTGGGATATGGCAATGACGAGGGGAAAACAGTGGAAGACAACAGAAAGACGTGACCGGGACTCACCTGGTGATTGAGTTATGAACGGAGGGGAAAAGTAAAGTTGAGATGGGGGAGGAAGTAGAGGAGATTTGATGGTAGAATTGAAAGATAAAGTAGGTTGGGCAAGGGAGAAAAAATTATAACAGGCAAGACGGAGGGAGGAAAGAAGAAGGAAAGGAAGAAGAGAGAGAGAAAGAGAGAGAAGGAGAGAGGGGGAAGTTGGCAGTGAGAGCGAGAGCGAGTGGGAGGGGAAAGACCCAAAGGGGTCGAAAGGAGCCTCGACACCTAAGGCAGCCCTGGCGTCAATCGATTCTTTTTCCTTTTCGCCTTTGCCCGGCCGGGATGGCCCCCCCTCAACTGTCTTCGTCCACTAGACTTGACTACTCCGGACTAGTTACTCTATTCCTCTTGTTTGATCGGTTCTTCTACTCTGCATTACTATGCGTACGGAGTACTCCGTATGGAAAATATCTACCTCAGCTCTTGGTGTTAACGCTCCGGCGCCTGACTGCAAGTCCACACCCCCCGTCCGTCCTGTCCAGCCTCACTCCAATCTCGCCGTCCAGAGTACAGTCCGACCAACAGGACAGATTGATAGATCTCCTCCCGGACTCAACGTAGGTCCCTCAATTCAAGGAAAGGAGTGCTTCGTCCAGACACTCGTTTGTGTGGTTCGGTGGGCCGCCCATCGTCATCCCTATTTCATTCCCGCCAATCGTTCCACCCACACCAGAGATCCTCCCAGACTGACTGGAATTTTATTATTATTGCTTCTATTATGATCTTTTTTTACGAGATTATTATTAGCGACTGAGGTCCAGAGAAAGGGCGTTTTAGCCGCCGTCCATTATTGATTGAGCCTCGTCGCTAGTGTTGCTAGTCCGGATGGAACTAAAGAGGAGATGTCGCCCACTCGACTCCATAATAATCAAATGATAGGGGAAGGGTCATTCGTATTTCCAATAATAATGATTTGCTCTCGTCCGGGATAACGCCTTGAATCTTCCGAGGGGGTTGGATATGTACGATGAACGGAGTACTCGGGCAGCATTCTACACGGTGTAGAGTATACACAGTAGTCGTAGAGGCGTGCGCGTAGGCAGAAGAGAATGGAATACCTAGACTGCGGACCGATTGGATTCTTTTCCTCTGGCGTTTCAGCCTGGCGGTTTCTGGACTCTTCGATCGATGTGATCATTCCCATACCAACCAGAGGCTGTCAATGCAGCATGTCTAGACGCCGCCAATGTCTACAATGGTATTCTTAGCAGCCGCACAACCCTAGATTCGGTCTCGATTGGCAGCTGACTTTTATGAGCATTAGGTATTATTAGTTTTGTGTTAAGAGTTGTCCAAACGCAAGCCAACAGCCCTAGCTAGCCTAGCCTCAGGCCCCAACCAGGCAGAAAACCAGCCAGCTCATCTGACCCGCTGACTCACCTCGCACCCTGACATAAGCATCACATGATCTGCCGTCTGGTGTCGTCATTGGAGAGAGACGGACCCGGACCGTCCAGACCAGGCCCGGGCACTGGCAGCTCAGGTAACTCCGGTACCTTACGACTGCAGGCTAATAAGACCTAGCCAACCCTCTCCCCTCATCTTCCTTCCTTCCTTCCTTCTTCCCTTTCCATCTCACATCCTACTCTATTTCATCGTCACCTGAATCCATCGCATTCACCTTCCCCATTCTCCATCATAATGCTCCGCCAATCTATCGTCCGTCCTTTGTCCACTGCCAACCGTGCCCTTGCTACGCGGTCCTTCTCTGCTCTCGCTCCCAGAATGGCCGAAGGCGATATCGGTTCTCCCCGGTCGGGTGGCCAGGCGCAATCGTAAGGTTTCCCCTCCTTTTCTAGGTGCTCTTGGTTTCCTTGCATGCCGACTGTGCATATACGTGCCTTGTTGCGTTAGATGGGCATTGGGTCTGTCTGGACAATTGACCGATTCGTCCCATCTGAACGGATGACATCATCATCATCACCATCAGCGACGCGTGCAACATTCTCCAGCCAGAGAAAACGAGGCATTGCTAACATCGTCATTCAATTGACAGGGATTCGTTCCAGCGTCGTGAGGCTGCTCAGGAAAACATGTACATCCACGAGAAGGAAATCGAGAAGTATGTCTACCTACCTACCTACCACCTCATTACTACTCCCAAAGCCCCTCTGAGGACTATAACTAAACTCGACACCTCTAGGCTCCGAAACCTGAAGAAGTCCATCTCCGAGCAGCGCGCCCACCTGGATAAGCTCGACAAGCACATGTACGTTCCATTGATTTTTCGATTCGACTCGGACTAGCTAGCTAACGCATTCTTCCCAGTGACGAGATCACTAAGAACCAGGGTGGAGAGCAGAACTAAGCTCACTCCCATCATTGATCCTCTTCTCACCTGTCGAATGTATGACGGGGCTGTTTTCACGTTCACCTGATCGTTTGCTTAACGAATGCCGGATGGACAGTTCTTCTGCTTAAGGCTTATATCCCCTGACGAAAGCATAGTTTTCTTTATTGAGTGCATCCTGCTCATGTCCTCTATTCCTTAGATGTAATCTATCTACCTTTATCATCCACCTACATACCGAGCTCATCTATTCAATACGAAATCATACTCTACTCTTACTTTGGATCTGCTTGTAATCCACAAAACGATCTTGTTCATTAGCCCATGTGCGAAAAACACCTACTTGCGAGCCGGAAAAGGAAGAAAGAAAAAAGAGGACCAGGCAAAAAAAAGAAATCACCAAGTAGCAATCCCATCATAGGTACATTACATTCCTACGGTCAAGGTACAACCAGCGTAGACAGACCTGTTTACCGCCGCCCCATGTAAGAGCGGTAGAAATCGTCCGCGGCGTTTGTGCCTCCAATACCGGAGCTGCTGAATCCGTATCCGAAGCGGGACGACAGCGTCTGTCCGGTCTTTTGTGCAGCCTGGACCTTGGCTTGAAGTTCGGTAGTGCCTTGGTCGATGACTTGGAGCTGGGAAAGGTGGGAGTTCAGGATGCGCACGATTTGAGAGATCTAGATGGTTGGTTAGTGGCAGGTATAGAAAGATGGTGGGTATGAAGCATAAACTAACCGGCTCATCCGCCTTATTCGTCTTGCTCAAGGTAGACGAAGCGCCGTTGACTTCCTCGATCATGCTGGTAAGGTCCTTGCCCATTTCATCCAGGCGCTCTGATAGCTTTTCGGCCATTTGGTAGCTATTTTTAGATGTCAGCAGTCGGCTCAATAGTGTAAGCTTTCCGTAGATAGAAGATCGACTTACGTTCGCTCACGCTCCTGATCCGGTCCTTGGAGAGACTCGCCCGGTCCCACCTGTTTCGACATCATCTCCTCCACTTCACGTTCGTACCGATCCAGCCAAGAGGTCAATTCCTCCTGTTGTCCTTCAACGGAAGCAAGCTGGCGCTCGACCTCCTGCGTCGCGCGGTCGGCATCGACTGTGCTTCCGTACAGCTTCTGGACCTTGCTTCCGTTCTCCACCAACATGCGATCCCATTCGGCAACCTTCTCCGCCTGCTCCCGGAAGTCCTTCTGATACTTGGTCAAGTCGGTGGCCCACCGAGTGATGATTTCATCCATCGTCTTGTTCTTCAGGCGCGACTGGGCTGGAGGAGCCGGTCCGGCAGTGGAGGCGCCCAGCCATTGGGGCTGCTTGACACCTGCGGTGGTCGAGGTAGTTGCCCCCGACGTAGCCGCTCCCGAAGTAGCAGTCAATGAGGGCTTGTCGCCCGCAGTGGTCGCACCGCTAGTGGAGGGCTGAGTCGACGGAGTAGCTCCGGCAGGCTTCGAGAACATGTTGGTCGCTGCGGGTTGAGAAGCGGGGGCGGCGGGGGCGGAAGTGCCAGCAGGCTTTCCAAATAGAGTGTTGACCGCTGCGGGCTGGGAGGCAGGAGCAGCGGTTCCTGGGGCGCTCGTTTCGGTTGACTTGGGGGCTCCGAGTCCTGAAAATAAGCTAGAGCCACCGGCAGCAGGTGTGGATGATGGAGTGGTTGAGGAGGTGGCGCCTCCAAGGGCCGGGAATAGGGACTTTTGTGGTGTCGCAGAGGACGTAGCAGTTGTCGCTGACGTTTGGGCAGTCGACGCCGGGACGCCCAGCGCAGGGAAGGCAGGCTTAGCCCCAGAGTCGGCTCCGGGAGTAGGTGCTTTGAACATGGAAAGGCCGGATGGTGCTGGGGCGGCGTTTCCGAAAAGGGTCTTTGGAGCACTATCCGCAGAGGCCGCGGGAGTTGTCGATTCTGCGGGTTTGTCCTTGTTAATATTTCCGAAGAGACCACCTCCGGCGGGCGCCGCGGGAGTCGTGCTACCAAACGTGGGTTTCTGTGCTGCGTTCGCTCCGAATAGGTTGGGAGTCGACGATGGTTGAGAGGTTCCTCCCAGCGTGGGGGTGGTGGAAGAGGTTGTCGTAGGCGCGGTTGAGGGGTTGGCGTTCAAGCCTCCGAAGAGACCGCCAGGCTTCTGCGCTGCCTGTCCAAAAAGCGTCTGGCCTTGACCGGTGGAGTTTCCTTGAGGAGGGGGCCCGGCGGGAGTGGTAGATGCATTCCCGAAAAGTCCTCCAGATTGTCCAGGGGTGGATGAGTTATTGCCGAACAGATTGCCGGTGGGATTCGGCGCATTGTTCCCAAAAAGGCCTCCGGAGCTGGGGGTTTCGGTGGGCTTTGGTGTTTGTGATGATCCGGCGCCAAACAAAGAGGGCGTCTGGCCTGTGGTAGCGGCGGGTTTGTTCTGAGTTCCGAAGCTAAATGCTGGTGTACCACTGCTACTCGCGCCACTGCTGCCGGCATTACCAAAAAGCGAAGGGCTTTGTCCGGGTGTAGAGGTTGTTCCGAATGGAGAAGGCGTCGAGCCACCGGTAGTTGCTCCAACATTTCCAAAGAGACCTCCCGAGTTAGATCCGGTATTCGCATTGCCAGCGGAGCCGAAGATACTACCGCCAGAAGTCCCGCTAGAGGCCGGGGGGTCGAATGAAAACATATTCGATATGGCGTTGGGAGGCTAATGAGAAGGGTGGGCGGACAGGGCTACCCTGGGAGGGAAGAGGAAGAGGGAAGGGGAGAAAAAAGTGATCTAGAAAAGAGAAAAGTCAGTCAAAGATGCTGCGAAGCTACCGATCGGGGAGAATCCCATTATGAAAAAAACAAAGGGACTCACTGCAGCCAAAAATGACAAGCGTGCCCGGAAACTCAAGCAATTGGAAGAATTGTGATGCCTCAACAGAAAGCTGAGCCCGCGAGAAAGCAAAGCAGCCGAGTAAATTATTATGGTTCCTCTTCTGGTCGCCCCGGGCGCACCGCGCTTGGCTCGGCTGGCGGCTACGTGGGTACCTCAGGCAGACATGTACTGCCTCAGGCATACGATCGAGACTCGCATCGAACCCGGCCTGTAATCCAGCGTTCATTCACAGCCATCGCCAGACCATCCATCTTCTTCCCTTGCCCCCTTTGGTGCCTTACCACCCTCGATCCCACTTTTTCAAAAATTATCTATCTCTATATCTACATGACCATTTTTGGAACCATAGGCCTTTTCTAATGTCGGAACGGTCGCCCCGTCCGTCCAGCTCCCACCTGGAGCCCCCAAGGAAAAGCGTGGAGTTGGAAGATTCCGGGGCTCAAGATTCCGGTAGGCTTCCCTGTATGCATACAGAACAACCAAGACATCTCTGGTGTCAATTGAGTTGGATCACTGACGACTCGACGTTGAACAGTAGCTTCCAACAGCGATGACGAACATTTCTCCGATGCCAGCGAAGGCCACCACCAGTCTGCTTCACACCCGGCCTCCGGTCGCACATCCCCTGTGCCGTTGACTCGCGTAGAGAAAGTCGATGAAAATCCTTCGCACGGCGAAATTCCCGGAACCTCTGCATTTGAAATCAGGGAGCAGGATGCCATTCCCGATGAAATTGAGGTGATACCGGAAGGGTCACGCAGCAGAAGTTCTTCGACTGCGGGGCATTTACCGCGACCTTCAACCCCGGGGGGTTCCCCCGTGCCCCGGACCGTGGTCGAGAAAGTCGACGTGGACCAGCCAAGTCATGGGGAAATCCCTGGCACTGCGGCATACGAACAGCGGAAAGCAGATGCGGTGCCTGATGTTGTGATGAATGTGTCGGATGCAGATAGCAGGCCACCGTCTAGCCCGGATTCGAATCAACAGGCGCCAAATGATGCCAATGCGAGCGACACGGCCGTCCCTGAAACAGTCCTTTCGAGAGTCGACTCTCTTCCAAGCGAGGAATCAACTTCGGCTCCACATGCTCACCAGAGACGACCGAGTGATGCCCTTCCAGACGTCACAGAAGTCGTTGCAGATGCCCCAGGTACGTCTGCCTACGGTGCGTTGACACGGTCGATGTGTAGACGCGATTGACCAATGTCTCCCCCCAGATCCGGGATCCTCGCCAGAATCTCAGAATGACCATAAACCGGACGACAATCAAGAACAACCCGTCACGGACCATGGTGATCAATTGACTGAGGATCAAGCGGCTGCCGATGACTTTGACGATTTTGCAGAAGAACAAGACATGGGGGAAGATGATGACTTTGGGGATTTTGATGATGGTTTTCAAGAGCCTAGTGCGGAGGTCACTGAAGATGAATTTATTGAGCAAAACGAAATAAAACCTTCGCAGCCTCCTACACCACCTTCCGTTGTAAGTTCTTCAGCTGGCATTCCCTGCGGCAGTCTAGTTCTTCTCAAAATTGGTACAATACTGATTATATTCTACCTCTCCAGCCACCTCTTTTGGATTTCGATGTTTTCCAGTCCCTCTCTGATCTTAACTCCGCTCTCAACGATCCTCTCGATCGGCTCTTCCCGGCCTCGAAAGAGGTTCCAAGTCTACCTTCATTAGAGCCAATCCAAAACTCCTCCGCCATCTTCAACTCCGAACGCTCGCTATCATTGTGGTCACAACTCGTTGCACCCCCACCACTCCAGCCCCAGAACTGGGTGAAATCTCGCATCCGCCGGCTCTTCCTCGTGTCACTCGGCGTGCCTGTTGATCTGGACGAGATTCTCCCGGCGTCCAAACAAAAGAAACTTGTTCTTCCGTCTATCAACATTGGCTCAGACACCGGCGGGTCGACCACACACTCACGCTCTCAAAGCCAGAACCGGAAAGACGGCACCTTAAGCAGCACCGCTAGCCCACGAACCTCCACACAGGGAAGCCGACAAAGAACCTCCCGACGGCGCGAGCCTACACCCCCGCCGGAACTAGACCTCCCAGCGGTCCATCGACTCTGTACTACGACCGAGGCCGCTCTGGATGGGCTCACAGACGGCGAATTACAAGGCCACGTCAAAGAGCTCGAGGACGTCACGCTACGGGCCAGTTCCGTCCTTGAATACTGGCTTAAACGACTCGACGGTCTAGTGAGTGAAAAGGAAGCCTTCGAAGGTGTGATTGAGAATCTCGTCAATCATGCCCGTCGTGTGAGAAAATAATGTACATCCCTAATGCGTTTCGTTTGTTTGCTTTTTTTTTTTTTTTTTTTGTTTACCAAATTCCCCCTCTACCTCGATCTACTTTAGTTTCTTGTTGGATCTGTGATCCCCCTTTTTTTGTTTTTTTTTTTTTTTTTTCTAATATCCACTTTGTTTCTTTGTTTTCTCCCTCTGTTGTCAAGCGAAGTCTGGACCTCGCGTCATGCATGTGTTTTGTTTTCTTTTTTACCCCTTGCATTCTAGATCCATGACCGTCCCTCCATCACATTTGAATGAAAAGCCATAATTATTTGATTAGATAGACTTAGCTAGCAACGTTGATGTTGTATAATACACGCGAATCATTTTAATAGCACATTGAACTATTATGAAGTAAAGGACTGCAGTTTGAGCCGTGCCTGGGTGATTTAAGTGAAACTGCAAGGACCTACTTCGTGCACGGTAATATATCATTAACCAACGCTATCGGCAACGATTGGTGATATTGTGTTCAAGAGGTTAATTTACTCCAAATGAGTAAATCTACTAGGTTTGAAAAATCCTGTAGGTAATTCCATAGGCCATTTCTTCAATTTGCCTTCTACATACTGAGTAGTCTAGGTAGCCCCCTACGGTTCAATTAACCCTAAGTTTAGGTAATCCGTCGTTAACATTCATCCTAACTAGGTAACTATCTCCCATAAGATCCCAGTCCTGGTATAAGGTATCATAATGTCTATCATTGGAATTTTAGGTGTCATGGGTAGGCTGCCCAAGATGGAGAAATTGATTGGATTGATTGCTTGCATGACAACTAGCTAAGGGGTCAAGATAGGCTCTTTCATATTCAATATCACGTGGTCTTCATGGCCAATTTTCATGGAAACTTCCGCTTCAAATAAAAACGCCTTCGAAACCCTGTAACTAAGATTTCGCGGATTGCTCGAAGGACCTAAAGTGCTTATATACTACCCCAATCCGGCGAGCATGAAGCCATTCAGAAATAGTAAAACAGACAAATCAAATGGGTGTAGAGGAACTCCATACAAAACGGTAGGCAACCAACTCGCCCCCATAAAGCGCTTGAGCAACTCGCTCTGCATACAAAACAGATAGACTAGAGTACTTCTCCATGCATGAAGTAAGTAAATCGCTTCTGTATACAAAACGATTGATTAACTCAATTAACAATAGCCTTAGCAACTCGCTGAGTCAAGCAGGACGTCTCCCGCACACGAATGAGCTCTTTTCTTGAGCTTTCTTGAGCGGCAATGGGGTCGACTTTGAATGTTTTGATAGACGTAGATAGCGGTAGCGATCCTCTGCAGTAGGATATTTCTCAGCGGAGGAGGATGTAGTAGTGGATACTTAACCCGCTCGTATAGCGGCTTGAAAGGTTGACGAAGAGCTCGTAAAATGCTTATACCTATTTTTGTCAGTCTTGCTACCAAACATATTATCTGTATTCAAAATCTCCATACAGGATAGAATAGAACAGGCGCAGAATGTATCCATGGACGCCCCCTCATCCTCATCCTCAAGTAACCATGTACTCCACAAGCATTGCAACAATTTCGTGTAGTATCCCCATGTTTCTTTTCCTTTCTGTCGATTTTGACCATCTTCCATCATAAACCATGCAAGAATATCCTCCCTTTAGACTAAAATCCGATAAACCAATAGCAATAGCAATAGCAATAAACCAACCGCGCTAATATCACAAATTCCCGAGAACAACCAAGCCCACTATGCCATGATTGGTATCAATAATTGCGTAACAAAGGACACCGGGAAACATGCCACTGTCGACATAGAACACATTTGAAGGCGCGCGGGTCAGCTGGATTATCATTAGTAAGGATATGTATGCATTTTTTGCGAAACTCCACTGTCGAGCACAACACAGCACCCACAGACCTGGCCAGTCAGGGTTGTTATTGAGGTCCGGCTTAGAACCGGAGTGGGATGGCGGCGATGAGGCAGCATGCTAGGTAGGTATCTTCGTTAGCATGTTGTTCCAGTCCTGCGCGAGTCCATCATCGAATTCTCGACATACGGAAGCCTTAGGTGAGTTTCTTTTCTCCGAAACGCCCTTTTCTTTGGGGCTATCGTCTAGCTTAGCCTGGTCTTTTGGTTTGGATTCATCTCCACTGTGCACTGTTAGCGCATCTACTGCAGTATTCCAGCTATGGAAGATGCTGTCTCGCTAGATCGTTGACTCACTGCACCATTTTAACCCGTGGAAAACTTGGATTTTTAGGCATGACGAAGCGAGTCAAAAGGAGATTGTTATAGATGAACTAGGTCAGTTGAGCTCAAGACGCCGCTTAGATGGAGTTGCTGGTAAAATGAAGACTGTGCCATAGAGATGTGATAGTTTCAAAGCGACTCTGAGGGCCAAGCTCCTTGAGGTGAAAGTCGAAAGACCATATCATACTTACGTATGGTGCCTGACTCATTTTATGCTTTCTCGGTAGGCCATGCCTTTTTTAACTTGTCATTCCGGTGTGCTCCTGCTATGATGAGCTTGTACGTCACCGTACCGCTATGCCGAAGCAACCTCCTCGGTCCTGGACAACAAATTATGGATTTTGTAACCTTTAATGCATACCACTAGGTGTTGTGTAGCAACTTATCGAAGGCCGGAAATGCATCTACCCGTGAAGAAACCACAAAAGAGGTTCCCATTCGCATGGAGACAATTGACCTGTAGAGCCCCCTGTCTCTGAATGTCTACCTTGGTAGTATCAATACGCTACTGTCTGTTTTTCTGGGTGAGGTGCCGTGCCTACTAACTTACTAACATTAATAGGTAGGTACCTAAAGTAGTGCAATACACTTGCCCTAGCTGGATGGTTGCCAATAATAGGAGATCACTCCTGGGCATAGTAAAACGGTCCTAGGTAGGTATGTATTTGTTTTCTTTCTTTTCCCGATTAGTCCTATCAGTTCAAAATGAAATTGAGCAAGTAGGTCTATGCTTTTCTCTCTCTACACCATTTGTTTGTTTGTTTGTTTGTTTGTTTGTTTCGTTGAACATGTGCTTGAGCTTCTCAAGGCCGAATCTATTCAATGATGCAGCCAAAGTACTGTCTTATGAAAGAGCACTCAAGAGTTAACATTGGAATATAGTCTGCCAAGCGAATATTTCGATTTTTCGGTACGTTTGGAAGCACTATATACGTCCAGTTGCAACAGATACTAATTAAGGCCATAGGAGGAGTCGCTCGTACCCCCTGCCTCCCCCCCCTGGCGTATGATGAAGCCTCAAGAGGTACGATATAGGGATTCATGCTGAAGACCTATATAGATCCCTCCTCTCCCTCCTCCTCCTGAGAGACGGCGCCCACAGAGCGTATGCTGTGAACCATGGACACTGGGATGACTGAAAGAAGGGTGCTAATGAAACCTATAGCCGCCGGCCCCCTCCTCCTCCTCATGCTCCTGTATGTCGGAAAGACCATATTGTACACCCTGAGAAGAGAGATGCGATTGGTACGGAGTGAGGTAGGTGGTCACCCCCTGTCCCTTCTCCCTGACAACTCTGAATTACATGTGAAGTTGGGTGGCATCTCAAATCGAGCCAGAGGAGAGTTAGATTTAGGGTTGATGTCTATATAGGAACGGCTTTCCTAATCAGGCTAGTGGAAGTGGATTGAGTACATCGTCGGGGTAGCTCGATATATTGCAACCACCACTCAGCGAGTATCTCTCCAAAGACCACCGGAGACCTGTCAACTATGGAACTTGAGTGTAGTGGGAAAAGAGTATGTCTTAGTGAATATAACGTAAGGCTAATATATGCTAGGAATTATGAAAGTTTAGGAAAATCTCGGCAACAAATACAGTTCTGGTACCCGTAAGTTAAATCCCAACTCTTTTATCAGAGACCGGATTAAAAAAAATGCGAAATAGTATTGAACACATGTACAGGAATCAATTTCCTTTGATCATCGACTCCTCGGCATTAGAAAAAAAAAAAAAAAACAGACAAAGCATCAATGACAAAAAATAGGATAAACGATCCGCAAAGAGGGGGGTATCTCGTAAACAAGGAGCCGAAAGCGCCTGAGCTGATGAGGAATAGGAATAATAAGTTGAAAAGAACATGAAGCCAAGAAAAGAAAGCAAGGACAAGACAATGCACAAGGTGACAACAAGACAAGGCGAGCTATCCACCTGACTACCATGCATGATGTAGAATCTTTTATTCACAAAACATTACAGGTCATATAGCAAACGCCTAAACGATGTTTTCCTCGTCGGGGTGCTGTAGACCAAATTGATTCGTCAAGGTCATTGCCATGGCCAGGAAATGCTAGTCCAAGGCGATGACTTCGGGGGGTTGTTGGTGAGATGGCTGAGCACTGGTGTCGCCGTTCGTAGTGGACGACCGTCGCTCCTCAACCTTGGGATTCTTCCGGGAGGCCGGAGTATCTGGACTGTTGGCGCCGTTGAGCTTTCGCTTCGAAGCGGTTCGGTCAGGATCACTCCGGTCCGGCGCCTCTGTTTCGGCCCTGACTTGCCACGAGCCGTCGGCTTTGACCTGGATGGCTCGGGCGGTATCAAGTCGATTGGTGCGCGCCAATTCCTCGCGGACTTCGACTAGGAAGCCGTCAACGATGAGGCTTTGAGGCCGGGCATCCTGGTGGCAGATAGGACATTTCCAGTCCTCCTTCATCGGCGCGTTCCCCGATTTGGACGCTCGAGTCAAGATCCAGGTGTCATGGTCAAAGCACTCCCGGTGACCGCAGAAGCGTCCGCGTGCGGGAGTGTTGAACACCTTGGCCATGAAGGGATCCACGAGATCGACCGTGAGATTGTCACTAACGATGCTCACTTCGTCATCCTGCTGCTGCTGACCCGGGGAGAGGCGGGTTTGGATCTGCTCGCGGGACTCCGCAGCGGCTAGCGGCTGTGCGAGCTCCTTCGCTCTGGGGAAGCTGACGATGTTTAGCACCTCGACGGCCATGGCGTACGTCAAGTCTCGGGTTTCGGCCGCGTTGCGAAGAAAATATAAGGCCACGGTGTTACGACCCTCGCGGAGGTAGTGGCTGATGTCCAAGGGAAGGTCTTTGCCGTTATGGACCTTTCGCCGCACGTAAGCCTCCGCGTCGTTGATGAACACGTAGATCACGCTGGGCCAGATCGATTCGGCGGTGCACCATACCTGTTCGCTGACCTCGGAGGTCGCCGGATCTACGCGGATGCATCGTAGCCGGTGGATCTGGGAGCCGTCCTTGTAGGAACGCACCGCGCGCTGGCCCAACGAGGGAAGTTGAGAGGCCGGTACGCGATCAAGATCGGACCGCGACAATTCAAATTGCCATTTAAATGTGCACTCCTCGGTGCCTAGTGGTACGGGTTTCCCGGCGAAACCGCTGATGTATTGAAACAGCCCGGCCGCTTGCTCGTGTGGCGGGGCCTGCACCTCATTCACGGGGCCTCGGAGGTGGGCTTGGTGAAGCGCGTCACGGAGAGGATGGGGTCGAGAGGTGGTCGATGGTTTGTGTCCAGGCGGGGGGAGCAATGGCTGGGCCGTATGACCAGGAGCAGAACGGTAATAGGGATACGGCTGAGGCTGAGGCTGAGACTGAATCTGAGGATGAAATGAAGGATGGGTAGGACGAACAGGATGAGGAGGGTGTTGCAGGCTGGCATGAGCTCGCGGGCCACCTGGCGACTGCACTCCATTGGGCCACACCCCGGTTGGGATCTGCGGTTGGGCGGGGATCGGGACAGGACGCTGTGTAGGCGACGACGCCTGGCGCGGGGAGAAGGATTGAACCAGCTGAGACGGGAACACCATTTGTTGGAATGGCAGCCCCATTTGTGGTGCAACGCCGCCGGGCGCAGGTTCAGGTGCCAGAGTCGATATGGGAGGAGGTGGCTGTTGTACTACTCCGTTTGCTCTGCGCGGGCGTCCGCGGCGAGGGGCCTGAGCGGGCGGCACCGGGGGCGCATTCGGGGGACCTGTCGCCATCCGCGGCGACGCAATCAGCGGTTGACCCGTCCCGGGCATTTGCGGGGATTGAGAGGGTTGAGGGCTTGGGATGCCGGTCGGTCGCGTCATGGCAAACGCCGCCGTGTGAACAGTCGGTCCCGGGACGGCTGGATTGGGCGATTGCACGGGTTGCTGACCCGTTTGCTGCTGCCGTGGTAATGGTGGTGGTTGCGGCCCTGAGCCTGTTGCGCTATTTGAGACGAGAATTGACTGATACAATCGAATGACATCGGCGTTCTCCTGTCGAATCTGAGTCCCGGATACGGTGTGCGTGCGGCGCCGCTGGAAGTTCAGCAAATCTTGATTCCAGACCCTCTTGACCGCGTCTTCGCCAATGCCCTTGGATAGCTGTCGACAAATCGACAGGGAGATGGTGTAGGCCAGGGAGGACGAAGTGATGCCAAAGCCCTCCATTAGCTCCGCCGCGAAGGGAGGGAACCCCCGGGCCAAGACATGTGCGACGTAAGTCCCCCACTGTTCCGCAAACCGACCGAGACAAACCGCGGCCCTCTGCACGGCCTGATGGTAGATGGGCGTTTGCATCAAGACCACGATCGGATTTGGAAAGTGAGCCGACCAGCGCAGAAAATCGTGCGACACCGCACTGTTCGGCACCATGACCTTTTCAATGACCGCTAGACCCCGCGCCTGCTGCTCCGTGAAGTGCGGCAAATTGAAGAATTCGGACGGGGAAAAACTGTGGAGACAATACAACTGGTGGATGGCAAGATACAAGCAGTCCTGGTTGACGCAGGCTTCGATCAGGAGTTGTAAGCGCGCGTTTTGGTACGGTTCGGGAGGATGGCCGGTTCGCTCCAAGTAGGCAATGTATTTAGTCAGCCTGCCCACTGAGCACTCGAAGAACGCGCCGTCAATGGTGGGGATAAACATAGACGAGCCCTGCGCATTCGACAGGCGCTGTCGCTGGGGTTGGTGGTGGGATGGCTGAACTTCATCTTGTCGTTGCGACTGGAGTACGGCGACAGCCGGGACGTGCGGGTGCGAATGGCTTGTCTGCACGGTCTGGGAATGAGGCATCTGCTGCGGCGGGTTTCCCCGGGAATCGAATTGCATCTCCGCATGATTCAACGGACTCCGGTCAGAATCGCCCGCCTCTCCCTCGCTCGTTCTCGTCGGCGGCGGAGTCGGAACTCCCGTGTTCACCTGCAGGGCCGGTCGCGGGGGGATGGACGGGGACTGGACACCGGTCGGGCTGTCACGGGGTCGAGGAGCCGACGAGGCCTGCAGATTTAACAACGACAACGAAGCCGTCGGCGAGGGTTGCGATGGCTGCGGCGTGGGGGGCGGAGGAAGATTGGTGTCGAGCGGCACGGTCACGGGCGGCGGCGGAGGGTCGGGGGCAGTGGGAGCAGGCGGTTGAGGTTGAGGATGATCCGAGGGGTACGACGGCGGAGAAGGGACGGCAGTGACGGGGGGCACCACAATGGATTGAGGTCGCGCGACCGACTGAGATTGAAGCCGAAATTGCGGTAGAGGCTGCGGTGGATGCGGTTGTGGGGGAGGCTGGGGAGGGGAGGCGACGGCGTCATTCTGCTGGCTCCGGCACGTTGACGGGGACGACGCGGGAGGCACGAGAACCGGAGTTGGCATGCCTGGACGCGAAGGGAGCTGGAGAGACGCCGTGGTCGCCGTTGCAGCAGCAGCAGCAGCAGTTGAAGTCGAAGTGGTGGTGGAGGCGGAGGAAGGATTGTCCATCCACGATCTCCGCACGCCGCCTAGAAAAATGCTCGCAGTGGAATTCGACGATTGCAGATGGCCATGGAGAACCGCGGGGATTTGGGAAGTCATGGCGAACACATTCTTATTGGAAATAAATGATGCGATGAATGGAACCTGTGAATATGTATTGTATTTGTAGAGAAAGAAGAAGAGGGGAAAAAAGGAAAGAAAGAAAGAGAGAAAGAGAGAGAGAAAAGGGTGGGTACAAAGTCCAAAGTACAAACGCAACAAAGAAAACCGTTTGTTCCTGGAAGTTTGACCGCGTCGTGTTTCTCTTCCCTGTCGTTTTTCTAATTAGTAGATTTAGTTCGTTTTCACTTCACTACGGAGTATTCCGTTTGGACTACTTTCTCTCGTGTGGCTTTCGACCAGTCCAGAACCACTCCGGCGCCTATCGATGCTGCCAGACATGATTAATCGAGATAGTTAGTATCCGTATGGAGTACTATATAATCATTTGACTCCCTCCGAAAGGGATGATGCGACGGAGAGAAAAATCTAGAAAGGATCATTAGGCTGGATCCGTTCCGTCTTACCGATAGATCTGACTTTATGTTCGTTCATGTTTCTCCAGCATCGGGAAAAAGAAAGAAATGAAAAAGACAGGTCCAGTGACGGAGATCCACCGCAAACGATCAATCCCATTTCTCGAAGCCGCGATCAGTAGATGGAATGTTGATCGGCAGAAGGCACCAAGGGATATCCCTGCTCTACTCAGTAGACTGGTATAGACCACCAGTCTAAGACTACGACTCTAGACGTCGTAGTCTAGTAGTCTATAGTAACCAGATGGATCTATTCTCGAATAGACGACCGGAGGACCAGCGGAGAGCAGTTCCTGAGTGAACTGGCAATGGAGACCCAATCTAATGGATAATTCATCCATTCGGAGCGACAGACCGACGGGCTCTGCTGTCACGGTGAGGCGCCGTATAAGAATTGGGTCATCATCCGCTCATTTCGGCCGTGCCTTTGAAACTATAATTATCATCTTTTTCCTCTTTCCTCTTTCCTCTGTCCTCTGTCTCTCTCGAACCGCCCGTAAGCGCTGTCCCCCGGGCGATCGACACGGCGGTTGTGAATGCGATTCTCTTGACTTCTTTTTATAGCGGACGATCCTCTCTGCCTTTATTATAACCTGTTCCCTGTCCACTGTTCAGACATTCTTAAATTCTTATATCATCGCCCGTTCCTGCCTTTCTCTGGATCATCCCGAACTTTGCTTCCTCTTGGCCCCGCCGGTCCTTTTTTCTTTTTTCTTTTTTCTTTTTTAATTTTCTTCCTCTCTCTTCCTGCTGTGTTTTTTCTCTTCCCCTCTCTGCCAGTCTCTCTCTCTCTCTCTCTCTTTCTCTCTCTCTTCCATCCTCTTCCTCCTTTTCCCCTTCAGTCCGCTCATTTCCTCCTTCTCCCTCCTCTCATCGTCCTCTACAACTCCCACCTCGAACTCAAACAATTCCCTCCCGAATTTCCAACTCTCCTTCGATCCAACAAACCCGCCGAGGGCTGCGGCCCCGATGTTCTGCGCAATTGCCCCGTCATCACTGCGCCTTCTGACAGTCCCCACTCTGCATCTTTAAATCGCTTGTGACAATGGCTTTGACCTCGCCCCCCCGCGGCGTTCATCCCGGTGATCTTCTGCTCGTCGTTCGTAAGTCGTCCCTGTGTCAACGGTCGTAATCCACCCAACTCAATCTCTTATCTTCATTTATATCTTTTCCTTATCTCTTCATTTATTTCCTCCATTTTCCTCCTTCCCGGGAGCTGTTGACTGACCGAATAGATGATTTCGATGCGCGCGGCTCGGATGAGCTCACCTTGCGACGTGGTGAGAAAATCGAATTGGTGGAACTGGACGACGGATTCGGGGATGGATGGTACTTAGGGAAAGAATTGAAAGATGGCACCGTCGGCCTCTTTCCGGGAGGTACGGATTTCTGCGTGCCCCCTTGACGCTGGTCGAACGCCGCTAAAATGGTCCCCCAACCAGTCTATACCACCACCGCCCCCAAGATTCCCACTCGTCCGCAGAAGGACACGCCGGAGACCGATGACCCCGCCCGGCTGGAGAGCGAAAAAGACAAGTCGGATCTTCTGACGCCGAATGCGACCGCTGCGTTGAGCTCTCCCAAGAGCGGCGAATCCACCCCTCACATTTCTCGACACGCCAGCCTGTCCGACATGCGCTCGTCCGACCAGGACAGCGAGTCGGCCGCCCCTAGCTCGAACCCCTCGCCGTCCCAACCGCAGCGGTCTAGCTCCTCCCCGCTCCCTTCGTCCAAACTCGCCCTCGACCTGCACCACTCTCTGCGTCAATCAATTGACGGCCATCTCAACGGCCAAACCAAAGACAGCCCCGTCATGAACGAGACGCTCAGCGTGATCGATGAGCACATCACCGATCTCAGTACCCCCCGCCACAGCATGGCCATCACCCAAGAACCGAAGTCGATCAATGATTCGGCCAGCGAGTATAGCAGCACCCTGGACCACCGCATGTCCTACATCAATGGTCAGGAGACCGACGAGGAGGAGGAAAGTCACCCGACGGAGGCCGAAGTGCGCCACTGGAGCCAGACCTATACGGCCAAACACCTGCGCGATTTAGGCGTCGACGCCAGGCACTGTGATATCTTCGAGGAGCAGGAGATCACCGGCGACGTGCTGCTGGACATGAACCAGGATTTTCTCTTTATGAAGGAGTTTGATTTCGGCGTCATGGGCCGCCGCTTGAAGACCTGGCACAAGATTAAAGCCTTCCAGGAGGAGGTCAAGGGAACGAGCTTGACGCAGTCCCGAAAGACCTCGCGCGGATCCGGCTCTGGCTTCGCGACCCCCGAGGAGCGGACGCTCAGCCGTGCGGGCCATCCGGCCCCCTTCCTGCCCAGGATTCCCAACTTGCGAGGCTCGACCGGGTCTGCGCAGCAGCACCCGCGACTGGTCAGCAGCAGCAATATGCCCAGCAACGCCAGCTCCCCCTTGACGCCGCAAACCCCCGGCACCTGGATGGACCATTCTCGCCGACCCTCGGCGGCGTCGATTCGCGAGATCAACCACTCGCGACGACATTCCTCGATCGACGCCACAAATCGCCTCTCGGGTGCGGGCGACTCTCCGCCCCAGCCCGGCCATCAGGGCAAGGGCTCCTTTGATCGTGCCTGGACCATGTCCGGCGGTTCTCAGCGGCGCCCCGGCACGGCCGCGGCCGTGACGAACGATCCCGTTCTCCCGCAACACGTGTTTCGTGGTCCCGAATCGAACAACGGTTCGGATTCGGCTGTCGCCGTTGCGGACGATTTGGATCGAGGCTACTTCTCCGGACCCGATGGGGATCCGCGGAGGACCAAGCGACTGCAAAAGCGAACCTCCGTTCGGAGTGGAAGCTTCAACTCTGGACCCACCAGTCTGGCCGACCTGAACGTCAAGAAGCGCCACTCGCGCATTGGCAGTGCCGAATCCATTCGGGATGCTAACCCACGGGCTTCGACCACCGCGAAGCCGGTCGTCACCACGCCCCCGAAGAGCCGCATCCGGAGCCTGAGCCAGCGGTTCTCGGAGCGCCCGAGTCAGCAGACATCCCAGGCCGCTGGGGAGGAGAAGCCCACCACGAACTCTGGCGGCTTCTTTTCGTCTTTCGCCCCGCTCGTTAATCGGCACGATTCCGACCCCGTTCCTCGGTCGACTCCGGTGCCCCTGCAGCAGCAGATCAAGAACGCGGGGCGCAAGTTTCCGCGAGCCGTCGGTCTGCGCGCCATGTCGGACGTGGTTGGCAAAGGTATTGACACCTCCGTTCCTCCTGCCTCGCCCGTTCGGGATGCCGATCCGTCCTCCGCGCGCACGGGGTCCACCACGCCGTCCACCACCAAGAGCTCGGAGCGCCACAGCACCGACGGGTCGAACAAGGCCGCCGAGGGAGGTATCTCGCTGCCACGCACGCGCACCGTGAAGTCCGGCGTCAAATCGAAGAAGGACACGAGTGCATACACGCGAGGGTTGGAGAAGAAAAACCCGCAGGAGCAGATGCAGGGGTGCGAGTTCTCCGGTTGGATGAAGAAGCGTTCGTCCAACATCATGACCACGTGGAAACCGCGGCTCTTTGTCCTGCGCGGCCGCCGGCTGTCCTACTACTACTCGGAGAATGACACAGAAGAACGCGGTCTGATCGATATCACGGCCCACCGCGTGCTCCGCGCGGACAACGACCATATCGTCGCACTTCATGCGACCATCACCGGGGCTACGGCTTCGCCCACTTCGCCGGCCAACTCCGCGGCCGGCGACCTCGCGTCATCCGACAAGGCATCCGGGTCCGAGTCTTCCCTGCGCGGTCCCAAGAATGGCGGGGAAGGGCCGTTCTTCTTCAAACTGGTCCCGCCCAAGACGGGCACCTCGCGGACGGTTCAATTCACCAAGCCCGCGATTCATTTCTTCCAGGTGGACAGCGCCAAGGAAGGCCGCTTGTGGATGGCGGCGTTGATGAAAGCGACCATCGAGCGGGACATGGAAATCCCCGTGGAAACCACCAACAAGCAGCGCACCATTAGTCTGAAGGAAGCCCGGCTGATGAATCAACGACCCCCAGAGTTGACGCCTCCTAATCAAGCGGGAGAGGAGAAAACCGAGCCACTCAGTCCGGCCGAGGAAGGAATTGAGACCGCAGCGAACGGACTGGATCTCGACGAACCCTCGCAGCCCAATGGCGAAGACGCGGAGGAGAAGAGATCATCGAATCCTCTGGGTGGTCTCGACACCGGACCGTCTTCTCTGCTTCCCGAATCTGTTGCCAAACCTGAATAAAGATTCGCCTGTAGAGTGAATCGCTTTGGCTTCCAGCTTTCTCTTATCTTCCTTGTTTTCTGTGTTCTCATCCCTCAATTCCTTTGGCCGCTACCCCTCCCCCCCTTGTTCGGCGTTTTATGTGATATACCCCCCCGTTTGGAACTGTCTGTTTTATCTCTTTTGTTTTTTTTGTTTTATATTACGTCCGTTTGGCATGGTAGGAGGGGATTCGAGAGGGTGTGCTGAAGACATGGAAGGATGCGGATGAATTGAAATGGATCTTATAAGCATGAGCGGTTTCAACTCGCATGGTTATCTTTGGAATCTGCAATAACTAGTAAGGATGGCGTAATAATGAGAGAGCCAATTCGCCTTAAAAAATCACGCTGGGATGCATCGATAGCGCATACATACAATCTGTAGATCGCCGTCCCGTGATCGTCCCGAGAACTTCAACTTTTTCCCCTTTTCCCGTTCTCTCCTTCATCGCTACGCCCTGCAAGATGGGACTCATGTCCTACTCTCAATAATCCTATATACAGATCAAGGGACAACTTCAATGCTGTCTTCCTCCGTCCGACCTCCATGTTCCTTCGTCGGTTTCTTTCCCGCGTGCTCTCCGGCCTCATACCGCTGGCGATAGCAGCCACCGTCTATCTCTACCTCTACCCGATTTTCCACGGCTGCGCATTCCCTCTCCCAACACACGACAATCCCGAAATCCTACCAAGCGGCTTTCTCTCGACTATCCGGCAACATGTCTCCCCGCAAGCCGAGTTCGACTCCTCCAACCCGCCAGCCATCTTCCGACTCCTCGTACTAGCCGACCCCCAACTCGAAGGCGACAGTTCCCTCCCCAAAGCCGAAGATAAGCTCCTGGTGCGCATCAAAGCCCACCGATCAGCTGTACAATCCGCGATCGAGGCCGCTCCCTCCCCGTCGCCTCTACACGGGGATGTTGTGCGCGCCGTTCTTGCCGCGCTACGCTCTCTAGTCCGGGACGACGTGCCTCGCTCGTTGCGTGCCGCGCGCAAACGCCTCGACCTGCTCGGCAATGACTACTACCTGGCTCATATATACCGGACCCTGCATTGGTGGACGCGTCCGACCCATGTCACCGTGCTGGGCGACCTTATCGGCAGCCAGTGGGTGACGGACGAGGAATTCGATCGTCGCGGTCAGCGATACTGGCAGAGGGTGTTTAAGGGCGGCGAGCGAGTGAGCGATGCCCTCACTGGGGCTGATACCACCGGAGACGGAAATGCGGTCGACCCCGCGGAGACACTGCTGAACGCTACCGATTCGTCTTGGACCCAGCGTATCATCAACATCGCTGGGAATCACGATATTGGGTATTCTGGGGATGCTAGCGAAACTCGAATTGAGCGGTTCGAGCGCGTGTTCGGGCCTGTCAACTGGGACATTCGATTTCGGCATCCGGTGCAGGCGCCGCAGGCGAAGGAGGGAGAGAGCCAGAGCGATGACGGCCACGACCAACCCTCAACCGCTCCTCTCACCCCAACGCTCCACGTAATCAACCTGAACACATTGACGCTCGACACGCCAGCCTTCTCCACGGACGTACAATCCCGCAGCTACGAGTACATCAACGACCTAATCACCCACCGCACGTACCCCGTTGACGACCGCGCCACGTTCACGCTACTACTCACGCACCTCCCGCTACACAAGCGTAAGGGTATCTGCACCGACGGACCGCATTTCACCTTCCACGAGTCAAACGACGAGAATGGGCCCGACGACGTGCCTCGCTTCTGGGAGGGCGGGCTGCGCGAGCAGAACCATCTCAGCGAACATGTCAGCGCGAACGGCGTCCTTCAGGGCATTTTCGGGATGACAGGCGATGAAGACGCCGCGGGGGATGGATTCGGTCGGAACGGTCTGATTCTGACCGGGCATGATCATACGGGCTGCGATGTGGTTCACTACGTTGATCGAACGGTTGAGGACAAGGAACCATTTACAGACGCGGATGAGACCTCGGCAGATGACGATAACAATGAAAATAACGAACCCCCGGCCTGGAAATGGAACGCTCGACGATACCACCGCCACAACTCGACAGACGCTCGCTCCGACTCCCCGTCCGTCCGTGAAGTCACGCTGCGTTCCATGATGGGCGAATACGGCGGCAACGCGGGCCTCCTGTCGCTTTGGTTTGATGCCGACCCGGCCGTCGGGGAATGGAAATATGAAATCACCATGTGCATGGCCGGCGTGCAACATGTCTGGTGGGCGGTGCATGTGCTCGACTTGGTCGCTGTGATTCTGGTGCTTGTTTATCTGGCCATGGGAGCTGTTGGGTCGCGGACTCAGACTCAGACCCAGGTCCAGACTCAGGATCAGAAACAGAACCCTACGGGTGTGGATGAGAAGAAGACGCAGGTTCAGGAGAAGGTGCAGGAGGGGGCCAAGTCATGAATGGCTACTATCTTACATGAGATTCTGGGGGTGAAAAGGCTTACTTATATATACTTATAAAAGACAACGATATCCATACCTAGATGTGATTGATGTATAAATTAGACAGATTGATAGATACCATGAGACTACGTCATTGCAATGTTTACAAACCACAAGACCAAAAGCCATCGTCAAACCAATATCGTTATGTATAGTTACATCCAATGAATCTCAACTTGATCTACGCGGTGTAAGATCTTATAGGTAGGTAGTCTACATCATATCACCGCAACGCAGTATCCGATAAGAGCATTGCGCATACACATGCACCTTCAACAAGATTGTTTGCTAAAAGGCATGAAAGTTTGAAAGATTTAAGTTCGGATTCGTTTCATTCCCCAGAGCAGCAGCTGGTATCGTTCTAAAATTTTCATTTTTTTAAACAACAAAAAAAAGGTTCTCCCTAAACGGCATTTTCATTTTCCTCTTGTTTACATAACGACACCGGAGTTGGAAGCGATACGCTGTTTTATCAGAGTTAGTGATTGTTTTTCGGGATAAAAATGAGGTAGGAGGTATAAGGTTGGGGGTCTTACAGGCCACAGCTCAGCAGCCTCCTTTCCAACGGGGCCAGTGATGGCGGAACCCTTCATTTCACCCTTGGCGTTGACGATCTAGATTATCTGAATTAGCAACTTGCTCTTTCATTTCCATTCCATGTTCCTCTGGTTGTTTGATGGGGGATACTCACAACACCAGCGTTGTCCTCGAAGTAGAGGTAGATACCGTCGGGGCGTCTCCAGGGCTTGCTCTGACGGACAACAACGGCGGGCATGACCTTCTTCCGGAGCTCGGGCTTTCCCTTCTTGACGGTAGCCATGACCATGTCACCGACACCCGCGGCGGGGAGACGGTTAAGACGGGCACCGATACCCTTCACCGAGATGATGTACAGGTTACGGGCACCGGAGTTGTCGCAGCAGTTGAGCACGGCGCCGCTGTTAGGTTGTTAGTTATTTGGTTGTAAAATAGGTCGGTGGATGTGTGTAGAGTGTATGATCTGGGATGGGAGGTTGTGATATATGCGCTCATGCTCGGAATCGTAGAAAGATATGTTTTTGCTGTTTGGCGTTCTTTCATGTTGTCGTGGTTTTGTCGTTGAGGTTGAGGGAGAAGATATCGAGAATTGATTGCGATGAAGAAATAAAATCAAACGTACCAAGGCAGACCGAGCGTCATCTTCAGCTTGTTGCCGGCATTTCCACCACGACTGTTTGCGAAAGAATATTAGCCTTGGGTTCATTCGAATTTCCCGGTTGTTCGTATGCAGCCTTGGATTTCCATGTCATGTCATGTCATGTCGAGTGGAGTCGAGTCGAGTTGAATTCGGAGTTTTCTTTGCTTTGGCTGCCATATCTTTGTACTTCGATGCATTGAAATCAAAGTTTTCCACCTCTTTCGAATCACCCGTTCAGTCATTCCATCATTTCAAGTCGTAGATATCCCCTTTCTTCTCATCTGTTCTCTCCTCTCCTCCAATCTGCATGTTGATTCCATCACCACCGCTCGTCCATCTTCTCATTCATCAATCCGATTCGACTCGATCGACCGACCATGACACAAGTTGACAGGCGAAATCCGAGGCGCAAACAATCCCCCGCGGGAGCAGAGATCAGAAACAACTCACCCTCTCTTAGACATCTTGGCTAGGTATCACGTTAAGGGTGTCGGATACTGGGATTTGGCGAAGGGGGGCGAACGAAGGTCGAGAGGGATCGCGGGCGGACGTCGAGGGTTTGCTCGGGTTTCGAATTGCTTCTCGCTTAGTGTGCGTCGTGGGTAAAATCTTGGCGGTGTGGTTTGATTGGCTGCGATCGCTCCGCGCTGGCTTGCCCTAGGGCTAGCACTCTTTTGGAGAGATGAGTCAGCGGACTTATCTTATCGCATCCCCGATAAGATATCCAGTATAGTTACTCTGTTGTAGCTGTTGTGGTATACACTAACTATTTTTTTTTTCTTGCCTGTCAGACGGAAGCCCTGTTAATTATATTGTGGACAACATATAGTAGATACCCCCTCACAGTACTATCTCTCGCATGAATCGCTTTCATTCGTGTTCATGATATCTAGGTCGAGCACCCGGCTGGGCGATCCACCGCGGCTTTGACTGCTGCATAGCGGACTGTAGTCTGTACATACATACATCTTCGAAGCTCTGCCAGGATCAATTAATGCACAGGATATGTGAGGCTGTAAGACAAGAGAAATGAAATAAAATAAACCAGCAAGAAATGAAACCCCTACTAAGAACGACAAAAAGAAACTACTAAATGGAGCCAAGTCTTAACCATCAATTAAGCATGCCATCATCCAAAAACACCATGTTGCCAGCCCGTTGCGCCAAGGAACCTGAATTATAAACGCCTCTGCAAGATGCTGAGGCTTATTCCTCGCTCTTTGTGGGCTCTTCTGGTTGTAGTTCCGTGGTGGTCTCCTTGCTGGCCTCCTTGGTCGCTTCCGGTTCCGCTTGGTTGGCAGAAGGTTCTTCCTTGGTAGCCTCCGGCGTTTTCTCTTTCGTTTCTGCGAGTCCCGTGGCCTCGGTCTCCTTCGCTGAGGGCGCCTGTTCCGGTTGCTCGGTGGTCTCCTTTGCAGGAGACCCAGTCTTACCCGGTGATGGAGGCTCCGTAGCAGGCTTTTCAGGAGCGGGTGTCTGCTCGGCGGGCTTATTCTCCTCGTCTTGAGCCTCGCTGGGAGCAGTAGCTGCTGCCACTTGCTCCGTCTTTTCCGGCTCTGGCGCGGCCTCGCTTACATCTTCCATGGCGATATCTTCGTCCTGCCCCTTGGGGGTGGGCTGACGAGAGATGGGAGCGGATGCAGCGGTTTGTTCCTGATCATCAAGGACCATGTCGGTTTTCTCGGCAGCAGACGCTTCCTCGGCCCTCGATGGCGGTTCAGCTGCAGCGGATGGGGAGCCGGCAGCTTCTGTCATAGGTTCGGGCGCATCACCCATCTTCGCATCCGCGGTCGTGTCCATATCGTCGTCCGGAATCGAGGATGCATCTTGAGGGGTTGCCATTCCACTTTCAAGCCCAGAATCGGCAGGATCGAGGTGCCTGTAATTGACCTGGTTTCTCCGCTTCAACGCATTGGGCTGTCGGCGGATACCATGAGCTGCGTTCTCCTCCTCATCCTCGCTCTCGCTGAGTTCGCCCTCCTTTTGGATGTACTGGTCAAATCGCCGCTTCGTGTATCGCTTGTCCTTGTTTTCATCTTCGTCCAAGTCGTCAAGGATATCATCCGCCTCATCGTCCATGCCTTCCACCAGAGGGTCCCGAGGTACATCGGTCATTTGCACAGAAGGCGCAAAAGCGCACCGCTTGAGATTCTCAACGACTTGAGCGCGAATCTTGTCAAGATATTCCTTGGTGTTGGCATTGTCCATGTTTGATGGGCGCACGTCCAATTCGTAATCCGGGGCAAAGTACTAGGCCGAGTCAGCAAAATGAAATGAGATAAAATGGATTCTAGCGCAAGATAGCCACTAACCTCATAGTAATCGTTATAGGGAAGCTCGGCGCCCAGGGGATCTCCCACAAGGATACCGGTCTCGAAAGCCCAGGTTCGTGCAACATTCCGCATCGTGTAGCCACCTCCTCCAAGAATCAAGGTGGGCAAGTTGAAGCTCTTGATGAAATTGACACAGTTGGCATGGCCTCGCATACTCAGGTTGAAACATCCCAGGCGATCTCCAGACAGACTGTCGCCACCACACTGGAGAACCACCGCTTCCGGACGGTACCACTCCATAACGCTCCTTATCACCGGTTCAAAGATGCTCTTGTACGAAATGTCGTCAATACCATCACGGAGCGGGAAGTTCACGGCATAGTTCTTGCCGTGTCCAACGCCGGTGTCGCGAAGTTCACCAGTTCCAGGGAAGTATTCTCCATATTTATGGAAAGAGACGGTCATGACACGGTCCGTAGTATAGAAAGCTTCTTCCACGCCATCACC
This sequence comes from Aspergillus ochraceus, assembly GCA_004849945.1. Lineage (NCBI taxonomy): Eukaryota > Fungi > Ascomycota > Eurotiomycetes > Eurotiales > Aspergillaceae > Aspergillus > Aspergillus ochraceus. Next base: position 2,768,260 of record SSOS01000001.1, on the reverse strand, counting down.
ATGGTGGACATCGATGTCGACGTACAAGACTCGCTGCTTGAAACGCAGCAACTCGAGGATACCCAAGACGATATCTAGAGGGAGATCTGGTCAGCACATGTCCAAAACCTCAACCATAATCCTAGACAGGGAATTCATACCATTCACGTAGCAGAATCCACTAGCCTCGCTCTTTTTGGCGTGGTGGAGACCACCGGCCCAGTTAACGGCGATGTCGCATTTGTTGCGATTAAGCCGAGCCGCGCCTTCCATACTGCCACCCGCGCTAATACCACAGAATTCGAAAAGACCATCGAAGACGGGGCAGTCATCACCGACATTATACTTGCTTTGCTCTTTCGCGAAAGAGTCCATGTTATCCGGTGTCACCTTGGAAAGGAATTCGATGTAATCGTCGGTGTGGAACTGGGTCATTTCGTACTTCGAGGCGGGTTTCGCACGCTACAAGGATTGCTTGTTAGTCTTACCGATTTCCCGGAAATCGGTGGCAATCCGGGGTCACCGTCACTCACGTAAATCTCCATTTTCTTGTAGAGACCATAGTTCATCACCAAGCTGTGCGTCAACCTTATGCGATGGGGCTTCATGGGGTGCCCGGAGACGTAGGCATAGTTGCCGACATCCGAATCGTAGAAATAAGCGACTTTTTTGCCACGGTCCCCATTGGTACTGATGGGGTCCAGAGGGGGAAGAGACGCCATTTTAGAGAGCAGCGTGTAAGAAAACACGAATTTGCTTCACTCAAAATCAGACTTGTTGCTGGAAATTCGATGGCACGGTGTTTGTCGGCACTAGAAAGTGGATTTGGCAAGTTCTCAAACAAAGAATCGAGGAAAGCGTCCCCAAGTCCAGAAAGAACAATTCACTGATCCGACTATATCCACACGCCACGAACTGTACAAAAATCAAAACCCAGATCAAAGGCGAATGGACCGCATTCCGGGAGAGGAGGGCGATGATAAATGTAAGGATGGGAATGGAAGCGAAGGGGAAGGCCGAGAGAAAGGCGGGCGGAGAGACGCAGAGCAGCTCCCACCGCCTTCGTCAGGTGCCTTGAGAGCTCGATGGCGGCGCCTTCGCTTCCACCTATCGTTCGTCTCGTCATCGTCTTCCTTCCACTCAATCTCGGGCATCTACCTTAGATCACCTTCATCTAATTCCTCTTACTCTTCGTTCTTTCGAACCCCTCGAATCACCAACCGTTCTTCCTCCAGGTTCCGCTCAACTTTTTGACCGTTCTGGAGCTTCCGTGTTGGAAGTCATCCTTCGCCTGTTTCGCATCTTCTCTTTCATTCCATCCATATCTCATCATCAACCATGGATCGACTTAATCGCATGCTGCAGGCTGCCCAGGGTATGGGGATGGGGAGTGCAGCTCCTGGTGGCGTAAGTTTTCTTCATATGACTTCTCACTACACGCCCTACAATATCTTCGTTGCAAGAAATGCTAGGAAGATAGATCGTCAATGATTCGTTACCGGTCATCTTCTTAATGAACCCACGGTAGTTGAGAGACATGACGCTGACAATCGGACCTTCTAGGATACCCCTAACCTGATCGATAACTCCGAGACTGTTCATATCTCCTCGTTAGCTCTTCTGAAGATGTTGCGACATGGTCGGGCCGGTGTGCCCATGGAAGTCATGGGTCTGATGCTGGGAGAGTTTGTGGATGAATATACAGTCAGAGTTGTTGATGTCTTTGCGATGCCCCAGAGTGGTACCGGTGTCAGTGTCGAGGCTGTGGACCCCGTCTTTCAGACTAAGATGATGGACATGCTTCGACAAACGGGACGGTAAGCTTGGGCTTACCAATTCTGCCTGACTCCGTGACTAATATTTTTGACCATACAGACCAGAGACCGTTGTTGGCTGGTATCACTCTCACCCCGGTTTCGGCTGCTGGCTCTCGTCCGTCGATATCAACACTCAGCAGTCGTTCGAGCAGCTGACACCCCGTGCCGTCGCCGTCGTTGTCGATCCCATCCAGTCCGTCAAGGGTAAGGTCGTTATCGATGCTTTCCGTCTCATCCAACCCCAGACTGTCGTCATGGGCCAGGAGCCCCGGCAAACGACTTCGAACTTGGGTCATCTGAACAAGCCCTCGATCCAGGCTCTCATCCACGGATTGAACAGACACTACTACAGCATCGCCATCAACTACCGCAAGACCGGACTAGAGGAGAATATGTTGATGAACCTGCACAAGCACGTCTGGACCGAGGCCTTGCAGATGAAGGACTTCCACGAGGAGGGTCAGCACAACGTCGACCGGATGAAGCAGCTCGTCAGCCTCGCCGAAGGCTACGAGAAGCGGGTTAAGGAAGAGACGGAACTCAGCAAGGATCAACTCAAGACGAGATACGTCGGAAAGGTTGACCCGAAGAAACGTATGTTTTCCGTTTGCGCATGCATCTTGTACCTATCCGTTCATTTGCTAACTGCATATCTACAGATATCGAAGACGTCAGCCAGGAATTGATCGAGGACAACATCGTCGCAGTTTCGCGGCAGATGATTGACAAGGATGCCTCGGTAGCCCGCCAGTCGAACGGAAAGGACTCTCAAAATGGCACTGGCATGGAGGTGGACGAGGATCTATAAATGATCCGAACATGATGAAGAGGAACGACCTGTATACGTGTTTCTTAATATCAAGGAATGGGGATGGTTGAGAATCTATTCGCTAGTACTAGGGAGCATTAGACATGGAGAAAATCTCCGTAAATGAATGATTCGATGTACCCTTTTCTGTCTTTCAGTATGTTCGTCCGGTTTACGTAGTCCGGTTTCATGTGGGAGCATGCTACTCGATATATTTGACTAGACATAGACACCACTCTATTTCATTCTTCGTTTCAGATTTAAAACTTTGGCATGGTGTTGTGTATGTACAGACCGCGGAAGCTACGTACTTCGCAAATTGGACGACTCCAAATATATATCCCAACAGTACCGCCCGAGGGACAATCGAAGTCTTACAACATATAAATTCCCATGTTTTATGTAGAGATCAATAGGCATGACGTGTAACCAGGGGAAAGTAAGAAGAATAAGAAGAAAGTGTGGGAAAAAAGTAAACTAGATATACTCTATATATAAAAGTCTAATATCTAACAGTGCACCAGAGACAGGAAAACCATAAACTGTACAGAAACCATTATCATGTCTTCGTGGAAAGGCATGAAATCAAAACATTGCGGTCATGAGTTCAAAATCCGAAGTCTTCGCTGCGTGACAGGATTATTCAGACTCTTTTCATCGTAGTTGCGCTCGTAGATAGGGTTCCTCTTAAGTATCTCCTCGCCGTCATAATCTGTCCACCCTCTCACGGGGCCCCAGACAACCTTCTTTGATGCCGCTCTTGTCTCGTGAAGCAATCGCTGCATCAATTCCCCGCTCTTGCGCACAGATGGGTATGCGTCGAACTCGACGTGAACCACGTTGGGTAGTCTTTTGAGGGACTGCTGCACAATTGCCCCGGCAAACTCGGTGTAAAAGCCCTCGGAAATTCGGAAACCCTCGAAGACCGGATGCGACGGATCGCATTCTACAAATATTTTGAACGTCTTGACGCGAGTCATCTCCTCCAGGCCGAGTTCCCTGTTAACTGTCCAGCTCTCAGGCGGTGCAGTCCAACTGGAGCCCAGGATCAATTCGACACTCGCAATGGAGGGCAGGTACCGCGACGAGACGGCTCTGATTGTTGGGAGCGTGCAATAATCTTGAATATGAAATAGCCGAAAAATCTGACTGGAGTAAAAGAAGTCGGTAGCTTCGTTGTGCATACGGCGCGATGCCAGGTACAGATTGATACGGTGATCCATTGGGGACCGAGGAGGATTTTTCGACGAGGCGCCTACACTGCCATTTGCTCGCAGTGCTTTTCTGCGACGCGGTGTAAAGAGGACGAACGAGTAGATTCGCAGCCGTATCTCTGAGGGAAGGTCGAAGAACCGAAACGGACCCTGTATTTGTCGGCTTCGAGCCTTGCGATTTTGTTTTTTAACACCCTTAGAGTCATCTTGATCAAGATGGACCTTTTCCAAGGCGTTTGAAAGACTGTCGGAAGCCATGTTGTGCTCCGTGTAGGAAGAAGTCTAGCGCAAATATGAAGGAGAAAAAAATAATACACGGCAAAATTCTATCAGGAAGTGTGAAAAAAAACCCAAAATTCTTGTTTATCCCATTCTAACCGAACTTGTGAATTAACATGCTGATACAAATGCGATCAGGCAGTGACATCAAACCACCATTTGGCAGAAGATATGGATTTGTATCCCATCAACGGGGCTGCAGTTGCACAGATTTTCTTCGCTGCAGCTCTTGGGGACGGGATATTGGTCTCCCCAGCTAATACAACCCAACAAGCATCGAAAGGCTCGCTGAGTCAAATTTACCGTCTGGGTGTTCAACTTTCAAAATTGGAGAAAAAAAAGAAGAAGAAGAGAAGAGAAGAAAACGGCGGAAGGCGAAAGATTTTAAAGGCGGGTCGGGAATGACGCACGGGGTTCTTCCGGGTCGCCGTAGCGCAGCAACCGCAACTTTTCCGCTCGACGCCATCGATTGCATCCTCGGACCTCGACAAGTCAGTCTGGAACTCCAGGACCCTCTTGACACCGTGTTTCTGTCCCGTTGCCTTGTCCTCTAGGAGGCCAACTGCCTGAAATCTCTTTGATCGTCGCGCAGAGCATGAGTGCGCTGTTTCCTTAATCTATATCTTTTTTTTCTATAATTTAATGCCCTTTCTTGTTCATCATGCTTAGCCGTGCAGTATTACCTCTAACGAGGCCCAATGTCCTCGCCTCCACACTCCGTGTTTCGGCGCTTCCTGTCTCCCATTCGCGATTCTATGCGAAGGTTGGCAAGCCCAAGGCTCCTTATACGATTCCCGATTCCGTGAAGCCTTCCAAACCCGAACAGCCGGCAAACTCTTCGCAACAAGAACCGTCGCCGGAGCAGGCTCAGCCTGAAGCTAACACCGAATCTCAGCGGTCACAAGCTGTAAGCCAGTGTCTCCACAGATTGAACACATAGATAGTTCACGGACTAAGCTGATTACCATTCGAATTCATCCAGCCCGAATCGGAGCCCACGCCTGCTGAAAAGGAAGCAGCCCAGAAACCACTCCCCGACCTCACGCAGGGAATTCCCTCCACCCTTGCTGCTGAACTTGAAGCTCGCTCCAAGGGCCGTGGACAAGCTTCCCTAAACCTCACCGAGGACCCCTCGCGCTCCGAAGAATACACAGACGATGGTCGCGACGGCGACATCCCCAAGAGCGGCTATGAGTCTTCTCTCGATCGCCGAAGGGCCCGCATGGCCAACCTGATGTATGTACTGTTCCTGATGGCGGGTGCCGGAGGAGGTGCCTATCTGGGACGGAACTGGGACACCGAAGAAGAGGAGAGGGCCCACCCAGAGACCCCTTCGGGCTGGGGTTTCGGACTCTGGTACAACCGCATCAAGGCCCGTTATAGCGACATCACAAGCTACTACAAGGACCCTGCGTTCCCTAAGCTCCTCCCCGACGAGGACCCCATGATGCGCCAGCCATACACCTTGGTTCTGAGTCTGGAGGACTTGCTTGTGCACAGTGAATGGAGCCGTGAGCATGGATGGCGAGTTGCCAAGCGACCTGGTGTCGACTACTTCCTTCGCTACCTCAACCAGTACTATGAGCTTGTTCTCTTCACCAGCGTGCCCAGCATGATGGCAGACCAGGTTCTGCGTAAGCTCGACCCCTACCGTATCATCCGTTGGCCTTTGTTCCGTGAAGCTACCCGGTACAAGGATGGCGAGTACATTAAGGTATGTGGTTTCCGACATGCAAACGATACGACTCTATTAACTAACGACGATAAACAGGATCTCTCCTACCTCAACCGTGACTTGTCCAAGGTGATCCTGATCGACACCAAGGAGGAGCACGCTCGTCTGCAGCCCGAAAACGCCATCGTTCTTGACAAGTGGCACGGTGACCCCAAGGACAAGACCTTGGTTGCCCTGATCCCCTTCCTCGAGTATCTCGCCGGTATGGGTGTCGAAGACGTCCGTCCCGTCATGAAGTCCTTCGAGGGCACCTCCATCCCCATCGAGTTCGCCAAGCGTGAGAAGGCCATGCGTGAGCGATTCGAGAAGGAACTTGCCGAGGAGCAGAAGAAGAAGCCCAAAGTCGGAATGGGCAATCTGGCATCTGCCCTCGGACTGAAGTCCAACCGTACCCTTGACGGCGAGCAGTCTCCCTCCGAGGGCCTGGCCCAGGGCAAGATGCTGTGGGACCAAATCCGTGAGCGCGGCCAGAAGAACTACCAGATGATCGAGGGCGAGATCCGTGAAAACGGCGAGAAGTGGCTGGCCGAGATGGCCGCTGAGGAAGAGAAGGCCCGACAGGAGCAGATGGACGCAATGAAGGGCTCCTTCACCGGCATGTTCGGTGCCGGTAAGAAGGAGTAAATTCGTTGTTGATAGGATTTACGACGCTTTATAGAACCCCCCACCCCCCTCCTCTCTCTGTTCATCCTATCCATCATCATGCGTCTTTTTTTCTTTTTTCCAGTGGTGGGGTTACGATTAGAAGGGTTCTTTGGCTCCTGAGCATCATGGGTGACTGTAAAATAGCATTTATTGGTTCTTCGTCGGTTTTGTATAAATTGAAATATAGTTTAATGTCTGCAAATGGACCAGTTAAATTTCTATTGTAAACGGTGGACCTGTGAATCACTGTATATGGCCAGTTTTGCATTTTACTCTCTTCAAGTTTAGCACCCTAACACGACGTTCTGCAAGCTCCGCCTTCTGTTTCTCCGGTATAAAAGCTCCCCGTGCCCTTTCGACCTCTTTTCGTTTTTTCTTACTCTAGGTAGTATTTGGGTAGCTCTCCTGCTCGGCGACCTGCTCTTGTAAACAAAGTGGCTTTGAAGAAAACACAGGTGATAGTGATAGCAACGTATATCACTGGGGATGAGAACACTGAACCGAGTCTTTGCGGTCCACATGGTATTATCTCTATAACTTCAGATCACTAAACACAACTCTCATCATGGCGCCCTCCGGCGGCAAGGGATCGAGAATCTTTTCAACATATGCCGGCCAGTCGTCAATCCACTGCAATAGTGGGAAGATATGTGCGTATTCCCAGTACGAAGGATACCATCCAGCCGTTTCCTAGTCCACAAGAGCAGCTACCTCATACTCTTCTTCATTTGTGACAGAATTGACGACCTTTCTGACCAGGACATTCTCTCTGGAGAGATCTCCGTGAGTAAACATTGGCGGATGATTGCGAAGTGCTAACGGAAGGTGGCGAGCAAGATAGTCGGAGAGAAAGCTGTGGCTGTTTGATTCGCTCCACATGGTATTTGAGCGAAGTGCGATGGCTTTTCCGAAATCTTCTGCCGTCTGGAATGGGCCGGTGACAGCAGGGTCTTTTTCACGAGAAAAGAAATACCTATGGGGAACGGGTCCTCCGTTGAGCCGCTTTTCAGCAAATAGTAGAGCATGTCCCTCATTTTCAGTCACAAGTGGGCCATATTTCACAGCATAGATGGTCTCTGATTACGACCAGGCGCCCACCATAATCCGATCTCTTAGGGAGGGTTTGTGTTGCCCGTTCAACCTCATTCTGATCAGGAAGAGGCCTTGGTAATTGAGAGACATTCCGATAATAAGGAAGAGAGAATGACATAGTTGGAGGGGCGATGTCACATTGAATGGAACAGTTGGATGTCAACCTAGTTTGAGGATGCGGCCCACGGTCCACACTGTATACCAGTCGGGCCCTCAGGCATGCTAAGACAAGGCAGAAAGGCTTGCTAGGCGCCACCCACACAGTGAGGAGCACTGCTGTGTATGGATGCAAAATAGGCAGAGGTGTACTAGACAGGGAGGCGGTTAAGCAGCGGCTCGCCGTCCGAAGTGATGGGTGGAAAGGCAGCTGTTTCTGGCGTCAAAAGTGGTCTTTTCCAGCGTCGAATCCACATGCACTCATATTCTAGCTGTAACTTGTTTGATCAGTGCGTTTGCCGCGATGTATCTAATGCATCATACCAGAAATACGAGATACCATGAAGAATAAAACCAGTGAGCTGAATGTTGAATTGTAGAAGCAGTAAATACAATGGGTATATGTTCCAACAAAGTCTCCCTTCCCTTGGCGATAAACTGCCCATTAGGTTCTAAAAAGACGGTGGCATATATAGGTCACCCTAAGTTTACATCCTGAAAAACGGAAACATCCCAAATCCCCGTCATATCGAACGGGAACCCATCCATTGTGCCGAACGTCCCTGAGATAGACATCATGTCGTCAACAATATCGTTATTCGTCTGCGTCTCGGGTAGTGATATCGCCGCCGGGTTGACCAGTCGGTTATCGGGCTGCCCGATGCCATCGAAGTTGGAACCAGCAGGGCTGCCATTCCCGGGAAGTCGGTTGAGGATGTGCTCGCAGTGGTCGAGACACATGTCGGCTACGTCCCAGTCTTCCTCCTCACGGACACGGCGCAGGATTGTCCGTAGGGTTTCGACGTTCGCGAGACAAGAACGGGCGACTTCGCCGTCGGTGGTCTCGAGAGCACTACGGACAAGCAGAGTGGCCGTTGATGTAAGGTGAAAGGCGCTGTCTGCATATGGGATTAATTGCTGAAGGATGTGGGGAAGGGGATGCAGGCGAATGAGGACATACAAGGAAGCCAAAATTCTTTAAAGTTCTCCTTCCGGAGAGATGAGATGAATTGGACGATTTCTTCGGCCGACCTGCGACACTCTGTTTGAAAATAGCGACGAGCTTCGGGATTCTCGGTCTCTGCGTTGTTGACCTCCTGTAATATCATATATTAGATTTGGGACAGAAATTGATACCAAATGAGAGAGGAAGCTTACGGTGACCTCGACCCGGCTGACGAGCATTTTGACAGCCAAGTATCCTAGGTGCAAGCTACTCGTCCCGGATATGCGATCCTCTGACGTATTCACGGGGATTCTCAACCAGTCAGGCAGAGAGTCTTCCCACAGGTCGAGGTCCGTTCGAATTTGCCGGATCTTCTTGGATGTTTCGCGGGGCTGGCGTTGTTGAAGGCCATAGACAAGAGGCAACAGCTCCCCCAGGATTTCCGTCAATCGGCAGAGTGCAATGTGACAGTGGGCAGCTCGCACACGCTCGGTGGTGCGACCAGCCTGCGGCAACAAGCCGTCGATAGTGGGTAAAGGAACATCGTATTGATTCTTAGCAATTTGAGGAGGCACGCCGTGCCCAAAACTTCCCCTGATAGGATGCATTAGCGCATATGAAAGAAGCATGGGTTGGATTGACTTTACCAGCGATCATGAATCACAACACCCCACCAAAGGCGAATGCGATTGTTTTTTTCCCGCTCAGACATTTTCCAAAGACACGGATCACGATTCAGCCCAAGACAATGCGCAAGCGAAATCATCCGACCGCAACTGATGGCATTGCCGGTCATTGAGAATATCGGTCGTCCAGTTAAGTCGACAAGTGCTGCGCTGATGGTTGATAGCCCTGGAGCCGAGAATTCCTCGTGGAGTGCAGCCACGGTCATGTTGACTGCGTATCGAACATCCGGCTTGGGGTGACAGGCGAGCTTCGGAGTATGTTTCCAATAGACAAGTGACATGGAATAAACCTGACATAGCAGAGAAGCGGGTGGTTCGCTTGGCGAATCTGAGATGTAGGCCTCCCAGAAGCTCTCGCCGTCAAATATAGGAAATGCTACGTTGAATCGGTCTAGAAATCTGGACGATAATGTTAGCAAGACGAAGAGCTGAGGAAAACAACGAGAGGCGTACAGTCGCACTAAATCATGCTTGAAGGGCCCAAGAATCTGTTCAAGAATCTCCTTTTGGTTTTCTCCTGGTGGGATTCCCCGTCGCATACCCTTCCTTCGTCTTGAGATGGTGGTGTAAAGGATTGGCTTTCTCGGATCATTTGAATAAACATTATACGGATGATTTTTGGGTGCCTCGGATTGATCTGAGGTTTCTGGAGGCATAAACTTCTCGATAACCTGGGCGTCATCGGCCACGACTGGACCGACAATCTGAACCGATTCATTATGCGGGTCCTCGTCCCCCTGTCGCCTAGCCTCGCTTCCCCGGCTGTCCACTGCCGAAGAGGCTCTGGGCCGAGTAGCGGTGTCATCCAGCGGACGAACGGGGTGCGGGGGAGAGTCACTTTCAGAAATGCGTTTGCGCTTCTGACTGGGAGCCAGACTTTCAGCCATCGGATCGACCGTCCACCCTTTCGAAGGGGATCCATTAGGGATCGGAGGTTCCTGGCTGGGTTCTTCCTGGTAATGACAATCGGCGCCTTGAACCCGACACAACAGACATGATTGACCGGGAATGTCTACCGTACATCGGGACTTGCGCTTCCTACATAAGTCACAAGCCCGGACTTTGTGCGATCTGTAGGGCCGCGCGCCTGCGTTGAATCCCGGCGACCCATGTTTCTGGGATGAAGAGCCATTCTGAACCGTCGCGGGTGGCATGGTGAGGCTTCGTCCCCTCAACAATGGTTATCGTCTTCCCCAGGCCGTCTTCATGAGCTGCAAGCGGGCCAATTCAAGGTGTTCACGCGTACGCGTGTGTCCGTTGGGATTTCTCCGAGACCGACGGAGATTGAAGAGTGAGTGGAGAGAGTTGATATGGGCCGAGCTTCGGCATTAATCAATGAGGGTTGATCGATAGGTCAGATTAGCGCAGCGACCAACGCGGGTAGCATTGAACCGGGGACCGTCTACTGGCGCAATCGCGCAGACACGCGCATAGTCAGACACTGCAGGACCCGGGGAGCAGCCCACGGCCAAATTCTTATTAGAGTTAAGAACGCGGAGAAGAAGAAGAGGAAGGAGCCAACACCGTCAAACGAGGTAAATTTCTCGACTATTAGTCATCGACCACGGAGGGCTTCCCGGCTGCCAAGACGTGGGGTGCTGAGTCAGCCACGTGCCCGTGCTCTAGTTACTTCTTCGGGAATAGCTTCGGTCTTCAACGCTAACGACCGTCGGTCATCTTGGCGTCCTTCCTTCGTCCTCGTCGGCGGTCGCTGAGGAAAGGAATCTTGCACCAGGTCTTCCTGGTCAAGATAAGCCTGCTTTTCTTTGACTCTCTTCTCGACCGCCTTTGCTTCCTTCCCTCGGTTTCATCCCCCCTTACTTTCGTGGTTCCCTCGAACTCGAGACCTTTACCCCTCGATGGTTTCAGTCCGCGGTCCCATGCACCCACTCCAGTCAAGATCACCGTCGCACCGGAAGTGACCAGAACACAGCCACCGACGCCGCTAGTTGGCGCTTCCGTTCTTCCACAGGCAACCAGGAAATCCTGCAAACTCTTGCTCCTGAGTCTTCTCCTGGGAACAATGATGAATGTGCGCCATTGAACCTGGGAATGTATTGGTTCAAACCAATGTAGACTCCCATGTGCTGATCATTGACCATGGAGGAGGATGTTCGGTTGCCCTACGCGGAGCAGCTTGACGGCTGTCGGATCGACCATGAACAGCCCGACAAGGCTGTTTCTGACCCGCAACAGAATGGCTCGCGTGAGAAAGGTCAGGGACGGACAAATGAGCAGAGCTCACCACCCTTCTACCGGTTACCTCGCACCGTGATTGAGCAGTAAGTCTTCCTTTCTCTTCTATCTCTCAATATTTTCCTTTCCCCTTTGCTCTCTCCTGTCCTTTTGGCCCGTATAGTTCCCAGCGGAATTAGCGCTGCGGGGACGCAGCCGGTCTTTCGCGTCGGTGATTAATTAACTGGTCCTCTAGCATCCTCTACCGCGTTGACGCCAATACCTTTGCATCTCTAACCCTCTTGAACCGAAAATGGCGACGGATTTCCGATTCGCCTCAACTTTATGCCTATCACCTGGCTCGTTGCCCATCTTTCGCCCTGACGCAGAAGGCCACCGCGGTCACGACTCGCCCAGACGGCCTTGCAAACCTCAAACGCAGCTTCCTGGCGGAGATTCGGCGCAATGCATTTGATGTCTTTTTGCGACCTCGGAAAACATTGATCAAACTCATCTCGACGTCTATGAGCTCCTCGACCCCTTTCCCACAGGGTGAAGCTTTCCGGTTTACTTTCTCGCCCAATGCCCAGCTGGTTCTATGCATCAGCTCTTCGCGAATCGTGGTCATCGACGTGGCGAATGGTCCGGCTGTTGTGAGACATGAGTTGAAGACTTGGCGGCGTCCGTTAGATGCTGCTATCTCGGATGATGGTGTTCTTCTTGCTGTGGTGTCTTCCAGCCACCAGGTTCACATCTATACTCTTTCCCCTCTCGAGGCAAAACACATCCAGGAACTTCAGTTGAATGATGTACCGCGGACGTTGGCACTCTGTCCGATGGGAGGAGTCCTTGCCATCGCATACGATGACCGGATTGAGGTGTATGCAATCGGAGAGGGGGCCTTGGTAACGGAACGACGAGCCGTACGCTGTAATGGAGTTGATTCGCTGTCGTTCTCGTCTGATGGGGTCATGCTACTTGGTTCTTGCAGCGAGAATGATAATAGCGAACTCGTTACCATCACCGTGCCGTTCTACACGGAGCCGGACTCCGATTCTGCACGAGATGCCCAAATTCGAATGTGGACAACCCAGATACTCTTCCCTGACCTCATCCAAGGTTATAGCCATGCATGCCTGCTCCCAATGCATGCCGAGGGCGAGGGTAACTGGATCCTTGGATTTGACAAGGAGATTGGAGCCTTTCGAGCAATCGGGGCTAACAATGCAAACTCCGGTACGACGTATTTTGTGAGCCCAATGTCCCCATGTGGGTCACAAGAATCCCCGCCCGCCATGCTGCCAGCGGTCGATTGCGAAGGTGAGCTTGCTGCCTTGGGATTTCAGGAAGCCGGATTGTGGGTGTATGGGCTGCCAGATCGCCTGGACATTGCTCCCGCCGCGTCCTCTGCTGCAGGACGCGCTACAGTGAACGATGGCGAGGACCCCCGGGAGGTAGAGACTTTGGCTTTCCCAGGACAGGATAGCTCGACACGACTACAGCAGTCCATTCTAAGGCCTAAGATGCTTATCAATGGCCATAAGATGAGCGAGGTGCCTGGAATCACTGCCGCCCGTTGGGTACAGCAACTCGACGGCGCGTCGTCCCACCGTAGGCTAGTGGCGGTGGCCCCGGGCGGCGTGAATCCTCCGAGCTTTGGCGAGGAAGATGTTCCGGTGGATGGAGGACGGGTGCTTCTCTTCGACTTTACGCGGTCCGCTAGCGACGGAAATGTGACCGAGCTCAGTATTGAGATTGGAGAGGCCGAGCCTAAGATGCTGAATGAACCAAATGCTAGCATGGACACTGCTGTCGAACTAGAGCGAAGAAGGACACGATTGCAACGTGGTAATCCTCTTCGTGCACGGCATGCTGCTCGCGAGTCATACCCTGCTGCCTCTCCCACGTATCAAGTCTCCCCGTTGAATCTGCGTCGCAATAGTTCCTACCTGTCTGGCTCCTCGAATGATGCTGGAGATGGCGAATTTCCCCCAATGCCAGATAGCCCCTACGATAATACTCAACCTCGGTCTCATGATACATTGCGCCGTGCCGCTACGGCTGCGGCCTTGAGCCGGGGACGGTATAATCTGAGGTACCGAGATGAAGGCCGTCGGATGTACGACGATAGGCAGATACCTCCGCTCTTCCAGGTCCCTCATGAGAGCGACGCGGATAATTGGGTCCCTCCGCCGCCCCCGTACTCCCGCGAACCCGACGGGCCGCTACCGGAGAGTCTCAGGCGAACTCTTCTTCCCACCGGAGCTAATGCATCGTCACCTCAGGTTTACAGATCTCAAACCACCCGTCTGAACAGTTCAACAGAGGACACGCCGAATCTCTCCTCCTTACAAAGAATAAGCACCATTACCGGTTCTAGATTTGCCTCGCGCGCGAGAAGAAATACGCGTGACTCCGACGACCAAACTCGACGGCATAGCAGTTTTATGCGCCGGAGGACTAATTCGGGAAGCCGCTTTACGCAGAGCGTCGAGGACCCCAATGTGCCCGCGGTACCTCCATTACAAGGGCTGGGCAGCTCCCCGCAGCGGCCGCAAACCGCTGGTCATATATCATCATTGCAGAATCGCGACGATGCTCAGGTCGCTTCCATGGCTGAGATCTCACAAGACCCGACGCAGGTGACTCCACGCCAAACAGACCCAGGTCCGGGTCACTCTGTGGAAGAAGATTTAGAGGGTCAGGAAGATACTGTGCCCGCCCTTCCCACCATGGCATCTAATCTAAACTATCCATTTTCTCTCTCGTCGCCTAATCTCCAGGCCTTTGAGCCTCAATACGAGTCTCCGGAGATCATGAGGAACACGTGGCTACGCCCTGGGCAACGCAGATCGATAGACCGACGTTCGCAATCCCAGGATCTTCGGATGTCGACGGCAAACATTGTGCCCTTGAACCGTCGAGCGTCCACTGACCCAACTCTTTCCTTAAGCTCCGAGCCATCTAATGATCTCTGGAGAAGACGGATTGAAGAGTGGAATGAGCGAACCATCCACGAGAGAAGCAAGAGGCGGACTAAATGTGTCGTGATGTAGGCGGATGGGTTGGTCTGCTTTGTTTCATAGTTAAGACTTGCTTCTTGCGTATTTGTTTATACCTTTTGTCTTTGAAACTTGCTTTTGTTGCATATACCCAAGTGACGTATGTGGATGTGGATCGTAGTATCGGATTGGTTTGATTTCACTCGGATTGAATATCACGGTTGATGCTACTGTTTCAAGCCGTAGCACCGTAGTCAGCTCTAGACCATCGTCGGCAAATCCATACGAAAGACAAGCTCCATCCTGGCCAATGCTCTGGTGAAGACGAGTCAGATCTGATGGCGAATTCCCCCATTTGTTTCTATGGCATGAGGTGCTCCGCATAAATAAACCCTTATACCTTGACACTACACCTACCATTCTCCTTATATCTCCATTCCATCCTTACCCTCTCCCGTCAATCCTCTTCAGCCACACCCCCGACCCAGAAGACAACATGCAAGCCATCCGTCTCCACCCCTCCCCTAACCCTCCAAGCCCGACGAAATCCTCGTCCGCGTCAAAGCCACCACCATGATCCACGACGCCCTGACATGGCCCGAGACCTACGCCCATGAGTACGCCATCCTGGGCCACGACCTCGCCGGCACCGTGGCGGCTGTCTTCTCTGGCAATTCCCCGTTCAAGCCCGGCGATGAGGTCTTCGGCATGGCGCATGCCGATCGAGGGTCTGCGTGGGCTGAGTACGTCCTCGTCAAGGCCAATGAGATCGCGTTGAAGCCTGCCAAGCTGTCGTGGGACGAGGCGGCTGCTGTGCCGTTGAGCGCGCAAACGGCTTACGAGGCGCTCTTTGTGCATGCGGGTGTTCCATTGCCGTCCTCATCGGCATCTGCATCTGTATCTGACGATGGAGCCACCGCACCAACGAAGAGCCAGAGTCAGACCATCCTCATCACCGGTGCCGCCGGCGGTGTGGGTATCTATCTCGTCCAGCTGGCTCATTTGGCCGGCCTACATGTCGTGGCGGCGAGCAGCTCGAATGCGCGCAATGCGTCGTTCCTGCGCGATCTGGGCGCCGATGAGACGCTCGAGTATGCGGATCTTCCTCGTCCAGGCCGGGATCGGATCAACACAAATACAGAGATAAACACAGAAATAACGTACGATATCATTATCGACACAGTCGGCGGGGACGTATTAGCTGGATGCTGGGATCTGGTGAATCCGTCCTTAGGGTGTCTGATTTCCGTGGACTCGGCGAGTTTCGATTTCGTGAGGGAGCATGAGCAGAGGGAACTCGCCAGGGGTACGAGCACGGGGGCGGGAACGGGGAACGGAGTCAAGGCTTTATTTTTCATCGTGCAGGGGAGTAATACTGCGTTGGCGGAGGTGGCGCACTTTGCGGATAAAGGGAAGTTGAGGGTTCTTGTACTGGATCGGTATCCTCTTGGGAGGGCTGTTGAGGCGTATGAGAGAGCGAGTGAATGGGAAGGGTCAGGGAGAGGAAAGATTGCTCTTACAGTTTGATCAATGCCTCTTTATCTCTGTTCTTTATTTTACCAGACTTTTCTGTCGTGTCTTGTCGCTCTTGATTATATCAGTCCATGTCAAACCGACTTACGCCAAAAAATCGCACAATTGATGTCCAGTCAATTATTTCATTCAGTAACTACCTAAATCCCGAAAAGAGTATTCTTATCTATCATCACCAGCCTTCGAACCTCCAAGCGAGTTCTCCACCTGCTCCTTCGCCTTATCAGTAGCCGACGAGGCCTGGTCTTTGCCTTTGTTGTAGTAGTCGTTGGCCTGGTTCTTGGCGTTGTCGATAGCTTGGTCTATTGAAATCAGTCAGCTAAGGTATGTTCTCTTTTGAAGTATAATATTGAAGGAGAGCTCAAGGATAGGGTATGCTGAGTTGAGTTAAGTCAGGACTTACCACCACCGAGCTTCTCCTTGGCAGAGTCAAGGGTCGACTGGAAGGATGCCTTGAGTTTGTCCATTCTGCGAAAGTTAGTTTGGTGTACATTAAAGGGAGGAGGGTGGAGAGATCGAACCTGGCAAGTAGATCGGTAGGTAGGGAGATATATGTACTCAATGTAGCGAGATTTATTGTAAGTAGGTGAGTGAGTTTAGGCCCATACCGGACAAGAATGGTTGTTTTATAGAGCCGACAACAAATGAATTACGTCTATGAGTCTCACTTCTCCTACTAGAATGGAACGTCGCGAGTCTAGCCTGTGGGGAAGAATTACGTGCTGGACGTACATAGAAGCATAGATAGGAAAGTGGATGATGTAACCGCCGTGGAGGATTTCCGAATGCGGGTGGAATTCACTTTTGGTTGTCCACTGCCTGCGACGGGTAGATAGGAATAAGAGTATAGAAATTGAGTAGAGAGGAACGTAGACTTTGGTTGATTGTGCATGCTTGTATAGGAATAGAGATAGAAGTGGATTCACGGACATACAAACTAGGGTATAGTCAATATCAAAGGGTATATAGTGCTTCAAAAAGCCAAAAAAGCACAGGAATTAAGAACCTCCACCTCCACCTCCACCACATCCTCCTCCTCCTCCTCCTCCGCAACCGCCGCTACTGCAACCACCACTACCGCAACCACCACTGCTGCCGCCATCTGCCGCAGCGCAGCTCCCAGCCGCGACTCCGCCCCCGCATGTTCCGGCCGCGCAGTTCCCATATGCACCCGGAACGGTGTTCATACAGCTCGGATCCGCGGCGTAGGAGCCGGAATGAACGCCGGGATCGCATTCATACGGCGCGTAGTATGGGACCATGACCGGGAAGCCCCAGACGACGGGAACATAGGCAAGGCCATCGTCCGACGCCCGGTTCTCGCGTTTCTTGCCATCCTTGGACTCCCGCTTCTCAGCGCGGCGGCGGGCCTTTTCGTAGTTACTGCGGAGCTTCAGGTACTTAACATGCCGGGCATCGACGTTTTTAGACGTTGTCGTGGGTCGGACGGCATTATGCGTAGAGATATGGGGGTTCTTGTCCGGATGAGACGAGATATCGGCTCGATCGTGCAGTTTGGCAGCCGCCTCGCGGGCCCTGGATGTAGCGCTGGTGACGAAGAGTCCGTCGCGCATGTCCGGGGCGCGAATGGCTTCACAGTACCAGCAGGTACATTCGCTGTAGATTTCCCCAGCGGTGAGCTTCTTATACATTCTGCTGGTCCATTCGAAGCCATCCGAGAGCTTTTCCTCGTCGACCTTGTCATCGTGGTCGATGAAGACGGGGTACCGGCGCTCTTCGTTGGTAGTGAGAAGAGAATATGTATAGTATCTCGACGGAGAGAGCTGGTGCGTGTGCCAGGCGAGATCGACATCGAGGGTGGGAACCGCCATATGTCGTGGGTTGGCTGCCATGATGTGGAAGAATACGCCGTATTTCTTGATCAGCCGGCCCATGGTGGCCTTGACTGTCGGCGAGTGAAGCCAGTCGATGTTGTCCATTTTCTGCACAAAGGTCCCCTGTCGAATGACAGCCCCGACCAAGTCCAGGGCGAATGGACTGAAGTTGTCCCAGTAGCGGGACATCATTCGGCGAAAGGCCATCTTCTCAATTGGTAGCAGGAGGCGATGGCTGTTGCTATCACGCATGACCTTTTTGTCGAGGAGCCTGGATACGATCTTGTTTCGCAGAGCTCCTACAGAATTGCACTGCCTCGAACTGGCATTGGTGTACCACAGCAGTTCATCACTGACGGCTTTGATCAGGCGGTTGGGGAAGCACCACTGAGTTTCACGCCTGTTTGTTGCATTCTTGAGGGACTCCGGATGGCCTCGATTGTTGAATAGCGTGCCGGGCATAGGTATATCCATTATGACTAGGCTGGTTATATCCTGTCTGAACTTTTCAACCCTCAATTTGTCGTGGTCAATTTCATAGCCGCATTGCGGACATGTTTTCCTAAAGCCCTTGTCCGCGAGCCCCTTCCAATCTTCGAACATCTTGCCCACTGGTCCGGTAACTACTCCGTCCGTCCAATAAACAGACACGCGACCTGTGCAGGAGGGGCATTTCACCAGCGCCCTCGACGAGTCATGTAGGTTGTCCCATGCAAACCCTGTCTTCGCTGTGAATGTAGATCTCGCTCTGAGACCTGGGTCGTATTCGAAGGTCTTGTTCCCGATGCAGGCATTGATGGCTTTCCAGGGAAAGCCGGTGGCCCAGAAATTCATTTTTCCATCCCGAAGGCAATCCTCGAGAAAAGATCTAGGGTTCAACATATGGGCATGCCAGACCATTAGTACGTCTGTGCACAAACGCTTGTCAGCAATCACACCATATCAAGCACCGAAACGAGAGCTATATGATACTCACCAAGAGGAGGTAGTGTTTCCGGGGACCACCCGAGCCGTTGATGGTTCTCAGTAGTAGTGTTATAGCTCTTGCCCTCAAAGTCTTTGACCGAGATTGGTGGATGGGTGATTGCAACACATGTTTTCCACCAGACTGTATAGCGCTCGACGGCTCGGGCTGTATACACAGCCCATCGTTTCTCTTTCACTCGCGCCCGCGCCTCGTCAATCACTTGCTCGAACACGCTTGGATTGGGGTCATGGATACAGAATAGATTCTTAATGCCAGCGATCGAGTCACGTAGGTCGGCAAGGGCAGCCAAAAACTTTAGATGGGCAATGCACTCATCTTGAGTGACCGTAGTATAGAGGGCCGGCCCAGCGCTTGACGAGAGATCCAAAGGCGGAATGTCCGCCTCAGGTTGCTGATCGATCTGATCGTAAGACGGGGGACTATCGCCAAAAATTTTCTCCATGTTGCTTGACGGGATGTGGGGATTTGAATATTCATAAGTGTGGTGTGGTGTAAATCAGGTCTGATGGATCATAACGCATTCTACGGAGGCGGGTGACAAGGGACCTTATATCTCTACGTCGAACTCGTGCCAGATGTTAGTAGCGCGTCACGAAGTCATAATACGAGGACCACGGATGGAGCAAATCGAATTTAGGGGGACTTGTTGGCTAGCCTGCGGTGAAGAATAGAGCCACGGGTCTCATTTGACAACCACGATGCGGCAGTGACTCGCAGGTGGTCAAGCTTCCCCTGTTGCCCGACAAGCATTGGCCCGTATCTCTTGTCCGAGACCCGACGTTCATACGGGGCAAGGCTGACGGGGCAACGAACACAGCCTCGGATGAACCCCACGATGTCATCCCATCAACGTCACGCCGGAAGCGATCGTTGGCGAATCAGGCAGGGATCGCTGGACATGCTATCGCCTGGGGTTGCTTATTGGTGTTGTTTTGGATGCCCTGGGGTTTCTGGAAAAAGCCCCACCGCGGAGGATACGAAGTAGTACTTTTGCAGATGGCGATGCATACTGGGATGGGATAAAAGAAGGTATCACCGTCTGCCTTGCACGATCTGCGGCTTAGTCAGACCCACTCGGGCACGTGGCTGCCTCAGGCTTCTTATCATCACGTGGGACCCATCTGTGCCACGTGACAGCGAGATCGGATTTCTCGCCTTCCCCCACTCGTTACTCATCGAGGGGCCTGAAGACGTTCGCTGCACCTGCCCAAACGCTGTTCTCGTTTTCGATCGGTCAGAAAGACACCGGCAACCGGTTCTGCGGTATTTCCTTTGCCTGACGCCTTGCTCCATTCCCTTTCTGGCGGATCTGCGTGGTGGTGAGCCACTGGTGAACAATTTTTTTTCAATAATCTATTCTTAGTTCCGCAAATCGATCGGGCCTCTTTGCTGGTCAGCAGCTTAACCAGCCTGGCGTCGTTCGGAGGATCACCCAGCGGAATCGGAGGCGGGGGTCTGCAGGGGGACAATCTGGAACTAAGCCCAGGGAATAATGCTTCTGCTGCCACCAGTCCCGTGATGGGAGGTGCTGGCCATCCTTCGGTCTCAGCTACTGGCGGACCCGACGTGGGACCGGCCAGGAAGCGCAATGTCACCGTCGCCGGCTTAGATAGTTCCCCCGGCAGTGTGGATGTCGATGACATTGAGGATATCGATAATCGTGAGGAGAAGAAAAGACAGCCTGTAAAGCGCGCCTGCAATGAGTGTCGGCAACAGAAGGTAAGCCTTCCCTCTGTCTCTCTCCCCGGTTCCCTTCCGGTTCTCTGCCCTGGTGGTTCCTGCCTAATTCTCGATTTCTTTGTTGCTCCAGCTTCGTTGTGATGTGAGCCAAGACCCTTGGATGGATTGTTCCCGATGTCGTCGCCTGAAGCTCGACTGTAAAATCGAATCCAACTTCAAACGGGTTGGCAAGCGAAGCCGGAATGCGGAGATGGAACGAGAGATTGTCGCGTTGAGGAAGCAGATTGCCCATGCTCAGGCAAACGCTACCGCAACGCTGCCGCCCCAACCGCCGTCGTCTCTTCCAACAACCCAGCAAACTCCTAAGCAGGAGCCCTCCACCCAAGTCAGCCCGGTCGCGATGTACCATACGCCCTCTGCTATATCCTCGGACCAGTATATGGGCTCTCACGAAGCCGTTGCGTCGCTTTTGGATCTACGCTCGGGCTTCGATGGCTCGAACTACATGCGAAACGGAAATCACCACTTCAAACGGATCGAGGACGTTGCCGTGGTGCCGGAGAGAGTGACGGAGTTATTTGATCTGTAAGCCTCGGTGGATTCGGCGTCTTGGAGACGCGCTTCGCTGACATTGAGCAGGTTCTTCACCTTCCATCACCCATTCCTCCCCTTCCTTGACCGAGCACAGTCGCCGGAGGACTACTATAATGCCTGCCCGTTGCTTTTCTGGACCATCATCAGCGTTGGCGCGCGTCGGTATACGGCAGACACGCACCTTCTCAATTCTCTCGCAGGTCCTGTCTCACGATTGGTATGGAGCACGCTAGCGGATATCCCGCAGAGCTATCATGTTGTGAAAGCTTTATGCTTGCTTTGCACATGGCCATTCCCCACCAGCAGCACCTCCAATGATCCAACTTTTATGCTCTGCGGCATGATGATGCAGGTTGCCATGCAGCTAGGTCTTCATCGGCCCTCGCATACCCAAGATTTTAGCAAGTTCCGGGTCGAATTGATTGAGGACGAACTGCGAGATAAAGTGAGAACATGGGCTATCTGCAACGTTGTTGCGCAGAGGTATGTCGCGTATTACACCCCCTGGTCACTGTGGCTCTATGCTAATACACGTGCAGAGTTGCAACTGGATATGGACAGCCGCCATCCACCTTGTATGACTGGACTTTGTCGTCAAGCGACCTGATCGATCCAAACTTTAAATTACCCGAGGGCATTCAGCCTAGACTTGAGATCGAGAAGTTCTGCGACAAAGTCACCAAAGCACTGTACACTAACCGACGTGACCCTGTCGGCCTATGCAGCGACCAAGAAAGGTCGTCTCTCATATCATTTCTAGCCCGCGATTTTGACGAACTAGAAACCCAGCTTAAGCCGCAGAATGACTGTACGTTCTATTGTTGACTATCTGTCAAAGGACCAGACTAACCTCCAATTAGGTATCACCAACCTCTATCTTCGCGCTTCTAATCTTCATCTCCACCTCTCAGCCTTTTTCGATGATCCTACTGCCAAGAGTTACAGAGAGCGTCTACTTGCGCTGTACGTTGCCACCACAACATTCTTGGAAGCTGCTATGAACTTGGAGACAGAGGTTGGGCCCGTGCTCTCCTACACACCGTATTACGTGTACCAGATGTTGGTTGCAGCAGGCTGCACCTTGCTTAAACTATGTAAGAGCTTCTTCGCGGCTCACATCGATATGGACTACACCAAGGCTCTTTTCAACCGAACTGTTTGGGCTATCCGTGGCGTGTCCGTCTCTAACAACGACCTTCCTGAGCGGCTGGCGGAAGTTCTGGCCCAGATGTGGAGACTGGGGAACGCACCAACACCAAAGCCGGCGGACAATCCTGAAATGGATGATTCGTTAATGTTGAAGGTGCGATGCCGCATGAGCATGTCTCTGCTTTATGATTCCGTGTGGCGATGGCGCGAGGACGCGCGGACCAAGGGCCGCAACATCGAAGGTATTCTCCAAAAAGAACCAAACTGTTCTCTGCCTCTGCCAAACTGATACTGACTGTGAAATCCAGCATATCTCAAAAATCCCACGAACCCGGATTCCAATGCCGACTCATCTGCATCATCTTCGGTTGGAGTACTCCAAACATCCACGTCCACTCCTGGAGTGTCTGCCGCTGATCCAAGCCTTGCTCCTGCCCCATTGCTCCCGCCAGCTACTCTAGGTGTGCAGCCTAACAACGGAGTCGGAGCTCTGCCCAGCGGATTCATGGAGCCCAACTACGAGGTTTTCGACCCACTGAACTGGCTTCTCGACGGTTTAGTAGACTTGCCTTATTCCTCGTATTCCACGATATCGGGGATGGAAACTCAAGGGATAGCCTAGAACGACGCATTCTTTTCCTCTGTGCTACCACACGAAAGACCCATTGGTATAATTCCAGTCACTGGGCGTGATTCGATACCTTAATGCGGGGTTAGCGTGATTGATTGAATTTATTTGTACCTGTACATATACCAAGCAGCGCCGACACCCATCAGATCAGGTGAAAGGGAGCGATGGAGTTTGGATCTTTGTTTTTGTTCGTTGTTTGCGTTTTCTTATTATTATTCTTGATGTCCTCATCGATACCTTGTACGGCCACTCTGCTATGATACTGCTTGAATTTTTGTTGGTTTTTGGGGACTGCTATGATCGTGGCTTCAACAGAATTGCTCTCTGTCTATCACTAAGTGTACTTACTTTCCAGGCGGTGGAATTCTGCCATGACCATGACCAGTGGAGGCTACGTCATTGGATGACCGTCAGCTGGAAGTTCACTACCTAAACACCTACTGTAGCCTACATACCATACCTACTACATAACACATCCACCCGCAAACACCGAGATACCTTGACATAGAACCAACCGCACAGTATATATACATACACATATACCATTCCACGCCTATAACCAAACAAAATCGAGCCCCAACACCAACAATATATCCCAAACAAGAGAACATCCCATTGAAATGCCCCCCACTTCCAACAGCAACACCAACACCAATTACAAAACCACCCGAGCACCTCACCTCCTCCTAAACGCGGGCACAAAGCAATCCCTCCAAAAAACAAAAAGGCCCTCGAAGCCCCACTCGCTAAACCCAAGCGTCCTCCCCGCATCCGTATCTTTCTTTCCTTCTCGATCGACGGCCGATGGAGAGCAAACGGAATCGTCCTCGACGGCGCGCACGCAGGAGGCAGATATTGTTGGGATCGCGGGACAGCAGTTCTTGGATCCGGGGGTGTGGGAGGGGATGAAGAGGAGGAGGAGGGATCAGGAAGGGGATGGGGATTATGGTGAAGGAGGGACAGGGAGAGGGGGGATATTGGGAAGGAAGGAGGCGGAGGAGGAAGAGAGGAGGAGAAGGGAGAGGGAGGCGGAGTTTGGGGGGATGGCGGTTAGGGGGAGGATTAGGGGGAATGTATGAATTATGGAGAGGGAGGGTTGTTATTGTGGCCCATAGGACAGTGGAAAATGGATCCGATCATATATCAAATAGATCTCAATCATAGTATAAATAATCATATGCCATTTATATGGTACATCGGAATGGATAAAACAAAGCAGAGCAGAACGCCCAAGACCCGACCTTTGTAGAACCGTCGTTTATACCTCATGTCCACGTATCGTCTGTCAGGTCATTCATTCATCGTAATTCATCAGAACGTAGCAGGGATTAGATTGCAAGAAACAAAAAGAAACAGAAACAGAAACATGACAAAACACCGCAAGACAGGGCAAGCAAAGCATAAACAAGAACATAATTTCCCAAAGGTATATCATCAAATCATAGCAAATCATAAACATGAATATCAAATCACATGTAATCTCTCACTGAATCATGCTCCGAGTCTGGGTGCTGGAATCCACAAAAACCGCCTCCCCAATGCTCTGCTTGAGTCGTTCTCGTCGGGCTTCGCGTTTGCCCTCTGCACGTCTTTGCAGTTGGCGCCTCAGGCGCCGACGGAAGTCTCGTGCGCTGCCAAAGCGGAAGCGTAATCGCCACCACGAAAGGGATCGGAAGTGTCGCTGGTGGAGCGAGGTCTGAGAATACAGGGCCTCAGGCGTGAACACTCCGCTACCCACGAGGGCACTCCGACGGGCAGTCGTCCCGTCGAATCGTCGTTTCGGGTCGGGGCTGCGGCGGGAGATTGGCGGCCCTTCGAAAGCCACTCGCGGCTGAGGCATTCCGAGCGAGTTTTTAATTACCTGGTCTGTTTCCGATCGAGCAGCCTGCGGGGTCTCATCCCGAGGAGAATCGCCTTCCGTTTCAGAGGAATCTTCCCAGAATCGTCGAGGTCGCCAGAAAGGTTGGAGCTTATCGTCAATTTCTTTCCCGGATTTACGATTCTTCGCCGACTTCAACGACAGGGATCGCGTAAATGAATTGAAGGATTCAGATCCGGGCCGCACTCGCCAAGAGCGCCGAGGGCCATGTCGGGGAACGGGCTGGGGATAGTCATGGATGTCCTGGGTAATTTGCGCTTCGCCCGCTTGAGGATCCACCTCGTCTACCGGCACCGACGGATTGTCGGAGTTGTGAACGGGCGGCTTCGGTGGCCGGCGAGGATTCTTCAACGGCGAGCCCATCTCGACCGAATCGGTCTTATCCGGCGTTTGCGCTTCAGGGGTTCGCGGTTTTCCAAGACTGCTTCGATAGGCCATCCGGGGCAAGCGGGCGTGATGTCCAGACTGCATCTGCGGATTGACCAGCAACAGGGATTCGTTATTGTGGGGAAAGAACAGCACCGTTGTGGCTTCGTTGATCTCGACTGGCCCCGGGGATGAGGAGGGGATTGAGATAGCCGTGAAAGGTGCTGACGGCGGACGTAAGTGAGACATATCCTCCACGCCAATCAAGATAGAATGAGTTTTCGGGGCGACATCCGGGACCACGCCGGGACCACGAGCGTCCTTCACAGGCGCCGGGGCCACCGGCGGTTCGACGAGTTTGTTCTGCGCTTCGAGATCCATCGCCAGGGTATGACTCCGCAGGCTCTCCGAAGTGAGCGACGTGGACCGGGAGTTGTTCTGGCTCGTGGGCGCTGACAAGGACGAGCTGCGGGGAGGAATGACCGGCCGGGTGAGACTGCGGCCTCGGGAGTCTACACTTGGGCGGCGAGTCGTGCCGCTTGAATCAGACATGGTGCGCTTTCTCGTGCGAGGAGCATCGATTGATCCCGGTCGACTGCTCGTAGGTGGTGCACGCCGGCTTGATCGCCGCGAAGAGCTGGTCTTTGAAGGGTTTCTGCTTGTAGACGTCGAAGACTTGAGCGAAGAGCGTCGGTCGGGAATGACAACCACCGGAACGACCTCGTAATGCTGTTGAGGAACCCCCAAGGTTAAGCTTCCCGAGGCCGAAATATCCGATGCGATACTTCTGCGGTCGTTCTCCGTGATACGCGCGATTTTGTGAACCAAACGACGATGGGAATCCGGGTTTGAAACCAGCGAGGAACGCTCCGAACGCGTGACGGGGGAACTGGCGGACCGCAACGAAACCCTCTTCTCGCTGTGGCGGAGGGTTCGCTTAGTTGGCCGAGGCGAGTCGATGATCATGGCTTCGATGGTCGACGACGTTGACACGCCCGAGTGTCTGCGAGTATCGTCAGAGTCGACGGGGTCCGCCGGGCGTTCCCCAGACGGCCAGCCGATCTGTTCACGGAATTGATCCATCGACGGGCTCGCGTCCGGACCGGGAGAGTCGTGGACTCGCTCCCTCAGCCTGCTCACGCGCGTTCGCGGAACCTCCAAACTGTCATGGATATTCGCACCCGCCTCGTTCACATGGCGGGGATTCGTGGGCTCTGACGGGTCAAGCGCGATCGGGATACGGTCTCCCGAACGTTTCTTTCGTCGAGAGGATGGGGCAGACATTTCAAAGTCTTCCGATTTCTGATCTTTCCCTCCGGTGCTTGCCTCAGTTGGTTGCTCCAAGGGCCCGTTCTTCGACGGCGTTCTCTGCCTTGCGGAGCGCCGGAGGGAATGAGAGGAGCGACGAGGCGTCTCGGTTTCGCCGTCGGAAATTGTCTCGTAGGCGGTTTGGAACGACTCCGCTCGGGACGAAGAAGGCGTCTGACCCACCGGATTGATGCCCGGACGGTGGGGAGTGAGTCTCGGGGGTGTCGTTTCGGGAGTTGGGGGATGCGAGGGCTTGGAAGGTGTCATAATGTCATTCACGGATTGAGAAGAAGAAGCGCCCCGAGGCAGTTCGGAATCGCTTGCGGTAGGCGTCTCGTCTTGACTCACGCCGGGGGGAGTTAGAGGGAGGGCGGGAGCCGTAGCCAGTGCAGCGCCTTTTGAAGGGAGGACATTTTGGTCGGTGGATATGTGGATGCCTTGGTCATTCTTCGGCGCCAGATCGGATTTTCGAGGCAGTGACTTGTGGGACTTAAATAACGGGCGATCCAAGTGTTCTGGCGAGGCTGGAGACGTGCCAGCGAGGCCAATGCCGGGCATGGTAAGGCAGCCCAACGACCCAAATGAGGTCAAAGTTCGCGGGGCGAATCGACAGCGGAGACGTAAAAGGAGGCTACTGGTGCATTAAAACCACCAAGGACAATGGGAAAGGGGACTAAGCGGAGATTAAAGCATGACACAGAAGATGTTTCAAATAATAATGGGCCAAGTTGAGGATTGACGTCGCATAACGAAAGCCAGACGAACTGTAGATTGAACTGGACCCTCCATCCACGGAGACCAACACGAAGACAGCTGTCGGATATTCCAATATTTAGACTCGTGGGGGAGAAGTGGAAAAATGGATAATAATTAAAATTTCTGGAATATATTTGTGACCCCTGGGAAATTTGTTTGCTTCTTTTCCGAAAGTCCTTCCCCCAAGCAGGGGATTCAAGAAGCGTAAGGGTGTAACGTTCGCGAGGCGCGTCTTAAGACACCAGGCGAGGCAGAAGGAATGACAATTCAGTGGGCTAAAAGACCCGAAAATAGAGTAGCGGACTAGCAAATTAGCTTAAGGTCCCCGTTGGACCAGGAAAAAGGCCCGACAGTCGACAGAGGGTGCGACGAGGCAAGGAAGGGGGCGAGACGAGAGGGCGATTCCACGTTGCAAGTCGTGGATACCTAGGGATTCATTTCCCCGGGACCAACCAGGGCAAACCGGGCGAATTGAAGAGGCGACCGGGCAGGGAATGTCTTTTCTTTTTTTAATAATTATATATATTTATTTTTCTCATTCATTTCAAATTCTTGGTAATCTCATGAATCGCAAGGGAATGATTGAGGGAGATGAAGATAAGACAAGTGCGGGGGGGAAGGGAGAAGGACAGAAGGAGCAAAGAAAAAAGCGATTTAGACGCCGGCGAGGGGGAAATCGATCGGAGTCCAGTGACTTTTTTTTTTTTTTTTTGCCCACGACAACCCCTGCAGCAGCCCCCAATCCTCTACGATGTACACCGGAGTAGTGTGTACGGAGTAAAGTCCAGAGTCTTTCCAGACCCAGACGGTAGAGATCCCGACGGATGGATAAAAAGTGGAAACGAGAATTGATGTCTACATTCTAGGGAGTAACTCAGTAAGAGTAGTCTACTGACTACTCCGTACTTCCGTCCAGAAGTATGGGAAAAGGCAATGCACGCCATGGAACGCGACGAACGCAACCCGTCGGGAGGGAAATGAAGATCTCTGGGAGAGGACCGGATCGTCGACGTACATACGGAGTACAGCCCAATCAATCATTCAATCTCGCTTGGTTGGGCTTTGAGTGGTTGACCAGGGGCAATGACGATGAATGACGCCGTCACTCCACCGGGTTTGGGAAAAGGGGATTGTCTGGCTCGGCGACAATCGGGATTTTGGGTTTGGGTTGGTTCATCCGGATCTTGGGAAGGACGGAAGAGCTGAAGAAAGATGAATCTAGATCTATGAGATAAATCCGCAGCGAATGAATTAGAGAACTTGAAGATGAATTGGTCGGAGGATGGGTAAGGAAGTACTCGATCTTCTGCTGTAGACGCGAACAGCAGAAGAGAGAGTGATGAGTCAGCCAATGACATAACCGGGTCGGCTCCGAAGTGGTCGATCCGCCGACGTCATGAATGCGATTTGGGGGGAGTTTTAATTTGGTCGAGGGAAAATGAACGGAGAGGCAGAGACCAGAGGGAAGAATGATATAAGTGTCCGTCGTCGGGGGAAGGTGATTGGGAAATCCGGTTTTCCCAGGATTGGCCATGACCCAGCACCATCATCATCATTACTCCGTATTCTGAACGGAGTACTCTTCAGTAGTAGTAGTACGTAGAGAGTGAGACTGAGAGGGAAGTGAAAAATAGGGAAAAAAAAAAGCATGTCCGCCTCCCACTTCCGTCACTTCCCCCACCATCTGCTTCTGCCCTTCGCCTTTAATTAAATTTAGTTTCGCCCTCGTCCGTCCCCCCGGCTGCTGGCTGAATTGCCGTTGGTTTTCTTTTCTCTTCCTCTCCTCTTCTCCTTTTTCTCCCAATCTGACAGTCGATCATTCCTCACTCTGACGACATCCGTGACTCTAGTGGGGTTCAGTGTCGAAAAATTAGAAAGCTGAAAAGACACAGTCCGAAAAGAAAAGTGACAAAGAAACATTTTTCTGGAGATTTCAAATTCCCCCGACTGTTGTTTCTTCCTTTTTGTTTCTCTCCCTGAACTGCTTTGTTTGCCCGACGCTACCTACGCCTGTGACCCCCCGCCTCCCCTCCCCGTCATCGTCATTGCCCTCTCTTTCTCTCTCTCTCTCTCTCTCTTCTCTGCTTCTCTCTTGTCTCACCCGACGAGGGATTACTCAGCATGAGTACCATCCAGAATCTTAAGAATTTCATACGTCATGGCAAACAGGCTCGCCTGGTGACGCCGCATGCCGAACCCACCACCAACGTTTCCCCCATCCATGCCGAGCAACAACGTCAGCCCCAGCGCTCCTACCCTCCCGCCGCCGGGAACCTCGATGCCATCGACAGCAAATTGGGTCACGCCCAGGCCCAGCCTCAGCCCGCCCAGAAGTCGCCCGAACAACCGCAATCCCGTCGTGCTCGCGACGCCGAAATCGAGCAGATCGTCGCCGAGGAAAAGAGTGTTCGCTCCAAGATGCCTCGTTATCCGGGCCTCGAACGATGGATCCTGATGGAGAAGATGGGCGACGGCGCGTTCAGCAACGTGTATCGCGCGAAGGATACCACCGGCGAATATGACGAGGTGGCCATCAAGGTCGTCCGGAAATTCGAAATGAACAGCAATCAGGTAGGTTCAAGCCACCCGTCCGGTCCTTCTGGTCCTTCTGCCCCACCGCCATCATCATCCCATGTATTCCCTCCTCTGTTTCCGGTTTGCTTCGTCGCTCGCTCTGCTTTCATGTTCCCTTGGTCCCTTTCGTGGCTCTGCTTCGCATCTTTCGAACTTTGTCGCCAATGTAACTTTTAGCACGACTTTCTACACCCCGGATTAAAAAAGAAGCCCAAAGCGACCGAGGTGCGCAAATCCTGAGGAGCATACCTCTTCAACTCTCTTCTTTGCGTTACCTGGTCCCTTTGCACCCTTCGCATACTCGTCGCCCACGCCATGAGCCATATCGTCTTTTTATGCTCCGTTTTTGCTTTCCAAAGCTCGTACAAGGTACTCTTGGCTAACTTGTTCGCAGCGGGCCAACATCCTCAAAGAAGTACAGATTATGCGACAGATCGACCATCCAAACATCGTCAAGCTCGTGAACTTCTCCGAATCTCCCCAATATTATTACATCGTGCTGGAATTGTGCCCGGGAGGCGAATTGTTCCACCAGATTGTCCGATTAACGTACTTCAGCGAGGAACTTAGTCGACATGTCATTGTTCAGGTTGCCGAAGCGATTGAATATCTTCACGAGACGTCCGGAGTGGTGCATCGGTACGTCGTCCCTGTTTCCTCCTCTGTGCCATGGGAGATTAGTGCGACTGACTGTCATCTTCCTGCAGGGACATCAAACCCGAGAATCTTCTCTTCTACCCGATCCCCTTCGTTCCTACCAAGCACCCCAAACCTCGTCAGCCCGGCGACGAAGACAAGGTGGACGAGGGCGAGTTCATCCACGGTCAGGGCGCTGGCGGGATTGGAAAGATCAAGATCGCCGATTTTGGTCTCTCCAAGGTCATCTGGGATAGCCAAACGATGACCCCTTGCGGTACCGTCGGTTACACCGCTCCCGAAATCGTCAAGGACGAGAGATACTCTAAGAGTGTCGACATGTGGGCCCTCGGTTGCGTGCTCTACACCCTTCTCTGCGGTTTCCCTCCTTTCTACGACGAGAGCATTCAGGTCTTGACCGAAAAGGTGGCCCGGGGTCAGTACACCTTCCTGTCGCCTTGGTGGGATGACATCTCCAAGTCGGCGCAGGATCTGGTCTCGCACCTCTTGACGGTGGATCCCGGCAAGCGGTTTACCATCAAAGAGTTCCTTGCGCACCCGTGGATCCGTGGAAGCAACGAGGAAACGAGCGCTGCCGAGGATGCGCCCCCACTAGCGACTCCCCTCAGCACCCGCCAGCCCCAACAAGGACCTTTGGACGCCGTCGGGGCGGATCAGGCCCCTTATGCGCCCGCAAGCGCGCGCCTTGGAGACCAGCCCTCTGCCGGGTTGGAGCGTCCCATGGATTTCCGATCTCCAGGTGCGATCAACCTCCGCGAGGTTTTCGACGTTGGTTATGCCGTCCACCGCCAGGAAGAGGAAGCGAAGCGACGCAAGAACTTCAAGCACGTCTACCGTGGAGCCAACTCGACGGCCGGATTCCAATCCGCGCTGAACCCGCTCAATGAAGGCTATGGCGACGACGACGGCGACGACGACGACGCCGACATCGCTTATCAAAGTATTCCGGAGGACGAGTATCCTCCTTCGAAGGTCCACAAGAGCACCAATCAGGCAAAGGATGTGGCTATGATGGAAGCCAAGTTGCGATCGACTAATCTTGGTGCGGCTCCTCCCAGTCACGCCGCACAAGCTCGGCAAGCGCAAAAGCCTCGACAACAACAGCAACAGGGTTATGGACAACATAGTCCCGCGGTTGCCGCCGCCGCAAAGCAGAAAGCTGCTCGGTTAGCGCGGCAACCATTCGAGCTTAACTTGGGCAATGCTTCGTTGCTAGAAAAGAGAACTAGACGGCATCAACCGGTTAGCTGAGTTATCGTGTTCATCATTCTGTCGCATTCCTACGTCTCTTATACCTCGTTTTCTTTTTTTTTTTCTTACCTCTACTTCTTTTTTTTTTTTTTTTTTTTTTTTTTTTTTTTTGTCATTTGCACGCATCAACGATGGGATTATGTTTATGAAATGTGAGCGATGGGCCATGAACTATTTTGGGATTACTGGGCGGTAGTCTTCACCGGGTCGCTTTCCTTTTTTTCTCTTTTCTTATCTCGGGTGTTGTTTGTTCCTGATCTCTTGTGACTTGTCTCTCCACTAGGTTTTTCTTCTTTTATCATTCTGGGTTCAGGGCTTGGGCGAAGCATGTGTCATGCAATTGTTTTTCTATATTCTTCTTTTCATGTTCATCCCATCCTCTTTTCTCTTTGTATTCTCTGTTCTATAGCATGCATAGGAGGAATCACACACGGACCATATATATAAAGGTTTCAGATGCTTTCATCTTTTTGTCTCCATATTCCTCAGTTCGTTCTGTCTGAAGACCCAGCAGATATATTGGATATATATACATCTTTGTGCTTGTGCTTGTGCTTGTGCTTACGGTTTGACCGCACTTGCATCATCTGGTCTGTTTCTTTGATCTGGAAAGTAGTGTATATAGACACAATATATTCGGTCGATCGATCCATGAGACTGGGGTTTTCTTTCTTAAGTCACTTCTTTGATCTTGTTACTTCACCTTCACCTTCACCTTGATGTGTATGTATGTATCGTACCCTGTTTATACTTCAAATAGACACGCACGAACATGTACATCTTGAAATTAAGGAAAATCTACTTAGACTTTGTATGCTATATTGAAGGCGAATCAAATCCCGTTCTTTCGACTAACACATATTAAAGACAAGGAATAGAAGAATAGGTCTTGTTAGGTTAAGATGTTTCTGTTCCCGTTGGGATTCCCATGTTCATGTAGATTCGTGGATATGTATGTATCAATCAATCAATCAATCCATAGAGAAAAGAAGTCATAGAGAAAAAAAAAACAACATAATGTAGGTAGGTAGGTATGTATGTAAAGACAACCACTGAATCGTCTTTTCTATCTGAATAATCTGATACAGTAAATAGATGCGGGGGAATTTATGTAACAGACATAAACATGAGTTCAATGCAAGGTAGAAAACAAAATAAGAGGGAAAAATCACAAGAATGGTATCAGGCGAGTCATAAGACATTCATCGCTGGTCCAGCATAATCATAAACATGAATAGAAAGTTTATTTTTTAAAGAAAAAAGAAACAATGATGAAAATATCCAAGAGAAAAGAACTCATCCATCTTCCCCCCCCCCGTTCGTAATGATTTTACAAAGTCTGCTTACCGCGCGTCTCAATAGGGAGCAAACACATAGCCACAAAGGCAGCCAGCATCAAAGCCCCAGACGCGTAGATAGGCGCATTGACGTTCCCGCTACCGCTGTAGATGGCCACCAGAGGGGCGCACAATCCAGCGATCCGATTGATGCAGCTGGCAATACCGGTACCCGTACCACGGTTCGGGGCGGGGAAAACCTCCGGCGTGTAGGCGTACAGCACGCCGTACATGATGTTTTGGAAGAAGGCCTCCAGGGATGAGCAGACGAGCTGGACGTCGGGGTTGGTGGATGCCGTGAAGCAGAAGAGGAGAACACCGGTGATCATGGTGGAAATGACCATGGTGCCCTTCCGGCCGACATACTTGATATCGACGGTGTAGCAGGCGAGGATAGAGCCGGGGACACCGACAATGGAAGTGATGGCGTAGTTTCGGTAGACAGTGTAGGTCGATTGCTCGGTGGAGCCACCGGCGCTCTTGATGTACTGGGGAAGGAAGGCGTTGAAGAGAGGGTATCCCATACCGATAGTGGCCCAGCAGAACCACAGAAGAATGGCTACAGGTCATGTAAATTAGCGAAGATGGTGGAAAAGAGCAACCGCGGGGAAACCATACTGGTTATTCCAAGCTTCTTGGTGGCAAAAAGAGGAGCAATGCGCTGCATCGAGAACTTAGACAGGTATCTCTCGGCAATTTGCTTGTTCGAAAGTGTCTGCGGCGCACTTTCCTCGGGGTATCCACCGATCTCGTTGAGGATGTCCACGGTGAGCCAAGTCTTGGACTTGTTCTTGTAGGCAATACCATGAACGGCTGCGACGGCTTCCTCCTGACGGCCACGAGACAGCAAGAACTTAGGAGACTCGTACAAGTGGAAGAAGAAGAACCGGCAGATGAACATGACGAAGGTAATAGCACCCAGGGTCAAGACGAGGTATCTCCACCCCATGTTGTCTTCCTTGCGACAACACTGTTCGCCTGCACCGACCTGGTTGCAGGCGGGGAGGCCGGATTCGCAAGTGAAGTTAGGGACATAAGCCCATGCGAGCAAACTGGCGATGAGGTTACCCACCGGCCACCAGACGCTCAGCATGGTCAAGAGGTTTCCAGATGCAAATGGCAAGAATTCCAGGAAAAGAGCACCGTCAACGGGCAGGTTTCCACCGACACCCAGTCCCAAGCAAGCGAACAAAGCGCAGGTTCTATCCAATCGATATTAGTATCCTGCTTATAGCCAGTACCGGACTAGGGGGGTCTCGAGGCCCTTGAATACATACCCAATCCAGTTCGGACCACCACCGGCGGCCAGACCGAACACACCAGTGATGAGAAGAGTTAGGTTGAAGGCGGGACGACGTCCGATCACATCGGATGCGATACCCCAGAATGAAGCACCCAGACAAAGACCCAGGAACAGCGCACAGGTGGTAAACCGAACCCGGTCATCCGAAACGCCGAACTCCATGGACAATTGCGTCAGGGTTAAAGCAACACCCTAGATTTGTCAGTACGGCATATCCTTCCAATCTACATCGACTCCAGGAATGCCTTACCTGCAACCAAAGGCTAAAGAATTCATGTTAGTGCAGTGTTCTCAGCTTCCACCAGGAGGGTTCCACGTACTTGTCAGCAGTCCAGCCAAATCCACAGAGAGCGAACAACTCCCATTGATAACGGCCCATGCCAATATCCTGAACAGCTCTGTTGATTACTTTCGCTTTGCCTGTATGAAAACGATTAGATCCGCGACTTGCGACAGTCTGCCAATGGCAGACTGTGGGAAAGGGGGTTTGGAAGTATAAAGCGAGCAAGCCCCGTGATAAACAGACAGGGCAGAGCTATTCCATGGGCAACTAGAACATACGGTCATAGGCGCTATCGTGACCCGAAGCGGCGATGTCGGACTCGACTTCAGCACGCAACGCTTCAAGGGTCAGATGTGTATACTCAGGGACGGGGCCAATGCCCTTCTCGGAGGCAGCGTGGTCGAAACTCCTGTCATCAGCTTTCTCATCTGGGCCAAGTTTCTTTTCTACCGGAGACGGGCTCGGGCTCTGGCTGGAACGCGAAGGGGCATTGGCGAGGGGGATCACAACGCTGGGAAAGTTGTGATGGTCATGCCTCTGAAAAGGGTTGGACAACTTCATGGTGCCGGTTCGTTTTGCTGCTAGGGGAGGTGATCTGGCGCGTGCTGGGGAATTCTTCGAGGGCCGATACAGCTGCAGGTGGGATATCAGGGAAAAGCACCGGGGTCAATGGCGGGCCGGGGATAAGGCTAATTGCTACTTTCTTCGGTATAAGTCGCAACGGCTATGTCGGAATCGAAAATCTCGAGTCCTGGGGCGCTCAAAGGGTCATAAGTCGCAAACGGTGCTAGGGATTCCGAAATGCAGGCGCAATGGCTGTTAATTCCAGGGGAGGTGGTAAACGGTTGGTTGATTGGCGCTAGGGACGATGGAAAAGAGGGCAATGCAGTCGCTCTGGTCGAATGGTATGTCGTTCAAAGATGTTGGGCGAAGCAGGTTTGCTGATGCTGCTACTGAGCTGTGTGCCGTACGACTGATTGTAACGATAATCTGAGATTCTGCTGGACGAATTTGTGCAAATAGACAACGAAAAGTTGATATATAGATCAGAAAAGGGAGCCCAAGCTTTGGGAAGCTCGGTTGACCTGAGATGACAGAGATCCAAAGAAAAAAGATAGGATCAGGAAACTCAGAAGCCCTGATTTGAAGTGTTTGGGGGAAGAATATTTGTTTGTCCTGCACCGGGACCGGTAGACAGAGAAACAGAGCTTAGATGGTCTCGAATTCCTGATTGTAGGAAGAGGGGATGAATGGATGGTATGGTGGAAGAGGAAGAGGGAGGAGTGAAAAGAGGAGGGAACAGAGAGGGAGGGAGACGAGGAAAGAAAAGAAGAAGAAAAGGGTGGAAGAGGAAAAGATGGCAGTGAGGAAACCAAGGTTGGAGGGCGAGAAACCATCTATATACGGAGCACGGGCTTCCTTCTGGAAATCGGGCTGCCGGTGGGCGAAAAAAGGAAAAAGAAAAAAGCAAAAAAGGCCAGACTAGTAATACGAGTAGCTAGCTCGACGATATTAGATCATAATGCTGTATTATGATTTGTTAATTAATCTTATGAAAACCTTTTATCTGGATGGCAATTCCCGGTTTACAATTCATGCATTTGCAAGAGGCCCTATTTTTTTTTTCTTTTTTTTCTTTTTTTCTTCTCGCATGCATATTGGGGGGCGGCACTAAATTAATGTCCCATCGCTCTTTCCCCAACGAGGCTACGCCCAAGTCACGGGAGTCTGCGCCTGTATCGGTACGATGTGGTATTGTAAGATAACTTAGTGCTCTTTAGTGTTGGCCTCGCCAGTGGCGATCCGCTGGAAACTGAAAAGCGAAAAGCGAAACGTGAAAATGGAAGAATAATGACCCTTCTGGATCTGGACCAATAATTCACCCCAACTCGAGAGACACAACCTTTTCAATGCGGATGAGAGATCGAGGCCTGATACGGATATCGATAAGTGATAGGTACCGCGGGGGATCACAAAGCAAGAACCTGCGGGGTGTAGGACCCCCGATATGACCTACCGAGTCCGTCCTCAGTCCCTGAAAATTTCTGGAATAATGTCTTACAGTTCTACACCGTACCTACAGATTACAGTCTCGGTCTTTCTACCACTGCTGAGTGTTACCCCCGGGGTCCATCGCGGACGAGACTACCTCCCAAAACGGACGCCATCCCTGCCGGCCGAAAGCGCGAGAACGGCCGGAGTTGATTGGTAGGGGGATGCACTCAACGGCGAGCCCGAGAGAGTTGTACTCTTCAGGTAAAGAAGGGATGGGCATCTATCAATTGGAACCCACGAGGGAAATACCCCGGGTCCGAACATGAACTAGATCTATCCCTCACTGATCAGGTCGACAGGCATACTTCCGTGTACGGTACTTAGGGTTTTCTATGTTATCATCTGAAGTTATCGCTACGTCAACTCTGCCCATTCCGATTGAACGTCCGATCCCATTGGGCCAACAGGTGGCCAAAGAAGAGTACCTAGAAGAAAAGCCCACCGCCATCCCATGCTCTGAGAGGCCAGGGACTCCTGGCGGTCTACTATAATCCTACAAGGCAGGGTACCTCGTCTTCGATCGCCCGGAAAGGATAAAGACAAGCCCGACGGCGCCACCAGACATCGTCTTATGGTTGTCCAATGTCCACCGCAATTTATCGTACCTTTCTGCACGTATGTCTAGCTCCTGCGGTTTTAGTCGGTGGCTTGAGATTAGGTGCAGCCATGGCGGCCAGGCGAGACCGGGTAAAGAAATAAAATGAACGGCCGAGAAATTTACTCTTTCTGGAAGTCAAAGAGGACGTCCACGTGCCAAGTCGGTCTTCACCCCCTCGACGTCATCCTCAGCGCAATACTGGCGCTAACCCAGGTTAGGACGACACGGTCCTGTTAACTGTATTCGCCCATCGGTACCAGAACTCATCCTGTGATTTCAGCCCTTCATTGGCTCCATGGGGAGAAAATTGGTGACTGCCTAGAGATGGACTCTGTACGGTTTACTCCGCAAAGCAAGCTTGCCTAACTGGGTCTAGTTCTTTTGCCTCAGGATCCGACATGAATGAGGCCATCCGCGTTACCTAATGCCTAGTACCAAGATAGTGCTTATTATCATTGCTAAACCGTCATTATGTACTGGATAACTATTTCCGCCCTGCGGAATACCTGCGGGAAGAGAGAAAAAAAAAAAAAAAAAAGCTCAACTTGCGCCTTGTTGCCTTTGCTTTTTTGATAGTCGGCGGCCTGTACCCACGCTAGTCCTGTCTGGGAATAGATCGCCGTAACCGGCTGGAGGAAACCCTTCCGCATCCGGAGGGCAGCGGGATGGTAATCCTCCATTCCTCCTACATGACATTTCCCGTGGAACCACGGACCCCCTCGTGATTAGCCCGAGGGTTTGGGACTTGGGATATGTCGTGATCTCTCGTCCTATATGCATTACCTTAGGGAAGGTCATCATTACACAGTACAGACTCCCATCTGTTCAGAGGATGAAGGAAACCCTCTACCGGGACATCGAACCCTGTCCGATCCACCCCTAGTAAAAAGGCAACCGGTGGGCGGAACGCGATACGATACAAAATCAAGATCGACGGGAAGGCGCCGGGCTCTGATTTCACTAGAACTAATCAAGTCTAGCCGGGCCAAGAAATATCAGGTCACTAGGCTTGAGGCGTTTTTTTCATTTTTCATTTTTTTTTTCTCTCTTGAGCAAAGCTTTCATTTGACTTCCCTCATAGGTATCCCGCCCATCCCCCCAAATCCCATATCCATTCTGCCATAAAGTTTCTGTACACCGAGTTTGACAAGTCACCCTTACTTACATCGTACATTGCACATCGCATGCCCTTCATGCCGCCTCTGCTTCATTCAATGACATGGCCAATGAAGCACGTGGCATTGGTTGATCGATCGTTTTTGTGGGGTGGAAGGATCCAGTTACTTATCACTATCAGTTTACGACTCTACTTTGTACACCGTAGGGTTTAAGTTAACTTATAGGGCATCCAACTCAACCTTTCTGTCTCTCTACTCCGTCAGTGTGTAGTCTTTCTAGAGAGTAAGCCACCAGAGAGGATCTGATCTAACTAACTCGACTTGAGCATTTCCCTACGCGGCTGAAGCATCCGCCGCGCTTTGCTTGCGCGTTACTCGATATGGTATGATCGACCAGCGAGCCACGCAGTCCGAGTGATTGGTTGCGAGTCAAGAAACCTGATAATCAGCTAACTAACCAGTCTTCATTACCTTGCGGAGTACCTGTGTAGTTAGTTATGAGTATTAGATAAGTGAACCATGACCTTATTCAATTGGTAAAAGGTGTTGGTAAGTAAGGGAAGTACCGTAGTAGACTACATAATGGATACTACGTAAGATGGGAGTCATCCATGGCAAACCGGCCTGTCTGTCTGTCGTACGGTGTCCCGTAGGTTAATTGGTTACCAATACTTATCAAGTTAGTTAGTAACTATTACACCAGAGTACTGAGTAAGTGTTGCTAAAACGGCTATACCCCGGTTGTCCTCGGCCTGGTCTGGAGTTTTTTTCTCCATGATACCCACTTAGTTGTCATAGTATTATTGCATTTTTGTGCTTTCCGACAGAATGAGATGCTCGACTGCCGAGGGTCATGGGCTAGTCTGCGGTAAGCGGAATACAGCGCCGTAATTTTGACTGGCGTGCAGGTCGGTCGGGTGGGGGCTGGCGCTACCTAGTAAGATATGGATACCATACGTGTATATTTGCCTGAGGTGTCTAGTCTTTTGGCCTTATCTACTAGGCCGACATTGCTGTGGACTTTTAGTTGTGTAGACCTATCTATCTATCAGTCTATCTATCAGGATCGAGGATAAGGTACCCTTTTACGGTGTATACTTTCATGACGCCTAGTCATATACCTACCTAGGCAACAAACATCCCTGTCCTGATTATTTAAATTACAATTGATTGGCAGATAAGGCTGATGAGCTTCCAATCCTAGCTCAGCCACCCGTCCCGGGTGCTACAAGACAAGAAGATGTGGCGGCCCTCTAAATCCCTTAGACTGGGGTTTGAGTTTTTTACCAAGAGTAGTTAAAATATGATCTCAGATTTCTCGACCCGAAAGGGGTTATGGATTCCTGTCGTCGGTGGAGGAGATTGGTTCCGATCTTTGGAGGAGGGTGGTCGTATATTTCGTTATGTTAAAGGATAGGTAATGTGTATAGCATGTTTCGTCCTTTTTTCCTTCTTTGCCCTTGTGACTTTTTCCTTTTTTTTCTCTTTCCTCCTTCCGTGGTCTCGGGCCTCGGCACCGCTTGCCTCGTGTACATACGTATATACTTGTACCCCGTACAGATCATGCACTCAGGCGGGTTGCCTTTACCCCTTGCATTTACAACGATTCAGTCCGACCTAGAAGCCATTCAAGATGACGGTAAGTCACTCTCGGTTGGTACT
The DNA here is from genome assembly GCA_004849945.1 of Aspergillus ochraceus. Taxonomy (NCBI): domain Eukaryota; kingdom Fungi; phylum Ascomycota; class Eurotiomycetes; order Eurotiales; family Aspergillaceae; genus Aspergillus; species Aspergillus ochraceus. Next base: position 2,728,169 of record SSOS01000001.1, on the reverse strand, counting down.
GGGGCTGCATGTGTCCGCTCTGGTACGTCTCCGCCCACATGAGGCCGCGCTCGTAGTGCTGGATGCCCATGACACCCTGGCCGAGGTCCCAGGTGGAGATGCCGTTCTCCTCCAGGACGTCCCGGTACTGGAGATCCGGCAGGGTGATGTCGATCGGGGTGCTGGGGGCCTCCTGGAAGCCCAATTCTCCGTTCCAGGTCATGTTCTGGATGGCCAGCAGGGTGCCGTTGGTTAGGATGATCATGTCATAGTCGCCGTTGCTGATGAGCACCCGGTTCGTCGCCTCGATGACCTGCGGGAGAACGTGTTCGATCGGGTTGGCGGAGATGTCGCCCTCGCCTTCGGGGCCCGCGTCGCCGCCAACGAAGACGTTTTCGGTCGAACAGGCCGACCAGGTGATGTTCGGGGCGTGGAGGGCTTTCTTGACATCATCGCGGTCGAAGTAGACGGTCGCGCCGTCGGGCTTATAGTCTAGCGCGGTAGGCATGGCGAGGATGTCCCAGAGGAGAGGACACATCAAGTTGATTTCGTAGACGTCGAAGCAAGGGTTGGACTGCATGGCTTCGTTGTTGATCATATCGAAGACGTCGCAGTCGGCCTCGCTCGTGAGGTTGAATGATTTCGGGGGCTGGACTTCCGAGGGAGGGAAGACCAGGTATTGATCCAGGTAGTCCGCGTAGCCGCAGGACTTATGGAGACTCTCCAATTCCTCCATGAAGCTCGCGTTGAAGCCGAACAGGTTGGCGTTCTGTTGAACAAATGGCACTGCGGGCACTTCTTCTTGCACGTAGTCGTGCTGCCCAATACAGGGGTCATACACCAATGCTCCTGCAAGAGTCAGATGAGTACGAGGACCTCCGTTTTCGATTTGTATCGTGAGGACTTACCATTCAGGTCGTAGTACTCTTCGTCCTCTTCGTCCAGCATTGCCGCGGAGATGTATGGGACGTAACGCCCGGCATAACTCTCACCCGTAACAAAGATCTTGAAGTTCTTGATTCCGAAAAGCTTTTGGAAATTCTTGAAGAAGTCAATGAAATCCTTGGCTGTTTCCTCCTGCGAGACTGCCGTTGGAGTTCCCAAGGCGAAGCCGGTTCCAACAGGCTGGTCAACCCTATAACACACCCCGATTAATACTAATGGTAACCCAGGATCAATCAATTGATAAAGACATACCAGAGCACGTTGGTCAAGTTCACCCAGGAATAAGGATTCTCAACCGGCGCAAAAGTTCCCGGCTGCCACAGGAACCGACCGTTTTCCTGGAAAAAGCCCTCGAGGGAGCTACAGCCCGGGCCTCCGTTGACCCAGATAGTGATTTCATCAACCGGCTCCCCAAGCTTAGGCTGGAATATAAAAAAGAGGGATTTCGAGCTGTTGCCCTTCTCGATCGGCACTGATCCAGAATACATCTCACCTATATCAAACGGAACGTCGGGCAGGCTCTCCACGCGGTAGGCTAAAAGGGGGCAAAATGAATTAGCATCGCGACCCCCGCACCTTCATTGGCTATCCGTACGCTTTGTTTTGTGATCCAGGAATCTGAAACCCTCAGTGGAATGGTTTGTTGGCTTTTGAACAGGCGGCGGACTACGCTTAGCCAGCGAGTCGCGCGCCTTTCTTCCAAAAGGGCCATGCTTCGCAGCGGAGACATTTTCTGCACCTAACGAAAGGGCTATGACGGCCGTTGACAGGAGAGAGCGAAAAAGCATCCTGGCAGAAAACAAGGAAAAGGAGGAAACAATCTTCTGTGCTCCTCTCGTGTCACTTTGCGCGGACAAGGGGAAGGTATTTATGTTGGGACCTTAGCTACCCTTGCTGTGCAACAGCGGCACCTCACCCGAATGAAGGCTAAGCCATGGGAACCCGGCAGCGGGGAATTTGGAAAAAGCAACAACAACAACACCAACAACAACAATAAATCTCCCGGTGGGACGTCCAAATTAACCGTTGGAACCTGGCAAGTTAGAGCTTCTACAGCAACGGCCCTAACGGAAGACCGGCTCCTTCTGTGCGCATGGAGCGAGGCCACGGCCAATGGTCATGGTCCTCATATCTGTGGAAAGAGGAGAACCAAGGCGGGACAAGAAGAGTAAGCCACCGGTTGACCTCGGCGTAAAGCTTGACTGGATCACAGCTTCTTGCCTGCGCGGGATCCATTCCGGAGAAGAGGCAGACTAACGACACTTTAGGAAGGACGCTAATCCTAGGGATCGTGTGATAACTGATAAGACACGGTTCCTGATAGCAATAACACGCCCGCCCTGCTGGATCCACGGGTGCGTCCGCGTCCCCCTTGCAGGGTTTCGATCGGGTGCATTGTACCTGAGGTAAGGCACCTATCGAAGAAATGCGATCGCCATCTTCGTTAGGTTTGAGCCAGATGAAGAGGGAGGGAGGCAGAGAGAATACGGAGCGAGGCAAAGTGGAAGATAAGCGGAGGCCACACGGAGACCGCCGTCCCTCCACTTCCTCCAGTTTAGCGGTCCGAGTACCTAGTCAACCCTCTTTACCCGTTTAGTTTAGGCCTGGGAACGCTAAGCTTCGACTGAGGAGAAAAGGTGGAGATACCTCAAACCCGAAATTGCCGGTGAGCTGGCCCTCTCCGTTCATTCTGCATTACTGGCAGTCGATTTATTTGATGAAAAGGGGAAGTTTAGACGGGTTGGCAGTGGTAGTCGTGAAGAACATGAGAATGTCGAAGAGATTGGAGATGATGAAGAGAGGAAACTGGGATGAGAATTGCCTGATCGTCTGTTATCGGACGATGTAACCTCAGGCAGATAAGAGCGGGGACCCTTCGAGTAATCAGGATTTCTGATAGATTTGTTTATGATATCTAGTCTCTATGGATCCAACTTCTCGCCGCTGTCATCACTATCGCCCTCACAGTTCTCGTCGCTGTCCTCTGTGCTCGTTGCAATCTTAGCCTGACCGTCCGTTGCAAGGCTTTGCTTGCGCTTATCCTCATCCATTGCCCGCGCCCTGTTTATGAGCGCCTGGATTTCAGCCTCCACAGCAGACCGTGTCGGAGTTTCGCCTTGATATTTTAACGTTTCACTGATCGCCAAGGCGAGATCCTGGTGCATGTCTTCATTGACAGCGCGCATGAATTGACGCAAGACAGGCCAGTACATATGCCGAGCGGCGATAAATAAAGGCGTTCTTCCCTGGTTGTCTCGCGCATTGACCCGGGCTCCTCGGACCATCAACAACTGAATGATCAGCCCGTGGTCTGTCTTCTCCTCCGTGTCTCCCGGACCTTGTGCTGCCTTGTGCAGCGCTGTTTGTCCGTCCACATCCACTGCGTTAGCATCCACGCCCAAATCGAGAAGACGGTCCACGATTTCATACCACCCTCCAGATGCGGCATGATGAAGGCTCATTCGGTTACGTTTATCTGTTGCTGTATAGCTAGCTCCGCTTTGAACCAGTAAATTGAAAATCTGGAGTTGTCCACATGAAGCGGCTTTCTGCAGGGCTTTGGCTTTCGCCGCCGCGTTGAGACCAGGCTCGGCTTGAACCAACGCTGTAATCACTTGCAGATGCCCGTTCTGAACGACTACTTGCAGGCAAGAATATGTATCATTCATGATCATCCTTGCCTTACCATGGCGGAGGAGGTACTGGACTACGTCCACATGGCCCGCTAGTGCCGCATAGGCTAGCGGTGTTGTTGCCGTGGACATATGAGAATGATCCCTTATCAGGATATTGACGTCAACATTGTTCTCGACCAAGAGCTGGACTAGGGGTAGGTGCCCGGCTTCTGCTGCGATGTGTAAGGGCGATTTTCCATCCTGATCCGAACATCGTAGACTGGCACCATACGCGAGCAGCAGTTGAGCTACCTCCAACCTTCCTAATTTGCATGCAGTAAAAAGCGGTGTCTGGTGTCGTGGGTAGGTCCGAGCATCTACTTTAGCTTGGGCTTCCAGAAGACTGCGAGCTGCCTCTGTTTCTCCATATTCAGCCGCACAATGCAAAGGAGTGCGATGGGTTTCATCTCGAGAGTCAACATAAACGCCGCGTGAGATCAAGCGCGGGATCATTTTGGCCATCCCTTGTTGCGCTGCATAGTGGAGCAAGGTTTTCCCCAAATCTGTGTACTCATACACAGTCAACCCGTGGTCCAACAGGAGCTCCATGGTCTTTCTTTTCCCATGTACAACAGCATAGTACAATGGTGTCCTTGACTCTGCGGGTAAAAAAGTACGAACAGCTCTAATAGGGTATGCGTTGTTCTCCAGAAGAAAGCCCACTATGTCTTCGTGTCCACCACTGGCAGCCAGATCTAAGGGAGTCTGACCTTGCGGAGAATCATGGGCCTTTTTCTTGATCCGGGCTCCACAACCTGTCAGTAGCTTCGCTAAACTCAGGGAACCCAGGTTCACTGCAAGATGCAACGGTGTCCAGCCTCTTTCATCCGTCGCATGTATGAGCTCTTTGTTTACGTCAAGGAAAGATTCACAACTCCATTGGAAGCGGGAGAGTACTGCGATGTGCAAAGGGGTCCTCCCCTCGATATCTGCCGCCAATGAGTTGGCGAACTGCAAGAGATAATGAATGGTTTCTCGGTCGCCGAACCATGCAGCTAGATGAAGTGGCGTCTGCTTCCAAGAATCTGTAGCATTCACATTGGCTCCTGCCTCTATGAGCATTCTAACGGAGTCAAATTTTGCGTTCAGAACGGCACAATGAAGTGCGGTCTTTCCGTCTGTTCGCTTATCGTCAAGGGATGCGCCTGCTTCTAGTAGACTTGAAAGAAGCGTTATGTTATCCATTCCAACAGCCACATGCAGAGGTGTTTGTCCTGAAAGATCTCTCATGTTCACTGCTGTGAGAAAGTCGGACGGTGATAAACTGCTGGGATCACCAGTTGCGGCCTCGTAATGGAGAAGCGTCCAATGAAATACGTCGACATCCAGACTGCCGTTCTCGACATCAAGACTGGTCGAAATGCCATCTATGTTCTGATGCGTCCATAGTTCGCTAGGGATTCCTAAGATCTCTTCAAGGTCGAATGCATCATTCCGCATTTGCATCTCGTTTAGCCAAACCAATGCAGAAAGAACATGCTTATCCGCGGCTTTTAGCTCCTGGAGAACCTGTTCTTCAATATTTTCCAGAAGCTGAATGCTCGGTTCGTCCAACCTTAGAGCCTTGCTCCATTCCACTGCAAACATGACTGATCTAAGATACTCAGTTAGTATAGCCGCAGTCTGTGTATGGAGGCTTATTCCGTCTTCTCCGGGGCGTGGAGGCGGGTATGTGATGCCAATGCGGAAAAGCCATAAATAAGTGTCCCTTAATTGTTCCCAATCCTTCATTTGCTCATATCTGAGTGCATGTTTGCGAGTCCAATTTACTATCTCGTCTGCCCGGGGAAGCTTCTCCGAATCACTCAAAGGCGGAATCAAGTAAATAGATGCTTCTTCAAAACTGCATAGGCCGGTCATGTGAACCTCCCGGGCGATTTGATTGAGGTAGTTGTTCTGTAAGATGAAATTCTGCCATGCTAATGCTGGGCCACTAGATCCTTTCGGAGGCTCTGAAGAATGAATCATCGTGTCCCCCTTGATGGGTCCCGTCAGTGACTTGGATACTTGCCACACGAAACATGCAAATAATTCTTGGGCATAAACCAAAGCCAACGAGTCGGTTGACTCGATAGCAAGGTATTCTTGTCTTTTTTTATTTTCCGTTGCGACAGGATTAACTGCGACTGTGTCGGAAACAATTTCCCCTGGTTTGTTAAAGGGGATTGAGGATAGTTCAAGTATAGAGGTGTCGATTGAGAGTCCACGATGACCTACTACACGGTGGCTAGGCACTCTCAAACCCTCACCTTGTTTAGGACGCCTAGTAGATATCGAAAGGGTCTTGTCTGTCTCGGTGGGTGGCATCCACCACCTCAGGTCACGACAAAGCTGAGGCGAACAAGGGCCCAGAAAGCGCAGGCTTTTTTTCACGACAGCTTCTTGACCGCGAAGCCAGGCGTCTTTCCTCCCTAGCTCGCTTGTTCGCTCTCGTTGCTCCAATCTTTGTATCGAAAACAACCAGAGAGACAAGACCGAGTCAATCTTGGCAGCGTCCGCTTGCCACCGGCCCTTTTGCCTGTCGTACTTCAATATGAGGCGGACTGGTCCTCTGGGTGTTTCCAAAGACCATGCAAATCTTTTTTTGCTTAGAATCCGAGACTCAAGGAGTGGGTTCAACAAGTTCATAATCACTTCGATAGCATTGGCAGCTGCCATAGCCTCTTTGTAGGCGATGCTTGGCCATTTTGAGGCGTGGCCAAGTTGACTTCTGAACTGCAATATCTTCTGCGCCGTGGAAGATTGAGATGGAGCTGTGCTCGAGAATGCCCTTCGCACGTCTTCTCTCATGTTCATTTCCCAGGGCTCGCGGGATACGCCAGTTAATGATGCCGCCCTGTTCTCTTTCTGCTGCTTGCGAATCTCGATGCTATCTCTCTTTTCGTCTCGCCAACCATGAAGGTAAATTGTGTCACGCAAAGCCAGCTGCGTCGCAAACCAATCCAATTCGAAATCTGAAGGAATCTTTTGCACCTGGGGTGGTTGAGATAAACCTCGGCGAACCCAGGCTCTCAAAATAGTCATCAGCACTGTGGCACCAAGCTGTACGATTGTTATCGACCAGTGCAACCCTCTCAAGCCCACGAATTGAATTACATAACCAGAAACACTTATGGCGGTAGCAATGATGGTCAAGAGCTCCAACCAATATTCCACTACACCTAGCCCAAATTTGCCTGATTTGCGCGGGTCAGCACGCTGAGAGGTCATGATCAAGTCTTTTGGTGTTTCGGTGGAAATCAAGAATGATTCAAAAGACTGGTCGCTTACTGTTTCAGCTTTTTGCAGCCAAAACACCCAAGCTAACATTCCGTCCTTCGGTCGATATCGTTCCTCTTCTGTGCTGCTCTCAACAACGTGTGCTGCGATTAGCATTCCCAGTACGAGAACGACTGATCCAGTTGCCATGCACGGAAAAGCATAATTCCCAACGGCGGAGCCTTCTTTGGCAAACCTGAGCGTGGGGTAATAAGTGGCAAAAGCTGCATAGAGAATTACAGCGGCCTGCAGCAAGGTTCCAATTGCCGCAACAGCCTGAATCTCACTTCGCTTGTTGAAATTGTGGATATTGAAAGACAAATTCGGAGCCTGGATTTTAGAATTATGGATGACAACGAGATCATTCGATTCCGGCTGGTTCTTGCTGTCAGTATTTGCTCCAGCCTCCTCGTCCTTATAAGGTCGAATGACTGGATAGCAAATGTGCGAGGCGAGTGACCACAGCCGTTGGATAGTGCTGGTCTCTGTTTTATGTCAATTTATATTGGATTATGTTTCAAATTAATTGGGTTGACCTACCGTGTCTTTTCATATAGCCTTTCCCCATCGCCTTATCTAACGAGCAGAACGTCGGCTTGAGACCCTTCATGCTTCTTCCTGGAGGCGTCAAACAGATGAACTCCTGGATTGGTGCGGTTCCCATGACTCTGACCACTTCCTGGCCATTCCATAATTCACAGACCTCATTGGAAGTCGAAGACATTAATTCCGCCTCTGCGACCGCCGTGTTTTCTCTCGCGCGTCCAATTAGAGCCCTGAGCCAGCTGGGACCACCTACTCGAATGGCGCCGACTATAATCGTGATGACTCCCAAAGGGGCCATTGCGAGTGCAATATTATCAGCCCACCCAGTTGACTGACTCATGAACTGCATGGTGACTCGTTCTCCGAAAAGAGTCAATAAGCTTTAGGCTTTAGAAGTTAGTTGGGCCCTAAACTTCTTTTTACTGCAGGAAACATACGGAGCGAGGTCCGAGACGAGGTTATTCGAGAAATCATCACCACTCTCTGCGAGGACCTTGGGTACGAATGTCAATAAGCAGCAACAACTGCAGATTTTGAGTCGTGCCATTGTGCTTGAGTTCTTCCGTCTCATCAGTGATAAGAAGGAAGCGACGCAATGGAGTGACTTCTGCAAGTATCCTCAATGAGCAAGGGACCCTAGTTTAAAACCCTTTCATCTCGCTTCAGCTCAGCCGCAGACTGATTGATCAACAAAGCTGAATGCTGCATAAGTAGGCGATTACTAGCGTTGCTTAGGTTCGTATCACTCATGTTGACATTACTGATATTTCTAATTAGCGCAATACGTATGGAGTAGTGATCAACACAAGCGAAAAGCAGTACCATATCAGGAGTCGCGAGGGCACTACATATAGTAAGTCTCTCGGATTGATCAAAGTCCATAAGATGTCTTCATTTGCGACAAACAGTCTAAGTGAAGCTGCACTTTTGGTTTTATGGAGAGGCAATACCTGTTTACAGAAGCGACGAGGGAGCACTTCGGAGTCACATGACCTCGCTTCTCTTCGAAGCAAACGAAACAAACCATCGAGGCTCGCACTTGCGCTTCATCTCCATCAGAGATCTACCATTCTTCCATCTTAAGCTCTTAACCCAGGTTTATGGAAGCACACCTTCTGGTTGCAAATCTTGAATTGAAAGGCCAAGGCACGTTGACCACACTCTTTGGTTTCCAATCATGGCTATCTCCGATGACCCACTTGGCTGTTCTCGGTATGAGGTATCCAGTCCAGCCTTAGTTACTCCGCAATTATCCAGGTCCGTCCCTTCAGAACTACGGAGTAACATCTTAAAAGCTTCCACAGGACTGGCTCTGTCTATTGAATCCTTTCGGCGCTTCTAGATAGTTTGTTAGGTCCGTGTGCGATTCTGGACTTAGTGTTCGCTTTGTCTGTCTGGCTTCTCCATGGACCTTCCCTATACTGTCTAGTGCTACCACGTCGTTCCTTTGCTGCGGGGACTGATCGGAGATTCCCTACCAGTTACTCCGACGTCTCCGATGCATTTTGAGCGCCGAAAAAAAAAAAGAAAAAGAAAAACGCCATCCAACAAGTCCTTTGCCAATGCTCAATCCTCGGTCTTCTCACCAATAGGAATCATTCCCTCGAGGCAAACCCACTCCCTAAACCGAGAGAGCGAAAGAATAGAGAAAAACTCACCTGCTTTAAAGGGCACGAGGCCAACTCTGTAGCCCTTAAGACCTTCTGGGCCGTCCTTTCGTCGGGCACTTGTGCGTGTACCTCCAGACTTTGTTCTTAAAGATATTGCTCTTCACAACCTTGTCGGCTTATTCGCACTCACCTCGTATTTGAGCGCCTTTGGGGTTTCCCTTCCTCTCTTGTTCAATATTTCCCCTCTCAAACTCCCGGGACGAGCTTAAAAGCGGAGCCGAGTTAAACAGGCGTGGGAAAGGACGAAGGTCAACCGTGGTCCACTTTCGCCCTCTGTCTATACTGACATGTCCGCAAACATCAGGCCTTTTGGCAGCCCAAACACAGACAGAATAGAACAACAGCATTCTAGTGATTCACTTCCTCATACCGTTGATCAAAGCGCGCAACATCCTCCATCGTCAGAGAAGCCGTTGGCCGATCCAGCAAATGCTGCTTATGACGTTGGCGATGCCGAAAAACAAGTGCAATCCCATACGCATACCGGCTCCTATCAGCCACCAGATACGCAGGTGAATACCGAGAACGACCTCGACAGGCAGTCATCCGAGGATCTCCCGTCACTCCGCTCTGTACATAGCGCTCCTATGAGCCGTGTAACTACCGATGCCGATGGAAATACTTACCCTGAAGGTGGACTGGAGGCTTGGCTGGTAGTCTTTGGCAGCTGGATGGGTCTTTTCGCTGCTCTTGGTTTAGTCAACACCATTGGGACGTTCCAGGCATATCTCGAGAATCATCAGTTGGAAGAGTATAGCTCTGGAAAGATCGGTTGGATATTTGGCATGTACGCATTCCTAACTTTCTTCTGTGGAGTCCAAATCGGCCCTATATTCGATGCCAAAGGCCCTCGGTTTCTTGTCTTCGCAGGCTCGGTATTAGTCGTGGTCATGATGATTGCGCTGGGGTTTTGCACTCAATACTGGCATTTCATGCTCGTTATTGGCGTTGCCGGGGGATTAGGTGCTTCTCTCATCTTCACCCCGGCAATCTCTGCCATTGGCCATTACTTCAACGAGAAACGTGGTGTTGCCACCGGCATCGCTGCAACCGGTGGTTCTGTTGGGGGAATTGTATTCCCACTTACTCTTGAACAATTATTTCCGAAGATCGGTTGGGCATGGGCAACCCGTGTTGTGGCCTTGATCTGCTTGGTCTTGGTAATTGTTTCATGTCTTTTGGTTAAGTCCCGGCTTCCAAAAAAACCCGCTTCGAAAGAAAACGTTCTTCCCGACTTTACTATATTCCGAGAACCCAAATTCGCGCTTACAACAGCTGCTATCTTCTTCGTGGAGTGGGGTCTTTTCGTTCCCATCAGTTACATTTCTTCTTATGCTTTGGCTCATGGCGTGTCTAGCCGACTGTCATATCAGATGGTGGCCATTCTGAATGCTGGATCGTTTTTTGGAAGGTGGATTCCAGGCTTTGTTGCCGATTATCTGGGGCGCTTCAATACCCTCATAGCAACAGTAGCCCTCTGTGTGGTTTGCAATGCTTGTCTTTGGCTTCCTGCTGGAAACAGCGTTCCGGTGATGATCGTATACAGTGTTATTTTTGGCTTTGGCAGCGGCAGCAATATCAGTCTCACTCCAGTTTGCATTTCACAGCTTTGCAAAATTGAAAACTATGGAAGATATTATGCCACTTCATACACGGTTGTGAGCTTTGGGTGAGTCTGAGAAATATGTTTCTCTCCTCTCAACATTCATCATCGGTCCAGAATCATCTAACCACTATGTGCAGAACCCTCACGGGTATTCCGATTGCAGGTGAAATACTTTCGCGTTGCAACGGGGAATACTGGGGCCTTATTGTCTTTACCACTTGCTGCTATGCTGCCGGTCTTGCTTGTTGCATCGCAGTGAAGGTGATTCATGTTGGCTGGCGCCGTCCTTTGGCACTTTATTGATGCCTTTGGAACCCTTGCCACTTGCATTCGACCCACGACGAAACGCAGAAACAAAAACAATCCTGGAAAGAATATTGAAACAAACAACAAAATGCACACGACCACGAGACATAAAATCCTACCTATAATTAGCGATACAGCGTCATACAAAAACATTACCCTTACACCTTACTGGGGGGAAAAAATGAGAAAGTGGAGTTCTTTCAGCCTCTAGCATCTTCGATTTTGATTCTTATTCATGTTCATTTGCCTATTTCCCATTTGTCAAACCGGGGTGTCACCATACCTGATAACGACTCGGAAATGCCCTCCGGCATGATACCCTGCTGGCAGGGCAGGTCTGGAACGTACATGGATCGGACTTCCGTCAATTTAATCCCTCTTTCGGCGTCATAATTACCGGTTTCCGATGAACTCCTATAGGGCAGCATCTCTTTCCACGCAAGACGCGCAATACACGCATTTAATGACATACAACACCCATCATGTTCCAGAAAACCACAGTGGTACATACATGTATCACCACACTAATAAATCCCCTCTTTACCACCTCCTGATCCCCTTTACACATTTCTTTCTGAACCTGATCTGATCTGATCCGATCCCCCTTAATATCAACCGTCAATCAATATCCCAATCATTCAGACTGCGAAAACCAAACCAACTCAAAGATAAATGCCTCCCTCGGCGAAGGCCTTTATCCTAGCTGCCGCTTCATGGGGTCTCATCATCCGTGATGCGGCAGCTGTCCCTGCGTCTGTCAGCCAGCCTCCATCTGACGGACTGGCTCACCCTGAGCCGGCTCCGTCCAAGCCAAGCGAGGTCTCGCTTCCTCCGGGGGTTACGGCCCAGCCGAAGCCTGAGGTCTCTCCGAGTCATCCGCCTACGTTCAAGATGACTCCTGCTGCTTCCTCTTGCCCCGGTCAGTCTACGGTTACTGTTACTGTTTGCCGTACCAAGTGCCCGAGCAGTAGCTCGCCTTCGGTGCCTCCGAAGCCTACTACAACTTCACCTGGCGGCGGTGGCCCTGGTGGTGGCGGCCCCGGTGGTGGCGGCCCCGGTGGTGGTGGTCCCGGTGGTGGTGGTCCCGGTGGTGGTGGTCCTGGAGGTGGTGGTCCCGGTGGTGGTGGTCCTGGAGGTGGTGGTCCTGGTGGTGGTCCCGGTGGTGGTGGTCCTGGAGGTGGTGGTCCTGGAGGTGGTGGTCCTGGTGGAGGCGGCGGCGGCGGAGGCGGAGGAGGCGGAGGAGGACCTGGCGGCGGAGGAGGTGCTGGCGGCGGTGGTGGCCCTGGAGGTGGTGGTGGCCCCGGCGGCGGAGGAGGCCCCGGTGGTGGAGGAGGCCCCGGTGGTGGAGGAGGCCCCGGTGGTGGAGGAGGCCCCGGTGGTGGAGGAGGCCCCGGTGGTGGAGGAGGCGTTCCAACTCCTTGCCCGACCGGCGGCCCTGGCGGCCCTGGAGGTGGCGGTCCCGGTAGTGGTGGCCCTGGTGGAGGTGGTCCTGGAGGTGGTGGTCCCGGAGGTGGTGGTGGTCCTGGCGGCGGAGGACCCGGAGGCGGAGGACCAGGCGGCGGCGGACCAAGCGGCACAGGCCCTGGCGGAGCGGGACCCAGCACCAGTGGAGGCCCTCGACCCGGCGGTGGAGGCCCTGGAGGAGGTGGCCCTGGAGGCGGCGGCCCTGGAGGCGGCGGCGGCAGCACACCCTGCCCATCCTGCCCACCGCCATGCCCCAGCAACACGCCCGGTCGACCAGTCCAGAGACCAGGCCACGGCTCCGGCTCCGGCGGAGTGGGAAGTGTCATACCAACGCCCAGACCTTTAGGCTCATCCTCCCACTCACCGTCCTCTCACGGGTCCTCGTCTCGCAACCCCTCTTTCGCAACCATCTCCATTCAAATCCCCTACCCGACTCACGCTGGAGCCAGCAGTTCCCTCCAGCGCGCTCCATCCAACAGCGCCGGCCCGGGTCTCTCGAACATACCCATCCTCACGCCAGCCCCAACCCCATCTCCAACACCCGCACCAGCCGAAGAAGAAGAAGAGGAGGAAGACTTCGAACCCTCCGAATCCTCCGACTCAGAAGCAGAAGTCCAAGAAACACCCACCCGGAAGAAGAAGAGGGAGAAGAGAAAGACCTTCTTCGCTGCTAAGAGACGTGAACATCTTCCCGCGCTGCGAGATAATCACCCTGTTGTGGACGCGGACGCGAACGAGGAACAAGAACAACCTCGGCGGGGTATCTTCCATCGTGAAGGGTGGTTTTGATTTCTCTCGGAGTGAGTTTATCTATTTGATTGGTTGGTCGGTTGAGTGGTCACGACCATTTGCATGCATGCTTGCCTAATACGGGAGTGGGTATGGGAAAAGAAAATGGAATATGAAATGGAGATAGATATGAATGAGGGTATGAGAGGAGGAATCAGGAGAACGAAAACGAGAGAGGGACGTTGCATGGCTTTTTTCCCCTAATATTTCGGCTGCTTACGTCTACCTATGTCTTTATCCATTCTACTTCTTCTATTCTGTTCCCATTGGAATGAATGGATGGAAGAACGAAGGGATTGAAGAATCACCAGAACCCTAATTAATTTTTCGGTTTAAATAAAGAATGAGAATGGAATCGCGAATTGACTCATGCATGAAACTAACTACGGCTTGATTATCATACCAAATTCAAAAAGTAAACCCAAGCAAGTCAAAAACAAGCTACGAGTTTGTTCATAATAGTCTTTGCATTTTCATCAAGCAACGACCGTCAATGTCCATTACCGGTGGGAGAGAAAGTCTGGTTCATACATGCCAAAGAAGATAAACGTTTAGACGGAATACAAGGCAAGAAAAGAAGTCGGCGGTTGATGAGGAGCGTCCAGACTCCCACGCAAACAAGTTCCATCTGCTAATATAGAAATAGAGAAAAGGAAATAGAAGAAAAAAGATGGTAAAGAGGAATATAAGAGATTAAATACAATACATACCCCGACGCAGGACATGGGTGCTCAAAAGGGGAGGGGGAAAAGGTTCAGTTAGATGAGAAAAGTAGAAAACAAGAAAGAGATCCGGGCGAAAGAAAAAAAAAAAAAATATTGCAACAAATGCAAGAGTACTCTTCCGTCAATGAGGGGGATACTGGCTCCTCCGCAGATTGACATAGTTCGCCCATATTTGTTTCCATCCCATACCGCAGATTTATTTGGAAGAACCCTCAGTGGTTTCCATGCGCCAAACACCCTACACCAGGTAACAACAGCTGGCGTATCAAAAGAAAATCCGAAAAAGATCAAGAAAACAATATAATACGATCAGACGAGAAAGATAAAATCGAGGCCATCGTTTGAACTGTCGACATGATACCAGCGACAAACACATGCATGGTTTTGACGACAAGACATCAAAGGGGGAGGTATGAGGTAGAGAAATAAAAACCAGAGGACAAAGAAGAGATAGCGAGAGGCAGAGGTCAAAAAGAGGTTTTTAGAGGAATCGAGAATCAAGAGAAAAAGTGTTTCCCCGAAAGATGAAGCGAAAGATAACCATGTGAATCGAAGAGAATCCAAACAGGTAAATAATCAAAAGCACCGTGAGGAGGTCGCCATGCGATAGAACAGTTCTTACAAGGCGCGCAAATGAGAAAAAGGGTATAAAGTTTGCATCGAAGTCACTTGAAAACTTGAAAAGGAAATAGCGAACGCATGCATGTCTTCTGAAAACGTCTCACGAGCTGTTGGACCGCAACAGTGCCTATATACCGGGTTAGAATGTTTCAAGAAGTTTTCGAACACCATGCAGAATTTACCCTTTCCACAGAAAGTTCGTCGGCTTTCTCGGTACTGGGACTCGCAAGACTGGTCCGATTCACGGCACTGGATGCAGTCATTGACCTAGGTTCCACGGTAGGGCGCGGGCTTTTGCTGTTGTCGGAGCTCGTGTGGTGAACGGGATGCATTTCGCCGCTGCTCGAAATTCGCGACTCCTTGCTCTTCTCTAATAATGACCCGCCCAGAGTGGCGCATTTGAGGATGGTCTGCATCATTTGGTTCTGCTTCAATGGCTTCGATAGGTATTCGTCCATCTGGGCCTGTATGCACTTTTCTCGATCACCTAACATGGCATGTGCTGTGAGTGCAATGATGGGAGTTCGACTCGATCCTGACTCCCTCTCGTATTCTCGAATCTTGCCGGTGGCTTCAAAGCCACCCATAACGGGCATCTGAACATCCATCAAAATCACATCATATCGACGTTGCTTAACGGCTTCGACGGCTTCCAGACCGTTACTGACGACCGACACATTATGGTTGTGTTTTTCTAGGATCTTCACCGCCAATTTCTGGTTGACGTCGTTGTCTTCTGCAAGTAGGATGTCAAATGATCGAGAATGGTCGGTGGTGATTGGCGTTGAGCGTCCTTCGAGTGCCGGAAGCATGCCATTACCGAGGTCAATGGGCTGACACGGCGTGGTCATGTAGGAGCTGATTCCTAGGTCCAAAGCAGACTTCAAACTCACACAGACCAATGGGCAAACCAGGACAATGGGAACGTATTTGAAATCATCAAATGTCCGAAGCAGCCGTGCTGTGCCCACAGAGTCCACGATGATCACGTCGTATGCGTGGCCGGATTCCTTACCCGACGGATCTTGAATCTCGGGCGGAGGAACATGGTCCTCGTCCCGTACGACCAACGGCTCCAGATCGATCTGTTTGAGCATATCCATGACATTCTGTGCCTGACCGCCGTTCTCTCCCTTATCGATAAAGAGGACACGGTGGTTTTTATACGGCATTAGCTGAGATGCGATGACACTCAGAGACTGGTCGGCAAGTTTCACCACACAAGTGAAGTGGAAGGTACTGCCATGTCCATACTCGGAAGTCACCCAGACATCACCACCCATCAAGTTCACCAAACGTTTAGAGATGGACAGACCCAAACCAGTTCCGCCGAACCTCCGCGTGGTCGAACCATCGGCTTGCTGGAAGGTGTCGAAAATGAGGTCAAGTTTATCCTCCTCAATACCGATACCTGTATCCGAAACGGAGAACTCAAAGGCGTATTCGTTCGCTGCGCACTGCTCCCGATCCGACTTGCAGATGGTGAGCTTGACTTCTCCGTGCTCGGTAAACTTGATGGCGTTACCGACCAGGTTGAGGATGATCTGGCGAAGACGGAAAGGATCACCAATGACATAGTCCGGTACGGTGTTGTCGACCTGGTAGGTCAAACTAAGGAACTTTTCGTTGGCCTTCACCGCTAAGGTCTTCAGCGCGTTGAAGACAGTACCCCTGACCGTGAACGGGATGCTTTCGATGACCATCCGATTGGCCTCGATCTTGGAAATATCGAGGATGTCGTCAATGATGGTCAATAAACTGTTGGCAAGGTTGTGCACCACGTTCAACATCTCCCGAGTGTAGGGCTTCAGGTCGTCCGTGTCCAATGTCAACTGCGTCATGCCAATGATACCGTTCATAGGCGTCCGGATTTCGTGACTCATATTGGCCAGGAACTCGGATTTGGTGCGATTAGCCAACTCGGCGGCCTCCCTGGCAGCAGTGTTTCGTTGAATACTATCCCGGAGGTTTGACACCATTTTATTGATCTTCCGTTTCAGCTCGTCCATCTCTCCGGATGCGTTGACGGTGATCAGCTTGGTGAAATCGCCGTCCGTTGCCGCGTCGGTAATTTCACCAAAAGCTCGCACCTGAGACGTCAAGTTCTCGGCCATCGTATTGACATCCTCTGTGATTTCCTTCCACGTTCCGGCGATACCTTCGACGTTGGCTTGACCGCCCATCTTCCCGTCGACTCCGACATCACGGGCCACCTTCTTGAGCTCGGTCGCAAACTTCGCGAGTCGGTCCACCATGTGATTAATCGTGACCTTGAGGGTCAAGATTTCTCCCTGGGCGTGAACCTCAATCTTTTTGCTCAAGTCACCCTTGGCGATAGCTTGCGTCACATCCGAGATACTTCGGACCTGCGATGTCAAATTCTGGGCCATAGTGTTGACGTTATCGGTCAAGTCCTTCCATTTACCCTCCACATTGTCAACCTTGGCCTGGCCACCTAGCGTACCGTCCGTTCCGACCTCGCGAGCGACCTTGCTGACTTCGAAGGCGAAAGTATTCAGTCGGTCCACCATGCCGTTGATCGTGCTCTTCAAATCCAGTATTTCACCTTGGACATTGGCGGTAACCTTCTTGGTCAGATCACCCTTCGCGACCGCGGTGGTGACATCGGCAATTTCTCTGACCTGGGTCGTGAGATTGTTGGCCATCCGATTGACATTCTCGGTCAGGTCCTTCCAGGTACCTTCCACGTCGTTCACTGTCGCTTGGCCACCGAGAACACCATCCGTGCCGACCTCCTTGGCAATCTTGGTCACCTCTTGAGCGAACTGCCGCAGTTGGTCCACCATGGAATTGATGATGTTCTTCAGCTCCGCAATTTCTCCCTTGCAGTTGGCCTGGACTTTCTGGGTAAGGTCACCCTTGGCCACAGCCTTGGTGACCGTGGCAATATCTCGCACTTGTGTTGTTAGATTGTTCGCCATGGCGTTGACATTAACCGTGAGCTCGTTCCACATTCCTTGTACACCTTCGATCTGGGCCTGTCCACCCAAAACACCTTCCGTGCCGACATCACGGGCCACACGAGTAACCTCTGTCGCAAATGTCCGAAGTTGATCCACCATGGTATTAATAGTCTGCTGAAGTTCCAAGATTTCGCCCTGGGCTCGACTTTCGATCTTCTGACTCAGGTCTCCGTGGGCGACGGCGGTAGTGACGGCAGCAATTTCACGCACTTGATCCGTGAGATTCTTGGCCATGATGTTGACGTTTTCCGTAAGTTCCTTCCAGATACCGTGAACACCAGTGATCTGAGCTTGGCCGCCAAGAATACCCTCTGTACCGACTTCTCGCGCTACTCGAGACACCTCGCTACCGAAAACCTGAAGCTGGTCCATCATGGTATTGATTGTCCGTTTGAAAGTGGCAATTTCCGGGTCCATCTCCAGGGGGTGGATTTGCACCTTCATCGACAAGTCACCGTTGGCTACTTGCGTGATGATGCCGCCGATTTCCCGTAAGGCCTTCTGGAAAGCTTCGTTGGCTTGCTGGTGTTTGCGCAGTTCCCGCTCCAGCAGAACGACATCTTCGTTCTCGACCTTGGTCAGAGCCCGGCGGGTCTGCTCCTCCTGTTGTTGCAGCTCATCACGGACTTGAGCGATGATATCCTTCTGGAAACTGATTTCCTCCGCCTGTTTCTGGACATGGTTCCGTAGGTAGCTGATGTCCTCTTCACGCACCAACCGGGTCCTCGACTCGGAGTCTTCCTCGTCATCGGATTCATCTTCATCGATCTCCACATCACGGTCTCGGGTTCCGGGGGCGGGTCGCCTTGTTGGTTGGGGTGGTAGTGGTGGTTGTTGCTGATGAGAATTTTGCTGCTGTAAGATGCAAGAGTTAGAACCTTTCCGGGACGACGAGCGAGAAAGACCAAACGACCACAGGAAATCAGGCTCCTTCCCATTTTGGTCGAAGGAAGACACAGAGATTTCAGGAAAAACTCCAGGGGGTGTCTGGTGACTGACAGATTGGAATTCCAGATGATGAACCCGACGGATTAACGCCTCCAACTCATTCTCAAAGGCGGCCTTGGCTGGACTAGGGTCTCCTGGTAGTTTGGATGGTTTCGTGTCGTAGCCATTTGCGGAAGGTTGGGAGAACTGGAAGTCGAAGGGGGGAGAGGAACCGGAGCGAGGGGTATCTCTGGCAAGACCTTGTAGGATGGCAGCAGCGGCCGCGAGCGTTTCGTCCGCGCCAGCCATTGTGCCCTAGGACGACTCAATCAAAAACGGACATAAGTATGGATGTCGCGAATGTTGTTTTTTGTTGTGCGGTTTGTTTTTTTTTTATTTATTTATTTCTGTTTCTTTTCTCTTTCTCTGAGATCTCGTCTCGATTCGGGTTCGGTCCTTCTCACGTCTAAAGTTTCGTCTAGAAGATCACGCAAATGAGAAATGTATCCGAGAATCCAAAAGGAAAAAATTTGAAGGGTTCAACGGGCGATCAACAGCAGCGGACAGGTCAAGGATGAAAAATCGAACAAGGAGGAAGAAAAGGTGAGAAAACAAAAGAAGAGCTGATCAAATCAGATGAGTGAAGATGATTTTTGATCCGAGGGGAAGACCGTCTATCGAGGTGCGACCAAACTCAAAATGTCTAAGCAACAAAGGGGTGGGAGACGAAGATGGGAAGGAGAACAAGTGGACGAAGGAGGTGGACGTAACAGGAAAGGGAATAGATGGACCCAAAGAAAGAAAGAAAAAAAAAAAAAAAGAGGGAAAAATAGGAAAAATAGAAAATAAGAAAATAAAAACTGGATAAATTCGAATCCAGAACAGATGGGGGGGAAAGAGAATTAAAGACGGTAGTCAGATGACTGGAGGAGGG
This sequence comes from Aspergillus ochraceus, assembly GCA_004849945.1. NCBI lineage: Eukaryota > Fungi > Ascomycota > Eurotiomycetes > Eurotiales > Aspergillaceae > Aspergillus > Aspergillus ochraceus. The sequence continues at coordinate 2,708,740 of SSOS01000001.1, read as the reverse complement.
ACGGAGAGGCAATCGGGGGAGAAGGAACAACAGAATTTCCAAGGGAAGGAATAAAAGGAACCGTATAGAGCGCAGAAAAAGCAAAAGTCGTCAAGGGGAGAAAGGGAAGGGGGGAAAAAGGGCGTTGAAAATTAAACGACGGATGCGAGAAAGTGGTTGACGATGGATGCACCTACCTAACTAACTAAAGCCGTGTGTTACTGACACGAATGATCGGGTGAGTCTGCTAGGACGACATGGGGGTTGTCTTGTGGAGAGCCAGAAAGGTCGAAAAGGGCCAGGATTCCGGTGGATTTGTGGGCAGCAGAGGGGAGGAGGTTGCCTTCGGGACGGGATAATGTTATGAAGGATAGAAGTTCGATGATAGATGGAGGTCAAGTAGATTAGGGACAAGACACCGGGACCGGGACCCGGAAACACAAGATAGAGACGAAAAGAAGGGGAGAGGAAGAAAGAGTTCGGGCGGGGAGGGAAAAAGCGAGGTTCGTTAAGGGAACTCTGGAAGGGTGGATGAAAATACTGAAAGGGGCAGGAAAGGCCTGGGATTGGACGACCGTCGATTGATCGGGTTTAAGTCGGTGGAGATGCGAACCTCGATCAGTCAGCGGCCTGGCGGTGCTGTTTTGTAGAGAGTCAGAGTCGAGGGTGAGAGAGGAGCAGGGCAAGACGGAGAGAGAGGGAGGAAAGAGAGAGAGAGAGAGAGAGAGAGAGAGAGCGGGAGCGAAATGGGAGGCCAAGATGATAGGAAACCAATCTCAACGGAACCAAAATGGGTCGAAAATCAGGTTCCAGAGATGAAGAGAGAGAAAAAAGAATAATAATAAGATAATAATAAAATAAAATCCATAATATTACTGACGGGGGAGGGGTTAGCAGGTTGCCTTGGGTCTTGTCTGGTCTCGGTCTGTCTGCTGGCTTTTTTTTTCTTTTCCCTTTTTTTATTTAATTTCTTTCTTTCTTTCTTTCTTTTTTTTTTTACTCGCTCGGATACAGAGACTCGAAAAGAACCATCAAACCCTACAAAGTACGCGAATAATCTCTAATAATCACAACACAACTCATAAGAAAATAATTCATCAGAGATGTGGTTCAGCTAGACGGACCGTGAAGCCCAGCAAATTGAATCCGTCGCCCAGCCTGTCTGAATCAGTCCCAGCAGGGTATTGGATACTTTTCCTACGTACCAGGCTATATCCACGACGATTATTACCGACCGCTACTGGGGTGCTTCCAGGTACTTGAATACCGTAGACAGATGTCATCCCGAAAGAAAAAGAAAATAAAAAAGGATGATCATGATGTCAAAGACAAACAAAGTAAGGTCAATAGCATCTCATCCTATCTATATAGAATATAGAACCCCGGCCCAAAGAATATTCCTTCTGCCATTCTAGCGAGATTCCCAATCCAAACCATAAAATCGGTTGCAGCATCCTGTGCATTGCGATCCCTGCTTTCCTGCCCAGGATTTTAGCCTTGTTTTCTTTTTCTTTATTCTACGCCCGGCAATTCCACCAGTTCTGACAGACTGACGGTGAGCGAAGAAAACGACCAGTCAACGGTGAACGGATACAGGCCCTCCTGTGCCGGAGTCACTTTCAAAAGAGGAGCCCTTTCAATCCTTTCTCTCCCTCTTCAATGGCCACTTTTTATATCGAGGTGGAGATGGGCCTCACGCCCTGCGTACGGAAGAAGTATAGGCACGCCCGGAGAGCCCCATCCATCACGTCCTAGGGTCCCAAGTCGGAGAAAGCAACGTTCAATCACAAGGCAGGACTCTTCGCGAAGAAAACATAATTATAGCAGCAAGTGGAGGAATCCGTCGTGAATAGTCCAAGTGCGTGTCTCAGTCCAGCCCTTTCCTCAACCTTGGTTTGGTGGTCATGCGTGGGCAGAAGAGGGCCGCAGTGCGTGGGGGTAAGCAGACCCGGAAGAAAAGGACCGCAGATGCCGAGTTATAGCCACTGCTGCCACGGGGAGTATAAACTTCTCTCTTCCGAGTGCACGGGGCACCCCTGTAATCTAGGTATTACTGGCCCATCGTTGCGGAAGGATTCTTTACATCTTACAAGTTCATGAATCAAGATCCGCTTAGCTGATAGGTATTGAAAAATTGATCGAATGGTGTAAGAACTTAAGGACATGAGGTGTTCATTCATTGTTCCTCCTCTAGTTATTTTCTTTTCTCTCCCCTGCAATACTAGTCAAACTCTTCACTGACATAATGACACTCCCAGCTGTTTGTGCACGAGTGGGTTATGTGTTGATCCCTTGTTTCATACACATCCTATGATGATTGGGACAGCGGTGATCTCCTCCAATACTAGTGGCGATCTTATGTCCGTGGCTCCAGCTGGTAGAGTTGGCCCCGTTCATTACCTATCACACTTTCAGCGCTAGGCTATCTGCTCTCTAGCTGGTTCAAGAAAGGGGGGGCGGTTAGCGGGTGGGCAAGAACGTGGGCAATAAATGGCGAGAGCAAGAGGTGAAATGAGGAAAATTGCAGAGAAGGAGGGGAAACAAAGAGCCATTATTACAGGACAGAGTTTAAAAATTGAATAAAATCAAGGATATTCACCGTCAGGAGACACCGCTTGGGAAGGTAGGAGAGCTTTCGACAAGAGATCAACCCTACAGACTCCCGTGCAGCGTGCTCAATTTTAGGTGTGACCCGGTAGAGAGGTAGGGTGCGATGGACGGTTAGGAGGCTGATCAACCATTTCCCCCCGTAAGCCTTCGAAGCTCTGATACTTGGAACACACGAGGTAAGGTCCCTTCCATGATACAGCAGTTGTATTTTCTACCTTATCTACTAAGGTGTTTCTTCCTCAGTAAGTATGGAAATTGGAATCAACTTGACGAACTCCTTTTTGCTCCGTACTTCCCGTCCGCGTGGTTGATCTCTGGAGAGGTTCCAAACAAAAGATTCTTCGGTTGGATTCCACCCGCCGTTTCTGGTAGGATTGTAGTCGATGGCTCCGTTAGGGACTCCGTAGATAGACATCCCCGGTGGGGGATAGGAGCGGTAACACTGCGTACGGAAGGTGTACGGCGTCCGAACTCTTAAGGTACTGTAAATCTTAATCATAATATTACTCCATACATGCAGTTACCACTACTGAAACAGAAAGCCTCTACCAAGATTCCCCGACAGCCCTCTTTAGTCCAGACCTAACGGTCGCGTGCGGTGTCGAGAGGATCCTCCGCAAACCAATGAAACCCGGCGTTTCAGGGTAGACCCCACCGAACCATTCCTGTTGGGGGGACACAACCTCCATCCAGGTTTAAAAGGCGGTTGAGGCGCATGGAAAGAGCGTTGACGGGATTTGTGCTCAGCTCCAGTGGGCTGCCAGGGTGCAATTTATCTCGCAGGATGCCCGTACCACCTTTCATGTTTCTGGCGATTTTTTCATTTTCCAAATCTGCGCCCCTCCGGCTTCTGATTCGCCAGGTAGCATTGATTGATCCCTAACTTGGTCCGTTGTGTAAGGGAGCTAACCTTAGTAGATCAGGTCGACCGGCACTAGTACGCATATGCCATACTCTGTACTGTGTAGTCTGTATGTCCACGAGATTATCCGGGATACGGAGTAGCTCAGGCTCACCAACACGTAGGGGTGATTGGTAACTGATGGAAAGCAGAAGCATTAATGCTTTCATGTTATTCTCGCAGGTCTATCAGGAGATGTACTCACCCCCATACAAAGATGTCATTCCCTTGGCATAGAGTCGCCGGATCTCTGGTGCTGACTCTGTCATTCCGGCTGTCTGCATAGATCCGGGGCATAACCACTTAACTAGCCGGATGACTAACGCATCCATGTCTAGTTAACTAGTTAGTTAGTTAGTTTCTGTTCATAAAGGAGAATATTCTCTATCCCCGATGAGATACGGCTCAAGTTGGTAAGCCGCATCAACCCCGGGTCCGGTCTGTCCACCCTCATGCTTGGCGCACAAATTGTTGCAGGCGACCTGCGTTTACTACTGGCTGAGATTCCTTCACCACCGCTACCTGCAGGCCAATACATATTACCTGATGACCTTGGTTGCTTCACCGATGCGTTGAACATCGGATCCGCGGCCGGGGATGTCCTGATTCGAGCCGGAAGTCGCGGTGCTGGCCAGGGATAGGTTACAGATTTGATTGCATCGATTTCAGTCAGAACTAGTCATGCTTGACTGGTCTGGTTTGAGCCGTCCCTCTCCTAGATAGATAGTGAACGCGTCCCGTTTGCTGCGGCATATTCATGTCTGGCTCGCTGGGGTGAAAAATATATACTTCCACAGCGCCCGGCGCCCGCCCGTGATGCTGTTTGCTACTGCCTCGATGAAACCTGCCACTGTGCAGGCATCATGCCCTAAGCAGATGAAATTCAGATGAACTTTTGATCATTCCGTAATCATGGGAACATAAATGCCCAATCAGCTGAGAGGGGCAATAGATCATGCATATGACGATAGTAGAGCAATTAATCGGAGTGACAGGCGGCATTGGAAAAAGACTTTGCAGAGCTATAATCCGTTCTGCTGCTGCGAGTTAGACCTCGGACAACAGATGTGATGGGTATGACATAAGAGAGGAAATTGTGAGCAGAGAGATTGGTCTTGTATGATTGTATCGCCATCAGTGTTATTTATCCCAGGACGGATGGCGGGGTAGCCAATGGCCAAGTCACGGGATAGCGGTTCCGGTCTCTACCGACCGCCGTAAATTAGCATCGAAAGAGTCACAATTCGGAAAGTGGGCAGTATCTGTTCGATAACCAACGCTCCAGTCTTCCCCGGCCTCCTCTGCACGTCTTCTTTCCGTTCCTGCCGTCAATCTCTGTGGCCCTACGACTGCAGCCATGGCGACCGATATGACGAATCCCGTTTTGGGCGCCCTGTCCGCGTCCGATGCGCCCATTCTGTCCAACGAAGCCTTCCCCTCCACCCCCTCCTCGACTATCAAAAGTGCGCTTGACCGCCTAGCATCCCGCCAGATGGTCGAATATGACACCGTGGAACGAGAAGTCGCTGCCCTAACGAAGGAGGGCGAGGAGATCGCCAACAATGGTAGTCACGAGGCTAAGGTCTTCGAGGCGGTTGTGGCTGCTCTGGACGGGTTGAAGATCGGCGATCTGCCCGGGATTGTTGGAAAGGATAACGCCAAGGTTGGCCAGGGTAATGCCTTCAAGCGAGGCTGGATCAAGAAGGATGGCACCCTGCTGCGGGCCAACACCGAAACCATTGTCGACGAAACTCGCGAGCAATTGTTGACCGTCCAGCGCACTCAGACCCTGGAGGACCAGAAGGCGCTCTCGGACCTGAAGCGACGGAAATTGGTCTCCTTCCAGAAGGTGATCACCTTCAAGATCACCAAGGGTGCCAAGTATGCCACGGAATTCGTCAAGGAGGAGACCGATCTCACGGTCGAGATGCTCACGAACGGCTCGTGGAAGACGGCCAAACTAAAGCCCTACAACTTCAAGGCCAAGGGAGCTCCCACCCCGGCCGGTGCCTTCCACCCCCTCAACAAGGTGCGCCAGGAATTCCGGAATATCTTCTTCGAGATGGGATTCGAGGAGATGCCCACCAACCGCTACGTGGAGACCGGCTTCTGGAACTTCGACGCCCTCTTCGTGCCCCAGCAACACCCCGCCCGTGACCTTCAAGATACTTTCTACATCTCCGACCCTGCGAAGGCCGACCCTCCCCGCGAGGACCCCGAGAACGATCCCCACCGTCCGAAATACGTCCAGCCCGCCTCTTCCTCCACCACCGCGCAGAAGCCCCTCGATTACAAGCAGTACTGGGAGGATGTGCGCGAGGTCCACGAGGACGGCAAGTACGGATCGGTCGGGTACCGCTACCCCTGGAACGCCGACGAATCGTTACGGCTGGTGCTGCGCACACACACGACGTCGGTATCGACATACGTTCTGCACAAGCTGGCGGCCAACCCGCGCCCCGCGCGCTACTTCAGTATCGACCGCGTGTTCCGTAACGAGGCGGTCGATGCCACCCATCTGGCGGAGTTCCACCAGATCGAGGGTGTCATTGCCGACTTCGGACTCACGCTGGGTGGCCTGATCGGCTTCATGGAGGTCTTCTTCGCCAAGATGGGCATCCACCAGCTGCGCTTCAAGCCCGCCTACAACCCCTACACCGAGCCCAGTATGGAGATCTTCGGCTACCACGAGGGTCTGGGTAAGTGGGTAGAGATCGGAAACAGTGGTATGTTCCGACCGGAGATGCTGGAGCCCATGGGTCTTCCCAAGAACATGCAAGTGTACGGATTCGGACTGAGTCTGGAGAGACCGACCATGATCAAGTAAGTTTACCTACTTGCACCTGAATTAACATCAAAAATACTAATGTGTGATAGATACGCCGTGAGCAACATCCGAGAACTTCTCGGCCACAAGGTCGACCTTAACTTCATCGAGAGCAACCCGGCCGTTAGATTGGAGAAGGACTAGAGTAGACTAGAGAAGATGCTGATGGGATGTTGAATTTGGCGTGGAATGGGACACGGAACGAAACGGAGAGACAAAAATAAAACTTTTTTTTCATCGTTATACATGATATGATATGAAATCACACGGATTCCTTAGAAATTATCCAAAAATCAAGGGAATGAACAGGAAAAGAAGGAACTGTCACATTTCAAAGACCTCGCATTGCGAAAGTACGAAATCACGCACTAGGGAGTACCCATACAAGATAGGTGGTAGATATCAGACCAGCGAACCTACATAAAACCAACCCATCATGAAAATCCTCCAATACCTATGTACGTACCTAGGTAGAAAGCAACAAAAATCTACACGGAACCCCACTCCCCAAACGCAAAGCAAAAGACCAAGTAGTACTAGAGGAAATGTCCCACCCGTATCTGTGCCCCAGCGCACATCTCTGCAGAAGTGGCTCTTCAGTAGGCGGGAGATCAAATGAATAATATTCGGCACAGGGTACAGTAAGAAAAGGCAAGCAAGTAAGGTTTGAATTTACTTTTTCGTTCGTTTCTTACTGAGATCTGATCTACCTCCTCGCTCATAGGGACGGCCCTTGGAACTCGGATGAATATCTCGAGGATGTTCAATCTGAGAAGGGCGTCGGGTGAGGGGGGTTTGATGGGCCGGTTGTTTTTTTTTTTTTTTTTTTTTTGGTTTGGTTCGAAGGATCTTGGGAGGAGGGACTGGGCAAGGTAAGATAAGGTATAGGGAAGGTGGATGGACAGGGAGTAAAGAGATTACAGTTGGGTTTGGGCATGGGAAGAGAATCAATAGGGTGTAGGAAAGATCGGTTTGACAGGGACGATATTGACAACGAAAAGAAACCAAAGATGGATTTGATTAATTGACTGTATGAAATTCTTTCATTCATGGTTTTTTTTTTAAGGAAATTCTTAATCATATCGGCCGATGTTATTAACCCCACAAATACGGTATAAAAACATCATTGATCCTATGAATATCATCCATTAGCCTCTTATCTTGCGACGAGCACAATATGCTATAACAGAATCGAGAAAGAAAAAAGATGAAAGCATACCATCATGGTTATCCCCCACCATCAAAGTCCACCCCAGAAATTCTCAAACACCCGTAAATTCATCATTTACCGCTGGCGGTTGGCGGACCAGACGTTCTTGAGGTAACCGTCACGCTGGGCGAGGCGGTTGAAGGAGTCGTCGCTCTCACCGCGAGCACGGATGAAACCGCAGAGAGCGTAGGTGTTGTTCTCACCGGTGTAGCGGCCGTTCTCGTCAACCTTGCCAACGGAGAGCTGGACGGAGGCGTGGTCGTTGGCCTTGATGATGCGGTTGGTGGCGCTGCACTTGCGGGGGACGTAGCTAGTTGAGAAGAAATGTTAGTGTTGGTTTTTCATCATCATGGTTGAACGTTGCAATTTTTCCCTCCAGGTGCAGATCGCATTGGTTCCGAAGCTTGGGTTCCCTCATCCAATTTCGCTTGTTTCTCATATCTCTTTGAATGCAATTATAGCATGCAAGTTGAAAAAAAAAAAATCGGGAACCCTTCGCTGGCTGCGACAGGTTTGAATATGCCTCTTGCCCTCTCGCTCTCGCCTTGTCTGCGAATCCACCAGCCCGTAAAATGTGAATATGGACAGCGACAGGTCCGTTGCTGATTTTTTCTTTCCCTTTCCTTGATAACCACAAGACTAAATCGCGAGACAAGACGAGTGACGAGACACAAGGACATATTCATTCCCTTGTCGCCGGAAATCGATCGGACCTTTTCCTCCTCCCTGCAGGGGAAAATGCAGAATTCCCAAAGAAAGGAGATAAAAAAAAACGGTGACAACATACAGATCGACAATCTCTCCCTTTTCGTTCTCCATTTTGGCGGTTGGTAGTGTCTGAGGTTGACGACGGTGAGAATTCGGAGGGGGTGCGCTGGCGGGTTAAACTGGCGGACGGTCGTGAAAATGCGCGACTCTTTTGGGGCGATTCCGGGCGACGGTTGTGTGGGTCATGTGATCTTTTGTCGAGGGCTACGGTCGTGTTCCCATTGGGGGAGGGGCCGTGGCGGTAAAGCAGTGCCCTACTTTCCCGTCCGTGGTTGTACGCGATCTAGATGGGGACCGGGTCTCCGGTGGCTGCTCCTGACCCTGGATGGCTGATCCTTGTAACTTGTTCAACATTCAAAAGTATACAACAATGACTATTACGATATCTTGATAATTGTCTTATAAATGGCTGTTTTCTTCCCCGCCATCCGCTGAAAATACCTCCTTCTTCCAACAAACTTCGAGTTGGCGAGCCGCTCCTTGCGAGAAACGTACTAACACAACTCGGTCGGACTCGCCTTGTCTATCGCTGCCTTTCAATTCCGGCCCGGGATGGTCCAGAGCTAGGACAGTTCGTTTATCGGACGTCATTTTGAGCATCTTCGGAGATATGCACTTCTCGGTCCATGGGGGAGTACCCGAATGTGCGAACTCGACCAGTTGTGTCCGTCGGTTCTTCAAATCGTCTGTCGATGTTCCGGCACGAGGCTCCTTATCTAAGAATTGCGACACCAGATGCAAAAGTAGAAACTGTGGCGGGAAAAGCATGATCTCGCCCTGTTGCGCCATACGAAGCCATTCCGATGCCGGCAAGAATCGAGCCTCGGTGACTTCGATGCCGCCGTCGCTCGTAGGCACTTGGATTTCCTCGCGCTCTCCTTCCGCGGGAAGCTCATTCAAAAGTGACTTCTCGGATTCGAGAGGCAAAGGGAGGAAATACAGGTACATTTGCGTGGAGTACCGCCTGGGCACATTCGTCGGGGTGATCCATCGCGTGAACGGTATCAGTTTCTCTTCAAAGATCCAGTTAGTTACTCAAAACGGAAACACGGGCGGACTTTCGAAAAGTACAGTAGAAGAAGTTGGGAAGACCAAACCTGTATCAGGAACAGCTGCAGAATCCAGCCCATGCAACCAATCCGAGAAAGTAACCTCCTGCTGATGGATCAACCGTCTGCCCTTTTCCCGTTCGTCCTCCGGGACAGTTAGCATCTTCCCGGAGGTCTTGTTCTTGGCCAGCAGGATTCCGCTCTCTTCGAATAGTTCGCGGAGCGCGGCTTGTCGGTACCAGGGCCCATCGTCGTGCCTTTTCAGGTCCTCGACGGGTGGACAGGGTCCGTCCTGACTTGATAGGTTTCCGCCGGGGAAGACGTGAGCCGAGGCAAATGATGTTGAGGTCTTGACGCGATGGAGTAGCAGGATCTCATTCTTTGGAGATACCAGAATGACACTAGATATCGTTAGTTATTTGGATCTTGACTGAAATAAACCGTTGCAGGCTGTAATTTTTGCTTTTCTTTTCCTTTACGAATGACTTCGATGGAAAACAAACTCGGCTAACCTTGAACTCGGCCTTGGGGATGATGGCTTCGGCTTCGGCTTTTGAGTGTCGCTTTGTGATGACATGCTGCGCGACGAAAAGACTCCTTTGGTTAGAGATAACGGTGAGGTTCTACCAATAGGTTGGATCAAATAAAGACAAGATGTAGCTCGCAAAGGTGTATGCGGAGAACCCGTCGGAAAGGAGCGTCGGATGAGTCTTTGCCGGTTGATGTATAGCGACCTGGATGGGATGAATGCGCGCCGCGGCACATGTGGGGGGGTGACCATGTCCTTGTATGAAGGGCAACCGAGGTGCAGCTAACTTTGATTCTAGAATAAATAAGGAAAGGAGGAGCAGGATCAATTGATGAACGGGGAACAAGGACGCATGCCAGGAACTACTACTACTACTACTAGTACTCCGGAGAGAATAACCTTGGCAATGGCTGGGAGAACCTAGGCTGACTGTTCCCCCGCGGGTAGCCGGTTCAGGTTTAGACCGCCTCTTTCCGACAAGAGTATGAGATTGAGACCCAAGCGAAGGTTTTACAAGTACGCAGTTACAGAGCAAAAAGTGTTGAGAACAAGTGATAAAGTCTAAATCATAGCTCAATATTCCAATTGCATAATCATGGTAAGCATGAAATGCTACAGCAACCAAGAAAGAAAAGCAAATGCCCGCACATATCCACATCTAACTCCTAACCCTCATGCCAGTGAACTTTTTTATTTTCGTATCACCACGTGTCATCGTGTAAACCGGTCTTTGAAGCAAAGAAAAGTCCCGAATAGAAAAATAAATCAATCAAGCGCATTATCTAGTTCATTTAAGAGTAGAGCTTCTTGTCGTAGCTGTGCAGACCGTGGACGTTACCCTCGGCCATGGCGCTAGCGCTTCTCATTTCAAAGCGGACAAGACCCTTGTTCACACCGTCGTGCAGAGCATCAAGGCTGGGCACACCGATGTCCTGAAGAGAGTGCTGTATACCCGCAACGAGGTAAGGGATGAACTTGGTGACGGAGCCACGGTCGAGGACGGAGCCGGCAACACCCTGGGCGACCATGACGCTGTCCTTCTCCGAGAAGTACCGAGCGGTACCAGCGTTGCCAGCCTTGCCGCCGGCCTTCTTGTCCTCCATGACAGCGATACTGCCCATGCCACGGTAGGCCTTGACCAGCTGACCTTCGTTGCTGACGAAGTACTCACCGGGAGACTCGGTGGTACCGGCAAGGAGACCACCCATCATGACGGTGGAGGCACCCATGGCAAGACCCTTGACGATGTGACCAATGTTCTGGACACCACCATCAGCAATGCAAGGAACGCCAAAGCGGGCGGCGAAAGAAGACACGCTGCGAACGGAGGCGGCCTGGGGACGGCCGACAGCCATGACCTCCTGGGTGATGCAAGCACTACCGCTGCCCATGCCAATTCTCAGGCCATCGACACCGGCGGCAATCAAAGCCGCGGCTTGCTCCCGAGTCACGACGTTTCCGCCAATGACATCAATTTCGGGGAAGGTCTTCTTGACCCATTTGATCATTTCAATCTGGTACATGCTGTTACCCTGGCTGCTGTCAAGGATGACGATGTCAAGACCAGCATCAACCAGCAGCTGAAGACGGTGCTTGTCGGCATCGCGAGTACCGATGGTAGCAGCGCAGATCAACTGCTTCGACTCGGGAAGCTTAGAGGCCAGAGGATAGTGGAGGTTCTTCATCAAGTCACTGCGCGAGAGCAGGGAGACAAGGTTTCCGCTCTGATCAACGATGGGGAGCTTGCCCTTCTTGGAGCTACGGAGAACCTCGTTGGCCTCGGCCAAGGTGGTGCCAGCAGGGGCAGTAACCAGATCGGTGGCCATGATGGCGGTGACGGGGTCGTCAAGGTTGGGGTGGAACTGAATGTCACGGCTGGTGACCATTCCGACGAGCTTCGAGCGGAGGGTACCGTTCTCTGTTGACAGTAACAGAATTAGTCATGAATTCTTGCAAGCAATGTGTGGAATCAAGAACATGAAAATGCAGGATACATGGATCAGATATAATCTGTTTCTCTACAGTGCAACTCTCGCTGCTCCAGTGGAACGAAAGTTATATGAAGAAAGATGGAAATCATCACAAAAATTTGCAGCTGGGCAAATGTGCAAGGGGAGAACAAGACAGAGGTTGATAACTTACCAGTGACGGGGAAACCACCGAATCCCCACTTGGTCTTTAGATTCCTGGCTTCTCCGACGGTAGCCTTGGGGGAGAGCACAACGGGGTCCAAGATGAAGCCGTTCTCGTATCTCTTCACCTTGCGGACCATCTCAGCCTGCTCCTCGGCAGTGCAGTTGTGGTGGATGACACCCAGACCACCCAGCAAAGCCATGTGGATGGCCATGTTGTGCTCGGTGACAGTGTCCATGGGGGAGGACAGAAGAGGAGCCTTCAAGCTGATGCGCTTGGAGACGGGGGTGTCCAGGCTGACATCGGAAGCAGGGAAGCCTGTCATAAGGTATGAATAACTAGGCACCAAACGACTGCAGAAAAAGGCTCATCGTCGTCTTACCGATATATCCGGGCAAGATGAGGAAGTCATTGTAGGTCAATGCTCCGTGCTTGTCCGAATCCAGCAGAGTATCAACATCCAGACCATCTCTGGAGGGGTAGTCCTTTTCCAGAACTTCCAGGGCCTTGGTGTGATCCTGGATCTCGGCCTTCATGGCCCTGCCAAGAGCGTCGCCGTTGGAGATAGGCATTGTGGAAGAATAAAAAAGATTCTAGAGTTTTCTATCGTAACTCGTAGAGCTCAAAGAAGGATTAATCAACAGATCGACGATAGAAACGTTCTGTTGATGGAGAAAGTCTTCCTTTCCCAAAGAAAGGAAAGAAAGAAAAAAGAAGAAAAATCGGAGGAGAAAAAAATTGGCTTTTGAGTCCTTGCAACCTGCGCCCGCGCTAACAATTTTTGCAGCCACTAGGCCGTATGCGGATAGGCGCCAGACCGAACTAGGCGCCGTCCGCCCTCATTGGCCTCTAAACGAATGCGGCCTGAGACGGTGAAGCCGAGGGGTCGAGGGGCAGCGGCTGATGTAATCAGGGCTTTCCTTCTGTCGCTTGGAGACTGTACGGAGTAGAGTGTAGGCATCTTCATCCCGCGACCTCATTGCTGGCTCTAGGTTCTACTGGCAAACCCCTAGAGTTCCACCCGGGCTTCATCACATATGCAGGAATTGAACCTCCTAGATTCTGCTTCCATGCATACGAGTGCATCTCCAACCAATTCAGTAGGGAACGCCGACCTAAATTAGGGCTGCTGGTTAGACAGGCCCGAGGTCTTGGTAGCTGTCTCAGAGTGGATAAGCTTCTGTCTCACCCCGGACAAAGTCCCCGGAAATAGTATCCAATGCGGGATAAGGTCTTTCAAACACCGTTTCCTGTTGGATGAGTCAGTCCTATACCCTTCTTGCTGAGACCTCGAAGGAGAGAATTGTGCACACAACTGCATCACCTTCGATTTTCTCCCAAAGCTTTATGGTTGACGTGCTTCGGTCTATGGCAATCCAGAACCACTCCTGTAGGATACAATTCGTCGGATCTTTATCTTCTGTACTTTGCACACTAACTGGAGCCGAAGTGATTGAATGATCCCTTTCATTGCCCCAGATGAAAAGCTGCGCGGCTTAGAAAAGCTCTTTTCTGTTTACTTCATCACCTAGCACAACGAGTGGGACAGGGCCGACTAAAACGTGGCATCGAGGCAATTTTGCGGTCCTGATCTCCTCTTGCTTGAGTGCTCCTATGCTGCCCTCAGCAGATCTGACAAATAAAATTGCCCACCGGAAGATTACAACATGGGACAAGATAGGAGAGTTGTCCCGGTTACCGGTGTCGTTGGCTACATTGCGTCCTGTACCACACATGGGCCTCTACAGGCCGTTCGCAGTCCGCGGAATAGTACGCCCCCCACGTTTGGCCGATCGACTGAGAGCGAGACTGCAAACATGGAGTGACGATGGCCTCCTGGATATTACACATGAGCCTGATATTAATATCCCGAGAGCTTTAGATCATACGGTCTAAGGCAGCCGAGCTGTTGTGTTAACAACTACGGGACGAATGGGCGAAAGATAAGAGCTGACAATTCCAGCATTCAGGAGTGACAGCTGTTGCTCACATCGCTGCCCCTATATCTTCAACATTCACAGGCCCCAGCTCAGCTCCCACTACGGCGTTTTTAGTATGACAGGCCTCCTGGACTCTTGTGTGAGTGTTGCATTCATACTGGAATAAGGTTGGTTGTGGCTTGAACTAACAATATCTGACGTAACATATGTAGTTGCTAGTTTCCAACAGCCGTAAGAGACTTTCTATTTCCTAAATCGCTAACATGCATATCCAATTGACATCATGGCAATTACAGGGAGAAACGTGGACACTGAGTTTAATAAGACTGTGAATAGGGCCCATTATGACATGTTCTCGGAAGACCTTAAATTTTAGCTTCCCTAGAAGGATCCGTGTTTGCTTTCTCATTGATACCAATCACACAGAGCCCCTCGTCATCCACTCTGTACAGGCTCGCCTTCAACAGAACAAGTTTCTTACCCGCATGCTTTAGGCTACATACCAGACGCACCTCGTTCCCCACCGGGACAGGCCGCAGGTAAGTGGCGTGCAGGTGGCGGCTGACACCTCCCAGCGAATAGAGACCTGGCTTAGACAATGCGAGCAGAAAGAGGGTGCTGAGTGTATCGATAATGGTGGCCACGCATCCGCCATGAAGGTGGTGGGTGTAGTTACACATATCCTCCGTCACGACGAAGCGAAAAGTGACTGAGGGGGGAGAACTGGCCCCTGATCCTGAGGAGACTGCTTCGATTCGCGCGTTGTAGTTCTCGGGGTTGAAGTCCCAGCCCTGGATTGGATGGTTCATTAGTCACAATGACTGGGGGATTTATGCACTACGCCCAAGAGATACGGGTGACGCACTCGGCCCTTAGAATCTTGACAGTGTCGCTCAAAGAAGCCGGATACTCTTCGCTCGAAATCAGAGGGTGCGGAAAGTACCCCCTTGGCTTTGATGGGATGGAAATCTGTGGAATGTATGCAGGTAGACGGAAAGGTAAGACTGATGATGATAACCTGCAAGAGGAATTGAATGCGGCAAGTAAGCCAAAATCTATGCCGTGCAGCTATGTAAGGGCGGGTCCGAACATGGAATTGCGCGTTTTCCCATATGGAAGTGATTGCCAATCAAGAGGATCACACTAAGCGTCGCTAACTCTGTTACAGTGAATATAACAAGACGACACCCCCAATGCTGAGTCGGCCACATCCTCGAGAAGATAAAACTCCAATCCGCCTACGATTACACTCACGAAAGCCAAAATGACAGCCGACGAGCCCTCACCAAACTCCAAATCTAATAGTGTAGCCGTCATTGGCTGTGGTAAACTTGGCCGTCGCATCGCCCTGTCCTGGTCCCGCGGTGGACTTTCTGTCAGGATATTTGACACCGAACCGGAACGCGCCGTCGAAGCTTTGAACTGGGTGCAAGAGGCTTTGGAAGACTCCACATCCGCATCCAAAGAGAACACAGGGCATGTGGAGATTGCATCCACACTGGCCGACGCGGTGCAAGATGTGTGGATGGTGATCGAGTCGATCCCCGAACAGATCGCTCTCAAGACGCACGTCTTAGGCGAGATTGACAAGCTCACGCATCCGCTGACAATCATTGCTACGAACTCCTCGTCGATCCGAAGCAGCAGGCTGGCCTCTAACCTAAGTGACGAAAGACAATGCCGGTTCCTCAACACTCATTACATCCGTCCGCCTGAGGTACCGATCGTGGAGATTATGACATGCGGCCGGACATGTGCAGCAGTCATCAACGAGACCGCTTCCCAGTTGAAGTCTGTTAGACTAGATCCCTTGATCGTCGAGCAGGAATCGACGGGATTTGTGTCAAATCGCATCTGGGCGGCGATTAAGCGCGAGGTCATGTTTGTGCTGGCCGAGAGTGTGGGCACCGCAGAAGACATCGATCGCGTGTTCAAGGCCAATTTGCACGCTACGTGGGGGCCGTGCGAGCTCATGGATATGGTCGGTCTGCAGACAGTGTGCGATATCGAAGACGTTTATATCGAAGAACGCAACGTGCCTACCTACGGGGTCGAATTCATCCGCCAGAACTACGTGAAAAGAGGGCACCTGGGCCGGGATACAGGCCGAGGATTGATAGAATATCCATTGAAGCCCCAGCCCGCATCCATCCGAGATCAATTGCTTGGGAGTTGGGATCTAATGGAATTGACTGCCATGGACACCAACGGACACCAGAAGCACCCATTTGGGCACAACATCCAAGGACGACTCATATACTCCGCTGATGGATACGTTTCCGCGACCATACAAGTGCCAGGACAAACGCCGTTTGGAGGACAAAACCCACGGGCCGGAACAGAGAGCGAGCTGGCGGAAGCGTCAAGACGGTACATGGGGTATAATGGGACTTTCTCTACGGAGGAGAACACCTCTACGCCTGTGGTAATTCATCGAGTACAGTATTGCAACCTCCCCAACCTCCGGGGACAGAGTGTGCGGCGTTTTATAGACCTCAAGACTGTGGGCTGCGATAGGCTGTTGACGCTTACTTGTGACGAAGCCTTGGCAATCCTCGAAGAGGGTCGAGAGACTCTGCGGTGGCGCAAGGCGACTCAGGAGGGGCCTTCATAAGGATTTTGAGTTGATCATTTAGCCTGTTCTGTTGCGTCGCAGGAATCTTTTTCTTTTCTTCTTTCGTTGCCTCCATAGAAGTAACTTGACGTTACCGAAGCTTTTACTTTCCGTTGCCTTTTTATTCTCCAAGTCTAAAGTGGCCGAATTAAAGACCCAACTACGAGTTCACAAAGCTCCTGCCAAGTCGGTTTACCCAGATTGGAAATAGCCCACATCGTCTTTGATACAAACCATTGGAGACCTGCGATGTGACAGCTGACGGGGTTATTTCAAGCAGAGTTCGAGAGCCTAACTCGTGCAGAGCATGTAGTGACGCAGAGATTCATGCCTCGAGCCAATCTACAAAGGCGAGATAAGGAATTCAGATGGTTGGAGTGGCCCAGGTCTATGACTGGTGTTCATAAGAATGAGCAAACAACACAAGACAAAACATGAAAGCCGTAAAAATAGACGCCAACCAACAAATCAAAAGCAATGGTTCTCTCATTTATAGCAGCCCAACTGCTTTCCTTTGTATCTACAAGCAAACATAAATAAAAATACCATTTCATGCTTGGCGAAACTTATTCTCTCCTGAAACCACTTGTGCAGTACCATTTGACTCCCACGGGATGAGCTGGCAGACTTGGCCACATCTGCAACCAAATCGGGGAAAAGAAGAGGCCTCTTGTGACGTACTCCAAGGCTGAGCTCATCCGACGGTCTGACACAAACAAACAAGTCTTGAAGATCGCGCTAATTGATCTACAGTGTTACGATTAGCTCAGATTTGCCTTTCTTTCTATCTTTAGCATTGTTTTCTTTTTAATATGATGCTATGGTTGTGCATGCTATTGGGGAATTCAGATGGACATGTGTGTTATACATACATATGAGCATGCCCTGAAACGAGGCCTGGCCAACACACCCATTTGATAAACTCCCCAGATTCCAAACCATGCCCTAATTGTTTCATTTCATAAACTTGAGCATTCAATGACATGATGGCTCCGCCGGCGTTTCTAAACCGAGTGGCCCCGTGGGCCTGCCATCTATCAACATCAGCATCGTCAACCACCAGTAAAATCGAAGAAGGCGTGCTCCTATCGGTGATCAAGCATGAGACCTCAATCTCTCTGCTCCAGCTTCCCATTTACTGCATACTCGCCTACATAGTCTACAAACTCCTCCTATACCCTCGCTTCCTGAGCCCGTTGCGCTCTCTCCCTCAACCGAAGGTACATACACACACCCAGCTATCCATATCCTCAAACTCCGGAATTCCACCCTCTAACAACCCCCAAAAGGGCGGCTACCCCATCCTCGGCCACGCCCTCTCGCGCTTCGAACAACCTCTTGGCAAAACCTACCTCCACTTCATGAACACAGTCCCAAACTCCGGCCTCATTCTCTTCCGCGACCTCTTCCACACCGACCACCTCCTTCTCACGTCCCCCGAAGTCCTGGCCGAGACACTCGTTCGCAAACCGTACCATTTCGACAAACCGTCTGAGATCCGGCTCTTCACGAGTCGGATTCTCGGAGGCGGGTTGCTCACGTCTGCTGGGGGGACGCATAAGATGCAGAGACGGTTTGTGGTGCCGAGTTTTACGCTCAGGAATACGAGACGACTTGCGGTGTTGTTTTGGAAGAGGAGTGAGGAGTTGGTTGATGGGGTGAAGAGGGAGATTAATCTCCTTGGTAGTACTGGGGAACAGTGCCCGGGAAAAGACGGGAAGGTGGTAGATATGAATGTCTGGGCAACGAAGAGCACGCTGGATGTGTTTGGAGATGCAGCGCTGGGTCTGGAGTTAGGGCTTCTGAGGGGGTGTGACCATCCGATTGTGAGGGCGTACGAGGGCGCGTTTCGGTCGACACCCGGGAAGGATCTCCTCTTCTTTGTGGCAATGGCGAGGGATGTTGATGCTGATTCTTTCTAGACACGAAACAGTCGCCGGTACATTCGGCTGGACCATCCATCTCCTCGCCAGCCATTCCTCCATCCAGGCCCGTCTGCGTGAAGAACTCCGCCTCCACGCCTCCAGAACCGGCGACCAAATGGCCGAGTCCCTAGAATCGCTGCCCCTTCTGTACGGAGTCTGCAACGAAGCCATCCGTCTATACCCGTCCGTTCCTATCACGCCCCGGGTTGCGAGCCGCGAGACCTCTATTATGAACTATACCGTGCCCAAAGACACGAGAATTATGATCGCCCCATGCGCCATCAACCGGGCGCCGCATCTCTGGGGTCCATCAGCGCACGAGTTCATGCCAGATCGCTGGATCGATGCGGCCACTGGGCTGATTAATAAGACGGGTGGCACTGAGAGCGTGTATGCCAATTTGACGTTTCTGCATGGAGCGCATGGATGCATCGGGGCGGATTATGCGAGAGCGGAGTTGAGAGCCATGGTGGCGGCTTTTGTGCTAGCGTTTGAGATGGAGATTAGGGCTGAGGATCGGGGGAAGGTGACGGTGAGAGGGAGGCTGGCTACGAGGCCGGGGGACGAGAATGGGAGGTTGTTGATAAAGTTGAAGGCTGTTTAGTTGTCTAGAACTGGAAGACGACTTATTTGATGGGGGATAGAATATAGATATGACATTGGCCTGAGTAGATTTTTTGATGATTCTTTTAGAACATATCTACATACCATCAAAGTTACGGTCTGGAAGTAAAGCAATTGAACTTGCAGCAATTGCAATAGGAAACCTTTGCATTTTCATCTTAAAACCATCTTTGTTGACACTGCTTTTCCGAAATTGCCACTAAACTTGTGACATGAGATACCGAACAACTCTCGTAACGACAAGAGAACCTATAGGGACCAAGTAAGAGGCCTCTCCGTAAAGGTAAAAGAATGAGGACAGAACGGCAGACGACAACGGGGATAATGACCGCGATGTTCTTCCTTATCCCTGCGCAGGTCCATGTACACGGCATCCCTTTCCGCAACCAGGTGGATGGGGGTTGTGTCGAACAATTCATTATCCAGGATACACCCAAGGCTCGCGTACAACCGGGTCAACATGGTGTACAGGCTCTGAGCAGCACCCGGTTCCTCCTCCCTCCTGCGACGGGTTAGATACCTGACTATCGGGACGGAGGTCTCCGTGGTTATTTTACCGAAGTCCTGAATTCGCCGCGTCTGTATGTTGGCGTCCGGGTGATGATGTGTGGGTATGAGGTGGTTCCCTTCAAATCAGAGAACTTGGAGGAATCACCAGCTTCATTCGAAGTAGACTCGTAGGGGTATCCAAAGCTTCACAGGGATATCTCACGATACTCGGAAGGAAACCAACGGGTCGATTTTGATTTCTGGGAAATTTGCCTCTATCAAAGGCAACCCTATAAATTTTTTCCGACGTATAATTGCATCGTAGGCATTCCTTCAGAGTTTCCAGAGCCTTCTAATCACGGATGAGCTTCAGCATCAGTGTGATCAGTTCATCCATTTCCTCAAGTAGGAACGACCGACTTGAGTCCCGAGCAAGCAAAAACATGTCCTGTTTTTCTTGTTTTCTGAATTAGACACTAATAATTTTGACCATAGTAGAGATTGCTTGCGATATTTCCGGACAATGAACTTTTGGTAGTCTGTCCAGTAAAAGCTTTCATAGTGGTTTCTCGGGATGCTGGCCGGTTGAAATGTCCAAGAGTTGGTGGTCCGCGAGTCCAAGGAAATTTAACTCCAGAAAGCCGTCGAGGAAAGAAGCAATCGACTTCGATAGAACGTTTCTTTCTCTTGGTTCCCATTTCGTATGGGACTTTCGAAGGAACTATCGATTTTTCCTTTGGGCCCTATAGTGTTTTTCTGTTCAAAGAGCCTTGCAAACTATGTTGAAGCAGGAGGAAATGTTTTGGCAGCTACGGCATCGGTATAGGTGTTAATTGAATCTAGGATGCCCAGATGTCAGCCGTTGAACTTTCCTGGTAGATCCCTTCGACAACGTTAATTTCTTATCAAAAGATATCATACTTTGGTTGTCATTGGAACTGCCAGGCTATTTGTTAGCGGGATTCAGCATATGCCTGCAATGCGGACACTCCCATCTTTCCTCATTATCCATATGCTGGTGATGCATAGAGTAATGAGGCCGTATATAGAGTTGTTAATAAAATTGCGTTGGCTTTAACGCGCACATAGGCCTCGTTTTGTCGGGCACCTCTTATTCCATCGATATATTGCTCTAACGACCGCTCTGTGATAACCAGTCATATTCTATCCCTTCTAGTTATTCATATAAACCGGCACTCCGTTCCTGTTGTGGGTCCGTTCTATTCTCAAACTTTCTTCTCTGTTTATCAGTCAGCCAAAGGAGTTCTATAGAAGTCTTGTCGATCTGGGTCTTGCGAAACTTACCTGAGGAAAAGAAATCAGTTTTGCAACTTCAAGTGTCTGCGTTGATCCTCCCGCATTCTTCTGCGCTCAAACCCCGTATTTCTTTATCTAGGTTAATGTTCTTCTGATGCTTGATTCTTGAGGTATGCCTCAAATCGACAGAATTAGAACGATCTATCATAATTGATAGGCTGTATCTCCAGTACGGTACGCTACCGATTAACTCAGTATGGAGCGGTATATTTGCGATGCCTTGTCTTCTTTTAGACTTCTCTTTGAAAAAAAAAAAAAAAAGGTTGGCGAGATCAACCGAGACCTGGTAGAACGGTACCGATATCTCCACGAGGGCGAAAAACTGCCCTTGGTTGAACAAAAAACAAGAAGAATCCCCACACCGGAGGGGGAAAAGGCAGAAACCCTCGCGGTACAGGCCCATAAGAATCCTTCTTGCACAGAGGCCTCAACCCTCGCGTATCTCTGGTGGCGAACTACTGTCAGACCAGAAATAGCAGATTAGACAGAACGATTACTATCCGGTGGTGCTACCCCTACTGAGAATAGTAAGGGATACGCGGAATAGGCAATTATTACATTTCTGCCTAGTACCGCCCGAAACATAGCTTCCATGCCATACGGCCGCGGGAAAGACAGCATAGATTCACCATGGGAAGAATCGAAGATCTTATGTGGCGAAGTGTAAGAGTAGGTGTCTCACGGGAGGTATAAAGGCGCAGATGTACATTTCAAGGGTAGGCGGCTCGCATCCCATCTTCATCCAATCGGCGTCGTAGACATCGTCCCCCTCGTCTTCGTTGTCGGAATTCCAATTCTCCAGATTCTCCTGGAGTTCCTCGATAGTCTCATTAAAAGCGTCCCAAGCCGTTGCCATGGCGTGCCTAGCATGGTCCATTATCACGAACCATGGCACCATACCGAAAGTTACGGTTCTTGGCGGCGTGGGAGTTGTGAGTGAGTATCCCACGAGGGGGTGACGAAAGCTGTATAACCTCAGCAAAATTCGGAGTGGCAGTGGCATTGTACAATCTGTGGCAAGCCGGGTTAAAGAACTCTAAGCAACAATTATTGCTTGCGAGTGACTGGGGAGCTCCATTGGTAGTTTGATTGAAGTTTCTGGTGGAATTTGCGAGATATTACCGCAGTTTCCGCTACATTGTTAAAGTAGCTTATGTCCGCCATGCTAATTATGTTAAAACAATTTATGGTCTTGGGGATGATAGGGGCTGAGTATCTGGAGCAAATGAGGCTATGTTTGGAAGTTTGAGAGACTCAAAATTGATCAGAAAGTTCTCGGGTCTGGAAAAATCACAAACTCGCCATTTTCAAGATCTTTTTGACCTTCTGGTAAAGCCATCCGCTGGTCTTCCTCCATATGGGCATCCCATTTCAGAATGGCTCGGTTTAAATTAAGGAGACTCGGCTGCTGGATTAAAAAGAAGAGTTGACACATGCGAAACCATTGGTGTCTATCGAGCCACGCCGTACAATGTATAGTTGAACTGAACCGTCAAAATCAAAGTATGACAGCCGCAGTTAGTAATGGCCGGAATTGACATGGCTAGCTATGCCGCGTATCGCAATTATTTCGGGTGAAGTTATAAGAGCACCACCATCTGCCGCGATTTCTACACGGTATATCTTCAGGTTTAGCAGTTATTGCAGTCATAACCTGGTCTCTGAGACAAAGGCGAGCCCTTGATTTGGGAGGCTGTAGTTACAGTTGGCAGGGACTTTTCGTGCACTGTCAAGTCTGAGAAGCCAAGCGCGTTATGCTTAACTGCTGCGGTAACAACTTTTCTTGTCCACCAAGTAATAAGGTCTTCCACTGTGAAGGTGTAGAGGATTGGTATATCTACAGCCCAGCCTAGACCAACCCTCACGCATGTGTGATTGCACGTGGAAACCACATCAATCCAGGAGATTGAGGCTATAAGACCTATCATGGAAAATAGATCAAGAACCGCAGTGCTCATCTTGGGAAGGACTATTCATCCGCGACTGCCGAAGGATTGAGGTGGGTCCGTTCATACAGGCATAGATGACGTGCTGCTTTTACTGTATTCCAGCAATAAGTATGAAAAATGCCCCTGTGTTGATACCCCACTGGTTCTCGTTAGGGCATATGTCATTTTAAATGCGAAGGCAACGAGAGCCATTCTAAGACACCTGCGCTAGAAGAGAAGCGAGAACACGATTTGGCGGGCTCTACCCGCAAAATATCAGACCAGGTGATACCAAGCGCCATTGCCGCCATATCAGTGAGAATCGGGAGTTGAGATGCCGAGGTTGTTGGGCTGATCCGAGATTCACAGCCATGACATAAGGGGCCTTGCCAGTCGGAACTCCTATTACAAAATTGGTTGAACTTTGGCATTATTGTGGTCAGGTTTTCGTTCACAAATAAATAGGAGGACCCGTTGACTGCATTCTTCCAGAGCTGCACAGGTATTATGGACGAGGCCGTCTCCCTGGTCCAGGGGTTTTCTAGCGGACGAATCGATTGCGATGCCATTATCACCGGCCTATGCTGCTCGGTGGCGCAATGTGTCCCCAAACGTGAACTTATTTTGGGTCTGATTTTGTTCCCAGACCGATATGGCCCAATTGGTGCGAACACTAGTCCTTGTAGCCCATGTAACGTGGACATAATCTGTCCTATGTACGTCTCCTTGTCCACTCTTTCTTTTTTCTTTTTAGGAAGCCGATAATAGCTAGACAAATGATAGTGTTTTCGTGTATAAGCCTGATTTGCAAGCTCTCTCAGTCTGTTAGGGCTGTTTCGGGCCCTTTGTTGTATACCGAGGGCCCCATGGAATTCTGTAAATGGTATCACAGGTGCTCTCGCAAAGACACTCTTCAATAGGACCTTTTTCATGCTGGAACTGGATCTTCATCAGGTGGTGATCGATTGAGGCGTCTTGGATAGACTGTTTGTTCCTAGGTAGTCTTGTGCGCTTTCCATTGTACAATGCAGAAGGGTAGTAGAATTCAAGGGCAGTGACAGTATCAGGGTTTCTGGCATCTGCCGTTCGTTCTTCTTAGACTCTCGTGAGCTCTTAGGGGCTTCCGCAGTAAAGCGTATCTG
This sequence comes from Aspergillus ochraceus, assembly GCA_004849945.1. Taxonomy (NCBI): domain Eukaryota; kingdom Fungi; phylum Ascomycota; class Eurotiomycetes; order Eurotiales; family Aspergillaceae; genus Aspergillus; species Aspergillus ochraceus. The sequence continues at coordinate 2,684,755 of SSOS01000001.1, read as the reverse complement.
TATTCGGCTGCGTTTTGCTTGCACGTGGAGTTTCATTGGGCATTATTGGGAGAATCGTCTAGATAGAGTTAGCATGTATCTCGTCAACCAAGGTAGGTACTGAGATTGATAATACGGGTATACATACCCTTCTAGGCTGATATTTCGACGTCCAATCGGGAGTTTTGTCTCCACAACCACCTGACGGAAGGCCCGTTTTTGCTTTCCAACGGCAAATGAAGTACCCCTAGGACACAGGCACTCAAAACGAGCACCTAACCCCTAATCAGTAACAACTCTCGAACGGAATACAATGAAGGGCAGGGTAATTGCAGTAGCACTTGTACTGTACTTGCTACCAGGGCGCAGTAATTAGAGAACAGAAACAGAGGCATACACATGGCCACCCTAGTTCATTTGTTCCTTTTCGAATTATTGAAGTCCGTAGCATCGACCGAAACATCGGCTGGGGCCGAGACGGGTGACCCGAACATCAACGAGAAGACGATGCCAGAAGCTGCAACGAAGCCCATAATGAATATAGGTATTGTTGGATTGACTTCTTTCTCTTCTTCTTCTGACGTAATTGCTCGCTGCTCTTGTTGCTTTCTGCCTTCCAGACTGCATCTTATTCACACATCTAGAGGCATCAATTAGTCTTGGATAGTTATAAAAAATCGACATGTTGATAAGATATGTATGTATGTCATACATGCAAGCATGGAAGGAAGGGAAGGAAAGCGTACATAAAAAGAACAGTCATCCGGGCCATTCGAGGGCTTTCTCTCGCTGTAGTCTCTAGTATGGGTCTATTAGGCTGTAGATATGCGATATCCCCATATATGTACATGTATCAGGGGATGTACTTAATCGAGGCGTTTGGTGTGGCTTTCATAGGCAAGATATCGTTTCTCTAGTTCGGAGAAGATGAAGAAGATGGAGATAAAAGGAAATGATAAGGGGGATCCTGGTCTTAGCAGCGAAATATTCCCTCCTCCAGTGATAGTATAGCAATCAGTGAAGTCGATAGACAAGTTTAGTTAATATGCTAGAACTGTAGTGAAATAACCCCATCCTCTGGGTATATTCACCACTGGCCTAGTGATCTACTTCCTATCCCGTATTCATCGCCATCTTCGTACAGATATCCAATACATTACCTACAAGGTTATTTGCCAGTGTTGGTGGTGGAAAGCCCGTAGGCGAATCAATCGTAATGATATTATATACACATAAAGCTGAAATAGATGCTAGAAAAAGATAAATATGCAACACCTAATCCATCCACGTCACCGATTTCGTCCACAGGAATTCATCCAGCATGTCGGATCCGAATCGCCCGAATCCGCTGTTCTTGACACCGCCGTGAGGCAGCACCGACTCGTTATGCACCGTCATGGAGTTGATGTGCACAGCCCTGTCCACCCCATTAACATTAGCCCTAGTCCAGAACCCGCTTGATAGAGAGGAACGAAGAGTCGGAAAGAAAACTCACCCAGAATCAATCCCCTTAGCCACCTTCAACGCCCGGCCCAAGTTTTCCGTATACACCGCCGCACTAAGCCCATACTCGGTATCATTCGCCAACGCCACGGCCTCCTCGTCGCTGTCCACGACAAACAACGACACCGTGGGTCCGAACGATTCCTCCGCGTAAATGTCCATGTCGCGAGTGACGCCCTCGACGACGATAGGCGCCAGACGCGTATCCGAGGCCGTCGGGGCGTCCGGGTCACCGGCAATCACCTTGCCGCCCTTCGCGACGGCGTCGCGCACCAGGTTCCGGTTCTTGGTCACCGCTGCGGCGTTGATCACCACGACTTCACCGCTGCCGCCGCCGGCGATGTGCTTGATCGTGGCGTTCAGGACGGGCCGGAATTGGTCGACGATGGAGCGGTGCACGATGATGCGTTCTGTGCACATGCAGACTTGGCCGGACTTGTAGTGTGTTAGCCCGGGTCCAATGCAAGTTATGCAAGTGGACAAAAGGGAAAAGGATCAGGAACATACATGAATAAACGACCCCAAGACAGCTCCCAACGCCGCCTTCTCGAGATTCGCATCGTCCAACACGATGGTCGGCGCCTTGCCGCCCAACTCCAGAATCACAGGCTTGATGTGCTGCGCCGCAATCACACCGATCTTGCGTCCCACGGCCGTGCTGCCCGTGAAGCTGAGCTTCTTCAGCGCCGGGTGCGCGATCAGCGTCGTCGTCACCTCAACGGCATCCTGCGGCCGCGAGTAGATGACGTTTAGACATCCGTCGGGCAGACCCGCCTGGCGGAATGCGTCACCGATAGCCCAGAAGCACTTGGGCGAGAGCTCGGAGCCTTTCAGGATGGCGGTGTTACCGGCCGCCAGGGCCAGTGCGACGGAGCGGGTACCAAGAATGTAGGGGGCGTTCCTGGGCATGTCTTAGCTACAGCTTGTACGACACTGGACTAGCACTAGAGCTTACCACGGCGCAATTCCCAGAATCACACCATACGGCTGTTTGTAGATGATGGCGCTCTCGCCCTCGCCCGCAATCGTGGGCACGGTGCCCACAATGCCCGAGATCTTACCGGCTGCGTCCCGCAGCAGATTCACACCCAGCTGGAAGATGAACTCGTTGTACATCTGCTCGGCGGCAGTCTCCTCGACCATGTACCGCAGGAACTCTTCCTTGCGCTCGAGGAAGGCGTCCGCGGTGCGCAGCAGGATGTCGCGGCGAGCGTCGGGCTTCATGCGTGACCAGGCCGGGAAGGCAGCCTGCGCGGCCTCAACGGCCTCGGTGGCTTCTTTAGCGGAGGCGGAGCTGCATTGATGCTCGACCTGGCCGGTGCCAGGGTTGGTGACGTCGAATTGGATGTCTGTGGAGATGTTCTTGTTGTTGATGATGAGGGGGACGGAGGCACCTGGGGGAACCTGAGTGAAGGACATGTTGTCTGGTAGGTATGAATATGGGGATGAGGAAACAGAGAGTGAAGCAATAGAGCGACAGAGAAAAGGTGAAAAAGTTCAATTGACAACACAAAAATGAAGAAAAATAGGAAAACGCCCGAAGATAGAAAGAAAAAAAAATAGAAAAACAGCCCCGCGGCCGAAACCCCTTTTTTATGAAAATCCAAGCCCAATTCCAATCCGAGTTAATAATGCAAAGGTTTTAGTTCCCAGTAGTTTCTGGTTCGGCCGCGACGCAGAGTGAGATTGTATCCACCGCAGGCCCAGAGATCGTCGATTTCCAGCGATAGAGGAATCCCGAGCTGAGGGATCCCCACCAACTACCGAATGGCCATTCCGGTGAGAGAAAGCCCAATTCATTTTTGGGTCTGCCGAGAACCAGACTTCCGCATGTAGGAAAGTATGAAGATCCCTTGGCCCGGCCAGCAGCAATGAGCAGACGTCAGTGGAAGCGGGAATGCGGAGAAGCGGAGTTGCTGCAACCTTCCGACTGCCGATTTTCTCTTCCGATGCCTCTTTATGCCCCGTCATCGTCTGTTGATAGGACAATAGAGCCGGGGGAGGATCTGGATTCCTTCCCCGCGGGGTTTGAAAACGCGGATCTCGGATCCCCATCCCTGACTTCTCCTCCGAAGTAGTTCCGCTCTCTAGAAAATCAATTGCACTTTGTCGGAAGCAGTCTGCGCATCCCAGAGCTGATCGGGTCGTATTGAACTTAAATTGATATCCCTGCGTGGCAAGCTGCCGATGGTGATACCGTGTTTTCGAATCGGAAGTAGGAAACGGTACTTTAGATATCCTGGCCCAGGATCGTATCGGTGATATATATGTGGTCTCTATCCAGCCTATCATGTAGAGCTTAATCCTGGTCTCAGGTCAGTCAGCTTATATTGCGCTGCAGTTCAAATTCATACTATACCACACCCCGTACAATCCCCAACCCTATCTCCCCAACTCAGATAAAGTCATCACATCATGTCCACAATCACCACACCGGCATTGGTGTGCCACGGGCTCAACAAGCCCTTGGCCCTCGAGGACGTGATGCTGGACGAGATGCGGCCCGACGAGGCGATCGTGGAGATCGAGGCCAGCGGCGTCTGTCATACCGATCTGTAGCCCTGCCCTCCCTCTTCCGCTTTTCAAGCTCAGTTAGCCAGTCAGAACTAACTCATCATGACCAGATCTTGCATGGACGGGACTATCCCCGCCGGTTTCCCTAATGTGTTCGGCCATGAAGGTCAGTCAATACTTGCCTCCCCCCCTCTCTTTCCTAGCAACCCAAGACCAAACATCAGCAACTGTAGTCAAACACTAACCCCTCAAACCAAAAGGCGCCGGAACCGTCCTCCAAACCGGCTCCTCCCTCGCACACGTCCAGCCAGGAGACAAAGTCCTCCTCTCCTTCAACCACTGCGGAAACTGCACGTACTGCAAATCCTCCCACCCCGCCTACTGCGCCACCTGGGCACCGTTAAACTTCTCCGGAAAGCGTCTCGACGGGAGCGTCACGCTCTATGATCCGAACAGCGCCGCGCCCATGCACGGGACGTTCTTCGGACAGAGCTCGTTCATGCGTCGCGCGCTCGTCTCCGGGTCTAGTATCGTCAAGGTGCCGCGGGATACGGAGCTGCCGCTGTTCGCGGCGCTGGGGTGTGGGTTCCAAACTGGGGCTGGGTGCGTGTTGAATACGCTTCGTGTGACGAGGGGGAGCTCGCTTGTTGTCTTTGGTGTTGGAGCTGTAGGTATGGCGGGTGTGATGGCTGGGGTGATGGCCGGTGCGTCGACGATTATCGCGGTGGATTTGAATGAAGGGAGACTTGCGACGGCGAGGGAGTTAGGCGCAACGCATGTAATTGACGGGAAGAGTGAGGATGTAGAGGGACAGATTAGGGCGATCTGTGAGCCGGCGAACGGAGCGCAATTTGCGATGGATGGAACGGGGGTTCCGAGGGTTATTGAGACGATGGTGAAGTGTCTGGGTACGAAGGGGAGGGCTGCCACGGTGGGGGCGCCGAAGCCGGGGTCGACAGTCGCGATTGATGTCTTTCAGCATTTGATTATGGGGAGGGAGTATGTGGGGAGTACGGAGGGAGATGTGGATGCGAAGACGGTGAGTTTCTTTTCCTTCTCGGTTTCTTGGCCCTTGGGGGGCTGATTGCTGGTCATGAAAACTAACTGACGATAGTTTATCCCGTTCTTGATCGAGGAGCATGCAAAGGGTCGCTTTCCCATCGAGAAGTTGATCAGTTATTATGATATCAAGGACTATCAGACAGCGTTTCAGGATATGAAAGCGACAAAGGTCATCAAGCCGGTGTTGCTGTGGAAGTGAGCTTCCCATTATACGCTTATGAAGAGACAAGAGACAAGAGGCAGATTGTATTAAACAAATCCATTAATTGAAAGCCATTATTTACCTAATCTATCCCAAACTCAGAGATAGATTTTCCTGAACTGAAAGCCATATTTACCTGATCTATCCCAAAACCCGGAGATAAAATCCCACCGACATAAATAATATATACATCGAAATCGTTCAATCTCCTCTTTTTAAGCTCACTTTTTAAGCCCACTTTTTAAGCCCACTTTCCAAGCAAGGCCATCAGCAAAGCACCCAGGCAAAGCAGACCGAACGCCCCCAGAACGTGCCCGATGGGGGCCTTCTTCATCGACCGGCTGAACATGAATTCGTGCGCCATGAGTTCCACAAGCGCCGTGTAAATGAGGATACCCGCGGAGATCGAGTCGAACACGCCGTTGACAATCAGCGTCGTTCGTCCCTCCGGGGGATAGGCGTTGCGCACTCCAAGCCCAATGGCGATGGCAATAGGGGTGGCCAACCCGTAGCCAATGCTCAACAAGTAGGGCGTCAGACGTTTCGAGCTGGGCCAGGGTACTTCGGCCAACCGGGATCCCAGACCCAGGCCCTCAAAGGTCTGATGGAAGACCAGAACGATGTACAGTGTCACAAACTCCTCGCCGGACACTGCCAGAGTCAGTCCGATGAAGACGGAGTGGAAGATGATGCCGAATTCCAGGATGAAGATAGACGTCAGCTGCGCCATGTACTCCTCCAGCGCGGAGGCTTTCGCGCCCGCTTCCAGGTCCTTGTGCTCGCGCGAGTGGCCGAGGTGATCTTCTCCGGGCATATGGGTCTTGGAGTCGGCAACCTCCGCGCTGTGCTGAACGGAGTCCTCGTCGTGGCCGTGGCCGTGACCGTCGAACTCATCGTGGGAGTGATTTTGGCCAAATCGAGCAAAGCGCATAACCATCAATTCGACAAAGAACAACACCACAATGGTCATGAGAACGATGCCCTCGACCCAATCGTATTCCGTGATCGGGCCGGTCAAACACTCGTTGGTGAGAGACTCATGTGCGGGGGCCAGGAGATGGACGAAAGCTGTGGCGACAATGACACCGGAACCGAAGTACTTGGCGATGAAGAAAGCCCATCCGAAAATCTTGGAATGACGATAATTGCCGGCAAAAACGGGAAAGACGGCGCCGAACATGGAACCGACCATGATAACGAAGATCGAGGAGATACGCAGACCCATGCGGCCATCATACTCGTTGCCAGTGTCACAGGCAGGAGCAGGGCCCGAATCCTCGTCTCGGGCGAGGAGCGTATGGAGAAGTGACATGTCCGCCATTGGATTCAATTGGTCCTGGCAGAGGGATGTACACGCACAAGACTCGAATCGAACTGTTTACAGCACGGACCAACAGTTGACGTGTATGACAGATGCCGTCGAATTCAGGAGCCTCGTCGGAATATGCCAGATAATCCAATAGAATTGAGTCGAGATGTGGGACGAGGAATGCAAGGTCGCCGAAAAGAAAAACGTGGGCAAAGAGGACAAGCCGACGAAAGGCGAGAAAGGCGCAAGAATGCAACTACCCGAATGCTTAATGCTTCTTGGTATTCTTGGTATTTCTTGGTCTTCTTGGTTTTTTCTTGTCGCGTGCTTTTATATCGCTTCCTGTTGTGCGACCAGGCCACACAGGCAAGATTTTGACCGTCCTCAAGGTCCCTGGTGGTCCACTTTAGACGTCTGCTTAGTGTCGCTCGAGACCGGCCAAGCGAGGCACCAACAGGGATTGAGATGACAGATGAGGACCTTGGGGTGTAGTGCGAGTCGGATATCTCCGTGGGTTTACGTGCAGGTCATCTGTCGGTGTTGGCGTGGGTGGGTGACTCGGACACGGAATGAGGCCAATATAGAGAGGCAAGACACCGGGCAGAGCACGACGGTCGACAGACTACCCACGAGACAAAAGGCGAGGACCCCAGGAGAGAGAGGGCGAGGAATGGGAGGGGAGGGGAGGAGAGAGAGGATAGAGGGGCGACATGGCGACGGAAATGTCTCCCACTTCGGTTTGGGTTGCAGCGGCGGAGGACCTTGGAGGAAAGCGGGTGCCATCCTCGACGTCAAAGAAGACTTTTCGTCGCGTTTTTGAGGACCTTGGGGGTGCGAGTTTGGGGCTGACCCTCTTTTGGGGGAGTCATCATTGGCTGGCATCCTTAGTCACGGAGGGGCCAGTCACGTGAACCTTTCGTCCGATATCAACAGACCTGAGGAAGTACAGTAGATAGTGGTGTGATGTGATACATCAATTGCTCTAAAGTTGCATCGACGGCGGAATTGCACGAGAACTATTCAGAGTTAGACTTCAACTTCCAGGCACAAGACTCCTCATGATTCATTGACCCAGGGTGAGCTCCGCCGGGTTGGGAAAGCGGTGACCGGGTTGGAGGGGTGCTGCGCTTATATAATGATGAGCCTGAGACCTGGCCATCGGTGAACAACTTAACACTAACAATTGAAGTGTTAAAACAGTTGATGTGTGTAATTCTTGTTATCTCGTTCGTCAAGACATCTCGATCAGATGGTCCATGCAGACAATTGACCGGATTGAGGAACTAGCTCCAGAGTACCTTGTATGCTACTAGTGAAACAGGCAATGGTCTAGTCGGTCATTAGGGGATCTATGTCTGGATCCAAAGGGGCCATGAGCAAGTTTCTGATATTAACAACCCGAATAGGTATATCTCAATCAACTCCATGGTTGACCGAAGTATGCATTTGGAGCTGAACGGGAACCTTGATGGTTTGCTTGACTAACGGGCCAGGATACATATCCACATGAGTGACCTGATGGAGTTTCTCTAATCAATTGTGCTATCAGCGATATCATGAGATCTCCTACCATGCAAATGAAGCCAACAGGAATATTCCACAGCCCATGAGCCATGCCACTTCTCAGATTTCGTAGGTCCGGGTTCTCGAGTGGACGCAGGGTACTGTACGAAGCAGAAAAGGCTTGGCAGACGTCGACCTAGTCAAGGCCCGTGATATGTCATCATCACCCATCCTCACCCAACTCACGCCTCAATCCCTCCCTCCCTCTCTGCAATTCAATTAGGTCCCAAATCAGCCCAGCCCCTTCTCGAAAAATGGCGCCCATCCGGCGCTACCTCCGCATCAGCAAATACACCATCCTCGAATGCCGCATCTACCTCGACAATCCGTCCGACACGCGCTGGCTCCTCGACTCCCGTGACCCCGTGCTCCCTCGCATCTTCGCCGCCATCCGACCGCTGGTCCTACCGAAACTGCGCGAAGAGAACGAGAGGCTGCTTTTGCGCAAGAAAGGCCATCCCGTCAAGGATGTGATCGCTGAAGGTGCGTACTGTACATAGCCCCCCCGACCGCGCCACCTGACACCATACATGGATACGGATTACATTACCGGAGAATGTTGGCTGATTACGTGCATCTGCAGATGAGTTCGAGGTTGCGTTGTTTCTTCGGGAGTCTCGAACGCGTCATTCGCTTTTGACGCGACACAAGGAATTCGAGAATCACGGGGCTGGGGTAGACGAGAAGGAGGAGAAGAAGGACAATAATAAGCTCGGGGAGGCGGGCTCGCAGGCAGACAAGGGCATCCTAGTCGAGAGCGAGAGCGACGAGGAGTCAGATCTGCGGAACATTCCCCAGGCGGGCGCGGACGAAGACAAAGATGGCGGTGGTGAGATGCCAGGGAAGCGGGGACGAAGTGGTTCGTCTGCTGACGAGCTGCGTGCGTCGAAACGACAGAAGGACCGAGAATGGGCAGACGAGGGTGATGGCGATGACAAGAAGATGCGATTTCGGACCAACTACGAGGGGTTCAACATCTATGGCTGGACGCTGTGTCTGCTGGTCACGCGGAAGGGTGGCAGATCAAGGCCTGAAGCGACGCCTTCGGAACCTTCGCGGCAGGCTCTCATGGAAGAATGGATGTCCACGCAGGCCCAGGGTGATGCGGACGAGGAATGAGCCGAGAATTCGAAAAAGGAAAAAGGGTGAAAGAAAAGAAAAGGGGTGAACCTCGGTGTCACCTGTTCAGTTCAACACAAGCATCCAATGACCCCTGTAGGGTTCGTGTTAATCCTGGTCAGGTGGCGCCGGCAATCATCGATCAGCCCAGGACTGTCTCAAGAGGCAAGACAGGAAAGGCCGAAAGGTCCGCCTTCAGAGTCAGACAGACCACGACAGCTGAAAAACGATGGAACGGCATCCCAGAGATTCCGATCTGCAGACCGGGCGTTGCATGATGGCGTGGACGCAGACCATGTAGATGAACATGGGGTAAAAGGCAACCTGCGAGCTGAAATCCGTGCACCCATAAGCCTCGAACGGCCATGAACCACACGACGCTTGCAGTCTGCGTCTTCAATCTGCAATCTGCAACCAAGACAACCCATTTTTGGGACTACGAACGCTCGCACGGCATCCAGCCATAATCTACGCCTTGTTTCACAGGCGCAGTGCAGGTAATATGTGTGCGATCTTATTTCTGTGCGATACGGACACTTGCAGATGAAGAGGAGCGATTCGCAAGACAGCGAACGCGCGCCCTTGCTTCCTTTAGGTTTTCTAATCCGAATCGCGGGTTGAGAAAATCATCCGAAACAGCGCCGGAATTTAGGTGTTTCTCGACAAGAACGCTTGCTTCTCGTCCGTCCTTAAGATGAAACACATAATTTTCCTACTTAGTTCGGTTGTTTTATTATTATGCTCATGCCTCCCTCGCTGTGTAACATGTTTCCGTGAATCATGTTAAGTTAGGTCGAGGTCCTGACTTTAATTAATGAAGAATCTGAACAGCCCAGTCCGATTCAGTAGGCTATGTACGGAGTACAGGACAGGAGTTCACAGTATGCACGCCGTGCTCAATCGAGATAGTCACTTGACTCCCCTTCTGACTCTGTATGTAGATGTCCTGTACACTGTACACCTACCACGCCACATGTACATACATGTAGGTCTGTCAGGGTTCTCCGTACACGCAAAATCATACGAGACTGCCACTTTTTAAATACTAAGTAAGACAGCAGGTGGAAAGGGGTGGTCCGGAACATTAATAGACCTACACTGTAGGTGTATAGTTTATCAAGTAGGAAAATTAGAAAACAGGACACGGTCCAGCCATAGCCGGCATACGGAGTAGAGTAAAGCAAATAGAAAAAAAAAAAACCAAGAAGCAAAAACCAAAAGATCAGCATTGCGCCTCTCGGCTCGCTGCATGAATACCAAATTAGTCGCGGGACAAATATGCATGTCATAGTTGTAGGTAGTCGCCTATTATCATTTAGTATTTACCCCGTATCTGGATTTTAGTACGTAGTCATATGCTGTACACCGTACGATATATATCTCTACTCTACTAATATGCGAAAGGCAATCAAATGATAATAACCAACACAACATAAACACCCCCTAGTCCAGCAAGGCAGGACGGTAGTACGAGGTATATATATATCACGAGGTATATGTACTGTACACCTGCAAGTATGGGCAGATATATGTCTTCACGGAGTACCCCGTCCGTAAAAAGAGTTAATTCAGCTGACTTGAAACCTCAGGCCTCACACGGCAGACAGAGCATAGCCCAGCAGCATCTGCAATGCAATGTAAACGCACATGCAGACCGAGTCGACAGAACCGACCAGAAAAACACAGCCTCAATCGCCACAACGGAAATAACAGCGTACAAAATAAGTTAATATGGAACTATGGATACTTGAAATTGAACTCAATAATCAAATCAAACGTGATTCAGATAGCCGCTACGGAGTAGTACTACTAGTAACACCTTACCGTAGTAAGCACGGGAGTGCATATTAAAAATTAAACGGCGCACCCACATAGGTAATTAAGAGCAGTTGTTAACATGAGACATGGAATGGAAGGTTCTATCGCGCTTTTTCTTTCCGTGTCACGGACGTTTACCCCTTACACTTTCCCTGCTATGTGGACATGAAGTATGGATAGCTGGAGTGGTCTAGTCGAGTCTACACACGGAGAACACAGTACGGGATTATTGTGCCACATTCTTGGACCTAGTCTACGGAGTATGACTACCTAGGGGTGAATCATCCCGTGATGTTGGCTATTAGCGTCAACTGTTGAAGTCGACCCTGCTCGTACTCCTAAATTAAAATTAAACATTAATATCAATCAAAACCAAAGCGAAATATATTACGGATTTTCCGACCCATCAATCTATCCCGTGCTCCCGTGAAAGCCTAAATCGATCGGCCGGAGCATTTTCTTGTTGACCTTGCCATCTCTCCTGCATGATAGATTACTAGCAATTAATTCCGTAGATCCTGAAGCGATCAATAACCAAACAAGCGAAGGCCAGAAAATCAATTTGATTAAGTGTTTAAGGATCTGCCCCCAAGGCTTACGCGATATTCCATGATTCCCTACGGTGGGCGGTGCGGGCGGAGGAGGAACTAAGAGGTCAGGAGAACAGACGCATTCGCACTCCAGGTACGTACTCCGTAGTTACTAAGGTAGTTAGTCCGTAGGAGGGTACCTGCCTACCTGGTGGCTGGTGCCAATTAGATCGACTACCGAAGGCCGCATTATCTCCTAGGAGAGTTTAGAGGCTCAGAATCAGAAACGCACGGGGCCACCGCCCCCAAACCCAACCCCGAATTAATGGGACGCTCATCCTGAACCTTATGTGAGCATGTAAGCATTAACTACGGAGTACTGTGTAGAGGCTAAGCGGCACGGATTTGGGATACGGCTATGAGTGCGGTTGAAACCGATATATCTCCGCTTAGGCGCTTGCATGTAGAGGCCCAGAGGGAGAGTACCAATCGCACAAAGTCCGAGGACGACCCGAATCCGACTACCGAAGACCGACGGAATTGGGCTCACGGGCTGAAAATGGAAACCCCAAACGGACGATTCCGTTTTTCCATTTGATGAAAGAGGAAAGAGAAAAGAATGGGAACTGTGGAGTTGGACTCGGGGTCTGAATGAGCTTCCTTCAGCCTGCTGTCCTGCTCTGCTTAGCGGTAGCCTTAGCCGCTTTCCTTACAGAGCCCCGTTAAACGATCAACTCCATCCAGGGCCTGAAGACTACTCCGTGGGAACGACCGGAGCAGAATACCACGTCATGACATCATGCGTACCCCGAAATATCTCCCCAAGAAGAAGATTTTCCTGGTTCCTGGCGCGGCTGTGCTTTAAATCGGTTAGCATTTAGCAATAAACGCTCGGCGAGCGAAAGAGAGGAGGGAGAGAAGAATGATAGAGTGAGACATTGTCCTTCCCCCAGCCTCCGGACCCAAAGTTGGAGCTTTTTGCGTTCAAAAAGGGATTTGTGGAGCATTGAATCTCCCACGGAGAATTCTTATTCGGTAATCATCTGAAACAAGCCAGCCTGGAGGACCAAAAGATTGTAGATTGGACGGTTCACGCGCTTGTAGGCAACGGACTGGGACAGGTCCTGAAGGGGGGACCCTCTGCCCCCACTGTGACCGCACGAACTCAATTAGCGACTGTTAGGCTAGCGATGCTAGCACTGGTTTGGTGAAATTTTTTTTGTTCTTCCCCATGAAGGGAGAGGAGCCGCCTAAACTGGTTATGGAGGTGCTGAGGAGCGGTGAACCATGGTTGAGAAAGTTTCTGGAAGGAGGCTATCTTTTTCTTCGGGGTGGAGAAGGATCCGGTTGATCCTTATTTTGCCTCTGGTGGAGGGCATTGGTAAACATCGAGCGAAAAGTGTCCGACAAAAGACAGATGGCGGACAAACGCGAGTCAAGATAGTTACAGGCAGGAACCGTGGAACGCAAGGGGCAAACGGGGTGAAATTGAACTTTCTGCGCAGGAATTTGACAAGTAGACTTAATGGTTAGGTTAGCTGCAGACCGTTGATCCCGCAGTGTACCATCGGGGCACGTGAAGTGACTAGGCGTCCAGGGCGGAAGATTACTAAAGACTGACTCTTTCTAGGATGATTTGACTGCTGACCAGGAGACTTGGCAGTTGGCATGATTGTTGTATCACACAAATCATTAGGGCTCTCTAGTCGCTTTCAAAATACCCTGATTGGAACATCAGCAGCAGCCTTGTCGATTGTTGACGGCGAAGCATTATTGATTGGACGGCTCATCGGCCGGATCCAATTCCAATCTCTTGTCCATGGTTAGGTAGCACTCAACGGAGTACTCCGTAAGCCTCTTAGCACTGAGCAAGTTAGCAGTTAGCAGCCAGGAACAGCCATCAACCGGAGTACTGCGCACCTACGGTGTAGGACAGCTGGAGACAGAAAACAAGCTACCGGTCTACCCCCAGCAATTCCCATCATGGTAATTGGCAATCGTCCTCCGTAGATGCTAATGCCATCGACTAATTCCTTTACCGAATGTAAGTCGCTCACCAAGAGCAACCAACAGTGGAGATCTCATTTCACGGAGAGCCCCACCCGCTTAGGGCTCTTTTTTTTCTGTGCCCTTCGGCTTACGGAGTAGCCTTCTCTCTTCTTGCCATGTGTTTCTTTCCACCGAATTGCGATGGAATCCAATCCAGAGCATGTGATAGGACCGAGGTAGACTTTCTCGACTCCATTAACCGCTGCGCATCCGTGGTAGAGGCATTCAGGAACCATCCCATGATTTCATCAGGTACACCAACGTGGTGATGTCAGGCTGCCGTCAACCAGTCACCCGTACCTGCATCTTGAGAAATGCCGGGCTAGAGACACTAAGTCACTAACAAGGACCGGAGGGATTCCTGGCGCTCCAGGGAAGTCGGCGGCGGCAAGACTAACGCGGCGGGTGGCAAATCGGTTTAATGAAACTCTGGGAGGAGACGAGATGAAAACGCACATCACTGGATCTACGGAAGGACGGATGCTCGATGAGTTGATGCGGTCGGCTAGTGACGTGCAGGATCAACCCTCATCTTTTCCCGTCTTTGTCGCCTGGCGGCCACTTTTGAGGCCACTTTTCATCTGCAGAAGATCCATCCGTCTTGTACCACAGTCACACGGCGGGTACGATGGCAGGGTTCATGGAGCAATGAGCATCCAGGTCGGCGGCCAGGATACTCGGCGAACGAGTCCACGGAAGAAAGGGAATTGACATCCGTGTCGGAGGAGTGTTGCATTGCATTATGCAGAGACGCCGCGACAGGGGGGAATTCCAAAAAAAAATAGTGGTACTCCATAGAGTTCCCTGAATGCACCTGATCATAATAAGGACGTTATAGAGAGAACCTGGAAGCGTATTTCCCGTATCGAAGAGTGAAATACGGAGTACGGAGTCCTTCGTACGAAGGTCGAATGCTCCGAGGGGAATTGTGGAGAGGATGAAGGCCGCTACTCAGTAAGGGATGTCAGCAATAATGATAATAAACATTGAACCTTGGAAGAATGACAGGTCAACCTTGTCAACCGTCAACCGTCAACCGAACCAAGAGCGGCTGAAAGTGAAGACGGAGTACGGGTGAACAAAAGTAAAAAGATTCCAAATATAACCCAAGCGGAACAATGATGATAAAGAAGACGACGACGAAGAAGAAGAAGAAGAAGAAGAATAAAGAAAAGAGATTAAAGCCGGGTAGATTGGTCGAATCAGACGGATCGCAGCAGCCGCCGAGGAGGGGATCAGCTGCAAGGAGACGACGGGATCTCGTTGGAGAAGACAGAATTAACCTGGAATACCTAAGGTAATGAGTCGAGGTTCCGTCCGTACGAACTCCGCAGTATCGCCTCAATCTACCTCGATCGGTTGGTCAGCCCCTGAAACTTCACCGTAAGATACGGTTTTCAAGGTGAAACGACCTGTCATAGTTACCCCTACCGCCTGACACAACCTTGACTTTCTTTACCCCTGACGCTCAACTTGCAAGTCCGGAATCTGACTTGCCTTGACTTCTGGGCATTTTTGCCCCCTCCTTTTTTTTTTTTTTTTTTTTTTTCCTCCCTGTCTTCCATGGTTTTGCTTTTTCCTTGGTGGTGGACATACACCGCAGTATGTGTTCATGAGTGCGTGTCTCCGTCTTGCCCCTTCAAACCCTTCCCCTCCCTCCCTTTCCGGCTTTCCCTGCCCTGGAACTTCGCGGATGTGGTGGCTTGGATCAGGTCCCGACATTCTGGCTGAGACTAGGATCTCCTTCCTGCGACGTGATGAATCACCACCCGATCCTCAGCGTTTCAGGCAACCAAGCCCCAACCGTTTTGAGAAGCCGCCGCGAATTAGATAGAATCTTCAAGAAGTGAGGGGGCACACTGCACACCAAAGACAAATGCCAGCTTGGATCATCCCTTAGCATTTCCGATTCCATTCCTTCTTCCCCTCCTTTCCTGCCTCAAGGATCTACGAACTGGCACGTGTCTGCATGAATTCGCTAGTCTTTCAGCCCGTAAGCCTATGAGACTTGCCCGATGTCTTGCTTTCGGACCTATAGAATGTCGGCGGATAAGATTCACCCATCAGATTGAGTCATCACTCTACCCTGATGCGATGGATTGAAGTCTGCTTTTCCAAGGCGTCATCAGAGTTGGTATCGCCGTCTTTACGTAATGCCGAGTAAGATTCCACGTTGTTGAAAGATACGGGGGGACGGGTTACCGCTCCGAGCTAAAAAAAAAAGAAATAGTTTTATTCTCATTATGATATTATTATGATCCAAACTAATCCTAGGTACGGAGTCAGAAAAACAGAAGAAGAATGGAAAACAAAGAAAAGGGAAAATTAAACACCGATAGACGGGTGGGTCCGATTCCTCCGGAATACTTTTTTTTTTTCTCTTCGTCTATTTTCCTCTTTCATCCTCAATCCGCTCTCCCTCTCGCACCTTGGCCCTTGAGTCTTCCATGGAATTAACCATAATCTCCCGGTATTAATCCTGGTGGAACTTCTCCGTCAACCACAAATAAGGGGGAGAGACAACCCTCCCTCCCCAGAGGACAAGGCAACGAGTGGGACGGGAGGAGCTTCTAGAAATTTTCCTTGGAATTTCCCGTTGAGGCAGGCCGTATGCCCATATGGCAGCCCACTGGGTACAACTAAATCCGTTAGTCGTATTATCTGACGTAGTTCGTTTCCCTCTGTCCGTTGTGGAGCTGAGCTCCTGTTCACGACAGGGGTGCGTCCTTAATATTCTTTTTATTTTTATTTTTAATTTGATTTTTCGATTTTCTTTTTTCTTGGAAAAAAAAAAAAATTCAATAATCTTTTTTGTCAATCATCCTGGTCACTATAATAATAAGAGATAATAAAAATAAAAATAAGAAAGGCGTGGATCAGAACATTATATATTAAGCACCGTCTGACCTCGTCTTTTGGGTTTCTTTCTTTTCTCTTTCAATCTTCAAATCAAAAGACTTTGAGAACTTTCCACGTTGTCTACAAGTGACCACATCTGGGCATCAACACGCCTTCATCCACCAACCACTCGACAATACTAAACCACTCAACCAACCACCACCATACAACTTCACAACTCAACATGCCTTCCATCGGTGGCTCTACTTCGCAATTCCCTCCCTGCCCGGGACCTCCTCCCAAGGGCCCTCTGCCTCCTCTCCCCAAGTAAATTACCTAGAGTAATCTTGGGCTTTCTGATGAGATTGACGACCGGCGAACTCGAGCGGTTCCTTGAATCGTGACCCAACATCGACGCAAACCGACTCGAGACGCCTCATGAGATGGAGTTGCATTCTTCAAGCATGGATACCACGATTTCGTTTTCAAGAATTTGCAAATCTGCAAATCGGCATTTTACTACTGGATTTGACTACTGGATTTTTTGATCGCTTTTTTTTTTTTTTCTATTTGAACCACATTATATCCTTTTATTCGGCCTTTTCGATCATATCTCGGTTTTATCTTTTCTATTCTCTTCACACCAATCATCCTGCGCAGCGACGTTCATCGCGGGTGTTTTTTCTTTTCTCTTTTCGATTCTCCGAACAAGCGCTGGCGCATTGTTCTCTCATTCTGCGATAACGCTTTCTTCTTGCGACATCCAACAAAATCTCGCCACTCTGGGACTATCTCTACGAAGTAAAAAGGACGATCCGATGCAAGCGACAAGCATGATATCAAACAACGCACCGTCGCCGAATCAAAACCAGCCGACTTCCCCACCCTAGCTCGGTCCATCGTCATCACTTATCTCTCACGACGGCCGTTTCCCAAACATTCGGACGGAGCCTTGTCAGTTGTCAGCATTACTTCCAGGATTTGATTCCAACCCCGCAAAGCAACACGGCTGTTGCTGTTGGCGAAACCCAAAAGACCAACCGGGGGCTTGGATTTCCTTTTTTCCCACGAGGCTTGGATCGCGCGATCGTCGGAAGTCAAAGCGTTATGGGATTATGATTTCTTTTTTTCTGTCTTTTTTTTGACTAGGAGCTTTTTAATCATGGGGTTGATTTTCTTTTTTGTTTGTTTGGCTTGTGGGATGTGATTCAAGCCTGTACTATTTTTCTTTTCTTTTTTATCTGAAGCAACGGCATGTATAATAGACTTAATATACCCAACAGCAGCAGCAACAGCACCAGCATATGGCATTCCTTTATTCTATTTGAATTGAAACTTTGACCTAGTGTCAATCATTCTATCA
Organism: Aspergillus ochraceus; assembly: GCA_004849945.1. Lineage (NCBI taxonomy): Eukaryota > Fungi > Ascomycota > Eurotiomycetes > Eurotiales > Aspergillaceae > Aspergillus > Aspergillus ochraceus. Next base: position 2,666,906 of record SSOS01000001.1, on the reverse strand, counting down.
ATATTGTCAAACCTGATTCCGAAATCTTCCTTAGCAAAGTACACGGTACATAACTAGCAGCTATCTTTCTCTGAGTACGTAGTTAGGAGAAAGGTAAGGTAGTCTATCCCGCTCCCCGCACTTCGTAATCCCTAATTCAATCCTTTTCGTGTCTTTTCCCCCTCATCATACTGAGATAAAACCGAATACTAAAAATGAAAATCACCTTACCAAAAATGAAAAAGAATAAATAAAAATAAAATAAACGAAATAACTGTCTCACGATGACCGCATGGTGCGCATCATGATGTGACGGCACCGCAACGCTAAGCGCTCGGCCGATGAGACTTGACAGGGGTTGGGGAGGAGAAGGGGTTGACTTGAGTGACTGGGTGAGGGAGTGGCATTCGATAGCGTGATTCCTTTCCCTGCTTTGCCATGACTTGCGCCTGCGTCTGCTTCCGGTTGATCCTTGAAGATTGGATATGAATATTCGGGTCGTACGTTACTTACCTGCCTACAGCCATAGTATGTGTTTTGCATTGAGGGTGCTTGTTGCGGGGTTGAGTTATTTTATTATTTCTTTTGTCTTTTGAGGGATTTGTATTAATTGAAGGTCGTGTGTTGTATGCGGCTGCAGTAGTTATCGGACTCTACCTACCGTGGTGTGTAGAATGTTCTGTATACACAGTACGAAGTATGTCTGTCCTACGCCGCCCGGCTGCAAGGTAGATAGCTGTCTCTAACCTACCCCTCATGATCCAATGCAGATAGGACAGGTGATTTGCCCTGCCCTGCTTGCCCTGCCTGCCCTGTCCTGCTTACGGAACCTAGTACAAAAAAATAGAATGCCATGAGGATGAGGATTCAATCCATGCGGTACAGCCTTAAGCTAACCCACTAACCAACCAACTAGTAGCTAGGTAGCTATTTTATCTGTGCGTAATATGACGAGACCAGCGGCTGCGGGATGCATGGCATTTTGCATTATTGGGCTATGCCATTGTCATTGTCTAATTAGTTCTGAGTAATGACTAGCTAGTAGTCAGTTAGTTCTAGGTAACTAAGGGCCTGCGCCTCGGGCTGGGAATTTGGCTACCTGGTTTATGTGTGCCTACTCCGCAGTCGGTTAGTGAGTCGGTCAGTCTAAGCGAGTTGACGATGACTCGGTAGGTAGGCATAGACAGGGAAGGGGTCGGCTGATGGTGCATTAGTTTTACGGAGTAGACTCTGTAAGTAAGTATCAGCATTCAGCTCCCATCTTGCTCTTCGCATCGCCTCGCCCCGCTTGTTGTGTACGGACTACAGTATGGAGTATGTGTGAGTGTGTCTCTGACTAGGCAAGGGGGGGGGGACAGTAGTCTAGTATGGAATATTCACTGATAGCGAACACTACTTATCTAACTACGTGCTGACGGCTGAGGGAGCATGCACCTTGCCATGCAGTGCAGTAGAATATGCACGCCACAACGGAGTACGGAGTCCTGTTCTGAGTCGAGTCTGACGAGGATAAATGCGCCAGAGATACTAGGCAGTAGACCCTGCTGCAAAACAAGCCAGTCGAGTAATCTCGGATACGAGGACCCGGGCCTGCGGAGGAGCAAACCGTCCCAACTAACGGTAGCTAGATAACTCGATGAGTCGTTAGACAGAAAGTTGGAAGGTCAGGTCCATCGGCGGGAGTCCGATCGCAGGTCAAATGACCCGCGGCACGGGAGACTAAGGTTCTTAGTTCGCCCGTTAGCGCGCCGTACCTGAAGCTGGTCAGCCTTCGGAGTCAGACCACTTGCCATGTGCGGAGATGGATGGTCGCCGTTTCTTCTTTTTCTTGCTTCTTTACCTGCTTTCTGACGGGTGTTTCTCGCTTAATGGTGAGGATGATTTCGTTGATTGGTCGATACATACATGGCTGCCCTGTCTGTCGTGCGGCGCAGGTAGTCATTCTACGGGCACTCCGCCGTACGGAGTACAAAGATAGCATTGCCGCTACCCACTGCCCGAGAAAGGCTCCGTGCAGATTGCGGAACAAGAGAAACTAGAAAGGGGAATTGTCATCCCGATCAAGCTCCCTGACTATCCGGCTAAGTACCTGGTCTGACTGTCTGCGTAGAGAGTAGAATGCGGTATTTTGGTCCAATTGCGCTAAGTAGAGTGTCTGCCTGTTCGGGCTAATCTTGAGGCTCGTCTCTCGAAAGTGAGGCGATAAGAACCGGGAAACACGAAACTTAATCTACCTGAAAAGAGGGAAATGGATGCGCAGGTGTCTTGATTTGACAGTTGACGGAGGTGTTTCGTTGGCCATGAGGAGTCAGAGACAAGACAAGAGACATCTGACGGGCATTACGGCGTGTGGAAGCATAATTCCCTCAGGGGATCGTGCCGTCCGGGTGCATCCGTTAACCCACGCAGACAGCGTATCAGGTTTATCAATCAAGAGCGAGATTCAATCCGGATTAGAGTGACAGGGGATGGCAGGGGATGGCAGGGAATGCCGCATGAAATCCGGCCTGCCAGTGTCGGCGACCACTTGGGGAAGGTGGAGATCCCTGCCTGCCTGCCTGACTGCCTGATGGCCTGGCTGCCTCAGGACGGCACCAGGCGGCGGCCCGTCCACGGCCAGTTCCACGTGACGCGCATCGGTCAACCCCAACTTTCTCTCGACCACCGACCTGCCCCGACCAAACGCCGGGAAAAAGAAAAATGGTTCTGGAGCTCCATGTCTGGGGTCCGGCTTTCTCGCTGCCCTCCATCGATGCGCAATGTCTCGCGACTGTAGCCTATCTCTCACAGACCGTCCCTAGGGAGGCCTGGGTGCTGGTCGCAAGCAGTGACCCGACCGTGTCCCCGACCTGTATGTTTTGACCCCAGTCCGGCGCATTACTCCGCGTTTGGGAGATTTGGAATTGAATGGTTGTCTGAGATTGATTGTCCTGCTGCAGGCGAACTCCCCGCTCTCAAAAATGGAACGACATGGGTCAGCAAGTTCCGCAATATCGTGGATTATCTGCGCCAATACTCGAATGGCGACTGGGATCTGGACGGGGATCTGAGCGGGCTGGAAAAGGCCGATAACATCGCGTGCGTCTACTTCTTTCTCAGTTTTCTGAAACGCATCATTCAACGAGCTGCATTTATTGACTAAAACCAAACAGATTCTCTTCATTCGTCGAATCCCGCGGTCAATCCCTCATCGACCTCTCCCTCTACGTCACCAGCCAAAACTACTACAACCACACCTCCCCCGCCTACGGCTCCATCCTCCAATGGCCCAACCAATGGATTCTCCCGCCTAAGCTGCACGCCGCCGCAAAGACCCGAACAGACCATCTAGACCTCTCCTCGCTGGACCTGGACGCCATCGAGGAGCAGCGCAAACGCGACCACTCGGCGGCCGTCGCGGCCGGCCAGATCCCGCCGAACTTCATCCAGCGGCCGCGCGACACGGTCACGGGGTTACTAGGCAAGACGGCACAGCAGAACCAGTTCAAGCTGGAGGCCCTGACGGCCGAGTTCTTCGACGCCCTAGAGGAGATCCTCGGCGCGAAGAGCTACCTGCTGGCCGACGAGGCCGCTACCAGCCTAGACTGCCTGGCCCTCGGGTATCTGAGCCTGGCGCTAGTGCCAGACCTCACGCACACGTGGCTCCGCGATGCCATGGTCGCCAAGGCGCCGCGGTTGACAGCCTACACAGAGCGATTGCGACGCAGATGTTACGGACTGGGGGCACCAGCACCAGCACACGAGGGATCGACCGAACAGCCAGAGTCAGGATCCACCGTCCTGCCGTGGCAGGCATCCGAGCGCCCCCGGCTGACCACCGTCGGCGCGACGCTATGGAATACGCTGGCCGACGCCACGCCGATCTGGCGCGACATGCGAGCCTCGACGCGATTACGGGAGGCGGCGGAGGAGTCGGACTCCGGGCTTTCGGACACCGAGAGCAAGGCTCTGTCGCAGGTGGCGATCGGTCAGAGGAAGGATCTGCTCGTGTCTGTGGCAGCCGTGGTGGGTGGATTCGCGGCGCTAGCGGCGTACATGGTTCACCAGGGGATTTTTACATTTGCGCCGGAAGAGGAAGAGGAGGAAGGGCTAGGCGAGGAATACGAGATGCCGGGGGCATTTCAGGCGGAGGATCTGTTGTCGTCGTTGCAGATATGAGTGCTGCTGAGTAGATGTTTTACACTAGCAGCTCTAACTAGCTAGACTGGTAGTTGAGTCAGTTGCATGTATTTTTAGTCACATGGGAAGAACAAGTCTCTATTCAGATTATCCATCTGACTCAGTCCTCCTCGTCTCTTTTTTGCTTTTCATAAACGAGGTTCATCCGGAATTAGCCCCTCTAGCTGCATCTACCTACATCACATATACTCCGTACAGTAGACAGTGGACTAGACCCCATACATAGCATGGACGCCAACTCTATAGATTAGAACTAAAAGTAGACACTAACCAACCACCGTTGTCAAGCCACCATAAGCACGCACACACCCAGCCCAATGCCGAATTGCACATCATACAGCCGTAAGACCTAACTACCATAGACCATGCATGAACCATGAGCCAGGAAGCGAATCCTAGCATCTACACACACCGAGTACATGCATGCATGTATAGTTCATACGCAGGTCATAGCCACGGTATATGTATCTATTTCTAGTTCTATTTTTTTTTTTTTTTTTTTTACTTCGTAAACAGAGTACGGAGTGGATACTAAGCACTAGCAAGCATAGGTAGCAATGGAAATAGATCCCACGTGTCTTTCATGGATATGGATGGGTATTCCATACATACTACAAGGGACGTACTTACTCGTTAACTTGCTAGCTATGAACTCAATTATCTTGACTTGTCTTATCTCAGATTTCTCACATCATCATACGTAAATACCATGACCAGCTACAGCTCCGGGGTGAGCTAAGTGCAGAACTAGTGGATATACATCATCTTGTACGGAGTAACTGACTACCTTACTGAGTGAAGGAAGCAAGAAAACAAGCAAGAAAGAAATGAGTCTCAGCTATGATTAGACCCATGAGTTTGGACAGGCTCCCTAGACTTAGCAATGTGTATGTACTTCGTATAGGTAGATGTATGACGAATTGGTTTTACTTGTCCTGGACATTCATGTAAAATTCATATGACAAATTGTTGATTAGCCAACTTATCTCTATAGAGAATTAATAGGTACAGTACATACATAGACTGGACTGATAGACTCAATTGTGCTGCAATACTGATACATTTGTTGTAGAAGCACTCCGGTGTAAGTAAGTATAGTAAAGATGACTAGTTGAGAGCACAACCAAAACAACACACCAGAGGGGAAAAAGAAAGGAATCAATTGCCAAAAATAAAAACTTGCCCCAAGGCCTCCCACCCCAAGGGACATGGAGGTTCAGATTCAACGCCCCCAAACCCGCACACTGAATCAATGGAAGAATAAAAATAGTGAATAGTGAATACGAACTCTAGCCTATCTAAACTGCTCAGCACATGATCTAGTTACTCCGTACTCCGAAACCAAAGCCTCACTCAGGCCTTTACAAGACACCAACCAAGGCCAATACCTAGACCCCAAGACCCCGAGAAGAAAAAGCAAAAACCTAAGTCAGGTAAATGCTATTCCGTATAAAAAAAACCAAAAACCAAAAAGTGTAAAGAGCAGGGAAAGAAAAGTAAAAGACGACTATCACATTCTGAAACACACCATTCCACGAGGGTCCTAAAAATTAGACCAGGAACACCCGAGTCCTTCCATCCAATCGCCAATCGGTCTATTAATATTTTGTGTTTCCGGCCCGAGGGGGCCGAGGGTACTTCTTCTAACTCTCGGTCGCCAGCCTATATTTAGATAGTAGTTGCATATTTGCTTTGAAGCGTTTCTTGGTCTAAGGGGTTTGGTCGTTTTTCTTTGTGGTCTGATCTTTGTATATGTACATGCGGATAATTTAGAAGAATAAATGGTAGTAATATGAGTAAGAAAAGAGAAATAAGAATGTACAAAGAAACAGAGGAGGTAGTTGAAGATTAAGTTGTGAGTGCACTACTGTTGGTTTCAGGATCAGCACGAAGTTTTGACTAGCAAGATCAAGAGTTCTTCCGGGTAGTGTTACTTGGAACTTGTCAACTGTTGTATCTAGTCGATTCAGTCCACGATTATTGTGAACAACGGTTATGCAAATTGCAGAATGTACAAGACAAAAGCATAAATCAAAGTAAACTCTACTGTAACCGAGCCCCTGTTGATTTTCTTTCTTCGTGAGAAAATGACTACCCAGGGAGTAAACAAATAGTAGATCCGCTCATTAATAGACTAATATTATGTACAGTGCATGCAATCCTCATGGATTGGATCGAGATGCTTGCCGTTGTAACGAGAACCTCGTTTGTGTGCATTGCATCTGCGAGGGAGTGAATTGAGAAGAGTGATGAATAGTTGAGTTGATATGTGCAGATGCAGATGCATATCTCACGTTATCTAGAAATCAACCAAGACAGCAATTCCCTTGGTTTTCAAGGCTCACAGCATTGAGCGTTGGTGTCTACGGTTCAGATGACAGTTTCTAGTAAAGACAGGCAATCTTTTCAATCATCCAAATACCCAGTGTCTTCACCAAACAGAACAATGTCTCTTCAGAGAGCGTCTTTGTCTCCAATCAATACAAACTGCACATCCCAGAGAAGAATGTCCCCTCCCATCAGATAATATAGTGGTGCTTATAGATGGTCCTTACCACAGTTGCCCGGTATTAGACACTAACGAAATGTACCGAGTCAGACATTGGCAAATGCAATGGGGCTTAGATAACTAACGTGGGCGGAAGGCTATTAGTTAATTCATCATCCCTCAACTTGCACAACGATGGATACAAAGCCTGACTTAATTGGTCTAGGTCGGGTTGGATGTGTCATGCGCACTGGAGAAATCGCAGTGAAGACTGCCAATAAATGGACAGTGCCTGACAATGCATCGGAATATATAACTATTGTCTACGAGCAGATGAACAGGGCCAACGAGGAGTCCTTGATACACGAAGGATGCATCTATCGACATCTTGCATTGGTCAAAGGCGTCTTGAAGCCGCTTCACATCTCTGAAACGGAAATCCGGATGCCGTATATAAGCCACAGATCGCTCGATAAATACATGAGCGCAACCAAGACCGTGACCAGTACTCATGATAGAAAATATCTGGCGTGGTTTCGAAACGCTGCAGACATTATTTCTAGAGTCCACGGGCAGCGGGTTATCATTGCTGATATTGCAGCACGGAATTTCCTGGTCAACAAGGACCTGCCGCTTCAGTTATGTGATTTTTCTGGATCGCTTACCATACCAGAGGACAAGGTTCCGGGTGAATTCGTTTCCGAAGATTTTCTCTCGATCAAATTCGACATCGCTCGGTTTGGGTCCATGATGTATGAGATCGTGCCCGGCCATCGATATGAATTCTACATAAATACTGAGATCGACAGGGACTTGGACGATGGCGAATCGAAAACTTACAAAGAATGGCCGACCAGCGATCGATTTCCAGACACAAGCAATATGTTCTTAGGTGATATCATTCGCAAGTAGGATGGATGTTTGTGTCGCCTTGCAAATGGAGGACAATCTAGACTGGCGTCACATAGTCCGTGTGGCAAGCCCAATAATCACAACGATACTGTTTACTATGATAGTCGCCCGGCGTCTTCCATGGCAAAAAGCCGTGAATGCCCTTCTATTTAGACGTTAGCCTGCCATTCTTGTTACCGAATACTAAATTTGGTCCCAGTTGGCGAAAAGTCTTCCCAACGTCAAGTTACCAGGAGACTATAATGATTGAGCTGATATAGAATACGGAGTACCTTTCTCGTTAGTTATTTAGGGTCCTTCATAATCAACACTAGTGGGATTCTGAGAAACAATCAAAGAAACATTTCTTACGGAGTAGGAGTGACACTATACGCCGACTCCCTTGTTTACCCCCTACCCAAATGTTGTGTTGTTTCAAGAGTCAAAGAAGTGAGAAGGAAGGTAATAAAGCCAAATACAATTTAAACCATGGAAATATCTAATCAAGAAAGAAAGTATTTATTTCAAAGTAGTAAAAGAACAAGCTGGAAATAGGTATAAAGAAATGAAGATCCACAGAGAAAAAGAAAAACAAAGACGTTTACTCGTCAAAGTCAATGGTGACGTGGAGACGGACACCGTCGTTGCCCTTGTAGTTACCACCGATGCCATCAACACCCTCCTCGGCAGCGGTGTAGGCGTTGAGCACGTTCTTGGCCAGGTTGCTGATGCTGGAGCAGCCTCGGTCGGAGTGCTGGCAGATCTTCATACCCTGGACATCCTGGTTGGCGTTCTGGGCCTGGATGGCGGAGACGTCCCATCCGGACCAGGTGTGGCCGTCGGGCAGGTCACGGCTGTTCTTGCTGTTACCGAAGTCGAATTCACCCCAGGTGCAGGAGTATCCGCCCATGTCGTCGGTGGGGAGCTTGGTGCCCTTGGCGGCACCCCAGCTACCCTGGGAATCGCTGTCGAAGGCAACGTACTTGGTCTCGCCGGCGTCGACGGTCAGGGTGAGGGCGGAGTTGCCGCTGTACCATCCGTTGATGCCACCGTCGGGACCGATCTTGTTCCAGAAGACCATGGTCCAGGGGTCCTTCTCGCTACCGTGCACGGCAATGACGTAGCGGTAGTTGCAGGCGTTGGACTCGGACACCTCCTTGATGTTGCTACCCCAGGGGGAGCCGACGTTGCCCTTGTAGAAGACGTAGTCCTGGTCGTTGTCCAGGGTGCTCGCGCCGAAGCCGTCGCGCGAGAAGTCACCGGAGGGGTTGTCGTACCAGTTCTGGCAGCTTCCGCCAGCGGGAGCAGAGGAAGAGGAAGACGAGGAAGATCCGCTGGGGGAGGCGGACTGGCTGGCGGTGGGGACGGCAGCGACGGTCACAACCTGGGTAGCACCGCCCTCAGCCTGGAAAGCGGGGGTAGCCTGGGGAGCAGCGGTGGCCTCGGCGCCGGACCACTCGTTGGTCCAGGAGACCATCTTGCCGCCCATCTCGACCTTGACGATGTCACCAATGTCACGCTTCTCAGCGGGGTGAGCATGGCGACGTTCGTGGCCGTGCAGACGAGCAGCGGCAGTGCCAGCGGACAGAGCCGAGAGGAGAAGAATCGAATCCTTGAGCTGCATTGTGGAGATTGAAGAAAGGATTGATATCGGGTATCGATAGTATCAGATAGAAAGTAATCACAAAAGGCCGGGGGTATCACGCGGTGGATCGAAGAAAGATCAACAGAAATCAAAGACCCTCGGGAAACGCGAGAAATAAATCAAGCAATGAATGTCTTGTTGTGAATGAATGACTCGAGCAATGGAAGCTCCGCGATTGAAGGAGAGAAGTGCGAACCCTGAGGGGGGAAAGTAAGGGAAGGATGGAGGAGAAGAAAAGGAAGAAAGGGAAAGAGAGAGAGAGACAACCGGGGGGGGCACGGCGTAATAATAATAAAACTCATAGTCACCGTGCGACTTTGACGGACCGAATTCAATTAAATGAAAAGGGGGCCGATCAGGGGAAGTGCAGGTCGTTGAGTGCAGCGATTGGCGCGCGGAGAGAAACGGTTCCTGAGCCTGCCTTTCATGAGATTCGATTGGATAACGACAGAGTTTGGCCCCGCTCCAGGCTGCGGTCGAGACTTTCCAGACCCAACAGTCCCGTGGTATCGTACGGTAAGGTACCAGGTACCTTACCTACTAGGTGGGTAGGTAGGTTACCTACCTAGGTTTACATTTACAGTAACACATCATCTTCCAGGCGAGAAGAACCATGCAAGGCACTCCAAGTACTCCGTACACTCAGTACAGAGAACAACGATGACTCCGGTTGGGTTCCCAAGGGTCTGCTGCGTTGGATCAATCAGAGTCGATCCATTCCGATTATCGAGATTAGATGCATGACATGGAATGCTGCCCGATGTGAGGAATTGGCCCGAGATATGGTCAAGGACTAAGATCCGACGGTCTGTTCTCGCAGGTCTGAGAGATTGATTCTGGATAATTGACAATGGATACGTCACTACCAGCGTGGTGATACATTATCATTCAGATCCAGTCCAGTCCGTCAGGCAATACTCAGATACTGACTGACACGGACAACCGATGGCCACGTCAAGTCGACCCACGTGAACCGGGCACCGTCAAATCTGCGGACATCACTGCAAGTTGATTGTCTCCTCCGTCATCCGGGAATCAATTCATCAAGATTGAATCACACCGACAACTGCAAACTGCCAAGCGAGATCATTTCCTCGGAGCAAAAAGGTACCTGCAGTAGTCCTGCCGGTACTCTCTTTCCGATACATACCAGATGTTGGTTTCGCCTGCAATACCCAAGACATGCTGTGTTGATGTATGTACAGTATGTACCTCTGGCGTACTTTACGGTCCTTACCGCGTCCTTCGGGGAGCCCCTTTACTCTTCAGGTACGCCGCGGTCCCTGGAAACCCTGATTCAGGGTCATTGGGGGCGCCATTCTTAGCCCTTCGACGCGAGATGAAAATTCCCAGGGCTCATTCTCCAAGTACGGTGTAGCACCGTGTAGGCCCTGTACTTTGGGACATCCCCGTCGACGGTCCAGCCAGTCGGCCGTGGGTCTGGAACGAAAAACACCCAAGACTCAAGAGGAAAAAATACCCACTCTGGATCCCCTCTCCTCTCTTTCCAGTTTCCACCACCCTCGACCTCGCCACCGCAGAGACAAAAAACGTGAATCTTGTTGCCGGCGAAGGCCGAGTGTTGCCCTCGGTAGCCGACGAGGCGACAACCGGTTTAGAAGGAGGATAATCCATGCAGGAATCGCTCTTCTGGACCGACTTTACTCATGCAGTAAGCATTCTGTAACCTTACGGCGTAGTAGACTCGCTAACCGCTGGTACAAATAAATAAACACGCGATCCTTGGGGCGGCGAGCCACGGTTATGGCCCGGAACCACTCTTCTGCAGACTCGGTACCTCCTGATTATTATTACGTCGTGTTTGAACTCGAATTTGAGCCACAGACTGTACACCTTCGCATTTGCCCTTCTACTATCATCAGGAGACCAGGAAACGGAAAATCCTACTGAGAGGGATAAACGATAAAGTCAGACCTGACCGGACGGGCCGGGACTCGTAAGCTGCCTTGGTCGACAAGACGATCTGCTAAATTTATCCGTCGATCGGTGCATCACGTGGAGTCATCTGCTTAGTAACTTTATGCCTCAGGTGTCTTCTTCAGTCTAATCACCTGACGGGCAGCCAGGACTTCTCATGGGATCATCTCATCTATTCAACATGACATGCTGCGAACAAAATATGTACAGTGGTAACGAGGCCTTAGATCTAACCATCACTTCAGATCTACCCCCCCCTCGAACGCCCCTCCTCCGGCGTCCGCATCCACTTGAACACTCTCGTCCAGCCCGCACACCCGGAACAGCATCTGCGGCGTCATATCCGGCTGCAACCCCGGGATCCCATCTCGCTTGAGCTTGAGCATGGCCTCGCGAATCGCCTCGCACGCCGGCCCCAGTGCCGCAAAGGGGAAGATGATCATGCGAAATCCCATCTCCTTGGCCTCAGCCGCCGAGATCGACGGCGTTGCGCCGTGCTCGACCATATTCAAGAGCATCGGCCAAGGCGCCAGCTCTTGAACCGCCTGCCGCGCCATCTCCTTAGACGTGATGCCCTCGAGGAAGCCCACGTCTGCGCCCGCGTCGCGCGCTGCCCGCAGCCGCGTCATGCTCTCCTCGTACCCGTGCACCTGGAGGGCGTCGGTGCGCGCGATCACGACGATATCACTGCCCATGCGCTGGCGCGCCTGCACGGCCGCTCGGATCCGCGTGACGTAGGTGTCCCGGTCGACGAGGATCTTGCCGCCCAGGTGACCGCAGCGTTTCGTCTGCACTTGGTCCTCGATGTGGAAGGCGGCGACGCCCGAGCGCGAGTACTGCTCCGTCGTGCGCGCCACCATGATCGGTCCGCCGTAGCCCGTGTCAGCGTCAGCAATGACGGGTGTCTTGGGGGAGAGGTTCGAGAGCATCTCCGCGTTGGCGCGCATGTCGTTGAGCGTGCAGATGCCTAGGTCTGCTTGGCCGTGAACGGAAGCGGCTGTGCCGGCACCGGTCTGGGGGAGGGGACATCAGCCAGGGGGGTTCCAGTAGTCTGAAGGTAGAATGGACTTACCATGTAGAGAGCATCGAAGCCTACGGAGAGGGCAATTCGAGCGGACAGACCGTCATACACTCCGGGGGCGACAATGCAGGAGTTGGGGTCTGCGAGGGTCCGTCGAAGACCAGTGGCGGCTGTGACGATAGGCATTTTGATGGTAACTGATGATGCAGGTTCTTCCTAGCCAAACAGATCGAGCTTAAGAAGGCCAGGATCAGGAAATTACTAGGATGTTCTAATGTTTGCCATCGCTTTTATACGGCGGATGGCAATGCCGATCCCGAAACCGGGATGCTTAGATAATCTCGGGGATAACTCGGGGAGCAGATCGAAAGAATTCTGCAGATGGTCAGGCTAGTTAGATGTAGAATTGTCGGAAGTGCTTGAATTCAAAGATTGGAGTTTAATTGAATAGCCCATAGATCCTCATAGCACATTGAGGTGCAACTAAGCCAACCCCGGAAAGCCAAAACCTGCAAACTGCAAAGCGGCCGCGACTCGGCATTTCCACTTCTTTGCCGCTTTCTTCGCCTCTTCACCTCCACTCCACCTCCAACTTCTCTTATCCTTCACCTTCTTATCCTGCACCCTTTCTTTACCACGAAATCCTCTCAAGTATGATATTCTAGTCGGAGTGATATAGCACATTCTTCAATTCCTTCTTCTCACCATCCATCTATAAGATGGCCCGCTCCGCCATCGTCCAAGAATACGCCCCTCCGCCCGCCTCCACCACCCTCAGTCTCGACCGCAAAGTCACCTCCGAACGACAACACAATGGCATCGCCCGGCCCAAGGGCTACCGCGTCTCCTGGCACGCCAATCCCGCCGTGGAGCTGCACCACTTCGGCCAGTCGCACCCCATGAAGCCGTGGCGGCTCACGCTCACCAAACAGCTCGTCATGGCCTACGGCATGCACCACGCCATGGACCTCTACCTAGCGCGGTCCGCCTCCTACGAAGAGCTCGCCGACTTCCACAAGACCGACTACCTCGATTTCCTGCGCCAGGTGATGCCCGGCGACATGGAGAAGGCGGAGCAGAGCGAGAACGTGGCGCGGTTCAACTTCGGCGATGACTGCCCCATCTTCGACGGGCTGTACGACTACTGCTCGCTCTACGCCGGCGGCACCATCGACGCCGCGCGCAAGCTCTGCAACAACCAATCCGAGATCGCAGTCAACTGGTCCGGCGGCCTGCACCACGCCAAAAAGGCCGAGGCCAGCGGCTTCTGCTACGTCAATGACATCGTCCTCGGCATCCTGCAGCTGCTTCGCCTGCACCCGCGCGTCATGTACATCGACATCGACGTGCACCACGGCGACGGCGTCGAGCAGGCCTTCTGGTCCACCGACCGCGTCCTCACCGTCTCTTTCCACAAGTACGACAAGGACAACTTCTTCCCGGGCACCGGCGCCCTCGACGCCACGGGCCCAAACCACCCCTTGAACCCCGGCGCGCACCACTCCGTCAACGTGCCCCTCCACGACGGCATCGACGACGACTCCTACATCCAGCTCTTCCGCGACGTCGTCGGCAACTGTGTCGACGTGTACCGCCCCGGCGCCATCGTCCTCCAATGCGGCGCCGACTCCCTCGGCTGCGACCGCCTCGGCTGCTTCAACCTCAACGTCGCCGCGCACGGCGCCTGCGTCGCCTACGTCAAGACCTTCAACCTGCCGCTCCTCGTCGTCGGCGGCGGCGGGTACACGCCCCGCAATGTCTCGCGCGCCTGGGCCCACGAAACCTCCATCCTCATCGACGCCCAGGACCAGATCGACCCGCACATCCCGGAGGACGTGTTTTTCCGGAACCACTTCGGGCCGGATTACTCGCTGTTCCCGCCACTGTCGGAGATGCGCAAGCTCGAGAATAAGAACCCGCGGCCGTATCTGAATAATCTGCTGGAGTCGATCCGGGAACAGCTGCGCTATATCGAGGGTGCGCCGAGCGTGCAGATGAGTTTCATTCCGCCGGATATTCTGGGGTTGAGGGAGGACACGGAACGCGAGATTGAGGAGGAGATTGCGTTGATGGATGAGGAGCGCGAGGAGCGTGAGGGCAAGTTTAGTCGGAGACGGGAGTTGGAGCGCGGGTTGCCGACTAGAGGGGAGTTGCATACTTCTTCTTAGTCTTCTCCCATCTTTTCCTCCCTAGGTACTGTACATTTCTTCCTCTCTCCCCCTCCCCCTCTCTCTCTTTGTCTATCCTCGTTAGACTTGATTCGACTCGATACATCTTTTCCGTTGAGGCTTGATCTTGTTACAGGGATTGACTGATGTTCTGCACTTATTTGTTATATTTGATTTTCATCGTTTATAAAAGGAGTTGACTGGACGGTTGGCTGGCTGGATTGATTATATTGATTGGCGTTGATACGGAATCTTTTGGATAAGTAAATAGGTAGCATCGTTGTAAATACCCATTGTTTCATTGTTTCACTTAAACAAATCACTCTGTTTATACATCACAAGAGCAATAGACATTCTTCTATTGATCACTACCAGAAAGGTAAATACAATCAAATATAAATCAAATGACTTATACATGCTAGTCCTATCATAAATCTATATAAACAACTCTCCCTCCCAAGTTAAACTACCTAAATCGTAATTGCAATTCACCGGACACACTATCCACCCATCCATCCACACAAACCCAACATAATATAGGCATGAAGATGAAGATGAAGAAAACATTATTGATATTTATAATTAATTCCCAAGAAGTAGACGACGAAAAGAGGAAGAAGAAGGATTCACCTATATCACCGACTCCCGGGTCTGATACTCCTTTCTTATGTTATGTGTTCAGTGTTCAGGACCATGGATAAGTCAAAAGTCACGAATGGAAAGTCAATCGGGTATCCAGTACACTTCGCTGATGGGTATGGAGGTAGTAGTTTGTGCGTGCGCGCAAAGTGGTCAAGTCGAAAAATGTGCGAGAATGGCTCAGCCTGGGAATATGTTGAAATCTTCGATGGAAAGAAGAGGGCTCTGCAGTCTGCAGCCCTCACTGTAACATCCCAAACAAAGATAAACGGTTGAAGGGTTAAAAGAAAGGTTGTTGATCAACCGGTTCAGCCTGTCAGTCAATCAATTATTCAATCATGGAAATGGCAAGTTTGACTGGGTATTCGTGCGTAGGCGAACTACGTTTCGATGACCGAGGGACCGGTTTCGCCCATTCCTGTTCTTTTTTTTGGGGGGGGTTCTTTTCTCTTTTCATCTGCCTTCCCTCTTCTGTCTCTCCTTTTCTATTTTTGTAGTCTTAAGCTGATATACCGTAGATTGTAGATATCACGGACAAGCTGGTCTTCACGGAATTGGCGCTCAGGGCTTGGGCTTGTCCGTGGCGTTCACGTACTCATTGAATTCCGCTGTGCGAGAATCTTTCCGCTCCACGGGTGGTTCTTCTTTGTCCTTCACAGGGGGCTGGGACTGGGTCGCTGCGGGCTTGGCCTCAGTCTCATCCGACGGCGCTTCGTGCTCCTCCTTCTGCTTGTGAGGCGGGATGTGGAACTGGGAGGGTTCGGTCTGACCTGGAAGAATGGGTGCGATGGACAGGATCTGCTGGTGAGCCCCCTCGGGGTTATGCGGGTCGCTAAAGATTCCTGTCAATTACCGCCCCATGATGGTCGGAACATAAAACTTACACTCGGGCATTGATGATCCAATCCAGGTCTTCTTCTCCCTCGTCGACACCACCCGGCCCTCCTTGCACGCGATGGAACAGCTTCGGCTGCCATTCCACGCCGTCCTCGGCCCGTTTGGCCGCCTCCTCTCGCTGACGATCCTCGATTTTCGTCTTCTCGTCGGTGGCTAGTTCATGGTTCATGGCGATGACTGCCTTGGCGGTGCTTTGCCATAGACGCTGCGACTCGCGCTCACCCTGCTCTTCGATCGGCCGGGCCAACGGAGGAGTATGTTTCGAATGACGTGCGTCGAACAGGAGCTCCTTTTGGTGCGTCTGTGACCGGTCAGATTGGAATTCGCAAGATAGCCAGGAAAACAAATTACCTGAACGTTCTTGATATGCATTTCTCCGTTCCATAGCCCCGAAAGCTCGTAGTATACCTCGCCCGTCTTCTCGTTCTTGATAGTTCCACCGATGGCGTTATAGGTACCGGAGAAGTAGCCCTTAGTCTTGAATTCCAGATCGGCCACCAGGTTGTTCTCCGGACATCTGACGTAACTGTGGTCCCCGAGCTCATACTTCATCTTTCCGAACAGGATACCGCGGGCGTACATATTTGGTTGCGTCAAAATACTAGGTTCGTCAGCCCTCATGCCCGATAATTGGGCATGGAGATCACGTACTATCGTTCGCCCTTTTCCTTATCCTCCCCGCGGTTCAGGAACCGCAGGATCGCAATCCCCTCCATCATGCTGGCGGCCGAGTTGCCGAGGAATTTGCTGCGCGGTTTAAGCGTTCCATCAATCCGGATGTGGTGTTCGGGAGCCATGAAAAAGTAACTAGATTTGGGCGGATGGTGGGAGGTCTGCTCAGAGATGTAGTACCCGCGGGTACCGTCGGGATAGTCCCAATAACAGGTGAACGTCTCTCCGAGGACCGGATTCAACGGTTTCTTGACACCTCTGCAGAAAGAGAAAGATATCAGCACGGCGGGGTCACTCTTCCGGTCCGGGTGTGACGTACGGAGGTTTGATGTGCCATCCGCTCAGGTAGAACTTGACCACGGAGACGAAACGTTCTAGCGGGTCGTCGACGGTGGGCATGGGCAGAAGGGTTTCCGGATGGGCCATGAAGCTGGAGAAGAGGGGTATTAGTTAAGATCCGGCGATTTTGAAGCCATGTCGGCGCTCACTTTGTGATCCGCTCCAGCATCGACCGCGGTTCCAGGATAAAAGTAGGCAGCACTACTCGACTCAGGTCGGCGCCCGGTCGGAGCTGGGAGATGATGTGCGTGAGGACTGTCCAATTTAGCCAAGATTTGATGAACTGCAAAATAGGAAATACATACCATTGCCCTGATCGGGTTCGACGACCTCGTCATCGCCGCTCACGGACCCGGTCTTGGGTTCGTCGAGCGAGGAACGAGTACCTGAGGAATTGAAAAACGAGCCCCAGTCAGCGGACATGATGGGGCGGAAGAGGAAAAAAAGGCGATGAGTGAGTGAAGAGAGTGAGTGGAGGAGAGTGGGCGATGGAGGGGAGAAGGGAATTCAAGGACAGGCAACAGCGAGAGAGAAAGAATGAGGAAGAGGGAGAAAAAGAGGAATGACGTGGGAGAGGAAAGGAAAGGATGAAGAGGGGCCTCTCCCCGTCTCTCCGTCATTGGCCCGACACTCACTCGCTGGGCTGGCCACCGACGACCGTCGTCGAATATGCGGCACCGCAATGGAAACGGGCATTTTGTTCTCAGTCCGGTTGCGCTGGGCAGGTTGATTCTTTCTTGTTCGTGAGTGAAGTCGACGGTCGCGTTGGGAGACGATCGTTTCTTAGCAGCAGTTGGGAATCAACAGGCCGGAAATCATCACCTGATAAACTACAAGCTCTCAAGGGAAATGAAAGCAGGTCAACTGACAGGCAGACGTGATTCAATCTTATATCAAGCCATACGAGGAACAAGAGCGAAATTTGATCATCCGGTGGATTCCCATACCCACCTATTTATATGTGGCAGTGGATTCTCCTGCCCGGTCTGACCTCTCTGGCTCTCGCCTCTTCAGCCTTTCGACGATGCCATAACGCGGAAGATATTCATTCCCCTCACGTCGATCATCCCTTAGACCTCCGTCCAGGGCCCCTCCACATCCCTCCTGCATCTGGTCGCGGTCGATGGATTCTGGATGCGGTCCTCGACCGGCGACGGTATCCGACTGTTAGGCCTAACGATTCCCAGTTCACCGATCGCTGAGCAGGAGGGGCAAAGCCGGCTTGGCGAGTGGGGAGGCCGGCAGGGATGTTCGTGTCCATTGGAATTAATCTGCTGTCATCGGAATGGCCGGTGATATCATCCAGGAGTACCCGAGATGCCACCACAGGCGCCAAGCAGCATTTGTCTCTGATCTATTGTTGAAATCGGAATAACCTGCTGGAATCGAAAGAACGCCAGAAGAAGATCTGAAACAGATCACTATGAGGTAAAAATAACGCCATCAACCCCCTGCTCGTTGGCTTCTACTCTAATTTAACCCGGGAATTTGAAACTGCAGAGAATCCGAAAGGCAACAAAAACAACACATCACAGATTACTCCGTCCCAGCCTCGCAATCAACGGCTCGTCGCCCTGCGTGATCTCCCTCAGGAATGTTGGGTCTGGCTTGTATAGCATGACGTGGAAGTGCTCGACTGCCATCACCGACTTTAACGATTTCCAGTTCTTGAACCAAACCACCTGCGATCGCTTAGCACCCTCTCTCACATCGCCGGGAGGAAGTATACTGACCTGCTCCAACGGCACCCTTGACCGAAACGTCCTGGTCACGTAGTCGTCGATTTCTCGTCGCGCGCGCGGCGTGAGGTCGTCCGTGGCCGGGTCATCCTCCAGCTCGAACTTGGTCCACACCACTAGATGCACGATGCCCTCCTCGAGCCCGTACGGCCAGTCATTATACAGAATCCTGATGTCCTCTATGCGATCGGTCAACGCCACGGTCAGCAATCGCAATCAACATCCAGGGCAAGGAATACGATACGAACCATCGTATTCAAACGGCCGCCCCTTCGGCTTCAGATCCTCGACCGCCCCTTCGCCCCAACGCAGCCGCTCCTTGATAATGAACCGCAGAATAGACCCATGCGAGGCGATGATACGATCCTTGTATTCCAGATACTTCCTCAAATCACTCGGCACGCGCTGGAATAGATCGATGCGATTCGTTCCTACCATTGGAGATCGATCAGCCTGACCTTAACCTGACATTATCCCCTTTCCTACAGACAACTCCATTCCAGGCTTGACTTACGCACGATCTCCTTTACCAGCTCCCATCCCTGTCGCTGATATCGCTCGTCAGGCGTCGACAGGATCTCGATGTTCTTCTGACAGATGTTGCGGAGATAGTCGGGGCAGTGGGTGGGCCGGTCGGCGTGGGGGACGTTGACGTGCCAGTACGGAAGCGACCCGGCGGACGCGGTGGACAGCGTCGTGCTGACGTCGTCGTCTAGCGTTGAGACAGCCGTAGAGAGTTCCATGGCGTTGGACATGGCCGGCGATCCGTAGAATCCGTAGTGAGTTGTAGTAGATAGGAGAAGCTGTAGTCAGCCTGTACGAGGTAGTCACTGCATAGGCCGGAAAGGGCGGAGTCAAAGAAGGTAGGGGGGAGTCGTGTTATATGATAAATTGACTCGATGGACCCAAACAGAACAATTAATAAAAGGGATCCGATAGAATGAGTCGCATTCAGCCCAAACGGTCGGGGATGACGACCGACGACCAACGGGGGCTGCGATCGTCGTCAGAGGGACCCGCTGCGCCAGTGACGATTCGAGCAGCGATTGACCTGCCCTTGGCCAGGAATGCCGGACGAAGGAAGGGGGTGGCCGTCGCATAGTTATTAGTTATTACCGAGGAGTTAGTGATTAACTTATGGAAAGAGAGGAAAACTCCACCGGGTGGAGAACTGTCATTATTGACTGGGGAGTGACTACTCCGTATTGACTATTGAAAGGAGGTGAATTCATGTGGATGTTGATATGAACATCATTGTAGAACAATCAATAATAAAATCGGATTGTCCATGTCACCCTGCAGCAGGGCAAGCAATGTGGCGTAGGCTAATGCGTTAGTACCGTTATTTAGTTGGACGGTAGTATCAACAACAACTATACGAGGTCGGAAGTCCGGAGTAACTAAACAAGACAATCTGATATTATTAGAATACACCCCCCGGAAATACGAGCTACCAGAAACATATAACTACCTTAGGATAGAACACTCCATAGTTTCCACACTCAACGCGTCAAAAACGAAACCTCCGGCCCATCAGACCTCACAATCGACACGCCCGCCGCCTTCATTTCCCTCCGCGCCTCGTCCCAACTCTCCCCAGGATCCACGCACCGCGTCGCATCCTCAACCAAATAACTCCGAAACCCCGCCTTCGCCGCATCAATCGCCGTATTCTTGACGCAGAACTCCCCCGCCACACCCACCGTAAACACGCGCGTCACGCCCCTCTCCCTCAAATAAGCCGCCAGGTCCGCGTCCGCCGACTGCCCATTCACCGCCGAGTCGAGGTTCCCGAAGGCGTCCGCAAACGCCGAGTACATTTCCACGGTGCTGAGCAGGCCCTTGCGCACGTACAGGTCGATCTTGGCGGCGTTGATCTCCGGGATCAGCTCGGCGCCTTTGGTGCCTTGGATGCAGTGCGCGGGCCAGAGTTTCTGGGGCTTGGTTTCGTGGGGTTTGCCGGGGGCTGGGTTGGCCATGTCAATGTAGCCCGTGGCTGCTGTGGCTGGGGAGTGGTTGCTTGCGAAGGAGATGTGGTTTGAGGGGTGGTAGTCGAGGGATGCGGCGCGGGTGGTGAAGCCGGGGTGCGCGAGAAGGGAGTTGATGATGGGGTGGAGGGCGCGCGCGCCGTTGACGGCGAGGGATCCGTTCTGCGGTTGTCAGTATTGTGTCAATGGGGTGGTTTGAATTGATGCAAGAGAGTTGGTGGTGGTACATACCGGGGGACAAAAGTCCTCTTGCATGTCGACTACCAGCAATGCCGCTTTCATCTTGAGATTCCTTTGTATAGGTCAAGGAGAACAGGTTTTTGTTAAGGTCTTGGTAAGAGACGTGGAATTGAAGGGTGAATGGAATTGGAAGAAAGAATTCTCCTCCCTCGGACCGTCCGATCTTTTATGGCCAGAGTTGCCGTCCAGGATGATGGATGGGGAGGGATGCAGGGAGCGACATCATCGTCTTATCCTCGTGACTTGACTAGCGGATGCTGCACAAAGCCACGTCATGGTCAAGACCAATTAAAGAGAAGGGATCAGAGAGCCCAGAAATGAGCAGCGACATATTAGACCAAAGGGAGAGCCGTGATGCAGCACGAGCAGAAGAACGACAGAACTAGTCCATCTAGCGATCGATAGACAGACTCTCTAGAGAGACAGTCTAGTCTCGCCTGAGGGTCTGCCAAGCCGCGCTGAGTCAGCCGACGAACAAAAAGGGCTCGGGCAACACAAAGAAATGCCAATCCTTCTCTTTCTTCTTCTCTTCAGCTTCTTCTTCTCGACACTCCCCGGGCTGCGGCCCTCGTCTTCTTCCCCCCCCCCTTCAGTAGTTTCTGTTCGGTCGCAGATAATGCGAGGCTCGTTCAAGGTAAGCTTCTCTCCTGGTTTTTCGCGTTTCGTACTGCACCGTCTGTCTACCTTGCAATTTCCATGATGATTTCTTAATATTGGAGCTGTCCGAGCTACATCATGCGGATAAACTTATTATATACGCTTTTCATCTTTCTGAATTCTTTTGCAACATCCTTTCTTGTTACAGTTCTGTCAGATTATCTCCGTGCAAGTCATGCTAATCTGCCAGTCAGTCATCACAGGGACCTAGTAGTGATCAGAGCTTCAAGCCTCCTTGATTTTTTATCTTTTTTTAAAAATTAAATAACTTTTCTTTAAACAAACAAACCAAGAAACAAACAACCCATTCACTGTTTAATCTCTCCTATAAACAAATTATGGCCTATGATCCCAGACTGTCCAGTGCGGGCACTGCGACCCCCGATCCTCCCCCTCCTCCCCCTCCCCCTCCAGAGCCCGTCGCCTCGACCAACACACCCACCATGACGACCGGCGAGGAGCAGCGGACGGATGAGCAGGGACAGGAGAAGGAGGCCGTGGCAGCAGGAGCAGCAGAGAAGGGCATCACCACATCCGATTCCGAATCCGACTCCTACAAACTCCGCTTCTGCACAGTCTGCGCCTCCAACCAGAACCGGTCCATGGAAGCGCACCTCCGACTCTCAACCGCCTCATCCCCCTTCCCCGTCATCTCATTCGGAACCGGCTCGCTGGTCCGCCTCCCCGGACCTTCCATCACGCAGCCCAACGTCTACAGCTTCAACTCGACCTCCTACGCACAGATGTACGACGAACTCCTCTCCAAAGACGAGCGACTCTACCGCAATAACGGCCTCCTGAACATGCTCGAACGCAACCGCAACCTGAAATGGGGCCCCGAGCGCTTCCAAGACTGGGTGCCTGGCCTGCCGCGCGTCGAACATATCACCAAGGGCGACCGCGGCGCCGTGGGCACCGAGGGCGGCGTCGTGGATGTGATCATCACCTGCGAGGAACGCTGCTGGGACGCCGTGGTCGACGATCTCATGAATAAAGGCTCCTCGCTGAACCGCCCCGTGCATGTCTTCAATGTCGATATTAAGGATAATCATGAGGAGGCGCTGGTGGGTGGGAAGGCGATCTTGGAGCTGGCGAATCGGTTGAATGAGGCTGCTGCGCAGGAGCGGCACGCGAATGGCGTTGAGGGTTGGGAGAATGGCACTGGTGAGGCCAGGAGGAGTTTCGATGAGAAGGTTCCGGATATACTGGCTGCGTGGCAGGAGAAGTGGCCCAATTTGCCGGCGTTGTGGACGTTGGCGTGGTTGTAGACTATGTGTCTGTTTGGGTTCGATGTCCCCTGGGGCATGTGCGTGTCTTGTATGTGTTTGATATGAGCGATGAGCAATTGTTATTTTGTTAGGGATTATAGAGAACAGAAATAATATTTCATAATAAGGATTCATCTAATCTAGTTCCTGACTTTGTAGTATACTCTGGCTCAAGAGTCTAGTTAGCAGAGCCAGCGTATCAATCATCTACCTACACTTGTGATCTTAACCTGTTGGCCTCCGACTATTTGAGCATGAAGCTATGCGTAAGGAACCATAGTACTCTTATAAAATAGATCCAGCAAAGATCACCTACGAAGTCATGAATATTTAGAACGACCCATTCACCATTAGACACAACATCAGATCCTAGATCCCAGATCCTAAGATGAACCAACCAATCTATCCAATCAATCGCTATATAAACCAATAAATCATAAACAATAGGGGTATCAATCCAACTACTCCATAAACAAAAGCCAACCAACCCTTCACATCCCCCCTGCCAGCAAAAAGAACCAAAGAAAAAAAAAACCACCCTAACTCCCATTCTTCAAAACAACCTCCCTCCTCTCTCGATACCACTTCTCCAAACAAGCCCTCCTCTGGGCCTGCGTCATACCCTCCACCACTAACGCAAACTCCGTCGCATCCGAAAACCCAAACCGTCGCGCCATGCTACAGAACTGCCGTTTCTTGACATCCGCTGGCGGACGGTGTCGGAATTGGATTTCCGTACCCGATGATCCTTCCAGAAGACCTCCAACAGAGTCCTGCGAGGTTCCTGCCGCAGCGAAGACGTGCTGGTCGCCGGTTTGCGTACTGTTGGCGGAGCCGAGTTGCTGGGCGCGTCGGCTGAGTCGTTCTTCGACTTTGGAGGAGCCGATGACTTCGTTGTTGAGGTGCGTGTATTCGACGCCGGCGCCAGTGAGGATGGCTTGGATGGGGTCGTGTTTTTGGCGCTGGAGTTGGGAGGAGGAGGGCATCATGGGGTCGGTGGTGATGGGGTCTTCGGGTTTGGTGTCCCCCCGGATCATGGCGGCGAGGTGGGTCATGACTTCGTCGTCGTTTTTGGTCTTTTTGGTGTCGGAAAAGTCGTCCGGGTTGTTGTCATCGTCCATGTTGTCGATGTCGATGTCCATGACTTGCACACCGGCTCGGCTTTCGGCGACGTTGGTCTTGTTGACGATGTCGCGCAGGACGACGTTGTTGTTCTGGTATTCGAAGAGGTTGCTCAGGCCAAAGATCTCGCCCTTCTGGTCCTTTTTCTCCTGCACGCCTTTGAAGTAGCGGCGTTCCGAGCTGGCATTGTAGCCGATGTTCGCCTGCTGCTGCTTGTAGATCTGGCGCGCGTACACGATCTCTTCGATAGTACCGGCTGAGATGAGCCGGAAGACTTCCACGTCCCGGGACTGGCCGATGCGGTAGGCTCGGTCTTGCGCCTGGAGATCATGCGATGGGTTCCAGTTGGGGTCGACGACGACGACCTTGTTCGCCGAGGTGATGTTCAGACCGACGCCGCCGGATCGCGTGGAGATGAGGAAGACGAACTGTCGCGGATCCGAGTTGAATTCGTCCACGGCATTGGCCCGTTCCTCGTAGCTCATCGCGCCGTCCAGGTAGCTCACGTTATAGCTGGTGTAATGGAAAAGCATTTGCAGCATCTTCAGCAGTCGGACGCTGTGGGAGAAGACCAAGACCTTGTCTCCGTTGTCGTGCCACCACTTGAGTAGACGGCGCAAGACCTTCCATTTGCCGCAGAACTCGGAGTTGGCGTAGTTGACGATCGAGTCTCGAGTGCGGTACAGCTCCTCCCATTGATCCGGCACTGCGATCTCCAACATGTCCTTGTCTTTCTCTTGCTTCTCGTTCGAGTCTACGCCCTGCGGGATCAGAATGGCTAGGTGATTGCTCAGTTTCTGCAAAATAGCAATCGCAGGGAAAACGTAACTCTGCCATCGTCCCCCCGAAGGTAGATACTCCCGACAGCACCAACCCGCCTTCTTGCCCGACTTGCAGTCACACAAGTCTGATGCATTCTTGATATACTGGACAATGTCGCTATCTAGGAGGTTCTCGTAGGCGTCCGCCTGCGTGTCGGTCAACGGACAGAAGACCACTCGATCAATCTTCTTCGGAAGCTGGTCTGCGATCAGCGTCTTCATCCGCCGGAGGAAGAATTGAGGCAGCAAATTCTCCACCAATTTCTTCGCGGTTTTCCGGGCCCTGCTGAGCTGGTGGAGCGTGGCATCATGAGATTGTCCGATTCGCAGCGGCTCCGAGACTGTTTTCTTCCAGGCAGTCACCGGGCCTAGCTTTCCGGGATTCGTCCAATTGAGCAACGTCCAAAGCTCCTCGTACTTGTTTTGAATGGCCGTGCCCGTAAGCCCGATCCGACAGAGGGAATTGACGACATTCATCGCCTTCGTGGTCTCCGAACTCCGCTCTTTGATGATGTGGCACTCATCCGCGATCACGCAATCCCAATCGACCATGTTCACAGCGTCTTTGTTGTGGAGATACGTGCCGTACGTCGTAATCAGGACCTCGAGGCGTCCGGACCTCGCCGCGTGCAGGGCCAGATCCTTGTTCTCGCCATGATACGCATCGAAGTGCCACCAGCCCCAGCGCGAGAACTCCGCCATCCAGTTCTTGATCAAGGTGCCAGGGCACACGATCAGCGTCCGAGGATACCATATCTCCTGACCGCTCCGTCTGAGTTTCCGCATGCGCTTCGCATCCCGTTCATCGCCCGTCTTGCCATACGCCGCGGTTAAGAACGCAATCACCTGCACCGTCTTACCTAGACCCATATCATCACCTAGGATCCCGCCCTTCTGGTAGACAAATAGCTCATGTAGAAACGCCGCGCCGTCAACCTGATACTGACGCAACCACTGCGCAATCGGCGCAGGAATCAGCCCCAGGGAATATGGCAGCGTGATATCCTTATATGGGCTACAAGGCTTCAAATCCTTAAATGCCGGCTTCTCCTTTAGAAACTCCAACCGCTCGTCATCGGAGAATTCCACCTCGTCGTAGTCCGGCGGCAGCTTCAGCCCCGACTGTTTGAGATGCTCTGTTCGGCGATCGAACTTCTCGCGTCGTTTCTGCAGGTAGTCCGGCAGCGTGTACTCCATCAGGTCGTCGTCGGATGCAAACTCCTCGCCATATTCCCTCCAGGGCCGGGTCGGTCGCGTCTTTGCGTCTTGCCGGGGCCGTCGGCCGACGAAGGAATTCGGGTCGGCCATTCGGGGGGTTTTGGCTTTGCGCGCGCTCGCGGAGCTGCGTTTTCGCTTGAGCGATTTGCGGTTCTTGAACTCGTTGTAGGCGGCTTCGCCATCGTTGAAGGTGTCGTCGCTGGAGCTGGGCGGGTCTAGGTCCACTACCGGTGTTTGTGGTTTCTTTTCAAGGGGAGAAGAGGGTTGTTTCGTTGGAGTTAAGGTTTCTTTCGGAGGCGTTCCTTGCTCTGTCAAGGACGGACAACTGGTATCTAAACGCGTAGACGTGAGTTATCAACCTTGCGACGAGTGCGGAGAAAGAGCATACTTCTATTAAGTAAACGATTAATCGGAGGCGCAGCGTCGAGGTCGTCATCATCGGAATCGACCGTCGTCGCGTCCGCATCTTCGAGATCCCATCCTGAGCCCATATCGACTGAGCTTTTAGGAACTCGTGGTTGTCGTGAATGACAGAAACAAGTGAAGAAGAGAGAGCGAGAGATGCGGAGGCGGGATGAAGTAAGACAGCGACTTGCCCCAACGGGAAAAGAGCTGCAAAATGATTTTGTCGCCGCAGCCGGCTTTGTCTCTTCACCTCCGCTGCCGTCTGTCTTGCACCCACGTCAATCCTCGACCAGGCTTATATCTTTATTGATCGGAATTGAATTTTCCGCTTACTTTACTACGTTAAATCTCTCAATCCCACCGCCAACCACCGCCAGAATCTTCATTGAAAACTCACCGCGCCCGTGCGGGGACTCAGTTCGACCCTTTCCTCTTCCTGCTCCCAAGTGAAAAAAAAAAGTCTACGAAAATGCCTCTCGATACATCTACAACATACCCCCTGACCAAACTGCGTCTTGATGGCCGTCGCTGGAACGAACTCCGTCTGCTGCAGGCGCAAATCTCCACGAACCCCGCCAGCTCCGGATCCTCGTACCTAGCCATGGGCAACACGGCAATCATGTGTTCCGTTCACGGTCCCGCGGAGGGTCGTCGCGGCGATGCCACCGGCGGCGCTGCCGGGTCGTCGGGGGCCGTCGTCGAGGTGGACGTCAACGTGGCCGGGTTCGCGGGGGTGGATCGCAAGAGAAGGGCGGGAGGAAGTGATAAGTACGTGCAGTTGACCCTTGATGGGAGGGAAGGGAGAGAAATACTGACTTAGGTCAATCTAGGCAATCGTCGCGCATCGCTACCACGCTCCGATCGGCCTTCCAGTCTCATCTTCATACCTACTTGTACCCGCACAGCACGATCAGCATCCACGTCTCGGTTCTGTCCGCCGACGGATCGCTCCTGGCCGCGGCGATTAACGCCTGCACGCTGGCTCTGGTGGACGCGGGTGTCCCGATGCCGGGTCTACTTTGTGGCTGCACGGCCGGGATGAGCGGGAGTGCGTCCACGCCGCGAGACCCGCGAAACGACACGCTCGACCCGCTGCTGGATCTGTCGCTGCCCGAGGAGCAGGAGCTGCCGTTCCTGACGGTGGGGACTACGACGTCCGTGCCAGTGGGCGAGCATGCGATGGACGACGAGGAGGATATGAAGGTGACGATGCTGAACATGGACTCGAAGGTGCACTGCACGTATGTGGAGACGATGTTGGCCGTGGGCATTGACGGGTGTAAGCAGATCCGGGAGATTCTGGAGGAGGTGATCAAGGGGTCGAATCGGCTATAGCTAGGTTTCTTTTCTGTCTGTTTGGGCTGTTGGTCATCAAAAGCATGTTATGTATATGTATACCCAGAGAGTGCAATTCACGGTGTTGGTCTCACTTTTCTACTAGGCTGTAAGATACAGGCAGTCACCGTGTTAAGGGATGACAAGTCTAATGTGTAGTCGATCCTACAGAAGCATGAAAGCCAACCCAGTTACAACGTTTCTAAACGAACCGAGTAGAAAAGCTGCTCCCGTGGACGTTGGGTATACTTCCAACAGACAGTAGGACCAGCTACAAATGATCAGACCATATGAATCAAAGCTCGATGCCAAGACGTTTCACCTATCGAACAATAATCTGAGCAATTAACCTCCCGAAAGTGAGCTACACCGTGTACTAGTGTAAGCCGATAAAATTGATCTGCAGCTTGACCATCAAAGAAAACCGAACCCTAACTCATGACCTTCGACCCTGAATATTCTCAATAACAATCAGCAATTGAATCAAACGACGCAACTTACAAATGAAGCCTCATAAAGTCCCTACTTACTGACATTAATAAGAGACGATGACTATCACCAACCCAACCAACCTCAAAAGGAAAAGTCCAACCCGAAATGTGCTCAATTCCGCTCGCCAGAACCGCCAGCCATTGGCCAAGGCGTTCCATGGTCTTACCTACGCTGCGGAGTCTCTCATCCTTAGTCTATTGCCTTTGGGCCAGTTATTCTAGGTAGGTAATAGCCTAATAGGCAATGAGCTGGAGGTAGACCGTACGGCGTAGGGAGATGCGTTCTCTTAGCTTCGCTTCCCTGCAGACTCTACCGGTTTAGTTCCTAGGCGTGAGGCCATTCGAGCAGAATTCTTGTGACACATGACATTTTAGTTGAGCTGGTTATATGTACTTGACAGGTATTCTTCTTTGATTTCTTTGTCCAACAAATCTTCTTCTTTATCAGAACTGTCTAGGCTCTGTCTGTGTATGGCATGATATTTACCTGATGATTCGGTCTGATTTGATATCTTGATGATTAAACTCGATCTCCCGTCTATATCTAAACCCTGAATCCATCAATACCAGACGTCAACGCCAACACGACAACTGAAGTCAAAATGGACCACATGGACCACATGGACCATATGAGCATGAGCATGAGCATGAGCTCGACAGGAACCGCCACAGCCCCTATGAGCACAGGAACCTCAATGGACATGGACATGGGCGGGATGTCTCATGATATGGGAGGGAGTTGTAAGATGTCAGTAAGTCTCTCTGAACCTCTTTTACACATCATGTATAGACGCATACATTGTCCATTATAACACGAGGATATGATATGATGTTATATGTTTAGTATGACGATTCTAGAACCACTGAACTGACAAAAAAAATTCAACTGAAAACAGATGCTCTGGAATTGGAATACCATTGACGCTTGTACGTCCTCTTCTCCCATACCTCCCTTTTGATCTCATACCTACATACCTATATCCCTCCCCCGTCATCCACGACACTAGATAGTATATCCATCACGGCACTACCTAGCACATATGTACACACGTACATCCATCCATCCATTACCAACCTAAACCCCTCTACCCCCCCAATCAAAGAACCAAAAACCCAAACCACCACCATGACCTAACAAACTATACCCAAAATTAGGCTTCCTCTCCTCAACCTGGCACATAACCTCGAAAGGCATGTTCGCCGGTTCCTGCATCGGCGTCATCCTGCTAGTCATGAGCCTTGAATTCCTCCGTCGCGTGGGCCGCGAATACGATGCGTTTATTATCCGGCGGGCGAGGTTGCGGAGTCAATACCTTGATCCCATTACCAAGTCTTCTACTTCTACCGCCAACGTCAACACAGGGAGTGGGAGTAGCAGTAGCAAAGCGCCAGATACAAACACCACTCCCAACAACGACAGCACCCCCTACACAAGCAGAGAAGACACAGCAAAGAGGAGCGATGGATTCCGCCCCACGCCCATCGAACAAACCATCCGCGCCCTCCTCCACATGGTCCAGTTCGCAGTGGCCTATTTCGTGATGCTCCTGGCCATGTACTTCAACGGATACATCATCATCTGTATATTCATTGGGGCGTTCTTGGGCGCGATGGTGTTTTCGTGGGAGGTGATTGGATTTAGTGGGGATCGGTTGTTTGAGTATGTTGTTCCTTCCTTTTTTTTTTTTTTTTTTTTTTTCTTTCTTTCTTAATATCCCATACCTAAGCCTTTGACTGGTTTGGGTGTCGAGAGGGGATGGGATGTGTATTCTGTTGATTGGGACTGATTGGGCTGGGCTGACTATTGAATACAGGAATGATGCAACGGCGGTTACAAAGTGTTGTGGGTGAGACTACTCTACTGGGTAGGTATAGTTGTTGGTTGTTTGATAGAGGTGGATGGGCTCTCATCAAGCTATTGATTGGGCTGAGTACGGTGTATTTGCGGACCTGATCGATATAGATCGGAATGCATAACAGACGAGAATAGTTCACTCAAAAGAAATATGGTAACAAGACATCACACCTACCAAATTTACTAGGACAGTCTACACTCTACAGTTTACTACTCCGTACGAAACTACAACCTCGGAACCCCACAAGCGGGGTAACACGAGGCAACAACTCCCACACTACAAAGATCAGTTACACGTCAAGTTCGTTTGATCAGATAGACACTCTAGATTACACCACACGCGAGAGAAGAATTGAAACACGAGAAGACCACCGTGACCTTATCCCGATCAGCCCGCCCTCTTTTTCAAGAGCAGCGCCAGCCAGGACCAGGTCCGTCCAGGGCACACATATTTTCCACTTTATCGAACATGGTGATTTTTGTGTGTTTTTTCCGGCTTCTCAAACTTACAACTCACCAGAGTCGACAATGGTGGGCTTGATGTTGGAGCGCACGGCACCGGTGTTGCTGCCGAGAGCCTCGATCTCCTTGACGACCTTCATGGATTCCTCGTCGGCGACCTCACCGAAGACAACGTGCTTGCCGTCGAGCCAAGAGGTCACAACGGTGGTGATGAAGAACTGGGAGCCGTTGCTGCAGGGGAATGGTTAATCTGGGATCTCTCATTTTCTGGCGTGACGATAACTTACGTGTTGGGACCAGCGTTGGCCATGGAGAGGAGACCAGGGCGGGTGTGCTTGTAGATGAAGTTCTCATCGGCGAACTTCTCGCCGTAGATGGAGCGACCACCGGTACCCTATCAACCGTTAGCTACCTGCAAAATACCTCCCCCCCCAAAAAAAAGAGTAAAACTTACGTTGCCGCGGGTGAAGTCACCACCCTGAAGCATGAAGTTGGGGATGATACGGTGGAAGCTGGAGCCCTTGTAACCCTGGCCCTGAGGGAGCTTGCAGAGCTCACGGAAGTTCTTCGCGGTCTTGGGGACGTCCTTCTCGTAGAGGTTGAAGACGACACGGGACGTCTGGGCTAGAGAGCGAAGCCATTGTCAGTAAGGTTGAGAAAACCAAATAAATCTCGTTTCCTCGCTCGAAGAATTGACCGTCATCTTTGGAGGGGTTCCTCGGAATTACCCCTCCTCAGCCATCAAAACTCAGGACAAGAAAAACAAAAACAGACAGGGAGATACATACGGGCAGAGCTGCCCACAGGGGCGTACTGAATGTCAAAGAAGGCCTTGGTGTTTCCAGACATGGCTGCGGCGGTTTGATGGAATGAACGAAGAGAGAGGAAAGAAGGATTGCAATTGAGAGAGGAGAAGAGGGGACGAGAAGAGAAGGACGAGCAAAGTGGGGTTGTTGTTGACCTCAGGCTTCGGGAGAACATTGTTGCTGGAGGGGCAAGCGGCGGGACAACTCGGCGGCCGGGTCACGGGTTCTGCGGCGCCGGTTAGTTCCTCACGGATCAGGCTATCAAACTGGCAGTTAAGGGCGCGGGGGCAGCCTCAGCACGGGATTACGTCAGCCACCGCCATGGGGGCCTGAGGCCGCCACCTGGTTGGTTGGCGCAACACCGACAAGCTGAGCAGGGCCAAAAAAGGGGGGCCGGTGGAAGAACGTGGAATTCGGACGGCCATCGACTGGTTTCCCCGCAGGCCGCGGAGGTGGTCATGGCCTGCTCCTCGAATTGCGTGCTGCAGCCAGGATTCGGGGTTCTCACTTACTGGGGGAGGTTTGGCTGGGAGGAAATTTCTGGAAGCCGGAAAACGCTGGGATGCTGCGAGACTTTGCGGTTGAAGCCGGAAAAGCAGTCAATTTAAGACCAACCAGAGCTCCCGAATGGGTTTAGCCTGAAGAGCTTGGATTATCTAATACACTGTAGCTAGTAACTTCCAATCTAGAAAGATATAGAAAGTGGACGGTCGGAATGGCAAGAAATTGAATATACACAATTGATTTGAAGAGAAGTTAAGGCAAGCTGTCCTGGGACGGAATGGAATGCAGCTCCTGCGGTCCACGTGACACCTCCTCGGTCTGTTCTGTTCTATAATGTGGCAAACACTCAACAGCTTCTAGCACACTAGCAAACTAGCACCAACGAAGATCTTCAACTCGATCAGATTCACGAGATAAAACAGCCAGCCTCTCCATAATATATCCATTTCAAAATGCAACGAACCCCGACCAAACAAGTCACACAGTTGCAAAGACTGGGAAGAAAGTACAGGATCAAGAAGAAACCGCTAATCGAAACGATCGAAGAAAGCAAGCAAAATAATCCACAAGAAGACAAAAGACAGCCAATAAGTATACAGATCCTGTGCGAAATTGAAAAAAAAAAATCCACAAATGAGAAAGGGAAGAAAAATATAAGGGTAGATCAAAATAGAAATCATAAGCTCCACCAAATTCAACATATCGTTTCACATGGTTGCTCATTGTCATGCATGATTACTGAGTTAAATCAGTGTGCTCGAATATCAATGGCTTACAAGGCCATGTGAATTAAAAGGTAAAATGTCCAGTCGAATAGAAGTTATAAGAAAGAAGACAAATGTCAGGTCGTGAGACATCAGAGCTCGGCGACAAGATCCGTTTACCGGAAATCATCCTCGGCGTCATCCTCATGCCCCGGATCTAACCGCTGCACAAGTTCCTTGGTCACCCTGGCGATTTCAAAGGCGATGGGAGGAAGTTTGTTCGTGACGGTATTGAAGACTTCGTCGTAGGAGAGGCCTTCGCCTTCTGCTGCGGCCTTCAGCAGTCGACTCCGGTGATAATCCAAGGTTTCGATGGTGGACCCGGCTCGGTCCATGAGCACGGGACTAGTGCCGGGCTTGTGGATGAAATGCTCCGTGGACGCGACAACATTGGTCACGACCGAAGAGATCGCGGAGACATGGGTACGGATGGTAGTTAGGCCCTCTTCTCCACGGATGCTGGCCACGAGAGCCTGAATAGACTGCACAAGGCCGTCGGTCTGATCTTCTACGTAAAGCTGCAAGAGGTTAGGATATTACACACACGAGGAGTATCTAGACGAACCTTGAGTTCCTGAAGTTCGTGATTTTCAGGTTGCAATCCGTAGTTGACCTTCATGGGGTGGTCCAGGCCGTTGGGGATATTGTCCGATGTAGGGTTCCGAGAATGATTAGACGGAGGACTCATAGCGCTGTAGACAGATCCGTTGTTGCTCATTCTTCGCTGGCTGGGAGCTACGCTGAAGTAGTCCGGCGATTGCATCTGAGCGAGCTGCTGCTCCTCCTCGACCTCGTCCAGGTCATCAGCCGGGCTAGCCTGGATCCTGACCAGCCGAAGCAGCTCGATAATCGCGGTTGACAAGTGCGAGGCAGCGGCATCCAGGAGAGAGACCGGGGAAAGACCGTTGGAGCTGGCGAAGTTTTTGGACGCGGTGATCAGATTGTTCGCCGTCGCTGACACTTTGCGCGTGGCCTTGGTGCGCATCTGGGACGCCCCATCGCCGAGATCCGGAGACACTTCGACATCGTGCAGCACATGACGGACCGCAATCACAACGGTCTTGATCTGCTGCATGACAAGCTGGTGGTCATCGAAACGCGCCACGCGCAGAAGCTCGTCGATGGAGATCTGGAATTTGGTCACATGAACATCCTTGATCAAGCCATTCTCATGCAGCAGCTCGTTATCTCTGGCGACGGTGCTGGCATCCGGGAGCGCCTCGGGAATGCCGGACGTCGAGGCTCGGAGGTGTCGTAACTGAGACTTCGCCTTGGCATACCGACTCTTCCACTGTTTGATCTCCTCTTCCAGCCGGTGGACTTCGCCAGACAGGCGCTCTTCATGTTCCCATCTCGAGTGGCTTTGCTCCGACAACGCCCTCATTTCCATCAGGAAACCGGCGGCCTCCCGTCTGACCTCCTCCGTCACCTGCTGCTGTTCCTGCAGCTCGCCTTGCAATCCCCGGTGCTTGATTTCGAGGTCGGCAAAACGAGCCTGCAGCTCAGGATCGCTACCACCTTGCCGGGATGACTCGTCTATTTGGGTTCGAAGATCCCGTTCCATAGCGTCGTGCTCCATTCGGACCTTATCAAGCTCCATCTGCAACGAACTATTCAAGTCTTCCGCTTTGGAGATTTTGCTTTCCAGCTCCATTTTGATATCCTCCCATTCCTGCCGTTCGAATGTACTGATCTATTTAAGGGTTAGCGTAACAGGTTGAGAGGTCTCAGTCGATGGAAACACACCTGGGACTTATCCTGCTCTTCCCGGTATCGATCGATCTCCTCGTCCTTCGATTTGATGAGATCTTCTAGCTTGCCCACCTTGCTCTGATCCTCCTGGTGTTTGGCGATCTCTTCATCCTTTGATTTGAGCATCTCCTCGAGCTTATTCACCTTATCTTGCAGCGTCGAATTTTGAGCCTGCGTGTCCGCCAGCAGCTTCCGATCTCCGTCTCCTAGAGTCGTGGTCGTCCCGCGCCGACTCTGCAGCACCACATCTAGAGCAAAGGCATCACTCCGCGCGTCATAGTCATCGTCCATACCGGCCATATCATCGTCGTCCTCCACCATGGTACTTTTATTGGGAACGATTGTATTGCTCTGGAAGGACTTCGCCGTCGGACCATCCCCATTGACAGAGGGCGGCGCTCCGCCCAGAGACCCATGTCGAGGAGGGAACGGACTGCCCGGAGGACCGCCGGACGGATACCCTCCTCTGCCACGCGGCGGACCGCGAGATTGCGAGCGTCGACTCCCCGGAGGCGGCGGCGGATATCCCGGACCGTAGGGGCCGGGCGGGTAGCCATTGGAAGGGCGGCCCCGGAAACTGGGGGCGGGACTCGCTCGGCGGGATTCCCGCGCCGGGAACTGGGGGAAGCGGCGCTCCAGCTCGCAGTAGACATCGGTGGCGAGATCTCTGAAGCGCTGATGCTGCAGCGAGGCCAGCTTCTGACGCGCCTGGTTGCGCTTCTCGTGGAAATCCTCGCGGGGAGGCAGGAAGGGCGGAACGTCGGGGCGAGGCGGCCGCGAGGGTGAAGGCGCGGCCTGCTGGCGTCGCAGCAGTTCGTCGTAGACGTCGGTACTCAGCTCGTGAAACTGGGTGGCGGACAATCGCAGCAACTTGTCGCGGGCCTTGCTCTGCTTGCCATTCCGGGGATCGTCCCGGTAGCCCATGTGTAGGAAGCGTCTCAAGGCCACATAATGCTGACCCAGGAATTCCTCCATCTTCTTGTGGCGGGCGCTCTTCTTATCGGCCAGCGTGCCATCGCTGGAACGGGCGGCCACGGAGCTGGGAGGCGACGGGTTCCCCGAGTCGCTCACCTGGCTGGAGGCACTTCCATTTCGCACGCCGTTGGTGCCGCTGGGGACGCCGGACGTAGGAGGGGTGGCTAGATTGCCGCGGTTCGAGAAGGTCGGGGAGAAGGGCGGATCGGATTTCTGGTACTGATTGATTCCCGACCAGTCACTGCCGTCCACGGAGACCGGCGACATGGTCCCTGAATGACCATTCATAGGGGGCCGAGATGTCGGCGGTCACGCTGCACCCGGAGCCGCTGATTCGGGGGGGGTGGCAACGACACTTGACCTACAGAAAGGAGAAACGGCCTGGCGACTAGGCATTCGAGGACTGGACGGGTTTAAAATAGAAAGTAGAGAGAGAGAAAATGTTTGCAACAATGAAACTGTAAGAAAGAAGAAAGAGAAAGAAAAAAATGCGACGCGGAGAGCGACAGGGGTGGATCAACAAAATCCGGGAGGTACGGAGGTAAGATGGTTAATTTCGATCGTGGCTGACGGTAAGGAGCGACGGGTCCGTTCGTGCACTGAGGCTGGCCGGAGATTATTTATTATAACAAGCGGAGGAATATAATCATGCACAAACAATAAGAGTCAAGTCAAAGGAACGGATGGGAGGGAAGAAGAAGAAGCAAAGAAAAAAGCAGCCACCCGGACAGGACGAGGAAGAAAGAGCAGAAACGACCCAAAGGAGAGTGCAGCAGCAGAACACGAAAAGGAAAGAGAGAGAGAGAGAGAGAGAGAGAGAGAGAGAGAACGAGCGAGGGCGCCAGATCGGCCCAACAACGCCAGAGTTAGGGAATTAGTGAGTCGAGCCAGACCCAAACAGCCACAGCAGACGAGGTTCCCAAGGCCAAAGGAAGTGGAGTGGAGGAAGAACGGAGCCGGGGAGACGGGCGAGAGTCAGTAGTCGGTATTTTATTAGAGGACTGAGGAGTGAGGACAGACAGTAAGGAGGAGACACCCTTACTGCTTGACACGGCGTTGCAGACTGCACTCCCCAGATCTGAATGTCATACATCAGTACCAGTACATACTGAATGCACATGCATTTACCATGTACATACATACATACTAGGTACCTACCTACATGTTCATGGATATCATCTACAGATACCTGCAGTTACATCCATGGATACAATAATAGATTAATACGGTACAGTAATACAACCGATAGGGTTAGTGTTAGTCTCCTGTGGCGGTGCGCTTTGTTTGCAGGGAAATTCCTCTTTATTCTTTATCTACTCGAGTACAATGTCGTCTGACACAGTGTACACCGTAGTATGTCAATTGTTATCCTTTGCCTTGACTATCTCAAGTCAAAGAATCTCATATGGACCTCTCCTCATCCTCATCCTCAATTCGGTTCAAAATAGGAGACCCAAACCAAAGATCGTCCGGGGCCATTCCCATTAACGAGGATACAAGCCAACTCTCCAGGCTGGGCGATCCACATAGCCCGACTTAGCTCAGGAGGTCCTGCTGGTTGCTGCGCGAGTCTGGACCGTTTACTGTTTAGCCGCCCCCAAAGGACGGTCGTGCCGTAATTGCCTTACATTAGTCTCTACCAGGCTACCTAGTAATTTTTGACCTTGGGAGTTCTGTGCCGGTACTTTGAGGACCACTCTCCCGGACGGGCATAGGTACTCCGTACTTCAGTAGATCGAGTTCATTTCATTTGATTTATTTTTAACCAGGACATTGACCACTCTGTGCCTCACTGTCTACCAGATCTGATTTAGGATCTCGTATACACCGTACAATGAACACACTACCTAACTTACACACGTAGTCAACTACCTACTCAGCACACCGTAAATTATACCTTGGAGTTAACCCAGGTAATCCAGTAATCCACCATTAATTTCCTCCGATCAGGCAGCCAGTCTCGACCAATCCTCCATCATGCCACAATATACCAACAAACCATAAATAAACCGGTCCCGGCTCTAACCCGCCGCGTTCGTTTCAGAGTCGAACATGCCGCACGTCAACCAACCAGCCAGCCTGTTCGGCTGGTACTTTGTAGTAGGGCGTTGCTGACAGGAGGCTCAATTTGAACTGTCATTCTTCATTTACACAGTACTATGATCGTTTACCTGTATATGTTGGTTGTAGATTTGTGTCTGAATTTAGATACGTTGTAACTATGAAGTACGGATAGAATGTAAGGTAGATACATCATCCAGACTATATATCGCATCATAACTACCAAACTACTAAAAGATACCCCGCATGCTCAACCATTCAGTTCTTCTCTTCTCTTCCCTTCACTTCAATTAAACCAAACCCAACTATCGAAAGTAACGAACTCGTCCCTCACTGCAAATCTAAAAGAAATGGCATCTCCCGTCCGCTTCGACCACGTTCTCATCGAACTCTCCACTCGAGACTTCGAGGCCCCGCCGTCGTGGCTGACGGACAATTTCACCATCCTCGAGGGTGGTACGCACGCGGGTATGACCTTCTTATTTACCTACCTTATACCTAGGTTTATCTCATGTTATTAATCCCTGTTTCGACATACATACAACAATCTATACTATACACTGATCCCTACCTCAACCCATAACATATACCTCCCTCCTCTCCTCCTCTCCCCCTCAAAATAACCAAACAAACCCACGCATGAATACTAAATAACCCCAACCCCAAACATAAAACAATAACAACACCCCCCCCCTAACCCAAACCCAAAAACCAGGAGGATTAACCCGCAACAACCTAATCCCCCTCCCCGACACCACCTACATCGAACTCCTCAACATCATCACCCCGCCCCCGTCCCACGAAGCCTGGACCCCGAAGAAATACCCAGGCGATTTCGCCCTAACGACCCTCCCGCCTGTCACTGCGACGGAGAATTATAAACGGTTGGTGAGCGCGCTGGGATCCTCTAACGGAGGAGACGGTAACCTCGGCATCAACATCACATACAAGCCTCCCATCCCTGGCGGCCGAAAAACGCACTCCGGAGAGGATGTGAAATGGGAGATTGTCAAAGCAGAGATCTTGTCTGGTACGGAGCCTGAGGGTACGGGTAGTAGAGGAGCACAGTACGGTCCAACCACCGTGCCGTTCTTCTGCCACGACGTAACGGATCGCAAGGTGCGGGTTCCTCGCGTGCCGGGGTCCGGTCATCCGTCTGGGGTGGTGGGGTTGAAGGCGATTGAGGTGGTGGTGCCGAGGAAGCAGATCGGGGCGTTTGCGGAATTGTATACGGCTGTGTTGGGGGTGGAGGGGAGGAGAACGGAACATGGGGATAGGGAGTTTGCGTTGAGGGCACCAGCGCAGGGAGCGGAGGAAGAGACGGGGGTGGTGAGGTTGAGAGCGTCGAGCACGGAGGAGGATGAGAGGTATTTGACGGAGAGGGGGGTGGGAGTGAGTGCGTTGGTGTTTAGGGTGCAGGGGGATGGGGATGGGGAATTGAGACTCCCGATTGCGGGATATTATCTTAATGGACGGTAGGGGTGGACTACCTACTGCTATACTGCTAGATGGTTTATGTAGGATGCAAGTGCAATAGTGATAACTGACAAACATGTTCATATTCGTTCTATGGAATTATACATAGGTTGTAAATGCTCATTTCCCATCCAGTCCATCGATCACCAGCTCATCCCCTTCGTTAAAAATAAAAATGAACCCCTTTTCTGTTCGCGTGGTGTCGACATGACCGTGTTTCTATCATGTCCAAGTCTGAGCGCATCCGGCACCCATAAAATGTTTCAGTACTCCTAGACTCCAGGTACTGATCCCCACGAAATGGAAGTATCCTCTTTCGGGTACAGATCAGTATCACCATACAGAGAACGATGTACCAAAAGCAAAGAAGAAAAAAAAAAATACAAGAGATCCAAGGATCCAAATAAAAAAAAAGACACGACGAAACTCTCCAAAAGAGCGTTTTGGTTGGTGGCCGGGGTACATTGGGGTATCGTGTGAATGCCCAATTGGGAGAACAGCCGTGAGGTAAGGGGTAAAAAGAAGGAGCCCCTTGGATAGTACCACCATCCAGTGGTAAAGAGTGAGAATTGCGTTACACACTAGATTTGACTATTATTTGGAGCCCGTCATGGTCAGACCACGAGTCGCCCCGACAGCCGCCGAGACTGGGGTGGCCGACCGAGTGGGAGCGGCACTCCGGTTGTGTGCCATGTGAGCCCGGACGAGGTGACCGGCGGCCAACGCGGAACACAGACTCAATTCTCCGGCGAGAACGGCAGCACCGACGATGCGGGCAAGCTGACGAGCATTATCTCCGGGGTTGGTGGGGTGGGCGCCACGAACGCCGAGCATGTCCAACATGGCAGATTGTCCCTCGAGGATAGTACCGCCACCAATAGTGCCGACTTCAATAGAAGGCATAGACACGGAGATTTGGAGGTTACCATTGGTACTTGAAAAAAAAAAAAAGAATTGTTAGTATGCATCTTCGGTTACACCGAGGGAAATCAGATACAACTTACTTTCTCATCGTCGTGATACAGCTGCTAGATTCCACGTTCTGCGCCGGATCTTGACCGGTGGCAAGGAAGATAGCCGTGACCATGTTAGCAGCGTGCGCGTTGAAGCCACCCAAGCTTCCCGCCATCGCACTACCGATCAAGTTCTTGCTGGTGTTCAGTTCAACCAAGGCGTCGACGTCGCTCTTCAGAACGCTGCGAACGACGTCACCCGGGATGATAGCCTCGGCCACGATCGACTTACCACGGCCATCGATCCAGTTGAGCGCAGCAGACTTCTTGTCCGTACAGAAGTTTCCGGAAACCGAGATGGTGGCCATATCGTCAAAGCCACATTCGGTGGACATCACACTAAGCGCCTTCTCCACACCCTTCGAGATCATGTTCATACCCATGGCATCGCCGGTGGTGGTCTTGAATCGAATATACAGATAGGTGCCGGCAAGCGCAGTCTTGAGGTACTGGAGACGGGCAAAACGACTGGTGGAGTTGAATGCGGCAGTCAGAATGCTCGTACCCTCCTCGGAATCAATCCAGACCTTCGCAGCAGCGGCTCGGGCAAGAGTAGGGAAACCAACGCACGGGCCTCGGGTCATGCCGTCACCCGTGAGAACGGTAACAGCACCGCCACCTGCATTGATAGCCTTGGCACCACGACTGGCGCTGGCAACCAGGACACCTTCAGTAGTAGCCATGGGAATGAAGTAGCTTTGACCGTCGATAGTAAGAGGACCGGCGACACCAAGAGGCAAGGGCAAGTAACCAATGACGTTCTCACAGCAGGCACCGTGGACGAGGCCATAGTTGTAGTCCTTGTACGGAAGCTTGGACTTCTCCAGGGAGCTCGTCACAGCGGCGGTAGCCTTGGTACGGGAGACGACACCTCGGCGGATCTTGACCGCTCTGGTGAAGGCGTCAACCCGACTCATGAGGTCCTCGTTTTCCATCGTCTTTTCGAGAGCGTATCCAGGGATCTTGCCGCGGACGGAAAGATCAATCAGTTCCTCGTCCGTCAGATAAGCAGCGCGCTTGTCCTTGAGCATGGCCTCACACTCCTCAGGCGTTCTCGTGGGGCCTTCAGGGTTGTTGAGATCGATCTTCGGGTACTCCTTCGGCTCGGCGGGAGCCACCTTAGGGGGAGGAGGAGCGGCCTCGGGTTCCCTGATACTCCACCGAGCAGCGTTGAAGAGATACCCGTTCAAAATGATGCTCAGAGTCAAGGCAGCGATGATCCACTTGCTGATGATCGGGTCCTCGACGCTCTTCAGGAGGCTGTCGATCACTCGTCCACCAACCGCGTCCAGGAATTGGTCGGTATATTCGATGTCGAAAGACTGACCATCCTCAGGGACGGCATAGTGCACCGAAGGGTATTCCAGCTTGTACTTGACAGGGGGGATGACAGTTACGACGGTTTCCATCATCTGGCTCTTGGCGGAGACGTAGATGGAGTCGAGACCATTTTCAGCAACCTTGAAGGGGTCGATCGGCGTCGGGGCCAGCACGTTGGAAACCCGCGAGATGATGGGAATATTGGAGTTGTTGGCGGAGTTGCGGAATGGAATGGCAGATAGGTTGACCACATTGACCAAGACGAAGCCTCCCACCATGAGGATTTTGAAGCGGCGGACGTTGCTGGTCTTGATCTTTCTTCCGAAGATGCTGGTGTCGCCATCGTTGTCCGAGCTCGACTGGAGCCAGTCGTTGTTGGACGCGACGTTCTCGGCAACCCGCTGAGTGATTCCATCCTCTTCCAAGGCCTTGCGGGTCGCAACATGATGCTTAATGCGCGTGATCTCGAGCTTAATGCAAAGGATGGTGGTGTAGAACGTAAAGAGGAGCACGCAGTCGAAGAAAAGGATCCAAGCCGCGAGGAAACAGAACTGTCTCAAACCGCCCTGCACCCCAGAGGCCGCTCCGGCGACCAGGATGCCAATCTCAATACAGTAGTCACGAACAATTTCGAATCCCTGGTGCTTAATCGCAGTCTGAATCGAGTCCTGGATGGATCTCGGAGCGGGCTGGTTGGGAGCGGTACCCGGGCCACCCTGGCGCTTGCGGTCCACGGACGCGTGAAGCACGGCACGAGTAAGAATGATCGGTTTCTCGAATCCAACGGTGACGACGAGGAAAGGAAGGCCCTCGGACAGAAGAAGCATATTGATGGGGACACCGAGCTTAGTCGTCACGAGGAGACCGAAGAGGAAGGCAAACATGCCGGACAGAAGAACGGTGAATGCCAACCAGGACCGCGAGCCAAGACGACGCATGGAGAAGAAAAGGGAGACGAAGCTGAGATGCATGGAAAGATAGCCCAGGGTCATGATGACAATATCGATCGTTTCGGCATGCTGACGCGGCGTTAGCAATCAATGTACCTAGAATTGAATATATTCATCCAAAGAGACAGTACCTTGATCAGATCCACGAAGGAGCTCCAGGCATCGGTCAACCACAGCTGCAGCGATCGGGTCGAGCCAGAAGCCGGGCCGCGAGCCGCACGCATGATCCATTTTTTCTGCTCGCCAATGTCTTCGTCCGCCGACGGGTCGGGGATCTCCTGCACCGCCTTCAGGAATTGAGGAACCTGATCAAAGGGAAGAGTATAGGCGAGCGACGAGTCCTGGGAGAAAGGCGAGAAGAGGTTCGGGGTGTGAGGAACCACCTGCGCGGAGGCGTTGGCGGGAACGGGTACTTCTTCCGCGACGGGGGCCGTGGAGGCGGATCGCGACAGGGAGTCAGGGAAAATGAAGGTGGCCAATGCCAGATGCTGGGCGATCTAGAGGGAAGCAAAAAGATCATGGTTAGAATGGCACGAGCAATAAAAAAAATAGGTTGGCGTTGTCAATGACAGACTTACCTCGCCCTCATTGTGCGTCAACGCGTCATCTACCTGCCATTTCCAGGAAGTGCTTTCGCCCAAACGGAGGTTCCTGCTGCCTTGAAGAAGGGTGTCGACATCCACTTGACCGGCGACATTCCTCGGGTTTCGGATCGTATCGAAAATACTGCCCTCAATGAGACCGACGTAGGTGGTGCTGGCGAGCAGGGCGACCACCACGATGGTGTGAATCGGATGGAGACAAGCACGGCGCGAGATGGTTTGCAGGACATTGGTAACCTGACGCTTCAACCACCCGGGTTGGGCCTCCTCACCGTCGGCCGGGCGAAACGTCCGCGGAATTAGAGTCGCAGCCATGTTGGATGGTCAGGAGGGAGGAGGAGAGGGGGAGGAGAGGAGAGGAAAAGGGAAAAGAAGGGAGGGAAGCGGTGTGGGCCGCGATTTAAGAGAAAGATAGTCCGCTTGATACTATCGACGGCCCGCAGGGGGGGGGGGTTTGTCTCCCTATCGGAAAGACCGCCACCGAGGGTTTGGTTTGGCGACGGTTCGGATTTCACGCAAAGAGTTGTACGAGACTAACGGGTGTAACTGAAAAAAGTCCCGGTCCCACAGTGACATGGGAGAGAGGGAGCCCAATGAATAAATAAATAATGGATCAATAGTTAGGGTTGGAGCCTGGAGATGGAGGAGAGATACGTCGGAGGCGGAGCTGTAATAAAAAAAAAAAAAGGCACGATCAGGGAGTCAGCATCACGTATGAACCATTACCAGTTGAGGCATCATCAAGGCAGAACGGGGCAGAGGTAAAAGCTTACCAGAGCTGAATCCGACCGACCTCGTGTGGAAAAGCCCAAAAAACAAGAGGTCAAACGGATAGAGTCCAATGGCTTAGAGTAATTGCCCAGCTTGTTCGTATACTTCCTCTTTCTGCTTTTTTGATTTTCTTCTACTTTAACCCTTTATTTTTTTCTTTCTCTTTTTTTCTTTTGCCTTTCGTTTTTCTTAATACGCGATTCAAGGACCCCTTGAAAACAGAACGGGGGACACGCCGGATTTTCTGTTGTTCCGGGAAATTCTGCCGCCTGGCTCAGCCACCGTGCAGCCAGCCAATCAGGTAAGGCGGTGGACTTGCAGTGGGTGCGGGTATCCGTACTAGCCTCGTTGCCTCAGGCTGAACAGGGCGTTGGTCGGGTTGGATGGGAGGTGATTCAGTAAGGTACTCAGTGTAGGTAGCAAGTTGATCGGGAGGATCTAAAGAAAGAAGAAAGAAACAGAGAAGTAAAAAAAAAAAGTTGGGATGGCGGGGGTCATAAAGAAATAAGCCGTCAGCCGTCAGCCCTGGGCCAAGCTGGAATTTTTTCTTTCTTTTTTCCCTTTTTGGTTATCTTATTACGGTATTTCGCTCTGATCATTTTTTTATTCTAATTTTTTTTTTGTTTCCTTGAGTCGAGGTTGTTTGTCTGACACCCTCCGCTCCGTTTATCGGGAAGCCACTAATTCACACTAGTTCAAGGACCATCGACACTGGAACTGGGTCGCTGGTGACGGTGTACGCTTACTTGGAGTCTGAATGGGCACCGGCAGCTCCGCTTTCGAGACTAATTCTGAGAGATAGCACAACAGGAAACAAGGGATCCTCCGTTACAAGCACCTTAGTTCAGAACCAGAAGGAAGGGGAAGAAATCAAGGGATAACAGTGGCAATGCAATGTTCATGTCGACGAGAGTGTCGGCTGTTGACGCCATTGGCATGTCTTAAAGCGTCGGTTTCAACTGGTTGGGGCCCCATGCATGAAGAAATTCTCGAAAACTAAGTGTGCAGAAGTTGGGTGCATGCGATCAGATCGAAAACTCAACATATATCACCGTTATCCGCCTTGCATGAATCGTTGCCGTTGGTCCAACGCGTCGCAGCCAT
This sequence comes from Aspergillus ochraceus, assembly GCA_004849945.1. Lineage (NCBI taxonomy): Eukaryota > Fungi > Ascomycota > Eurotiomycetes > Eurotiales > Aspergillaceae > Aspergillus > Aspergillus ochraceus. The sequence goes on along the minus strand of SSOS01000001.1, from coordinate 2,622,351 downwards.
ACCAGCGCACGACGTAGGGGGAAACCTCACCGCTTCCTCTCTCTAGATCCAACAGTCTGTTGGTCTAGCTTTAAGGGTTGTCTGGAAACTTTTGGGACGGAGCAGAGCTACCAAAGCCGGCCCATGACATGGCGTATTTGCACCATTGACCAGGAGGGAAAGAGGAATTCCTGAGCTACCAACACGGCTTATGATGGTAGTATCCGGTCATTATTCGACAATCGGCATGCTCGAGGGCTCACAGACCTATCAGCTATCAGAGCTTCTCGGCGGGACTAGGTAGCAGTCAGTAGGTCTTTTATGTAACCATTTACCAGGCTCCATTTCGAGTACCATGTTTTCTAGCACCTCGTCCCATTTTCATTCGAGCTGATCATTTTGGCCCATCCCCGACAAACTGGATTCTGCACGCTGAATGGCAGGTATTTCCCTCGTCCTCCGAGCCTGAGTGGGACGGACTCCGTATGTTTTTGTCAAGTGGGCTTTGGGGAGCCACTGAGCAGCGGTGATTCATCGGAGATAACGCTGCCCAAACCCACCTTTCATCTAATCAATCTCCTCCCCATTCTGCTCGGTCTTCGTGTCTCGCTTCGGAAGACTTTGCCTGGACGGGGCCCTCAGGGTAAAACAGTTCGTGTTTCCAGTTCGATTCCCAATTGCACCTTGGACGACAAACAAAATTCCTAGCCGCTCTCTTCGCCATCACGAACAAACCCGGCCGAACTTCGAGTCGGCGCCAATCATGAAGTTGATTTTTACAATTTGCGTCGTCATCTGAGGGTAGCTTAATGCCATGTAAGTTTGTTCCAGTTGAGGGAGCTCTATGAAAATGACGCACGGCCAAAATCTGGGCTGAAGAATTGGCCGCACAAAGAAGGTTGGATTCGCTCGGGGCGATTGTGGTGGGGGTGCACAATATAATTTGGATTCCGACAACAATACGGAATCCAGAACACGCAGAATGGAACCGTTCCGAATTCTGGCGAGTGACTTAGCAAGCGAATCGCGGTGGAGATTCTTTGTCGGCGCCAAGCGACAGGTCCAGGAAACTGTACTCCGTCCTCGGTAGGTCTGGCAGTGGCAGTTGGAGATGAGGGCGATTCCCGCCCTTCAGCTTTTGCTCTCTCTCACACACCCTCTCTGCCTCTCACTCTCACTTTCCCTCTCTTTTTTCTAGAATCTGGATTTTCCTGACTTCGAGAACCACTAATTCTTCTCCTTGACATCACCCAAACTAAGCTTACAATGTTAAGCATAATGGCAGTGGCCCGGAGAGTTTTTTTTTTTACTTTTGTTGGTACATCCATACTGGATGCGGAATGAGTCCCAGATTAATTCCACTTTTATTTTTACTTTGACAATTTGTACGGCCTTCATTCCTTGAGTCATTCCTCTTCACTTGAAGACAGAGCGCAACCTACTGTAAACTGCTCCTGTATCGATTGGCGCCGTGTCTGTCAAGAGCGTGGGGCTCCAGTGTTGCGCCGCTATACTTTGGGCGCCTGATTGCCCAACGTCCGTGGACCATGGTCATTCTTCATTTCTAAATTTGACTTTGAGCCTGATTGACGGGGCTCTGATTTCTTCACCTCAAACAGGCCCCGGAGTGTGAAGACTCGATCTGCCGCCGTCTGCCAGATCTCTCGCCATGCGGCCGACAGCGCTTAAGCTGTACGTTGGCAGGGCCAATCGGTGAGCTGCCTGACCGGGATGGCATGTCTTGCTGCAACAATAGAGCTGTCATTGACGCCTGACTCAGTGAAGAGCTTGTGTCTGAAACTCGTAGGCGCCGTTGCTATTTGCAGACGGCGGGATCTTGCAGGTCGCGCTGATTGATGGATTGCAATCTGGCATGCCCCTTAGAGCTCTCGACCGACGCTATCCCAGAGCCTCCAGTACTCTTCCCTCTTGTCATTGGCAGCTCTGCCAGGGCCTCTAACGGTCTAACCCGGCTAAGAGATAGGGGTTGATCGACTGATCTGTATCCGTAACACTTCTGGACGCAGATGTTGCAAGGACTATGATGTTCAGTCTGCGAGTGATTGGCTGACAGTCTCTGATTTTAGATCTGCTCTATTCACTCACATCGACTTAGCGTCTCGCGAGACATGCTATTTTCCCTCTATTGACCCTGCTTCTATAAGCGTGTTTCGTCTATTCACTCGAAATACCCAATCTTGCAGATAGTCCACCGCGATGCGTCTCGATTCATTGGGTTTAAAACTGGAGGATTGTCTCCTCGAGGGAAGGGGAGTAAACAAAAATCATACGAAAAAGGACCCTGGCGGTCACAAAAGGATTCTTCCCTTCTAGGCCATCACTTTCTTTCCATTGTCCTTGACGATTCCGCTCTCGCTTTGAATTTTTCATTGTTGATTATCTGAACTTCCCTTCCTTTAGTTCCCCCACACTGACTGGTGCTGGCACCATCTGCAAAACAAAGACGATATACTGGAGAGAGCCAGGAAGCTTGCTGACGGAGTTATGTTTATATAAGTCACTGTCAGTCTGTCATTATCTCTCCCTCAGTTGTCTCCATGCATACACAGTTTTACTGACTTGGTCGAAGACTTTAAGAAACCCAAACTTCAATTCTCAATTCCCTTTCTGATATACTCCGCTGGTCGGTATCGTTCGCCAAATTCAAACCAAACAACACGCAGAATCTACACATCACAATGGTGAAGTCTAATGCACCGGGGCTGATGCTCCTGGCTCTTTTGGCAGTGGCCTCGAACGCCCATACTTGGGTTGAACAACTCACGGTCATTGCCCCCAACGGAACCTTCATCGGGTCTCCAGGTTTTCCGCGCGGAAACGTCCCTCGTACCGCGCCCAACTTCAACGACGGCACCATGACCCATTTACTATCAGCGACGAATGCCAAAAACATGACCGCCGTCACCGGTGACATGTGCATGAACTCGCAGAAGAAACAGGTTCAGAGCGAGGGAAATCCCCGACTGCAGGCAGCCGCGGGAGATGCCGTCGCCCTTCGATACCAGGAGAACGGCCATGTGACGCTGCCCGACACGCAAGCCGGCAAGCCCAAGAACCGCGGGACGGTGTATGTCTACGGCACCACCGACCCCAAGGGGAATGATCGATTGGAAGCTATCCATAAGGTCTGGAACAAGGACGGCAGTGGCGGCGACAAGCGCGGCGTGTTGTTGTCCACCCAGGACTTCGACGACGGCCAGTGCTATCAGATCAACGGCGGTGCTATCTCCCAGAAGCGCCAGACCGACTTTCCCCACCAGGCGGATCAGTTGATGGGCGCTGATCTGTGGTGTCAGCAGGATATCAGGCTGCCGCAGAATCTTCCCTCGGACAAGCCCTACACCCTCTACTGGGTCTGGGATTGGCCGACTGCCAAGGGCGTCGACCCGGGCTTGCCTGGCGGAAAGCAGGAGGTTTACACGACTTGTATGGATGTGGACGTGGTCAAGAAGCCCAATACGCAGGAGCGCATGCCTATCAAATACGTCGACGGTCAATCTTTGAATCGCGCCGCCGTCAAGGCCCGCTTCATCGGAACGATGGGCTCTAGTTTCGACGTTCCTCTTCACGATGACGGTGGAGATGCAAGCAGCACTTCGCAAGGCGCGGACATGGAGTCAGCCACTTCAGCTCCATCGCCAACCCCGACCGGGTCTCAAGATGACGAGGATCAAAATGGGGGCGATGAGGGGACTGGTGAGGGTGAGGATGCAAGCAGCACCTCGCAAGACTCGGTGGGATCAGTCACTGAGTTTTCATTCCCAACACCGACCGGGTCTCAAGATGAGAGCAATGAGAGCACCGACGGGAGTGAAGATGCAAGCAGCACCTCGCAAGACGCGGCGTCGGAATCGACTACTCTGGTAACTTCATTCTCAGCCCCGACCGGAACTATCGACGACCCTGATCAAAACGAGAATGGCGACGAGAGTACCGGTGAAGGTGACGATACAAGCAGCTCTTTGCAACCAGCAGTCTTCGTGCAGCCCACTACGACTCCAACATCGCCCGAGCCGGTCACGTTGACCACATTCAAGACAGTGGTGAAGACCGTCCAGCCCAGTGGTTGCTCGGGATCGTATTGATGCTGCATACACATACACATACCCCTTGCATTGGAGACATAGCTGCACCTAGATTTGGAATTGCTTTCATTTCCATTTTTGTCTGGCAGCCAAGAGATGCGCCGTTCATTCTTTCGGCATTCATGTTAGGGTCTGGCAGTGGGCGGTTGGGGGTCAATGTGTTGGTACTGTTGTTTCTCCAAAAATTATTTGATATTTTTTTTTTTTTAAATTTGTTTATTCTTTTAGTAAGATACGTGCATAGCATAGCGAGGAAATGAAGCACTGTCTACAGTCTGATCTAGACTGATTATTATTTGTGGTGTCTTCGTAATTATACTATGTAGAAAACTGTAGTAAACGAGGGTGGCCAGCCCCGGACTTTGGCAACGCAAGGGCCAGTCTCAGGCAGCAAAGGCCTGGCGCCAGGCATCCTCAGGTGAAACACGCTAGGCCGCGCATGGAGATCACGTGCTGTCAGGGAAAAGTGGCCGAGAAAAGAAGCACGAGATGGTGATGCACTTCTCGGTCTCCTCCCCATTTCTCATTGCTGCTCACGATCTCTCCAGTCTCTCGCTCCCAGATTACCTCGCGGCCCTGCATCTGCTGTGCGCTTACAACCAGCGAATAATCAGGTTTGAGAACAGCAAGACCTGACCGAGCTCCACCTGCCGACTGCGCCTCGTTGATCCTTAACGCTTCAGTTTGTCTTCACACTGTAAGTAATCTCCGGCACGCCTGTCCTCGCTCTTGCCCTCTTACTCCTGCTACTGTACTCCGCTACCTACTGCTACTACTACAACTACTACTACTACTGTGTACTCTGTGCTCTGTACCCTCACTGCTCAGGAACTGCTCCTTCTCTTCCTCCCTCTCCCTCTCCCTCTCCCTCTCTTTTCTTCTTCCCTCCACAGTCCAGTCCAGGTCCTACCTACCTCTCTCCTGCAGGTGTTATCATGCACTCTGATTGATGCCCACCCCCTCTTTCAAATTTCTTCCTCTCGTGTCCCCCCTCCCCATTTGCCCTCGCTCTCCTCTTTTAGCCTGCCAGGCTACGTGAGTAGTGCCGTCTTTGGTAATCCACTTTCTCTGACACTCACTGGCGCCTTGTTACTTTTTAATTTTATCTAATTAATTTTGCTATTATTAGAATTCCCCGTCTGCCCTCGACCACCTCGAACTCTGTCTCTCTCTTTCTCATTCTCAAGCGCGGCATCCTCTCCATCATTGGCCACCCACACGACTTGTCCAATCTCACTCCGTCGCCTATTCGGAAATTTCCTGGGTTTCCTTCTTTTCTTTTCTTTTCTTCCGCTGGATTGTTCTTCATTCATTGGTAACAATTCTCTTGTCTCGAACCCCTCCGAGGCGGTCTCTTACAGAGTTCGGTCTGCGATCGATAGCCGCACCTTACCTATCACCTATCATTGATCGTCGTCGATTCGTGCAGCAACTTGCCGACAAAAACCCATTGAGGCCACCTCGCTTCTCTGGCGCTTAGTTATTTCTATTTGGATCTTCGCTGGCCGCGGTTGTCCCTGGATTCGGGCTGTCTTTCCCCGTAGCGCAGCCTCCCACAACACATCCCGACCACCGCCGTTCGGATCGTGCTTTGCAACGCAAGGAGTCCGCCAGGTGCCCCTCCAAGCTTGGGTCGCATGCTTCTTTCGCCGTCGTTTCACACTGCTCATCCCTTCGACCTGTGGAGGAAATTCGCTTGGCTGGATACTGCTTGTTGACATCAAGCTTTCGTTCCCCCGGTTTCACGTCTAGTAGAGTTTGTGGGTGGATGGTCTCACGATGCCAAACTAGGACGTAGCATCTTTTTTTCTTTTCTTTTCTTTCGATCGTGAACCTCCCTAGTGTCAGCTCGCTTTCTGAGTTTCTGACATTACCTGACTCGAAAACTTCCTGACACGCGACCGTCGCTTTTCTTCTTCCTTTCTCTTTTTCTTCTCGCCATCACACCCTTGTGAGAAACACATCCATGACGACCACCATGACCTCGACCACCTCGCCACTCTCGTCGCAGCACGATCCCTCGCAGAGTCTCGCAGTTTTGCCTCCTATAATCACAGATGGCACCGTCAAGCCGCAGCCGCCAATTCGACAGCGATCGTCGTATGCGAAAGATCGGCTTTCCACGCAATCCAACATCTCCCTCGCCTCCCAAAACCGGTCGCGTCCGGGATCGCACGTCTTCCCCATCTTCCACTCCAGCTTGCCGTACTCGCTCGTTCGGGATTTCGCCTACCCTTCGATTCATCCGCTCCACTATGGCCCGTTGCCACCACGTGCTTCGGGAATGTCCTCCCCGGTGAGCGAGCACCGACGTCTGTCAGACCCCCCGGCTCCATGGGACTCGTCGCGTGGGCAGTGGTCAACTGGACCATGGAGCACAGACCATAGCTATGGGCATCAACAACTCCCTGCGATGTCGTTCGGCGACGGGCCTCCATACAGCGAAGATGAAGACTTGCACAGTCCGGTATTTACAACACCCCGACACCGCAAGAACAAGTCGACCGGAACGGATTTGAATGGACACAAGAGCAGGAACCCCAATGATCAGGGCGGCATGGACTATTTCGGCGGCGCGGAACGCGGAACGTTTGTCAGTATGAACGCAGATGGCAGTGAGACGTATTATGTGAACGATGAGGATGCAGCCGACGACGGGCCGGGGGGTGAATACGTCACTTATCCGGCCTCCCAGAGCCGATATTCGCACGCCGGTGCCTACGAAGGATACCAGGGCTATGAGCCGGAGTCATTCGAGTCGGAGGAGGATTATGGAGGGGACCGATACTCTCGAGATTTCCAATTCGCCGTAGGATGCCCCGACGAGGAGATGCATGGAAAGGCCGTTGCCCTGTTCGATTTCACTCGGGAGCACGAAAATGAACTTCCCTTGACGGAGGGCCAGGTGATCTTCGTCTCATACCGACACGGCCAGGGCTGGTTGGTTGCCGAGGATCCCAAAACCGGCGAGAGCGGCCTGGTGCCGGAGGAATTTGTGCGGCTACTTCGAGACATCGAGGGAGGGTTGACGTCGCTGAATGGAGAGTCCGACGCCGAATTGACTGGGAACCACATGCAACACGTCAGCCCGGATTCAACCGACTCCCAGCAAGCCATCACACCCACCCAAGACGACCAGGATGCACTGAGGTCTGGTAACGAGTTGACACAAGTCACCGCCAATGGGCAGACGAACCAGGAAGGTCAGACGGTCACCACGGGTGGGGACTCGGATTCGAACACATCACATACCCTCCAATCTCCATCCCAACAAGCGGCCTCGGCAACGGAATTAATCTCAGAGAAGAAATCAGAGGATATTACGAAGTCATGAGCTTGTTCTGGTCCATTTTTCTGTCCTCCTCAATGCCACCTCTTTCGATATCTCTCATCGTTCTATTTCTGTCAGTCTCATTACCATCTGCATTATGATCGTCCTAGCATCTTTACCCCTGCTTCAACCTCTATTATTTCTATCCTGTTCCCAGGTCGGAACGGGATTTGAACTTCGCACTTGAATTTCGATTGGAATATACCTGAAAATGGTGATATGAATATCATCTGATATCCACCATTTCATATGATTGGGAAGGAGAATCGTCCTGCTTTTTTTTTCCCTTTATTTTTGCATGCATGCATATCACATCACACATACATTCATACATTACTTACATATCATCATCCATGATACGATAGAGTTTCATGATTCTGATCCTCGGTCCCGTCCAGACAGTTCTATCTTATCTTTGCCCTGGTTAACCTAGCCTGGGAGTGCTAGCAACTCGCTCAAGCTTAGGTGTCGGAATAGTAAAGGAGGAATCGGACGGGAGTGGGTGACCAGTCACTTAACGGCTACCTATGACCGGGTGCGTCTGATCTGATCGATTTGACCTAACCTGACCTTATTATATTATGAAATATGTGGTGGGAATCCATTCCCCCTGTAAATATGCTATTTCCTGCCTCATTCGAAATGCTTGTCTTTTTGTTGCCATCTGATTTCTTGTTTCTGAAGTTCTCACGTCTCTTTCTTTCTTCATTTTGTGTACTCTTCAGCGTCGGCGTCGCATTTTCTTTTCTCATCGCATTACTTAGATTCTTGATCTTCGATATATATCATATTCTATTTCCACTATCTATCTTTCATCTTAGTATCGTTGTCGTGGTATAGGCTTGTCTTTTCTTTTCACTTGTGCCTATCCGATCTACGTACATACATACATATCCACCTACCTTATGTGAAGCAGGAAAGACATGACAAATGTACAACTAGAGCAAGCAACACTCCTATCTCTGTGGTGGATAGTAGATAGCAATGTACATATGAGCTATAGTTAGCAAACCAACCCAACCAACAGAATGTAGAAACTGTTACAAGGTCCAATTCAATAAAACATTTGTATTCGTATTCGTTAATTATTCGGGCTTTTTGTTTTGGTGACTCTGTCTGTCCGCCCTATCTCGTCTGTGTGCGCTAGGTAGGTTAAAACTATTTCTTGTATGTATGTCGTTTTATTTGTGTTTGGTTTTTCTTTTTTATCAGATCCGATCCGACCATACCATACCGTACCATGCCATGCCCTATCATGTCTGTCCTCTTGTCCTCTGATCCTATCCACAGGGATGATTGTTTCCTCCTTTTTTCTTAAATGAAAAGAAAAAGAGAAGACGGGAAGGGTAAAAGCAAATGAGACGAACAAGGTAGAAGGAAGGGAAACAATGAAAATGAGTATGAGATGGATAGCATGTAACTGGCAAATAAGAAAGTCGATTCAAGTCCATATGATAAGATAACTGTGATTTTCCCAAAAGATCAAGCCAGAACGAAGAAAGACAGAGACAAAGATGGAGGCAGAAAAAGAGGGGGGGAGAGATGAGAAAGAAGATGAAGAAGAAGAAAAAGTGGGAGTATAAAGCATCAGGCGAAATTTGAAATTGAAGCAAACGGAGTAGAGTAAAGATACAACAAGCTAGAAAAAGAACAAGAAAAAAAAATTAACCCAACAAGTCATCGAATGCGGAACCCCCAGGCTTAGAAGACTGAGTCTGCTGAGAAGCCTGAGGCGACGAGGCCGGGGCGCCCCAGATGCCGGCGCTGGCTTTTTCCTTGGCCATGCTGGCCAGGTTGGGACCCTTGCTGGCGGTGGACGAGGACTTTTGGATTCCGGCAGTGGCACTGGCGTTGGACCACAGGGAGCCGAAGGCGTCGCCGCCGGAAGACTTGGACGCGGCCGGCTTGGCGGCGGTAGAGGGAGCAGTGGCGGAGCTGAAAGAGGAGGTGGACGGCATGCCGGGTCGGTGGCCGGAGAAGGTGGAGGGAGACTGGGCCGTGTTGTTGTTGCCGTGGACGGAGGTGAAGTAGTTGGGGGTGGCGGCCTGGAAGCCCGTGGGCTTGGGTTGGGCGGGCTTCTGCTGCTGGGCCGGCTGCATCAAGGAGCTCTGCGACAGCGTGGGGGAAGCCATTGTGCTGGAGGTGGGAGTTGGGGTCATCGAGGTGAATCCGACCAGTCCGTTCAGGTTCGACCCTTGAGTCCCCGAGACCGGCTTGGGGGCCGCGAACTGAGTGCTCGAGGTTGTGCTGGCGGTAGAGGCGGGCGGCGGGATGCCGAATTGGTTCGACGACGCTGCCGGCTGGGGCGCGGGGGTTGCGGACTGGAAATCGTCAAAGTCGTCATCGTCGATGGGTTTGGCGTCCAGAATATCCAAGCCGTTGCTGCCGCCGGCCGCGGGTTGCTTGCCGGCCGCAGTCGACGTCGTGGGAGCCGAAGTGACAACCTCCTCGTCACCGAAGTCGAAGAGATCCGCCTGCGGCGGCGCTTTCGGAGGTTCCGGCTGCTTCACCTCTCGTCGGGGAGCAGCACGCGGAGGACTGGAACGAGCAGCACCTCCTTCATCATATTCGTCATATTCGTCGAACCGGTTACCGTGGCGCGCCGCGGTGTCCTGGAATTCACTTGAGGCACCTCCGAACCCGCCGCCATCGCCGAACACGCCCCCGCTATATCCACCGAAGGACATGCTCTCACTGCCAAAGCCACCATATCGTCCGCTCGAGCCCGAGAACCCTCCGCCGACGGACGCGCCGCCCTCGAAACCGCCGAACTTGTTGCGGTTGGTCCTGGCCTTCTTCCGTTCGGAGCGGATGAGATCGACATCCCCGAGCAGCTTGACTAACTCCGACGACCGGTTGCGCACGTTGATTCCCTGATCCTTCCCGTTCGGGTCGATATAATGGAATTGACGGAGCATTCGAAGCAAGGACATGTGCGACCGCGCGTCGTCAACCACTCGTTCCGATCCGTTCTTCACCAGGAATTCCAAGAGTTGGAGGCCCTGTCGGTTTTGGCGCGAAAGCGTTAGCAAGCTTCCCTCGAACAACCGGTGACCGATAAATCGAAATATACCTTGTAAATCTGTCGCCATTCCTCCGCGGTCTTGTCTGTGAAACGCTTGTAAATCAAGGGCATGATCTCGTTGAGTAGTTGGCTGTGGAGTTTCAATCAGCGCCCGGTCTTCCTGCGCCACGCGACGAAACAAACATCTCGAAGGGAAGAGAGGGACGAAAACTGACTAGCTGTGAGTTCCGTTGGCGATTTCCTGCATCAACGTGGTTGAGGCGCCCCATGGTTCGTTATTGGTAGCTTCTCGGACCTATTGAAGATGAGCGACCAAGTCATCGAAGACAAGCAATTCGCGGCAACGCATTGAGGAAGCGGAGGACTCGGAGGACTCGGAGGATGCGGAACGAAAGGATGCGGCGACGAACCTTAGATTCCATCTCGGTGTAGTTCATTACCGCTGCAGACAAGTCAGTTAGAGTCCCGAGCAGGCCAAAAAAAGGCCTACGGAGGGGAAAGCTTGGAACTCACCATTCTGCACCTTGCGGACACCCGCCTTGAGGTCATACAAGGTCAGGTTGCTGACCTGGTCTTTGAGATTGGAGAAATCCATGGTGTTGTGAGAACAACCGAGAATATCCTCACGCTGTCAATTGGATCAAGGACAAAGACAGGCCGACGGGGAACGAGCGAGCGCAATGGAGAAGACGAGCGGGAGAGTCGAGGGAAACAATCGATCCAGCTGGCATCGCCGTTGGGCTCCAAGAGGTGGCGGTCACGTGGCAGCCCCTGAACCTGCTGCGAAACGTCATGTTAATTAATTCATTTATCCCATCGCTTGGTCTATGGTATTAATTTGTTTGATTCTACAAATGAACAGGCCACAATCACTTTCACATATCAACGTACATAGACGCCTACTTGGTTCCATGGGAGAATCAAAACTATCATTGCCAGGACGACATCTTGTACTAAACAATACTATTCGATACATACATACATGAATCGTCTAAATCATCACAAGAAAAAGAAAGAATAACAAAGAACAGAGTCGCAAGCATGCAGGGTAATCATGTCATCAAAATCAAAGCGTGCAAAACGTAACAAAGGGGTAATCCGAAGCGTAAACAATCAAGGCATTGAGATCCCGCATGTGCCAGGTGATACATCATGTCGGGTAGGATTTTTCTGCCTGACATATCATAAATTAAAGGAGTATGTCCTAAATGAGTGTGTGCATCATGAGCAAAAACGGAGAATGGAGAGGAAATATTGAAGAAACACACCGCGAAGGGGGCGAAAATAAAACAAAGAAAAGTAAACAGATAAACACCTTGAAATCCCGTCGTCAAATTTGAAAGGCAATCATTCATTATAGAATTTCCTCATGATGAGATGGAGGAAAAGGTTGACGTTGACTCGTAACTGTCCCTCGAAGAAGTCCAAGAACTGCATGTTGTTGAACTGGGCCTGTAGCAAATCGTCCAGCGGCACCTGGGCATTGGCTCCGGGAACCATCATGGGACCACTGCTTCCATCGAGGGTGAAAACTCCGACTTCGTTGCTTGAAATAGTCAGGTCAACTCGGTCCCATTGACGCTCAGTGTACCCCTTCCAGTGGACCAGGACGCCCTTATCTGCCAGGTTGCGGGCTGAATACTTGTAGGAACCAAACTTGAAGACCTTTCCAGACTTCTGGAGCTCGCGCTGGTGATCCCATTGCTTGGTAAATGGCATAAGGAAACGTTTCTTGCCCTTCTTGTTCTGCAGCGTCACCATTGCCTGTTCAATGTAGTCGTTGTATGTCTTGAGCTGTTGGTCCAGCCAAGCAGCTTGGTCATTCAGTCGAGTCATTGTGAGGCGAGTGCTTTCCAATTCGCGTTGTCGCTGAATCCGTCGGCGATGCTTCGTTCGGATATCAATGGCGATGGCATTCAGAAGATCTTGGTAGTAGTTGTCCCGGCGAATTCTACTGCTTTGTTCAAGGTGGAGGATGTTCTCGAGGGCCGTCCGTTTCAACTCCGAGTAGCTCATGGACGCGATGTCGACCATAGTGTTGGCGTCGGAGTATGCACTTTGGCGCGTATTATTCGCGCTGAGTTCATCGCGTACCAGTGTCATCCATTTTTCCTCGTCTTCTTCTGTCGGGGGTTTCACCATGATCTCCATGAGGTTGGCGCCCGTTTGAACTCGAATGATGTAGAGCACGCATCGCTTAGTTTCCATGAATAGAGCCTTGATATCCGCCTCCGGGTCTGCAATTCAGTCAGTTATTCATCCTTCGAAAATAACGGTTGAGTCGGCATTACCTTCGGTCTGCGCAAGTTTGGGGTTCAACGTGAGGTTGATCTCCGAGGAATTGACACTCATCAGCTCGTTCTCGTTCGATTTGACATTGCCGAGATCACGCATGATCTCTTTCAGGATATCGTCGGGATTCGGGCAGATATAATGAATTTCCGAAGCAACAAGCTGATGAATGGAGAAAATATCAGACATTTTGATGTATAGAGTTGGCTTCGTCTTGGCGTAAAGATCGTTGAACTCGTCGATATCAAAATAGGCCTCGGCGTCTTGCACAGTGACCACTGCGATCTGTGTCAGCGTCCATTATTTTCAAAGCGTACATTGAACTGTTACTTACTGTCGCCCCATATTTGACCCAGTCGTTGTATCGAGTCTCCGATGTAACTATTCAATGGCTGGAGGTAGACATTCTCTGCGCCGAATAGTCTTCCGGATGCAACCTGAGCAATAACCTTTGCGATCTCCGACAAGTTCCGCTTCTGCTCCTGGGTAAGACCGCGATCGACCACACCAAACTTCTCAGGTTCCACCAAAGCGGGCTGGAAGTAGTTTCTCCACACCCAGTGGCCCGCAGTCTGCAGGATAAAGCCAGGGTCTTCTTTGGAGAATCGAGCGAGAAGGCCCTCGTACATCTCCTTCGCAATGTAGCGAATACCGAAGGGCATGCGGTACAGGAGCTCCTCGAAAGCAGCGAAGAATTGATCGGCAATGTCACGAAGGTCCTGCAAGTGCTGGATAAAGGTCGCCCTTGTCTCGGGATCTCTGATCGCTTCTTCCCGAGGGATGTCCGGACGACGACGGCTTCTCTTGCCTGTTCGGAGCTCTTCGTCATTCATAGCAGAGCGATAGATCTGCATCGGGTCACTCTCCAGATCCAACTCGGGGTTGTCGATCACATTCTCCCGCACCACGGTGCCCAGAACATCACGCATGAACTTCCGATCCCGCGGCGATTTTATGTACGAGGCGAAGAGTTTGTTCCAGAAGGAGTTGCAGCGCAGGTACTCTTGCAATGAATCGAAGCTCTCAATCTCCTCCCTGGCAGAACGCGCCAGAAGCTTAATCAGGTAGTATTCCTCGCGTCTCTTCTGAGAGTATCCGAAGAGTCCCATCATCAAGTGTCGAATCCGCTCGTACTCCTTCTCTGCCGTGTTCTGCTCACGCAACCTTCGGAAGAGCTTGGCGAGATATTGAGACTGCGTTTGTAGAAGGAAGAACAACACCTGGTATTGGTCCAACTTTCTTCGTGACGTCTTATTCAGTGCCTTCAAGTCGAAGGGGTCTTTTGAGGAAATTTCGCGGTTTGGAAGAAGGCTGCCCACATGGCCACCGAAATGCCTCTGGTGCTTCACAACTTCATCGAGGGTAATCTTGTTTTTCACCAACAGAGCAATTTTGATATCGAGTTGGCTGATGTATTGCTCAGCCAGTTCGTTTTGCCGGACCTGTTGAACGACCACCTTTCTCATGCGTTCGAATTCAATTTCTTCATCAAAGTCGAACTCGCTGTCGTTGAGAAGATGGACAAAGCCTTTGACCGTTCCAACCGGTGGGTTCTTGCCACTTGTCAAGCTCTTATATGCTTGTCCCTGTATCCTGCCTCTCACAAAGCTTTGTGCCTTGATGACCTTCTCCATGTTGGCACGGTAATAGCGTCGTTTTTCTTCGAATTTGAACCGAACAAGGTGTCCCCGGATGTGCGCTTGGAGGTCGGTGATGACATCTTCCTCAGCAGCCAGGTCGGCCAAATCTTGCCCAACATCCACGCGGACGAGCATTGCCCGGATCTGTGCCTGGAGCTGACTGATTTCATCTTCGCAGTCTTCCAGGTCCTCAAGTATTCCGCCCACTTCTATACGCAGAATCGCGGCTCTTGCAAGAGCCTGGAGGTCAACAATGGTGAGCTCCTGCTGTTGCAAAGCATGCGCGTCAGCCTCCAGGCGTTGCCTCAAGAGCACTCCTCGAGCCATTGACTGTAGGTCGAGAATACGGGCGCCCTCGCTCTTCAAGGCTTTACGCTGCGAATCCAAGTGCGATCGGACAGCCTGTGCCCGGAGAATGCTTTGAAAGTCGACAATTGATGGCACGTGCTCGGCCAATTGGGATCGCAGGTGCTCGAGACGCTCCCTGAGAGCGCCTCCACGTACAGCAGCCTGTAGCTCCCTACATTGATTCTCCGTTTTTGAAAGCGCTTCTGCTAGCTGGGCTTGTTGCTTTCGAACTGCCAAAGCTCTTGCCCCGGCTTGGATCGCAAGGATTGATGGTGTGTCTTTGGAAAGCATGTCTAGGGTGTGCGCAACAGAGCTGCGGGTCAGCATCCCTCGAATTACTGCTTGCAGGAGCTCCGCGTTGCGCCGGGCATCGTCGAGCTTTTCGTATTGTGCGCTCATCTGTTTGCGAAGGAAGCCACCCCGTATGAAAGCCTGCAGATGCTTCACATTTTCTTCAGCAGACCGAGTCGCATCGTGTTGCTGTGAGAACCGTTGGCGTTGTAGGGCTCCCCTAACTGCGGCTTGCAATAATTGGATTCCGCCCTCCGCGTCCTCAAGATCGGCATACAGGTCGCCCATCTCCTTGCGCTGCAGAGCACCTCGGATAGCAGCCTGGAAGCGCTTCACGCCGGATTCCCCTTTTCGCATCTGGCTTCGCAAATAATTAACTTGGGATCTAGCCTTAGAAGCTCTGATGATCGATTGTAGCTGGAGTACATCGAACTCTTGGGCTTGGTAGCTTTCCATGTCCCCTTTCTGGCGAGATCGTACGATGAACCCCCTGCAGCTCGCTTGGAGATTGACCGCAAACTTTCGCATATCCAGGCGATATTGGATGACCTGGCGAGCCCAGTCCCCACGAAGGCGAGCTTGAAGGTCAATTAGCAGTGGTTCGAAGTCCCATAAATCGTTCATCAAATTCCCGAGCTGCAGTCGGAGCATCGCTCCCCTAAGCTGCGCTTGGAATTCTGCGATCGCCCCCTCGTTCTCGTATAGTTCTCGGTGGATTCGATCCTCCTCAGACTCGGGCTCTGGCTCGGGCTCTGGCTCAGGCTCCGCGCCGAAGTTGGCTGCCATACCCGAGAAACTGGGCATGCTCACACCCGCCTTGTCTAGACCCTTTTGCATTTGCTCTAGCTCATGATGCTCGAATTCCAGCTGGCCAACAAGGTTACCCATTCGGAACTCGACAAGTCCCTTCTTGAACAGGAGCCACGAGAGCGCATGAATGCAGTGGATAACTCTGGGGATGTTCTTCTTTTCGTACAAATCAATCAATTCGAAACGAAAAAGCTCCGGCAGCTCTACCTCATCCAGTAGCCGAAAGAACAAGGCAATGTTGTCCGAGTGACGATACTGGAGCCTCGCATGTCTGAATATGCGAAAGCTGCGGTTCGGGTACATCGCCTGGACGACCTCTGCGAGCGTCACTCCATCCCGGAGAGCTTCTTCGAGCTGAACGATGGGCGGGATCTGTTTCTGAATCACTTCTTCGATCCATTCCTTGGCTTCTCCGATATGGCAAAGATACTCATACGCCTGTAGGAACTGTCGCTGTTGATCCATCCAATTTCCGGCCGTCCATGCCGATGCATTCTTCCTTGCTGTCGCAGCCGGGCCATGGCTGACAGATACCGAATCCGTGCGCTTTAAGCGTCGTCGCCCTTGCATGCCAACGACCGATGGAGTATGACTGTCAATAGCAAAATCTTCGGTTTCGCCGGACTTGGCAAATTTCGACAAGGTTCGGAGATGACCAGTCGACGATTTCTGAAAAATCTCCAGCTCTGGGGCAGATAAAGCCGTTTTGAAAGCGGGTGGGTTTGACAGACTGTGCGAATGTTGCGTTTTGGGTTGAGTCGGCGTAAGGGGTGAGGCTGGTCGAGGAGAGTAATTCTTGGGTGAGTGGGTTGTCTGGGGGGGTTGCGCCAAATCTTTTGTTTTCAGAGGTTCAAACTCCGCATGATGTGACGGGCGCGATTCGGGTGTCTGCGGGCGGTTCTCTTTCCAGTACTGGGGGTTGTCGACAGTTTGGCTCCGCGTATGCCGGTAGGCTGATGGCTTGCTGGCTGGCGGAGAGGCGTTTGGAGCCTGGGGCAGTGGTCGCAACGAACGGCGGATATTCTCATACGTCGTGGCGGCACTGGAGATCCCAGGTCGGGGTGTCTTGTCGCCAGTCATGTATTCGCTTTTACCTCTCTTATGACCCATGCCGGTTACAGACCCAATCGAGGCATTTGACGAAACGGTACTCGTGCGACTTGGTGCGAATGAATTTGACGAGATGGAATAAATCGAGGAGTTTGTAGATGCTGTTGACCCATGACGGAGCGGACTCGAGGTGTCGGTCGAAAAATCCGTCTGCGTGCGTCGAAGAGAGGCCGGTGAGATGGACATCACGGGTGCGATTCCAGATGTGACGGTACAAAAGCCAACGACGGTGTGGGAATGTCAAGCTCAATTGGCCGCATGCCTGCTTCGCCAACCGAAGCAGTAATTTGACCGAATAATGCGATGAAAATGAAATGCGAAAATCAAGGGGCCAACAGCGGCATGACCCTTCGGTAGCGGAAAGCCTCGGGTTGGTGTAGAAACGGGTACGAAACCTAGAGATGGGGAGGAGAGTGGATGAGAAACGGACGATGGATGAAATTGAAGAAAAAAACAAAGCGATTGAAAGACTCACGTAATCCGGATCGTAGAATAGACAGGGCCAGCCAGATGGTCGCACCTTCCCAAGAATTCCAGAGAGGGAGGAAGAAGGAGAGGGAGAGAGGGAAAGCGGCAGCAACGGAGCGGGGGGGAGAAAGCAAGAGTAAATCGCAAGGCACGTCCCAGGGAAAACAAATCTCCTGATCGGGTATGGTCCCGTCCATCAGGTGACTGCGCCACAGACTGCCCTGCTCGTGACGTCGATCATCGCTCCAGCCACTTTTGCCTTGCCCGGTCGGTGCGGTTACACTGGAATTCGAGGGACGGGAAATTGATCGATATTTAATCTGAGTTTCTTTGCAAATTCCTGCTGATTTCTAGCTTTCTTGCATTCTCTCAAGGGGTCGAAACTCATTGGGACCGTACTCCGGAGTACGTCTACGTATACAAATCGCAGGTAAATCGGACTGATCGGTCCCCCAACGATCGACCCACTATCGGCCATTTTCCCCTCATGTCGAGAGAAACGTGGATAAAACCTGTCTCCGGTCAAAGCAGACCTATCAATTGTACCTGCATTCGCTGATAAAACTGTGTCGGCATATGTATATCTTTCTTCTTCTCCCATTGTCGGGAACCCGGGATTATCCAAGCTTCGTCAGAGCGCAATGCCGATAATCTTCAGCAGGGTTGATCTACCTATATAAAATATACCCTGTCAAGGCGTTATAATTCAAACCCCACTCAAATCGGGATTTGACACCGCAATATGTCTTGCAGGTGAATCCATATTACTGATTTCATCATAACGATATAATTCAATTACGATCTTTGTACGGGTCAAAGAACGTCTAGAAGTCCATGACTCAACCCTTCTCTACCAATGCCGGTTCCGCCAATAGGTATCTACACCCAAGATTCAAGTTCGCACGAGGATTGCGCCACCCCCATATTCCCCCGATATGTTCTTTTCAATTGGCTATTGATCTCAAGTACCAGGGAGCCCGCAGTTCTCGAAAAGGCACAAGTGAGGTCAATGACGAATGCCTAGGTAACGTGCCAAATTGCCAACCTACGATATAAGTACAGTATAGAAACTTAGCGCCCTGTTATGTAAGGCAGCGTTACCACCGACAAGCAAACCCCACCACATCCGGTCGTGCCCCTCTGTCTAACGCAATCTGAAGATTCAACCGCGACAAGCTTCTACTCGATCGCGTTGAAAACGAAAAACCAGAAAGGAAAAAGAAAAGGAAAATGACAGACGCCGAGCCAGCCTTCGTCTACAAAATCATCCCGTCCACGTCCCCGGTGCGAGAGCCGCTACCGGACCGACTGCCGGTCAGCGAGATCGACGAGAAGTCGAAATTCATCCACCTCTCTACGGCGTTCCAGGTGCCCAACACGCTCAAGTTCTTCTTCAAAGATGAGCCTCTCATTTACCTTCTTCGGATCCCTTACTCGCGCGTAGCGCCGCATATTCGCTGGGAATCGCCCGAGGGCAATGTATGCGGACCGCGTCCTAAGGAGGGGTTGTTTCCCGTAAGTTTCCCTATCTTTCAGGGCCTATCTTATAGATGGGCTCATGTTAAGTGACAGAGAATGGACATGTGGCGAGTGTTTTTCTTACGTTCTAACAAACATCTAGCATCTATACAACGATCTCAAGCTAGGCAAAGATGAGGTTGAGAGTATCGGAATCTGGACGAATGAAGCGGGATGGGACAAGGCTCTCTCCCAAGCTAGGCCGTGGCTTTTGTACTGAAGATTTGCTATCAAGGGTGACTTGATGTTTCCGCTACATGTTTTGTACATATCTTTGAGCACATCTTTGGGTAGTGTCTACTTCGTGTCATGTTATAGGAGCCTTATCTTGCGTTCCTTCATGTTTCAATTTCCCTCCCTTTTCCCCTCCTTCCTCTCTCTCTCTCTCTCTTGTGTCTTGTGACTTGTGTCGTAGCCTACCCATCCAAAGGAAATATATAACCAGCTACATAACGAGTCAGCCATTCCGAAAAGCAC
Source organism: Aspergillus ochraceus (assembly GCA_004849945.1). Taxonomy (NCBI): domain Eukaryota; kingdom Fungi; phylum Ascomycota; class Eurotiomycetes; order Eurotiales; family Aspergillaceae; genus Aspergillus; species Aspergillus ochraceus. Next base: position 2,602,956 of record SSOS01000001.1, on the reverse strand, counting down.
CAGAGCAAGATCACCACCAAAAGACAACATATAAAACTCACAATAAAGCGAAGCCTTCGCGCTAGCCAAAAAGACAAAACTGGTCGCAACCGCACTCGGTTCAACGATTCGAACGAGAAATTCAGTCAATGCCAAACCCTCCATCTCGGCTCCTCTTTGCACGGCCTTGTAAACAGCCCCAGGGCTACCGTGTTCATCAGCCTCATTGGATCCTGCTATAGGACTGGGTAAAATTAGGACTCACGCTACACAGTTAACCCTAATGCCCTTCGGAATCAATCGCGGTGCTAATGACCGCGTAAAGCCGAAAATGGCGCCTTTGGTGGCTGCATAATCGGCCATAGAATCTGCGCCGGGGAAATCAACGACGGAGGTGGTGTTGATGATGCTAAGATAACGTTAGCTTTCAGTGGCTATCATTATTCAGGTATCTGTATATGAACTCACGAATCACCCCTCGACATATACGGTAGCGCATATTTTGCCATGGCAATCATCTGGACGGCATTGCCTTGGAAGATCGTTCCTATCCTGTCGTGGGCATGCTGTGATAGGTCCCGGTACAGATTCTGTCTCGATGCGTTGTTCACTAAGACGTCTAGCTTTGCAAACCTGAATTTAGAGTCAGCCTCACACTCTTATGTTTGGCTACTGATGTCACGCAAGCATGTCACTTACCTGTGCATATGTGCCTCCACAGCCCTCCGACAATATTCCCGTTTCGACAAATCCCCCGACACGAGCAGACAGACCCGATCTTCCGATTCTATCAATCTCTTCGTGTCTTTCGCCTCCTCGGTCTTCCCCGGGGCGTGCGCAATCGTGATATCGGCGCCTTCTTTTGCCATAAGGATTGCGGCCGTGCGGCCGATTCCGGAACTATACTATCATTTTAAACATTCTATTCCGTGTTGGTGCAGTAGCTGGGTAAGACGGGGAAGAAGACGCATACTCTCCATCTGTGATAAGAACTTTTTGGCCCTTGAGCTTTCCGGATCCGACGTATTGAATGAATGTTCCAATGGGTTCTGGCCTGGTTGGTTGGACGGCTGCTCCTTTGCCGGGTTCGATGATCATGTTTGTAGATTGTGGTGTTCAGGTAGTGTATTTATGATAGAAAGGAATGAGGCCATCGTGTAGCAGGCAGGAAAAGAAGAAGAGACGAAGAAGAATAATAATATTACCATCAATTCCTGTCCTTACCGTTGCATCTAGTCTACTCCGAGTGCCCAGAAGGTAAGGTAGTACTACAACTGTATATGGCCGCAAACGACTGACGAACCGCCAAGACGGAGATAACCCCAACCCCCAGGTAGACTAATCTCCGAATCCACCACGTTACTCAAATCCATCTCCTCTTCTCCAGTTCCACTCCGCAAGCTTCACAAGTCACCACACCGTACCTACATTGATCCCCATCCACCTAAACATCAATTTTCAATCCATCGAATTCGATTTAACCACCTCATCCCAAATCCAAAATGAAGTTCCTCCCCACCCTCCTCCTCGCCCTCACCACCCTCACCGCCGCCGCGGAACTCGGCATCGAAACAACCCACAAGGTCGACTGCACCCGCAAAACCAAGAAACACGACACCATCCAGATGCACTACCGCGGTACTCTGGCCGCTGACGGCTCCGAGTTCGATGCCAGCTATAAGCGCAACTCGCCTTTGCGGTTTATTTTGGGCGCTGGGAGGGTTATTAAGGGGTTTGTTTTTTTCTTCCCTCTTTCTTTTCTTTTGCTTTGGTTCATGCTGCTCCCTGGCTTTCTTTTGGGTGCTCTTTATGGAGGCGCTGAGAATGAAAGGGCCTGGGGGGGGGGATTTGTTAGGATGGCATGAATGAATGAGTGTGCAATGTATATGCTAATGATTTGTTTGATTAGATGGGACGAAGGACTTCTGGACATGTGTGTCGGCGAAAAGCGCACGTTGACGATTCCCCCCGAGTACGGATACGGAAATCGTGGCGTGGGCCCGATCCCTGCTGGTTCGACGTTGATCTTCGAGACGGAGTTGGTGAAGAACGAGGATGCGGATGAGGAGGAGGAAGAGGAGAAGGCCAAGGTTCAGGATGAGTTGTAAAATCCCCTGGCGGGGATTGAGGTAGATGGAAGAGGTGGATGATGCATGTTTTATGATAATTATAACGAAGAGCAGAAATGTGGTTGGGTAGGTAGGTAGTGTTTGATCTTGTACAGCATACCAGAGGGTATCATTTTCTCTCAGTTCAATATAAGGTCTATCATGTCTAATGTACATATAATGTCTGTCTTCTGTGCAAATCTATACACTATGCCCAGTCAATCAATCACCATAACCCGTGTAGATGCGGTACGTATGTGATGACGAAAGTATCAATCCATCGCATCAAGCTGATTCTCGGTCCCCTCGTCATTCTCTGAAACCAATATACCCACGAGACACTCCCCCAGAATAGCATCCCAGTTCACCCACGGATGGATTTCGAAGAACAACTTCGCCGAGTCCTTCCCCGCACCGCGAAGCAGCTCGCCCTTCCCTCCGGGATGGAACGGTATATACGGCGTGATATTGTACACCTTGCCCTGATATGAAGTCCAGGCATCGGCTCCCTTGCGACCGTTCTGCACCTTGAGCTGCGACGGCGTCACGCGAATCAGATGCGGAGGGAGATTCGCTCCTCGCAGATTGTTCTTCGGGTTGGAGGTGAGGGCCGCCCAGTCGAGCGGCGAGTAGCCCGGTTCGAGGACGGCTCGTTTGGACGAGGGGGCCGGCTTCGCGGCGAGTTTGGCCGGGGCGAGGCTGTTTGGTGAGCGGTTGGGAGGGGGGCCGCGCATCGAGGAGGCGGCCGAAGGGGGCGGACGGAGAGAGTTGGAGCCGGCGGTAGGACGTGGGGGGAATCGGCCTGGAACGGCCAAGGACGGTTGGGTTTGGGGCTGCTGTTGCTGCTGGCTCTGCGACATGGTGGGACGCAGTCGCGGCGGCGGAGGGGGAGGCATTAATGAGGAACTGGAGGCGTTGGGCTGACGGCGCGGCAGGGGCGCCGTTGGTGGCGGCATCAGGGAGTCCTTGGGCGGTGCCATCGTCGGCACTGCGACAGGTGGCTTTGCCGATCCATTTTGAGGTTGCTGTTGTTGGGGAGAGAGGTTCCTGTCAGAGGATGGCTGCGCGGTCGAGGGTGACTCGTCGGTGTCGAGACTGAAAGTCGGGACCTCGACGGCGGGCGCACTCGATGCCGACGCCTTAGGCGTCGATTGTGATTCCTCCGCGCTGGCGTCGTCTGCCTCTACGGGCTTAGGTTCCGACTCTGTCTGCTTCGTCTCATCGTGGATGACAGGCGGCTTCTGCTCTTCGGGTGTCGATCTCGGCTGGGGCGAGGGGTCCGGCGTCCAAGAAGCAGGGGGGTATTTGTAAAGCACGAAACAAGCGGTTGCAATAAGCGTGACTACTCCTACCCAGCCCATTCTGGGCGGTTCAGAAGATTTCGAAGGTAAAATTGGAGGAGTACTCCGTATGAGAAGAGGGATCAGATGGAAACTGATTCCACATAACCAAGTTCATCGACATGAACTTGATGACTAATCGATACCCAAGGGATCCATGCATAAACTATGCATAAATCGGATCATGCTAGGCATTGTATACTTTGGCTTGATGAGCCAGTTTTACTGCCTCAATAAGGGGATATTCCAATATAGTTATTCTTATCTGAGATCATAGCCGAGTGCATACTTTCGAGCTTGGTTCACCCCAAGAGGCCTGCTGCAGGCTTCGTTGCCTAATCAACTAAACAGAAATAAGCACCTTCGTGTATGCCAGGAAGCATTTGGCAAACCTTGTCATCGTATAATTTCAAAAGAAAACAAAAGCTAGTAAAAAGTAACTGTTGAAAAAGCTAAACCGGCATTTTGACGAGCAAGCTGTGAGCTGTCGCTCTGCTCGACCGTAGAATAGATCGCATCTCTGGCAGCCACCTTTGCACGGTTACATCGACTTGAGAGTAATTAGAACCTGAGGAGTTAACCAAATGAAATGACTTTAATGTTGACTAGCACCAATTTGTCCTAAGAGCATGATGTATCAACAAATTTGCCTGACGCAGCAATGCTCATACACATAGGAAAACAAAGTACTGTCAGGGAGCGAGTCATCACACACTTTTTCGCGACTCATTCGTCCATAGTTTCTAGGACTCCGGGCAATGGACAAAGAGAGCAGACAGCTCCGAGTAGAGGTACAACGTAGGGTTACACTCGAGCAAGCGGGTCGAGCTAATCTTTCTTTGTGAAAGAGAGATTCTTTGTATAGAAATAACGGGATGGCTCCAATCTACCTTCTCCATGCAGTCGATTCAACCAGCTAGGCAAAGTCTCTCTATCTATGAAATAGGATATGCCACTTGTCCCGAGCCAGTCGAGTGCGTCTATACTGTGCCCGAACCTGCATGTATCTCCGGAGTACATCCGACAAAGCAACCTATCATGGCACTGCTTAGTGAGATTTACTCGGTAACTATTCTACTTAGTGCTGTAGATTTTCCAGAAATCAAATGCCGGATTCCTCGCCTAAAGTCCGAATGCCTCAATTTGATCCTGATGAGGACTGGCCAACGATCAGATAACAGAACCATTGAACGCGACCGAATTAGGCAGGAGGTACATCCGCACCGGTGCAGTTCTCAGCCCCTCCAACAGCCACCAGACGAAAGATCAATGCCCACTGGGGTCAGCACAGCCTAGATAACTGCCTAAGCTCCGTCATTCAGCCAATTGATTGGCAAGTGGATGTTAGGCCAGCGCGTATCAGCCTTGGACCCTGGAAAAGGGTCGGAAGCCGCCGGTGATTGGATCCCCCCGTGACTTAGGGCTTTGTGCAGACTGCGGCGGGAGTTGCATCATATCTTCTTCTCTCTCTTTGCTCCGTTGGGGTCGGGGTCGGGGGTTGTTGAATGATTTCTAGGTAGCATTCATTACAGTCAGCTGCAACGCTCACGAGACTCGGTTTCATGATCCCGTAGTTCGTGTCACCTTGCGTCATATTGTTTGTTGGTTTGCTGTTGTTACGGTGAGCTTCCAGTAAGTTTGTGCTACTACTTATTCACTCCATAGAAGCTCCTCTTTCTTCCCCTCCCTATCCTGAACTTCGACAAACCTACAGACCACATCCTCCATTCAGAGCTACCAAACCATCTAACCCGCCATAATGACTCCCCCAGCAGGACACATCGGCCGCAACCACTCTCACCTCTGCTGGTCCAAGAACATATCCCCCGTACAGACCATTTCCTCAGGGGAAACCCTTACCTTCGACGCCATCGACAGCAGCAACGGCCAGATCACCAAAGTCTCGGACACCAGCGCCCTCAGCGTCTTCGACATTAGCATCGCCAACCCGGTCTTCGGGCCCGTCTGCATTCAAGACGCTGAACCAGGCGACGCGCTCAAGGTCGAAGTCCTCGACCTCCAAACCGCCGACTGGGGCTGGTCGGCCGTCATCCCGAACTTCGGTCTTCTGGCTGACGACTTTCCCCAGCCCAGCCTGCGCATCTGGAACCTTGACCGTACCACCCAAACCGCGGCGCTCAATGATCGCGTCTCTATCCCCTTGCGTCCGTTCCTCGGCTGCATGGGTCTCGCTCCAGCCACCTCGGACAACGACCTCTCGGTGATCCCGCCGAACGAAGCAGGCGGGAACATCGACTGCTGCGATCTGACGATCGGTTCGATCGTGTACCTCCCCGTGCAGACGCCCGGGGCGCTGTTCAGCTGCGGCGACGGCCACGCTGTACAGGGTCATGGCGAGGTATGCGGGACAGCCATCGAGACGCCGATCAAGGCGACGTTGCGGTTCGAAGTCTGCAAGAACCAGCCGTGGGTGAAGACGCCACATTATGAGATCCCGCCTGCCGACTCGGCGGCACAGATGGCGTTGTATCATCCCGTCCTGAGCAGGTCCGGACGATACGCTGCGACGGGACTCGGCTCCGACTTGACGGAGGCGTCGAGACAGGCGGTCCGCCATATCATTGAGTGGTTGGTTGCGACGAAGGGACTGTCTCGTGTGGATGCGTACATGCTGGCCAGCGTGGTGGGAAACCTGCAGATAGTCGAGGCGGTCAATATGCCGAAGTATTTGGTTTCGATGGCGATTCCGCTGGGGATATTTCATGATTGATCTCACCATGGTGGGCTTCATTTATTTATCGTTCAAAACCAGCGAAGGCGATGGTAGGCACTAGCTGCCAGTCATACTTAATGAACAAGCGATTCTCTTGAAGGCGACATAGCATTCAATTTTCATGACAAGTTCAATCACACATACATTGAAGATCATCAGCCATGCCCTCCTCCACATCAAATAAATTCATCTTCTTACGTACAAGAAGAATACTTACTCCCTCCAACTAGCCTTACAACTAAGGCAACTCTTCCGCCGGATAACTTCCCCCAAAGAGAAATCTGATACGCGTGCTCCCCATACACTGTCCTAACGCCCTCTCTCGGATATGATCAATCCCACTCCGCATATTGATTATAGAAATGGATCCACGGGTCCGTCAACGTCAACGTGTTCTTGGTGCCCAACAGCATCCGATTCTTTCCACGCAGTCATTCATTCCATGCTCGGGATAAATTAGTCTGGGGTGTTGGAGAAATCGGGGTCAAAGACGGTGTCACATTCAGTGTGCATACGAGCGAGGGCATCAGGATGCTTGAGCATTAGATAGAAGGATAGACGATGGCGGAGGCAGTGGCGTCGTGGCCGACGAAGAGGGAGAGGTGGATGAGTTGCCTTGTTCAGGTCTTGAAGGCTGCGTTGAGACTGGAGGTGGTAGACGAGAAGTTGAGATCTTTCATGTACTTCACGCCATGATTGAGTCGACTTTGAGTTGGTTGGAGCTGTATTGTCATTATGCGTGGTGTTTGTCGAGCTCGAGGCCGTCCTGTATAAACACAGCCGAACCGCCAGCCAATGACTCCACAAAGGCATTTAGGATATTCGACTTTGGTAGGTCTGACAAGCATGCATGGCCAGGTCGGTCGAGGTCACGACCAGCAGGGGCATAGTGAAGGCCCAGAGGTCAATGTAGAAGCAGGAGTCGGTTTTGAGGAAGACCCGCGAAAGAATAGTAAAGGCGTCCGACTGCTGCGAGTCTTTGGGAAGCTGCTTCAGAAACTCAGGTAGGTCTTTGAGTGGCCGGCGACAAGTCCCATGGCGGAATTGGCTAGGTTACATGACCCAGGACTTTGTTTCTTTAGCTGGTAGAATATCAATCTCTTTCTTATTGATTCGTTTAGAAAGATGATCAAAGCGGATAGGGCCAAGAGACAGTAAAGAGCTGGCCTGCAGTGGCCTTTCATTTAGTCTCTGGGAGCCTCATAGCCGATTTGCTAATTGGTTCCAGTCTAGAAAAGGATGAATCCAACGAAAAAGGAGTCGGTGCAGTGGGGGTGCTTAATCAATAATTCATAATTGAGGAGAGCAGAAATGACGAGTCCATTGAGGCGTTGCCTGTGAGAGAAGGAGACTTTGACTACTATTTAGCGTTAGGGCTAATTCCTCCTAAGGGTCTTTCGGTCCCCCCGTCAGCACGAACTAGCGGTGCCTAACAGCGCTTTGGCACAGGCCCTGGCAGGGAGGCTGAAGACTGTACGAGAGTGATTTTAGTCATTATTATACGAGTTTGCTAATTTCAGGCCGGGGGGGGGGAATAATTAGTACATGGATGTAGACATTATTGTGGCAGTGAAGATAACTAAGAGTTTTCTTTGCCTATAAGCGCGCCGTCTCCATTCCCAGTCGTGTCGTTGGTACTACCTCTGGGGTGAAGCTGTGATACGCTTCCTTTGTCTCGAAATGCAGCTACAAGACACCGCTGATAGACTCCCCAAGAGAGCTTTTGTGGTGAGTTCCCAATACATAGTGGCGCATTCGTTCAACCAGTTACTCATCCCGAACCCGTAGATCTCGACATCAGTCCTCCTCGGCATCACGCTGGTGGCCGTAATCGCTCGATTCCTCATTCGATTCCGCGTCCAAAGGCAGCTACCGAATATCGACGATTACTTCCTGACGCTAGCTCTTGCTCTACTACTCACCAGTGTCGGGTTCGTGCACGAAGAGGTCATCGACCGTATGTATCTCATCGCCTCGTTGCAGGGACAAGCAAAAGAAGACGAAGTCATTCCCGGTCCAGAATGGATGCAGCTCTCATCCCAGTTTCACAAATGGATCACTATTTGCTCAATGACGACGTGGTGTACTATAATGATGGTTAAGTTCAGCTTTCTATTTTTCTTCAAGCGGCTGATAGACTTCATTCGGCGCTGGTGGCTCTACTGGATCTTCGTCACCATTTATAATGTTGGGGTCCTGGGCTATGGAGTCGCAATCTACTATACCAGCTGTCCTTTTTTCTTTGACCCTAGAGAGCGTAAGAATATTAACCCTCCCATTGAGACCGTTAGGAGCGCTTCTGACTATATTCACGATGAACAGTACAGTGTGTCTCTGGGCCCTACAGAAAATTGTTCGTATCGGAGTTGATCGCTAAAATGGTGTTGGACCTCTTTGGCGACCTCTTGAGTGTGTTAACAACCGCATCCGATGCATCAACAATATCAATAGATTAAACTAATCTACAATCCAGTTCTTGTAATACCTGTCGCGGTGACCTGGACTGTCCGAGTCCCTTGGAAGCAGAAAATGATCCTGATATGCTCTCTCTGTTTGACCATCATCATGGCGTCTCTTTCTATCATTCGTGTATCCGGCTTTGTCTACCATGGAATGTCGGACGTCATCTGGGGACTCTACTGGCAATTTCTCGCTGCCGAAGTGGGCGTCTTCCTTGCTGCAGCCGTTGCTTTTCGGTCTTTCTTCGTGGCTCGCAAGAACAGCAGAAACGTCACGCCGCCGTACTCCATCAAACGTTTCGTCAAGGAATCAATTACGGCCACCTACTGTCCGCGAGGCTTGCATTCTCTACATGGCTCTTCGTTCAGGGGTTCTGGAGTTGATCTGGAAGACATGGTGAACGACAATACCGACATCACCGGCTCCTATGACTCCCATCAAGGCCAAGAATCTCGAGCGGGGGTTCCTCACGAACAAAATCCGGGGACGATTCCCCTAGACCACAGTGATGCTCTGCCTCTTTGTCCAAGTAGAGTTCGAACGAAGGATTCAGCTAAGGTGGGTGTTACTCATAGCGTCAGAAGCATGGACTAACCTCGAGTCCGGTCCCCATCTACAATTCTCCCAATGTCTTGATTTGTGTATACTTCCATTTTTCTCGTTTCCCTCGGCAGATATTTCGTTTCTTTGGTTGGCATGATAATGGAATTTGGGGCAGGCTGGTTCTTCCCAAACCCTTGTCAAATATTTGCAAGATATGTGGCATATGACTCAATGGTTGTTATTGGCCCCTCTGGAGCAAAAAGAACGTGGCTTAATAAAATATAGAATGATTAATATTATATTATGATATTCACGGCCATCACGGTCAGTAGACTGACTAGCTTGACTCGTAACTTGCACTAATTTCTTTGTTAGGTGGCTTCGGGGCGTGTCCGGGACGTCTTTCCGCCAAACGCCTGTTACCTGTGCACCTTTCGTTAACTCAGTTTGAGACCCAAACTAAGACCAAGACGTTCGCCTGGACTTTTCGGAACTTGGACTCGGCAGTCAGAAGCCCAACGAGAAGATTCTTTTGTGAAGGGGTGGAACTTTCTTGGTTTGGGTGATTTTAGAATTGCTTTCCTATGATTCTTTCTTATTCCCTTTCTCTCCCAGTATATTCTCCTTCCATTTTTCAATTTCCTTTCGATATCACGGTTATAGTCGGTTTAGCGAGCTCGTCATGAGAATTGGTAGCCTTTTGGGTCTAGTATGTACGATGTACAGTGAATGCACACTCTGTTAATCACAAACCCATATAACACAATTTATCGGTCCGAGCTCTCAGGTCTTGGTAGAACAAATTTCTCTGTCGTTTTGGACTTGAGTAGTCGTCATAGCGTAGTAAGTGTCATAAACCAATTGATTCCAGCAAGATAGTAGTTATCAAATTCCTGTGCCCTCGTGACACTGGGAGGGGGCACTTGACTACCTCGGTAGTCGTTAATAACCGGGATTACATTCTCTTTTGTTGAAAGTTAGTGCATGTCAGTCCTCATGTATGGATGTGATTGGAGTGAGGGGGGTGTGCCTGTATCAACTTACTTATCGCGGACGCCGGACTAGGAGTAAGTATTTGTCATTTGACCAGAGTCTGGTGTGGCTACTGTCGGTTATATGGAATAATTTTGCCTTTTGCCTTTTGCCTTCTTTATTACTCTATAGTGCTTTGAATTATATCGGTTCGTCGCTGCTATACGAATATGCAGGGGATTGAGGTGGATTTAGGGCTGAGTGTAGAGGGCAGTATACTTTATAGTACGTGGTACGGAGATAGCATGCGGCTTAAGGCCGATGGTATCTATCAGGATTCACTCTCGAGAGACCTTCAGTTCCAAGAATTAGACTTCGACAGACCTTAGAGATTATTTTTTAATAACCCTAGAGAAAACACTCGATCGAGACACCAAATCTACACCCAAACGCCCGTCACATGACCACGCGACGGAAGCGCGTTTCTCTCCACACCACGGACTAGATCTCTCCCTCTCCCCACGATGTCCAGGACCATCCCATCCCCACCCCCATGGATCCCAATTCCAATGACCCCATCAATCTAACATCAATTCTCGATGGCCTGAACTTCGCCCAAAGCAATGCGGTCGCTTCGCCCGCCTCCATCCTCCAGGTCCTTGCGCCTCCAGGCTCTGGGAAAACAAAGACCCTGACGGCGCGCGTCGCGTATTTGCTCGCGTACCATGGCTACCGACCGCAGGATGTCATTTGCTGCACGTTCACAATCAAGGCGAGTCGGGAGATGAGGGAGCGGCTTGGGAAATTGATTGGCGAACAAGTACAGTCAAGGCTCATCCTGGGGACGTTCCATTCGATCTGTCGAAGATATTTGGTGCGGTATGGGCATTTGATTGGCCTGAGGAAGGGGTTTGGGATCGCAGATTCGAGTGACAGTTTGGCTGTTATTAGGGTGGGTTTATTTTCCCCCTCTTTTTTTCATTTCTGTTTTGGGGAGCGCGATGAGGTTTGTGAGAGAGGGAGAATATTAGAATGATTGGGGTTGTTTCAATTATCCGATCTATACTTATCAGAACCCTGCAGAGAATCGTTAAGCGGTTGCAGTTCAGCATCCAACCTAATACGGCCCGGTCGCGAATCTCCCACCAGAAAGCCCACGGCATCAGTCCTGACGAGGCCGCGGCCAAGAACGGCCCCAACAACAAGGCCCTGGAGCAACGGGAGTTCGTCCAGGTGTATCAAGAGTACGAGGAATATATGGCGGCGTCGAATCTCCTCGACTATGACGATCTGCTGCTTCGATGTGCGGAGCTCCTCCGCAAAAACCCCGACTGCGTGTCCAATGTCCAGGCCGTTCTTGTCGACGAATTCCAGGACACGAATCACATACAATACGAGTTGATGAATCTGTTTGCGTCCCGAAATCGCCGCATCACCGTAGTCGGCGATCCCGATCAGAGTATCTATGGCTTTCGGTCCGCGGAGGTCAAGAACCTGGGCCGCATGCAGAAGCTGTACCGCGATACGTCGGTCGTGCTGCTCGAGGATAATTATCGCTCGTCCGGGTCGATTCTGAACTCGGCGCAAGATGTCATCGAGCAGGACTCGTCGAGGCCGGCGAAGAAACTGGAGCCGACGCACGGCGTAGGTACCATGCCGGTTCTGCGCAAGTTGCCTTCTGCGGAGGCAGAGGCGCAATGGATCGTGATGGAGATCCGTAGGGGCATGGCCATGTCGGGGAAGCTGTTGAACTACTCCGATTATGCCATCCTGCTTCGCTCGGCGGCGCTTTCACGGCAGATCGAATCGGAGATGGGGAAGCAGGGCATACCGTACAAAATGGTCGGCGGATTGAGGTTTTTTGACCGAGTTGAAATCAAGCTGCTCCTGGATTATTTGAGGGTTATAAGTCAACCTGGGAATGCGGATGCGTTACTACGGATCATCAATGTACCCTCGCGGAAAATAGGAGAGGAGACGATTCGGTCCTTGCTGAGTGGCGCTGAGAAAGCACAAAAGACTCTCTGGGACTTCATCAAGGATGTGGCACAGGGTCGCAGGTCGACTGAGAAGCCCCTGTCCAAGCCTACGAATAACGGCCTGTGCACGTTGGTAGGCCTCATCGAGTCGTCACGGCAGAAACTCCAAGACTGTGAAGATGGCTCAGCCCCGAAAAAACTTCTTGACTACGTCATTAAGAAGCTGTCATTTCGGGACTATCTTACGACAACCTACGGTGCGAACGAGGAAAATCGATGGGCTAATGTGGAGGAGCTTCTAAACCAGGCGGATGATACGGCTGGACCCGAGCAGGAGGAGCAACCGGACGACAGCCTCCCCGAAATCCAAGGCCTTGAACAGCAGCAAGCTCATGCGGGGGAAGAGGCGCTGTCCCGTTTTCTGGCGAATGTGGCTTTGTCTACGGAGGTTAAGCCACAGGAGGGCGCGGAAGACGGAGAGCAGTCCCAGTATAAAGTGACCATTTCCACCATCCATGCAGCAAAGGGACTTGAATGGCCCGTGGTATTTGTACCGGCCGTAATTGACGGTGTCATTCCTCACTCGCGCGCAGAGGACTGGGACGAAGAGAGGCGATTGCTTTACGTGGCCATGACTCGCGCACAGGCACTGCTATATCTGAGTTGTCCCCGTCAGCAGGCCCGGCAGAGCGAAGAGACGAGCGTGTCGACGTTTCTTCCCGATGCGATCATTGATTTGCGCTTTCGACTGGTTGGGCCGAACCTGCAAGAGAAAACCATATATGGAATCGCAGACATCCTGCGGCGACCGAGACCGTCCAACGAAGCGATGATCGAAGGCCAAGTCTCTCTGCCTTCCGTGCACGACGATCGCTGGACCGCTGAGGGCGAGGAGGCTGCTGACGCCGTGTTGCGATGGGATGGCTCGCGAGCGGTCGAGATTGTTGTAGAGCCCTGCGCGAAGAGACGACGGTATGATTCGGAACAATGGTCGACCACCCTCGCTGTCACCCCCATATCAACTTCGGCATACACCATGGGAGGTTCAAATTACAGTGCGTCGCAAACGACCATGTCGCTCGGCTTCTCGACCGCTCGCCAGTATATCGCGTCCAACTCAGCGGCAGGCGACCAGGGGTCACAGCCACCTTCGAAATTGGACAGCAGCAAGCCAAAGCCCCGGGGCGCCGGCGCCGGGGGTCTAGGTCGACAGTCCGATGGCCTGACTCAAAAGAGCATTTCGCGATTCTTCGGCCAGCCTTCTTCCTCAGCCCCAACACAATCGACAGCCCGCGAATCAACACCGACAGACCGCCAAATGCCGAGCCAGGATCAGGGGCAGAGCCGGAACAACAATCGAAGGGGCGTGCCGGGGGCAGCGGGCCAGGCTCCATCGTCCAATCCGGGGTTCAAAAGCGTCATTCCCAGGCAATACTCGACTTATCGACCGCAACCGCAGCGACTGCAACCCACTCGACCGGTTCTCGAACCTTCGGACCCGAATTGTTACACGTGGCTGGCGGCGGCGTCGTCGTCGTCCCAGGCCGCCTCGGAGAAACCGATCTTGCGCGGCGGTCAAGAAAAGGGCAGCAAAGAAATGTCCGACCAGAGCGAGGCAAAAGGAGGAGGGTGGGGAGCAAGCGAGGTTAAAAGGCCTGAGCAAGAGTCGGTCCCCGGCGTTCGACCAGTGACCACGTATCACACGACCACGATGTCCATGGTCCAAGGGAGGTCGGGCCTGCTACCACCACGACGAACGCTAGGGATTCGTCGAAGCATGAATGGGTGGGAGGAACGGATGAAGAGACCAGGCAACGAACAGACTCGATGAAAGAAATCGATGAATGGACAAGTTCCTAGCCGGGAAGGGGGGGGAAGATACCCCGGCCCCCCCGTTAGGATCCTGTGAAACCGTGAGAGAGATGGGGAATCTGATAGGCGCCTTGTTTTTTGGGCGGCTTGTCCTGTTTCGGATGTACCACGACATATACGTTGTGTCTAGTCCTTATCTATTTCATGTACCACTACTAACGACCGTCTCCATACTTCCGTCCGATAAAAGCACGGATCCAGCAATAAAAGATGGGGTAATATTGAATTGATCCCGCCTGATTTGTCTGATGGGATCTACTCTAGCCTAGTTGGCGCGATATTGGGTTGTTCGTTTTGGTCTGGGAGACTGCTGGATGCAGTCCGATTGTACGCTTCCCCATTCTCCAGCGGAGCAATGAGAGTCTGTCTACCAACTGGTTCAAGGCTCCCAGTTCGGTTAGGCATAACATCAGGCGGAGGACAAGATTGACTGACTAAGCCGACAAGTCTCTCCCTTTAGAGTAGGTAGTTACCTGTAGTCCAGACCGGTCACCTCATCCAATAGAACCCGCCGATCAGCTTACTCATATCTCTTTTCCGGTTTGGAATTGGTGCCGATCCACGCAGGTACAGCTGGCATTGACTTTGCGTTGTACGGAGAGGGGGTTGTCGGTGGCAGGTGGCTGGTGCTGTAGCACTCCGTACTATGGGCAATATGCTGGTCAGCATAGGTAGACAGACGGTCAGGCAGGCAGGCAGGCAGGTAGCAGGCAGATTCCAATGGCGGTCAGGCCTTGATAGTCCTAGTCCTACGTAGTACTGCGGCCAGCGGGATTCCCTCGGCAAAAGGACTGCTTTCTGGCGGTGAAGACAATCCAACAACTAACTCGTTTCAGTCGGGTCCAGACTCTGGACGGATCAATTTGTTGAGTTGCCTGAGGTGGTCAACACTCTATCCGTAGGTACTTCCTGTCCTCCGTGGAGGCCTTGAATTCTGGGCATCCTTCATCACGGGAACAGGTCTCTGGCACTTGCCATCCAGTCAGTACTATAGTTAGTCTGGATCCAGCCTAGCTAGCTTGCTAGGTAGCTAATTACTCCGTAATTTAGTTAGTTACTGTACTTAGTCGGACATACGTAATTGCTACCTCTCATAGCTCCAACGAGACTATCTCGAGTCTAGACCAGACAGGTCTAGCTCCGAACACCCGACTCCGTCGAAGCTATCCAGAAGACTCCACTCGGGTCCAACAAGTAAACAACTGGACTGGCTTTGAAAGCGACGCTAGCAAGGATACGACGCTAGTCCTGTTCAGGACCGATGAGGTGGCCGTTTTTGCCGATGTACCCTCTCCTGTCTGTCCTATGCTGTGCTATCCTCTGGTCTCCGGAGGTGACTAGTCTAGTAGGTAGGTACCTACACCGTAAGTACACAGTAATGTACACCGTACGCAGTGTACTCAGTTGTCTGTACTCCATCATACAAGGTCAGAGAGAGACAGAAGGGACGGGAAAGGAAAAGCAGGCAGGCTGCATATGCTATTTCCAACCCGGATTAGAGTTACAGGTTATCGGGGATCGACTGGCTAGATACGTACAGACAAAGAAGGACTCAATCATGCGACCCGGACGGAGAGAACGGCACGTCGTACCTACAGCTCAAAGGAGTAAACACTAAACACTCGGGATGAGAGCAGAGACTGAGAGACTCCGTCGCCCTCCGTGAAGGTACTATCCCGAATGGGGTTAGCATGAGTGGTTCTGTCTTAGTCAACCGTAGGATGAGGCAGCCGGGTTTCCTCGTCCTGATTGGTTTACTCATATCAGGTGATGCCCTTCCATCAGGAGGAGAGGCCCGTAAGGTATTGGGCAGTATTAGAAACGAGAAGTCACCCCAACACGCCCCAGTTTTGCCGACGCCTTGCCGTACAATACGGTTCGGAGCCATACAGTCTCAGCCACGTCTTTTCCCCTTCCAGGCTCCCTGAATCAGCCTCATCAGGCAATGAAACTGTGGCTGGAGCCCGGGCAGGCAGACTGACTTTCTTTCCTTCTGTCGTCCTTCCTGTCTGTCAGGCTGGGATGACGTCCGGTTTGCCGCCTCACTTCCTCTTTCCTTTCTTTTCTTTTGGTCCTATTTTGTTTTGCCCCTGTCAGTGGCGGTAGAATGGGGCTTCGACAGGACGTTCCAGATTCATGTTTAGGCTGGCATCGAAGGGTCTGGGTTTGGGGGATCTTCCAGAAGGGTGAGAGAATGGGGTTTCTCCCTCCTGGGATGACGTCGTCCTTTGTTTCTTTTTTAGTTGTCGGATTATGGTTGAAGGCATTATTTTGGCTCTCTGACGATGATAGACATGGGCCCTGAGCCATGCAAGATGACTGATGCTCTCTTTTTATTTTGTTTCAATTCGATTTTGTAATTTCTAATTGGGCTTTAGTTCCCTCCGTCCCAAAAGTAATACTCGAAATCCAATTTATTTTTAACCTAAAATAATAATTTCTGGGGACGTTCTATTCCCTTTTGGCGATTCCTCATACTTCTGGGGAAACGTACAAAAAGCTGCTTGGGTCCGGCTCCTCCCCTGCTCTCTCATCCATCATCAATCCATCTATCTATCCTCATCTTGCACATCAATTCTGTGAACACTTCAATTCATCCCAAGCCTCGTCTTTCTCGTCGTCTCCCTCTGTTCAGATTAGAGTGAGAATCGCCTTGCTCCGCCACCCAGAATCACCTTATATACTCCGGTTCCTTCCCTCGTCTCGATCGACTCGGACTTCTTCATCAGACCGACTCCTCCGCAATACTCTATCTATCATCTTTCGTCTGTCGTCTATCATCTATCACAATGCCTCACAAAGTCAACGAGTCCAATTCCACCTTGGCCAGCTCCGGCAGTAGCGGTGACCGAGTCGTTGTCTCGGATATGCGAGGTAAGTTCGCCAGATCCTGGTGGCCCCCGATCCTCACTAGGACCGTCACTAACGGGAAGCTCTATGCGTCTAGGGTCCAATGCGGTTCCACGGAGAACGCAGCCCCCGGTGGTTGTCCATAATCAGGGGGGTCAGATCTACGACGAGACGCGACCTTCGGATTGGGATAAGCAGCGCTGGAAGTAAACCTGTCTCTTCCTTCGGTGCTCTCTCGCTCGGCGTTCCCCTACTGGCTTAGGGAGCTGAGTACTCCGTACTCTGTACAGGAGACAGGGAGACAGAGACAGGGAGACCCCAAGCTGCTGGCCAGCACCCTAGTCTCATTATCGCCGGGTCTGCTGATTATCCGCGCGGCTTTCCAAAAGTGAGGCGGCCGCCGATCGACACGACCCCCTATTATTCTTTCCTTTTCTTTTACGACTTATTACCGTCCTTTTTTCTATATTTGTTATCATTTGTTTCTGACGGAGTACGGATACTTCGTCGGATGTACGATTCTGCGGGTTTTCGCTCTCGTTCTCGACCAGCCCTCGACGGGCGCTCTTGACTTCGTAACATTCTGGACCTCTGTCAATTCGATCACCGCAACAATGACGGTCGCTTCCGTGCTTCCTTGTGGCCTTGGGGCTTGGAGGGGATCCTGTCCCCCCTGGATCGGTGGATGCACCGATGCACCCCCTGTTTGTCCCCGGATTTGACTTGTCCTGACTTGTCTTGGTCGGGGTCCTTTTTTCCTTTCTTGTTTCTTGTATTATTTTTTATCTTTTTTTTTTCCTCTCCTTTCTCGTCTCTGCTACATTACGAGATTGTCTGATTTCTTTTTTTAATTCTCTTACTAATCCCCCTGTCTCATCATCCACGTGTTACCCTCCGGTCTGGAGTCTTCAAACAGGAGATTCTCTGTTTGACACGGTTGGATTACGCTTCCTGTCAGAGGGTCCGAAAGAAAGGGAGAGTTCAGCCCGCTCAACCCTTGCATCCATCAAGTGCCTGCAACAGCGTCCGGCATCCTCTCTCTTTCTCTCCCATCTCTTTGACTTGATGCCGATGTTTCAGCTCCTGTATTTCTATTTTTATTTCATCTTTGTGTTCATCTGTTCGCATAGCGTCGGTTTTTTTTGGAGAATTTCGGGTATTTCTTATTGGTGTCCAACACTGCTTCTGGTCTGGTCCCGATCAGTGTCATACATCCTTACTGATCATGTCATGTCATGTCGCTCTTTGATTCGCTCGTTTTGATGATCTCGTCGGTCTCGTCTGGTGGATGATGGTTGGCCGGCTGTGACGGTCTCGACTTTCAACGTCAACGTCAGTGTCAACTGTCATGCTGCATCCACCGGTCTGGCATCCGACCCCTTATGTCTCTATACTCCCACTGTTGATTCTCTGGCATGACTACTTCCTCACCAGATTGTTTACTATTATCGTGATATATTAGATGTGATTTTAGTGTATACTTATGCTATATTATACAACATTACAAGAATTTCTCCTCTCTGTATTCCTATCTTATTGGCTTAGAACCGTCTATTTTATTCAACTCTACTCCTCATACCCATCCAGTAAAATAAAGATCTTACCAATCCATCTAATCTCCCCTCCGGAAAACAGTGCACAGGATACCCCAACCCCAACCGCAGATCACTGAGTTGTCATCCACCACACCCAACGCAGAGCTAATGTACCTACCTACTTCGACCTACAGGTGCCAGCTCAACTCAATCCCCCCTCGTGCATTCAACCTAGCTTGCAGTGACAAAGTATACGGTTAATTCACTTGTGCATTTGCGCGTGCCTACCAGCCACCAACCAGCCAGTCAGTCGTTGGTGGAATTGTCGGTGTTCAGGTGATTTAACCCTATACCTAGCTACATATCTATTTGTCTGTCTGTCTTTCTGGGATAATTTTCCGAAAAAAGCTAGGATGAGGTGGTTGTTTTGGCCTATGTATGTATGTACAGTACGGTAGATGCTTGTTGTTTCTGCATCTCTGCAGACAAGGGCAAGCGAGGTAAGCGAGGTTAGAATTTCCGATCTCATCGGGCTTGTTGGTCTGATCTTGACCTATCGAGTAGATAGTAGACGTGGTATGGCATTTGACGTCTCATACTTGCGCATACCGCGTTTAGAATGTTGGATTGGGTTGGATCGTAGGGTCAGTGAATTCCGTGCGGATCAAGGAATTGGGCTGCCGACGTCGAGGGAATGTACTGCGTGCATGATATTCGAGTGTAGATAGATGTCTGGATATTCACGGCTTGGTGGTGACTACGCATGGATCGATATCATGATGAATGCCTTGTACGGAATGGGATGGTGAATTGGTTTCTTCACGGGGGAAGATAGGCCCATCTCTTTGGCTTTCTCGTTGTTTCTTCTTCTTCCTCTTCCTCTTCATTATCTTCATTGTCATCGTCGTCTTCGAATGTATCTCTTTCTCTATCTGTCTCGTCTCTGCATGATCGTTCCGCCCAGCTATAACAGAGAACCCCTGCCTCTCAAGATATATCTATATGTATAGCTATATCCTGTCAATGAGACCATGGAATACAGATAGACTTAGTGCATCTATTTCATTGATCCTCACTCAATGCCCTGTCCGAGGATTACGAGGCCACAGTTTGACTCGGCCATGTCCTTTCGGCATCTGGACCTCAGACGGCATATTGCCTGTTTCGCATTGCAGAGTTTACTTCCAGTACTACGCCCGCATCTATGAACAGGAGGCGGTCAGTTCCGAGGCGGCCTCCATCGAGGAAGGTCACTCCGTGCTGCTGGCTGTGACGCTACCCAGAGCAGGCCACCGTCGTTACCTCGCGTTTATTAGCTTGCCAGAGGGCTGTCAGGCACGACTCCATATCGACGATCGACTTAGGGTAATGTTCGACCTAGAGAACCCGGCCCCTGAAAACGGATGGTCTAGGGTTGTCGTGGACATTGTCTACTTCACCCCACCCGGCTTTTACGCGGTCCATCTTACCCGTCCCTGGAATAAGACTACTTGCCAGTGGGCTCAGCTGCCTGAGGATCAGGAACCCCTCTTTATATGCTGGGAAAGATAATTTCATATCAACATAAACAGTGGCAGCATCAACACCACAGACTTCATCATCAACAGAAACAGCAACAGTGCCCGTTTCTGACGTTTTCAAGACCATTGAGTCTGCTTGATTGAACAATGACAGGGCAGTCTGTTCCTTTGTCATCAGTCCAGAATCTGTGTCACACTGCGGTGCGGTGGTGCATCCGTAATCCGCTACCAAGCCACCATGATGGAGCCTAGGTAATGGGGCGGCGTAACAATCAAAATCGAAGATTTGGCGCATATCCTTGTTGGACGAACGTACAGGGCTGATGGGACTTGTCCCGCTACCCCACTACCTGCCCGTACTCGCCAGCCAGTGGGCATCCGAGTGCCAGATGAGTGCCTGAAGTCAAGTACCCCAGCATAGCTTACCCGACTGCAAGGGAAAGGAACCAAAAACAGCAGTACCAGCAGGAGCAGTACAAGGACAAAGGCAAAGAGACCGGCTGGACTTGGTCTTCGTACTCGAGATTGTATATTTGGGTATCTGCTCGATGCCATGAGTTCCCAGAAGTGAAGGTCTTCCGTGAGTTTCCCCATTCTCTTCCGATTTTGGACTCTTCAATGGGAAAGGAAGTCAATAGCTAATCACAGAGTATAGTTGATTATGGTCTGGTAGACATATCTGTTCTACCAATTCTATGGCAATATGCTTGTCCGTGCCAAACCGACTAGCATATCTATCAATGGGGTTTTCAAGGCGCAAAATAAGCTGCGTTTCTTGAAAAAGCGGAAAGGTGAGTCCCTATATGAATATAAGACAGCAGTACCTAATGTAGCCCTAATGGTTGTATAGTAGTTGGAGGCTAACTGCGTGCAGCAATGTCTCCTGTCAATAATGCTGACCTGTATGGTCCCGGAATAATATTCATCGTTTGGTGCACTATTGTGGCCATGGTTGACGCCTATTACCCATGAATTACCGATCGTTACGCAGTGATGGCTATTGTCCAACAATACCTTTCTTTCTATGAATATCCAACTCCACCTTTCTTGGACATGATTGCCCTTGTTCCTACACAGACGTTCTGTGACTACATCCCTAGTTTGAATGAATGCTATATCTGTCGACACACCCAGGAGAAAGCGATCTCGTTGCAAACATTACCGAAAAGTCCGTTACCGTCCCCAAACTAATGGCCAGCGTACATACTCCGGGTAGGCCCAGAACATTCCTAGGTACTGCTCGGGGTGCTGGGGTGGGATACAAGCACCTTGTGGATAGGTCGACCGGCGGGTTCATATATGGGGCGTATACCTGGGCCATGGAGTCCAAGCTACCACAACCAATGGCCAGACCAGATTGGTCGGCGAAGTCACGATCCACTGGAGTACATACATCTCGGCCCACAGGGTAAATATAGGCGTGATTGAGTCCTGGGTAAATCAATATTTCTGATTATGTTATCACGACTTGTACTAATAACTCGGTGTCTAGAACAAGTGGCGAGACATCCCGACGAAAATGCGCACAAGTATGGATTTGTGTGCCCACGAAGAGGCTATCTTCATGAAACATACCAGCCAATCTCGATTTGCGGTGCCTCTGATCATCATGCCCTTGTATGTACAAAAGCATGTTGGAGCGAAATCGAATACGACAAAGCTCACGATATACGCTCAAAAGCTGTTCCTGTTGAAGCCATCGTCCACAACCGAAGGACACGTGAACCGGTCTCTATTCAAACAGCCCTCCCAACTAACGTCCGCGGTCAGATCAGCCACCAGTGGGTATGACAATGACGTTGAAAGCAAGGAAGTCAAGATCTTGATACAAGAACCAAAGATCGTCACACGCGTTGTGCTCCCCCCAACGCGGGTTTTGCTATCGACTGGGCTGAGAACGTGTATTCTAGATACATTGATGTTGACGCCATACACACGACGATTATTTCATCACCACAGGCTCAGACTTGCTCGTGTGTTGCTTCGGAGACGTTGCCTGGGGTAGGTAGCGCCGCCATGCGTTTTACCGATGGGAAATTGCCCCCGATATGAGTCTAGGACAAGCATTGGCTTAATCTTCTAGAGTCATTCTTGATACTTACGTTAATCAGGCATTGTCCCTCCAAGCCGGGCAATTGGGTTTGCTGCTAGATGTGACCACCTAGTTACAAATCAAAAACAACATGGCAGGAGAGATGGTCATTTACGTCTTCCGGACCGCGCCATTTTACTACTCCAAAAATAACATCACGGAGGCATTACAGGCTCAGGAAGTTTGACTTCGGAATCGGAAGATTCTGCCATCTGGGATCCTCTCCGGAAACCCCTCAGTTTATACTGCAAGATACCCAGTCCATCAGATTATACTTACACATATTCTGTTAACTAATCATGAGTTCCGGTTATTTTTACCAGTCTCTGTACCCTTCCAACCAGTATTGAAACCCTAAAAGTATATGTATCGACCAGTCTCTCGCCTTTCGCAGTCGAGCGAACTGAACCAGCTTAAGAACTTATAACCGCTCTAGTGAAATACCCCCTATGGAATATCATCACATACTGTGTCAGTACAGTTGGTTGTCGAAAAAGCCACTCAATTTCAACATCAACGCCGTTGACTCCATAAGCGCAAGTCACTTCAGCAAGGAAGCCAAAAACAGCTGTCATCCATATCAGGGATGAAGACCTTAAGGAGGCAGAGCCCAACAGGTCGATTTGGGTTACCAACCCAGTCTTTCAACACAAAATTATCGATATTGTCAATTGCGGCGATAGCAAGCTCCGGTCGACTGTGCTGCATGCATTTGACCAACCGAAGTTGAATGGGTTCTCCTCCCATGGAAGAACACGCACAGACTTTGGCACATTTAAACAAGATCGGGTCTTCCATCCGTATCCTCCTTACCTCATTTGCCGTCGAAGGCCTAGGACTGAACCTACATGGTGCATGTTCTCTGGGGACCCTGGTTGAACCGACGACAAACACCTCTAGTGAAATGCACCTCCTCAAGTTATCGTGGTATACGTTGGCCCTCAACGTTCAAGAACGCTCTCTCACAGAATCCTATAGGAATTTCTGGAGGGCTGTGGACAGAAATTTGTAGTTTCTACGCCTCGATGGACGCACTTGGCTGCGGGTAGAACTGGGGATCTGTGATGCAGGATTGTGTTTTAGCTCTGATGTTCTTTTGGATTCTTACGCCATGGATATTGGTACTTGGTCATCATTCTATGGCCACGACGTTGATTACGCACAGAGTGCAAGGTGTCAGACTGGTCGATCAAATTAGGCACGTTCCAAATGGTATGCCAGTCCAATTGCCTGTCGACGGTTGGACCCCAGCAAAATTTTATTTCATCAAGACCCCGGGTTCGAGGGACACCATTGATGAACTTCGCACTTATTTACACAAGTCGACCCACTAACGGATCAAGAATGAACCGATTGCAAATCCAGAGGATACATTTTGTCCCGTGGCGATCGATACGGGGAACGACAAAGTGGAAACTGTTAATGGTTTAATCGAACCAATCCAGAAAGACTTGGAACAGATCCGAGAGCCAGAAATGGCCAGTATGACCAAGATAACATCGCGTCTTGGAGGCAGTCTGTTTATGAAACTGGATCATAGCATTCTTGATGCCCAACACTTAACCGTCCTAGACAACATACTATGATCTATATTTCCGACCTACAGTGGAAGAACTACTAGATCGTGACTAACAATCTAAAATCATCTAATGCCACCAAAAACCGATGGTGTGGCGTTGGTCAGTCAAAGGATTACTCAAAACATGCCACACATATATCCAGTTTTGTTGCTTAAGAAGCAGACGAGGCGTTTGAATAGGTTGTCAATTGTTCTGAACGGATGCATGGTTAGGAAATGGAAAAACGCTGCCCTAGGACCAGAAGGAACAGAAACGCTTCTAAACAGACTCACGTTATCCACTCCAGTCCGTTCGTTTTGGGATTATGGGAACCCGCGCATCTATCCTCTCCTCGAAAAGAAATGCCAAAGGACCCTCCAATTGCACTCTTTTCTAGTCTGAGAAAATATGGCCTCTTTCAGCGTTCTATATACATATATGGCCATGATCCATCATGCGATGTTGCCTGCACAAGATCATGATGCTGGGAATTTCTATCAATGCCTCAAAAGCAATAACAACAACGGGGACGATCAATTTTAGCTTGGAATACAGCTAATGAACAACGAGAGGCTACTCTTGCCGCGACTACTGGTCCTGCCGCTGCTACGGGGAAGGATCCCCTCTATCCAAAGCACGGTTCTTCGCCAGATTCGATCAACGATGGTTCAGGACCGCAATCGTTGCCTTCCACACAAAGCGAACAAGAAAGCGCACTTCCAAGGGTCAAAGATTCGAGCTACAATCGTTTGTCTTATTTCAGGTAAGTCTTTCTCACATCCTATGCTCTGAGGCGCTTGTCTGATAAGGATTTGTCGAGGGTGGACAAGCTTGTCTGCTATCTCAAGCCAACCTCAGCCTGCTGGATATTCTTCTCATTTCCTCCTAATGTCCTTAAGATGATAGTACTAGGAAACTCTTCCAAAGAAAGCCTCTTTACATGCAAAAGACAAATCAGAGATCATTCCCTTTAAACAGGAGGATTAAAAATAAGAGCTGAGAACGCACGAGGCAAAAGAGCTCAAATACAGCCATTACTCAGCGAATACTCGGCTTTGTAACAGCAACAAGTTGAGCCAATTGAACTCAAGGTCATCGCACAAACATCGCTTATAGCAATCTTCGGCTTGTTGATCTACACAAGCACATCTATATCTCTATTTGTTGAACTATAGAAACTAGAAACGGTCCATTCACGAGGAGTGCCGAACAGTATGGAAGAGTCCCAACCGGATAACATACATTCCCGTTTTGTTCGTCTGGATCCTGGCACCTCTGGTTCTGAAAGGATCGCCTAGCATCAACTTGAATCCAAGCTACGTTCTACGCACATGGTGTGCCCGGCTTATTGCCGCCATTTCAGCCGCTTCTGAAGGGAACAGACCTTTAAGTACGCCCTACGGCCCCTGATCTCAAAATAGTCTTGCAAGCTTGCGATACTCTGGATCTATCATTTCTCTCTCACACACGTGGTTGAATTATATGGTTAAGATAAAATGTAATTGTCAACAAAGAAAACAAAAAGCAGAGTCTGCATTTTTCTATACGTATGCATGCAAGCAAGCAAAATTATCTTACATCATATACCGATTGGCCTGGCCTATTCATAGTCCCGGACATAACGGCCCGGTAGTTCAACGTCCCACATTGGTCTTTCCACGACAGCGACTTCCAGTATCCCGGCGTCATCGTCTGCAAGTTCATGGTCTGATTCATCATCGTCCTCGGCGAGGGAGGAGGAGGATGCAAGAGAGGAAGAGAGAGGCACGATGCCCATGATGTCACGGTACTTGTACGTGTGCCACCAGCGACGAGCGGATTGGGATTTGGCCGGGTCCGACGCCACGAGGGCCCCGGCGTCAGCAATCTTCTTGGGGGCGGGGGTATCAGCGAAGGAGTTGACGATGTGTTTCAGGCCGATGGAGAGACGCTTCTTGCGAGGGGTGTGGGGGTCGGTTTCCTCGTTGTGGTCCTGGAGGGCGGAGCGGCGGAGACGAGCGAGCTGGGCGTCCTGAGCGGAGGTGTAGGAGTCATCGTGGTCGTTGTCATCCTCCTCGTCGTTGGGGTTCCGAGGACGTTCTTTGTCCAGGGAGACCCATTCGCTGTGGGAGTCGTCGGAGCCGGTGATCTTTCGCATCTTCGGGGCGGCGTAGACGTCGGACTGGGCCAGGGGGATGCGGTCACCGGCGCCGGTGTTGGGCTTCTTGCGACCACTCTCTGTGGTGGTGTCTTCGAAGGGATCGCGCTTGCGTTTGTGCTGCTGCGCAGCGGAGGACTTGGACGGAGTGGCTTGGGGTTTGGTAGGCGTGCCGGCTTCTTGAGTGTCGGCGGAGGCGCCGAGCTCTTCCGAGGACGGGAAGTCCTGGTTGAGATCGAACATCCAAAGCCAGGAGGTGCCGTATAGCCATAGACGTTCCCGCTCTTCGTTCAGGTCCCATAGACAGCCCATGGCGCGGTCCTTGACGCCTTGGAACTCGGCGGGCAGGAAGGCCTTCGGGTTTCTTCGGGACCAGTCCGATACTTTGCCCTCGATGGCGTCAAACTCCATTAATTGGTGCTCGCTGGTGAGCGCCATGAGGAGGCTCTCGTTCGGCTTGCCGGTTCCGTTGGTCAGTTGCTTTGTTGCAGCTGGGTTGGAGGGACGGAAGGATAGCAGGGCAATGCCGGACGACAGGCGAGGAATGGGTGACTCGGCGGCAGTGAGCTGCCAGCGCTCGCCCTCAATGATGGGCCGCTCGTCCTCATCATCCGAGTCATCGTCGTCATCCGAGTCAGCCGCAGCGCGATTGCGTTTCAAGGCGGACTTCTCCGTCGATTCCTCTGCACTTTCCAAGGACCAGGAGTCAATGCAACCCGACAGGTCGCCAACCGCGAGGACTTTGCTGTTGTCAGAGAATACAACGCATCGGATCGCCCGCTCGTAATTGCCGAGGGTGCCATGAGAAGCCTTCTCATGACGGTTGTGACGAATAGTCCGGTTGAGGTTGACAAGCTGGGGCAGAACCTGAGGCTTCTCCTGCGGGGAGGAAGCCGGTTTAATCCGGGCCAGGTAGATGTCGCTGTTCGGGCGAATAACAGAGATCCATCGGCTGTCGGGGGAGACGGTAACGACACGGGCTCCCTCGTCCGCGAGATCGGATGGGATGTCCAACTTCTGTATACGTAGAATTCCTTTTTCGTCGCCCTTGCGCCGGCGAACGGAGAATGCCTTCACGGTGGATGCTGTCGCGACAACCAGGATCTTTCCATCGGAGGAGAGCATAGCGGAGGTTATGTTTTCTTCGCCCTACAAGCAAGAAAGATTTGCATGTCAGAAGTAGGCTCGTAATATTTCGGTAGTTTAGGTCTTCTTACCTGAATCAGGACCTTCCCGACCAACCGGTGCCTTTGGCTATCCGGTGTTTCATGCGCAGAAGTAGGGCCGCGAGACAGGCGCCAGATGCTGACCTCCCGATCCCAGAAGCTCATGACCAGTCGCGAGGAGGGCGAAGACGCAAGCTGAGGTACTTGCGGCAGGGTCGACAGCTTCCTGTGGTGTTCCTTTCCGAATTCACGCAGCGGTAGAATGACCGGAGACGCATCAGGACCTAAGTTGCAATCAGCTAACCAGAGCCATGTTTTCTCGGTGGGAGTTATCGTTGCCCGAGCTTACCTCCTGAAACCACAAAACTGATGTCCTTTGTCTCGTAGACAGCAAAGGTCTTCACGTCGTGCGTATGATACCGTCGGTGCATCACCTCGGTCCATCTCGCCTTCTTGTCGCCTTTCTTCTCCGCCTCCTTCTTCCTGTAGACCACGGTTCTCTGATCTGCGCCTCCACTGATCACGGTATCGCCCTTAGCGCTAACAGCCACATCCAGCGTGTCGGCCAGATGACCCTGCAACCGCTGAATGAGGGAGTAGTTCTTCCCATCCCAGAACCGAATCTCACCCGCTGAGTCACCAGACACAATCGTCCCATCCGGCAGACACTTCACGGACCAAACCAGCAATTCCTTCGTGCCCCCGGTGGGGCCCTTACCCAACGACATGGTGCGCAGCTGCTGACCATTCCGAATATCATACAGTCGGATCGAGCTATCGGCGTAACCCGCCACAATGGTATTCCGGTTCTGGAAGGTAACGCTCAGCACACGTGCCCTTTTCGTCGTCGGCCTCATCAACCGCAAGAACTTCAGATCCTCATCCGCCGTCGACATGATCACAATCGACCCATCCGCACACCCAGCCGCCAGATGCTGGCCCGTGAATTCGCCCTCAGCAGGGGGCAACCACTTGCCGTCCTTCCCGCGCTGTGTGGGCTGCCACCTTGGCTGGGCCGCCAGACACCAGATCTCGCCGTAGTTGCCGCTCGAGTGCCGCAGGGGCTTGCCCTTCTCGACGTCCCACTCGGTCACGGCGGTCGAGTAGCCTATGCTGAACAGGCGCAGTTTGCCGGGGATCTTGGACCCGTCGGCCGCCGTGTCCTGGGGATCGAGCGTCCAGACGAGGCCCTCGATGCTGCGGTCCTTGCCGCCGCGGAGAACCGTCTCTTGGAACCAGGCGCCGCGCAGGGGGTTCCAGATCTCGATGTCGCCGTTCGCGCGACCGATCGCGAGTCGAAGGGTAGGGACACCTCGTCCGGCGAGTTCCGCGGAGGGAGGATGCGAGAAGGCGAGCGCATTGATCGCTTGCGGGTTGTAGGGGACGAAACGGCAGCGGTGGATATCCATGATGGCGGTCGATGTGATGGTAAAGGGTATGAGGAATGTTTTGTGTGGAAAATAAAAGCGCGAATGTTCTATTGGCGTCGACAGAGCTTTTTCTCTTTTTCTTCTCGTCGCTGCTGATTGACCGATCGGAGGGAGGGAAAACGAATAAGACCCCAATGAAATGGTAGGAGATTCAAAAGATTTGACAATAACCTACCCGGCTCGACGTGTAGAGCCGACCGCTAGACAATCATTCCGATGAAGCGTTAATCTCTAGGAAATTGAGGGGAGGGTCGTCTGGGGTGGTGGATTTGATGTCGCTCGACCTTTTTTTTTTTTTTTGGATAACAATTTTTAGCGCGCCGCGGAGGTTCCACCACCATCGGTGGCACGTGACTCGCCTGGTCTATACAATGGACTCTGTCGCTCGCTTCAGACAGGACATTCACGATTTGGTTGTGGAATTTACTTAGTTGATGGGTCTATTAGTAAAATATTGCGTGCATTCGTCTTCTGTCCGAATGCAACTAAATCAAAACATATCAGACAAAGGTTGTCAATGACCAAGCGACATATATGTAGCAGCACTGAGAGCTCGAATCAGAGTGGAAATAAGTCAAAGAAATACAGTGCTTACATTCAGAGGCCAGTTGGATATCAAATCTTTCATTGATTATGATAGAGTATATCATTTCGATTTGCTAGTGCCACATACAATTCCTACTCACAAAGTGCAGATACAGACACATCCTCATCCAGCAACAGTCAACACCCCCCATTAACTAACAGTCCTGCCCAGAAAGCCATTGTCAACCCTTTGCATCTCAATGATCCTGGTTGTGAATCCAAAGACGCAGTCACAACAAGCAATCCAAAGTCATCACCCCCCCCGACTTCTCTACGAAGGACAAAGACACAATTGAAACAATCGTGGCAAACAAAAGAGCCCTCGACAACCTAATCGAGTAATTCATCAACCATCCCATTGACAACAAACAAATGCTGACAGGAACCTGGGCGCAATGGCGAATACTTGCCGTATACGAATTGCGTTACGCATAGGCAGTCAGGCATCGAGCTATGGATACTTTGGAGGATGGAATGCATTCCACCAATGCTTTCGACGCGGGCAATTGTACTGTACATATTCCGCATAAGCAGGACACACGGAAGGCAGGTGCTATGCGCATATGACAAGCGAACAGTTGGACAGTAGGAGACCACGGAAGAAAGGCAATTTGATTTTTCATGAATTCCCCTGTAAAGACAAGGCCAGAAAAATCAAGTTATCGGGTATGTTGGAACATGAATACATGCAGACGCAAGCCTAGTTGCATTGACTAGATATGCCGTATCAGCGATAAACGACTGTTCATAGGTCGGATCCAGAACAGAGGACTGCCACGTCAGACCCAACCACCCCCAAGGCCCAGTTGCAGGTGCGCATCCAAGACTAGGGATTCGCAGTTTCGCGACCCGGATGATTTGATAGGATGCCGATGATGGACTTGACGCTGCAGGGAGGAGAAAGGACTCCACCTACCGGGGGGAAGGGAGGGGAGAGGGGAGAGGGGGGCGATTTCTGGCACGGAATGGGCAGAGCTTATGCATATCGACGGTGGAGGCTGAAGACGGAGACAGAGACGTAAGTGATACCGGAAATGGATAGGCAGAAACCTTTCCCAAGGCCCAGTTGGCAGGGTCGAGTGGAGAGTTTGGCCACAGAAAAATTCGCTGGTGGATTTATCTTCCATGTTCAGCTGAGATGCGACGCGGCTGGGCGGGAGTGCGGGGTGTCTGTCCTGTCGGTTTGATAGGCATCATCCATCCTGAGCCGCAGTCTGACGGAATCGTCGCGAGAGATGGTTCTACCAAACAGCTAAGTTTAGGTGGCCCGGCTCGTCAAAACGTTCCTTGAATCGGATTCGTCGGCTTGCTTAACCCTTACGCGACGATAGGCTCTGGCGTGCTCTGTTCCAGATAGCCATGACTCTATTTCAAAGGCAAGTGGCTTGCGCATGGTCGCAAATTGCAGCCTTTGCACCTTACACCGGTCCAATGGCGAGTGCGAACACAAGGAACAAAGGTAGGACTCCACGACGTGTTGCAATTTACATGACTCTTAGAAGGTGTAGCGCGCAGCTGCGCCAGACTCGATCGTATCGTGTCGACGGGACCCGAGGATCCAAGTGTCTCTGGAAGAAAAGGGTCGAGCGTGGGATAAAGTTCAGGCAATGCGGTTATCTCGTAAGGTTAACCGACGGGTGAATGAGCGATCGATCATGTTGATGGTTTGAGAACCGAATCGGCTAGATGCGATCACCAATAGCAGAGATGGCTAAGATCCCAAAGGCACAATCCGATATCGCGGCGTCTCAAGTTCCATTATTAGTCATGCTGGCAGCATCCAAACCACCAGACGATAATCCTGTTGGCATGAATCAGACACTCAAGTCCAGAACCAACCGAATCAACCTGTGGTTCAGGAGGTGGCTGACGGAATCCTGGCCCAGGCGTCGCAGTTACAACCGATTAAGTAAATCAAAACTCCCCCCTGATGTAAGTAAATCAAAACTCCCCCCTGATGTGCTGGAACCACAGCGGATGCAAATTGCGACTATCTTCATATAACCTATTTTAGGTACCCTGGCAAGGATCCCCCCAGTAAGTTGGCAATAATCGAAACCAGGGAAACTGAAAAGGCACGGAACCCCGAGGCCAGTATTATAAGTATTAGTGATTAGCTCGATGCACTATCGTCGGACCAAGACAGATTAATTCCGGATTTCGTCCCTGTCCCCCCCGGTTGAGTTAGTGGTAAACTGGTAAACTGGTAAACTGGTGCAAGGCAGGCCAGGGCAAGGCAGGACAAGGCAGGGGGAGATTTGACCCAGGTTACGGAAACTCCGGTCCCCCCCAAATCCATCGTCTAACTCTAGACCAGGATCATCCGGAGAAAATAAAAAGGAAACACGCCAGATGGGAGGATAAGCGCGGAATTGGTCCAGCGAACGCGATCGTCGAATCAGGGCGCGTAGATGCCCTTTTCTCGGTTTCCACGCCAAGCTAGCATCGCGGATAAGAACTGCGAGTGCGAGCAATGTGGAAAATAAGTGGCCTTGTTATGTCATCCTGGGGCGCTTTCGTTTCCCCCCCCCCTAGAACTTCGGGCCATGTTGGGTCTTGCGTAGTACTTGGAACGGAAGTTGGACGGGGAAAAGGGAAAACGTGGCTTGGAAGTAGCGCGTTCTAGGGAAGCTGTCGGATCCTGTCAATATGTCCGAAAGGGGGTAAATTGAGAGACAGCAGGAAGGATTTCCCCAATTTCCTCCCTCAGAGGAGAATCGAAGAAAGAGGTTAGTCAGCTCAGGCAGGGAAAAGGGAGGCGACCAAAAAAAGGAGGTCGCTCAATTTCATCCCACACTACCATTGACTAGGTGTGACCGTGTAAGGCTAGAATGCTAGGGAGATAGATAGAATTCGGAGTCCTCCGTAGAGACACGCCCAAAATATCTATCATAGAAACATCTTGGAAGCTCATTTCGGTTCGATGATCGCAAGTCAATTTACCACAACGGGCAGGCCGGGCGTCCGAAACGTGGGACGCGAGGTCAATCAATGACGCCATGGGTCTGGGTAAGAAAAAAAGAAAGGGCGAAAATAGGACACAGAAACGCGCAGTTTATTTCACGTTGCATCTCCACGCGCCTTGGAAATAAAAAAAGAAGCTCGGTTCCCTGCAAATTCTGGGACCGTGTGACAATGGGTAAGCGGGCTTTGGCCATTGGCTTGCTATATATACATTAGACAGTAGAGAGATCCTAAATATGCTGTACACTAGAAAGGAAGGACCCTTTCCTTCAGCCAAAAAGTAAAACATCGCCTGAACGATCGTTTTCTTTTCCTTCTTTCTTCTGTTTCTTTTTTAGCTTTGGGGTTGAATGTGGAGTCGTTTATTTACGCTCAATGGGACCCACTCCTATCTCGAGCTAGCCAGGGTGAGGTTAGCCTGGTACGGGTACATGATCTCGGTATAGGGAGGTGTACTCTGTGTACGGATTAACCATACTGATACGAAGTACCCTAAGGTATGTACTTGACATTTCCCATAGCTTGACCATACCACGATACCAGGAACACTAGGTAGATAACCTGACACCAGCTCTAGCCGTCAGAACGAGAACCTACGAAACTACCTCCGTAAAACAGGAGCGCCAAAGAAATGGTGAACCATGGTTGAGGCTCTCCGGCCTCCGCTGCCCCAGCCGTAAAAAAAAAAGACCACCATACCGGAAGAGGTCATATTGTCTCGGCGACGCTGACCTTTTTTCGCGTTTCGGCGCACTCGTTGGCTCTGCAGTCTGGACGCTTTGTTTCCTGTTTAGCTGTCGGTTGGATATGGATGGATACTACTCTGTGACTACTCTGGACCTGGTGTAGTTCTACGGAGTTAGTAGTACGGAGTCTGGCAATTGGCAGAAATTTTCTTTTTCTCTGTGTAGTTTGTATCCATTTCTATGCATGCGGGTTGATAAATGCCTCAATTGTTGAGAGAGCGTCGGTGAAGGAATTTCTGTTCAGATGAAGAGTTTCGAGATCTGAGATATTTACCTACACCGGAGTAAGTTACCTACCTAGTATCTTTGCTTGCCTTGGCAGGATCCGTCTTAAGCTCGGAACCAATATTGAAGACTTGCCGCTCCGAAAATATTTGAGTTCCAGGGCTGTGTAACCTGTGAGAGAGGACGTCATCTACAGATCCGATCCAATTGTTTAAAATCCAAATTATCGTGGAATATCCGATCATCTTCTTCAAAGATCACATTGATTATGTACCACCACCGCCTCTCTCGTCCACCACCGCGGAAAACGCACTATAAATTGGCTTTAGGAACCATTGCACATAAACCGAAGTGGATCCTTAAATGAAGCGTACACCTAACCTACACCGTACGGAGTACGGAGCACCTACTACTACCTAGGTAGGTAGGGAGCCGTTAATTACTCGAGAGAAAAA
The DNA here is from genome assembly GCA_004849945.1 of Aspergillus ochraceus. Classification (NCBI taxonomy): domain Eukaryota; kingdom Fungi; phylum Ascomycota; class Eurotiomycetes; order Eurotiales; family Aspergillaceae; genus Aspergillus; species Aspergillus ochraceus. Next base: position 2,569,705 of record SSOS01000001.1, on the reverse strand, counting down.
AAAATCACTCGGTCGGGACTCACGGGTACAGAATGAAACTGACTGAAAGAGGCGACAAACGGAACAGAACAGGACAGAACAAAATTCAGTACTAAATGGACAGGTAGACTTGATACTTGATGGCTGACGCATAACGAAACGCAATATGCACCGATCGCTGGTCTAGGAGAAGGCTATTGGATCCGGGAGACCTGTAGGGTCTGATTGATCCAAGTCTATATAACCTGCAACTAGGTGGTGTTATCCAGCGAATGGTGTGTTATATACAGGTAGTGTATGTAGCTAAGTGATGGGGGGGGGGGGGGTTGATACTTGATATGCAGCAGAGCCATCACCATCCTTCACTTGTAGACGCAGGCAAGCAGGTAATGTTCTTTAATCCTTCTAGAATACCTCGCCAATACAGCCGACCACTATTTCATTTTGACAGCTTGTCTTTCCCTCTCTCCGTCTCTTTCTCGTTTTTTTCTGTGCTATTCGATCCACTTGATCCAGATAATACAGCCCTACTAGCTACTAGTACTTCAAGTCCACTACGAGTAGGTACTAGGAAATCCTGGTATCGCAGAATACCCGTTAAACCCGGCCGCCATACTTACATACATACATGACCACTCAATGGAGTCCACCGCTTAGTACCTTACTCCGTACGGAGTACGCAAAACTGAAGATTGAAATAATTACCTATTACGTCTTAAACCGAAGCAACTTTGTTCGTTGCTCGCTCCCCCGAAAAAGAAAAGTGCAAAAGAAAAAAAGAGAAGAGTGGACCAGAATGTCGGAACAGCGGGGCCCGCAACATCCTTTCCGTTGGTAGCGTTATTATATAATTTTTGATTCGATTCGTCTCTTTGTCGTACGAGTGCTTGTGTCTTGCCTTTTGAGTCTCGAATTTTGAATCTTAATGTCGATAACATGAATACATAAGAAGTAGGTACATAGGCAAGGTAGACCAAACCAGTAAATTCGATCCAACCATGCTAGACCTGTGGTTTACGCTATACTGGTTCCGACTTTCCAGACAAGCAGAGAGAGCGGACATGCGGGCAGACGCCTCGCACCAACGGTGTACTCCGCAGGCAACACACCGGCATTATATAACCGTTTCCACTGTTGCCTTGAAAAGCGTCTGGGACGGACGCACTGTGGCAAGGGTGATTAACGCAAAGTGGGCGAGGGCAAATCCGCTTAAACTAGTAGTAGTGGGACATCAGAATTGGGAAAGGAGGACGGTCGGAGATGAATTTTTTCTCTTCCTCTTTCAAGATCCGCAGTGGGTTGTACTTGTTACTTGTCTGGTCTTGTTAGTTAGTTAGTACTTAAGAGACAGACCCGAATGCGGTGTGTTCTTTGTATGGATACCTGTATACTCATGGGTATGGGTATGGAAGATAATGGGGAGGGAAATGGGTCGATTGTATGAAAATTAATAGTGTTTGAGTTATACGAGAAAATTGCAGTATTTATTTGTATAGTAGATATCTAACTTGAGTTTGAGGTTAATGGTGTTGAGACTTGATACATCGAGAGACTGCGCCGCTATAAATACCTACCTTACCCTTCCATTCTCCGGCGGAGTTTAAACACCCGTACATAATACGTATGGAGCTCTTGTACTCCTTGTGTACCTCTGTATTTATGGATAAATTTCGTACCTACTTTCAGCTAATCTGTATCTTCGACTCAACCTTACGAACGGACAATATTACCAACCGGCCTTCTCTCCATCTCTATCCAGAACCGAAAGAAATGCCCGAATTCATGGAAGAGCATACATATGTATCTGACATTCCCACATCCAAAGAAATAACGATATGCAAATGGCCCTAATCTAGAAAATGCCCTTGCATGAGAGGGAAAAAAAGAAAACGAAAGAGATGGATCATGGCTGATTACTACATACATGCATAACCACAATGCAGGACACCGCAGGGTTACACAGAATCCATTTAACGACGGAAGGCATGCACGGTTGTCCCCCGGGGTCCAGACAATTAAACTACTGAGAGACCCAAGTATGTATGAACGAAAAGGTTATGCGCGGCACAGTGCAAGGACAGCTGCAAGTTAAATGAGAGAGCATACATAGTCACCGAGGAAATCGAATGCTTGGATTCTGAGGGACGCACGGAGGTTGAATGATTAATGCTTCCCTCCCCTGGTGGGTTCTCTGCAGGTACGCCGCAAGGGGGTGGACTACTCATTCGGGCGGATGCTTCCTTAGCAACCCGCGATAGCTAGACATTGGGGGTAGGTGAATGGGTACGGAGTATGATGTCGCGGGATCTGGGTCGATAACCCGTATATGTACCTGCACATGCGATCCATTATTCCATTTGACTGCGAGGGTCTTCGGTGGATTGCCATGTCCAGATCTCTAGATATATAACCTGCATGAATATATTTCCAGTCCCAGCCGATCTAGTGGGCCGACGATAACCTAAAGATCAAGCAATCCTGCAGCTGCAGTTTCAAGGAGATGACTTCAAGAATTCAATTTCGGGGCAGGGTTACTTTGAACGGATGAACCGATCCCTCCCACCCCTTTATTGTATAGTATGACAAGGAAAACATGCGCACTGCCTCGAGGAGGCGAGGTCTCACGAATGCCGCATTCGATCCTTCTCCCCTCTCTGGTGCGCTGTCAAGGTTTATTCCTTTAGGCTCCCTTTCCCCCCCTACGCCGTACACGAGTATATTATGAATACGGGTTACTAAAACCCGCGATCGGCTGGAAATAGAGGAGGCTTGGGGGGAGGGAGGCAAACATCCTTGCTAGTGGTGCCCCTTTTGCGCCCCCCTTTATTTGATTATACGGCGTAGGAGGTCATTTATTGAGCCGAAATCCAAAGGTCCGGATCATCTGCTCTAGTTTGAAAACAATAATGATACGGAAGAAAAGTAATCTACGATAGTTAAGGGGTCGGTCGGGTTGGTAATTCAATGATGAATCTAGAAGGGCAGAGATGTTCAGCATTCCCGTCTTCTAAAAGCAACGTACCACGGATGAGCTGCACATGCATTCCGAGGTCGACCCGGCGGTGCGACAAAGGAAGTCTGATGGCGGCGACGATCAGCCCCCGAAATCAAGTAAGGAAGGAGGGCCATTTGGTTTACGGGTTCAACTGTGAACTACCAGCGCAGGCAGGGATAAGAGAGCCACCGCGATGCAACAGCGACGAGGCTTGGCGGGAGACAAGTAACCATGGCCAGCCACATCAGCCACAGCCGACTTCTGATGGAGAAAATCAGAACAGCTGAATGTATGCAATATTACCTTGTTGGTCGTTACTAAACCGTCTCGGTAGGTCGATGCTCTCTGATTGCGATATTCTGGACCCAGGATGATCAGGATCTAATGCCTTTCCCCACATTCGGTGTGGCGAAGACCGTCAGATGGAGACGGAGTAAACGATGGCAAAGTTCAACCAGCAATGGAGTCAGACGCGGTAGTGTAGATGATGCAATGTTACCCTTTAGCCAGTCATTGGATTCCCTTGCTTTGAGGTGCGATATTGTCGTGGCTTCCCCCCCCCCGGTAATCACTGGGACCGTACAGTATTCCCTTCTCCCCCATGCGGATGATAAGGAGTCAACCGGTAGAGGTAACACTGCGCCGTCCAACGAAGCCGTCGAAAAGCGCGCACGCAATTGACTGGACGAGGGGTGTCGACAATTATAGACACGACCAGTTCATCCGGGACGTGACTGTTACAGGACTGCGTGTCACTGGTTAACGGTTGAACGCATCGGCCGACTCCATTGGCCGATCACGATATTGCGGGGGGTGGATGCGCGGAATCCCTTGGTCGTAATCATGATCCATCACCGATGCAAGAAGTGGTTCTGTTTGCGAATATCCATACTTGGTCAGGGGGGCCCATCCCGGAACTACGACGTACACAGTGTAAGGCTTGTGCCGAACAACAAAAAGAGAAGGATTGAGGGTGGTATTCTCCCCGCAGCCCCCAAGACAAAGCCAGAGGAATCCCGATGATCAGGATCGAATGACATGTCTTGGAACTGACAGCCACACCCTCGATTCGATTGGGTCTCGATTCATTCTTGATGGGAGCATGTGTAGGTGCTGGAAAGGGCTAGGAAGAAAGTACTGTACATCCCACATCTCACCATCATCATTATTATTAGTTTCGTTGATATAAGGCCGAATTGATCACGCCGCAATCCCGTTCCCTGGACGTTGATCGATAGTCGGTAGCGCGTTCCTTGGCTGGCAATCCAAACAAAAAGAAGACCTCTTGAACGCCCCCTGCATTTTGTTTCCAACTAGGTTAATGCACAATTGTTGAATAAACCGTAACCAATCCTAGTAACTTAACCAGCAAACCTGAGCGTGTTGTTGACGCGCGCCCACGGAACCGATTGCACGCGAACAGGCGCCTTGTGCGTACCATGGATTGTTGCCGTGTTTATCTCCTTGACACGCATCATTGACTTTGCTGTAACTGTGGGTTTGATATGTTTCTCGAAATCGAAGCTTCTCTGTTTCTTTCTATCTGATGTGTGTTCTGTGCATGGGGTCAGGCCTAGATTTTTCCGATCGCATCAAGACAAAGAAGAGACGGACGCAGGCGGTTGAACGAAAGGCGCACAGAGTTCGTCATTCTTCGGATAAGGAGAGTCGAGGTTCAATGGATGACAATGACTGGCGGCAGAGAAACGCGACCAAGTCGACGGTGGTCAGAGCCATTCTGCTGGTGAGCCAGTCAGCAGTCAATGACGCCCGTCGACGACGCCGGGACGCGACCGGCTGTATGTATGGGAATAGAGTAAGGTACTTAGGGACAAAGTACACTTCAACATACCTACGTACTTACATACATACATACGAAGAACATACCATGTCATACAGTGGACACTGGTCGGGCGAGTTCCCTGGACAGCTACCGAGGAAAATGCGAACCACCGTCGAGTATTACGGGCCGTCAGCAGCTGAAAAAGAGAGGACCAAAAAACCAAAAAAAAAAAAGACTAGACCGGCAACTCCGCAGTTTTGTGGGTAGTCAAAATGTCGCCAAATGGCCGGCCGCATTTATGTTATGCTCGAATTAGACTAGACAGGGTTGTTCGACCTACTACTGCAATATGAACAAATGATCAGTGATCGATGATAGGCAAGGACAAGCGGGCGATGACAGAGCACCGTTTGAAGATGAGAAATTATTAGGCTTCCAGTAATCCGTACTAGGCAATGATTGATTGATTGATAGCCAGCGGTTTTGATATCTCCTCTCTAAGGGTTATGCTGAGGATTAATTGTCATTACCCATATTGTGTCACCGTTCGACCGCCATTCTACTAGGTCATACGCCAAAGGGACTAAACCCCTACTTTGTAGCAATGGTCGGATGACTAGTCGCTATCGCTGCTCGTCAACTACGCCGTATTGATATTGGCAGCATTATTATGGAGTATTGCTACGATGACGATAATAAATTACCATATTATCACTGCAGTGTAGCCTGTCGTGAAAGCACCAATGCTGACTACAGTAGTGCGGGCATAGTGACGCATCCTCTATAGTAGAACCAAGAGATGATCGTGAATCCTTTAGTCATCTTCAAAAAGCCATGAGAGAGGGGAAATGAATATCGACTAAGATCAAACGAGCAAGACGAGCAGGAAAAAACCTCCCAGCAGCCAAGGACCCGAGGTGTTCCTGGCCTGAATCAGGGAGCGAAATGGCTGGTGAAGAGTGGCCGAGAAGGGCGGAGATCACCCCACTCCGAAGCCCACCGAAGGAGTGCTGGTGCTGGAGCAGGTTAGTCTTGAGAGAGTTCGAACAAAGGCCACTGGTCTTGCTGCCTCCTGTGCTCAGTGTATACGAGGAGCGCCGGAAAGGGCAGAAATGGGGGTGGCAATAGCCTGCCAGCCAGTATCACAACCTGGAAGTACCCCCGTCGAGAGGGACCCAGGGATCGTTCCCTCTCCACGTACCCGGTCGGCGTTCATGCAATAAAGAAAAGAAAGACCACGAAACTACCCCTCATGGATGAGGACAAAGGAGTCGAGTGTAGGATACTTCGTAGTCTTCCCCCAAATGGCTGAGAAACCCGTACGGTACCTGAATTGCAGTACGCCGTACCACCGGAGGGCGTGTACCTGGGTTGTACCTGTACATAGGGACTGGGTGGTCCTTACGGGCGCAGGATATTTAACTTTCGCTCATACAGTAAGGGCCACTGTTTTCGGGCTCAGGCCGCGTGAGGCAGATTCCCTGTCGTGCTCCATGGGTAACTAGTAATAATTATCATGGTTATTATTGCCTATTGGCCGTCGGTACGGAGGACTTGTCCAGGTAACTCAAGCCCTGCGTCCGACCTCTTCTTGATTGAAGTGTGAAATCGTTGGTGGTTGGCATTTTAGAGGTTAGATTCGAGACAGTATAGCTTCGAACTTGTCAATCTGTCGGTTTAGGCTGTCTCACACCTTTTGTTTGTAAGCTTTATATCGACTCCTGAACTCCTGGACTCCTAGTCGATGTCAATTCGAGGGACAACCGGGCTAAGAGGCGACCAGACCAGCCCTCTCAGCCAACGCCGGACGGGTCGAGAGGGATGAACTGCGACGAGATGAAACATACTGATGTATGTATGTATGTATGTATAGTACATATGAATACAGAAGTACCTTACATTTAGATGACAAATCGTATTAGTGACAATACCCGACGGAGTACATTACAATACGGACCTTCTCGAGCCTTCCCGTTCTAAACTATCTGTGGCTCGTCCCATCTCTTCTTATTCTCTTCTTTTCTTTTCTTCTTCTACACCCGCCTGGAGAGAGAGAGAGATTCCCCAACTCCTCTTCTTTTCTTCTCCTCCTCCTCCTCCTTTTCTTCTTCCTTCACCTCTCCTCCCTTTCCTCCTTCCTCTCCTCCTCCCCCTTTACCTGCCGCCCGCCAATTCTTTCGGAGAGATCTGAGACTGGTCTACAGGCCCGCAAGACAAGAGTCCGTTGACGATACTCCTATATCTGTCGACCCTCATCTTTCGCCCGCTGCACCAGCTCTCCAGTCGAGCCGTGTCCGTCAGCTTTCCTGCTTCGACGTTCCTCGCTTTTTCGACGTTTGTTAGCTCAAACGGCGATTCCTCCCTGCCTCCCCCCTATCTGACTGCCGCCGTCCGATCCGGAAACGACAGTTGGTTCCCCTGATTCAGCTCCTGCCGGTTAGAAGAGCAGCAAGAAGGGTTCCGTTTATTTCGTTCTTCCGTTTTCATTGTACATGATTTGGTTCTTGCGGTGATATTTTGCGAGGTGAGCGAGAAAAAAGTTTTCCTTTCTTGTCAATTCCCCCTCTTTTCCCCGGCGTTGCGTCTCCGAGACCATGGCGTGCGAATGGGCTGTGCATCCCGGAAGATTGAAATGATGCCTGGTCCTCTGCTCTTCTACCGAACTCCGCCCAGTGAGCTTTCATATTCGAATCCCTCGAGTACCCGGTGAAATGAAATTCGAGAGCGGCATCGGCAATTGTCTGTTGAGAACCTCGGAGTTGGCCGCAATTCGACCCCCTCGGGCACCGAAGCTTCCAAGACGAACGCAATGGATTCAACCTTCGCTGCATTGATACCTGCCATTTCGTATGGCTTGGATGGTTGGCATTGACTCGAGCAATTGGTCGACCGCTTTGGAACACACGGACAATGGTTGGTGGAAAGGGGCACGGAAAGGTGTACAGATATCAATCGGTGTCGAAGTTCAAAACCTTCCTGCACGAATTTGAAATATATCAACGGATTATGTTGTCGTCAGAAGAACTGGAACAACCTGTTGTCTTTCACGGAAATCGATTAAAGGGGTTCTTCAAGGGTGTGTGTGGGAAGAATGCGTAGGGTTATCCGCATACTTGGGGATTGACGATCCAAGCCCATCACATACCCCGGATGCCTCAACAACCCTTCGTTATCTTGGTCTCGTGTGCACAGCAATGATAGACAAAGCAACCGACGATTGGAAAGGATTGGCTGGCTAACTTGACTTGTCTTGTTCCCTTAGGAGACAGATTTCTATTCTTTCTCCCCTTAATCCAGCCTCGACTTCACTCCGTTCATTCGATGTGGAATCGGGCTCTTTAAACACACCTCACGACTTCCCTCGCCTTTCGATCTTGTACACGAGAACGGCTACACGAACAGACACTGGACCAATAACCGTACGTTGTGATCATTCTTTTTACTTGCCTTTTTCAATTCCCCCTCCCCTGACGATCTCCCTATCCCTTGGCAGGGTTTCGTGCCTGTGCTCCGTTCCACATTCCGGGAGTGCACATAGACTTGCAAGTTCAAGCACTGGTTCCTAGGGCGAAGACGTTCAGTCGTCCTTCGCCTTTTGGACTGGTATCCTCCAGAGTCAACTTGACGGATCATTCCTGCGTCTTGCCCCCCAGCCTAGATGCCAGACACGCCGTCACGGTAAGGGTTGCATCGTGCCCTCTGCCCGAAGGCCTTTTATCTGGGTTAGTATTCTCTTGTTCCCAGGAGATTTCCCTTCCATCCTCAACGCTCTTTCCTTCTGTTCTTTTGGGATCCTTCCTGCCTATCGTTTCTTACTCTTTTTTTTTTTTCTTTTTTCTTGCCTTGTCTTGATAGACTTGTTCGATCTTTACTACGTTTTCATAGTAATCTTTTTTAAATCGCCCATCTTACGACCTTACTAATAATTTCTCTTTAATAGCTCCGGCCTTTCCACGCCTCTTCCCACAGGTTGTCTGACCACTTCGTTGCTTCCAGTATTCCAGACTATCGTCGTCTTACTGGCCGTTCTTTAATATTGCCCAACTAATTCCACTCATTATTCCATACTAATTCATTGACGACTGTCACTCTCTTAATTCCGTCGTTCCCTGATAGAAACTGTTTCTCATCAGGTGCACTCTTTAATAATAACGGGATTGATATCTGTTGCTTGTATTCACCATTTTCGACACCATGGCCTACCAGAAGCGTCCCACCTCCAGCTACCAGCCTTGCGATACCTTCTTCGTGGAGTCGTATGACGATTTCCCTGCTCCTCGCATGGACCCGAAGGAGCATGCCAAGTTGATCGCTCGCGAGCGTCAGTATGCAATCGCCGACGAGCTGTCCCGAGTGGCCAGCGAGGAGTTGCGTGATGACATTCTGTCGCACATGCTGGACATGGATGTCGGTTTGCCTTTCCATACCCCCCTCGGCAAGTGCAAGGTGTCAAAATGGAAGACTAACGGAAGAAATCCTTTTAGGCTGCCACGCTTCCTGACGTCGAATCCATCGATATTCAAACCGAAATCCAATGGTTCATGCGCCCTTACCTGCTGGACTTCCTCATCGAAGCCCATACCGCCTTCCAGCTCCTCCCCTCGACGCTGTTCTTGACCATCAACCTGCTCGATAGATACTGCTCCAAGCGTGTCGTCTACAAGAGACACTATCAATTGGTCGGGTGTGCTGCTCTGCTCATTGCGGCCAAGTATGGTGACAAGAAGGACCGCGTGCCTACCATCAAGGAGCTGAAGTCGATGTGCTGCTCCCTGTATGATGACGATATGTTCGTTCAGATGGAGTGGCACGTTCTGCAGACCTTGGGCTGGACCATTGGCCACCCAACCGTGGACAGCTTCCTTCAGGTTGCCGTCCTCGACACCCCTTACGACCCTGAGGTCGAGCACATGGCTTTGTACATCTCGGAGATCTCTTTGTTCCACCGGGAATTTGTCTCGAAGCCGTCGTCGGACCTTGCCCGGGCCTCGTTGGCGCTGTCCCGTTGCATTCTCAACCGGCCACAGCCCCGTCACACCGAATGGGCCTCGCAATACGACTCCATGACCTTGGTTGGTCTCTCTCAACAGCTTCACCAGCCTTCGCAGGTGCTGGCCCGGAAGTACTCGTCGACCCATTACTCCCGGGTCTCTAAGATCCTGGAGCAGTTCCTGGCCCGCCAGGCCTCCATTGCGAGCTACACCCCTCCGAGCCCACCCTCGGATGCCACCACGGAATCCAAGCCGTATGAGGGCGAAATGGGCCTTGCTACCCCCCAGAAGACGCACCCTTCAAGCATGCCCCATGGCTACATCACGCCGCCCATCACTCCGGAGACTGAGGCCTATGCCAACGGTGCTAACCCCCACTTCGTTAAGGGGGTTGCTGGTACCAGTGCCTGCTCCCCATCTCCGACTCCTCCCCCTAGCATGCAGTATGTGAGCTCTCAGGTCTATCAACCCGAGGCCACATTCACCCAACCACAACAATTCCTTCAACCTCAGGTGGGATTCAGCACTGGTTACTGAATTGAACCAACCCATCGAGGGAAAATAACTTCTTTTGAAGTGGGTCAATATTCATAACCAATAATATCAAACCACTTCGACTTCTTTTTCTCTTTTGCATATTGTGCAATATTTTCACATGATCTTATCGTCTATCATTGAAATCTGAATCAACAACCCAGTTCAGCTGTTTTGAGAAAACACTGCTGGGAAACCCATTTTCCTTGTGTCTCTTTCCTTGAAAATTGCATACCCATTTTCCTGTTTCATTCAATCTCATCATCCCTTGGGTTCGCCCAAGTTGCATCTACTTCTTTTATTCATATATCTAGCATTGCAAGCGCGAGCCGTTCGAGTCAGATTGCATTTCTTTTCTTCCGATTTTGAGATTTCCCCATTTTTTCCTTTTCGCAAAGCCATGTGTGGAGTTGCAAATTCATTTCTCAGTTTAGCGAAGCCTTCAGGTCCATGCAGAGACATGGTCCAAGGTTGATTCGATTTGTTCCTTTTATTCCTTTGCCCCCATTTCCCCTTTTCTTCCCCTTAGCACATCCCCTCTTCTCCCCTATCCAGACATTTTAATGTGGCCTCATTCTCCCACCCTCCCATGTGCGATGTACACATATGCGAGCGGGATTACATATTGGAAATACCCGCATCGTTCGGAATTCTTGACTGATGGAGAGAAAGGTCCGCTCCAAAAAAAAAAGCCGAAAAAAGACCACCGAACAGGGAAAAAAATTCACACAAAAAAAGTGAAGTCAGCGCAGGAGAGACGAACATATTGATACATTACCAATACATACCTAAAATCCTCAAAAAAAAAGGGTACCATGGCTTTGTTATTTAATGATAGTTGGAGATAAATAAACAAAGAGAAAGAACGAAGATATTTTATTTGTTTGAACTATACTTTCTACGATAGATAGGGTGTAATGTCTAGTTCCCTGTCCGTATGATCTCCCGCCTGGGTTTGCCCTGTAGTCGAGCATGAAGATTTCTGTCTTTTCGTGCACTTGGATTCGATGAGGGAGGGGTTCTGATGTCTATAATTCGTTAGTTAATAAAGGAAGAAATCAATTTCGAATTGATCAAATGCTGCAATCAATCAATGTGTAAAACAGTAAAACAATTCAACTCTATAAATCACCTAAGTAGATGCTCACGCTTGCTTGATGTTCTCCACAGAGAATGATACATGGGTATAGGTATAGGTATATAGGTATTCATTAACCATCAATCTTCCCTTCTGCCTTGATGACTGCCTGAACATCTTCGGGTCTCGTCTCTCCCCTTGAGGTATCCTGTACGGATAGGATAGGATAGGATAGGATATAGATAGACAGATAGACCCATGATCGCTCTTATGATCTATGCTATGCGTGTTGATGGGTGGATAGCGTGTTTATTTATGTACATCTATCTGTCTGACTTGTATTGTGTTCAGTGTCAGTGTTCACTTGCTTATTTTTTTTTTTTTTTTTTCCTTCTCTGAGGTCTGGTTTTGTAAGACTGATGTGATTGAATTAGTTGAGCTACATACATACCCAGTACTTAATTGCTTCTTGTATGTGCATACACTTATAAAAACTCCTAACACGGAGGCAAATCATGACCTACCTATCTGCTAGGAAGAGCAAGAAAAGCAAGGGTTCGTAGTTAGTGGTTAGTCGTTGCTCGCTTTGACGAAGCCTAGCTATTGAGCAACAGTTAATTTATTCCATCTCAAGCTAAGCCTAATCAGATACAAACATTTCTGAAAAAGAATAGGAAGGAAAATGAAATTCTTGATTTGACCGATTCACGACAGATGAGATAGAAAGATAGGTATTTATGCCAGACAGCAATGTTGTGTAATAGCAAGGAATAAAAAATAATAAGCAACAACAATGATAATGATATAACTAACAACAAAAAGAACATTCTGCTCAAATTAAACTCTCAAAAAGAAAAAAAGAACATCAACAACGCCATGTATTCTGATTCCCTGATTGAGAAAGAAAAAAACGAAAAATCTAATCAACAAGCCATGAATAAAGAAGAAAGATCTCACCATGTTTCCATGCAAGCATAACAGATAAACAAGACAGGCACCGATAAACGTGATCAACGTAAGAAGAAAAGACAGCCCATATGTGCTTATCCGCCGGTTCATGTATCATGACGCGTCAAACCATTTCGTTGTGAGAGGGAGGCAAAGGCATGAATACGAGATGAGAGCCATAGAAAGCAGCACGAAGAGAAAAAAGAAAAGAAAAAGAGCAAAACAAGACACTGGTCATCGCTTTCTTGCCCCGCATCAGCAGGTTCATCATAAGACAGTGATAGCCTCCTTTGTACGCAGTCTGCCCTCATCGTATGCATGCGAACGAATGAAAAGATTAGAAAGAGAAGAGAATGAACAAAACAGAATCATCAATGTCCCGCGCAGACTTATCATCAACAAAAGATCATCCTCCCAGCTGGACGACCTCCCGTTTCACGGCTCGGGCAAATTGGGTTATTTCACAGGCCCTTTGATGGTTACGGACAAGACGACGGACCTGCCACTTGCCGTTTCTGCCAAGCCTTGTTGTCTGTGACAAGCAAAGCGACTTCTGATGGGAAATGCCGGCATTGCTGCGTCGCAGTGCAGAATCCTCTGGGACCTGAGCGATGCGTGTTGACCGGACAGTCCCCAGGAGCTGCGCCGACATCGCTTAGTTCGATCATTCAATCCGGATCGACTAGGACGGTGAACGGCAAATGTTTGATCATGGCGGGCTTTTTCTCTTCCTTCTTTTTTTTTTTTGTAAAAAAAAAAAAAATTAAAAAAAAGCCCAGATCGCTTCGACAGTGACATATGGCGGACGCGGTTTTACTTGGCGCGACATCACCAGGACGTCTAATAGCTTTGTGCCGACACAGTTGCAGGCTATATTCATCGTCAGCAATCGGGATCCCAAAAGCCAAGACAGAGGGGTGCCTCCGAGGACACAAATCTCTCGGCAGAGTTGCACAAGGAAGCGGGCGCTGGTCCTTGGCGAAAAGGAAAAGGAAAGCAATCCAAGCAAGGGACAAAACTTACAGGACTGCTCAACATGCTGTTGCGCTTATTCCGTCCCTTTTTAATATGGTTCTTTAGGGCCGTAGAATCCAACGGTTTAAGCAACTCGAAACTACACAACAACTCGCCCGAAACCGACATGATAGCACCCCAATTATCGAATTCACCGCAGTACTAGTCAGGAAGACACCGTTAGCCCAAAGTTCACAACCTAAAAAAGATATGCCACGTTTTTTGCAGGAGACATGGTATCCACTTACATTAGGCGCAGAAAACACCGTCACCAAGACCCGGTCTTGGTAAAACTCATAGCCGTCTTCGACTACCATGTGTGCTCGACACACCAAATCGAAATCATGTCGTTGCAAGAAGTTCATGATGACCTGCTTTCCAAAGCAATAGCTTACTCCACGCTCGTTTGGCTCCCAGTCTTCCTCCATGTCGGCAGGATCACTCCACAGAAGATCATTCAGCAAACCGTAATCGGGCACATCCGTCGGACGGGCAATGCCGCGGATATCATCCATGTGCGAGAGACTCGGGGAAAGTCCGCCGTGAACACAGAAGATTTTGCCAGCTACGATGGACGCAATAGGTAGACAGTTGAAGGTATCAATGAAGGTCTTCCACACCTTGATGTTGCAACGTCGCTTACACTCGTCATAGAAACCGTAAACTCGGGTCACGTTGGCGCACTCGTGGTTGCCGCGAAGAAGGAAGAAGTTTTCGGGATATTTGAGTTTATAGCAAAGGAGAAGGAGGATGGTCTCCAAGCTCTGCTTGCCACGATCCACATAATCGCCCAAGAAAAGGTAGTTAGATGTGGGCGGGAATCCACACATCTCGAACAGTCGGATAAGGTCGGTGTACTGGCCATGCACGTCTCCCACGATCTTGACGGGTGCCGAAAGCTCCAACAAGGCAGGCTGCTTCAGGAAAAGCTCCCGAGCCGCGGTACAGATGGCCGTGATCTCTGCATTCTTGAGGCAAACAGTCTTGGTGACCTTGGTCGAATAGCCGGCATCGAGAAGACGAGTGATCATGTCATCCAGGTCAATGGACTTGAGTGCACCCATTCCCATCCCGGGTGAAGAGGCTGCCTCCAGCGGCGTGTTCATGATGAAGTCCAGGATCGGATTCAATTGACCCTCCCGTTTGATCAGAATGGACTCGCCAACGGCCTGCGAGGATCCGGTGGGAGCAGCACCGGCGGTCGGGGGGGCATCGGAGACATGGTCGACTTCACCGCTCTGCTGCATCGCGCTCACATCTTTGTGGCCTCGTCTCAGGCTGTTCGACAACGAAGGGGAGGGAGGAGGTTCCGGTGCGTCAAGTCCGGCGGTGGAGTCGTCTGCAGCCGGGGATTGAGCGCTCATGTTTGTGGAACTGCGTCGACTGCCGACCGACCTGACCGACCCGGCGTCCGACTTATCTGTCTGGCTTTCCGTTCGAGACAAGGCGGAAGTGGAACCTCGAGGGCTATCATTGTTGCGGATCTTGGAGCGAATGGAGCCGCGAAGAGATCGGATGGACTCCTTGGTATCGGAGCGAGAGAAGGATGGGTAAGACTGCAACGAGTCTCCAGGGCCGGAGTTGCCCTTGGAATGCGACTGACCCATTGCTGCAACGGCTGAATATCTGCCAAGCTTGACGGTGGACAATCAGATGAAAGGGAGGGGGTGGGTGGACGTTCGATCAAATTGTTGGCATAACAATAATGGTACACAAAGCCACCTCGAGCTACCTAGTAGGTAGCGCCTTAAGGTAGTTTGTCGGAAGGGAAAGTTCCGATTCGCCGATAGGGAAAGCTCCTGTTACCTAGGCAAGCAGGCGATAACGGTTAGAAGATCCAACGGCAGATGATAACAGCCTCAGGGAACTAAAAGGCAAGTGCAGCTTGGGGTGGGGGAAGGGAAGCACACGAAGCTCCCAGATGGTATGTGGAGGGCGGGTAGGGGGAGTAAGCGAGAGTCTGAACGGGGGGATAATTTGAGTTAAGTCGGTGGAGGGGAGGGATAGAAGAATGCGTCATTATTATTATGGACGATTATGGAGACGGGGATGGGAGAATGGAATGGATGGGCGGGACGGTCGGTAGTAACTGCTAAGGCAAGGAGGAACTCACAGTTGGGGGGGGGGAGAATCGGGGAAATGAAGATTGACAAATGAAGTGAAGTTGGCCCAAAGTCGAGTAAATTTGGGGTTGAATGGGGAAGACGTTGAGTAGAGAAGGAGAGAAGAGTAGGTAGAGGAGGCCGAAGAATAATGGGAAGGTGACTTTTCCGCTGGTTGTCACCGTCTGGTTCTCGCCTCCAAAGTCTCGATTCCTCCTCCGACCGGGGCTGTCCGGAAGAATCCTCGGCCCGTTGATGATGGCGAAGTATGAACTCTTCTCACGACTTACTTAAGAGGCTGCTGGGCTCTTATTCCTCGGTTCTTCATGTTGGAACGTTATCTGTTTCGTGTTTCGTGTTTCGTATTTCTCCAGAGTACTCTCTGACAGGCGATCGACATGAATATTTTATAGTGGGTGGGGGAAAGTGTACTATTATACAGTTATCGCCTGCAGCTTGCCACTTCTACCACACAAAAAAGAAACGAAAGAACAAACGAAAAAGAAAAATAAACTTAGATATTATTTTCCCATAAAAACCCCTCCAACAAAAACAAATCAAGTCACAGCATCTGCCGCCCATGACGAACACGACGCTCGTGACGACCGAATGTGGAATTGAATTTGGACACATCGCAGCACAGACTCCACGTTTTCCTCCTCCATCCCCCTCCATGACTCTTGGCTAGCCCCGTAGTACGTGAAGCATCCAGTATTCTTATAGGTCTGCCTCGGTTCTTTCCCATGGAGATTGGGATTCTGCCTGGGAAAGAGCAGGGCGAATAATCAGCTGTCGTATCTCTCCATGGATTGCTGGTAAGCTTGTAAGCATCCCTCCCCCAGATCCCGAATGCCTCCGATGTTCCAACCACGTTCTCCGTTCTCTGCGCCTGTAGCCGAGAGAAGCGACCTCCCGCCACAGACCATCCATGCGAGGTTGTCTTTTTTTTCTTTTTGGATCAAATTTCCTCCGAATGCAAGCAGGACTTCCCGCACAGTGGATGGTAGGGAGGGCAGACTCCACCGACTGCAGGAACACCGCCATTTCAGCTCAGCAAGGTCATCGCCGCAGCGGCGGCTGCCAAGCCTGAGGTACTGCGCCAAGTACCAACAGCTTTTCCCCGTTTTCTCCTAGCCACGTTCTGGTGGGAGGGTTTGGGGTGGTACATCTTCGACCCGGGTCCTCTTGGCAGTTCACGGTGAAAGGCTTTCCCAGCTGAGGTCGGATCTACTCCGTAGGAATTCCTGCTTCGACAGGAGAGGAGTTATGCAGAACGCCATATATGGGCAAGCAATCCATTTTGATTCTATTATCATGATTGGCTGGGTTCGTTCAACATCCCTCTGGAGAAACCGGGTTTCCGCGTCCAGCGCGCAAGATGAGAAGCCAGTCAGTCTTGGCCTGCATTTTCAATACAGCCGTTATGGTTTCCTGAGCGTCTCACGCACACGACTCTGTTGTGGGGTCTCCTCCAGCTCGATTCTCGTGATGTGCTGACCAGGAACAACCACCAACCCAATAAATCGACTCGTCATATTCACCTTGACGCTCGGTGATTCCGCCGTTATCCCCGTTTCCTGACTAAGCGCGTTTGCATCAGATGCAGCATCTCGAACGGCTGACGAGGAGGGAAATCGGTACTCGTAGGTGTTTCCGAGAATAATATTGCGAGCCTAAAGACGGATTGCTCGACAGGTCAGCAACTGGTCTTCGGGTTTCGTATTCTTTGCCTCATTTCTTTCTTTCTTTGTTCTGCGTTCATCCAGAGACACCATTGAAAATAATCAGACAAAAGAAACGGGACGTCTAGGATCACCCACCGCATCTGTACACTTGAAGTTGCCCACGAAAATGCGCGTATCTGTCGCGTGCACCCGCAGCGTCTGGCCAATCAATGATTCCAGGAACTGGACAGCACGGTTGCCATCCATCGCGACCAACAGCGTTCTTTCCAGTCCTTCCAATCGATCCCCGTAGTGACCTCCCTAGTACCTTAGAGTAGTCGGGGTAGTTGAGATTTGACCTCTTCACGAGCTCGGCGGGATCTACCACTTAAAACCCCCCTCGGGCGGTCTGGACTGTTCTGCGAACCGCAACGGCGAGGGTCCTAGTCCGACTAGGATGGTGAAGTAATCTTGGCGAAAATCGTCGCGGAGAGGAGAGCAAGCAAGAAAAGAAAAAGACATAAATATGTAAGTGGGCTGGATGGATTCCGGTTGGTGTCTCCGGGAATGCTTTGTTGCGCCGCCTTACGGAGCAGAAGCAAACGAAAGGCGGCGGGGAGAGAGTGACCGCCCGCCCTGCCCCGCCTTGTATTTTCTTTTTTCTTTTTTCTTTTGGATGCTACTTGACAGGGCATGTGACACCCCCGCAATATGGGAAACTTTGGAAAGTCTGGACCACGCGATGTTCGGAGTTTCGCTAGGAATCATAATCCTTTATGGTTTTTGTTCATTTGGACTTGCAGCGGTGCGAAAATGCTGGTCCAATTGTTAGTGGGCCCTCCAACACTCTCTATTGGCTATTGAGTAGACGTCATGCACACTCAATACAATCGCTTGTTGAAGTCTGTCTACAAACTATAACCTTGCTTCAAGCATTGCTGAAGGTCATGCGCATATACCACATGATCAACAGTCTGCAAATCCGATCTACAACCAAAACCCCAAGACTTAGCCCTCAATTCTAATCAATCTGATGGAAGAAAATGTAACCAGAAAATGACTAGATTATATACTATATCTAACTCACGAATATAAGCCCTTCCACAACGCTAAACAAAAACCAGTACCGCACAGCGGATCGCGTATATAGATATCATCAAATCAACAGCGCCATGCAACAATATCGCAAATAGTCGTATAATCTTGAACACAGATAGGGTATGATGCCAACCATGACCGGCAGTGATTGGCAGGATGTTATGTCCGCAACAGGCTATATAGTATCGTGCGGCATCAACCATGGTAAAGATAGTGAACGCCGGAATGACCACTACGGCATCCATCCGTGTCCACCCATCCACTTCCTGATATCCTGGCCTGGGTCGTCGCGGCCGGAATCCATGTCCATGTACATGTCCATTCCGGTGCCGGCACCGTGAGACGACAGACTGCTGGTGTCGCGACTGATCGAAGTGACGGTTGAAACCATATCGTAGTCTGGGCGTTGCGGGAGGATGTCATTGGATGGGGAGTTGGCGTGGGGGCGGCGATGGAGATGGTTCGCGCGAGGCTGGAACGACGACATTTGAGAGGGCTGAAAGAACTTGTGGAGGGTTTGTTGGCGCGGATCGACGATCTCCGACGAGGGGAGCGTCGCCGGATCCATGTTCTCGTCTGCCTCGGGGGAGGCCGTGGGGCCTTGTTGCTGCTGGGCTGTGAATAGCCAGCGGAGAGTATTCTCTGCCGGGTGTCAGTTGTGCTTGACTCGTAGATTGGTCGCTGTTGTTGTATGTCGCTTCTCGGCAGTCACGTACCATATACAACTTTCTCCTCCGGACGATCGTTCCTGAACCGCTTTCGCGTGCGACTGCTGAGATGTTTCGGGGAATCGTCCATTGACAAATGCTCGAGCGTAAATGATTCCGCATTGGGGGAGGCAATGGTCGGGAACGAAGCCTTGCGCTTGAGAGACATGGTTGTTCTGGTGTGCGCTGCGGAGAAAGGGTGGGGATTGAAAGGTAAGAAAATAGACTATTGTGAATTATACCAATGGAAGACTCTCGCTCAAATATAGTGGGAGATCAAATGCGGACGATGTGTGAATAATGACTGTAGCAAAAACACGAGAGGAGAGGGAGGGCTGGGCCATCGCGTCGGACAATACGGCAGACCGCGTAGTTACCCGTTACTGCAGTCGCGACCCCCAAATATGCGCTAGTCCACTTCGGGCTTAATTGGCCATCGTGAGAAGGGCTTACTTGATGTCATCGTCGAGGTTCTATATAACCCCGGACAGGATGCTTCGCATTTGCTTTGGTCGTCGACCTCGTCGTGCGCTGACTGCATGTGTAAAAATTACGATCCTGATGCGAAACATTCGTCTCACATCCCCCCGTTCTCTAAACACAGCCTGAAGACCATAGTATCTTTTACCGGTCCGGAGAACCTCAGGCGTTCAGTATTGATGGATTCACATACCTGTGCTACAATCGATGATCGCCTAATTACACATTCAGTCATCGGGAATTGACATCAGTCAATACAAAAACTGTCCTGCCCGGACCCCTTGCCACAATTTCCTTTGCAGAAGACTCGTCAGATATGATAAACACACTCGAGTCCATCACTTGACCTTGGCATATTCCTGGAGTGCCAGATGAAGCTTTTCAGTGGTGATTGATGCCAATTGACTGCATGTGTTCCGTTGATGACCGTTTCGAAAGTCACTACATCGGCGATGTATACGGGTAACCAAAACAACAACAAACCTGCACTCTGAGGTTGCTTCTTCCATGGTGGATTCCGTTACAATCTCTGGATATCATTCAAGAGCAGAACGACAGAAAGGAATGGGTATTGGTGACGTTTTTTGAATTTAGTGGCCCTTCTAATACTCAAAATGCAGTGATTGGTGCCATGCACCGCTTTTAGGAAGCAGAGAGTAACCCTGCTGGAGGTTTTACCAAGAGGAACCTGAGGATATGAGACTGGCAATCTACTCCAGAGCACAAGAAACCTGTTTAACTCCTGCGACCAAGGTCACGGACGAAGCATTTAACACCCACAAACTGACAGACACAAGCCTAATCCGGATATTGAGCCAACATTTGAGATTACCCACGGATATATCAACCTTGGCTTCAAGTCATCATGCAAAGTTGTCTGAGACACTTTCTTTTGCATGTCCTCGTGACAATTCCATGAGTCATTGCCGATTGAAGTGGAACGAGTTAGAGGTGCCGTTTGAGCAAACTGCATGAGACAGCGCATGATGCTAGGCAGCACACTTGGCAACCTTCGGAAAATGACCTATCCTTGGACTATCGGGACTAGAAGTGCAACTGAAATGATAGATGGGAGTGCTGTAGATTTGCTTTGCCGGACTGGACCATGCGCAATGACGGTAGACAAGACCGTGGTCTAGAAACTAGTCCTGTATGGCCATGGAAGGTCGGACATGAATTACCATGGGCGAACAGGATTAGCTATACATGCTGGCAAGAGCAAATGGAATGTGGCTCGTTCACGCTGGGGATCCAAAGCCATGGAATTTCTATATGCGCCCAGTCTGGGTATCGAACGGGTTCAAGTAGAATGACCTGGTCCATACTCCACCAATGGCTCATCCTAAGCCCAAGTGAGGCAAAAACGCAATAAAATCTTGAATAGGTCTGCTTTAGCCTTTGAATGAATAATTAGGACATGTAACAAACGCCTCTTAGTACCGGTGTGCACTTAGGTATTGCGGGGTACCATAACCAGCCAATGCAAGCACATTCTGCACGGAAATGGACACGAAGATATTTTCAAACATGCCTTGCCTTTACCAGTAAACTCTCAGATTAATATCTCCAAACCAAAGAGACAAATAAAAGAGACAGGTCAGTCGGCATGCCGAGGGGCGGCATCCCGCCGTGAGGGCCTTAGGCACAGACGTCATGTCCTCCGCTTTTCCCCTTCGGCTTCCCCCGCTTCTTCTGCCTTCTGCCGCCTCAGTCGATGGCAGTCGATCTCCAACTTTCGATCAAGCGAAGAATCTCCGGTTTTCTCCCGTTCGTTGGTAAACCCAGACACAAGAAAATCATCAAAATGCAACCTCGGGAAGCTACTCACGCTGGCTCGTGGTATTCTGGCAGTCAATCCACTCTTGCCCGCCAACTTGACCAATGGTTAGCGCAAGCTCCGGGGGAGCTTGAGAATATTGGCTCACTACCCGTGCCTGGTGCCCGAATTATCATTGCTCCGTATGTACTGGAGGATACTGTCCGCATCGATTCTTGCTATTTCCTGTCGCTGATTTTTACAGGCATGCGGGCTATGCTTACTCTGGACCCTGTGCCGCTCACGCGTACAAGGCCTGGGATTTGTCGAAAGCGTAAGCTTGACTACTCATGCTAGAATCTAAACCCGTCCTCGTTCGACTAAATCTGTGTGACCAGGAAGCGTATTTTCATTCTGGGACCATCCCACCACCACTATCTCCCGACACTGGCTCTGCCAGAACTCACTTCGTACTCGACCCCGCTCTCCGACGACCCTCTGCCGCTGGACACGGAGGTTATCGCTAAGCTCCGCTCGACCAAAGCAAAAAAGCCAAGTGGGACGTCTCTGAGCTTCGCGACGATGACTAGAGCCATGGACGAGGATGAACATAGCATAGAGCTTCATTTGCCGTACATTCACCGTCTTCTGCAGTTGTATCATCCAGATAAACCCACCTCTGAATACCCGCCACTGGTGCCGATCATGGTAGGAAGCACAGCTGCTTCCACCGAGAGCGCCTTCGGAGCTTTACTGGCGCCATACCTTGAGGACCCCGAGAACGCGTTTGTCATTAGCTCCGACTTCTGCCATTGGGGCCTCCGCTTCCGTTATACATACTACGTTCCCCAAGCCCCCAAACCGGGCCCCGGGCTTCCCCTCTCCGCCGATGCCCTGCCCCAGCCTGGTGGCGAGATCAGCGATGTCGAGGCCAAGATGGACTTGGTGTCTGCTGGGAAGTCCTTGCAGCGTCGGGACCGCGTCGAAACCGGTGCGCCCGCCATCCATGAGAGTATCTCGGCGTTCGATATCGCCACCATGGCGGCCATCACGACGGGCTCGGCTGCAACCTTCCTGGACACCATCCAGGCTACGGGAAACACAGTTTGCGGCCGCCATCCTATCGGCGTGATTATGGCTGCCATTGAACAAATTGCGCGCCCAGGCGAGGGAAAGACCGGGAAGTTCCATTTCGTTAGATACGAGAGAAGCTCGGATGCGGTTGATGTTAACGATAGTTCTGTGAGCTATGTTTCTGCTTTTGCTGTACTGTGATTGTACTTTGGACTTTTTAGTTCCTTTGTTCTGCCTCTTTTCTCTGATGGGCTTTCGGATCCAAGGCTAGTGGACAGAGCCGCAATTTACAGAATGGAGTGTCGAACAATGACCACAACTAGTTTACAGTGACTTGTCTCTCTACTTCCTAGATCTCACTGCTGATTTGATCGGTTTAAAGCTCTAATGATTTCTACGACTGACGCTTGTCCAATTCGAGGACCCACGCTAGATTGATTTTATTTTGTTTTCTTTTCTTTATCTGCTTACTGATTTATACTCATTTACCATTGCCGATGGCTTCTTCTGCCCAACTGACGTAACAAACAGCATCAAGTCGGAAGGAGGTTGCCCCGAGAACCATAATGATTGGAGTCGATTGGAATATGCAACTGACTTCACCATAGGCCAAGGCTCAACGTGACTCAAACGTTCTAACTCAGTGCATAAATGCCCGTCATCCTTCACAACAGAGAATCCGGGGCTGGAGAAGAATGGCCTGACCAATGACGGAGAATTAATGCAAGTCATGGCGCGTCACGGGGGTCTTTGACCGGTCCTTAGCCCCTGCAGGGTTACACGGTGATGTGATGAAGCCGAGCGGGTTGGAATCCAGTAAGCAAATTCCCCGCCACAAGGTGATAGGACCAACCCGTTTCAGTCCCACGACTGCTCGTCAGAGGACCCGAGAGAAAAGCCTCACCGTCCATGAAGGAGAAAATAGCTCACTAAACCGGATCCCTACATGCACGGGATGACGCCTGGACGATATGTTCCGATTGTCTGGTGATGGCATCTCGTGGCTGATGGGCCAACAATGTTACCCCGCAGCCTTTGAGGGAACAGCAAGACTGGCATTATCTGGGGATGGGATATCCGGAGGTGATGCATCCCTTCTTGCTTGCATGCATGCATGTTGTGTTGCATCGCGCGGTACATCCTGCAGTGGCTAAGGCTATGATTCTGAGGTTGGGCCGCGGTATACCAGGCTTGATGTAGGTCCATCACCTTTTATCCCGCGCTAACGCTCGAAGGATGGGCTAGGCAGCGACATCTAGAAGGGATTCCAACAGGTAAAGCACCGGCCCTGAGTCCTCTGATTGGCGATCCAACTCAGAGGCGTGTCACCGTGGGAAAGACGCTAGGCAGATTGAAGCCATGATCTGAAGACCCAAATCCGGGAGCCCAATTCATTTTTTTCAGGGCACACATCCGTTCGGATATACCCGAGAGATGCTAGGCTTGTCCCGCATGTCAACACGATTGGTGAATGCCATCTTATGTCGATCAACGGGACGGCCAGAAGCCGTGCCTTCAGAGTTTGGCTGGCAGATCCCGTAGCCTATGTCGATGAGGCCAATCGGTTTCTTCAAACCAGCGGTCTCGTGGTTCCTACTCACCGTTTTTCTCCTCTGTGTTTGGGCAATGTCATCTCCTCCACACCCTTGACCAAACTTTAAGACAATCTGCTAGTGGAATCCTAAGACCTCAGGTCTGACCATCGCTCACGATTTCATGACCGGCCCATCCCATGTGATAGACTCCGATTGATACTGTTGCATTCTGAACCCCATGATGGGATATGTCCCCTGTCAATTCCATTGAACAGGGATTCGTGAAAGATGATAAAAAGAGAGATGATAGAACGTTATCCTCGCTTTGATCAGCCCCAATCGGCGAATCGAATCAAGTATCTAGCAGGTGGAGCTCAATTGCTCTATCTCTGGTGACTGGAAACCCTCAACCCATTTATCATATAGTATAGCATTGGATTTGTGCAAGATTGTTCCTTCTTGATATCCATTCTCGTCTTTTTGGAAGTTTCATTGGCTGAAGGAATTCTGGTTAGCTTTCCTGTCTACCTGCATTGACATGTTTGAGCGTGAGTGCTTTACCTGACTGAAATGTAACTGACAGTCCAAGAACATGCTGTTCAAACTTGTTGCCCTGGTGCTTGTGGCAATCTCGGCACTGGCTACCGCCATTCCGGTGCCGGAAGACGAGCCAAACGTCAAGGCCACGGACCGGCTGGTTTTCTGTCATTTCATGGTAAGCTGCTCTGTCTACAAACGAATGAATTGTGGCAGCTCACATCAGACCCCAGATCGGTATCTGCAGCAACCGCAATAGCCCTGCCGACTATGATGACGACATGAAGCGTGCGAAAGCACTGGGAATCGATGCATTTGCGCTGAACATCGGTGTAGACCCCTACACTGACCAGCAGCTCAATCTGGCCTACGAATCGGCCGCCAACAATAACATGAAGGTTTTCATTTCTTTTGACTTCAACTGGTATAACACTGGACAGGCCAGTGCTGTTGGCCAGAAGATCAGGCAGTATTCTAGCCGGCCTGCGCAGCTCAAGGTTGACGGTAAGGTCTTTGCGTCTTCGTTTGCCGGTGATGGTCTCGACATTGGTCAGATGAAGTCGGCCGCCGGCTCAGATGTCTTCTTTGCTCCCAACTTCCACCCAGGCCAGGGTGATTTCAATGCCATCGATGGCGCGTTGAATTGGATGGCATGGGACAATGATGGTAACAATAAGGCGCCGAGCCCCGGGCGTAAAATCACTGTCGCTGAGGGTGACGCTTCGTATGTCAATGCGCTGAGGGGCAAGCCTTATATTGCACGTAAGTTCTCGTGCCCTTACTTTTGTGGTGTGATCCTTTTGATTGACTCTGATAGCCGCTTCCGGGTGGTTCTTCACCCACTTCGGGGGTGAGGTGCCCTACAGCAAGAACTGGGTGTTCCCTGGTGATCTTCTGTGGTACAATCGGTGGCAGGAGATCTTGAATCTCGGTCCTCGCTTCATCGAAATTGTCACCTGGAACGATTACGGCGAGTCACATTACATTGGACCGCTGGCGTCACCTCATACAGATGATGGAGCATCCAAATGGGTCATGGATATGTAAGTTTCCTCTCCATATCCGCAGAAAGTGAGACAGGCCTAACCAATTTATTACTATCAGGCCACACGGCGGCTGGCTCGAGATGTCCAAGCCCTACATCGCTGCCTACAAGGCCGGTGACAAGAACGTCAACAGCTACATCACAGACGAGAAGCTGGTCTACTGGTACCGACCGACCCCGAGGGATCTGAACTGCGACGCAACCGACTCGACCATGCAAGGCAACCCCAACAATTCCAGCGGCAATTTCTTCCGCGGCCGACCGAATGGCTGGGAAACCATGAAGGACGAGGTCTTCGTGGTGTCCCTGCTCAAGTCCCCAGCGACGGTGGAAGTCGTCTCGGGGCAGAACAACCGCAAATTCGAGGCTCCGGCCGGGGCCAGCGCCTTCACAGTGCCCATGGGCATTGGGCAACAGAAGTTCTCGTTTGCGCGCGACGGCAAGACGGTGCACGGCGCCACCAGTTTAAAGAATATCGTCAACAGTTGCATCTGCGGACTGTACAATTTCAATCCTTACGTGGGCGTCGTTCCACCCGAGGGAGGGCCCATTGACAAACTTCAGCCCGCAGGGCTCACAATGTTGCAGCAGGGATTGAATGCTCCATGTCCTACCAATACTTTGGGCCAAGATCAACCTCGTGCTACCTGAGCGAGGAATTTCTCCGTTCTCTTCTGCTATAATTATCTGGCTGTTGGACCGGATGAGAACGAGGGTAGGAGAGCTGGATCCGTTGTTCATTTGGTGTCTTCACTATATTTGGTATCGTGTTTATCATGACGTGGTATACTTGGATTGTTGAGGATATGGAATCCTTCATTCTTTTTGGCCCACCAGGATAGGCGACACACTCTTTTGTCTCTGTAGATGATGGGAAATCGCACGAGAAATGCACTACATGCAAGAGGGAACGCTTTATATAACCTCGCCTGACTGTCTGACCGTCTTTCCTTCGTATCTCGCTAAGAAAGCACATCAGAGGGAGATAAGAAGCACCGGGCGAGACCGGATTGCGACCTTATCAATCAGCCTCCTTTTAACATGAAAAGAAAGGAAGTAGAAACCCCCTCTCAACATGCGCGCTTTCTTTCTTTCTTTCTTTCTTTCCTTCCTCACTCCGACATCCCAGCGCCTTCGTGTTGCTCTTCTCGTGCGCCCGCGACCTCTAGTAGGTACAGTACATTCGTCGCGCTTACTGCCGGTCCTCCCCTCTTCTTTCCCCCACCGCTGGCCACGTATTCTCTCGTCTTTCGTCCTCGCGTGATCCATTGCCTCGCGCAAGTCGACAGTTGCATTTAATTAGATTCTCCGGGTTACGCGCAGCTGCGTCGTCCCTGCTTGTTTTTTTGTTTCTGGTCATCTTTTGAACCGATTCGCTTCTTCGCGATGGCGTCCTCGATATGATTGTTGTGATAGCTTGAGGCAGTTACTTGGCTTGGCCTACTTTCGCTACTTTTCTTTTGAATAAGCACTTCTGAGTTTTTGGTATCGAATCTCGATCTTGAGGCCCAGTCATGGCCAGAATCAAGACGGGTGTCTTCTCATGGGAGGATGTGCTGGCACAGCGGTATCAGAGTATGTACATTCATCCCTTCTCCTCCATACTGTTCTCCTTCGCCATAATATCTGTCCCTCAACCAACCCTAACCATGAGTGTTAGGCAATAAACCCACCGCTCTACCTCGACCCCGAAAGTCCAGCACCTTCAATCGCTCCCAGAAACAACAGCAACAGCAACAACACTCCGACACCCGACTCGTCTGGACCAGACAACCCGACTGCCCGCTCCTGAGCAAACTATCCGCCGAGCTCCGCCTCATGATCTGGGAGATGGTGCTCGGCGGAATGCGCATCCATATCGTGCAGCGACCGAATCGTCGCATGGGCCACGTCGTGTGTCCGCGCACCAAGGCCTGCGAGATCTGTCGCGGGGGGTTACCTTCGCGAGAAGGGGACACGAGGTTATTGGCGTTAGTGGTGGCTTGTAAACAGATGTGAGTTGATTTTTAGTAACCTACCTACCTACCTACCTTCCTACAGAGAAACTCCAATCCATACCATTGTAACCACCCACCCATCCCATTCCCAAAACTGACTTGAGAAAACCAGATCCATCGAATCCCTCCCCCTCCTCTACACCCACAACGTCTTCGAATTCAGCAACACCTGGTCCCTCACCTACCTCCTCCCTACGATCCCCCTCGAACTATGGAACTGCATCCGCGCCGTCGAACTCCGCTGGGCCTTTCCAGGGCACTGGCTGCCCTCCAAGGACCCCGTGAAATCGGTCTACTTCTCCGCTGGCCGCCAGCAGTGGGTTGAGACGTGTCGGGCGCTGACGAGCATGTCGGGATTGCAGCGCTTTACGCTGCAGTTGAGCGGGAGCTGGTTCTGTGAGCCGGTGGAGAAGATCCCGGTGTTTTTGGAGCCGTTACGGGACTTGAGGGTTAAGGGGGGTTGGAGGTTGAAGTTGCCGGGACAGCCGTATTATGTGAAGGAGGTGGGGAAGGTGGATGGGGATTTGAGGAAGAGGGGGATTGCTTGTTTGGTTAGTTAGTCTGTGTGGTGGCTGAGTTGAGATGGTTTGGGTGGGGTCATGTCGGTATCTGAGAGGAGATTGATAGGTTTGTAGGGGTTTGAAACTTTGAGGATCGAAACGTGTTTGTTGGGTTGACATGAGCATCGGAGAATATTGAGCGACTCGATTGAAGTGAAATAGGTTGAATCGCATCATTCATTCTTGGCAATCATCGTGATACGTGCCATGCCATCATGCCATACCATATCAACATACCCCTCACAGTACAGATCACAGAGTCCTGCTCGATCCTGCTGTATCAGATAGACAGAAAGGATTCAAGTCCATGATCATGACAATCACGCGAAACAAGAAAGCAAGTAATTAACCCCTCCGTCTGCGCAATATGCATGCACCTACGGAATCGATATGCGAAATGTCAATGTATCTGAAACGCAGTCCGCCACGGACCATCTTGTATCCCACTCTGTTCATTGTCCCAGATAGCTGCTAAAGCCAGGTCTAGATATAGTCTAGGATCGTCGATTTTTGTACGTTTGTAGGTAAACATGCGTCTTGCATATACAGTAGTTACCCAAGCATCTTGAACACAAGTTAGTAAAGTCCACATCGTTTAACCAGTTATGATTATAATACATGTTCAGGATGGATGAGACTTGAGAAAGAGCAGTTCAATCAGCTAATCTTCTCACTAGTACCCCCTCCTCTTCAGACGTCTTCTGCAGATCCGCCTCGACCTGAGTGGTATGTCTCCAGAGGGTTGGGGGGTGCATCGGCTCGGCCGCCGTCCCAGGTGGTTCTGGCAGGAAAGAAGAAGAGTCTTGACGCCGTTGATCTCAATGATTGCAGTGGCCGTGCCGATAGGGATAATGTTCAGAGAGGGTGGGAGCCATGATGAACAATGAAGGTCAGTTTGCTCAGTATCTTGCACAACCACTCTGTCTATCCCAGACTTGTAACCTCCCATCTACAGATGATTGTTGGCTGTGAGTTGTCTAGTACGAGGATGAAGACTTCATCTAAGAAAAAAATGAAAAAAAAAACAAAAGAAATCCAAGTAAATCCGAACAGATTAACGATAACCTCTATAGCTATATAGTTGTGCCAAGTGGGATGGGGCCGGCGGGATACCGAACAATCATGTATGGGCTGAGTAACCACGCTCTACCATCTACCAAGTAGTGGCGACGAGGCTTGCCCCCTGCCCACTGACTCTCATCCATTCCATAACCCCAAATAGAAGAAACAACGATGCCACCAGATTCGCTACCCCAGTCTTCTTTCCCATGCAGGTTCCCAGGTTGCAACGCGACTTATCGCCGCAAAGAACACCTGAACCGACACATGACACGTCATGACCAGCGACAACGCTTCTCCTGTCCCCACTGCAACAGTACCCTAGTAAGAAGGCATGTTCCAGGACCCCGCCCACCTGCAAGACCGCGCGCGGAAACTAAAACTAACAACCATCCAGCGATCTCCTACGCCGACACATCCGCAAGCACCATCCAGAGAGGGAGCCCGTGCCGTCGCGAGCGCAAAAGGCTTGCCGAGCCTGCCACGCCCGAAAGGAACGCTGCGACGGCGAAGACCCATGCATTCGATGTCTGCGACGACAGGTAACCTGCTTCTATCCTCGCCAGGAGTCAATCCGTGGTGAGCGTAAAGGCCAAGAACCGCAGATCACGGATTTGTTGATGCCCGAGGCGCCGGACACGTCTCGATGGGTTGCCCAGGGGGTTATTGAGATCTATTTCCGTGGCTTTCATCCCATTTGGCCGTTTCTGCATCCGGGGACTTTTGAGATCTCGAAAGAACCGTGCATACTCCTCCAGTCCATGGTCATGGTTGGACTGTGGGTTAAAGGGGAGCCGGCGACGCGGGACATGGCGATGACTTTTCATCGTAAATTGCTTTCGGAGATTCAAGGCCAAAGGGTACGGATTGCTTCACTTCACTTTCTAGTCATCCTTGCCAGATCACGCTGATTGTTGTTTCCCTCTACCCGGGATAGAGTAAATGGTATATATCGGAATCGGAATCAATGCCATCCGACACACCCTGGCCCATGCCCACCTACCAGAGTATCCTCCTGCAACTGATCTTCGCACTCCTCGTCGCCAAACAAGAGACGACTTTCGACCTGAACCTCCGTTGCGACCTCCCGGCTTCCGTGTACGAGCTCCTCACATCGCTCGTCCAAACCTGCCGACGTCGCGGCCTCTTCTCCTACCCGAACATGCTCACCCAACACGACGCCTCGGCCCCGATAGCACTCCTCTGGCTAACCGTGGAAGAGACGAAACGATTCGGCCTGGCCCTCTATAAACTGTGCCGGCTGTGTAGGAGGCGTAGTGGTGGTGGTGGTGGTGGTGGTGGTGGTGACGACCCAGCTCCAGCGGGTACAGCTACCACCACCGGCGGTTCTCAAACCAACGACCTGTTAACTCTAGCCGATTTGGATTTCTGCTTGCCAGATGGCGACGAAGTGTGGAATGCTCTGTCAGTAGCGGGGGCCGATCTGGTCCGCAGTACGGCTGCTTTGCAGGAGACGACGAGGGATAATCGTGATCCTGAGGGTTGGATTTCTCATGCGTCGGGGCAGCTGTGCGATGAGAGGGTAGGGTTTGATTGGGTTTGATTGTGTAGTATACCTGTTTCGTTGCGTCGGTTTGTACATACCGAACTGCTAGATATTGGTTGTTTTGGTTGCCGAGTCTTGTCGATTCAAGCGAGTGGATGGACGGCGTGAGAATGTCAAAAGCATGCTTTGTATACACTCATCGTGGCACATTCGATAAACATCTTGATGGCATAATTATTGTCGCATAGCTCAGCAAGCGCTCACGTAACACCGTAAGATCGTGAATGGCCTCGCTGGTTACCGCAGGAAAGCAGCCTTTTTGATCCTCAGGAGCCGGTCCCTTTGATGGATATAAGGCGTTACTGGACCTGATTCGAATGGATCAGAGACGCGAAAAAACATGATCAGATTTAGACAAGATGAGATTTTTTTGGTCAGCTAAGTTAGAATACTCCTGGAGTCAACCAACCCTAAATTGTAGTACCACGCCGCTAAATGACCCTCTGTATGGAAGTTGGACGGAGAACAAACATTCATACAAATCCAGTAATGGTCCTTAATTAGGTAGGTAGCGATCCGGACAAATGGATAACAAAGACGTCCTCTAGTTATCAGGATTCAGTACTATACGTAGTTAGCTGCGCAGTAGTAAGACACGAACTAAGGTAGTTAGTTACTGTAGTACGTGACTACGCGATTCAGCGCGTGATAATCAGACACTGACAGACAGGGTATGTTAACCGATAGTCCGACCTCGTGGTTTTCAACATTTCCTTGGTTGATCAATCAATCTAACCAGACTTAATTTAATTAGTTAACCAACTGTACCCTAACAAATAACCAGTTACCAAGTTAGGGAAAGAAAAACCAACGAACCAAGTAACCAACACTCCATCCCAAAGTAACAAAACAAGAAAAAGAATAAGAATACACATTCTTTGTTTTACATTTAACTCAAACTCAGGTCAAACTCAGGACCAGGAACAGGAAAGGAACGCAATCGCAATTTCCACGAACCATACAATCTGAGACATGATGATCGGAAAGAACTTAGAGCCACACGGGTTGTCCGTACGACCACGGCCTACACTCTACGGTGTACAGGCTACATCCAGGGCACAGGCAGGCAGGCAGGACCGCGCTCGATCCACCTCTAACTATTAAGTATCCACTATCCATCCACTGAGTGACACGGAAACGGAGTGCTCAGTACGGAGCGCACGGAGTAGGTTATAGGGGATTTTTCATTCTGTACAGAGTATTCCATGAGATGGGGATAGACAACAGAATATGGATACAGAGTCAGGAGAGTGAAATGTGATGTCTGAGTACACATAAATGTGTGCCGTTGAGACAGCCGAACAACGAAGATCAGTCGCCAACAGTCAAGTAACACTCAGCAAACGGAATAAGTTGTCAACAAATTCAGGGACCGAGCTAGACCAGCCAGACCAGTCCGAACGGGACTGGACTCAGGGTCTCCCCCCCTTCTCCTCCTTAGTTTAATTGCGATAGGCACAAAGTGGTCCCGGAACCAATCTGGCCTTGTCTGACGGGTTTCTTAGCGTTCGAAACCTGAGAAGGCCCCGACTCCGAGGGTCCTTTCAGAAACCAGGCGCCCGCGTCGATTGGACGCCGGGTGCGCTTCTTTCCCCGCGATGGGCGGACTCACTAGGCCCCGTCAGGTAAAGGGGGATTATTTATAGAAAACTCGACGGGATCTGCAGCGCCGGTACTGTTTTGGGCTTGGGGCCGTGGTCAGGTGAGAGGAGGGGGTGGGTGTGGGCTGTTCGATTCGGAGCCGATACGGAGGTGTGGTATCAATCAATCGATATTAATCTATCTGAGCTGCAAGACGGAGGACGGCATCTCGTGAGAATCTGGCGGAAGCAGGGTGGTCTGGCCAGGTGCAAAGCCGGCAAGGCAGAAAAAGGCGTCACGATGATGCATTCAAGTCATGCCGATCAAGTGTTCAAAAGTGCAAACACTCGGGCTGATCATCCAGGCTGAGGTGGTAAGGTATTCGGGCCCTGGAATGCCGAAATACTACCCTCATCAACGTAGTATTCAAGTCGTGTATGTTTGTTCTATGTAAGTAGTAGCCAGGCTTACAAGGGCAATGCATGCGTCATTCTGCCCAATAATCAAGAAGAACGTGTCCAAGATATTCCAACTCAGCAGTGGTTTTCGTTGGTCAGATGAAACTGGGTTATTTGACAGTATCTGAGATCGCCAGGAGTCAGAACAAAAAGGGAAAAAGTGAAGATGCCGCGCCGACCGAAACTTCCGTGTTTCATACAACATGGCTTGTGCAGATGTTCCCACCAAATAGAAAAATGAAAATTTGATCCAAAGATTAGAAGAAAAGGTAGAAGATTAGAAAAAATTAAAAATATTCATGAAACTTTCCAACCCTGCCACATCTCCAAGATTGAATCACCATTAAGATTTCGTCCCCAAAATATCCGTAATGACCCAACGGGGTATATGAATGCGAAAAAAAAAAAAAAAGAAGAAAAGGAAAAAGAGAAAAAAGTAACGAGAGTGATAGTATCTTTTGCCAAAGAGTGTCGAGATGATAAAAGGAAAATCCAAAAAGAAAGATGGATGGTATATAGTGATGATAATTTCGATCAGTGAGATCGTTTTCTTCAAAATCGGATCGACAAACTTTGTTCGTCGGGGCTCAATATGCCCAGTGCTTGTCGGACTTTTCTGTCCTATCACTGGGGTGTTTTTGAGTATAAGGAACCCCCTTCCCCGGTCGGAAAGGGGGCTGACGTCCCGCCAGGCGGGCTGACGATATTAAGTCAGATTTCATCCTGTTAGTCGACGCGCCGTGACACGAACACACGATCTGGTTGTAGTCCATGAAAGCGCGCAGTGTCGATCGAATGAACCCGTAATAAACAGACTGATCCCCTAGCAACATGCACATCTGAGTAGATCATACATTGAAGGGGTCTCAGTCAAGTTTGGCTTTGTAACGTCGTCGTATTCGTCGTTGGGTTTTTGTTTTCGCAGGAGATCGGTGGCAGGGTTGGTTGTATTTTGCCCTAGCAATCAAATGCGTAGAACCGAAGCAGAGAGACTTGAGTCGTTACACATCGTGTTACCGTCCATCCTGTGATCGGTCTGGTCCATGTTGTCCAGCCTGTCTCGCGCTGACCCAGTCGGCGTCTTGTCGCGTGGGCGTCTTCTGTTCGTCCA
Organism: Aspergillus ochraceus; assembly: GCA_004849945.1. Classification (NCBI taxonomy): domain Eukaryota; kingdom Fungi; phylum Ascomycota; class Eurotiomycetes; order Eurotiales; family Aspergillaceae; genus Aspergillus; species Aspergillus ochraceus. The sequence continues at coordinate 2,536,052 of SSOS01000001.1, read as the reverse complement.
ATCGTCCACTGGTGTGGTTCCGGGGGAGCAGGTTGTTGAGCTCGGCAGCAAGGGCGGATGCTGTATAGGCGCGCAATTCTCTTTCTTCGCGCTCGTCTTCCTTGATCAATCGTCGTTGGTCCGTCTTGGACGAGTTATCACGGCGCTTCTTTCGGATTTCGAGAATGACCCAGTGAAGCACCTCCTCCGTGGTACGGTTCCTCGGCGCGCCGTGTTTGGTCGGGCTTCGCACATAGCGACGAGTGACATCTGTAGCGCCTTCAATGGAGAAGGCGACGCAGTACGACATCTTTCGACCCCAGCCTATAGCAAACAATCTGGTTAGCTTACGTAGTTCCACAGAGGATGGGTTGTACAGAAAGAGAAACCAACCTTCGGCATAGAGACGAGGCTGATCCCAGGCCTCTTCACACGCGTCAACGTGCACCCAGCGTCTCTGGTGCTCAGAGTACACCTCTGTCCACACGTAATCTTCCGAGTTCCACACCCATCGTACACGACCTCCGAGCGCTCGACAGAACATGCTGAAACAGTTTGCCCATTCACCAACCCGTCCTCGTCGAGTCTGCAACAGCTGCCAAACGTCGGAATAGCGCGGGAATCGCTCGTAAGCTCCGCATGTAGCCTCGGAGCATCGGTAAAGCTCGACTCGTGTAGCGCCACGAGCAGTCTCATCCGGTGTGGGTGGTGTCATACCCTGGGCAATGGTAGGCGTGAGGCATTGTGAGCAGGCTGGGTTGTTGACAAATTGGAAGAAAGATCGCTTGAACCATCTAGAAAGAGGTTGTTTGTTAGTTGGCACATAAAGAGAACAATGAGCTACGAGTAACAAACCTCAACAAAGCCCTGATGACGCAATCTTGGTAGCCCCATTCAGGTTTCCCCCTGACACTCGCGGCCTGGGCCTGCATGATTTGGCTTTCTTCCTCTGCCTCCGAGTACAGTCGATCCAAAGGAATGAGGGCGAGAGCCTCATCGAGGAGACCCGGGTTCTCGTACTTGGTTGGCGTGACCGACAAGACGTGGAGGAGGTTCCGGAACTTCAAGGCCGCAGGGTCCTGGGGCGGCGACGGGACGATAGGAAGACCTCGCAGGAGCGAAGACCGAGGAGTTGATGGCTGCGGCGGAAGCTGAGGAGATTGAACACCCGCGGTCGGGGGTGGGGGTGGTGCTCGCGAGGGGGGAGGAGGGAAGGGTCCAGGAGAGGCCAGCTGGGGGCCAGGCGAGGGGGATTGCGTGCGAGACCGGCTTCTTGACTGTTCCTGAAGACGATTGAACCGCTTGTTGCGCATCAGCTGCTCGAAGGATCGAGTCAGTTCGGAAGCATCGAAGTTGTCGGAGGTTTGCGCCCGGCGGGCGTGGTGGTGATGGTGTCTATTGTCTGCCATGGTGGTAGGGGGGTGTGAGCGACACCAGCTGCTGTCGGACGTGAAGCTCCAGGATGAATCGAACGCCCAATGGTAGATGGAATTTCCCTGTGATCACCGAATCGTGATTTCTCTAATCTTGTTGACCGAAAACAAACGAGCGAACGGTGATATGGGCGAGCGATGAGTAGAAGTTCGAAGCCAGGGTTGGTTTCGAATCGCAGGGTCCGGGAGGTGGTTGATGGTCGCACACCCAACTAAGCGGTCGCCACGCTTGGCAGATTTGTCGACGCAATAGTCGCCGAGCAACCTCGACGGGATAATTAACGAGAGAAAGGGAGTTGGATAAACCCGTTACCAGATAAAAGGCGACAGATTTAGAAGATGGAGATGGTTTCGAATTAATTATTCGAGGTTAGTATTGAAAATTGAGGGGGGTAGAGGAGAGGAGAGAGAATCCCAAAGGGAAGGGAAGGAGAGGGGGGGGGGGAAGAGAGGGAAGAGTGAGAGGGAGTGAGTGAGAGAAGAGGAAGAGCGAGAGAAGAGAGTCAGAGAGAGAGAGAGAGAAGCCGCGACTAGTAATTTCGGTGGTAGTCGTCGTCGTCGTCGTCGTCGCAGTAAGAGAAAAAAAAGGAAAAAGAAAATCAAAAAATCAAAAATTAAAAAAATTAAAGATTAAAAAATAAAAAATTAAAAAAAAGACCTTCTTTCCACGCCAGCAGCAGCGAAAAAGGGCGAAGCGTCGTCAGCCTTGGAGCGCAAGCCCCAATCAGAGGGCCCCGCCAGCACCGCAAGCCGCGTGTGTCCCGCCCCGAAACAGTTAACTGTCCCATGGCCAAGACCCTTTTCGCTCTCCGCTGCTAATCCCTTTCGGTCGCAAAGACGACGCACGTCCTGCTTCCACATCCTCTGCACTGCCAGCCCGCCGTCTCGTAACAGCCCTCTCTGCGAGGTCTTGGCCTTGCAGACAGAAATCAAATAATCCTCTCCTCCTCCCTCGTTCATCGCCCAATCTGGTAATTTCTTCTTCGATTTCTTCCGACAAGATTCGTGATACTATCTCTTGACTCCACCGGTTGGGCCAACAGGATTCCCCTGAACGCCATGATGCCTCCCATCGTGACGGTCTGATGAGGAACGGCGTGCTGTTGTCTCTCCACCTGCTGATGAATCTCTGAAAAGCTTGGCCATGTCCGCGTGGTATCCCGGAGAAAGGTGGGAGAAGGACGAATAGAGAATCAGAGACTCTCTCTTGGAGACTCTGCGATTGATTCTCTTTTGACCGTCAGTGGTGATAATCTACAAGACTACGCAAGCTGTCATCCTCAGTTTGCGTTGTGATAGGTACTCCTAGTACCGATGGCGTTGCCCATAACCTACAGTGTACTACTAGTCGACTACTCACTGGTCTCTACCCAGTCCTTTTTTTTTTCTCCGGCTATCGGGGCACTAATTGACTTCTGTTCGACGTCAGCTAGTCAGTCTTACGCGGCTCTCTGATCAACGGACTAAAATGTCACCATTGCACACTTACGAGACGCGATTCCCCAGTTCTACGGCAGATATCTGACTGAACTCTGAAGATTGAAAAGGGGAATGTTGTGTCAATTACCTAACCAGTCAATCATCCTTGCCTTTTTGACTCAAATTATCCTGGATCACTTTCCCCCCAGCAGTTCCCACTCTTCACACCCCGTGACCCGAGTGCCGACAGTCCAGAATCCGTCCAGATGAAGCAGGAAATAATTGAGAGCGGGTTGAACCGTTAGCCCTACCAATATTACTACCGTATTGACCCAGTTTAAAACTAGCAGCCTTCTTCCACGCACGCATCCTCAACTGCTGACGAATCATGGCTCACTTGACCTTTCCTGAACTATCAAATGGATCATCCGGCATATTAATCTTGCGGTGGGATAAATTTCAGACGAAACGCAATACCCGATGGGATGGACAGATGGGCGGCCAGTCTTTGGTATCCATTATGAAAGGACCACGAGAGAATGGGAAGAAAAACAATCCCGCTTGTCCAGCGCATCGGTTTACGCCATCGTTGACACACCCAATAATCCAATTCATAGCTACGCGCGACAGGTCTAGGGGGAGGTAGGGATGGACCCTGGATGGGAACCGTCTGGTTCCAGAGCAGGTCAGATGGCCACGAAGATCGTGGTGATCTTGATTAGAGAGAAACTGGCACTTGGACCAGGTTTCCTATTCAGTTTCCTGTCGTGGACTCCAATGTCGATGATTAAGCGGTTGATTGCCTCCAGGCTGTGGCTCTAGGGCCAGCCGGTTTTCTGGGAATTCAACCACCAATTCAAGAAGAAATAGGAATTGGTCACTGATGCACTCAAAATCTCAATCCCAAATTACGCATACCCACTATTTCAATATTTTGACACACACCGTCTTGTCTGCATACAAAACGGTCGCCGTCCATAAGGGTAGCCCTATCCTGTGCCCTTTAGCCCGGGCGATGTGCGCATAACACACACGCGCGGCTTCATGCACTCTGATGAATGCATCCCCACTTGATTGACAGTTCGATGATGTAGCGTCCTTATCAAGTCATCCCTGATGGGATTGCCACCGACAAGGCGAACGCAGGCCCAGTTATGTACGTGGTTCATGTAATGTGCATGCACATACCGTGATTCTAGGGTAAGACGATTCCACCGTGTTTCTAGGGAAGATATTAGATAAGTAAATATTGATGAACAATGGGGGAGGAGGCGAGAGAGGGGGGGACGTTCTCTGATGGACTCGGCGTTACAGGATTACGGTATCCTTCCAAGATGGGACGATGGTGGCGGAGACGCGCAAGCGTCCGTCTTGGCATGGGACAAGATCTGGCTAGAGCTGCCTTCAAGCCCCACCGCACTAAACCCGGTTGATGACGACCAGACTTGCCCTCGTTGACAGAGACTGGACCAGACCCTGTCCTTTTTGACTCTTGACTCTTGACTCTTGTCCAGGGGGCTTGGCGTGGATACCTCTCCCGGTCTTGACTGGGAAGCTTTTTTTTTTTCCGATTTTCAGTTTATTATTTTCTTTCTTTTTGGGTGTTCGTGATTCAGGGTCTTTGCTATTATATCAGTCATCATCTTATCTGAAGTCATCTTTTCATCAAATCATTCGAATATTCAACACCATTGATCACGCGTCCAGAATCCTCCGGCAATTCCATTGACATTGACCACAACAACTATGGTAATCTTCCTGCCTAACACTAACCCCCTACCATCGACCCTCCCCTAGCTCAAATTTACTACCCCATTTCCATACCCCATAATGAGCAGTCCCACGGCCAACTCGGGCCTAGTCCACGCCTTGAACGGAGTTCGACACAGCCAAACTCTTCCAAACAAACCAACCTAGCCAGGGTAAAAGTAAGCCATTCCTTCTTCGGTAAATGCGGCTCCGGCCCGACCTCGGTTTGCCATTGGCAGGTTTTCGGTCGATGATTTCCCAGCCCAGCCACAGGTCCGATCCTGGAATTGGAATCTGGGTGGAGATGGTTTTTTGGGGGGGAAGGATGGGATCGGCGGTTGGATTGACGGATTCGGAGAGGATAGAGAGTTGGGGTTGTTTGTTTGTTGTACAGTTCGTACTTTAGTTCGAGTATTCGCCATCTATCTAGTATCTACAGAATGCTCCGTAGGTAATGATAGTAGAAGAAAGTGGATAGAGTGGGTGTAGCGGTTCGCACTTCGGATGAACACGTCGTAATCCGAGCAATAAACTACTCCATACACCGTAGTTACTGTGTAGGACGAGCACATTGACTTTCCTTTCCTTGCAGGATCGTCCGTATCCGCCACAAATCAATATTATATCTGAATCCCCATCAATCATAGGGTTTAGTGCGACGTGCTGTATGCTGATGGCGACCTACCCTCCCCGCGCATGATAAAGTAGAGTTCTGTTTCGATTTAAGCTTACCTTCATGTTTGGGTCATCGGTTTCGGTGTGAGTTTGTTTGTAGTTAACGGTTCTAAGTATGTACGTATCTAGGGGGTGGCTACTACACTTCTTCGGCCCTGTCTACTACCTACCACCTACTCACGGATGTAACGCTAATTGCACATCTTTTGTGCTTCGTGGGAGATGGCTTGCGAAGTGGGCTTTGTAACCGATTTATATTATCGAGACATTTACGCTTAGTTGAGGTTGAGCATCTCACGTACTCTCTATCTTTTGCATTATATATATCCTCAATGAATAGACACCCATGTATCATCAAAACCACCTCATTTAGAAGATAGAAGACAAAAAGCGAGTAACTAGATAGACTTAGCCGGCATCACATATAACAAGAACAAACCCGACACCGACACCGACAAACCCGATGAATAAATGGATGATACCTCCGAATCAAGGGATGCCTGTGTTGTGTTGCAAGCCGAGCCCCGAATACTACCCTATCCACCTTATGACTTCACAAGCCAACACAAGGGCGGTAACTAGCAATTGGGCAATAATGAGCGATTATGAAATCCAAGGTCTAGACCTACATTTTCCTTGTCAGTCAATTTGATCCCCTAGATGGATCTGGACAGGTCCTGGTATGGCGCGGCGCGTATTAAGATCCCTCCTGCCTGCAGTCCTGCGCATTCCATCCTCCTTGGCGATCTCTGGTGATCCATTCCCCTGTGTGTAGGGTGTGTGCGTGGAGTCCGGAATATGTAAGACAGGTTTCAATTGAGTTTGGGCTGGGCTGGACTGGGCTGGGAGTTTGGAAGGATCCATTGGAATGTTTTGTGTGCTGGAGGTATCTACCTAGGTTAGTCTAGAATAGTTAATACCAGGGCGATGTTGTTGATTGCATCATTGCTTGCTCGTGGGTACGGCGTTCTCCGTTAGGGGGGATGGTTTCCAGTAGGCGGAGGGATGAAGAAAGATTGCGAGTCTAGATTGATTGAATTGACTAGCTATCGTTTTCTATTGGGATTCTATGCGGTATTTGGCGGGAGTTGGGAATTACTAGGTGGCCGTTGGGCGTTGACCAGCTCCCGTCGTAGGTGTGATTGTGAATGGGCTGTTAGGGTCTGGGCCTTCCATTGACTCTGTCAAGGGCACGCCAGTAGTGTCTCCATGCCATGCTATGCCATGCATTGTTCGGCCTGCTTTTGATCGCCTTCCCTGCTTACTATCATTGAGTTAAATGGGCAGGCAGGCAGCCACGCATGCAGTGAAAGGAATCTGAAAGGCCTAGAACTAGATAGTGAGAATTCATTCTATGATGTATGGGTTCTAGATTCTCTTGTATGTATAACTATGCACTCATCTCAAAATGGTGTGTGTGTATGCCACGCATTCAATAATCAATCGATCAAAATTATGTCCTTCAAGCCCAGACCCCTCTGCTGCAGGAACTTAGCCGTAAGGTTCTGTTCCCGTTGATTTATGTATTAGCAGCTCTGTCATTGTCTATGACCGACCCATCTCGCCTATGGACAATTGTAAAGGAAAATATGGAAAATATAAAGTCCAACGCTATGCCTTCATCGCGAGAGCTCGGCCACGAAGGATTTGCCCCAGAACGCACTGCCCAACGTTAGCTATGACCTTTTCTTTCTTTGAGCCCAATCTGAGGCGGAGTCAGCACTAACCTGGTGTATTTGGAAATGTACTTGTTGAGCTTGGCGAAGTTATTGGCCCGACGGTCCTCTGTCATCGAGACAGCCTCGTGGTAGGCACTGGCTAGCTCTTCGGTGTTCCACGGGTTGACGATGATGCTTCCGTTCAGGCTCTGGGCGGCTCCGGCGAATTCAGACAGAACCAAGACGCCTTTGCGTCGCTCCTGGGTTGCGATGTATTCAAATGATACCAGGTTCATACCATCTCGGGTAGAAGACACGAGGCAGGCATCGGAGGCCGAGTACAAGGCGATCAGCTCGTCAAAGCTGACGGATTTGTGCATGAAGTGGATGGGCATGTAGTCCACGGTCCCTATTGATTGCGATTAGTATAGAACAGTGGTTCTAAAGAGCGGTGGTAGGGCTTACCAAATTTGCCGTTGATTCTCCCCACCAGTTCGTTCACCACGGCCCGCAGGTTCTGGTATTCTTCAACATCCTGACGACTTGGGACTGCCACTTGGACAAGCACAACCCGGCCGACCCATTCGGGATGGTTTGACAAAAACACTTCCAAGGCATGCAGCTTCTGAGGGATACCCTTGATGTAGTCGAGGCGATCCACACTGACCATCAACTTAGTCCCTTGGAACTTACTCTCGATGTTCGCAATGCGGTTCTGCACCTTGGGGCTCTTCAGCCCTTCCGTGAATTTCTCAGGATCGATTCCAATCGGGAATGCGCTGACGTGGACAGATCTCCCCTCCAGCTGAACACTGCTGGGGGTCGTCACCAATCCTCTGGAGAAACAAGTTAGTTAACGAGGCAAGCGCGCGAAAATCAAACCACCGTCGGAACTGACAAAATATGAGCGCAGCTGCTTAGGAAATGCCGCGCGTAGTCATAGGTGTGAAAACCGACTAGATCACATTGCAACACGCCGTGGAGCAGCTCGGACCGCACGGGGAGGATCCGGTAGATTTCACTACTGGGGAAGGGCGTATGCAGAAAGAATCCAATGCGGATGTTGTTCTTGCCCATCTGGCGAAGTCGCTCGCGGAGCAGCTCCGGCAGAAGCATGAGGTGGTAGTCATGCACCCAGATCAGATCGCCCTCGCGAGCTTCGTTGGCAATCGTCTCGGCAAACAGACCGTTGGCCTCACGATAGGCATCCCAGGCAGCCTCGTCGAACACTATCTCCCCGGGATGGTAGTGCAAGAGGGGCCATAGAATCGAGTCTGACAGGTCATGTTAGATGTATGTACTTCGAGGGGCCTGTGGTTGGCCGCCAAGTGGCTGATGGTGAGGCGATCCTGCCGCCAGTGGAGGGGTAACAATCCGACAGGTATATTGGCACCAAGGTACGGATACCTGATTGCATGTATGCCATCATGCATGTGTGACTGGATGAGGGGATGGACGGATGGATGGATGAACATGTGGGAGGGTGTGTAGTGTGTGTACTTACTGGAAAAGCCATTGTAGTGACGATCGGCCAATTTGTCATCCATGAACACCGGGGTTGCCCCGAATTCATCTTTTAGTCTATCCTTCAGAGAAGGGATCTCGTCTTCTGGCACCTCCAGGCCCGGCCATCCGTACCACTGGAAGGTGGTAGTCTTGGATAGGCCACTCAGCCCGGTGACCAAGCCCCCCGAGGACATGGAGAATTCATACTTGCCACTTTCGGATCGGCGAATGGTGATGGGTAACCGATTCGAAACGATAAGCAGGCGAGAATCACCCGCAGTAGGCGGAGGAGAGATGGTGGAGGGCATCAGGAAGAGCCACTGAGACTGACTGCCCCGCTTCGAGAATGGAATACGTCAATCAATTGAGAATGAGGGTGGATAGGATAATTTGAGAATTTATATTGAGATGCAACGAGAGCCGGAATAGCTTGGGCAGGAATTGGGAAGGGAAGTTGAAAGCGAGTGGATGAATCGAAGTCGATAGAGCCAAGGATGGAGTAGGTAGAGATGATAGCAGTTTGGCACGTCGTGGCGGTGATGATAATGGAGCTCGTCCTGAATTTTCAGGTATCCACTTTCAACACGTTTCCGGCTTTGTTTGCTTTGCCTGCCTTCTTTTTGCCCCTCGAACTTCTTCCTCTTCTTCTTCCCCTCGCATCGTTCGAGACCCCTTTCCTCCCATCCGCGACAAATTCCATTATCGCTTACCCCTCGATGATTCCAACTACTGACCATACCCGGGTTTTCTTGGATTTTCTCCGGTTGTCCCCTTGGTCAGAGCAAGGCTAGCGACTCCTCTCAACTGGCGCTATCTTTAGTGCGGGTGGATTCAACCGTGGATCATTCCGGGTCCCTCACGTCATTACAGTCCTTTTGGTCGATGTCGCTATCACTTCTTACGGCGGTATGATTTAATGCATCGCGCGATAAGATCCATGTGTCCAAGTTAGAAGTAGGTAAGTTATCTCTCACATTTTCTGCAGGCCGTTGGAATCAGGGCGCAGGCCAATGATCGAGATTCCTTCTCATTCCATAAAATCTCACTCCGTGCCCAATACGAACAGCTGCCAGTCTGTCATGCCACAATGGTTCGCCCCAGAAAAACGTCTTTCAACCGTTCCCCTCCTTCTGGTTCTACCCCATGTAACGGCCAGAAGGTTCCATTTTCGCCCTTTCATATGCTTTGACAGAAGCTCTACGATTTCATGGTCCAATCATAATCGTCATCTGTCCATGGTTCGCTTTAAAATGCGCTGCGAAGATGTCTAACTGCCGCGTCAATTAGGATCATTGACCTCAACGAGTTGGTCTGCAGGCCTTTTGGATGACTGACAGCCTTTAATGCGCGTGGAACGTAACATTTTTTGATCCGGATAAGACACCCGACTTTTCATATTTATCTTTATTCTATTTTTTTTTTATCAATCTCCACGAATTCTGTTGTGCTTGCATGACCTCCTTCCCTTTCTCTTTCCCTTGTAGATAGATTTTGGTCACCGAAGAGGCCCACCTCTCGGAGCTTCTTACCAAATGACGGTCTTCATTGCTTCCATGTACGTCCTTTTTTCGCATCCTTTCTTTTATGTTATCTTTCTTTCCACATCAAGCAAGTCTAATAATTTCCTTGGAACAGATTTCTACCCTATACTATCAACTTCCAGGCCACCGAGCTCAAGCGCCGCAAGTCCTCCGCTAGTCATTCTCATGCAGACGATCACATCATAGGGAGACTAGCAGAGTCGCACCGAAGGCGTCACTCAAAAACATTCAGTCAGTCATTGACTCCTGGGGCGACTACCGAAGACGAAAAGATTTTCAAATCATACGTATCGAAATCAGCAAGCGAGGTCTCGTCGGTTGATGATCCCAATGGTCCAGGTCCCAGCGACCCTCCAGTAGTGTCCTGGGGCCAGAGCCGTAAATTCAATCAACCACGTCCCAAGGTGTCCAATTATCCTGACCGTTCAATCCTAAGCCGCTTTGGTCTAGGATACGAAGACCAGCCGAGCTATCTCGAAACCGCCTTAGAGACACCAGATTCAGAAGAGGATCGTGCAAGTCTGCGTGCATTGCTCTCCGATGTTGACTGGACCGTGAAAGCAGCTGAGCAAGGCAATGGAGGCTTGCGGAATGCAGTCAACGCTGCCGAAAAGGCAGGTATCCTATCAGACAAGATGTGGGTCGGCACATTGGGTATGCCCACCGACTCCCTGAAGGATGAAACCCGCTCAAGTATCTCGGAGACGCTGGAAGACGAGTATGAATCAATTACGGTGTTTGTCGGTGACCACGAGTTCGAAGGACATTATTCGCATTTTTGCCACTCGGTCTTATGGCCTGCCTTTCATTACCAAATGCAAGAGAGTCCCCGACATAACGAGTATGATGACTACTCTTGGAAGCAGTACGTCAAGGTCAATGAGGCATTCGCAAAGACCATTGCGGTCTATTGGCGCCCCGGGGATACTATCTGGGTTCAAGACTACCACCTCTTACTCCTGCCATCTATGCTGCGAGAACTTTTGCCTAACGCAGAAATCGGGTTTTTCATGCATGCCGCATTCCCTTCGTCCGAGATTTTCCGCTGCCTCAGTGCACGAAATGCCCTCTTGAATGGGCTTCTCGGGGCAGATCTTGTTGCTTTTCAAACAGACGAATATTGCTATCATTTCCTTCAGGCATGCAGTCGGCTTCTAAGTTTGGAGGTTTCTGTTAATGGAGTTCAACTGCCGGGTCGCTTCGTGCATTTGAAAAAGCTACCCATTGGTATAGATACGAATTCCCTCGATGACTTACGGCAAACCGCTGGTGTGAAGGATTGGATTGCGAGCATCTTCTCCAGATACAAAGACAAACATTTGATTATCGCGCGGGACAGACTTGATGCTCCCGGAGGTGTCAAGCACAAGTTGATGGCATATGAGCTGTTCCTCAAGAGGTATCCTAAGTGGAGAGGTAATGTAAGTTTTCGCACCCGGCGTTGCGAGGATTTGGTGATATGTATACTAATGTGTCCAGGTTGTCCTCGTCCAAATTGCCTCCGCATCAGAAATGCCAGAATTGGAAGCCCAGGTTTCAAAGATCGCCATGCGAATCAATTCTACCTACTCAACGCTTACCCATCAGCCACTAGTGCTCTTGAGACAAGATATCAGTTACTCCCAGTTTCTGGCCCTCATGAGCGTAGCAGAGATTTTCATGGTGACCAGTCTGAGAGAAGGCATGAACCTCCAGAGTCATGACTTTCTCCACTGTCAGGATGGGAGAATAACAGCTCAGCAACATGGCTCCCTTATTCTAAGTGAATTCACCGGAAGCGCTTCTATCTTCCATGGACACGATCTGTTGGTCAACCCCTGGAATTACAAGGAGGTTGCAGACATGATCAACAAATCGCTGGAGATGTCACCAGAGCAAAAAAAGCAGAATTGGGAGTTCTTGCTTGAGAGGAAAGCTCCATATACCGCAGTGTCCTGGTGCAATTCTTTCAAGACGGCTTTGGCCGAGGCACGCAGCACACAACTAGCTCGTGAACTCAGTCAAGTTTCATCTCTCTCAATCCCTGCCTTGAAAGAAGCCTACGATAGATCTGGTTTGCGACTCTTCTTTATCGAAGATGAGGGGGGCTCTTCCGCCACTTCGGCACTTTCCCACCAGTCGCTCTCTTTGCTCGAGCGTCTCGTCATGGACCCCGAGAACGTGGTTTATGTGACGAGCAGCAAGAGCTCGGAAAAATTGGAATCTCTGCTGAAAGACTTTTCCAGTCGAATTGGTTATATTGCTGAAAATGGGTGCTACAGACGAGACATCGGGTCCACCCAATGGAGGGCACTGGTTGACCTGGAAAAGGCCAAAGACTGGCGAAGCGGCATCCGCAAGGTGATCGAATACTACCATGAAAGGACCGAAGGTAGTCAGATAGAGGAAGGCCATTGTCTCCTAACCTTCTGGTATAACAACGCGCATGACTCCGACATCGCTGCCCGACAAGCGTCCGATCTTGCAGATCAGATAAACGGCACCCGTGGCAGCGAGGCTATCCGAGTCGTCCTCACCGAGGGTGCGGTGGGTGTTGAGCCTCTGGACGGTACAAAATCGAAAGCGGCTGAGTCCGTCTTAGATCTGCTCCCGCGGGTCCCGGATTTCTTATTCGTCGCGGGCGGCACTCGCGGTGACGAAGCCCTGTTCCGCTGGGCAAATCACCTTCAATCGACAAACATAATCCGCAACGTGTCAACCCTTACCACCGGCACGCACGCCACCGAGGCCAAGGCCGTGCCACCCAAGAGCATGACCGTGGCTGACATTATAGGCGTTCTCTGCAATCCAGCCTTGAACGGATATGCATCGATGAATGGCGATGGGCCTATCGTCGACGGTGAAACATCCATTCCAAGACATCCCATTGCTGGGTTTTGATCGATTGCCGCTTGCGCCCTTCGTTTCTGACCATTCAATCTCCGTTCTCGTCGTTTGCATCTTCATTATTTCCAAGATCCTTACTTCCTTGTTACGTCTCAGCCTTGATGTCTTTCATATATCTACTGCTTCTTTTCTTTCTGAATTAGTACCCCATTTACATTTATTTATCTCGACTCATACATACATACATGCATGCATACACACACACATACATTCTTTGTCATCTCACTCGTTTCCCTTTTCCTCTTTCTCATCTTGCATCATCCCTCCAAATAAAGACTTGTGAGCATACATCGATATCGAAACATCTGTAAATGTCTAGGCAAGAAGACACGGTCAATAAACATTCTTTATTCTGTTTGATATTGATTTCGATACCATAAACTGCATAGATGACTTCACTAGTTCATCATCATCCACTTACTGTACCTGCCTTTGTACTCCAAACTGTCATTATCTGTTATCGGTCCTCCGGATTTGTTTCATATTCATTTAGATAGCGAGATCAATCCAATCGAATCACGAAACATAGTTCGTTCATTCTAAACGGCTAAAAAGAATATGCTCCGCCTCCCTATCTAACTAATTGACCAAAACCATCCAGAAGCTGACCTGACCTGACCTAACCTAGGCACCCTTACACAGCCTAACCAAGATAAGTTTATGTAAAGAACGCATCAATTGAAAATCCACCCCAACGAACTAGGTATACGCGAGTGAATAAGATAGAAAAGGCAAGCATCCATCCAGGGAAAAAAATGTTCAAGGATGAAAGATAAGAAACGTAAGACAGGAAAGACAAATATCGATGAAGAAGACAAAAAAGCCAATGGTTTATACCTACCTACTCTCTCACATGCAAATAATTCGAGTGCCACGGATCCCGGATATAATGAAACAAAGTCAGGAAAAAAATGAAATGAGATCAAATGAATCGATAGTAGACAGGGGTTATAATCTGCATGCATCGCATCACATCACATCGCACGCATGCACAATCAATACCCTACCTACCCAAGGTGGAATGAAATTGGAAGATCAAAAAGCAAGAAAGAACATGGAATAAGTAAAAAGTACAATGCGCCAAGAAAGAGGGGGTAAAAAGGGGCGAACAAGATAGGCGGAAACAAGAGGGATGCTACTGATATCCCTGATATAGATAAAAAGGAAAAGGAGATAAGAAGGCAAAAGCATAATGAGGTCCTCGTCTTCATTCAACAATCACAATCAAATCAAAAACTCCAGGAGGGTCAAACCGTTTCAATCAATTGGGATCTTACGGAACAGATAGGAAGTACCATAATTCATCTCGTCGGGTCAAGAGGAAAAAGACGCCGTTGTCCCTCGAGGGGTCAGCCATCCGTTCTACAACGAACGGGAGAGCAGGGCTTAAGAGTATAAGAGAAAATAAAAGAAACCATGGCAAATGGATAAGGGTGGATAAGGGAGAAGAAAGGTAGGAAAGAAAATGGAAAAGAGTATTTTAGCTACCAACGTCCGGATTATTCGACTCGTTGCCCGCGGAAGAGCCATTTCCGGTCCCCGCTGAAACAAGAGTCGGTGCTACTCGCCTCTTTTTCGGTTGTTGTACCTGTGAAACCGAACTTTGCTCATCCTCCTTTTCAGACTCGCCCGCGCGTTTCCCTAGGACGCTGTTGCTGACTGAACTTGTCCCACTCTGAGAGACCGCGGGCATGGGAGTCTGCGGCGGTGTAGACAGCGGAAGTGTGGGAGGTTGTGAGGAGTTGGTCGCCGTCACGAGCGGCACGGAGCCCAGGGTAGGCGTTGGGTTATTGACCACGGATCCCGCGGCTTGCTGCGCAGGGGGCTGCGTGGTAACCGATGACACGGAGTTAGAGCGCGCCGGACTTGCCGGAGGTGCTTGCGCGGCGGTGACTGGCGCAGCTGGACTCGGTTTCGTCGGGGGCACACTGGTGTGACCCGCCGCCGCCTGTGCGCTAGATATCCCAGCGTGCTGCGCGGTTGCCGTCGGAGCATTATACGTTTGACCCAGCTCCCCCGGCGCAAACGACAGCGACGAGCAGAATCCGTCCGACGAGCTCATAATCAAGGTCAATCCATCACTCGACCTGGCAGGTATTAGAACGAATACAATAGGTATCGCGCACGGTAACGGAACAAAACAACATACCATGTCAAATCAGTGAAGGTGGCGAAGTGCAGATTGCTCACAACGCAAAGGGGTGTCTGCTGTTGGGTGTCGTAAACCAGGACGGCATCTTGGGTGGCCACGGCATAAACTATTCGATAAGGAAGACTGAAGACAGGGGTCGGTGTGGGAGTAGAAGAGGGGCTATCGTCTTTGGGGGTCTGGTTGCTTCTCGGCGGGTCACTTGCTGCAGGCGCTGGCGGCGGCGGCTCCATGGAGGTCGGTTCGCCCGTGGAGCTCACTATGGGATCAGGGAGAGAAGCGAACGCCTCTTCCCCGGAGGACGTGTCCAGAGTAATGTGACACTCGGGTTGAGGCGCCTGTCGCAGGGTGTAAAACACCGGAGAGCATTTGACTGCGACCGAGGGTTTCTTGTGGCCTGGGAGATGGGAAATGGGCGGTTTGTTGAAGCCCGCGCGCGTGTAGACGTACACGGTGTTAATAATCTCATCCGTCGTTTTCGCCGAATCTGGTGCAGACAAATGCGACGTTTTATACTGACCGGCGGGCGTAAACAGCAAGCTTCCGTCGGGAGCGAATGTTAATCGTCTAAAGAACGAGGTGAATGTTTCGTTCGCGTAAATGTTGGCATTCTTGACGCCCAACCCGCTGAGAATACTCGGCGACGGTACTTCAAGCGGCTTGACTGCAGGTAACGGCAAGGATGGTGCAGGGGATGCGGACCGGCGGATGGACGGGGAAGAGCCAAAGGAGGATCTTCGACTGTGGGACACCGGAGGAGGGTCCATGGGCAGATTCGAGGCCATTGGGGTGCCGGGCGTAGACGGCGCCGGAGATGTGATCGCGGCCGCGTTACTGGTGGCCGGCTGGGACCGGATCGAGAGGTCCGGAGCTGGACTACTCGAAGCAATGCGTTTGGCCGGCAAGTCCATCTTCAAGAATTTCCCGTGAGAGGTCAGCGTAAATTGGCCATCTTTCGTTTTCAGGCTGTAGATATGCACGGATCGGTCCGATGACTGTGTCGCGACGAATTCGTTCAAAGGATCCCATGCCACGCCTTGGACGTAGTGGGAATGTTCAGCAATTTGGCGCACCATTTGTCCTGGAAGAGAGGAGTCGGACCATTAGCACACACCCTCTTCAAAAGGATTTTCGGAGTGACAAGCTAAGGCTACCAACCAGTTTGCGCGTTATAAATCCGAGCAATGTTATCCATGCTCCCCGTGATTAGGAAGACGCCATCTGGAGACCAAGCCAAATCGTAGATCTCTGCGCCGGACGAGCGACACATGTGTTTGACTCGCCATGTTTCCTTGTCGTCCGATCGGTCCTCTCCCAAGCCACCTTGGGTTTGCAATTCCGACGGAACCCAGAGTAATACATTTCCATCATCCCCGGCAGACGCCAGCATCTCGCCTAGAATGTAGCGTTAGATACAGTCAGTGGGAGAGGGGGTTGTCGGTGTCTACCTTTGGGACTAAACCGCACAGCATTGACGGCTTGTGTATGTTTTATCAGCGTGCTTAAATATGACACTTTGCGTTCCTCTCCGGTAGATTCCACGCGCCATAACTATCGCGTTCTGGGGTCAGAAAAGGCCGGCGAAGGGGATAGGGTAGAAGCGGCAGGAGAAAAGATCCGACGGGGAAGAGGGAGGGGAATGGAGCTCGTACTCGGACATTATTATCACTATTGGAGGGAGATCGCGTTAGCAGGTGACATTTCCAAAGAAGAAACGAGATGCAAAAGAAATCCAGGCGAACCTACTTTCCGGCCGTTGCTAGGCGCCCTTTGCCATGGGGATCGAAATGTACCGAATAGATGGGAGCGTTATCGTTGTGCCACGAGATGAGCAACGGAGTCGCTTTCATGGTGAGCACGGGAGCTCAATGGGCTCCCCGGAGACAGATAGAGGACGATCGCCGAGAGGTGAAAGGTGAGAAAGCGAATAATTGTCGGGAGATCAAGCTTGTAGGAGAGGAAGGGGAGAGGAGCTGAGAGTTGAGACAAGAAGTTGCAAAAGGAAGAAGCGATGGAGAAACGCGGAGGAATCCAGTCAGGAGCCGTGGAACAGGCCCGTCCAACACGGTTAAATGAGGGGGGGATCACCGTCAGTCAGGCTGGGCAGGATGATGAAAGAGAGGGAAAAGGAGTGCGGATTCCGGCTGATGCGAGTCTGGCCGAAGTTTCTTCTTCTGATTCTTCTTCTTTCTCCCCTTCGTCGCTGTTGTTTCTCGCTTGTCGTTTGGCGTCTCCGCGTTCGGGCGAATGAGCGACAACGTGACCGTCAGCATTAATTGACCGGATGGTTCTGATTCAGATTTATTGAACGGACGGCGACTATGGGTCTGACTGTATTGGTCCCTTAGTCGTTGGGCGTGTTCAGTTGAAGCTGATTCCACTGTCTGCAGCTGTAGTGGCTGCTGATTGTAGAGAGAAAGAAGAAAGAAGGGTTATATATTCCCGGACACCGGGGAAGTATACTCCCTCCTTCCCACTCTTGGACCAACGCAAATCAACATAACCAAAGAAATCTGTTTAAACAATAGATTGAACATGTACTCCTAATTCAGCTTTATTTTCTTGAATTCCGCCCTCCATGTTTCCTAGTTCCTAGTAACGCCCTCCATTTGCATACTCGCTATCAAATCAGAGATGAACATCCACAAGCACTTCGAACAATCAATGGTAACACCAAGAAGTAATGATGACAATTATAATACATGAGCATAAAATTCCTTTTTGTCCAATTATCTCGATTTACGCGATCCATTTGCCCACCGTCTCTCCAAACCAGCTCACAGCCTTCTCCCGTCGCTTGTTTCGAGCGTCGTCCTGCGCCTTCACAAATGGCGAGGCCTCCTGCGCATATAATTTCTGTTGTTCCATCTGTGCATAATGCGAGCGGATTTCCAACTCTCGCTCGTGAGGGGACAATTTCTCCAAGGGTTTTGACGGCTTGAACTCGGCCGGGATAGCCTCTCCGCCGGGGATCTCCAGCACATCTGCCTTGGCTTCGGATTTCTGTTGCGTGGCCTGGGGATTGAACAGAGACGTGATGGGGGGCGGTGCCTGACCCGCCGCTTTGGATTCCTCGACCTGCTTCTCGTAACTGATCATTTCGTGGTATAGCTTGTCGGCGTGCATCTGAATGCGCTCTTCTCTTTCGGGGTCCCAGTTGAACGCGGCGGCGTAGCCGAGTGCCTGGAGGAATTTCTAAACCGGACAATCCACATTAGTCCATGTTATGAAAACTAGCCGATGGAGCTCGCAGCCCGAATGAAAACCTACCGCCTGAGTGGTAAAGCAGCGAGAGAAGGTGTGGTTCTCCTCGTGGCACATCGACATGCGCGACTTCAATCGTTTCGACCAAGTGCCAGTCTGGAAGCAGTATGTCAAGTCCTCGTGCTCCAACGCGCAGTTTTCCATAGCGGCCCGGTGCACGGTATCACCACGTTGCTTGTACTTCTCAATGACTCGTTCCGCGCCTTTCTGGGATTCTTCGCCGGCCGGAGGCTTGTAGGTCTTCCAGAGGTGGGCATAGCGCCCGTCGGGATAGAGCGAGGCGCTGGGCAGGGCGGGTTGAGAGAACTCGTCGGCATCGGAGACAGGAGGCGCTTGCGACGGCTGTTTCTGCGTATCTACCGGCTTGGGGGACTCCGGGGTCGTAGGGACGTATTTCTTGGGGGCTTCATGTTCGAGGTATTCTCGGAGACCCGGGTCCAGCTTTTTGACGGGATCCTCTTGATCGGCCTTGCCCCAGAACCAACCCATTGTATGCGGCAGTAGACGCAAGCGAAGGACACGGAAGCTGCAGCTGAAGGCGAAGACGAAGAAGTTGAAGATGCGGAGAGAAAGCAAAAAGCGACCGACCGAATCGGGCCTGTCGGGGCCGCCAAACCGCATTGGGCGGAGTTCCTCAGCGCTCCGTTTCTTCTCCCATCGCATACTTCCTTCTCTCTCGACTTCTCTTACTTCTACCTATTCCCCTCGCTCCCTCTTATCACGTCTCCTCTCCCTTCCCCCTCATCCCACATCTTTCGCGTGTTTTGCGCGCAGAGCTTGCTGAGCGCCGCTTCTCGACCATGAATAACAGTGCGTCGTCTCCCCTCTTGTCCCGCGTCGCGTCAAAACTAACCCGATGATAATAGATCGAGAGGAGCGGCTGCAAATGCGGCAGCGCGGAGCAGCGTAAGCCCCTCGTTCCTCTATCTGCGCGACTAATTGGCGTCCCCAATTGATTACTGATGCTACAAACGATGAGAATAGGTCTCGCAAGATCAAGGAGGTCGACTTTGGTTTCTCCTTTGGTCTGGCTCCGCCGCCCGACGAACCCTCCGAACCCGCGTCGCAATCCGAACTGGCGAACGGGCGCCCCGCCCCCTCTGCTCCCTCAGAACCAGAGAGCTCGCAACCTACTCTGGTATCGGCGAAACAGAACACCCCTCCGCCTCTCGGCCGGAGTTCGTCCCAGCGGACACCAGGAAGCGCGCGTAATGGACTGCCCGAACGGCCGTCGACGTTCGATGTCCCCGCAGATGAGGCGCCGGACCTAGGACGTAGCAGCAAACGCCGGAAGATTGGTGCGCTCATGGTGTAATTGCCGTGATGCATGGCTTTGGCTTACTCGTTTCGCAGAATCTCCGCCCACGAGTCGAAGGATATCCCCGCGTCGCTCCTCGCCCCTTCAGAATGGCAGCCCTCAGAGCACCCCACCAGCCCAACCCCCTAATGAACCAATTGAAGCCCCCACTGCCACGAATGCAACGGAACATGGAATTAAAACGACCGAGACAGTCGCTACATCTTCTGTCGCCAATAACGCCCCGACCGAGTCGCCTCAAAACGTACCCGAATCACCGCTTAAGCCATCTGAAAATGGTCCCGAGCCTGTGCCAGAACTTGCATCGGAGCCTGCACCTGAGAACCCACCCCAAGACTCGACTCATAAATCACCCGAACAACAACCGGTACAAGCACCCGAACCGTCACCGGAGCAGTTGCCTCATGAAGATCCTACTGATGTGCCGACGACCGAGCCGGGAAATCAAATGAACGGAGAGCCCGACTCTAACCAGGTTGAACCGAAATCGCCCCCGGCCCAACAAACAGGCTCCAAGCCCACTGACAGGTCATCGCCTGCCGACTCTACAAGAAGTAAACGCAAACGAGGAACCAGCGCAGACCAACGTTCATCGCAAAGCGCAAGTCCAGTGGCCAAGGACGATGCTTCGCAAGCAGCGCTACATCCCCAGCCGGAAGACTCCATTGATAGCCCAGGTGACAAGCGCAAAACACGAGGAGCCTCGGCCGGTAGTCGCCCGAGCGCAAGTCCAGAAGTCGACCATAGTGCTCAACCACCCGCACAACTCCCACCGCCGGAGCAGTCTGTGGAAGCCCCGACAGACCAACGGAAGACACGTGGCACCAATGGTAGCGTGCGTTCGTCGAAGAGCGCAAGTCCCAAGTCTGTTAGCGAAAGTATTCAACCATCACCACGGGTTCCAACACCCCAAGAGTCCGTGGTCGCCTCGCCAGGAAATGGGAAACAACAAGATGCCAGCGCAAGAGCACGTTCGTCGAAGAGCGCAAGCCCAAGAATCGCCGATGAAAGAATCCAACAATCGCAAGCTGCAGTACCGGACGAGCCCCAAGATGCCCCGAAAGGTAAACGGAAGACGAGGGGAGCCAGTGCTGGTGAACGTCCTTCGAAGAGCGCAAGCCCAAGATCTGTCGGTGAGAGTGCACAGCAACCGTCTCAAGTTCCAACGCCAGACCAGCCGTTGGAGGTTTCTTCAGGCAAGGGCAAAACACGCGGAGCCAGTGCAAGTGCACGTTCTGCTCAGAGCGGCAGCCCCGACATCGGTAGCGAGATATCTCAGCAGCCCAAAGAAGCCTCGCAGACGGAAAAGCCACGGAAAGCCACCAGAGGCAAGCGCAAAAGACGGGGTTCCAGTGCGAGTGGACGTTCTCCGCCGCAGAGCGTTACGGTCTTAGAAAAGACTGACAAGCAGGTCAAACTTCCACCACCGGAAGAACCTCAAGATACCATCATGGAGAAGGAGCAGTCGGAGCCCCAGCCTCAGCCAGCGAAACGACAACGAGGCCGACCCCAAAGGGCTGCCCAGAAATCGCCGGCACCAGGCGAGGAAACGGCAGAGAAGGCGGCTGGTCCCCTTGAGGACAACTCAGCAAAGGAGCCATCACCTCCGCGTCGAGGACCCCGAGGCCTCCGTAACCGAAAGGCGAGGAACTCCACGCCAGAGGTCGCTGCTGTGGAGGGACCACCAGCTACTGAGCCGGCACAGGTGGAAGGTGTTCCTGAGACAGATGCTACGAGTCATGACGAAAGTCGCCAGTCACGTTTGAGGGCGGCGGCAAACAAGAAACAGAAGCGCGCTGGACGCGGAGAGAAGAAAACCGAACCTGCGGAAATGGCTGAAGAGATACCCCGGTCTGAAGAGGTATCCCGACCGGGTCGCAAGGGCAGGAAAGCGAGAAAAGCACAAGAGCAGGAACAGACCCAAGAGCGTGAGTCGCAGCCGGAGCCGGAGCCAGAACTTGAACTGCAGCGTGCACCAGAGCGCCAGCCCGAAGTTGAACCTCAACCTGAACCATCGACTCGCAAACGTGGCCGTGGCAAATCGTCACAATCAAAGGACGGCAAAACACCCCAGCCTGAAGAACGTGCGACCCAGGACAATGTTGAAGAAGCATCCACCTCCCGACCCAAGCGAAAGCCGCGACAACCTCGCGGCGAAACCGTACCAGTGACTGTGCACCGACTGGCAAACGTCGCATCTCTCGGCGGTGCCCCCCTTACCGGCACCTCGTCCGATGAAGAAGAAGACGACGAAAACGACGAAGAAATCGCTGAAGAGCTCTCCACCAGACTAAAGGCCAAACTGCCTAACCGAGGCGGCGTCAACGTTGCCGACGTCCTCAGCCAAATATGTCGCGAAACGCTCGAAAAGACACTTACAAGTCTGAACAACGGCATCGAAAACGAGGGTAATGCTGCGCGTCGGTCGGAATGGGCGCGCAAGAAGAAGGCCGTCGAGGCCTACGGCATCGAGCTCGAGGGCCGGCTCTACGAGCTCAGTGAGATGCTCGACAGCAACTTTGGTCTGGGCGTGCAGCTGAGGAAGTCTAAGCGGGAGATGCTGGACCAGCGTACTCGACTGTTCCAGCTCCGCAAAGAACGCGAGGCAGTCGCGTTGCGCATGGACGCCGTGCGCAAGAAACATGCGGAAGAAGAGAATGCCAGAACTGTTAGTTTCCCCTTTCCTCCATCACCGAACGAGAAACACAAACTAATTGAAATGCAGACTCGCTCAACAATCAACCATTCCCTCCACAACATCGACCTCGCACTTGAACGAAGCAAAAAACCCCAACCTCAATCCACCGATTCGACCAATCTTCAAGACCCTTCCTCCTCTTCTACTTCCTCCCCAACTATCGGCCTCGAGTTTCTTCTCCGCAACGTCGCGGAAAACGCGAGCTCCAGGGCCTCTGGAGCTCAGGGCGGTCTGTTATCGCAGATCCGAGCTTTCAATGCGCAGTTAGAATCTACTGCGCGGAGACTGGAGAGTTAGGGTTCATCCTTCTTTCTTTCTCTGCTTCCCCCCTTCTTTCTACCGCCGTGTTTTCGATTTGCTCGTTTATTAGCAAACTTCTTCCTTTTGCTCTTTCTCTGTTCTGGTTTTGTCTACGTATTATTTTTTCTTTTCTTTTCTTTTCTTTTTTCATTTTTTGTTAATCATTGAAATACCCCCTTCGACTGCTTGCTACCTATCTAACTATCATCGCCCATCTATCCTATCAGGACTTGGTCTCAAAGTCCAGACAATTATATGGACCGATGGACTACGGATGTATGAACGGCGTTTCGTGTCTGAATTGGACTGGATGCATTAGCCCTATCATTACTATTATCATTATCACTACTGCTGTCATTGCTTTTATTATCACTTGCATGAAGGAATATTGTATGACATGAGCGAATGGAATGAGTCTAATTGATTGATTGGCATGTTTTCAATTTCCTGTCTGATCTTTTCTGTTTCATCATTCTCGATTTCCCTTGGAGTTGTTCAGCGTAGTGTTTGACCAGCGAAATTTGAATGTTGTTTAGCTATTTGACTATCGAGAGGAAATCGATTCGAGTTCCTTTTTCAGAAGCAAAAGCTCGTAATGTATCTTGTCCTGATTCATAGCGGGTTATTGCCATTTCCTTTGCAGCGCCGATCTTATCTAGAAGTGAAGGCATGGTCTTGTGTTGTAAACGGAGCGGGATAGATGTCCTTCCGAGGATGCTGTACGTTTCCATGATGTCCCATTTAGATGGATGATCTCGCCGTAACTTCGTCTAAATTTTCCCTGATTCTACCTTCATCCAAGCCAAGCACGGAATTTTCTCAACTTTAACCCTACAGTACCTTAGATGGTTCCAGGCTCAGCCAGCATACGAGGCCATACGTAGACCATAACCCCATACACAGCCTTCCCCAGCCAGCACAATGGTATGTAGAGCCCGTAAATAGCATGGAGATCTAGACCCAACAAGGCTTGACACTGGATCTGAGTCTGACAGCCTTGAGGTAAGAACTGGGGTCGAACCGGGGATGACGATGAGCTGCATGCTGCTGGGCGCTAAAAATTAAGCTCAGCCTTGGGGGCAAAACGCCTTCAGGGTCCAGGGGCAAGGGCCAAGGGCAAAGATAACTAGGGCAAAGGGTGCTCGAGGCTGTCTGTCTGCAATTCTGTTTCTGTATCCATGGATCTTTCATACTTTTGCCTCGTAACTGAGAATAGATTGTAGAGGCAATGTTCAACTCCGCCTTGAGGTAAAACTTTAATTACATACAATAAAATGGATCAAAAAGAATGAATTAATAATATCAAACTTCATAAAATAAAATGCCGAACTCCGAGTTTCTGCCCATTTGTCAGCCCGCTCTCAGCCAATCATGTTGAGCTACGGAGAACCACCGACGTGGAAGGCCCCAGGCAGCCGCGCCTCATTGGAGGGCGATTTGCCTGCACGGTGGATCTTGGAGTATTTCTGCGGATTGGAAATCAACCCGAGTCAGGCGTTTTCTAGGGCGTTCGTTGCCAAAAGTCTCCGGGGAGAAAGCAGTTGCCCCGGGGGGTGTTATTTATAAGGGAGGTCTTGGTCGCTGGGGACGATCTAGATATCCAATTTACTCAGATTCACGATATTTAAGCGATTCAAGAAGAATAGACTCTACACTTCTCTGTTCTCTGTTGTTAGATTCCCATTCGAAAAGCCATTCTGCTTAATTCAGTTCCACCATGTCCAAGTTGTTCGCTCCCATCAACGTCGGGCGCATGTCCCTTGCCCACCGCATCGCCATGGCCCCAATGACTCGTTTCCGCATCGACGACGAGCACGTCCCCCTCCCCATCGTCAAGGACCACTACGAGCAGCGCGCCAGCGTCCCCGGAACCCTCCTCATCACCGAAGCCACCCTCGTCTCCCCCCGCGCCGGCGGCTTCCCCAACGTCCCGGGCATCTGGAGTGACGCGCAGATCGCCGCCTGGCGCACCGTGACGGACGCCGTCCACGCCAAGGGATCCTACATCTACATGCAGCTCTGGGGACTGGGACGAGTCGCCAGCCCCGACCTCCTCCAGAAGGGCGGTTTCGACCTGACCGGCCCTAGCGCGGTGCCCTCCAGCCCGGAGGCCCCCGTGCCGCGCGCCCTCACGGAGGACGAGATCCGCGCCTTCATCGCCGACTACGTCCAGGCGGCCCGTAACGCCATCGCCGCCGGCTTCGACGGCGTCGAGATCCACGGCGCAAACGGCTACCTGATCGACCAGTTCATCCAGGACACGTCGAACCAGCGCACCGACGCCTGGGGCGGCAGCGTCGAGAACCGCGCTCGCTTCGCCCTCGAGACGATTCGTGGCGTTGTTGACGCTGTTGGCGCGGACCGCACCGCCATCCGCTACAGCCCGTTCAGTACGTTCCAGGGTATGCGCATGGCGGACCCCATCCCGCAGTTTGAGTACCTGGCGCGAAAGACGGCGGAGCTTAAGTTGGCGTATGTCCATGTCGTGGAGGCGCGCGTGGCTGGTAACGCGGATGTCAATGAGACGGGCGAGTCGTTGGATTTCTTCATTGATGCGTACAGCGGCGCTGGGCCTGTGATGGTCGCTGGCGGGTATAAGCCTGAGTCCGCGAAGGAGGCGGTTGATAAGCGCTACAAGGACCATGATGTCCTGGTGGCGATTGGAAGGCCCTGGACCGCGAACCCAGATCTCCCGTTCATGGTCAAGGCTGGTCTGCCTTTGCGGCCGTATGAGAGAGACGTCTTCTATCTGCCTAAGGACCCGAAGGGATACGTCGATTATGAGTTCAGCGAGGAGTTTAAGGCTGTTCAGGCAGCGGCTTGATTTGCTGGATTGTTGGTTTTCGATCCTTTTGTATATCATGATGTGGCATTGATAAGGCGTTGGATTGTTTCTGTTTGACTGCATAGCATGGATAGCTTTAGGTTGTTGTTTCAATAGATAATTTCATTGTCAATGTTTGGATCTATAATGCTATCCACGGAACTATATCAACCGGGTTAGCCTAACACAATGAGCCAGGGCATACATATCACCATACTTGCGTATCTGTCGACCATCGCCAGTCGACTCAAAGGAAAAGTCGAGTCCGAAGTCCCACCAAGTATCATAGCCAAAGCCACTAGTGAGGCCTCTGACTACCTGGTCAGCGCAAGCGACGGAGAGCCTATTAGCATCCATTCTAGAGCTCAGAGCCAACCTAGCATAGGAACCCCCCGCGCGCGCATATCTACTCGCATATCGCAGCTTCAACACGTCGAAGCGCCTCCTGAAGGAAGTCCACCGGATGCGAAACCACAATTCGAAACCATCCAGGCTGTTCCGAACCGAACGCCAGACCACTCGCAAGAAACACCTTCTTGCTCACCAGCAGCCGCATGATTTCCTCGGTGAGTGCATCCCCCGTCAGCTCGGCGAGACGGCCTGGATGAACCTCTAGATACTTCTTGCCTAGGTTCATCCACAAAAAGAAGCCCGCGTTGCAGCCCGTGGCGTATTCAATGCCGCGGTCCTTGAGGTACCGGGCGGCGAAATGGAAGGACGTTGCGATTCGCTGGCGATTCTCATGCAGGTATTGTGCCGTGAACGCGTCGTCTTCGAGAAGACTGGCTGCTACGTGGTCGGATAGTCCGGAGACGTACGAGTACGGTGATGTCCCTGATAGAATTGCGTGAAGGGTCCGATTTGTTTGGGAGATGATTGCGCCGATGCGGAGACCGTTGGCTCCAAAGTCCTTGCTCAGTCCCCAGAGGCAGTGCACGAGACGATTGTCGATGAGATCGGTCGTGTCGATTGAGAGAACGGATTCGAATTCAACGGGTGGGGGATTATTGGTGTCGTCGTCGATGCGATTTTGCCACGTGGAAAGCCCGTATATCTCATCGCTGACTAGATGGACCCCGTACTTCTGGCATAACCGCATTAATTGAATGATTGTTTGCTTGGGATAGCACCGGCCTAGAGGATTGTGAGGATGACAGAGAACCAAGATCCGGACCTGTCTTCCAGTCCGACGCTGAAAGTCCAGTAGCGCCTGCTCATATTTCTGAGCGGCAGAAGCTCCCAGCGGGTCGCATACATCAAAGGCAACTTCTACCACCTCCGTGGCTGATCGTAGGGACAGGTCAGGTATAAACGCGCCGTAGTAAGGCCTCCCCAGAAGGATACCCTCGCCCGGATCGGCAAGCGCCCATGAAAGATGTTCAAGCGCAGCAGCCAGTCCGTTTGTCACCACCACATGCTCCGGTTGGATGGGCTTCACAGGGTGGAAATGTCTTGTCAAGAAACGGCCGATGGCGGCTTTTAATCGCATCGAGCCTCCGCCGCCTTGATTGTAGGTCAAGTATCGGGTTGGTAGGTCTGGCTGTTGCTTGGTAATATATTCCAGGAGAACATCGTGCATCAACACGTTTTCTGCGACCCCGACATTGTATAGCCCGCCGGGGTTGGAATCCTTATCGTATAGATTGGCGAAGATAGCCGACATGGGACTCTTGGATTCAGCGATCGCCACCCGTTGACCGCGGCTGGAGGCCATGAGATGGGCGTTATGGCTATCCATTTCCGCTTCATATATGTGCTTCGTTGCTGCGTATTAACCCGGGATTGAGGATATTCACTAGTAATTAGTAGAGTGTAGAGTGTAGAGTGTAAATGCAACAAGACTGAAGATCTTCCCCGGGATTTGAGCCCTAACCCTAGCACGCTTGCCCAAAGAAGTCTAGCCCCGATTGGTTTATCATGGAACGAACTTCTTGAAGAGCTGTCAGAACATCTGACTTGCTCGATTGCTTGTTCAAGTAGAAAGATATTGCCAGGAAGGTGTGTATCCAATCCAGATCTCAAAATGCCACACCTTATTAATTAGTGCATAACCTTACCTCCTATGTGCCTCCAGTAAGACCAGAGAGGTAATAGTTACGTCCTTGGTTCCAAAGACGAAATTATTGATAATTTGTTGATTTTCATCATATGATGTATTATGGGGCATTTATTGAGGCGCTGGGTTGCTTCTGACTCCATAGCATAGGTCTAGAATATGGAACTAAAGCCGTAGTGCTTGATTTGATGGCCAAGGCTGAGAAGCTGCTGACGGCTCCGTTCAGGACGTTCCTTGCGGTGAGGAAGACAATCAGCAGCTACGTTTGAGGGTCTTCTAACACTTGCAGAAACTGCCCGAGCTCGAATTGTCTGTTCTAGATGTCAGTTCGATTCTCTCGGAGAAGCTCAATGGTCAGGAAATTCACAGCGTGACTCAGCCTCGAGCTCATCAGATGATAGGGAAAGACGAGAATGACAGCCACGGCAACTGCCATGGTAATGACCCTGAAGATCAGAAACACGATCTGTCAGGATCGCAAATGGTTGTCGGTATAGAAAAGCAGCCTGAACGCAACAATGGCATCAACGATGGTTGCGGTGCCCGTGTCCAATCACCAGAATCCCATACGTTCAGATGGTTCTGCAGGTAATTAGTGGATTTGGCATAAATAAGGATAAAGTCCTTATCTTCTCTCTTGTACCACATGGATGTTATTATTTAGTCCTTTGATTCTCAATTCATCCTCCTATAAGGCAAAGTGCCATACCATAGACACCTCACTCTCAAAACACACGAGCAAAATGAACCGTTGACCAAGCGCATCCTGATATCGATTCAAGTCAATCGGTATCGCGACGAGCGTGGTGATTTCCCTTGGAGTCTCTATCGCTCAGAATCGTCTTCTTGTTACATCTGAATGGTCGTTTGGGGTAATATAGGAACCGTAAGTTGATAACAGACACAGGCTTCAATCCCGAAATAGAAGGTGGAATGGCTCAAATGCCACGCAGGACCCGGGTTTGAAAGCGCCTGGTCACTTGTCAGTCGCGCAGATAGAGGGCAATTATCATGCATGCGGTGCAAACCAGCCTGTTGGCATTTATGTTGCTGTTGCATGGCCTGTGAACTATCCCGTAGCGAGGCTTCAGGATCGACTATTGGCAAATTCTGCGATGGAGAATATGTACCGGTGATGTCTGTCGAGGAGCAGTATCCTCGACGAGTAGGAATCAGAAGTCGAGAGCATGGCTGTGTTAATCAGTCCTCAGTCTGATATTATTTTGATTGTCGGTAGTCGGCGTTCTTTCAACATTCGCTTGATGCTAGTTCTGGCTGTGATTCATTAGATCCACCAGAAGTAAGATCTAGCCATGATTCTACCAGCCTCAATCTGCTAGTCCAAGTCAAATAGGGTCACCTTGGCCAAGAGGCAACTTCAGGTCTCAGTCAAAGCTTTCACCATTGCAAAGCACGAATTAGCGAGGAAGACAACCCATGACGACCCAAACTCCGAAGCAAAACCCGCCTCGACACGTGCCTTCCAAAAAGGACCACAGCAGCAACAGCGACAAGATGCCTTGAATAACTTCTCAACTCCATCTCTTGTGAATCAATAAGCTTAGACTTTTTCCATGATCAACAAATTCCACCAGCAACAACTCAAATCATTTTCAATAGTGGTGAATCATCCACGTAGTTACCCGAGTACACATCCCACCACTGATCAATGCGATGAAGCTCAGAAGCTGAAAGAACTCTCTAGCACCGACCCATCCAGCTTTTGTCCCACCCACCGATCAATCCAACAATCAATAGTTCATGAAGCCATTCCAACTACCCGTGTCCGAGACCCCGTACAATCCACAGTTCGCAGCCATACATGATAGAAAGCCAGACCGCCTTTCCATGTCGATCACTTCTCTCCCCACCGTGCTAGAGGGCCGGCGAATTTTTTATGAACTCTATGGAGTAGATTGTGAGTGTTGCTATCTCAGAGACGAGGCTGTACGAACTACTCCGTACGAACTGATCTGCCGAGCACAGGAAACTACAGTCTACTACTGCAACTCGGGTGGATGGTATCTTCTTCATCAATGGGGGGTTTGACCTGATTGATCGACATGCATACATTAGTGTGCGAAGTGGTGCTCTCTGCTGGAGGCTGCATGCTAACTTGACATCGATCACTTTACACTTTTAGCATTCAGACTAGAAAGTCAAGGTATACGGACTATCAAACCCAATCGCTCAGATACACTTTTCTCGCGTGGACCATGAACAACACATGGCATCATCATCATCATCATCATCATCATCATCATCATCATCAATCCTGGCTATCACCTGACGCTATCAGATCCAGTCCGCCACCTTCCGGAATCCACTTTAGAAAAGAACAAGTTTTGAAGAGAAAAATGAAAAACAAAATAAAAGTGAAAACAACAGAGACGAAAATCTTTGACAAAA
Organism: Aspergillus ochraceus; assembly: GCA_004849945.1. Classification (NCBI taxonomy): domain Eukaryota; kingdom Fungi; phylum Ascomycota; class Eurotiomycetes; order Eurotiales; family Aspergillaceae; genus Aspergillus; species Aspergillus ochraceus. The sequence goes on along the minus strand of SSOS01000001.1, from coordinate 2,506,188 downwards.
CCCCATCGTATGATCTAACTAATCCACCAGACCTTCTGATAATCCAGAAGTGTTCACCCAGCGACATCACCAGAATAACAACCCCCACCCAAAATAGTCGACCATTTCCGCACATGCGGGGACCGAACTGAAGCAGCCTCAAGGCCAGCGTCACCTTGTGCATAATTCGCTGCTCCTCCAGTGGATCCAGCCTAGGTCCATTACTGAGGAAAGAGAGAATTGAAACAAAGAATGTTCTACAATGTACCAATCCAGTGCCTTGATCCATACACTGAACCGGGAATGCCGCGTGAAAAACAAAGCCGAAGGAGGTGTTTGGTTTAGTTTCCGCTCCGCCGAACCGACTGCTCTTTGATAGCCGAAAAATGTCCATTATTGTCCGGCCCAACAAAAATCGAATAAAACAAAAAAAAATTAAACTAAACCCCGTGTCCCGGACTGGGACTGAGACCAAGCCCAATGACCTCGTTTTCTCCAGGCTTGGAACTCCATATTTTCCATTCGCTCCCCAGCGACCTGGATACCTGGTTCTCGTCATGCTCGGCATGCAAGACAATTAATTGGAACTCGGTACCGTGTGCATGGGTGGAACCCAGCATGCTAGTTCTGCTGCTGCTGCGTCTGGGGTCTCCAGTTCGTATCCATGAGACCAAAACATGTACCTGCTTAGTGTTTACTATTCAGTGTTCATTGGTACGCAGTAGAGCCTACATCGTGAAATTATCTCCGGATTTCTCCCGGACAAACCCCGCAAACTCCAACCAACCATCCAAACCCACGACCGAAACTCTACGAAAGATAACGGAATTCATAGGGCCGTCGATCCCCCTCAACCCGTGATCTCTGACGTATGTACACAGTGCCTATCTTTACAATCTTCGTTAATTCTCGCTACCTTAGTCGGTAGTGTATGCTGTCACTCAATATTGGCGTGTACACTACCCCCATACAGAGCACCTAGTCTACGTACTTGTCGACGATAGGCAAATAATCCGACTAGACTAGACTAGACTAGACTAGACTAGACCAGAAGCAGCCTAACCAAATCCCATCCCGTCCACAAGAAAAAACACGCGCCATAAGAAACAAGGATCCAATAGCCCGAACGCCACCAGCAGACAACAAGACAGTCAGACAGCCGTGCGCGGCGCCCGGGTTCAGGTATGGCTTTGCGAGTGTTTTCTTGGCCGGCGGATGATCTCGCTTGGCTGAGGGCTTTCGTCTTGGGACTTGGGAGGCTCGAGTCTGAGTAAGATGTACGGACGGGTATGGCGTGACAAGAGGGGTGGCTGATAGCTGTTGAGGTCTTGGGGGTCTTGGAGTCTTGGTATCGTTGACGATCTGTTCGCGTTGTTGTTTGTTGGACTCCAAACATCGAGTTACATCCATAGTTCTTGTGTACTGTATGTGTACTCCGTAAGCTAGGCAGCTCAACCCATGAATTCACGTGGACCGCAATCATGCACTCCGTACTTGGCGAAGCGAGTAGTCCTTCGTAAATATCCACAAAAGACTGGAGACGACCGTTCTGGGCTTTTTAGGCCCCTTGGGGGAGAAGGGGGGTGGGAAAGGCACAACCAAACCCGTACCAAGAAGTTTTTGGACCCCGGAGGAAAGGAAGTTGCGTCTACAGTACTTCGTATGCGTTTTGATTAGTGGGTGACTTTTATACGAAGTCTAGGTACAAAGAAGTGCACGTGTGAGACTAATATTGCTACCCAGGTAAACACGGTAGCCGTGGTCCGGGGCAGCCGGAGTCTGGCGGGATCCCCGGATGCGCATCACTCGGTTCCTATCTTACTTGCTATATTCTGTTTATCATACGTATAACAATGAGAAGAAGATGACTGAGTCCCGTGCGCTGAAGAATGACATAACTGGAGACATATGGGTCGATGCATGCATTAGAGATGCGGATCCGTACACCCATGGATGATAATGGATGAGATGATGAGATCTCAAGAATGAGTTGATTCTGGAGAACTAGACTGGACTCAAGAGTCGGTAAATTGTATAGTACCGGAGATAGTGTCCTGATACATACCTATCTAGTACCTAGAACCTAGAGCCTATTCTACATGAGAACAACGGCTTTCCTTTGTTCCGTTGTCTCCCCACACTACGATCTACGACCTAGAGATCACTTGATGGCAGATTACTGATGCAGGAATAGATGATGACGAATACAATCCGTACGAGTAAGCACTTCCTCGGCAAGCAAGAATCCATGACTTCTAACTAAAATCAAAGAATCATCCGTCCGCGGCGCTACGGAAGAAAGTCCAGTCCATGGATGAGATAGTCTAGTTTAGCGAGATTGACAATCCCGGGGAAAACAGAACAGAAAATGAGATTAGCAAGCAAACAAGCCCGTCAGCCCGGCCGAGCCCAGCCCAGACCAAGTCCAGACTACTCGATTAATTGATTAAGAAGGATTTCCGCCAAGGAAATGGCTGTAGCGTACAGATTATTATTATTATTGTGTTTCCCTCTTCCCGCGGGGAAGCCAGGAAGAAGACCCTTGATCTTGTTGGGGTTAGGATTGGGGTAGAGATTACTGTAGGGGACTCGTTATTGGATGATGAACTTTTCTGTACTCCGTAAAATGTAAATAGCGCCAGGATTGGGCAGCTAGCTGGGTTGGGAATTAAGAGTCTTTTATTGACTTGGTGTTGGATTCGGGAATAGTCTAGAATTAGGGGCAGATGTCATCATGTTAGCTTCGTGCTGTACAATAAGTTATGTTGACACTACATAAGCATAGATGCCCGGTCATTTTTTCCTAACCATAGTACGGAGTTATGAACTACTGTACTGGCTTAATATAGTTGATATTAGGAATACACACAGACCTCGTTGCTCATCCGCACTTTGAAAGCACTCCTTGACTATCATGCTATTTTGTTCATTACGCCCGAATGTATAGAAATTAACTCAGACAAGCAGACTCGATTAATTTACCTATGATCAATTACTACAGTACAGAAGTGTAACCCTCCCACAAGCAAAGCCCCTGCAAGTCTGTTTGTTCTACCAGGTATTACTCCCTTCTCCATAACAAGAAAAAAAAAAAGCAAAAATGCTCACCAGCATCATTCATTACTAATCCAGCCTGGTGAGCACCGGAAAAAAGCCTGCTAGGCTAGCCCACTAACACTAAACCTCACGTATTCCCATCAATCTATCCCCTTCGCTGTAAACAAAACCACCTACATATCCCACCTCTTTCCTCAATCAAGTACATACGACCACAGGGTGTGGAGAACAGGGCTTCCCGTCCGCTCAGCCGTACTTAAGCCACACGCCGGCCGGTTAGTAGTTGGGTGGGTGACCACCAGCGAATCCCGGCTGTTGTATGTTTTTTTTTGCTTTCTTCCTCCTATTCTTTTTGTCCAATTTTCTACAGAATCCGCCCGGTGTCAATTCTGAATTTGGCGGGGAGTGGGGGAGGGGTAGGTAGAGAGCTCTGACTGTGCCACCAAAACCCGATGACCGAAAACGGCCACACCAGGGTTGCATATTCTCAATGCTATTCTATTCACCTTATTATACGGTTATACTGGGTATATCTACCACTGTGTATGGTAGTGTGCCGTCTACGGTAGGTAGTATTGCCCTAGCTACACGTCTTTTGAGTTGTCTAGACAGGATAGCCAGACTCTGAACGAGACTCGGTCCAGCTCGCTCCTACCTTAGAGGTACCTTTGTCAAGCGCAGCAAAATCAAACACACGGATAATAGGTACCCATACCCATAAGGTAGGACGCCAGACCCACCAATCAAAACCGTCAGAAATCAACCATAAATGCAGCTTAAATTAGTCGCTAAATAATTAGCATGACTTGCAGACGCCGCCGCCGCCGCCATTGAGAGAGATTTTTTAATTTTTATTATTGATTGAAATGCCAATTTGAAAAGGCCAAGAACGTTAGATAGAGCTGGTGGTACCTTACTACCTTGTCTAGCTGGTAGCTAAACTGCTAACTACACCGAGGTAGCTGGTTGAGGGTTTTTGATTTTTCATTTTGTTGTGTGTGTGTTTGTGTGGCTCTCGGTGAGCTGATTTTACCTACCTCTACAAAAAGACTTCTTCGTACTTTGTTTACTTTGCTGCTTTGGGAGACTTAGTAGTCCTAGTCTGGCCCGGCTGGAGTTTGATCTGGAACCTGCAGTTGTCGGCATACTGCTGTGCCTACACAGTATGTGTTGCTGTGATTGGAAGATTCTAGATTTGCACCGACACGGCTGTTCTTCGCTAACCATTCGATGGCGTATCGGAGCACAGGCATGCAGGTCAAAAAGGCCAGGCCATAGCTGCGTCGCACACAAATCTAGAGTTGAATCTGAAATAATGTCTTAGCGCCACAATTTTTCGAACTTGGCGATTTGGCTGCTTTTGCCATTCATCAATAATTATCTGTAATATTAACAGACTTTTTTTTTTTTTTTTTTTTTTTTTGTTTTTTTGCTAGATGGGATATTTAGTAGTACTAAGCATAGCGTCCAGACTTCAAGTGCAGGGGTTGTTGGTATTTGGCCTTATGCAGGAGATACTTTATGGATCCCGTGTTTTCGGTTTAAAACTTCAAAGCCTGCATGCCCTGCACCTTGTCTGTTACCCTAGAAACATTTAATACTAGGCATTGGTTGAGCGACAAAGGCCAGTTGCAGATCGTAACCCTTTCTCTCCCCTGGAATCGACTTCCTGGGGGTTAGGACCCCGTACGGTGTATACGTGGACATTGAGTAACGGGGTTCCGTTTTCAGTATCCCCCCGAGGTCGCGATTGGATTTAGGGCCACAGACATGACTGATTGATTGATTGATTTGATTTGATTTGATTTGGTTTGGTTTTATTAATATGGACTGGACTGCCGTCCACTGTCGGACGGTCGGACAAGGCGACATCCCCCTCTCGCAAGATTAATGATCTTCGCGTGTCACTCTGCCAGATAGTGCTAGTTTCTCGGACGGTCGACTTAGTGGGTGACAAAAGTGACTCTCCTTATTTCGGTCGGACTTGATCAAGAATTCTCCTGTCAGTGTCAGTTGTCAAATAAGGGAGATGGGAATATTTTAAATGATGATAAGCTGTGGGTGATGGGTCCCGGCCAAGTTTGAGCTTGTTTATACGCCATCTTAAGGAGGCAGTGGTGGCTAGACAGGAAAATCCTCAGGGTCAAGGGGGAAAGGGGACACGGTCACACAGTCGGAACGGAAGAGCAGGGAAGTTCAGTCCGCGGCCGAACGGTCAGAAAGACTTGTGTCTACCATTCTACCCGTAGTACTGACTTTCCCCCAAGTGGAGATGTTCGTTTCTAACAAGGACTCCGGCCATAGACTAGTCCGTAGTCGCCGTGGTGTCGTCGAGTTACAGAAAATTCAGACCCAGAAAGTTATGGCTCCAGATCGGCTCGGGTGAATCATTGGTGCGTAATCCGCCACCGCTTACGGGGAAATCCAGGACTGGAGCCGGTCATGACACGCCCTGGAGCTTCTTTTAGTGTGCTTTGGGTTGCGCTGATCCGTGATAATGGAGACCGACGGGATTGCCTGGAGGATTTTTCTGCCGTTTAGTCTCTGTAGGCCTCAGGCCTCAGATCTTTCCAGCATGCTTTTTTTTTTTTTTTTTTTTTTTTTAGCCGCATAAAGCTGAACGCACCGAGTTAATATTCCGGCCGATCAGTCATAGGAACGAGAACCATGACGAACCCTTCAGTGTCGTCCAACTCGTTCAGAATTTAGCCTGGAAACGAAAGACAGGCCTATCAGCGGTACGACCCCGTAAGTCCGATACGAGGCGGGACGACAGGCCGGAACTGGACAGCACCTACACAGTACTCCTTCTCTTCTTGATCGTTCTCTATACTTAGATCCCTACAAGGTAGCATGCATACGACTCACGATGAAACCCATGCCGCTTCCAATTGAGAGAGAAATCGACGAACTGTCTCAAGTCAAGCTTTGGACCACGGATTGGACAGGCGTCAGATTTGCAGCGGTCCACCCAACAAGATGTGCACGAGAGCGTCCATAATCTGCCCTGCTTGTATCCGTAAGGGTCCACTGTTGGATGGTGATTGTGTTCTTACTTTTTTTTTTTTTTTTTTTGCCTTCCCACATCAGTCCAATAATTAGCCGCGAGAGGGACACAGGACTAGTAGTGAATGCATGAGCCTAAGCGGAGATTGGACCTTTAGCCTAGATGGTAGATACTACCTAGGTAAACAGGCGAGGTGTCCCTTGCCTTGTGTTGGATGAATGGATGGACAATCGAGGGGAACCAGGGGCAGCAAAGTCAAAGCATCATGAGTCTTCCTTAATGCCGAAAGAAGAAGATCAGTTCCAGCAGAGACGGAAGGAACGGCCGACAGTGGAGGGCAGCCGGTAAGTCTGACCTGACCTTACATTACCTTACTCCAGGGATCTTTCCCTCTCTCTCTCTCTCTCTCTCTATGTAGTCGGACCGAGGGTTAATTAGGGATCATTATTCTGGTCCTTAGGATCATTCATGGATGCTCAATCTGGTGGTAGTCAGTCATTTCCATTTTCCTGTCTGATTGGATTGACTTCCCCCCAGGATTCCACTCCGTCGAGGATGAATGGTTGACTTCTCTCTCCACTTCCGTCCCCGGCTTCTTGGTCGAGCCTTGGGTAGTCGGGTATGGGTACGACGGTGGAATGCGGATGGAATGGGAAAACTTCCCTTCACCCTTGAGCCAACCATGAGGCTTTCCATCCATGACTTTGCTTTCCCCAGATGATGCCGATGTTGGGATTTCGGTGCTTGTTCCCCCGCTCACTTGATTTTTTGTTTTCTCCCTTTTCGTCTCGTCTATGACTTTCCGTCCGAACGGCAGTCTGCACCTCTTCCAAATAACTACTCGTCGAAAGCATTCCGTGTCCACCGAATTGATGGAGATGCGGCGCAGTCCGCGAAGTGGATTTGGTGCAAATCGTGACACTAATCCACCCAGGCTCACCACCGTCGCTCCACATCCGCTAGAGGGGGAAAAAAAGATTTATTGTAAAATAACATAAATTTAAAAAAAAAAAATATGATCAGAATAAAAAAAAAAAGAAAAAAGAAAAAGAAAAAACCCGCAGCTAAACTCAACTAACGGCCCTTCCTCCCCATTTGGGTAAGTTGCTGGTCCCCCTGCAACTTTCGCTCGTCCGGTCGTGTCTCATCGTCTCGTCCGTCTGTCCATCCATCCTCTTAATTCGCCTCGTTCCCCTCTCCCTCTCCTCCTCCTCCTCCTCCTCCTGTTCTATTTATTTCTCCTTCTCCATCTTGCACGGTCCCGAGTTCATCGAGAAGCCGTGTTTGTTGATCCGCCCAGCAGAGCTGTGCGTTATCTTTTTTTCTCCTTGCCTCGTGCTTTATAATTTCCTCCCCGGTTTCACATATATTTCCTCCCATCTCCCTCCGACATCTCCAGCTAGCTGAGGGACCGGTTTTAATTTTCTCTTACCTCAATTCCATAAAACCAACATATCGTAATATCGTCCTTGTTAGATCTTTTGTGATCTATCCCATCGATCATGTCGGCGGAACACACCAACGCCTCGCTCGAGAAGGACTTCGGCCCTGCTGCCATTGGAGGTAACTCCGATGGTCTCAACGGTAACGGCGCTCCCATGACCCACCAGTTGACGGCCGAAGAGACGGCCAAAGCCGCTGCGCGCTTTGGATATGGTCCTCTGTCCCATGTCAACACCACGGAGAACCAGCTCCGTCCCTTCGGTGGTGAATTCCAGCCCGGTCTGTACAAGTCGGTTGAGCAGCGCAAGTTCGCCAACCCTGCTCCTCTGGGCCTGTGTGCTTTCGCCCTGACCACTTTCGTGCTGAGCGCGATCAACATGGGCGCACGCGACATCACCGAGCCCAACATCGTGGTGGCTCTGGCTTTCGGTTACGGTGGTCTCGTCCAATTGCTTGCGGGCATGTGGTAAGTAGTCGACTTTTCTGCGATGAAGGGTTTTTTCATGCTGACGCTTTCAAAAGGGAAATGGCCGTCGGTAACACTTTTGGTGCCACTGCTCTGTCTTCGTATGGTGGTTTCTGGCTGTCGTTCGCCATCGTCCTGACCCCCGGCGGGTTCAACATTCATTCGGCGCTCGTCGAAGCGGACGAAGGTAGCACTGTCATGTTCGACAACTCTTTCGGCTTGTTCCTGTTTGTAAGTTCATCTCCCTCATAGGAAGACGGAAACGTCGACAATTCAATCGAAGTCGGAGGACAATCGCTGACCGAGGCCGAATTTTAGGGTTGGTTCATCTTCACGACCATTCTGCTCTTCTGCACCCTGCGATCCACCGTGGCGTTCTTCTTGCTGTTCTTCTTCCTTGATCTGACCTTCCTGCTGCTCGGTATCGGTTACATCCACCGCAACAGCGAGGGCAAGCCCAACCCCCCCGTGATCAAGACCGGTGGATTCTTCGGTTTGATGGCAGCGTTCACGGCCTGGTACAACGCTCTGGCCGGTATTGCGGACAACAGCAACAGCTTCTTCATCCTTCCCGTCGCGCACTTCCCCTGGTCCCCCACTGCTCGCAGCCGTGCCAAGAAGACCGAGCGGGAGACCGCTTAGAGTGGCGTTGCACACCTTGTTCGGTTGGCTTGGAACAAGCATGTCTCGCCATTCGGTTTCGGAGCCAAGCAACAACCAGAGAATCTCCGCCCGCGGAGAGAATGGGGGATTGTCCTGCATTTTAGATACCCAATATTTTGTAAGATCGTGTGGCTGCGGGGGGGATTTCTCTCTTCCGACTTGAGCAGCTTGGCATGCATCAACGCGTGTTCGATTGCTGGGACGTGAGGATAGTGTCGACTGCCGCAGGTATAGATATATGGTCACCACAATAATTGTCCTTTTTTTTTTCTTTTCCTTTCATGTCATGTGTCCTTTCCTGTCAGTATTTCCTGGTTAATGAATTGTATCAAGAGGAGGATAATGACAGTGCAGACATTGTCGCAATCGTGGCAAGACGGGTTCTGTATTTAGCCTTAGTTGATTTAATTATATGATCTGTATGCCATCTATCTTCAGTAAATGTATGGTATAAAACAGAAAGAAGAGCGGCCGAACGACATGACGTACCTTGACAGAAAGCTGGTAAGCAATGCTAAAGCATGCCTTGATTAGCCAACGTGAATAGAAAGATGAGCAACAAGAACCTTGAGTTAGTGACTAGGACAAGAAGCAACATTAGAATTAAGGTTAGTTAGCTCCGACAAGAACACTGGTAGCAATGGTGGTTAGTGAGTCGATCTATCCACTCTAGTTAGAGAGGAGAAAGTAAAACTGTAGAAAGGGAGAGAGGCAGCGGTGAAGGTATTTGAGAGACATGGGTGGTTAAGACGGAAGGGAGGATTGAATTGAGAGAGCAAGGGTGGATGATGAAAAGTAGAAAAGAGGGGAAAAGAACGAAAGAAAGAAAGAAAGAGCAAAAGGAGAAAGCAAGAAGAAGAAGAGAGAAAAGGAAAAAGGAAAATGAGAAAGGATACCTAGCTACCTATAACTACGGAGTAATAAACTAACTAACTGACTAGAAAAGAAAATGGTTCAAGTCGGTGATTTCTCGGTGGGGGTTGCAATTTCGTATCGATCTCGGGGCGAGCTCGGCTTGCCGTTTATCTTTCTCGCCCTCTTTTTCTCTTTCTCTCCGTCTTTTTGTTAGCGGTTTACTGTTTGATGAGGTGCCTTTCGGAAATGACTCGGCTGGACTGTTTTTGCTAACTACCTAACTGCCTAGTTACCTTAACTAGTGCGACGCGAGGTGGTCGGACGGACGAAGCTCGGGAATGAAATTGGATTGACAGGGGGGCTCGGGCTCGGGCTGGGCTCGGGGACTGGATTGTATTGCATTGCATCATTTGATGCGATTTATTTTCTTGGTTTCATGTTTCTTTCTCTTGACTTTGGGGAATTGGAACTATTGTTCTTATTATTTCGGATGATTAGTATGTGCACGGTGTATGTACAGTAACTTATGTACTTAGCTTTTACATATGGGTTTCTTTGCTCTACGCTCTATAGTTCTTCAAGGTCAATAGATATATACCTGGACGAGAAATGAAGTGCGAAGTTGAACACTGTCAGCTTTGATGGAAAGTAACTAACCATGCCGCTACTCGCTAACAGTTAATTTTAGATCATACCGTAATCCATATCTGCAACACGGATCACAATGGAACCGATTACTCCGTGTCAGTCCACCATCTATCTACATACTCCGTAGTACTCGTCTTCCTCCGTGTAATATTTCCGGACCCTGCCAAGTCCAGATAATAAGTCTTCACTTTACAACTCTTCCTATCAAGATGATCCAAAAAGAAAAAACATCCAATTTATTCAAGGAATCATGGAACCTTTCAAACAAATCGCGCATTCTTCTGGCTTCTAAGGGACCGGACCGACTCATAAGCGATGTGAATGCCGAATGGTAACTCAGCCCGACGCGCCGGTTTCCACTTCCTGCAGCCAAGAGCCTTGTTCTTGCTTGGTTGTTACCGTGTGGTGCTGGCCGAGTTATGTCCGAGGGGAGATTATTCATTAATCTTTCTGCAGTCCCTTCGCACTCTGCTTTGAACTCTGTGGGTAGCTTTGGAGGGAAATCTTGTATTGCGATTGATGTAAACCTTATATCCCAACTTTCTATCAATGACCGATATACATATAACATGGCTGATAAATCACTGCTTGCCTGAAATAGGGCAAGCAGGATTGACGAACTCCAAACTAGGCTACCTCATCAGGAGTTTGCATCATGCGCAATTCGTCCCATAATTCCCGCAACGGAGCCAAGTACACTCGGTCCACGTAGAAGAAATTCATCAGCGAGGCACGCAGATCTTGCCACGACTGGAGACCCTGGCTGCGGACGGCAGTGGCCAGCTCCTTGACGAAGAACACCCGCTCCGAGGCCATCACTTTGGAGGCGCAGGTGCCCATGAACAGCAGCCAAGTCAGTAGATCGCGGCAGAGGTGGAAACAGCCCGTCGGGATGATGGATTCGAGCGCCGTGCGCAAGCCCATGATCGGCTTCGGGAACACCGGCGCGATGTTCGGGTAGAAGTCCCAGATGGCCGTGTTGTGGTAGATGAAGCAGGCCAGACGCACACAGCCTTCGATCGAGGAGTCGCCTTTGGCTTCGCCGGACGCCGTGTACCGGTCTGAGTGCAGGGCATATTCAATCCAGACAACCTCCGTATTGAAGTAACCTTCGGTTTCTTCGTCGAAATCCTGGAATACGGGTCCTTTAATCCATTCGGCATACCAGACCAGTTCGAGAAGGTCCGTGATCACCTGCGACAAAAACTCGCCGAAGATTCCCGGAATCTTCATTAAGGCGATGAGACGCGATGCCGCACATTCTAGCTCCTTGGTGGGTGGGATGATGGGAGCCATGTGGGCTGGGCGAGGGTAGCGGACAAATGGAAAAATGGGCTTGCTGAATGCCATGCAAGCGACGCGAATGTCCGTCCTTACCGAAAGAGTTAGTCCGTCGGTCTGCTTACCCGGAATCTGAAACTTACCATGAAATTTGGTAGCGGACTTGACGAGGAACGTCCGTAAACTTATTCCTCAAGCCTACCATCTGTCTCAGGCCCGCGAGGTGAACTTTCAGGTAGTCGGGGTTTCCAGATGCGATCTATTCGGGCGATGAGGAATTGCATGAGACATGTGAACAGTGTACAACATACCTCGATTGTGAGTAGCATTGATACCGCAGCAATCAGATCGTCGCTAGAGGCTTTGACTGGATCCGAAAGTCCCTCGTTGACCAGTCGAATCGTCTCTCCTCGATGATGGAACGTGTCCAACAGCAGCAGACTCGAACTCCGTTTGTTGGGATCAACGAGAGGAAACTCCCCCGTTTGCAGCGCTGCGTTGGATGCCGCAACGCAGATCGTGGCATGCAAAGAGGCAGGATCATTCTGACACAGCGAGGCCCAATGAGCCTGCAATTGTGGGCCATACCGCCGCTGAAGAGGATACGCAATATGCGTGAGATCAAACAAGACTGCAGAACAACAGGTCAGCTCTACTTCTTTGTCCATGTCGCGGAGGATGAACTTACAGCGTTGTAGATGTCGAAACATGCGATCCGTCAGTTGTGTATGTGCCATACTGAATGGGTCTTTGTGGGCGCCATGACCCAGGTACGTCGTCGGTGACGGAATTGACGGAACCGAAGCAACTGCAATATCATATGATGGCGTGCCAGCGCTCGAAGTGCCGGCAGTCGCCGTGACTGCGGGATTCGCAGGGGTGCTGGTCGCAGCCAGGTCATTACTTTTGTTATTGTTATTGTTACCCGGTCGAGCTTGCTGCTTTCCTCGACCAGCGGAGGACGCTTTTACCGACGATCTCCCCGGTGGAAGAGGCATAGGGCCTACCGCTGCAGCGCTGGAGCCTGCTGCTGCAGGTGCAGTCTCCACCGGCTGGAAAGCAAGATGTTTCCACGTCTTGCTCTTGTAGCGTTTGGTATTCTCTAGCCTCTTTTTCCGATTGTGCTCGGACATGACGTGAGAACGGATGCGCTTCAGAGTGTCCTCACGCGTCCCCTCAGACACCGATTGCTGGTCGCTGTTGACCCAGAACAGGGTCGACCGGGCCCCAGACGCATTGTCGGCCTTGCGCGGTTTGCGCGGTTTCGGTGCAGGGGCCTTGCCTACATGTTGACGTGTTGAGTCGGTCGGCGTCGGGGCCATATGTTGTTCATTGATATACGGGGCCGTTGACGGCGGCGGCGGGGGGGTTGTCAGTGTCGACGTCGGTGCAGGTGCAGATACAGGTACCGTGGCAGGTAGAGGGGCAGGTAGAGAGACAGGGACAGGCCCCGAGACAGAAATAGGGGTCTGATAAGGTGCCGGAAGTACGATGGGAGGGAGAGAGGGGTTCTGTGGTGGCCACGGGGGATGGGCAGCCAGCTGGATGGGAAGCACCTGCTCGCGCTGAGGAGCGGAAGACACTGCCGGCGGGCGAGGAGGTGGCAGCTTGGCATCCATTGCTTCTTCGTTTCAGGAACGGCGCTCAGACGTAATCTTCACAATCGTTCTAGCGCAAGATCCTCACAGAGGCTTCATGGTCCGCGCGAACAAGAAAAAACAATAATGAAGGAAAGCCGGGGTGGGAAATGGAGGGACAGAAGAGAAAAAAAAAGCCGAAGGGGAGTCGCTGAATGGCCAGCGCACTGCCCTTATCAGGAAAAGTCCATAGCGCAGTGCGAGAGGAATCAAGTGGAGGAAGGGGAAGACGGTGGGAATTCGGGAAGGCCGAAGCAGGGCCAATAACGAGGGAATTGGAACCAACAGTCGGGGGCGAGAACACAGTAATTGGAGGAACGATGTGATTGATCTAAGAGCTAAGGACTAAGGCAATGTACCTGAGCAGTTGGGTTAGTTCGTTCTTCCTCTTAGTCCGGACGTGGACACTACCCCGACGGGGGCATTCCGACCAGTCGAAGACTTACTGGTGGAGGGTGAGCTAGTCTGAAGAGGCTTGATATTATGCATCCACCGAAGTCTCTAGGCGATCAGCATCAATCAATCTGCCCAATCTGGCCCCAAAGCTTTTGCACTCGCTGAGAGGACGGACAAGGGCAAGGGCAAGAGATGGGGAGGGAAAAGCAAGAGAGAGCAAAAGCAAAAGAACCACGGAAAGCAGCACATCATTCTCCACCTTCCGATCGGTCCAGTTCGGTCGCTCTGTCGGTCTCGGTCGCCGTAGCTCTGAGTACTGCCGTCGTACATCCGAGCACACGTCTGCCTTACTTAACGGGTATCCCACAAGGCTGGGCATCCGGTGTACTTTCACTTCATACTTCGTACGGTGTGCCTCGGTTCTAGGTATATTCACCACTTTCTTGATTACAACTAGTCTTGGCTATCGCTACAGGGTTTGACATTGCCGCCCGCGCTGCGAGTCGGCCGTCAGATGCATAGAATAAATCACCTAAATACGAACGGGAGATAAAAGAAAAAATAAACAAGCTTGAAAGAAAAAGATAAAGCAGAATCAACTCTACCCGCTGAGACCCTGTCATTTCCAAGGTCATACTCATCGTCAATCAGCCCCTCGTTTCGCGAAAGATAAGAAAATGTCGTGCTACATCATCCCGGGTCGCGGGAAGACGGGCACGGTCTCCAGGCTCTCGTAGCCACCCATAGTGCCTTGCTGGCTGCTCTGCCACCCCTGGCCCGTCTGCTGGTTCACAAAGGCACTCTGCCGGAATGGGTTCGTGCTGCCGGTAGGATTGGGACGAAGGGGCGCCGCGGCGGGAGGCTGTAATCCTTGCGATTGTTGTGGAGGAACCGAGGAACTTCGAGCAAAAGGATTAGTTCCCGTTCGCTGAGGTTGCAGTTGCTGGGCAGGCTGTTGAGCCTGCTGTGATAATAAGTCGCCAGCGTTGAACTGCGGGTTAACGGCCGACAATCGTCGCGCAAAAGGATTGGTGCTCTGTCGGTTGATCTGCGTGGGAGACAGGCCCGAGCCGGTCGTCTGGCTCACTAGCATCGATTGCCGGAACGGATTCGTGGTTTGCGGCTGCAACTGCTGTGGCTGTTGCTGAGGGAACGGAGAGAGATTGCTTTGCGTGTTAGGCGCAAGATTGGACTGGGGGTAGGTTTGCGGTTGAGGTGTGTAGCCGCCAAATCCCGCTCCCGTCGGCATAGGTTGGAGCGGTTGGGGAACTGGCTGCTGTGGTGGTTGCCCGAATGGATTCTGGCCCGTCTGGCCCGTCTGGCCAAAAGAGTGCCCAAAGGCCCCGGGCTGGCCGTAACCCGTCGGCTGGGGCTGTTGCTGCTGGAAACCGGTTTGCTGCGGGTAGAAAGCCCCCGGCTGGGGTTGCTGTTGAAAGCCGGTCTGCTGGTATTGCATCGCCTGCGGTTGCTGTTGAAACTGTGGCTGTTGCATCTGATGCGCTGCCAAATGCTGCTGTGCCGGCTGTTCGATGGAACCAAAGAAGTCTATCAAATCCGTAGGGTTATCCTTCTTGGTCAAACTGGGATCGGCGGTTTGAGGTCGCGCTGGCGCGGGCGCAGGATTAGGATTGCTGGCCGCCCTAACCCCCACTCCGCCGGTGTTGCTTGCTGCGACTTTGGGTATAGAGCCGGCGGGCTTTCCCTTTGAGAGCAGATATTCGCGCCGTCGGAGATCAAAGTCCGGATCGTTCAAGTCGTCCTCAAGCAGCCGCGTTAAGTCTGTGGACGCATGCTTAAGTTTGGGGATTTCGAGCCGCGTTGCTGATTGGAAGTGTCTGGCAACGCCGAGGAACTTGACCACTTCCTCTGTCTGCGCCGCAAATGTCTTGTAGATATCGAGTGCCCGCTCGCTATCAGGTCGGGACATCTCGAAGTAATGTTCTAGTCGCAAACAGGGTAAGCACACGTCACTGCACCGCAGAGATCAAGGTAGACCTACCCAAGACGTTTATAGTGCCCTCATTCATCACAGAATAGAGGGTGAGGAGGTCCAGAGTCAACAGCCGGAAGGCTGTAAGGGTTATTTCATTTTCAACTTCATCCGTCAAGAGCTTATTGGGATTGTCAGCGACGATGGAGCGGCGCCATGGCAAGTTTCGACCAAGCTTACATCACATTTTAACAGGGCGCGGATCTGTTTCTGGACAATCTCCGTTTCTCTCAGTAGACCCTTTTCGACCGTCAGTCGTCTCATCCGCCCTTGACCGCTCCGTACGTAGTCGGTCTTGGTGGCCTCGAACGCGTCTGCGCGCGCTATGAGGTAATCGGAGTATCTTCGGATATTATGCCCTTGCGATTGAGCTGCACAGTGAGGTCAGTCTCCATTGTCATACGTCAAACCTACAGCCGTTTCTCGCATACCTTCGGAAAATCCGCTGATTGCCAGCTTCCGCGGGTTTTCGGCCATGTACTGCAACGTAGCGTCCAATTGACCTTCCCTGATCATCATGTGAATCACGATCAGGGACTTGAACACTATCGTCCATGTTGAATCACGAAGTCGCAGCTGCACTGTTCGGAAGATCTCTGCCACGCCGGCCTCGCCGGTATGTGTCGCTACTAGGATGTGCTCGATATATTTGGATTTGGGGGCCGCAAGCTGTTCGGTAGAAGTGTTGTCAGCATTCCTTGTCACGCATTTGGAAGAGCAGGAAGCAAATCACTAAGACCTCTGTCACTGACTTTGACTTTAGTAGCCCCCTTCACGGATTTTTCGAAATTGCCGGACATTGTTGGAGGGAGTGGAGGGAGGTCGGGTCTCCGCGATTAGGCCGCGATCGGGAGAATCAGGAGGTTATCGCGAGGTGTTCAATTCGGGGCGTCGGGAAGGGAGAGGAGATAAGGCGATCGGGAAATTGAGGGCGAGGTACGATGGTTATCGCGGTGTTCGAATCAATAAAATGTCCTCACCAGCACCAAAAACTGCTGTCATGATGGCTCAAGCCATGATGCGGGACGTGGTGAGACTTATGAGGCGGCCTGCAAGGAACGCGGCGGGGGGAATTGGAATTAGGAAAACAAAAGCGAAGATAAGTCCGACAATGAAATCGCGAGAACGAAACGACAAGACTCTAACAATGACAGAGCAACAGATCGACAAAGAATAGATAGAGCGTAGGCCCCAGGAATGCAAGGATTGACCGGAGGGAGCTTCAGGCCGTCGGGGGAAGTTCAGGCAGTTTGGAAGTGGAATTTCGGTGGAGCTTCTCTCCGTTGCCGTCCAAGGCAGCTATCCGCCTAGCGTGCACGAGTTGCTTCTGCTCTTTGTACGGGGTATGCAGGCAGATTTTAGATTGAAGTTGTGACTTGATTGACTTGATTGATGACGATTTAGAAATTGACTGAGACGTAGTCTCACTGTGACAACGGCTGCGGAGACAGACCGTCGAGGTTCCTGTCAGCTGATATATTTTCTCTCGCTGCCTCTCCAGAGTCAACACTCTTACATGTATTCACTTCAACAAGACTAACACTGACATGATGTTTTCTTTGCTCTCATTCACCAGCGCTGAAAGCTGCAGTAACACCGTACCACTAAACAGAAATCATGTCTTGACTTTCACCTACAAAGTCTTAGGTATTGGTCTTATTTCGAGAGACGGACTCTTATCCCATCTCTCTCTTCGACATCACCTTCTCATCTCACCTCGCCTCACCCCTTTCAATCCACTCACTCCACTACCATTCTATTCATCTCCCATCCTTCATTTGAGCACCCTGATTCGGTCATCTCTACATAACTCTCATCTCAACCTTCTCCCTGTCTGCGTTTAGCCATGGACACAGACATCATTTTGGATCGACGACAAAATCGTTGGACAACTGAGCAAAGGTTATTTCTGTGCTGCATGAAGAGGTTTTTCCACAAAGAGAATGAGGCCTTTTCAAGGATTTTTAGTAGTTCCTTTGCAGCTGAGCTCCGACAGAGTGGCTATACAACTGGCATTGCATGGACCGTACTTAATGCCCAATGGGACACTATGAGGCGTTCTGGCGACTACCTATGGGGAGCTGTTCATCTGTCACCTTTTATAAAGGATGGGAATGGTACATGGTATCCGATTATCAGGAAAATCACTCATATTGCCCAACGTTTAGGTATCGATCTTGTTGAAAAAGATGAAGACGATATTGATACTTCGGAATTCATTCCTCAGCCACCCAAGGACCAGGAAAGCGCTACTACGACCGGAGTAAGTCTATAGCGGTATACCTATTTATTTGATATTTAGGCTAACTATCAATCAGGATACTACGACGCCTGGACCACAAGCTGAACAAGAGCATCAACATAGCCAGGCGGCGGCCCCTGTAGCTGACCAAACTGCTCAGAACCAAGATGTCCCGAATCAAGATGTCCCTATCCTTGTTACGGCAGGAGGGAAGATGTGTCTCTTCTGCTTTCAGGAGGGTAACATGCACCCGGATCTGCAAAGCCCGGCAGATGAAATACCCCCTCTGTTGTATCGTTGGTCTAATATTGACTCCCAAGGTGTCAATTCAAGAAGACTATTCCAAGCTGGCCTCTTCGCAGAAGGGACTGAATACTTCCACCCAAATGAGGTCCCGCAGGAAGAGTTCAACAAACATGTTGAAAACCACCTCAGAATCAAGAAGTCCGTTACCCCTTTTATCTCTACATTTAAAATGATGCTGGCGCCTATTCACCGCGCTCTGCGGAACGAGGAGGGAGCTATCGTCTCAATTATTGATCGAAGGAAGTTGTCAACACCAGTCTACTACGCCCAAAATATGGTAAGGACACTGAATCTGCGATTCGGCTGGTATAATGGTGCGGCAGAATATCTCATTTGGGGTAGGATCCCGAAATCAGCCATTATCTGCTCCTTTAAAGCTACTACCCTCTTGAGGATTGCCCGCGAGAACCCCGATTTTGAGGATTTGTTACAATTCGACAACATTGCATCTTCCCCAAGATGTGGTAAAGCTTTACATCGGGTTCTAGGGAGTGGACCTGGACGATTAAACCACGAGACAGGGGTGACAATGGGAAGGCTCCTTTTGAAGCTTGAGATTCCTTACGAGCACTGTCAGACCATCAGCCTTGGAATGTATTATTCATGGAGAATGAAGAGGGGAGGAAGCTTGGAAGAGTTCTACAGAGGTGTTGAAGATGGGTATTACGCATTGGATCAACATCTGACTCCTCCACTAGGCGTGGCGGTCACTGGAGATGAGGAAATGCCTGATAATAATATATCTGAGATGCCTGAAGTCTCCGATTCAGAATTCCTTGACAACCAAATCCCCCAAGCCTTCAATGAAAGGCCCGAACTTCCTGTCAATTGCCAAATTCCTCGGGTCTTTCATTCGTCCCACCCAGGCTCTGAAATATCTGATATGGCTGATGTCTTTGATGTTTTCGAAGACCCTGGACTCCTTGGACTCCCTGGACTCCCCAAAGCTCATCAATCGGACGATGAAACCGTGACAAACGATGACCCTCGCACTTCAATCGATCTCTTCTCAATACCTGGTTCTCCGTTTCCGTCTCCGTCACCGCCACCGCCACCCGTCATCAGACTCTTCGATGGAGCAACCAAGCAATGGATAGCGCAACAGAACAGCGATGCTTCCCCCGAACCCCCAGGTTCCTCCGCTGAAACCGCAATCAGCGTCAACTCCGACGATGAGTTCGATATGATCTTCAGCGAGTGCAAAAGCGAATCCTCTGTCTTTGGTTCATCGCCTCCAGCTGCCTTGAATGAGCTGCGTCTCATTCCTGACGAGAAACCTATTCTGGCTCTGAAGGACGACAATCAGAATGGAAGCCGTTTTCCTGCGACGCCTATCAACCCCCGTGATCGTTACCCAATGGCATCCATACCCCGTGATCGCTTCGCCGCTGATAGGGAGAGGGTTCTGCACTTTTGGGGGTGATTTGGCCGAGACGGGTTACTATTTTGTTTGCTGGGTGTTCAAAGATATGTACTGGAGGTTCATGTTGCGAAGCGCGAAGAGAGAGGGGTTGAGTTATGAGATGGATGAAAAGCGATGCTATGGGTAGGTGGATATGCTGGGAAAGTGGCATTGTTGTGACCTGAATGTTGGCATGGAAAAACGGGAGATTGGACATTCAATGTATTGCCTGGCGTGTTGAACCGTTAAGAGTACCTGTGATCAGTGGTCTAGATGACAAGAGCCTACGAATGTCGAATCCTGACCAGATCGGCACTGAGCAGTCCACAAAAGGAAGAAAAAAAAAGATATGAATACAATCAACATAATCTGGCAATAAACGTCGTGATAAAAAATAGAAGCTCCATTCCCAGAGCATCCTGCATAATAACCCCAAACTTTTTTTTCTGACGGGCCCGCAAGCACTACGGCGGAATCCTAATCACAGGGGGAGGATCGAAAAAGCTTTTTTTATTTCATTGGATATCTCCTCAAAGGGTACCTGGGACATGAAATCGTGAAACAATCCCAACCCGTTAAACTAGTTCGCTTATATCCATTCACGCCGCTGCCCTAGGTTATTTCAACCTTTCGGAAACACCCCCTTCAACGTCGACACGCTTAGAACTTGCTGAAAGCCTTGACGGCCTTACCGGTACGGGGCAAGACACGCAGGGTGTTGAAACGAACCTATCGAGGGAAGAGATGTTAGTTGGTGTTGCATGGTGAGTTATAAGAACGGCGGGTTCCCAGATAGTCTTGAATCGCTGCACGCTGTCGCTTGGACAGGGAATGCGCGCAGCAATTTCATGATCCTGGTTCCAATTTCGAATTTCAAGGTGTTCACATACGGTCTTGGACAGGGGACGGCACTGGCCGACGGTAACCCAGTCACCCTCCTCAACACGGAAAGCGGGAGAAACGTGAGCAGCAAGGTTCTTGTGGCGCTTCTCGTAACGGTTGTACTTGGGGACGTAGTGGAGGTATTCACGGCGGATGACGATGGTACGGTGCATCTTGGTGGAGACGACACGGCCGGTCAAGATACGGCCACGGATGGAGACCTGACCAGTGAAGGGGCACTTCTTGTCTGTTGGGCTAGAATTAGCGATTTGTTCATCATTTCGGATGAAAA
Organism: Aspergillus ochraceus; assembly: GCA_004849945.1. NCBI lineage: Eukaryota > Fungi > Ascomycota > Eurotiomycetes > Eurotiales > Aspergillaceae > Aspergillus > Aspergillus ochraceus. Next base: position 2,485,642 of record SSOS01000001.1, on the reverse strand, counting down.
GTCAAGAAATCTGATCCAATCGCGGGGAGGTGGTGGAAAATGAGAACAGATGGATATCGCGCCGAGTATCAAGGATGTCGAAAACTGGTGGTGTCGAAAATTTCCTCCTTTGCTTCTTTGGTCCCAATTGTTTGGAAGCACTTTCATCCATCGCCAGTGAAGAATCCGTCGTTGTAGTCCCAAACCAGTTCGTTCATCCCAGAATACTGTCGCGGTATCGTCGTTTCTCATTTCCAACCTTCGGAGAGGCTTTGTCGTTCTTCATGATCCTCCACTCCCCCCGATATCAAAATCGAAGATCCCGAGCGACAAAAAACACAAAACTTCAGCGTAGGTCCTGCATACCGATGTAGTTGCCCTCAATGGCGTTCTTGGGGGTACGGAAACCCAGACCGACGTCCTTGTACCATCTCCGGCCCTGACCGACCTTCTTGCTCTTGGCCTTGGTCTTGGGGTTGACGAAGATGTGAGGCTGCTTCTGGAACGCACGTTCCGACTGGACGGTCAACTCGGTCGCCATTGTTGCGAGAATTCAGTTCGACGAGGAAGCGGAGTCGAGCTGGGTTGGGGTATTCGTCGCGAAGGGGGGTGTCGGGGCTTGCGGTGGTCGACGTCGATGTTGAGAAAGAATTATTCGGCGGTTAGCGGGATTATTCAGTGTGGTGAGTGTGCGATGGCGACACTAACCCCGATCGGGAATGGCGCTGGTTCGGCTAGGGCTTTTTTTGGTTTGTTTACATCCGGAGATCACATGAGCGCCGGCCGGGAGACGCGCCGCCCCCGACGAGTCCCAAGTAGGCAAGTTGTTGTTGGTTCGGGAGAACGTCGCAACTTGACTTGCATTTTGTCAGTCGGACTATGTCGTCCGGGTTGCGCGACCTGTTTACATCTTCGATTTCGCGGGACTGAAATTTGACTTCTGTTCGTTCACGCTCGCTCATTTCGACTGTCTATGACTCCCCTGAATTGCCATCTCCGAAATGACGTCCAGAGGTGACTCCGCGGGGTCCGCTCGTCCGCGATCTCGTCGCTCCATCGCCCATGTCCCCCGATCTAAATTGACGACCGGACTTGATAAGGAGAATACTACCACCGACATCAGCTCCTCGCAGCCTGTCGCAGGTTCCGCGAAACTGCCAGGCAAAGATAAGAAGTCCCGCAGTAAGAGTTTGGGACCGGGTGGTTTAGATGCGCTCCAAGACTCCAATGGCAACCGACGCAAGGTACTGCTTCCCACCCCGCCATGGCACCTTACTATGTTGCTGCTGCAGATGAACTGACTTATCGTTGTCGCCGCACAGTCTACCGCAGCTTTGCCGCTCAAATCTATTCTGAAACCCACTGTTCCTGTGTCTCCGGTTCGCACTATACCTTCGTTCGAGGAAACGCGCAGACGAACCCCCGCTAGAGGCGCATCCCAAAATCACGACGACCGAGGTGCGAGCAATGGGAGTGAAGGCCTTCTGATAGATCTCGATACCCCCGCCCAACCTTCAGCGCCATCGAGCTCTGAAGAACGCGCCAATCCGTTCGATGGATTCAATGCAGAGGCGATCCGCGATGAAATGGCTGCGGTGAGAGAACGGGAAGAACAGGAGCGACGGGAACGAGAACGGAAGGCTATTCTACAACAGAGAGAAGCCCGCCGCAAATCTATGGGTGCGTCTCGTCACCTGCAATTATCAAGACTTCTGCATACTGACATATGATCATAGCAAACCGCCGAGTATCTTTCGCGCCCGAGGCAACATTGCACACATGGAATGTGGTTGAAATTCCCGACGACTCGACTTCTTCATCGACTTCGAATTCTACCCGACGCGCCTCGAATTTAGCGAACACTGAAGCACAAGAACCTGCGCATGCGCCACAAGCTGAACCGGCGTCCTCACCGAACAGCTATGCCGAGTCCGACATTGCCTTTTCTCCCGTGCAATACCCGGACCTTCAACGACTGAAAAATGGCCCAACGCACCCGGGATACGATGCAGTGGGATCTTCTCAAGATATGTCATCAAGTCCCTTCAGCGGAAGCTCGATGGATGGCACGGAAGACGTTGGGATGCAGGATTCTGCCAGGGACGATGACGATGATGATGACGACAACTCCTCTACCTCCGGCTTCGATGGAGAAAGCACAGCGATGAGCTTGGACGATATGACGGTGCGGTCCGCCGCGACAGCGCAATCCGATGCCTCTGAGAGCACTACCTCCAGCAACCGATTAAATGACGCTCTACGACAGGCCGCTCGAGAGGCAGGAACACAAAGCTTTGATGACGATGAGGATGGGGACATGTCGATGGAAATCGCCGACCAAGAAATAACTGGAGCGTTTCAGCCCTGGATCAAGAAGGGGGAGAGACAAAGCTTTGACTGGGAAGACATAAGCGCCCGCCACGATCAGGAAAATGTCGAACCGGCCAAGCCAGCCGTGGAAGATACCGCGTTCGACGATGCGGTTAGTGAGATGGGAGAAGATGATCTCAGTATGGAAGTTACAAACGCCATTGGGGGCATTCTATCTAAGTCACCTGGTCGTCGTCGTCAGAGTGTCGCTCGTCGCAAGTCTACATCCGAGGAGACTACCTACGACGAACAGACAATGGAGCTCACCAACGTGGTGGGAGGTATTGCACAGGCCCCTTCTCCTGCAAAATCTGTCGGGGCTGAAAGCAATAATGAAGATGAGGAGATGACTATGGAGTTTACTTCTGTTGTTGGTGGAGTGCTGAAGAAATTCGCTCCTGGCTATAATGCCAACGAGGAAAATAGCGCCCAGCCAGAATCTGCCGATGGAGAAGTCCAAGGGCAGAGCCTGTCTGAATGGGACAATGACGACGACGCCATGGAAGAAGGCGCAGAAATGGAGATAACTGGGGCTGTTGGCGGTATTCTTCCAGCAGCTGAAGAGCCAAATGATCTGCCGCAGGAAGAAGGAGGCAATGATGCTGACGCTGATGCTGTTGATGACGACGACGACCAGACCGCCGGTATGGAAGTTACCACAGCGATGGGCCAAATCTTGCCCCCTAAGATAGAAGTCGGGGACAAGGATCAAGCGAAAAAGGTTATGGAAATGGAATCCGACGCCGGTCAACTGGGTAGCTCTCCCTTCCAAGAAGGCGTGCGACAGTCTCCCGCCAGATCTCCCGTCTCTTTTCACGTCGCTGCTGTTGCCTCAGAGAGTGGTAGCCCTAGTTTGGCAAGTGTACGCTCTCGACGCACGAGACAGAGCTTGGGCTTTGGGGCACCAAATACACCTACTTCTCAAACGCCTGAGATGCCACCATCAAAGGAGTCTGTAACGCCTCCCAAGCAGTTGACGCCGCGAGTCAGTCGCCCAGAGACCCCCGGCAAAACTCCGCCATCAAGCAATAGGAAGTTTCATAGTGCATCTCCCAAGAAGTTGTTCCAACCCGAGCTTCAGGAGTCAGCTAGCAAACCAAAATCACCTGGCCGCAAAAGTCTGTTTGGTGCCAGCGCAACGGGAGAATCCACGCCTCTCTTCATTCTTCAGCCTCATGGAAAGAGACATTCGTCCGGGCTTGGGATCGACAAAGAAGGGCTTGGATCTCCCCGAGTGGCGGCTATGTTGGACAAGCGTCGATCAATCGGTGATGAAGCCTCGGAGTTCGTTCCCCAGAAACAACCGCAGCAGGGAGTGCGCTTCGAAGATCCTGTGAAGCTCCACGAAGAAGTTGATCGCGAGCGCGAGGAAGAGGAGGACCGAGAGGACGGTCACATTCCACCTCTCCAAGACGCCACAGCCAGCTTGAAAGATATGATTTCAAGCCTCACGCCGAAGAAAAACAAACTCAAAGGCCGGAAAAGTCTACATGTCGGTGCAGCTCGTGGTCTTCTTGGCAAGCGACCGGCAGAGCTGGATCAAGACGATGAGGAGCTGGACAATACTCCTAAGCGTTTGAGGAGTGCTCAAGCGAGCCCGGTTAAGAGCATCAAACTTCCTGCGCCTCCGACGAAGGATGAGACCGTGGGCCGTCGGTCGCCTCGGAAAACCATTGGCACATCAACGCCCTCCAAGTCGCCTTTGAAGATGACTACGACGCCTACACAGGAACCACAGAACGATCGAGCCGTTGAGGATCATGCGGAAGTTGCTACGCCCCGTTCAGAGCCGGCAGACGACACTCCTACCGGAGATGCAGAACCAGAGTTCGACCCTATCCAGCTACAGGACTTTTTGAACATGACCAACATTCATTTCATGGAGCTGGACACCACGAAAAGACGCCACACGATTGCTCCTGATAGTGCCCGTAAACGAGCGGCTAGACTTTCCAGCGACGGTGATCGGTCCAGCGCTGCCAATTTTGAGGACTGTGTTGCTGCCGGTATCTGCACCGTGCCTATGCTGGAGTTGTATCAACATGTAAGTTTTACCATGTTTGATGAATTAACGGTATATGCTAACATGGTCTCTAGTCGTGTCGGGAATTGAAATCTTACATCTCGGAGGGCAGGCAGGTCATTCGCTCCATCGAGACGGAGACCTTTGCCGACAATCCACCCCTTTTCCGGGAGTACATGACGGCGGCTCCTGACATCCGTCTATTGATGGATAACCAGTTCCGAAACGTGAAGACTCATGCTCGACTTCTGAGCAAAGCTACGTGGTATGAGTGGCGGATGAAATTGCTTGAGGGCTTGAAAGAGGGCCTGAACGGCCATGTCGAAGAATTGAAGGCCGATGAAGATCGTCTGTCGAAACACGAGACGATCCTGAATGATGTTGTACCCGCGCTTACCGAAAAGCATGCTGCCCTCGAGGGCGAGGCTACGACCCTGCAGCAATTGGCCGACGAGATGGAGAACTGTGACCAGGATGAGCTGCGCGGTGCCCGAGAAAAGCTCTCCACGATTGAGGAAGAGATTGAAGAGAAGAAAAAGCAACTGAAACAGATGCAAGCTGAGGTCCAAGAGAAGACTCATACGCTTGAAACCGGTACGGAGCGTAAGGCTGAGTTTGTGGCTCAGATCGAAGAAGCGGAGAGGGTCAAGGCAGAATGTCGCGGATGGAGTGCGAAGGAGATCAGCGAACTGAAAGGTAAGATTGCCTTGAACGATGTATCGGACGACTTGCTAATTGCCTCAGACTCGGTACACAAGATCGAGCGCCAAACAGGCTGGTCGATTGTCTCCGCGACATCGTCTTCCTCCACGCCGCCAGGTCCGGTGGTGACAATGTCCTATCGCGCACAGCTCGATCTCACCTTCCACCCCGGTGCCTTCTACAGCGCCAACGACGCCAACCAATCTTCTTCCGAATCCGACGAAAAAATGGGCGCCCCCATTGAACTGAAATATCATCCTCGCAACGGCGCCAACGCCGCGACTCAACCCTCCAAGCTCTCGTCCATCGCATTGCTCGTTTTGAAATCCCTCCAAAACCACATTGCCAGCCTCAGCCAGCCCAAAGTCGCACCAAAGCACCTCCTCCGCTTCATCTCTGAGGCATGGGACCTCATGCTCAATCTCGAAGAAGAGGCCCGCATGCTAGAATTTTGTGGCGTCACGAAACTCAAACTGTCCGAGTCCGACGACCAACCCTCCCTGCGGGCCCGCTGCACTCTCCTCCAAGCCCTCCCCGCCGGGACCAGATCCACATCGAAGACCTCGACTGCATCGGGACCTCGGAGAATCGACGTCGACTTTGCAGTCAAGACGCGCGTGATCTCCCCTCCCGACTCTGCATCCCCCGGGTCCGTCGGCGTTATCGATTTCGAGACCAACGTCCTCGCCAGCAAGGTCTACGGGTTTCAGAAGGAGCGCGGCATGTCCGAGTCAGAAATGCAAAAAATTCTATCCAAGGAACTCGGTGCCAAGAGTTCCGGGCTTCAGCTTGGCGGCGGGGTCTGGAGTAAAGCCGTTCAGATGCTTACCGGGACGGTCTTTTAGTGAGACACTTCTATCTTGGGACTCCAGTATTCAAGATAAAGTCTTATGTTATGGAAAGGGAAAGGATTCGGAATAGGAAACCGGGTCGGAGTTTCTAGGGACTAAGGGTTTCTTTTCTTCTCTCCCCAAGTTGTTTATATCTTATTCTCCATGAATTAATCGGGTTATTTGGTTTGGGGTATGGGAGGAGTCAGTGAGTGGGTTTAGGGTTGTGAATTTGTCTTGTTTCATACATGTTGACTACGGGTGTTTCTTGTCTCAATTAGCGTGTTTGTTTGAGAGTTTGCTTCATGGATATTTATTGTACAGAGAATTGAAATGAGATTCCATATTATGTTCCAATTGAAGAACCGAGGTTGAGAGATCATCGGGTGGAAGATCGATAAGGGTGTAGAGAGCAAAGGCAGCCAGGTCCCAGCTGTATTCGCCGTAGCCGCAGAGAGCGGGACAGGTGACGGGGAGGGACAGGTCGAGAGACATGATGTTTTTTTTGACTTGGTGTCTCTTCAGATGATCGGTGCTTTTCCGCAGGGTTCAACTGCAGTCGACTAACGGTTTGAGTTGGCGGTTGGAGAGGTTAGAAGAGGTGACCAGGAAAAGGGACTGAGTAGGACAAAAGACGTGGTCAGGCGGTAACGTTGTACGGGGCTGGATCGTCTCTTTGTACTAACCATGTACTGTATACTACTACCTGAGGATGACTGCATGGCACCTTCCACAGGTTGTACTGTACAGTCGGATCTGTTGAACCGAAATAGCACGCCGCATTCACATCTAGGCTGCACTATGGAAGCCTGGTACCGTGACCTTCCTCTTAGATGGTTCTGTCAAGCGCAAGCGCACCGATCTCGCCGGCTGTGGCTCTCCCAACCGATGCAGCAAAGCCCCCTATGGAAGTTCGTGTCAGTGCGATGAGTACCCGTTCAAGTCCGTCAAGGAGGCAGACAAAGGCCATCAGGTGAACCCATGCGTCAAGAGCCATTACAACAGGCGTGAGTCGAGTCAGCCCGTCACCTCATCGAACTATGACTGACAAAGAGCAGGCCAAGGGAATGCCCTGAAGGATCTCTACAACTCTTACGGACGGTTCAGGGAAACGGGTTGCAACAAACAGCATCCCTGTAAATTCCGCGTTGGTTTCATGAATAACAGTAAGTTTGGGTACTGCAAGCGAAGGCCAAACTGCAGGAACGACGGAAACCAAACCAATATACCCAGGCTGGGCCAGCGAAGCGCGAAGAAACCGTTGACAACAGTGGCTACTACCGCCTTGGTAATGGTAAAGTCGTCTTTTTTCCCGGTGGTGCATCGGTAGGTGATGTGGTCCTTATACCTAGCTTCACCAACTCCAATGCAACTATGGATGTCGAGGACTTGACTGAGAATGACGAGGATGAGAGGTATGGTGACGATGACTATGCGGTCCAGGAAGAGTACATTGTCGAGGAGGTTGTGGACTATGAAGAGTAGGCGGTTTGAATGCCCAGGGTTGCAATCGGCCAAGCATTTGCCATTTGCGTACCTCGCCATGTCCGTTTCATGTAGAGGAGGGCCTCTTCTTCCTCCTGAACCATGCCCTTGATCACCTCATCTATTTGAAATAGCTGAATTCATTCATTCGATCATCCTCGGCGACCCCTGCATCACAGAATGTCTACAATTCTAAATCCAAGGACATTCATTTGCTCACGGTATGATATGCCGCTGGCTCTTAACAGTCTTCATTCTACCATCCCCATACACCTTTAACGTCTGACCGCTTGTTCTGTAGGCGCTACTCATACTCTTTTCCTATCTTCCCCCAAGCACCAGATCGAATTTCCATCTGATCGAAGTAAAACCTCGTTCAACCTAAAACAATCACCTCCATCACCTAAAGACAAACACCAATCTAAGAAAAAGACTATGACTCTCGATCTATTCCTCCCCTCCTCCACCTGCCCCGCTCTCTGCGCCTAGCTTCCTTCGCCCTCGACATACACCCTTATCGATCTCCCCGCCTCAGACCTCTCAAAGCTCCTCCTCAGCGCACTCAATAGGTAAAGAATGGCTCGAAAAAACAACTCCTCACCTATACTCCGCAACCCGAGAGGATGGAGATGAGGGGGAGAAAAGATCCAGAGGTGCGAGCCATGGGTGATCAATTTTTTCTGGGGGCTTGGGGATGCGCCGTTTTTAATGTCGAGTTTTATATAGTATTGTGATTTTGGGGTTTGGGGGTGCGAAGGTGCAGTATGGATTTGGGCGGTAGTAGCAGTAGCAATGGTCATGTTTTTTTTTTTTTTTTTTTTTTTTTTTTTTTTTTTTTTTTTTTTTGGTGGAGGTTTGGTGGAGGTTTGGTTTGGTTTGGTTTTCTATTCTATTCTATTCTTTTTCTTTGGGATGAACCTTCTGTGATCGCGGTTCGTCTTTGCATACATACTTATGTTGATAACTGCTTAGTACTGTCTTTATCTGTCGATTGTTGTGAGATACCCAGAACTTTATTGAGACATGTTCAATGCTAATGGCCGACTGAACTGAGATGTAAGCATCCAATGGCTTGCTTATGTGTATTTGTAATAAGTTTATTTATTTAATAGCTGAATACTATATAGGTTAATTCAGTTAATTATTATCGTCAGTCGTTATACCTTCACAATTTTCTAGTCTTCCGGCTGCCTCGCTTTAGACCGCTCCATGCATGTCCTCTCATGTACCGTGCTTGTACATACATATGTGCGACTGTAAAGATGTAAGAATTCTACCTCAATACACCTAGCACACAAACTCCAATCCAACCCTAAAACGGATCAAAGAACGGCCCATAAGACCACATCGGCTGTGCGGGTGCTCCGTACGGTAGACCGCCTCCTCCTCCTCCAGCCCCAACCCCATCCGGAAACCCGAATCCAATGTTCATGGGCGCTTGAGGCGGTGGTTCAGAGTGCGGCATATTCCCCGCCCCAGGTCCTGATTCTGTGGTGGGAACACCTCCAGGTCCGCTGGCGCTTGTGCCCGAAGGGCCGAAGACGCCGCCCCAGAATTGATTGCCGAGTTCCCAGTCGGCGGTGAGTGGGATTTGCCAGAGGTCGGGGGCTAGGTTGTCGCTGATGGAGAAGGGGAGCATGCTGATGTTTTCGAGGGAGGAGGAGGAGGTGGTGGTGTTGTTGTTGTTGTTGTTGCTAGTGGGGTGTTGGGGTGGAGGAGGGATAGAGGTATTAAGTGGGGTGTTGCTGTTGGTGTTGTTGTTGTCTGGAATGTCGCTGAGACTGTCGGGGACGACATAGCCGGAAGAGTTGATGCGTGGAAGACCCTCGAGGTTGGGGATGTTGATGCCGGTGGATGTGGGTGGATAATCCGCGGGAGAAGAGGGCGTGGAGGATTGCTCGTCATCGTCCGATTCTGCTGCTGCGGTGTCTACTGTTTCACCTGTCGGGGGCGACCGCTGGCCCGAGTGGTCTTTCTCGCTGGGTTTAGCGGTTCTTTGCTCTCGGTCAAGCACCATGCGAGCGATCCTATCGAAATTGGCGCACATTCGCGTCATGAACCGTGCGTAGGTGCAGGGCCTGTCGCCGGGAATGAGCGTTGCGAAGAAGGTGGCGGCCATGTTCAAGGATTGGAGGTCTTCCTTGCTGTCGGGGTTCTTGGGGTCACGAAGGATGCTGACGAAGATCGTCATGACTGCGAGGAAAATGTAGTATAGGAGAGACCTGGGATGGTATTAGTATATACAATTCCAAGTGCATTTAACGTGAAATACCATATCCATGCCACATCGCCCCATGGTAGGTTGTTCACCAGTTTCAACGTGTCCCGGGCAGCTTGGGCGCAAATTACAGTCGAGGCAGACGCCTGGCTCAGAATGGTCATGGAGTCTGGCTGTACCCTACCTCCGCTTGCGAGTCGGTGCATGTAGGCGAAGTGGATGACGAGAGGCAGGCGATGGATCATGATCAGGCAATTGTAATAGACAAATTGCAGACCGGCGCAAGCGAATCCCATTAGGAAATCATCGCCTGCTCCACGTTGTTTCAAATTCTGTTGAATAAATGGGTCCGCGCGCTTCCACTCTTCCAGCTCGGCGTGCAATTCTCTCACCATTTCGCAAATCTCCGTTGGAGATTTGTTATGGAGCGCTTTAGCGGCATAAAGCTTGGAGTATATCCGGCTCTTGATCACAGTCATATGGCATAATTGACGGAAGAAAGACAAATTGTTAAACGAGATAAACCTGTCTTCGGCGTTTTCTGCAGGGAATCCCACATCATAATCATCAGGATGCTGAGCCGGCGCGCTGCCCACACGTATACAAGAGCTACATTCTATCATTTAGTCATTCTGTTGCTAGCACTACCAACAGGAATAGGGACAAGGATTGACTCACCTTTGGTCAAGGATATATGCAATCCAAAAAACCCTCGTTCTCTGCTCCTGCTCGACCGCCGACAAATGAGGTCTCGGAAGGTCACGGTGGAGGCCCATCCTTTGACACGATCGGATAGCAGCTGTGATCGTCGGTAGAGCGGACTGAGTGCCAGAGTTGCCGCGGAGAAAAAGTGCCATGCCCAGAAGAGCTTGCACACTCAGCAAGTCGGTCCGTCGCAGGGTCAACTCAGCAAACACCGACATGGCATTTTTGTAGTACAGCCAAGCTTTTTCGCGATCTTTTTCGGACTTTTGGCTGTTGGAGAATCGATACTCATAAGCCAATGAGAGAATGATGTTGATGCTGGCCCATCGGGCTGCGTCGTCACATGTTTGCTGCGTATACTGCCATTCGACTAACTGCATGAACGATTCTTCATGATACAGCGGAAACAAGCGGTTGACGGTGCGAAAATAGTCCCCTAGCAAGGAAAACACTTCTGCCCTGGGCGGTAACGGTTTGAACACCTTGGACGAAAACACGTCGTGGAAAACGTCCGGGCGCCAGTAGTTCCAGGGACTATCATGATTCGTGTTGGAAAAGATGGGAGCGAGAACTGCGGCACCGCCTGTTTTATTCTTGATCCACTCAATGCCATCGCGGGATAGTATCGACAAGGAAGAGCTCCGTCCTGAAAGTAAATTATTAGTGGATTGTGACTCCTCGGGGCAATCTGGACAAGGTACCGTAGTATCGGGAATCCTCCTTCGAGTCCCCTCTGATAGGCGGACAGCACTGCTGGGAGTTAGTGCAAGGATGCGCACGCTTTTTGCCTTTCTTTGGCGGAGCAGCTGGATTTAATGAGCAGAATGGCTTGACAGGGCCGGGAGTTGTGCAGGATATGGACATTGGATCTCGATCCCCGGGTATATAAGCTGGATGTCTTGTGCCTTCATCCCCTGTCAACTCATCCGGGCTGCGCCCACTATCGTTAGGGTAGTCCGGATCAGTACCGACATCACTCTCCTCGTCTGACTGTTCTTCATCGTCGTCATCATCGCTGATGTCGTCGTAGCCTATAGTTTCTTCATCCAGGAGACCGGCGGCTATGAGCAGCGACTCCGTCTTCTTCAGTCGTTCCTCCAAGGTCTTCACATAGTGCGTTCTAAACGAATCATTTAGTAAACAAATCCCCTGAAAGGCCTATCAACAGACGGATACCTTTTCAGATTCTCTTGCTTTTCTTTTCTCGTAGTGAACTTGCACGTTACGTTACGACGCATACATTGGATACAGGACGTGTTGGTGCCCTCGACTATGCATTTGATCTTTTTCTTGTAACAGGTCTCGCATGCCTAGGAGACGAGGTTTACTAAGGTGCCTCTGTAAACACAGTCAGGAAGTCATCAGTCTTACCAGTGGGTTACGCCTCCGGTTTGGAGTCTCTTGTCCGTTGTGATTGGATCTAGTACTCTTTTGTGCAGTGGACTGGTCATCTAGAGGCGGAAAAGACGCCATCGCTCTAGCGCCCAGCGCCGAATGCTGCATAGCGGTTCCGTTCTGCTTCAAGGCACCGTGGCAGAGGCTGGAGGACAGCAAATGCAGAGGAAGAGAACCCCCGTGCCAAGAACGAGGCAAATGAGCCTAAGAAAGCATACGGGGGTGGGAGTTAGTGATGACGGATCGCGGCGATGACGCTGATCGGGGAGACGAGGGCAGCGATGAAACAAATCAGAGGAAGAAACAGAAAAAGCCCCGAGCGGAGACTGGGCTTAGCTAGCAGGCAGGCCCGAGAGGAGAAAAAGATGAAGTTGCGGAGGCGCGCACAAAGCAGGCGAATGACAGCGCCACACGGATCGACTGGCAAAAGTCCGGCTCCATCGATTTGTTGGGAACGGTCGGCGATCTTCCCACAAAGCACGAAATGATAGAAAAGGATAAAAATTTGAAAAAGAAATAAGATAATACCTTTTTCTCTTCTCTTTTCTCTTCTGTCCCCTTTTCTCTCTTTTCCTTTTTTTCTGGGCGGACAACCGAGGGTCCAGAGCCATTATTAATGCGCGTCCCCTGGCAAACAGTCGGAAGTCGGCATCGATGACTTCCGTCCGGTACGATGGGGCCCCGATGGATCGACACTTCAAGTATCTGAGCTACTTTCCATTACGTTCGGGGCTATAAGTTTCCTGTACCTGTTCGGCATGTACGCATCTCCATGCTTCTCGTCACCACTGCCCGATCCCCTTTTGCCCCGATAAAAACGATAGCCCTGATAGCACCGTAAACCCCCGAAATGAAATTGGCAACGTTCCGATAGATGTGGGATGAATCGGGAGCGACTGAACCAACATGCTCCTCCACAAAACAAAGTCAACAAACCGAGGCGATATAGAATTTGCTCGGAAGATGACATTCCTGTAACCGAACCGTGCTTCGGATGAGGAAAGCGATGTTCTGCGGGCTGTAAAATGGTTGTTTGACGTGGTTGAACTTCAGTACAAGGTTTCTTGCCCGAAAGACAGAACTCTTGTCATGCTCCAATCCCCATGGCCTCTGTCATAGTGGCGATGCGATGAGGGCGTTCGGTGGGTACGGGCTGATTCAATACCAGGGTTCGTCGTTCTTCAAAAACTATGGTTCTGCGGGATAAGTGTTAAATGAGCGGCATGCCACGTCGAGAGGAGACAACTCACAATGTCAACCCGCTTCAGAAAGAACAACCATTGCTTTGGTGTTAGTCTGATGGTTCGGATTAGCGTTGGGTGAGCAAGAAATTTTCGGATGAGCCCCGCTTGCTCTCCAAAGAAGGGGACATCTCCCTCCCGGTGTCCAGAGCGCAATTTGAGCATCGGATGCAAGAAAAGGAAAGCGAGGACGTTCGTTTCTTACCGTTAGGAGACGAACGTTGCCACACATTTCTGGAATTGAAGTGGTAAACGGTCAAGAATGGGACGGACCCCGAGCGCATGGATTGACGTCTGGTCACGGGTGTCCCTTGCATTGGAATGCCTGGATTCTCAGGCTGCTCTCACGCAATTCGGACTTCTTCGCACCTCAAGGAGCTGGCTGGAATCACACCATCCAGGCAATTCCTGTTCTCATCACAATCGGTTGGCTGACCAGCATACACATAGGTGTAGTAACAGCATGTCCCGATCAGCCGACGAGTCATGTTATAAGAGACAAGGGATTCGTTCATTCCTTTTTCTCGCTCAGGCCGGGTCGCCAGGAATCGTGAATTGCCACTACCAAATAACAGGGGTCGGCACGAGCGTCACACGAGACAAATCCTGCGTCGTGTTCGTTCCTGCCACCACCTACATCAGACATCCTGCAGACGGACACCGGGGCTATCTGACCAACAGTCTACCTAGGTAGCATCGTCAGGCCCGGTCACAAGAATGGTTCTATGATACGGATACCAACCATATTATCCGAAACCGCCACTCCATTCGGTAGATGTCCGGTTTCGCCAATTACCTGCTTTCCCCTGCTGTGAGGGATGCCGATTTTCGAGAGGCGAGACCGGGTAATTTGCCACGAGTTTTGATATTTGGTAATAGAATCCTCGACGCCCGACGGTCGAGGAGCGAGAACAAGGCTTTCGTAGACGGAGACCGAATCATGGTCGAGGATTTACCAAGCCGGCTAGGGAGATGGAGTGGATAAGATAGTTGCACCGGACTGCTAGGGAGAGCAATGGCGGCCGAGAGTCCCATGTAGTATCGATTAATAGCTCATCCACAGTTCAGGCTACGGAGTACTCCGTCGAGACCTGAGACTTGAGAGTCGGGGCAGACCCAGCACGAGATCAGTAGTGGGACGAACAAGGCTGTCAAGTGTCAAGTCAATGCTCATCGGGTTCGAAGTTTTAAGTATGCCTGTGACTGCGGACTGCATGCCATAGGAAGATTTCGGGATCGGACCCGGTTACGGATCAAGACGAATCTTTTTCGCCTTTGGGTTTCCAGCGCCATCTTCGGTAACCGCGTGCGGTTCGTGGCACTCCGGACTTTGTATGGATGGCATTGTTGTTCCTGAGTCAGTCGAATCCTCCAGGGGCAAAAATCGGATGAAAGCGATTGAAAGGCAAAACGAGGAAAAAGGGAAAAAGTATCCGATGTTGGCTCGTTCGCAGACAGCGGGGCAGCGAGAATTAAAAGCAGACTCCTTGAGGCACGGTGTACTAGATGGTTAGCAGTCCAGAAGTGTAGGCAAAGGATGGTCTGTAGATAACGATGCCAAGCTTTGCCGAGTGATTGCTTCACGGCTCAATGTTCGGAGGCTGATTGACCACGACGATCGGGGAGACCGCGTCATTGTTCCTGTCGGCGGACGTGCGATGAAACCGCCCGAGGAGGCCCGGTCAGGGCTATCTGATATTGAACACGGACCGACCAGTGCAGTTAGTCTCCAACGGACTGTTCCGCTAGACCCAAGACGAAGAACTCCGGGCGAGAATGCAGAGGGTGAGTGGGTTTAATTTAGTTCTAGGTTTTAGTGTTTAGCCTTTTAGATCGTGCGGTCGAGATTATCTTGGGTGGCGGAAGCTCTAGACAGTAGTAGACAGGAGTAGTACGAAGTAGATAGAAGACAGGTGGACGGAGGACAGGGAAGAAATACCGAAGAGGTACCGACGCGGTACCTCTGGAGGAGCGGGCGCAGTAAGAGCGACGCAAGTATTGGCAGGTACCGCCGTCCCCCCTTTTTGTCTGATGACAAACCCCACTTAACGAGAAGATGACGATGCCGCGCGGGATCAAGACGAGCACCGTACAATCGTCGCTTCCCATTCGATCGGCCGCGTTTAAAACCAGCAGACCGATCGGAATCCATCTTCTTCTTTCCTCTCTTCTCTTCCCACAGAACCACCGCTACAGCACTACACTGTCTACACAGTACAACAGTGTTCATCGAAGAGTATATATACAACCTGCCAAAGCGGTGAAGCCGTCCCGAGGCAGCGACGGACGAACCAGAAGTCGCGATCACGACATTTCTCCATTCTATCAGATCATCCGCTAAAGTTGGTAGTCTTTGGATCGCCTCTCGAACAACTGCCTCGCGGTTGCTGATTCCATCCCCAGCTCCCTCGTCGTTGGCCCTGTTCCCCTCAAATTGATTTTGATTATTATTTTCTGCATTTTTATCCCGTCCCCAAAGGATTAATACTGGTGTTGTTATTTCGATTTTTCCAAATAATATCCTGCTTGATTAATTTCCATTACGGACTCGCATGATTTTTTGCGTAATTCTTATCGTGTCTCTTCTCCCGTCTTCCCTTTCTCTTTTTTAATTGACTCGTGCGCTCTCGCTCGTCTCTCTTTTGCGTACGTGGCTGACCCTCCCGCGTTATGCGACTTGTCGAGTGAAGGCAGTCCCGATATCCTGACCACCTTCCATCCACCTTTCTCAATTCTACCCTCTCTTGCATCTCGTGTATCAATTCGCGACCTGTTGCCCCTCTCGCCTGCACCTTTCATACTCCGGTGTACGCCTCGTTCCCTGATCCTCCCCTCCCCCTGTTCTGGGGTTTGACCGGTCCGAGTGGATTCCCGTCGGTGGCATCATCTACTCCCGGTTCTTGCGTCTTTGCCTCTAAAGCAAGAAAGGCAAAGAACGTTTAAAAATAAAAAGACGCCCACACCAATCGTGCGTCCCCAATTTTAGAGAGGTAATTTTAAAACGGAACTGAGAGGGAAAAACCAAAAAAAAGAAAAGGGCAGAAAAAACAAAATCATTACGAACTTGTTCACAAAAGGGAAAAAAATAAGAGGTTGAAATTAAAAAACCGAGAGAAACAAAAAACAAGAGACGAGGCCAGAGAAAAAGAGGAGCAGCGCAGCTTTTAGACGCAGCTCTAAAATCCTCCTCGCAGCCAATATGTCAGATGAGCAAATCGCTCGTCAGGCTGCCTCCAGCTTCGATAGGCTCGAGAATTTCAACTTCCTTCTCTCTCGACACGATCCCGCCGTGGCTAAGAGTCGTCAGTACTCCTTCGACGCCGATTCTGCTGGCCTGGCACCGCCGCTCCAAAATTTGAATATGGACTACGATCAAACTGAGGGCATGGGCGGTCTGTCCGTCAGTTCCTACGATAGCATCGACGACGAACGCAGCCCGATCGATGTGAGAGGGTACCCGTATGGTAAGTCTGAGCTTATTTCCTTTTTCTGTCCGTGCCTGTTTTTCTGTGCTTGGATCTCGTGAATGAATGAGCCTGAACGTTGCATCGTTTGCGCCATCTATCTGCCCTCTGGTTCGCGTGGCCTTAATTTGCTGTGGTATCACGGCGTTAGAGCGATGGTGAGAGAGAGCTGTCGGATTGCTCGCATCGACTCGGCAGCGCGCCTCCATCTCGGGATTCTCTGGGGAAAGGGCCCTTTTTATTCTTGACCGATGTTCTTGGGGAACTGTCCAGCTGGCCCTGGTGGAATCTTGGCTCTCCATATCCCTTCTGTAACCGCGCCGCGCCGTGGGCGTTGACTTGCTGTTTCCCTTTCCCACCCCGTCTCCCAGGGGAAGTTCATTTCCCAATCCGTGAATCCCCCATGTATGCCCATTTTCTTGTGATCCCGCTGGATTCTGGTGTCATTCTTCTTGACTTTCTGTCGGTTCTGGTTGGCTCCCCCGGGGTTCGGTGGTATTTCGAGAGAGCGCGAGCACGCAATCCCTCACGCCAATGACAACGTCGGAAACCTTGTCTTTGTCGGTCCCTTATCCGCGCATCTGCCATCGTGATCCTCATCCAAGGGTTCGATCACCCCCTTTAATACCGCTTTGCCCGATACGATTTACTTTCCCCCTTCCACCTTATCTTCTTCTTCCTTCTCCTTGGCTTTTTGAGGCGTTGCGTTCCAAACTTTCTCTCCATCTCCATCCTTACCCCAGTTTACTTACTGTGAACCTTCATCAGCAACCGGGGACAAGTCTATCAACTACTCCATACCAGACCAAATGCTGTCCTATTCTGCTCATCCGATCTATCCGCCCATCTCATATGGCCCCCCTGATGACCTGGGTCATGCCCCGGGGGCTCTGACGCCCTCGGATGTCTCGTCCTCGATATCTCCGCCGAATGGTCAAATCGGCAACACCAAATACAGCACGCAATTATCCGGCGATCACATCGTCTCCGCTCTGGGTCAGGAAGAGCATGTCCGCCACGCCGCCGAAGAGGACCGACGACGCCGGAACACCGCCGCCAGTGCGCGGTTCCGCATGAAGAAGAAGCAACGCGAACAGACGCTCGAACGCACGGTGCGAGAGACCACCGAGAAGAACGCCAACCTGGAGGCCCGCGTAGCCCAGCTCGAGATGGAAAACCGATGGTTGAAGAACCTGTTGACCGAAAAACACGACACCTCGTCTAGTCGGATGCCACCTCCCGAGACGCCCTCGAATCAAAAGAACAACTCCGCCGGAAGCGGGCAAAAACATATCCAGCCAAAAAAGAAGGGCGTGGGTACCGACAACTAGGAACCAAAGCAAAGCTATTTGATTTATTCTCTATCGTATTGAAATTGTTCAACTTATCTGCCTGCATCACATGGTTACTCATAAGACACGTTCTGAGTTTTTTTCTATCTTCGTTTCGAGTGAGGCTTATATATCGGGGCTCGTTATTGTTATTGGGTTTTCATATGGTTATGGTTTCCAGTCCAGTTTCTCTTTGTTTTTCGCATCATCCGTCTGTCTTTATATGTTCTCTTTCCTCTTCGGAGTGATTTGATCCATCCACCTACTCGATGGAGACACGTGACGATGTAATGACCTTTGCTTTCTTCCTGTTTGATTGTTTTACTGCAAGTGCCAGTATGAATTGCGTGGATTGTCAGTTATATATTCTGGGTTTTCTTTGATCGATTGACTCGTTACATGTTGATCCCTGCAGGCCAGTGGCTTGGTTGTTTGGCGGGAAGGCCTCTCTCCCATCCGAGGAGAGAAGAGAGGGACTTTGTAGCCCGCAGGAGTATGGAGGGATGGGAATGGAATGGATGATTTGATTTGATTTGATTTGATGGACTTGATGTTCGTGGAGTTGAAGAGATCGTGTTTGTAGTTTCTTCTCCAATCCAGTTTACTTGAATGATTCTTCTATTGATAACATATTTTCACCTACACCGTAAGGTACTATGTAAAAAAGGTATATCCTCAGACTCTAGGAGTCGATGACCCAGGGAGAAAGAGCGGCCCGAACATGGGAAGAAGTAAAGGGACCTCGGGGCCAGGGCCAAGCAACCCCCCAACCAACCACCCGTGAAGACAAGCGAAAGGCAAAAGGCAAAGGGGAGAGAAAAGTGGAGGAGCCACCAAATCCGGGGAGGGAATCACGTCTTCGTCGCACCCGCTGACATCACTCGGCTATTCGAGGCTAAGTTCGGTCGGTCCGGTCTGGGAAGGGATCATCGTTGAGGGTTTCAAGGTTTATTGCAATTTGGACCGTACTTTTTGCTTTATTCCTGAGGAGATACATAGTTGGTTGTTGAGTATTGTTGACAGGGGTGGAGTTCGGAGTTGGGTTCGGATTTTTTTTTATAGTACAGTACATTGACACTGTACGGTGTAGGCTGTAGGTAGGGCTGGGCTTAGTTCACGGAGTATTGGGGGTGGAGTTCGGAGTTGGGGGTTGCTTGGTCTTTTTTTTTTTCTGGGTCTTGTATTCCGTAGTTGATATGTATGTGCTGAAGATATATAGTGGGCTTCGCTGATACTAGACATCTACTTTTGTTTTTGCTTTTGCTATCCTTCCGTAGAGATTTAGGTAGTATAGTATATTCGGTTTATGGTTCATGTATTGTATGTACTATATTACATCCAGACAACCATTAGATTCAACTACCGGGTTACAGTTTCATAATGGTAAGATACTAGGTAATATAATGATCTAGATTCATCTGTATATGCAAATCAAGCTCGACGTGTCTATTAATAAGGCATCTGACTAATTCCAGGGATAGTCATGGTAAAAATTGGATTCCTCCTGAATGGCCATGGTCACGCAGAAGGCTGAAGTATAGGTAGCTATGGCCCCTTTGACAGAGCCCAACGCAACAATCTAGGCTCTATCACTTTGTAAGTACTTTGTATCTATTCCTCAATGGGCCATGGTTCTTCCTACTCATTATTGTGGTTGCTGTTGCTCCCCCCTCAAAACTAATTATGCGGACAGTCGCAATTTTCATTGGACATGAATAACGAGCCATACCAGTATATAGCTAGAGCCAACCCTTTTGAAGAGCCGTAGAGTCAATAGGACCTAGATCCATGTAACTACAAAGTATACATGTAGAAAATTGGAAAGCGTGAATATGGTTGATGCCTTATCAAGCCCCAAATACCTATCCAGTGAAGTCAAACCTGGAAGCCGGGAGAATGACAGGCTTTACTCAACCAGCATGATTAGCTTACCTTCCCATATCATTGACTTGTGACGTGTAGATTTTAAAATCTCTACTCATGTTCATATTTCACCTGCTGAGAATCGAGCAAGTCGACTACCCACGATTTACATACTAGCCTTACGATGAGTTCCCTCTAAACTCAAGCCTCTCGATTCACTTCAACCCTGATCAAACGGCAATTGCTACCCAATGTTATCCAGAAACGCAGCAGGTAGTACATACCCAAGTGAGCCACCACAGAACCAAACCTTCGTTCCTTCCCTTCCATTCTTCTCTCGGTATGTTGAATACCAGCCCTCACCAACTTCGACGCAACCAACCCCCGTTCTTTACCTACCCATATACTTACCTACCTACATCCGCACCGCCCTCCGCATCTTCGCAGCAGGACATGTCGACTGAATAGCATTGAAATCGCCAGATTCGGCCCAGATGGATTGCGGGTTCCCACAAACGGCAGCTCGTACGCGATAGGGACTATATATAGTAAGTATATTCATCCCGGTTTCATTTCTCCGGTTAGCGGTATATCCTTGGAGATAGAGTGGACGCCTGGGGGGGGTAGGAGACCAGAATGAGAGCCGGCCCTAGGAAAGTATGTCCACGTACGTAGTTCGAAAATTCGGATAACAGTCTCCCGGAATCGTCACGCAGCCGTCGTTCTTGCCGACGGGCTGTTCGTCAAGCAGCGGGAAGATCTGGGGAGATGGCTGGTGGAAGTTGGTGAGGTAGAGGCAGAAGGTGGCTGGGTCGGTGCTTTGTTTGGGAGAGAAATACTTTGTTAGATAGATCGATGGGTAGAAAATGAACATTTGATGAATCAGGTGGGAGTTCATTACTCGACTGCACTCCAGCACACTTCCCAGTTCTGGGAGACGTCGACGGTATCGCCGGTTTTGGGCTTGGTGATTAAGACGGCCTGGGCGGTTGCCAGAAGAGTGGCGATGGCGATGGCGATGGGGATGAGACGCATTTTGAGGATGTTCTTCTTCTTTCTATATTAAGTACGAAGTAGGAGTTTGGAGCAGGAGTTCAGGTTGGAGGTGTTAATGATAGTTAGGTTTGAGTAGAGTGCAAGAAGGAGAGCGTTAAGCAAGATAAAACCCAGGAAAGAAGACACTCCTTATACCTATTCTCTGCTGCCGAGTCTGCTGATCTCTCTTTTACTTTTGCTTATACCATAACATTATCCCGGCTGCCAATCACAACCATGAACATTCCACATCCGGTCGTACGAGGATAGTCACTCGCGATCAAAACGAGCCGTCCAGATTCCAGTTGAAGAAGGAGATCGAATTCAAGAAGTAAAAACCAGCACGCCTAACCCAACGACAGTCCAATAATGCCCCCCCAAACCGGTTGGTTTACGTATACTTGCTATTGCCTAACCCCGAGACACGATGCTATACGAACTTGCTGGGGTGGTGGAGTGGACGATTGGCGAGGGAATTTCGTCTTGGCTGACGGGCTACGAGCTTCTAATAATTGCCATGGGCTTGGTCTGTTTGATGATTGGGTCGTCACCTTACGAGATGGAGGCTTGGGGGTTTCCCCTTGCTTGGTTTGGATGTCTTTCTTCTGACGTGGGTAGGTAGTAGTAGGGATGCAAGGGTCGTGTCATCGGACTTGACGTTTATGACTCCAGGGCCCGGGCAACCACTCTTCTTTTCGTGAAGCGCGATC
Organism: Aspergillus ochraceus; assembly: GCA_004849945.1. Classification (NCBI taxonomy): domain Eukaryota; kingdom Fungi; phylum Ascomycota; class Eurotiomycetes; order Eurotiales; family Aspergillaceae; genus Aspergillus; species Aspergillus ochraceus. The sequence goes on along the minus strand of SSOS01000001.1, from coordinate 2,464,291 downwards.
GGGAGTCCGAAGATGGCGGTATTCGTGAGATTTTAACATACAGTAGATCTATATACCAGAAGCAAGCAACGTGGGATGAGTTCCTCGAAGACACTGACTTCAAATCTGATAAAGACGTTCATGCATAGTTGCACTATCCGCAAGGCTTAGATGCAGTTGGCCAAAATACATACCACTGTAGTTCATAGGTACACATACTAGGTATTGTTTCAATCTCACCCACTCCCACTCTATCAGACACAAGACCAATCAGATAATTCTCCGGCGGGAAGAACATCTCGATCTTCTCGCATACTACCCTGGTAACTGCAGTGTGACGGTGCCACAAACCCGGGAGCAGCACAGAGTGAGACAATGTGAGAGAAATTAAAGAGAGGTCAAGTGGACCTGCACTTGTACTAGGTGGTGGTAGACACCCCTTGCAGTATTTGCTTCGCGACTCGTCCAATGATCCAGATCCTGTCCTGCATCATTAAGCATAGTGTCTATCCATGAACTCATGATCCTACCCATAAATCCAAGCTAAGCCGTTAGGCGCAAACGGTATCTATCATCTCGACATACCCGACATTCCCCTCAAAAAATAAAAAGATTCTGGAACCCTGAAGCCTAAGCCTAAACCTAAACATCTAGAACTCGACCTACCTTCGTAAAAACTTCGTAAAGCTTCGTCAACAACCTCAGCAACCAACCTCCTTTCTCCAAGGCCTCCCCTTCTATAAATAAGACACACCCGGGAGCTGACTAGACAGGGCTTGTCAGCTTTGCGATAGGTTCTTCAAGAGGGCTGTGGTTGAAAATTATCATGACGTACACATCAATCAAGAACCAAGCAGAATGCATTCATCCAGGGGTTCCTATCCCTGCCTCGTATCCTTGTGCAACGTAGTTCATAACTAGGGCCTCACGTGGAGGCCTTGATTGTGTTTCTATTGTAGTTGGTTATGTATGTCTTAGATGATCTGTGTCAGCGTTCGGCTGGAGGTTACTGATTAGTGAGTTATGTATGGTTGAGGGTTAGGTTTGAGGGATACTACGAGCATTAGCTTAGGGAGAAAGGGCATATGGGTTTTATAGCAAAGGGCCAGGCAATACCTTGCAATATAGTCACCATACTGGCAAATATACAGTGAGAAGACACCAAGTAACATGTGAAATCCTCTACTATCTTGTTGACAAGGAATAAAAGACAATGAACATTAATTACTAACCCTACTCCCTACCAATAACAAAAACGCAGTCAAAACAACCAACCAATAAATATAACCCTCCCAGATCATGTGGTATTACATTATAACAATTAACCCCGAGACCCTTCGTCACTTCAACTCGACGGAACGTCCAGATGCATATGAACATGTTCGACATAACAGCCCCTAAGCAGTCCAGTCTGTATGATCATCCAGGTTCATTATTAAGTAAGAGGGGGGGATGGAAACAATTCACGGAATTGCAACAATCAACATGAATCAACATGAAATCATGATAGAAACAAAGTCACATTACGACAAGCAGGGATTCCCAATCCCGGAGTATCAGAGCGTGGAAAGGAAGAACGTATGAGTTAAGAACCAGAGCATTCTCAAAGTTGAGCCCCTATGTACTCTGTGGCCCTGGTTTTCCTGGCTGTGCGGTCTGGGTCCTTAAACCTGGACAGGCTCACGCTCTTCTTCTCGACCCCGGGGCTCGCCGTCGAGGGTGCTGGTCACTTCCTCGCCATCTTCCACGTCGTGGTAGGTCTGGTGCTGGTCGGCAGGCAACCATGAGTCCCGATCACCTCTCAGGGGCTGGTCCTGGCCTGACAGATCAACGCCTTCTCGGTTCTTGGCGACGCTGTCGCGTTGGCGCTGGGAAAGCGTGCGAGTACGAGTAGACAGGCTGGACTTAACCGAAGCCTTGGAAGTGACCCAGTTGGCCAGGGCCTCTTCGCAGTCCTGGATTACGCCCTTGCTGGCGTCGTATCCGTCGTACGCCGTGCGGGTTTCACCGGGGGTGACGGGGGTGTCGTCGATGAGATCCAACAGGTGCTTGCCGTAGCCCGCGATGATGGCCACCTTCTCGGAGTGCTCGCGCAGCGCATCGAACTGGTACTGGAAGGCGGCCTTGAGCTTCTCGCGGGTGATGTTCGAAAGCTGGGCCTCGGCCACGAGCGATTCGGCCTCGGCGCGAACCAGCTCCTGCTCCAGGACCACGATGCGGGGCGAGTTGGGGTCCTTGTACTTGAGCTTGGCGATCTCGTCGGTGATTTTCTGCTTGCCTATAGTCAAAGTATGAGAAACCAATCTTGGGAATCGAGAACAGGTGAGAAACTTACGGTCCCGGCTAGGCTGCACGGATGCCTCGATGTTGCGGATACTCTTGATGGTCACACGGTACTGGTCGTAGCGATCGACGTAGAGGTCCTCCAGCTCTCCGATCTCGTAAAGCAAAACACCAATCTTATCGGTGACATCCGACACGTCCTCGTCGCAGTTCTCACCCCAGATGGAGAGTTGTTGCTGTAAGTCCGTATCAGCCTTGATTGCGTCCGATTCAACCCGATCCGAAGATCATAATCATCCACCTACCGCAGTCTCCATGCGCTCCTTGGCGACCAATTCCATACTGCGCATAACGTTCTTTTCCATCTTCACCAGCTGCGAGAGTTTGCGCGCAAGGTCGGGTCCGAAAGCGCCGGCGGCGTTCTTGCGGAAGGCGTGCCCTGCTTAAGTTCGTTATTATGCTTATCATTACCGACAATTCCGTCGCAAATGTGCTTTAGTCCCCTTGCTGGCGGTCTGGCGGTCGGTCTGGTGTTCAATCGGAATCGGATGGAGCGAAAAGACTTTCAAGCGCACAGAATAAGAAAAAAAATACTCACCGAAGCCACCCTTGCCCATCCATCGGCCGGTCTTGGTTGTGGACAATGGCGGAGGAGGGTTCTCGATCTGCGAGGCGGTCGGCACGCGCGACTGGCGCATAGAATAGGTACGATGCATGATGAATCGCGTGCGTAAGAAAATTAATACAGGGGTGCAGGAAGAGCGATAAAAAAGGTTCGAAAAAAATTAGGTTGGAACGTTGGAAATCGGACGAGGCGGAATCTTTGAATTCAAGGGTCTCCTTTGCGCACGAGTGACGTGTACGGGGGAATGCCACGGGATGCGACGGAAGGGCGACACACGAGGGCGGAGCGGATAAGGTGAGGGAGAAGACGTGGGAAAGGGAGAGAAGAAAGCGAAGAGAGATGAGAAAAGACGAGAGAGCAAAGGGAAGTGCAACCTAAAGTGTGTTTCTCGAGTCGAGAAGAGACCCACGTCGACGGAGGAGGAGAGGAAGAGTTGCAACGGGCGACGCTGGTGACGTCGAGACTCGCCGACACGCTAGTCCCAATGGGGCAGTCACGCTGGCGGCGATGATGAATAATGACGATCGGCCTGATCGTTCAGGCGCAATTGAGCCCTCGGATTGGACGCGAAGAGTTCACGAGAGTGATTGAAGAACTTAATTAAGGGGATCGGCCTAGAGGGATCGAAGGGGTCTGCAGGGGACCAGCATCTGCCCCACTCGCTTCCTCATCGCCGTGGTTACTCTTCTATCTTGCCTGCTCGTTCTGCTGTTCACCGCTAGGGACTCCGGATCTGCGACGTCATCGATCGGTCTCCGTTGTGATGTCATCGATTCCCCTGACCTCGCACAGTTCGGGTCGCCGGTTCAATAATGTCATGACTAGGTACGACTAGGTCGAGGTTGGTTGAAGTTTGGACTCCACGGTCAGGAACGCTTTTTCTTTTTCTTTTTTTCAAATGATAAACTAAATCTACTAGGTGTACTACACTTCACCAAGAAACGCTTGGACCATGTGCATGTAGACGTAGGACGGAGAATTGTGAAACCACCCATATCAAATCCTAAATAAAGTACAAGGTCTCTCATGCTCGGGTGATCGACTCTCCGCATTCGGATCGTCTAGATTAGATCCATCGTGCGGTGCTTGGTTGGTTCATATTGCGCCTGCAACGTCGGGGACGAACAGTGGGGACCAACCATTACGTGACAATATAAGACCCTGGCAGAGAATTCTTCAGGAATCAGATGGAACGTCGTTCTAAAAAAAATCTTGGCAACAAGATTTTCGTAGATCTTTATTTCTAAGATGACCAAGACTACTCCTTCCTCTGTCGGGTTTTCCGCTTCTTACTAGTCTTCGCGTCACCACTGCCGGCCTGCTTAGCTGCCTCGCCCTCACGTGCCCCCCGCTTGGTTCCTGTCGCTCGTCCGCCAGGATTCTCAGGGGATTCTTCGCTATCAACTTCTGTCGATCCGGTTTGATCGGCTCCAGCTTCCCGCCGGAGTCGACTGAACGCCTTCTCCATCCGACTCTGACCCGCGGGTCGAGCCCGTGGCGCGAACGCTCCGGCTCCTGTAGGTCCGTGGAAAAAGTTCGTTATGTTGGACTGTGTGCCTTCTTGTTCCCTCTGATTCATGTCCCGAATGACGGGCACCAGCACCTCGTCAGTTCGTTCCTGACTCCATCCGATCGTCGTCATCAGGAAATGTCGTAGTCCGTGGAGATCGGGAACACCCCATTGGAAAGCAGACGGGTCCGAGTCGACCTCGGGTTCAAAGTAGGCCGTGTCTACCCGGGCGTCTGGGAAAGATGGAGGCAGAAAAATCTTCGAGGCCTGCTTTTTGAACTTCTTGTAGAAGGCTGCGTGCTCGCCCTCAGCCATGTTGACTCCCATTTGGACCTGGGTCCACCAGTCGCGGAATTCTTCCAAGTTTGCAAATTCTGTGATAATCTCGAGCGCCGTTACAGGCCCGATGCCCGGAATCCCCTCGGTATAGTCACTGCCGAGTAGATGGGAGAAACTGATAAGCTTCTGCCGATGAAGAGCATATTCCTTCTCCAGATCGGAACTGAGGTAACACTCGACGAACTTGCTCTGATTGAACATGTTTTTGTAGATACGGGTACCACCAAACAGGAAGCAATCGCTGTCATCGGTGATGATGCCGTCGACGAGGCCCAAGGTGACGAGTTCTGCACACTGGGCTTCGGCCTCCATGGGTGCGGTAACGTATGGGAGGCCGAATAATTTGAGCAGCTGCTGGCACTCGGTTATCATGATCTGCGATACCTCATCTGCATCGCGACGATCCTTCTTTTGTTGCGACCGCAACTGCTTAAGCTCTTGTTCGTAATCAAAAGCACTTTCATTTTGTGCCGCAGAATTCAAGGTGGCCGCAAATCGGACGTGCTCCTCGCCTTCGGCTGCGAGTTGTCGCATCAAGTCCTCATCTTCAGGGTCCGAGAATTCTTCCTCTTCCCTGACGAGCCTCTCGGCTTCGGCCAGATCAATGGCAACTTGAGGTTCTAGCTCAGTAGTGACATTATCAGCTACTGGCTGTTCAGATGGTATTGTGACGTCCTCAAACTCGGGCGATGGTGACGCTACGGTACGCGAGACAGCGACCGACTCTTGTGGCTCGGTTGGCACATCCTCGAACTCGGGCGATGGTGATGGTACCGTACGTGATTCGGTAGCAGGTTCTTGTGGTTCTGCAACGTCCTCAAACTCAGGCGATAGCGAGGTTTCGGCATGCTTGTCATCATTTTGCATACTAGCGCCAACTACCTCACCATGTGCACTGGCTTGCTCATCGTTCTTGTTTTCTGCAGCCGAGCTGATTTCCGGAGACCCTGGAAGACGAACGACGTTGTCTTGTGCTGCTAGCGGCACAATCCCGGGAGTCGCGTTGGTTTCCTCGTATTTGGGTGCAGCTTGTGGTGCATCAGAATTACCTTCTTCCACATCAGATTCCAGATCGATGACTTCGTTTGTTTTTGAAGGCTTGTCAACATCGATGATTTTAGGTGATTCATGATTCTTCAGGAAGAAGTGGTCTGGAGTCAATTCCTTGTCCCGACGAACCGGCAGTGTATCATCAGCCTTATCGGTAATGAAGTCCGCCTTTGAATTGCTCCCTGAGAACCATGGTGGCAGGATGATGTTCTCCTTCGATTTAGTGTTGGACTCTTTCTCAAAACCGCCAGCATGCTCATAAACCGTTTCGTTGTTTGATTTTTCACGTCCAGACGGCTTGTGGAGTTTCATGGATTCGAAAGGTAGAGGCCCGTCGAAAGGATGGTCGATGACTGGACGCGAAGCACTAGTGCTGGTCCGCTCCTTTTTTGTTCGCTTTGATTGCGCCAATGCTGCTCCAAAATCTAGTGCGTCGTCGTCATCGCTCTCTGCACTAATATTGTATGTATCATCCTTGCTTGAAGGGAGAGGGGCGGTGTTTCTATTGAGTTGTATATCAGGCATATCATCGTCCTGTTGATCGGCTCCAGACTCGAGCGACATTTGGATCGCTTTTTGGAGGTCATCATCTTCACCCTCTTCAAATAAGCCGTTGACTTCTCCGCTGCCTTGTAGTTGACCATCTGGAACAAATAACGAGTCATCCTCAAAGTCTTGCGACCTAGCGCTGGCCTTTCTCCCAGCCGTCCTTTGCATCTGCTCTCTGAGTGAATCGTCAAGAGCGCCATCTTGTAGAAAGGGAAGTCGAGGAAGTCGGTTAAGACCCTCAACAGGCACATCCTCAAAGCCGTCATCATCATCGGAGCTGTTCTCTACCGGAAGAACCTCTTGCATTCCGTACTGATCAACGTCGATGGGTTTCCCCTCGCGACCTTCATCCTTGTTGCCGACCACACCGAGGACCCATCCGCCTTCCACCGTGTTGTCTTTCACTAATACGTACTCCTTGCCGCGTTCTCCGGCAATTCTCTGTCCCGAGTTGTAGAATGCTTCTTCGCCGTTCATGCCGTTGATGTTCATCAGACGCTGAGTCAGATCGTTTCTCTCCTTGACTCGCTCAATCTGGAATTTCGAGAAAGCCATACGATCCGGGAACATGTGATCAAGCTGCTCCTTGGAATACCCCATTCGTAGGCGACTCCGAAGCCTAGCTGCATTTAAAATATTATACCGATCTGTAGCCGGAAGACTGATGAAGAACGGGCTGTCGAAATCGATTTTAGAAAAGTCGTACAAATTGATGTCCTCGCCCCGATGGAATTGTCTGGCATACTCCTCAAGCTCCTCCTGTGACATAATCCGCGGGTCGTTCGGAGCGCCCATCGCTTCTAGCGAAACCTGCATATCCGGCAGATGGTAGGCATCCTTCTTCCTGAACGAGCGGCCTTGCTGCTTCTCCTTGTCCGTCATAAAAGCCTCCTCTGCATAGACCGGTCTATCTGTCACTTCCTCTTCTGCCTGCTTGGCTGTCGCATTCTTGCGATTGGTCGCCTCTTCCTCGGCAATTCTTTGCATCTGCACTGCGAGTAGTTTCCCGGCCGTGCGCACGGCATCCTCTCTGCGACCTTCTCGTCGTTTCTGTCTGCCTGCTATGGTCTGTCGCTTGAGGATTGGGGCGCCCCCATCAAACACGAAAACCGGTTTGATTCCAAAGTAGAGTAATTTGCATATGCGACGGAAGAAACCCACAATGTGGGAATTACGAAGTGCATTTCCTTCTTTATCACGGACCGCCTTCAAGAACTGATAGATCCAGATCGACGCATCGACGGCCAACCGCCTCTTGTTGAGAGTCTCGAGCTTGATGGGCCGTGCGCAAGGCTGGACGACGTTCCAGAGCCCGTGAACACCCATGGTGACGGGTTGTTGGGCGATCTGCTATTATTATGGGAGGGCTAGTTGCGATGGAAACATGGCTAGTGTGAGAGACCGTGAGGGGGAGTCAATGTCGCTGGGAAGACAGAGGCATCCACCGATCCAGCCGGCGATCCTGACGACATCGTAAGAATCAAGGCGAAGAGCCGCGTCGCCACTTCGAGAGGAGCGCGACGTCACGTGCCACATTATACCGTTTCGGGTAAGGCGGCGTGTCGGTGGGTGCGTTACATAATCATTCACAGACAATGTTGGAAATTCTGGAATTTTGTGATGGAAGATCGAATCTCCATGCGGGGAACAGATAACGCTTGGGCGCGATTTTACTGTCCGAAAGCCAGTTAGCCGTGGTGCTTTGCTGGTTGCATCAATGAATTCCTCGCTCGAGGTCAGTGGTGACCCCAACGACAATCATCTTTACAACTGCTGACTCTATTACTAGCACATTGATGCTTGCCTCCCTATAACTGCGTTGAAGGCGTTTGACCTGGGAGATGATGGCTTTGTTGTGGAGGGCCAAGGACCTCATGCGCGGCTTTTTGACGAGCGCAGTGGAAAGCTGCTAGACAGCCTAAGAGTCTTCAAAAGAAGCAACATCCATGGATTCATCGTTCTCAGCCAAGAGCAGCGGGGCATCAAAGATGCACACGCTCGGCTTCTTATATGGGGAGGGGAATCCCTACGAGTGGTTGACCTTTCGATTATCCATGGCACTGTCTCTGGTAACCCCGACGTCTCTCTTCGGGCTACATGTGCCGAGTATGTGGCTCCAGACTGGATCATGGCCGGCTGTGTGCCTGAAGTGAACAATACCGAAGTAAGGGCTTACATGGTAACGGCCCACAATGCTGTTCTTCGTCTTCGCTTGATGGAAGAAGGCTCCGCCGAATATGAGACCAATATCCATCTGGATTATTTAGTGGCTGGAGTCAAGACTCTCCTCTATTCCGCTGACATCATCTCGTTCTCCTCGTCTCACATCTTGATCGCTGCTGGAACAGTTTTCGGTGAGATCATTGTTTGGTCTTGCTTTTTGGACGAGGACCAGAGCCTAAGCACTGGCGCTGTCGCCTCAATCCACCACTTTTTCACCGGACACGAGGGGTCCATATTCGGAGTTAGGATCTCTCATGGAATCACCTCCTTGCCTGGTCGCTCCAGGGGAAGATTCCTGGCTAGCTGTAGTGACGATAGAACCATCAAGATCTGGGATATATCCGATTGCCAGCAGTCGTCTCGTCACGATCCTTCGGCTTATTCCACCGACGGCTTCGATCTTCGAAGCACCGGTTTCGGCGACAGTGCACTTGGCACCGAATCTTGCATCGCTAGCGCTTTTGGCCACCAGGCGCGGATCTGGAATGTGTCTTTCCTGCCGACTCAAGCGGGAGAAGAGTGTAAATTGAACCTTGTCTCGCGTGGCGAAGATGCAACCTGTTTTGTGTGGGATCTCAGCTGGGACCCCTCTTCCGAAAGATCGGAGTTCAAGCTAAGTGAAATCTCCTCCGTGCGCCAACACTGCCAAAAGCACATTTGGTCTTCGGAGATTCGTAGGACCGGCACGCAAACGATGGTCTATACCGGTGGCGCAGACGGTGCGTTGAAGGTCTTCAAAATGGAGGTTGGTGAGAAAGGTGCCCTTGTGCTTCCAAATAGGAATCGGCGCATCAATTACGTTGTCAACCCTCATGATGCTGAGCCGAAATTGGAAAAAACCACGAAAAAGCTTGGCTTCGTCTCCCCAGATTGCTTTGTCGCGGCCACGACACAAGGAGAGATTCAAGTCTGCCGAATCGAATCTCCAGCGTCGGCCGAAAGCTATATCTCCCAAGAGACTATCTCGGTGGAAGAAGACCTCCGCTCATACTGTGCGATTGCCGGTCTACCGCAGTATGGGATCGTGCTTCTAGGAAGTGCTAGAGGAGCCATCCGGTTATACGACCACAACACCAAGTCACTATCCGTAGTGGCAGAGACGAACCAAATGCCCCAGGGTTTCTTTGCCCTCGATTATGATCGCAGCACGACCGACAAATCAGGGACCCTCTTCTTCCTGACGTCGCACGCCAGATTCGACAAGGCTGAATTGTTCATGGTGTCGATTTTGGAGAACGGGGAACCGCAGATGGAGAACATCACAGTCTCTCTCCCCAAACGCTTCGTCGTGGGAGATGCATCCCTGATCTGCGGCAATCGGTACCTGGCACTAGGATCCCAAGGGGGCTCACTTGCCATTTACCAGCTACGGTCGACGGAGCCGCTTCTGCAACCTATTGTAAACGAATACATCCACCCCGAAGGTATCAATAAGATTGAGTCTTTCTATTCACTCTTCGGCGAGGCGGGTAGGTCGCAGAATTATTTCCTTACCTGTGGTCGAGATGGATTCTACGGCATCCATACACTAGAGGAGAAGCTACAAGACTCCCAAGGAGTGTCGGTCTCTTTCCGAACAATCCATCGTTCAACTCCACTTCCCAGGTATAACATCACAGGTGCCTACATTGACAAGGTATCTGGCGATCTCATGCTGCACGGGTTTTCCGGCACAGATTTCATCTTATGGAATGAGTCGACTCACTCTGAGTCCGCTAGGATGACCTGTGGTGGTAGCCATCGAATCTGGGCTTTCCAGCCCAGTTACACGAGCTCCAATTCGGGTCTGCTAGTATGGCTACAGAACCACCTCACTGCGTTCCAGATTCAAGGCGATGCCAACTGGGCTCTACGTGCGGGCAGCCATGGACGGGAAATTAAAACGATGTGTGTGTCGCCCGCTAATGATGAAAGAGGAACCCTGTATGCCACTGGAGCTGAGGATACCGCCTTGCGGGTATTCGCGCCCATTGACCCAAAGAAGGAGAGTCGATGGGGCGCGTTCAAGTGTCTGCGGGTTCTCACGCAGCATCAGACCGGGTTCCAGCACGTAGCCTGGTCAAGGGACGGGAAGTTTCTTTTTACCGGGGCCGCGAATGAGGAGTTCTTCGTGTGGAGGATTCGCTCGATTCCTCTGTTTGGCTTGGTGGCCAATCTCGTCGCTTCGAGTCCCAAGAGTCATCCCAACTCCGATCTTCGCGTAACTAGCTTCGACATGATCGAGATCGAGGGCGCAGAGGCCGAGGGTGACTTTTTACTCTGCATGTCTTACTCGAACTCCACCCTTAGGGTATGTACTACTGTTTCTATCTCCCGCCTTCAACTCAATTCCACTGACGTCCATAGATCTTCCGCTACACGTCCTCGGCCAGTGAAAACAACTTTACGCTATTGGCAAAGGGCACCTATACCAGCAACTGCCTCACAGAGGCACAATTCATCCTCCGAGACTCGTCGCTAGTGATGCTGACGGCGTCCACGGACGGATACCTCACCCTCTGGAACCTGACCTCCATGATCGACTCTTTCTTCGCCATCTCGCCTGACTCCTCGACCTTGCGCCTAAAACAACCCATCGACGCGACAACGATCGCACCTGAGGAAATCACCTGCGAGAACCGATACCAGGTCCATTCCAACAGCATCAAAGCCGTTGAGATCGAGCACATCTCCGACGTCGCGTCGTTGATCATCGCTGGCAGCGATGACAACTCGTTAACTCTGTCGCTCCTGAACACCAATTTCACACATGCCGAAGCCAGCGACCATGCGTACACGGTGTCTATTCCCGATGCGCATACAGCGTGCGTGACTACAGTTAAGGTCCTGGAACGGCAGCTGTCGTCCGATGGTAAAACGACTCGCACTACTGTCGCATCCTCCGGAAACGACCACCGGGTCAAGGTCTGGAAGATCGAAGTCGATGTGTCGAAGGAGGGGTTCGAGGCGATTCAGGTCCAGAACGTGATCGACAGGTATAGCTCTGTGGCGGATATCTCGACGGTGGATATGATCCGGGAGGAAACGGGCGAGTTGAAATTACTTGTGTGCGGAGTTGGGATGGAGATGATGAGCGTTCAATTGCATTAGCGATATTAGAATCCGGTTTACGACGAAATGGTCATGGTATGCACGTATATAGAGGGAAGAGCAGGGAAATAAAATTAGGGAAAATTAGAATCGAGCAGAATAGTTAGCCACCTAGCGAGGTGCAGATCGAATCCGGAGCCTCCGCAGAAGCACTCCAAAAGACCGTGACCAAAAGGGTATGGAGAAAAGCTCCGTCCATCACACCATGCGACTTGACATCCTTCGTCGGTCTTGGTTTCCCCATTCATGAGACCCCGCAATTAGCTTGAATCGATCGATCGTCTTTTCTTTTTCTTTTCATACCTCTTTTCGTCAGCCTTGAATTGTTCCGTCGACTGCAGACTGCAGCGCAAGAACTGGCGATATATCCGATGGCCGGATAAATGGAGCCCGTTCGGACAACGGACGTGACAGATGTGGATGCAGCATTTTGCTACCTGTGTGGCTTTAATCAATTTCGAACGTGCTTCAGGATTTGTCCCCGTCATGCTGGCCGACTCTCCACTGACGATCCCCGGCAATTTCTACCAAACGGTTTTGGGGCGTGATGGGGAGGGGTGAGAGATGGGACTGGGACCTATATATAAGTACGAGGAGATGGCAGGGTCTTAGTTGATGGGTGACCTGTCACTCGTGTCCCTTCCTCTTGTTGACATCCTGTCTTGCTTTTTCATCATGAGGTTTCAGGCTCTGTGTGTGATGGGTACTGCGTCTTTGGCTGCTGCGCGGCCATTTTCGCGGGCGCAGGACACCACGCATTGGTTCAGCTTGTAGGGGTTCTTGTTTGTCAAATTATATTGAGCTCTGTGTGTGAGTCTGACCTTTTTTCACAGTGGTAACTCGTATACACAAACTGGATTCAATGCTTGGGGCGAGCAGCCCACGCCCTCCAACCCTATGGGAAACCCTCGAATAGGTATGACTTCTAGCCCAACAAACCAACGAAGGGGTCTGGTCCTGTTTTCTCACGCTTACACAACCAGGGACCGGCACCACGACCGGTGGAACCAACTATGTGGGATACCTGACGACAGCCGAGAACTCGTCGCTGGTGCTCTCTTACAACTTGGCAGTCGGTGGAGCCACTATCGACAACGACCTTGTTTCATCCTACGCCGACGATCTGGTCTCCCAGGTGGGCGTGTTCGAGGACCAGTATGGCGATAAGCCGGACTCGGCGCCCTGGACGGCGGAGAGCGCTGTGTTTTCTTTCTGGATTGGTATTAATGAGTATGTCTGCCGTTTTCTTTACTCTTCCTCTTAATGTTATGTGGGATATGTGGTGCTAATTATGATGGTTCAGTATCGGCAACTCATTCTACAATCAAGATGCAAACACCTTCACTCCTAAACTGATTAACAGGATCGGGTCTCTCGTGCAGAAGATCTACGATCTTGGGGGTCGCAAGTTCCTTTTCCTGAATGTCCCCCCGACAGGTCGTAGCCCATTCTTCCTCGAGCAGGGCGATGACACTGTTCAGCAGCATGCTGCATACTTGGCGGTCTATAACAAAAACCTGAAGGCCATGGTGGATGGGTTCAAGGCTAATCATACTGATGTAAGTTCAATCATCAATTATAGACTCTTGGATAGAGGAGGGAGGAATAAAGAGAGAGCTAACAGGTTCCGTACAGGTCACTACAGTTTATTATGACTCGTGGTCATTCATGACCAAGGTCATGGATAGTCCCTCGGAGTACGGATTCCCTGATGCGACTTGCATCAACGAGGACGGGACGTCTTGTCTCTGGTGGAATAACTACCATCCTTCTGCTAAGTATCATAAGGAGCAGGCGGAGGATATGAAGGCTGTGTTGAAGCCGTTAGGGGCGTGGTGATTGGCTTGGCCCTATTGGGCAGTATAGTATACCTATAGTGCTGGAGCTGGTTTACGTTGTATGTGGGTAATGGTATAGGCATCTTAGCTATTTTGTTCGAGAAATAAATTGACTGGTTCAATGTCTACTTTTTTATTGTACAGTACTTTGTGTCTAGGCTCAATAACACAGTACCCATTACATTTGATCATTAGTACCCACTAGGTCACGGTAGCTCACCAGAACCGGCCAACCTCAACAGATCATGACCATGATCATGATCTAACAAAATCCCCATAAAACATCCCACCCATCCCTGCCAGGCTGCCACCCTTGCCCAGATAATCCCTCTGCAGAAAGATACCAAGTGCCCAGAAAATAAAACAACTGCCGATGTCAATCACTTACCCCAAACGCCACGGAAATTGAGGCGTCTGTCGATCCCTCCCCCAAGCCTCCGTGCCTGACATTCATCTCCGTTTCTGTTTCATCGTCTATTGCCAAGGCGGAGTGGGATTTGATTGTTGTGTGAGGAGCTACACAGTATACAGAGCCTAGCCATTGTCAGTGTCTACTGTCTAGTTAGTTACTATCTACCAGTCACTATTATTCACCATTTAGTTAGGTTGAGTACGATCTAGTAGCGGAAGAATCTCTCCATCACACACGGTCCGAAGACCCGAATCGCCAGACTCCAGTATCCACTTTCCTGTCCTTTCTTCAGCGCAGAGACATCATTTGATCGCGAGCTGCGGGGGCGAGAGCGCAAAGCAGGATGCGTTTAATCAAACGGGCCTTTACTGATGAGGAAAGTGAAGTTGAGTTCTTCCGACGGGGACTGACTTGGAGCTAAATTGGAATGGTGAGCGCTGGTTATATAAATTAAACAGTCCTCTCGTTTCTCGGTTTGATTCTGGTGGTTTGATCAGAGTCCATTGCAACGATTCTCAATCTTTTGTGTTCTTTCTCTTTTCGCTTCTTGTTGTCGGTGACTGTTCACTCGAGGCGCAATACGTCGACATGAAGCTTAGCAGCTTGATCATCGCTGCTGCGACAGGCTCCGCGGTGGCCGCTCCCTCTGCGAAGGAGCATAAGAAGAGGGCTTCGGTCTTTGAATGTCAGTTCATTTCACCTATCGACCAACTTGCCGTTGAACACGACTAACTAAATATATGAAATAGGGATCGGATCCAATGAATCTGGTGGTGAATTCGGCGAAGACACGATCCCCGGCGAATGGGTATGTTTCTTTCCTTTCCATGACCCATCGATAGCTTGGGCCATTGTCATTGCTAATTGCAAGCTCTCAGGGAACGGAATTCATCTTCCCTGATGTCGACGCCATCACTACGCTGATCGGCAAGGGAATGAACATCTTTCGTCTCCAGTTCATGATGGAGCGGTTGACTCCGGATGGTATGACGGGGTCGTATAACGAGGCGTATTTGAAGAATTTTACTACAGTGAGTGTGGTCTTATATTCAGACAGTAACTTGAAAGAAGAAGGGGAGGGAATACTCATCTGGCCTACTCCTAGGTTGTCAACGCCGTCACCGATGCCGGAGTTCACGCTATCCTGGATCCTCATAACTATGGACGATTGTGAGTATCAGTATCCTTTCAACTGAGACGAGATGACAAGCTGATATAATTTCTAGCAACGGCGAAATCATCACCGAGACCTCGGATTTCCAGACCTTCTGGGAGAACCTGGCCGGCGAGTTCAAGGACAACGAACTGGTGATCTTCGATACCAGTATGTCCCCTCCCTTTAACATCCAAACCCCCTCTCACTCAGATACTAATACCCTCAAGACAACGAATACCACGATATGGACCAAGACCTGGTCCTCAACCTCAACCAAGCCGCCATCGACGGCATCCGCGCCGCAGGAGCCACATCCCAATACATCTTCGTCGAAGGCAACTCCTGGTCCGGCGCGTGGACCTGGCGCGAGGTAAACGACAACCTGAAAGCGCTCACCGACCCCAACGACAAGATCGTCTACCAGATGCACCAGTACCTGGACTCAGACGGCTCCGGCACCTCGGAGACCTGCGTGTCCGGGACCATCGGCAGCGAGCGCGTCAGCGACGCCACGGACTGGCTGAAGGAGAACAACAAGGTCGGCATCCTGGGTGAGTTTGCGGGCGGCGTGAATGATCAGTGTCGGGAGGCGTTGGGGGGGTTGCTTGAGCATCTGGCGGATAACACGGATGTGTGGAAGGGTGCCGTTTGGTGGGCAGCGGGCCCGTGGTGGGGGGATTATATGTTCAACATGGAGCCGCCGAACGGAGCGGCGTATACGGGGATGTTGGATTTGTTGGAGCCTTATTTGGGGTAGAGGACTGGAGACAGTAGGTTATGGGAGGGAGTAAGGAGACTGTCCCTGACTTGGTTAGGTAGATGGATTGGATTATTGCGTGCAGAATGGACAGAGTGGATACATGCGTGGCTGACAGTCAAAAATAACTTCATATCGCCTCCGTCAGCATCTACTCCGTATGGAGGTTATCAATCTCTTCTAGATGACTAGATAGGGACTAGGTGCAAACGTAGAACAGTTCGTCAGGAGATACGTACGCCGGCACGGGGCACGTACTTCAACTGCTAGAATCAAAAAAGGCGAAGCGATAGACCCACTGCCTGCGTCGCTAGAAGAATCTATCTCGAATCAAGGTTAGATAAAGACGCGAAACAGTGCACAGCCAGCCTTACGAATGTAGTTTATCTAGTATTTACTGTTGACTATTTATTAGTACTCCGTAAGTAGCAAACACTAACCGATAACTGCTAGTCCTACTATTGTGGGGAGGAGCTAAGAAATTTAACAAGAAGAGGGCAGTGTAAAGTTAGTCCCCCGAGTTAAAATAATAATAGTGAGAATCGGATTGTCCAGACCGGGAAGTCAAGAGGAAAATAAAGATGCCTAAATCTGAAGGTCAAACCCAAAGATCTCGGCAGGGAAACGTTTGGAAAGGATCTGATGCGACCGAAATAGCAGACTTGGGCTGATCTCATGGTTGGAATGGCCCCTTGCGTTGCCGTCCGTGGAATCACCCTTTCTGGAATCTGGATGACCTCACCCGTCTCTATCTATATCTGACAGACCCTGACAGGCCTGAAGTCTCCGTGCTGTACGCAATTATGCATAAATTGGTCGTCCGTCTGCATGGACAGGTCAATAGTTCCGCAGTCCGAAGAAGACTTACGCCGGCGAAATGTACTCAGTGAGTCCCAGGACTACTCCGTAAAGTCAAAGCCTCAGCTGTTTTGAATTTATCTGCGACTGTGAGTGTGGATTGTATGGAGAAATTAGGCTGCCTCCTTATGGACCCATGGATTCAAAGGATGGAGACCCACCGGGATGGATGGGCACATCTTGGCTTTGCCTGTTATGGTGTAGTCTGTCAATTTTATTATAATCATTATCAATATTATATTATCATGGTTACTCTGTACTTGGTGTCACGTTGGCCAAGAACGAACAATCTTGTCATCTGGCGAGGTTGGATGACGGGATATCGTGCATCTACCCGAGTAACCTGTTCATATGCATTACTCAGGACATGATTAATAGAAGATCAACATGAGACATCAACAACAATCTGGAGAAGTATTGTATGTAATGCCGTACGCTAACAGCAGGACGCGTACGACCCCAGCCACTTATGACGTGGCGGTAGGGCTGGCGCAGTCCCCGCCACGAGCCTCGATTTGTCCCGTCTAGGATTAGCCTGGTAATATAAGGTCCCGTCTTGCCTCCTCCGGACTAGCGCCGTCGGTATTACGTACGGAAAGTTGCGGTGGAAACCAACTTTAGCAACGAGAATAGAAACAAAGCGTGGCGTAGTTGATCCCGTCCCGCGTTGATTGGACCGCCGATCCCCAAAAAATACCAGTGCAACTGCAAATAAATAAATAAAAAAAACCAAAGGCAAACTGCGCCCCCAAAGTGAAAGGAGCGCCGATCAGCTGCCCTTAAAACTGTTGCGTTGACCAGCCTTTCCATTATCTTCATCGGTCTTTTTCTCTCTCATCTTTCTCACCTGTCTGTCTCTACATTCTCGACTCCTTACCTCCCAGTTGTCACCTACATCTGTCTGGGATACGCCAAACTAAACAACTTCCGGCTACATACTCACTTCATACGACATCGATCCACATCGTCACCATGGGTAAAGGCGGTCGCATCTTCTGCATATTCACCCCATATGCTCTCACCATCGCCTCGTTGGTGTGTATCATCATGGTTGGTCTGGGGTGCACAAATTCTGGTTCCAACACGCTGAATAATCTCTATTTCTTCCGAGTATGTCACCCACCAAACAGAAGATCAAGATGAAGCAATAACTAACATGTTCAGGCCAACTTGGAAAATATGACGACATCGGCCACGACAGACTCCAAGGTCTCCGACGCTCTCGAAAAGGCGCACTTGAAGGTGAACGACGGCGACATCAAGTCTGCCCTGGAACAGGTCCAGAAGCAGTTCGGCATCTCCGACTTCTACACCGTCGGTCTCTGGGGATACTGCGACGGCAACGTCACCGACAGCAACGAATACAAGGTCGAGGAGTGCTCCAAGCCCAAGGCCCAGTTCTACTTCAACCCGCTTGAGGTCTGGAACTTGGAGGAATCCGGTCTCGAGAACGCCCTGCCCGACAGCATCAGCAAGGCTCTGAACATCTACAAGAACGTCTCCAAGTGGATGTTCATCGCCTATATTATCGCTTTCATCGCCACCGTCGTCGAATTGGTTGTCGGAGTCTTTGCCGTCTGCAGTCGCTGGGGAAGCTGCGTGACCACCCTGGTCTCTGGTGTATGTTTTTATCCGGTCTATTGTTTCGATCGCACATGCTAATTGTTCATTAGGTTGCTTTCCTTTTCACTGCCGCCGCTTCGGTCACTGCGACCGCGATGTTTGCGACCGTGACCGGCACGTTCAACGAGAACCTCAAGGAATACGGCATCAAGGGCAACATGGGCAAGAACATCTACGTGGCCACCTGGTTGGCCGTCGCTTTCTCCCTGGGAGCTGGTTTGTTCTGGATGATCAGCTCGTGCTGCTGCTCCGGCAAGTCGCCTTACAACCACAAGGACAAGGGCGCTCGTGGCGTGACCGCCGAGAAGGCCCCCTACACCTACGAGCCCCTTGGCCCCTACGGAACGCCCGCCCCTTACGGCAACACCTCCTATCCTTCCGCTGATGGCAACCACGTCCCCGTGCAGACGAGGACCAACGCCTACGAGCCTTTCCGTCATGTTTAAGTGACAATTATCCAAAATCACCATCAACCAACAAAAACACAAAAACAACACTACGGCATCCTTGGCGTTTGTCTTTCCATAGCGAACAGTCACGATTGGTCTTACACATCCGACCTCCCTCGACATACCCTCCTACCTACCCTACTGAGATGACCAGTCGGGCCATGATGCCTCTAATGAATTTAATGCGAAGTTGCAAAGGGATTGATTTGAATGGAATTGAACTTTGGGACTTTTTTCAATCTTGTATTTTATCTGCTGTGACTTTATTTATTTTCGACTTCCGGGTCTAGACTGGCTTGGCTTGTCTGTCCGTGAGCATGGATATTTGGATATAGATAGTGTCGATGACATAGATACCCTCCTTCAATTTATGATGACATTTAAGATTAAGGATTGTTACAGAGTGATTGCTGTTTCATCTTTCTTGGCTTGTTCTAGACCAGCATTCTCATTAGTATTACGTACCTAGAAACCTCGCCCTGACTTGGGCTAAAAGGCCCCTTTCAACTCTTTGGTACCTTTTGTGAACAACCGTTTTAAGTTAGCTGTCGATGGCCAGCATCTGAGGATGCGACTCCGCACCTTCGCACTATCCCCATTCCACTAATATATCTAATAATCAAAAAATAGCTCTGATGATTCAGGCCCCTGAATATAGGGTCTTTGACGTGTCTATGTGAAAACAGTCAGCCCCTTATTAGAACAAACATCAATATCTGCACCATAATGCTGCCTACGGTGTATATTATACCAACTTCCTAAATCGATCACTTCCTGAGTGAATTAATTAACAAGCTAATTCCGGTTTAGTCCACCAGCTAGGAAAAGTGAGGTAAGCAGCCACCGCTCTTCAACCTATCCGTAGTTGGACATGGCCTTGTTAAGCGAGATGAACGGCCATCTTGGCTGGATCTTCAGTTCTGTGATTAATTATTGGGGATTTGAATAGTCATATCCTACCTATTTACTGAGGAGAATGGATGCTAGAGTTGTATCTTGGTCTTTGGCGTATGTTCGGTTAGATTATAGGTTTTGGGGGTACTTACTGACTTCCTTGCGATGTTAAGCACTTGGTCTGTCTATGATCATACCTTTCTGAAGAAGGCTAAATTGTAGAATGATTGAATTTCTAACTATTTCTGATCGAAGTGCGGGGTATAAACGCATTGGCGCATGCAGGGCACTTACTTCCTCACTATTTCCATTCTTCGCTTTTCGCTTAACTGCTAACTCCGTGAGTAAGTCCTATCTCATTGGCAGATTTGGATTAGTATTCTGCAGGTCTTACTTCTGCAGACTTTTTAAATGAAGTTTATGCAGATGCCGGATATATCGGGTGAGATTGCTTTGTCTGAGGGGTAGGTAGATAGGATGAAAGAGTCAGCGTTCTATACTATAAAAGGGAGTCTGTTGTCTGGTGCTTCAAATTCAGGGTATATAACTGTCTCCTATATTCTATCTATATTGGGTCCCCAAAGAAGCTTTCCTCTACTTCTACTTCAACTTCTACTACGAACTAACTACACATGCATACATATATACACACAGATCTACTCACAATGTCCCCCATCTTCTCGCTCAAGGTAATACAATACATAACATTCCCCTCCACAGAGCTACATAATCATTGTGTATACACTAATCCAATCTTACCTAGACCCTCCTCCCTCTCGCCCTCACCACAACAACAGCGTCAGCCCTCGCAACCGTGCAATTCACATCCTACGGCGCCCCGAACTGCGCTTCCCCGGCCGTGGGCTCCGCGCGCGTCGTCTCCACCTACTGTGTGAACATCGAAGATTTCCCCATCCAGTCGTTTAGTGCGTCTGTCTCTCAGTCGTGTGAGGCCGGACAGACGGCCGTGTTGGGGTTGTTTGGGGAGGCGGGGTGCGATGGGGATAAGGGGTTGGAGGAGGTTGAGTTGGGTGCTGGAGGGGAGGATGAGTGTTTTGGGTTCGAGGGGACGGTGAGGAGTTTGAGTGTTCACTGTGTTTAGGTCGAGGATCTATCTACAGCACCTAGGGGATGATGGGGGAGGGTTGTTGTGAGTACTTGACATGTTAGGATTAGAGGGATTGATGCGTTGTGGGTTTCCTGTATAAGTTCGAGGGGGGTCAGTGAACAGGTATCTCAAGCAAGACCGAACTCATGCCATTGAATTAATAATAGAACAATTCGTTATTAGGATATCACGAAACGTATTTAATATACAGATAGGCAACTTGTGTCGTCAAGTTAAAGTATAGCAAGCAGGCTAAACATAAATATAACCTGAATCAAAGCGAAAAAGGTCGCAAGGGACATCCGCATCCACTAATATCTATACCGTTGGATCACTCCCTTCTCGTCCACGGGGATATATGCACCTCCACGGCGCTGACGTTCCTTGAACACGTTTTGGTCGGCCCGCGCCCATTTTTTGAAAGGCGTGTTGTAGTCGTCAGACCATACCGGACCCGGTAGTCGTTCATGTATGTGTCGAAGGGATCGGAACCAACCTTCGTTGATGCTTTTGGCCTCGGTTTCATTACCAGGCTGGGTGTCATGTTCACCCTCCGGTTCGACTTCTGGTTGGGCCTCTGGCTCGGCCTCTGCTTCCACATCAGAGGCAAGTATCTCAAGTAATTCATGCTCCTCAGGAGCCTCAGAGCCCCTTACGGCTGTTGCAGGTCCACTATCGCCGAGTTCGATACTGGCCGTCTCATGCATCTCATCCACAAAATCATCTCCCTGGTCAGACTCATCTGTATTCTCGTATTCCTGAGTCTCCTGGATCACGTCGGCTTCTTCAATGACCTCAGCTACTCCAGATGCCTCGGTATACTCGGCATCGTCAGTGTTTTCCCGAGAGCTTTTGGAAGCCCTAGTGTCTTCATCATCCGGGGCAACCTCGTCACTCATGGTATTTTGGCTGACATCGGCTGCCTCGACTATTTCGACGGCCTTAGACTCCTCCGCATCTCGATGTATCTCTACAGCCTGAGCCGTGTTGGCGACTTCAGTTTTCACAGCAGTTTCGACATTTCGAGTTTCTTCAGCGACATTAGCTACCTCGGCCATTTCGACATCCTTGCGGCGCTGGTCATCGCCCTTCATATCAGGCTTTCCCGTCTCAGCTTCAAGGATTTCAACTTCAATGCTTTCAACCGTGACCTCTTGCCCCTCGTGGCCGTCTTTGGCACCTGTAGCCACTTCAGCTTCAGCCATCTCAACGTCCTGGGGATGCTCGGCATTCGAATTGCTTTCAACTCCAACCACCTCAGCAGCCCCAGCGCCTTCAACTTCATGAGCGACATCACGTTCCGTATCTTGCTCGCGTTCTGCAGCCTCGGGATTCGATGCCTGAGTGTCCTCTCGGTCCCCGCGATCTGATAGATTTTCATCAGGCGTGTACCACTTGGTCCTTTCGTACGGAGTAGGTGAAGACATTGCAACCGACATCTTCTCGTCGTCGGTATCGGATTGCAGATCTTGAGTCGAAGGCCCGAACGAATGTGCTTGGAGATTCGAGAATTTGTCCGCAAGACTTCCCGTAAAGGAAGTGCCCATCTGAGGTTTAGCAGGGCTCGCTGCCGCATCTGTCTGGCCTGCGGGCATGTATTGAGAAGCAGCTACTTCGATCCCATCCGCCGTGAGACTTCGCTTTTTGAATGACGGCCTGGAGAAATTAGACGCAAAATACTCTTCGTACTCTTGTGACTTTGTGTCCTGGGACTGCGTCTGCTCAACGTGCTGTTGGTATTCTTTTAAATGTTGGATGACAAAATCATCCCACAGGAAAGACCGCTTCAACTCTCCTTTGGCTCGGATGGCTCGCAGTCTGAAGCATAACTCCGTAAAATGCAGAAAGTGTCCGGCATAAAGTGGATAGTCACTGCGGAATTTCTCATAAATCCTTTGCGCCTCCACATGGTTGCTGGAGCCACCAATGTAGCTTTGTCGACGAAATATCACGCTAGGTGTTGGTTCTTTGATCACACGAGCTTGTTGGACAGGCCGGTATCGCTTAGCTGGAGACTGTTCTGTGACATCGAGCTCCGACGCACAGCGCTTCAGTGGCAATTTAGAGGTATGCTCAACGAACGGGTCCTGTGCGGAATTGGGGATGCCCGATGCGTTTTCTGCATTCTCCCCTAGCGGGTTAGAAGAAAGCCTTTCGTTGTGAGATGAGAACGGTTTCGACGACCCGTCTGATTGGGACGTCGAAGCGGGTACGGTCATGTTCAGGCGCGGAGACGTAGCGTCATTCTGAGGTTGCCAGCTACCATTGCTTAATTGTGTCGCCATAATGTCAACTTCATGGAAACCACTTCCCTGGGAAGCGTTTGAAAACCCCTGGGTGTCTTGCGTGCCGGGTAGGTTGCTGGCGTACGTATTCAGAACGCGCGACTGAGAGGAAGACTTGGCCTGGGGGGTTGTTGTAATTCGTTCAGAAGAAGCGACTGGACCGGCTTTGTCCTTGTTCGCGTTCGCAGGCTGGTGGCGATTAAAGTGGCCCGCAGGGGTTTCCACCACCTGTATTTGTTCTTGATGTGCGGGGAGAGATGGCCCCGAGCTGGTAATTTCAACTTCCGACTGGCTGTGAAAGTAGGTTTGCTGCGAGCCAGGAGCCCCGAGTGGACAAGGGACGGATGTATCCATCATTGAATCGTCGCTCTCTTCATCAGAGACCGGTTGGCAATCCTGGGCAGCATCTTCGACTTCCAACGGCTGTGTCTCGGCGGCAGTGGTTACTCCATTGACGTTTCCAAGGTCTTGAGCGTTCTGATTGTCTCGCGGCGGGTCCTGTTCTTGCTCAGTATCAAGATTTGACTGGAGACTATCCTTGCCTCTACCCGCTTGCGCGACTACTATCCTCGGGGGACGTCGCTCTGCTGGACTACTATCAGCTGGTAATTGCTGCCGAGGGCGAACATCCCGTTCCGGAGAGCCATCCCATGAATAAGGGCCATCTGAATCCGACTCGGACAATGAGCTGCTAGTGTCCGGCGAGGGCTCGTGCGATTCGACCGGCTCGACCGATTGAGTGACAGCAGCTTTCCATTCTTCTGCCTTAGAAAACCGACTTCGTTGGTAGGCGATATCATTCCATTGCCTTAGAAGAGGTGGCGGCACATGACCATGGGGCATTTCATCTCCTACAGCAGGGGGAACCCAACGCAGGTTGTGCTGCTCAAACAAGGCTGATTGATTTTTTGGTATGGTAACATCTCGCCTGTGAATTTTTGTCATACCACCCCACGGGTCCTTGTTTCTGGATGCTTGGAGGTTGGGGGATCGTCTTGTACCAGAGGTTGTTTTATCAGCCGTATTCTTTTCAGGTTCGCTCAATGGCGACTTCGAATGTATATTATCCTTTACGCTCTCGGCGACTTCCACGGGGCCCTTGTTTCTGTCGTCTGGTTTACGAGGTTGCGAACTTGGCTGCTCACGCTCATCCATACTGGATTGACGAGCCGCATTGGCGGCTACAGGGTTCTCATCCATAGCTATTGATTGAGAGGCAAGAGCAGACGCAGACTTGCGAATATTTTCCATGCTCGTGCCTCGAGTTTTATTACTGTCAGCAGTATGGGGTTTGTTGCTATGAGCCTGCCCCGACTTTTCGTTTTCAATCGAGCGTGCACGAACAGCAGATGTTGAGGGCGCTTTTAGTGAGTGATTTGTCGCTAATCTTGGATCAGTAGTTTTGGAGTTGTATTCTAGAAGTCCTAGAAGCTTATTTGAGGAAGTTGAACCATTCTCTGAGTTTTTAGAGCCGGTCGGGGGCCTAGGAGCATGGAACATTGGTTGGACCTGGGACGCTAGAAAAGCCTGGGTATCATCTATATGGGAATCCCCATTGGCTTGTGTCTGAGGAGGCTCATTCAAACAAGACGCATCTGCCAGGCTATCCTGGTTTCTCTCCCGGGATTTTATTTCACTGAAAATCTTTCGCATCGGTTTTTGTAGAGACTGTGTCTTTTTGATACCTTTGCCTTGTGGTGGTCCTTTAAATGGGCGTTTATCAGGTGCGACTTCAAAGCGTGTGACATAGAGGTGAAGCTTAGGCTGAGAGACGGAGTATTCGAAAACCACTTCAAAATCCAATAGCTTGAGGTAAAGTCCTCTGACCGTGTCCTTGTCGAACGGGCGATCCGGACATTCTCGCTTGTATGTTTCCATGGAGTCTCTGCCAAGAATCGCATCGATCTGGGTATGGAAATCGGTCAAATTGAGAGTGGGTGTTTTATCGCCTGTAGCCCACTAGCAGTGAGAGGTATGCTGTCAGCGACATGAAGGCCAATTGTGGATTAAGTGAGCAACTTACGCTATTGATTAGGGCGATTTGCTGAGGGACATTGAAACGAAGATTACTTCCATCATCTTCCACCTCAGAGGCCTTCCACTGGACAGAAAGACAGTTTTCGATCACAGGAGCAATCCAGGAATCGATGGGCGATGCCATGATGTCGATCCAATGAATGGGCCGGACTCAGTACATGTAGCATGGTAGTAATTTGGAATCAGATGAAATATTCGGTCATGGTACCCGGTTGAGTGTGGTTAAGAAAAAATGTAAATTTTGCTGACTATCATGAATATTGCATCACATATTCGACGGTTGTTTCAGTCGCAGGCTGGATTCAAGAGAGACATCGTCTGAGACTTCAAGAATAATTCCTCGGATCTCCTCCTGACGCGAAATCGACGCGCCTCACCGCCTGCCGGATCCACCCGCCACTTCCGCGGTGCCACACAACACGTCATTGGGCACATGTTGCGGTCTCCTCTTGTCCAGACCGATGCATCGAATCCTCTAAAAAAGGTCTTTGATCTGTCAGGCCTTTCTTCTTTCCCACTTCTCTCTCACCTGACTTCTCATCTTTAAATCTCGCCAGCTCAGAGTTGCCTCCCTGTGAATGCATGGTCGATCATCGATATTGGATATTGATCTCCGCGACCCCACCTCTTCAACAAGACGCATACAGCACCACCAGACATCAAACATTAGAACTCCGCTGACAGTCGGTTTGTCGCGAATGGTTGCCACCAATCTTACCCTTTGAATCGGGGCGAGCTACTCGAAACTTGGCTCCTGGATTTGGGATAACGGACCCGCCAAGTGATAGGCGGGATGGAGTCTCAACGGTCCCAAGGGACGTCAAGTCCGGGCGCATCGTCGATCTTCCTCCCACTCGGCCGTCGAGGATCTCGGTCCTCGTTATCAACCCAGGCCGAACGACAAGGACTAAACGCAGCTCTCGATCAGATCCATACGGCGGCGTATCAGTCGGGTTCCCTCACCGTTTTCAACGATTTCACAAACCCACCCGCGCCGACATCCGCGGCAGAGGAGAAGAGCTTCTCGGGCGAGCTTCAAGGAGGCCTTAGTGGGCTGTATAGTCGATTTCGGACCTCAGTTGGTGGCGTGAGGGATATTGTCAGTGGCGTGGGAAGGTCATCGGACAAAGCATCCTCTGAGGATCACGGTCCCAAGAGTCCTCCGTTGGAGCGGTCCGCCTCGAAGCCTGCTTTCGATTCCGCTGCCTCCATAGAGTCCCAACAATACCACCCAAGTTCATCTCAAGGCTCGAGACTACACTCGCCGACTTCTGTCACACACCACCCTGCCCAGGATGGCCACCATCTTTTGGAACCCCGGAAAGGCTCGAAGCTCTCATCAAAAACCACCAGTATATCCTCTAAAGCGTCGGTCTCGCCGTCCCCTGCGTTGAAATCTCCAGCTGTGCCCTTGCCCAAATCCACTACGAGCTCGGCCGCCGTCGATCCGACGGTCACTGAACTCCATGTCAACGCCGTCAAGGAGCCTCCTCACTATTCAAGTAATAATTCTTTCAATCTCTCTACTCATAGCTTGCAGACAACCGATTCAGTCGGTACAGATAAGGAAGAAGCGCCACATCCTCCGTCGCTGAGCTCTTCTGTATGGAGTCAGCGATTGTCGCACTCGCCTGTATTACAAGCCAAAGCCCACAATAGCTCCACCGAAGCTCCGGGAGTCCTAGACTTTGGCAGATCGTCTACAGCGGGCAGTCAAATTTCTGACAGTAAGAAGAGACCAGATGGCCAGGGAACTCATGATCCTGATATATCCTTGCCAGGGCCGGCGCGAAAGGCCAAAAACTCAATCGACGGTTCCCAAACTGGCACCTCGTTAGCCCAGGAAAGGATGAGGTCTGATTCAGCCGCGTCTTTCCACCCCGATTGGTCTAGCGCCGTGTCCGGTTCAGGGACAAATAGTGCCTTCCAGACTCCCAATAACGGAGAAACCACCTTTCCTGACGGTTTGGAGCCATCCACGGCTGCAACATCCATATCCTTAGCGGAGGGGGACGCACGTTCGCGAGAGGCACTTCAAAATCAATACAAAGATACTAGAGCCCGTCAGGAATCTGTCGCGTCCAGCTCAAGCCGCTTCCAAGGAGGTTTCACCACACCTCAAATCACCCATGTTGAAACGGGGTCTGGTCCCCCTATCGTGCCTCCCATCAATACAGCTGTGGATCGCATCCCTAGTAGCCAGGACGCCCGAGGTCGGCGCCCACCTCTTAGAGAAAACTCGAGTACACAGTTCAGAAGCAAGTTGCTCAGTAAGGAATATTGGATGCGCGACGAGAACGCGAAAGACTGTTTTCATTGTGGTGAAACCTTTTCGACATTTAGGCGGAAACACCACTGTCGAACCTGCGGTCAAATCTTTGATTCTAAATGTACGCTTCTAATTTCAGGGGAGAGATTTGGTCAGCAAGGGTCTATTCGCGTTTGCCAACCATGTGAGGCCATGATCAATGGCCACGATGACGATTCGTCCGAGTTCTCGGACAGTGAGCAAAGTCCGATTGCCGTTAACCCTCGCGTTTCGGAGCTGGGATCGGCAAATTATTCGCGCATGGGCGCAGACGATGATGACACTTCTTCCATCATCTCGCAGCCAATGGAGCATGTAATGAAGACGCCAACGATGGCGATTCCAGCTACGCGACGTGCTGGCGAGGGTCATAATAGACGCTCGGCTGTTCTTGAGATCAGCCCCGATCGACCCCTGCTAGCGAGGCCGACATCTTCAAGATCGCTCAAATCCACTCTGAGTGGGAGGACTCACTCAATGGGCCACAAGCGTCACCATTCTCGTCAGCAGGTCATTCGAAACTTCAAGACACATCATGATGAACGCGCCCCCTTTCAGCGGCGCAATGCCGACGACTCTGGTCGTGGGTCTAACCTCCCCGCGTTCCACAAAGACAACATCATCGATCCAGATCTGGCGCAGTATCTCTCAGATGATGCATCTAGTGGCGATGAGCAGTCAAATATCTTGTCGGCGGTTTCGGATGCTTCCTTATCTAAGAGCGGTGGCGAGACCGAGAGAACAACGTTTGGTGGCCTTCTGGCCGCTATGAAGAAGGGCCGCTCTGCTTTTGGAGACCGAAGCGTCACTAACTTCAACCAAGTTGGCGGCCGTGAGCTGGACGATGGAAGTATCAGCAGCTCGAAAGCCGTTAATCTTCCCCGTCGACGACGTAACCTTAGCGTCGCTAGCAGTATCCACCGCCACTCCCCGAGAGCCTCGAAGGAAAGCGGTTTCCTTTCTCATGAAGCATCAAATGCCGCCCACGTTTTTCCTGCGGGTATTCCATCTAGTGGTTTTAAGATGACGAGAAGTTCTTCTATGAGAGGAGCAGGCGCTCCTCCGGTTGAGCTCAACAAAGCTAGTTTGCAGCACGTCCGCAAACTGCTCCGTCAGCTCCTGACCGACTCAGCTGTCCCTCACGCGCATAGCTGGGAGACAGCGCTGCTACCCATCCTTCTCAAAGCGGCAGATGATGTCGATCCAGACGTTCAGGGGGGTGACGATATGGACATTCGTCATTACATCAAACTTAAGAAGATCCTGGGTGGCCGGCCAGGCGATACATGTTATGTCTCCGGCCTA
The DNA here is from genome assembly GCA_004849945.1 of Aspergillus ochraceus. Classification (NCBI taxonomy): domain Eukaryota; kingdom Fungi; phylum Ascomycota; class Eurotiomycetes; order Eurotiales; family Aspergillaceae; genus Aspergillus; species Aspergillus ochraceus. The sequence goes on along the minus strand of SSOS01000001.1, from coordinate 2,435,613 downwards.
GTGTTCACAAAGAATCTCGCGCTCAAAAGTATGTCCAGGACCATTCTGCGGCCGAAAATCCTCATCATCGCGTTTCCCCTCGAGTACGCACGTCACCAACAGCACTTCATGAGCCTGGAGCCTGTGATTCGCCAGGAACGCGAGTTTCTCGAGAATCTCGTTGGCCGCATAGCTGCTCTCCGGCCTAATCTGCTTCTTGTTGAGAAGAACGTCTCCGGGCTCGCGTTGGAATTGTTAGAAAAGGCCAATATTGCGACCGCCTACAATGTCAAGTCCTCTGTCCTCGAGGCGGTGTCGCGGTGCACGCAAACAAAGATCATCACTTCCATGGATAAGCTCGTGACCACTCCCACGGGGAGTGAATGCGGCAGCTTTGATGTCAAGACGCATGTGTTCAACGGCCGTAAGAAGACGTACATGTACCTTTCTGGCTGCAGTAAAGAGCTCGGATGTACCATCGTTCTCCGAGGAGGCGATAGTCAAGTTCTGTGCAGTGTCAAGAAGATCACGGAGTTCATGGCATATGTTGTCTACAATCTAAAATTGGAGACTTGTGTGATGAGGGATGAATTCGCTCAGATCCCAACCTCATTCGACATCGGCAGCCGAGATAAGAAAGGCGACGAACGAATCCGTTCAAGCGCCTCAACAATCAAAGCAGAAAACCAAAGTGTCCCGGCTCTTCCGCAGGCGGAATCCACTGGTAGTAAGGGTGACAGTGCCCCCCAAGACAAGAGTAGCGGTGTCACCGGCGAGGACACCGACGTACCCGACGATGTGCCAATGCCAACCTACTACGAAGACATTGTCCGTGATCATGAGACCAAGATTATCTCGGCCTCTCCGTTCGTCAAGTTTGAGCCTCCGTATCTGCTGATGCGGGCTCGAGAAATGGAACGCAGGTTGGACTACCTCAAACGCCTCCAGAATCAGGACCTTGAATCAGACCAGTCGTTGGACGAGAAGAATAAATCCCAGAAGTTTGTTCTAATTACGCCGGAAATGGTCCACGAATCACCCCAGGGCGCTTCGCCCAAAGTTAAGGAGGTATTGCGCGCGGCCCACGATGCCGAATACGACCGAGCCTTGCATCACTATCAGACCCAGAAACGCCAATGGGAGGCGTATATAGGGGGAACCACGGATATTTTTGATCCATATACGCACCAGAATATCGTCGTACTATATAGTCTGGTCTGCACCACTTCCTCGGTCCCATGCTCTGGTCCAGATCTGATCGCCTTGGAGTACTATAATGAACACGGTGGTGAGGATGTGATCCTCGAGCCTGACTGCACCATTGGCCAGTACGTGGAGGATGTCTGCCTTAATGCAAACGCTATTTGTACGGTCAATGGCTGTGAAAAGCACATGTTTGAGCATCACCGGCAATACGTCCATGGGGAAGCCCAGATCAGCGTTTTCATTCAGCCTTACCCATCCAAGCTGCGTGGTCTTCAAGACTCAATTTTGATGTGGAGCAGCTGCAAGATTTGTGGCAATGAAACCCAAGTCATTCCAATGTCAGAGAGTACGTGGAAATATTCGTTTGGGAAATACTTGGAGCTTTCTTTCTGGAGCAAGAACCTTCACGCTCGGGCAGGTGTCTGTCCTCACGACCTACAGCGTGACCATCTGCGCTATTTCGGCTTCAAGGATATCGCTATACGTATTCACTATGACACGATCAATTTGCTAGAGATCATCGTTCCAAGGACCCGTGTCACGTGGAAGGTAGACAATGATCTGAAGCTCAGAAACGAGGTCTACGTCCGTACAGAGCACCGGTTGAACAAATTCATGATCTCCGTCAAAACTCGACTCAAAGGCATCAACGTCGAAAGCGTCGTTCCCAAATTGATGGAAGCGTGCAAGAAAGAAATCGAGGTCTTGAGCAAAAAGGCGAGTGAAGATCATGCATTCCTCATCCGACAATTGCAGGACAAATACACGAACTCCCGTTACTGGGAACTGATCCCTCTGAACGAAGTGCTTCGCTCCGTGCAGGAGAAGGTTGTCGAATGGGATACCGCTTTTGCAGAGTTTGAGAAGAACTTCTTCCCCTCCGAAAAAGATATCAGGCGGCTGGCAACGCTACAGCTGAAGAAAATCTTTTTGGACAAGGATGCCTCCGTTACGTCGCTCAGCTCAACCGAGGAGGCTCCGACTACCCCGACAGAGACCGAAAACGACAACAACGAAGAGCCCACTCAATTGCGGGCAATGCGTCGCATGACACTTTCTCCAGAGAAAGCACAGGACGTGCTCGTGTCTGTTGTCGAAGAGCATTCGGGGGAGAAAGAAGGCGCCGTAGCCCAAGGAGACGAAACATCAAGAGTGGAAGAAATAGAATCTGCCGCTCCCTCGCCTACACCCGAAGGAAGGCCACGCTCATCCACGCAACCTGAGATTATCGCGGGGAAAGAGGTGCAGCATCTCGATTTGGCGGTGCCTTCGTCTCAGCCCGAAAGAACTTTGGAGCCGTCCGGCACCATTACGACTCCTACCCGGACGGACATGGAAGACCGCCCGGGCCCGGTTTCAACCTCACCTGATTCGAACGTCTCTCCCATGGACACTAGCCCTTTGGAGCGGGTAAAATCTCGCAGGGCAAGCCAAAAGAGTATCGAAACCGAAGGGTCTCCGGTGAGCCCTGTAGTTACGCCTAGTCGCCTTCCGTCCGCCATCCCACGTCCTGCGGAGATCGCCAGTCGGCGCATTGGCAAAGCAACTTCTCCGCCGCTGTTGCGTGCCCAGTCTCAGCCTGCTCATCTCAAGGACGCAGCCAATGACACAACCCCGCCGAAGGGGTATAAATATGGCACTGGCAAACAAGGTGGCTCCGGTGGGAGCCCCGGCCCGTTCGACACGAAGTTCAAATTTTCGGACAAGAAATTGTCGGATCGATTCGGTCTCGGTGCCCTTCGAAATGGACGACTCGCCTCCGGCCCCTCTCTCATACCTCGTTCAATCCCGACCAGACGGAAGCAGTCGCGTGTGTCTTACTTAGCCAAGCACTTCGAGCAACTGAGTCGTGAATTTGAAAAGGAACGTCAACGCGAGCGAGCCCAGCGAGCTGCAAAAGGTTCACATTCCCGTGCGTATCCACTGGCCAGCTCCAAGCCCATTGTCGAGGTTTATAAGAACGTCAGGGAAGCAGTGGAAGAGCGAGAACCTGCCGGGGAAGGCGAGGACTTGTCATCATCGGCTCCGCGAGTGTCTGCGGATAGTTCGAGCCGAGGCAGCGAGGAATTTCTAAAGAGGACCTCGGAGGAAGAGCAGCGGAAAGATGAAAGCCCACATGAGCCGAGGGAGGAGGTTGAAACTGAGAGCACTACCCCGGCAGAAGATCACCACGTCTTGTCTGAAGGTGAGGGCGAAGACGCGCATAGCGATGAAGACCGAGCCTCGACAGATGGACTTCAGGTGATTGATTCCAACGAGGATATAGCCAAAATGTCTCCTGAGGATGAGAGCATGGACCTCAAGGAGTTGCCCAAGCACGAAAGAAGCACGCTTCTGAAGTTGCTTACCAATTTTTGGTCTGAGCGTTCGGCAAGTGGATGGAGCCCTCTTGAATATCCGCTCACAATGTCTGATCATGTCTTTGCCGATTGTGATATCATCGTGCGAGAGGATGAGCCAAGCTCCTTGATTGCTTTTGCCTTGGATTCCCAGGATTACCAAGAGAAGCTCGCAAGTATACAGCAGCGCTACGAGGATCTCGACGCGACTGATGCGGGCCCGGAGAAGGACCCCGAGGCACGGGTTGAACATGCGCTGTTGAGGTCCACTGGAACGCATCTCAAGTATCAGTTCCAGGAGGGACAGGCAAAGATGCTTTGCAAGGTTTTTTATGCCGAGCAATTCGATGCCTTGCGAAAGAAATGCGGCGTCTCAGAGCGAATCGTCGAATCACTTTCTCGCTGCGCTAAATGGGACTCGAGGGGAGGCAAGACCAAGTCGCTCTTCCTGAAGACCCTGGACGACCGATTTATCCTTAAATCTCTCGCTGCTATTGAAACCCAGGCGTTTCTCAAGTTTGCCCCCGCCTATTTCCAGATCATGTCCGAGGCTCTATTCCATGAGCTGCCGTCTGCCATTGCCAAGATGTTTGGATTCTACCAAGTGATCATCAAGAATCCCGCGACGGGTGCCGAGTTCAATTGGTATCTTCTGTTGATGGAGAACTTGTTCTATGATCGTGTTCCAACGCGGATCTTTGATCTGAAGGGATCCATGAGAAACCGCAAGGTCCAGAGTACGGGAGAGCGCAACGAAGTCCTCCTGGATGAGAACATGGTGGATTTCATCTACGAGACGCCCTTGTTCGCCCGGGACCATTCCAAGAAACTGTTGAGCCAGAGCGTTTGGAACGACACGTTGTTCCTAGGACGACAAAACGTCATGGACTACTCGCTTATGATCGCCATCGATGAACAGCGGTCGGAGCTAGTAGTTGGAGTTATCGACTGCATCCGCACGTACACCTGGGACAAGAAGTTGGAGTCCTGGATCAAAGACCGAGGCTTTGCCGGCGGCGGCAAGAACCGGCCCACTGTGACCAGTCCGAAGGAGTACAAGAGTCGATTCAGGGAGGCTATGGCTCGCTACGTCCTCCAAGCACCAAGGTATGCATCCTCTTTCCCTTTCGACCATGGAGGTGGCTGACAAATGGGCCAGTTGCTGGCATCAACTCCAACGAACTTCTTTCCCACCAGCGCCTCCCTTCATGAGGCAACAAATCCAGGACGGGGATTTCGATATGGAGTCCGCGGGATACTAAACGAAGGCATTATATTATTTGTTATGGATAGATGACTTTATGACCTGTGCCATTGATTGTATGACTACCATGAGAAATATGACCATTTACGACTTTTTGTTTGTGGTAGCTGTGGCGTTATTTATCTTGTTTATCTGATATGTTGGGTGACACGATTGCATTCATTGGAGTCTAGCGAGTGTTTTTTTTTTCAGGAGGAATCATTGACAGAGAATGGAATTTTCAACAGAATACCATCTCATCAACATACTCCATAGTAGATACTGGTACTAGATATCTTGTACCTGTGTCCATTACGTCATCATCACATGGTAGCCGGTCCCTGACGAAAGGTCACTAATACCATTTCTCAATAGAATTACTCTTTAAAACCAAAAAAATAAAAAATAAAAAACATAATATACAATCACTCAAAACCCAGAATAACCCCTCTATTCAATGTTCCCACAACCAAAATGGGTAAGAAGTCAAAGTACAGAATGTACGGAGAAAACTCGCCCTTCCGTTTCACCGAAGTGAAAGTAACGACCGAGCGCAAAACGACCCGACCCGATCGGCGGAATTCGGGACCCTTCGGGAATTTGATTTGCCCTCATTCTTCGTCTTCGTGAAGAGTGCAGACACGAGGGGTTTTCTCTTTTCCTTTTCTTTTTCCTCTTTTCTTTTCACTTTTGGTTTCTTCGTGAATTTATTTTTTTGTTTATCTTTCATCTTGTCCTTGATGTTTGCGATGTTCTCGGGTGATATGGGTACTTATATAACTTATCTCCCGATAACTAGGTACTTGAAGCCGCCTACTTGAAATGAATGAGTGAAATGCGCGTGTGCGGGTTCCAAACAGAGGTGTCATGCGACGATGCAGCGCGAGACGCAGCAGAGCAGAACAGGACTGAGCTGAGCCGATCACGCCAGAGCATGCGAACTCCTCTACCTACAGGGACGTACTACCTCGGTTGATGAAAGCCCGAGGAGTCTCTTTCCCCGCGTGCATTGAGTGATTTTCTGTCTTTGCATGGGGGGGGAAGGAGAGGGGAGGGGAGGGTTGTCTGCCTGCTTCTGTCTCTTGTTTCTGCCTCCGTCTCTCCTGGTGTCTTCTTTGGTCTCGGGTTTCACTCTCCTTTTTTTCTCTCTTTTCTCTCCTTTTCTCTTCCATACCGACACGAAAAGGAACTTCTGTTTTCTTGCGAACAGAATGGACCCCTAGACTAACAACTAACTGATACAGACTACAGTTCAACGAATCTTCTGAATATTCAACTGAATTCATTATGAACATGCGAAATCATTAATCTAGCTTTTCATCGCAGGAGATAACTATTGGCTCCAAAAAGGAAAGAAATTATGGCTCAAGAATACGCAGTATGTTCCGGGGGTAGGATGTGTCCTCGCCGCTGCGTTCCCAACCCAGGACACACCTTCAGTGGTTGCTTCGTCGTCCGTCCGACACTGTTTCTTCGAGTCCCGGTCACTCCCCGGTCTAAGAGTCCCGCAGCGAAGTGACCGTCCTGAGGTCATGCTCGAAGTCGAAGAGCCGTCTACGATGCCTTGCGAAACCGTCACCCCTTGTCCACCTCCCATTTCTATCGTTTCATGGTTCGGCGCTGTTGTTACCACGTGATCCCACTTGTTCAAGTGGTGATTCTGGTCAGGATTCTAGTTTCGACATTTACTCGGTCAGACCAAGGTTCTCCTCGGCGGGCACCACACGGACGGTGTTGGTGTGGCCCTGGCCACCGCGCCAGCCCTGGACGCAAACAATGTTGTCGCCCTTGTTGATGATGCCGAGCTTGAGACCGTGGGAGATACCCCACTTGAGACGGCGGTCGACATCCTCCTGCCAGATCTTGACGTTGAAGTCGGGCTTGTTCTCGGGGAAGAGGAAGGGCCAGACACCACGGTACAGGTGAGAGTACTGCAAGGCCGACGTGTTAGCGAATCAACTCCAAGAAATCGACACAACTGGTTCAAACTTACGCGAGTGGCTCTGGGGTTGCGAGAAACCATCAGGATGGGGCAGACGGGGCGGTACTTGGAGAGGAGACGGGCGGTGTTACCGCTGCATTCATGGTCAGCAATCTTTGATCCTCAACAACCTGTCGAAATATACATACCTAGTGGTCAGAACAACGATGGCACCGGCGTTCAGTTCCAGACTGGCGCTGACGGCAGCCATAGCGATGGACTCCACCGTGCAAGTGGGACGGGGAGCAAGGTTGCGCAGCTCGTCGAAGACGTTGAAGTGGGGGATGGCAACCTCGGCAAGCAAACAGGTCTCGCTCATCATCTTAACGGCCTCGGAGGGGTACGAACCCTTGGCGGTCTCTCCCGACAGCATGACACAGTCGGCGCCGTCAAGAACAGCGTTGGCAACATCGGACACCTCGGCACGAGTGGGACGGGGGTTGTACGTCATGGACTCGAGCATCTGGGTAGCACAGATAACGGGCTTACCCTTGATGTTGCACTTGGCGATCATCATCTTCTGGGCGATGAAGACCTTGGGGGCCGGGATCTCGATACCCAGGTCACCACGGGCAACCATGACACCGTCGGTCTCCTCGAGAATCTCGTCGAAGTTGTTCACTCCCTGCTGGTTCTCGATCTTGGCGATGATCTGGATCTCGCGACCCTCCTCACCCAGAACGTCACGGATGTGACGGATGTCGCTTCCGCGACGGATAAACGAGGCGAAGACCATGTCGACGTTGTTCTTCACACCGAACTTCAGATCACTGATATCCTTCTCCGACAGAGCGGGGAGGTCGACGTCAGTGCCGGGCAGGTTGACACCCTTGCGGGAAGAGATGTTGCCGTTGTTGAGACACTTGACACGCAGGGTCTTGTCGTCGACGACCTCCAGGACCTCGAACGAGAGAATACCATCGTCGACATAGATCAGCTTGCCGGGAGCGATCACCTTGGTGATGTTCTTGTAGTCAAGGTACCTTTCGTTCGAACATCAGCTTTGGTCCATACGAAATGCTACGAATTCCCAGCCACCGAGGCGGTGGGTGTTTCACGGGAGGACTCACATGTTCTTGTCGTCGCTAGCGGTGGCATATTGCTCATCAGTGGTGATGTTCAGCTCGTGACCCTCCTTGATAGGAATGTCCTGGTCGCCGGGGGTGTTTCCGGTACGGATCTCAGGTCCTTTCTGCGATGTGGAGTCAGTGCCGGTTCGGTGGAAGCTTCGGATTACAGGGCGAACTCACGGTATCAAGAGCAATGGCGAGAGGACGACCGGTCTGGACGCGAGCGGCCTCGCGGGAGTTATCGATAACGGATTGGTGGTACTAATTGGGTGGTCAGTCCTGCGAAGAGGGGCAAGAAAAAAAGCAAGAAAAAGGTCCGCAGGATGACATACCTCGTACGAGCCGTGGGAGAAGTTCATACGAACAACGTTCAGACCAGCTACGAGATCCTGTCAGTTTCACGATCGGGAATGGCTTCTTTCGAGGATTTCTCCGTACATCTGCGGAGGAGGTTGATCTTCTCCACCGAGTTTGTCTTGGGACCTAAAGAGGGGCGGGAAAAACGGTTAGAACGGCACAATGCGAAATCAACCCAGCGCTCGACAGGGCAACTGGGAGTAGAGCGCACAATCGACGGACAGGTGAAGACATACCAATGGTTCCGATGATGGAGGTGCGACGAAAGTTCTTCGCGGGGACCATCTCCGTGTTCAGCTTGGAGTGCCACTCCAGCTTCATACGGTTGCTCAAATGGTCGAGAGAGGAACTGGCGGCCATCTTGAAGAGTTCTCTGTAGGTCTAACCTAGATAGAGAAAAGGAGTAGATAGGGGAAGAAGAAAAAGTGAGTTGGAGAAAGGGAAGGGAAGAGAGGAAAAGGAAGGGAAAAAAGAGAGAGAGAGATGAGGTGGATTGGGGGGGGTGGCCAAGAGGAGAGCCGGTGAGAGAGGGGCTGCTTTGGGTTTGGCTCCCGACCGATTGGTTTTGCCTGGCAATTCTCTGCTATCTCCGGTCGGTCCCCCGCGGCTCGATGGCCTGCCTGTTTCCTGAGGCAACCAGAAAAAACTTTACTACGGGCTTGGACTCTCTTGGTTTGTCTGGTAAATCCCCCGACTCGCTACTACTAATCTATAGACTCTATTAGACAATGAAATGTGTCCATGAAATACATCCCACTATCATATCTGTCCTCCTTTTCTGTTCTTTATTTTTCACCCCCATGGACGTTCACAACTGTACGAAGTAGTTCCCATCACGAATCAATAGTGGCACCGATCAGGTTGGGCCGTGCTTTGCCATCCCGAGAGAAAAAAAAAAAAAAAAAAGAAAAAAGAAAAAAAGGGTACCTGAACCTGATTTGGATTCAATCGCCCACATGACAAAATCACTGGATTCTGTCGACTCCACCAAAAGGTCTTCTGTAACGGAGTACATCCAATTGCCCGTCTGTCGCAGGACAACTCATCCATCATTTGCCTGTCAATCCCCTGTCGCCCAAGACTCCGGTCATCAATCCGTCCGGTGGTCCGTTCGGAATTGCGGTATCGAGTTAGAGGGAGCCCACGAAGTACATACACAGACTACTACTTCGTAGTACCGGTGTACAGCCTCCTGCCTCAGGCACTCACTCCTCCGTAGGCGAGGCGGCACCCTCAGGCCGGCCTTTTGTTATCCGTTTCCATCATTGGCCGGACCGCACATCTCCATTTTTGTTGTGGAATGGACTTTCGGTGGTCCGGAGTACGGGTCCACGGACTAGTCCAGTCCTGACTTTTGTTGGCGTGCGCGTAGAAGGTCAAACGGCTTCCCGATTTCAGCCTGGCTTGCTTGCAGTGACATTATTCTTATTATTAGCATTCCACCCATGCGATTGGAATTTGGTTTCTCGTCGTCGACGTCTATCATAGTAGTCTACCATCTACTCCGTAGGTCTGCTTCTTGGATTTCTTTCTCACCACGAAAGGATCCGTCGCGATGGGCATTAGTTGTTGGGGCCGGTATAATTAGTTATCAAATATTGATTGTTCATGGTCCTTAGACGGATGAGCTTATAATAGTTGTTATCCCCTTTCCGTTTTCAGCTCCGGATTAGATATCCCAGCCACATTCCCAGCCTCTAGGTTATCGGCTCTGCGCGTACGGAGCACTCCGTGAGATCTACGGATCTAGAGTAGGGAGTATGGCGGGCCGCAGAAGTCTAGGATTCTCGATGGTAGTCGCGAAGCGAAGGGTATCAATGGTACTATTTACTTTTTGTTCGAAAATCGGCCCGAAGGCCCGAGAAACAAGATCTCGACACGGAGTGCTCCGTGTCTACAGTCAGAACCCTGAAGAGTAAGCATCGATTGATTAGCGCATGATGTGATATGACTGCCTGCAGTTGGATGACATGACATGACACGACCACTCATAGACAGAGAGTTTCTGTTACAGTCTGTCAGGTGCATATTTTTGTTCTGACATCTCCGTACCTGGATTAGATTAAGTATAGAAGGTACTCCGTGCGGAGTAGCATGATATGCATCTGCGTTGGATGGTGTCCGTCGAATCTGGTCTTCGACTGTGCCCACGTTCCTGGGCCAGTGGATTAAATTTCCGAGTCAGCTATCTGCGCCATGAAAAAAACTTTATCTGGTTGGTGATGATGTCGTTCCAACATTGGAGTATCTATATCGCTTGGGAACTTGATCGAACTATGGATGTTTTGAAGTGATCGAGGAATCGATAATTCCGTACCTCGGGGTTGATAGTACGGAGATCAACAGGGGTCTGGTGAATAAGTAGCCACCTGTTCCATGACCTTTCCATATACAATGATAGGATCAATCCGCCTGCATACTGGGTTTGAAAGAGCTTCAAGCTTCATTGTAAGTTGTTGTTATCTTTCGGACTGCACGGCTCGCTTCAGGCCTAACGGACAGACACGATTGAAAGCATCAAATGAGACCCTATCGTAAGAATCAACTTCAACTCGAATCAACAAGTCAAAGTCATACCCCACAGCTTTGAAACCACGTCCTACCTAGTATGTGTATGGAGTACGAAAGAAAGACTCCCAGCCACAAACCTACTGCCCAAACCAGCCTCCCGTCACCCTCACCGCCCACCGCCCCGCGGCAGCCAAAGCGATCACTCGCCCACGTCATGTGAAACAGAGCACGTGAGTCCCGCCGACCTCCCGTCCTTTCCTGCCCGAGAAGGCAGCATCCGGTAGGCTGCTTTGCGTTGCTTGTGCTTGTGCTTCTGCAGATCCTCCTCTTCTTTTCCCTGTTGACTCTCCTCCTCTGTCTACTTCCGAATCTACCTTACCGGTCTAACGAAACGTGCCTAAGCTATCTTGTTCGATCCGACTTGCTCACTCGGCCTTTCTATCTATCTCTTGCTACAAGTGTTGAGGTACCTCCAATATGGTATGTTTTGGTGTCTTGGTTTACATTTATGGGAGCTGGAGAGGGTCCAGTGTAGTTGAATGGAGAGATCACATCAGAGTTGAAAAAAAAAAAAAAGAGTAACAAAAAAAGAGGGCAATTGGCTAACCCAGCACGAATGCAGTTCGGAAGATTGACTCACTACGCATTCGATGCGGTTCTCGGTATGTCTTTTCTCATTCCTCCCCCTGCTTTTCTATGTTTTTGATCTAAAACTTCACGTCGCTAACATGTTCTCTGCTACGCTATAGTCTCTGCTTTCCTGGCAGGCGTCAAGCGCTCAACTGGCCTTACGTAAATATCTCCCCTCCTTCCCTTTCGATCGTGATCGCTCTACCTATAAAATACACACGGAGGATGTCGTTATCTACCCACCTACCTACCTTAATCCGCTAAACCAGACCCCAACCTCTGGCGGAGAAATTCTAAGAATGTTGACTGACCGTTTCATCCCGCGCCCCTAACTCGACTCGAGAGGGGAATCGCGTGGGACCTTGCACAGCCCTAGTCTGAACTCTGACCAAATCACCGACAACAAGGACTTCAAGAAATGGATCGATAACTACCTCGGCGTTGGCGAGTGGGTGATGGACCAGTCGGTTGCCGTGCTGGGTTCGACGAGCTGGTTTGAGCGCCGCCGGTGAGGCCTGAATATTCTATCTTTCGACAATCGACATGTTTCCGCTTTTTTTCTTTTCGACGATGGTTTTGTGACTCTACAACTACTTCCAGCCGGTTTTTCTTTCGTTGCTCGATGGTGGGATACTGTGATGGCGGTGGCTGGTCGGGTTCATCCGCTTCTCTCTGAGGAATGGAAGGGAGGGAGAGGATTGGGAGCCGTCGTGGCTGAGAGAGAGGGTTTGCCTGTGCCCGCCAGGTAGACACCGTTTCATGATTGATGATAATCTCCCCTTTTTTGGGCCTGCCATTCAGTCCAGATGGCAGGACCCGTGGCGTTGGGACTTTTCCGACTTGCTTGTATACCTTCCTCGATCCTGCATTTATATCCCCACTCGTCGCTTCGGTATACCTGCATGTACATATATGTGTCGGTCGGTCTGGCAATTCTGACTGCGGTCGCTTGTGGCGCTTCTCTAACACCAATGTCCTCGTCATCAGCCTGAGCTACGGAGTCATCACTCATCCGATACGATTCCGCAAAGTCTTGTGATCATAGACTTTCAGTCCATGAAACCAGAAATTCATCCGTCAACTTTATATCCTTTCTCAGCAATTCACTGTGCCAAGATTGGTTTCCAAGACCACGAAGACCTCGTGATATGCTTCTGAGACTTGGATTCGTAGACCCGTCCATTCACATGGTAAAAGAAAAGTAATGACCGTCATGGGTTTTAGTAGACGGCAATGTTGCTTCCAGAAAATCAAGAGTCCAAATGGTCACATAAGACATTTATTAATTGCACCGTATACAAAATCATCGCCCTGATTCAGAATACCAATCATTGAGCGGAAGACGGTGTAGGCATAGTTCGTAAAATCGTAAAATCCGTGTGGATGCTTCGTGAAACGGCATATCGTTTCATATTTTCAGAAGTTCGTCGATATCAAGGCGACGATAGTAAGAGATGTGTCCCATGGCCTCCCAGTAATGTGCTATGCTCTCGGGGTTTATAAGAATAAGTTGCGAGTCGATGAAGGAGTCTATGAATAAGAACCATGTTAGAATAACATCGCAGGCACTAGGAAAATCAGTGAGACTTACCATCTCGAAAACCGAGGCCGGCTACGTGGCCTCGACTCCGTACGATCCTTGCCCCTTTGAAGAGAGCTTCATCTGCAGTGCGAACAAAACCGCCAGGGCCAATGTCGTTTGAAACGAAGGTAATCTCACCCCGCGGGACGTTGGGGTCTCCAGTTAGCTTGACCGCCTCTAAACTGCCTCGGTGAATGATCTCGTCACTGTCGGATGGTGGTTGATCAAGATGGCCGCTATCCGGGTCACGTTGCATGAAAAGCAAGAACTCGCAGCCGTGCGCAGAATAGTCCCCAACCCAGATTCCCTGGTAGGGTTTCTCCCGCGTCGGAGTGTACAAGCGCGGATCAAGGGTTGAATAGGTTGACAGGGTTTCACTACGGCCTGCCGTGAATATGGGCATGCCAAGGCGGAAATGGGCCCATCTTCTGATCCGGAAGGCATGTTCGGACAACGTCTCCAGATTCGGAGGGCGACATGTTCCATTTGCCAAGTGAGGCTCTACATCTCGGTAGACGTGGTAGTCACTCGGGATGGTAGGCGGCGGCCACAATTTGTTGGAATCCGGCTCCGACGGATTTTCCGCGGAACAAAGCGAGAAGGCATTAAAAACATGCTGCGTCTCAAGAGCCATAGGCATGCGGGTCTCTCCATTCAGGTAACGCCGTTCACCCTGGGGGTTTTTCAAGAAAAGGACGGGGTCGTCCAGCCAGAGACTGGCTTTAGGATGGAAGGGTTGGACGATGACATCTGGGTTCCAACTCCACATCTGGAATGGTTGACTCCGTCGTTCTGCAATAACGCGATAAGCCTCAATGACACCCCGTCGATGATCGTAACGGGCCAGAATCAAATTTCCCGTGTGTTCCGTGTCCGAAAACCAGACCCTCTTCTGCGGGATGAACCAACACGGGTGGTGGGCAATGTAGAGACTGCGAAACGAATCGAAAGGGCCCGCATCCTGGATCTTCGTGGGTAAGTAGGAGTTAATCAGATCCGCCCATAGAAAATCGTATGTGGCATGCTCGGCGAGAAATCGACAGGTGGCCGAGACACGGGCGAGATCCAGTGCCGAGAGATGAGATAGGATAAAATGGACGATCTCCGGCGGGAGCTGCAGAAGAGGAGCCTTTCCCACGTTGAGGGGCTCTTCGGAGAGAGGTCGCGACCGTGGCTGCTCGTTCACTTCAATTTCCACCGTTGATGCCTGGTGATACTTCCCTAGAGTCGGATCCTTGTGGTGCAGATCCATCGACGCCACAGCCATCAGGATTGTCTTTGGTGGAAGACAAAAGAGATAGAAACAGGGGGGTTAACGAGGAACGGACTCAATCCCACTGGCCGAATGTCCAGGCGATGAGCAATATAAGAAGATGTAGTGGAATGGAAGGGGGAGGCGGAGGTAGACGGAGAATGATAGGTGAGGATCGGCATAGGTAAGGAAAACAGCTAACTGGCTTGATGCAAGTCAGGAATCTCAGGATGCAGGTGGTACAGTGTACTGTACGGCGTTGGTGTAGAAGGGAAGTAAGGTCGGAAAGGAGGAACGACTCGGGAGAGCTGGATTGATAGTGTGCGTGCACATGACGTCATCTCCGGCACTGTCGACACCACCCAAATGCGACTTTGGCAGAGAGTCCAGGGTTGTAAGTGTCGTTATGTGCTCTGTGTGCTATTCCTCAATCTCTCTTTGTCCTAGTGCATGACAGAAGATACATGGTCGGTGACTTCTCACATGACAATTTGACAAACCTCCGGCGAGAGGCGATAAGATAACGAACCTAAGAAGCTGGTCAGAGTCCAGACTCGAGAGATCCCCGCGTCTCGCATGGTTGCCAATGGAATGATTGGGTTCTTGTCTAGTAGTTAAAGGCAGCATCTCGAGAATGTAATTTGCTTTATGTAAGGGTGAGTGCTGCTGCCTGAGAGTTCAGGCGTCCGTGGCCAGGCCATTTGTTTACGTCCCAAACGCGTAAGGAGGCCTTTCCGGATCGGGACTTCCGGGGTAACCAGCCGTGTTTGGCTTTTTAGTTTAGGCAGTCTGTTTATTTGTCGCTTCTGCCTGCCGAGTCTCTCGAGTATGGAGGATATTTTAACACGCAGTAGTATTTATTGTTTATCCTGCAGCACTCTGGCCGGTCCTCGTTTCATGACCTCTGTCGGAATATATTAATCAACAGTCATCTCGGTCTTGCTTGCAACCGCGTCTACTACCAGCCTTTACCCCACATATATAACCATGGTGATGGACACCAGGCAGTCTCGTCGAAAGAGACGAAACAGTGCTATTTCTAGCTCAGTTCCATGCTCCCCTACTACCTCGTGCAGAATTACTCGACAGACCAAGGCTTCAACCTGCGAGACTCCCCGTCAGCCAGCCAAGAGGGTCCGTTTTTCCGACCCCGGTCCCCAGCTAGAGAATGACAGGGACTATTCAACCGGGCTCACGCCTGCGATGCTTCGCACGTCGTTTGATGAAACGGCAACCTCAGACGTGCCTCGTACCCCGAGTCGGGCGGCGCGACGACGCTCAACTCCGCTCCCGCGGCGCCGTTCGTTGGATCCTCTGCTGGACTCTGCTACTTCCGAACGAGTGGTGCAGTTTACCCCGTTGCGGCAAATCCTGGACTCTCGCACCCAACGGCGAATCCGTCGGGTCGGGCTAAGTGATGAGATCAACAACCTCCAACGTGAGAAGCGAGAGGTTGCCCAATACGAAAAGACTCTACAGACCCTGTTGCAGGAGAGGGATGCTCTGAAAAAGGAGCTAGAGTCGAGCCAAAGAACTCGGGACACTCCCGACAGCCTCTCCTCGGGTGAGGACACTGTGTGCTTGTCACCTCAGGCAAAAATTAATCATTTGGAATCCGAAAATGGTCGCCTGCGAGAGGAGATCTCGCCGTCGTTCCTTTCGTGCCAACATTACTCCGATACTGCGCCGTCTGAAGGCGACACCATAAGCATCAACGATACCGGATTTGAAGGGGACACAATACTCATGTCGTACTCTCCGGATCTTCGTGGATCCGACGAACACCCGACGCCTGGCTTACAGGACCTTCCTCCTCTAACTCCCGAGCGTTCGGTTCATGAATCCTCTCCAGCGGCGCCCTGGTCTGGAAATAGCCGAGACGTAGAGATTCTTGCCCTTTCGCGGGATCTAGAAGCCGCGAGGAAGGAAAAGAAAGACTTGTTTAACGCATGTCGGGCTCGGTTTGCCTCTTTGGAGGGAACTCCATTGGAACACCATCTGCGCCAAACCTCTCCGCCGCCAGAGTTTTTCGATCAGCTTGTCCCTAGCCTAACAGAAGCCGTCTCACGGGCCTCTGATGCCGTTGGCGCTCTTGATTCGGTCAAAAGAGAAATATCTGGTCTAGGTTTCCCTGGCGAGGACATGGAAGAGATCGTCCACGAGATGCGTGGTAGGTTCCGCTCAGCCCGCCTTCAGTTAGAGCGCGCAGTTCCAGGAGAGACCGCCAACGCTGGCCTAAACGACGGGAATGCTACCTTGGGCGCCTTGGTGAAGCGCGTCGAGTTACTTGTCGGGAGCCTTGGGGAAGAGCAAATGCGCCATGAAGGCACCGCTGGCCGCGAAAAAGCCTTGCGTGGACAGTTTGACGACTTGCTAGAGCGATATGAGGGTGCATCGAAGAAGATTGGAGACCTCGAAGCCTCTATTGCTGCATCAGCCGGAGACATGCTCCACACGAGAATGCAACTGCAGGAACTTGAACGTGAAGGGCAAGAGCAGACCGTCGGGATCGAGCGACTAAACGAGGCGCTTAGCAAGTATCGCGACGAGGTGAAGAGCCTTGAGCAACTTGTGACGGATCTAGAAAAGGAAAAGGCCACGGCCAACGAGAAGCACAACGAACAAGTCTTGGAACTGGAGACTAAAGTGGCGGGCGAATTGGAAGCCCGCCGGGCAGCGGAATCGGCCCTTGCGGAGCGAGAGGCACGGATTCACGGATTGGAAGCGACTGTCGAGCAAAATCGCAGTCGCGCGTGCGATCTAACCGCCAGGGTTGAGTCAATTGAGCGAGAACGTCAACAAACCATTGAGGGCCTGGAACAACAAGCGACCGACCAAATTCAGCGCCACCAACAGGAAATGGGATCGATGAACGTCCGTGTTTCAGAGCTGACGACATCGCTTGAAGGCGCTAGATCGGAGATGAACAAACTCCGTCGCGGCAACGCAGATATAGAGGAGCAATTGCGCCTCGAAGTCGAGGCCCGGGATAGCCTGCTGGACAGGTGGGCTGCAGACCAAGCGCGGTCCTTTGCCTTTATGAAGGAAACAGTCAACGCAGAGCGGCGGAGAGCGAAAGTCCGTACCGCCAATTTCGAGCTCAAGTCGGACGAGCTGCAATCCGACAGTACGAATCCAGGTAGTGAGCCGATTACTCCAGTCAGCATGACCCGGTTTGTCGACGTGGAGGCTGGACGAGGAAAACAGCGGAGAAAACTTGACAGTGGAATTGGTATTCTTACCGACGAGGACCTTCTGGATGAGGCTGGTGAGAACGACGATCGCGTGCTGCTTCCTTCTGATCCAGCCGATCTTTAATTTTTGTTCAACCTTGGGTAATTTGCAATTCTTTCCTTTGTTGAAACACGCAGTGTACTCTTGCTGTGAGCTCGGTCTTTGGAATTCGGGTACTTTGTAAAGATAATTAGGGTAGTTTGAACAGAGAATGAGAACTTGCTTGATCTATCACTATAACTATGTAATTGTTGACGTTGAGGCGAACCATGGATGATCTGTCGATGACGTCGTGTCGATCATCAGTCAAAAGCTCCATCTATCTCAACTCTCGTTTCTAATGCTCTTTCCGTATCAATTGTTTACCATTAGATCGCCCATACAGATAGACATACAAAAAGCCATGTCGGAGTCCACCGACGCCCAGAAATACCGATTAAAAGTCACCGCGGGCTCCGAATACAGCCCCGACACCCATCGCATCGTACCCGTCAACGAAAACCAACCGCTACGCATCGACAACGAACACGCCACGATAAGCCTCTGCGTGCGCATCCAGGACTACACCGGTATGTACCTTCTGCCTACCTACCCTCATCCCACAACCTGGTATATCCAACTAACGTGACGGGAAGGCTACCCCGACGAGTCCCCCAAAACCAACTCCTACTTCACCCACCCGCTGCACACATCCGACCAATACTCCATCTCCTTCGCCATTGTCTTCAAACACCCCGTCCCCGGCACGGACCTGCTCTTCGGGAATAACTTTGATCGTCCAATCCGCGATCGCCTCCCTCCTGGCTTCAATGCTGCGCTGCGTCTCGTTCGCTGGTCTATAGATCCGACGCTGGAGGGCGATGCGTATGCCGATAAGCCGTATTTGTTTAGTCCGGCGTTGGCGACGTGGAATCAGTTTCGGGTTGGGGAGAAGGTAAATGAGAATGGGGATGGTGAGGTTCCTGCTCTGCTTAGTGCGGATGGTAAGAGTGAGGGGGATGGAGTCGTAGAGGAAGGGGCAGATGGGGATGGCGTCCAGGTAAGAGGCAACTTGGGGATTCCTGGGGATGTGGCCGAGAGGAGGAAGTGGTTCCAGGAGGAGGAGAAGAGGAGTGAGTTTGTGTTTGAGGAGGGGAGGGTTTATTGGGTGGATTTTGGGAATCCGTATTTGGGGTTTAATGGTATGGTTCACTTTTTTGCTTCCGTTGTTTCCTTACTCTTTGGTGAAGATGGAGTGTTGGATGACTGGCTAACTTCCTGATTAGATTTCTCATTACGTCTTCCCGGTTTCAATATCCACGTTCTACAGTATATAGATGAGGATAACCATGCGTTGCGATATGTGCTGAAGAACAAGACTACGGATGAAGTCTACTTGGTTGTGCTGTTCACGTTGGTGCTGCAGTGATTTCTCGCTATTGCTAAGCCATCCACGGGCATATCCACGACGAAGTGCCTTGAAGAAAGACAATTGAACATAGTAAATCAATCCAGCTTTCAACAACCGCTAGAAATCCTGCATCGTTTTCTTTCTCGAGAGAGAGAGAGCTAAATATGAGGCAAGCGAGTGGTATCACCGCGGGGATTGCCGTCACTGACCAAATATCGCGTAAACAAGAACATCGAATCCGTGTCCTGGGTAAGAAAATGGTATAAGGGCGACATCCGAACCATGAGCTCATGGCCGTTGTAATATGCCGTCAAAATCCTTCCTTGCCGTTGACCCATGAACGAGAACAACATCACCTAGAAGTGTCATTAGTTATGTCGCATGCCGATCTAAAAACCTTTTTCGACTTACCGGAATAACCATATGGTGCTCAAAGTACTCTTTGTCCAGTCGGGTCCCCATCGTAGCAACGATTGTAAGCAGTTCTGTACGCAGGATTTGGTCTGGGTCCCCTTCGACACTGCTGCACATGGATATTTTGATATGCGCGTTAGGCCCAGGCACGGTCCAGTAAAATTTGGGTTTCCATTTGCGGTCCCGTTCAGAGATTTGCGAGGAATACTTTCTGCTGAAAGGCAGTGTCCTGTAGAAGCATGAACGATGTTAGCTAGGCTGTGTGGCTTTGGTATTTGAGAGCACTCACCCAGCGCAACACCACAGAATCAGGTCTCTAAGAGGCCTTACATTCCCCGAGGTTCCATACCTCGGCGCGGACTCTACCTCCCATTTCAGACGCTCGCTCATCTGAGAACTCCACGTGTATGTCTCCTGCGGATAAGATAGAATGCCCTCATCTAGCGGGCTTCCTAGAGCCTGGAGTCCTGTACTTTCGTCGTTTACCTCCGGGTTCTTCTCGTGATTCGCCATCTGCTCGGTCGTCCATGGCGTGAAGTATCGACCGCAGTCTCCTGGGATATCAGGATCGAAGTGTCGGACATTGATACCCTGATTTGGAAGAGCATGGGCGGGAATGAAAGGACGGCTGTCGTTGTTCAGCATCTGGAATAATCGATCCAGAGCATGTTTCATCTGTTCCCGCGCTGGGCTGGAGTTTCTAGGCGGGCCGTTCATGTTGGTGGATATCTTCGACCGTGATATTCGGAAGTCAAGTTGGGTTGAGTTGAACGAAGCAGAGGGTGAGATTAAAAGAAGGAGTAGAAGTAGATAGCCATATCTGTCTGAAAACATGATGTAGAGCCTGCTTTGTAGTAAACATCCGGTAGGGACCAAATGGCAAGAGTCAACAACAAACGGTACTGTTGATAGTCAAGCATTTGTAAATTGACAAAGATAGGTATGGACCGGGCAAAAATAAGTTTCTACATTTTGTTGGTTGGAGCTCTAAATGTCATATGAATATCGCTGTTTTGTGATCAGCACTGGCTGCAGTAAGTAAAAGCCTTCATGGCTGGCTTTGCAGTGGTTGGAACAAGAAAACAACTAGGAAGTCCAGACCTTTCTTTAAGCAAACAATTTGATATTATTCTACAGTAAATGAAATACTGATAAACATACCAACCAGCGTAGCCAAACTGGCAGGCCATCGTTTGCACCGGTGGGTCAGCTCCTGCTAGGAGGCGAGACGCCCTTCCCACGCCCAATCGGCATCCTGTTCTTGCTTCTGCAGGCTATCGGAAGTGGACTTCACTAGTCCGGACCTTTGATTCGTCCAGGTTTGCTGCAACCTGGCCTCTAGGGAGTGTGGGGGACCGTCCACTGCAGGGACAGGACGGCGATACATGGTTGATGGATTGCGTCCTACCGCAGGAGGCCGTGTATGACAGGGGTTCGTTCCTTGATCTGATCTCTGACGATGCCCGATACAGAGGGAGATCAAGTATCGGGCCAAAGTCAAAGGTACTTCGTGCAAGGGGTCTGTCCCAGCTAGACGGCGATCAACGATATGAGGCACTAGGGAGGCGATAAAACGGCGTCAGGGCTTGAATGGAAACCCACCCATATTGGATAATCGTCATTGCCATTCTAGAATGCCCGGCTTGAAACGGGAGTGACTAGTTGACTACGAACGTAGGGATGAGATTATTATTAATAATAATCTGGTGAATGAGGTGAAGGGAAGGTGAAACTATTAAAGTGAAGCCGCGGATCCGACCCCTGAAACCGCTGCCTCAGGCCTGTCCCCCCGTGTCCCTCCACTTTTGGTCTCTCCTTTCTGTTTTCCACTTTTCCTTCTTCTTCTTTCCTTCTTCTCTTCTTCTTCTTCTCCTCTTCCATTTCTTGTCAGCCGGTCTTTCTGCTCAGATCCCAACCCATCATCGCATCTCTCATTGATCCCATAATGTCCGATCCGTACTTTACCCTGGCGAATTTAACTTCTTACTAGCTTTGTTCTCTCTCCACTTCCACTCCTTTGGAACTCCGCGTTGATTGTTTGGGTCTGTTTATATCACGTCACCCGCTCCCCCTCACGTCAAGCGCGTCCCGTCATTGTTGATTTATCTGCATCCCATCCGCGTTCATCGTTGCGACCTGACCAGCGGAATCGTCGGGCCCTCCTACTTCCGCTGCAGACACGCTGCATTCGCTTACCCCTCAAGCTGCGACTTGCCGCTGTCCCACCTCGTCTCACCCGCCCTCCTCTCTTCGCCTGATTTCGCCTGACGTGGCTCTCCCTTTCAAACGAGACGTCATGAATGACACTGGCGCTCATCCAGGTGTGAGGAATCTCCTTGCC
Source organism: Aspergillus ochraceus (assembly GCA_004849945.1). Taxonomy (NCBI): domain Eukaryota; kingdom Fungi; phylum Ascomycota; class Eurotiomycetes; order Eurotiales; family Aspergillaceae; genus Aspergillus; species Aspergillus ochraceus. The sequence goes on along the minus strand of SSOS01000001.1, from coordinate 2,414,084 downwards.
CGGTTTGAGAACGGCCAGAGCAACACTACCTCGCCACCTGACCGCGGTCGGTCTCCTGTCGATTCGGAGAATTCGGGCTCGGCCAGACCACTTTCTAAAGTGCGTGCCAGCTTCGTCGCCGTCGACGGCTCGCAGTCTCCGGTTGCTGGTCTACGGAAGACTAGTGGTCGCAGTGATAGCCCCGCCGCGCCGCTCAGGGTCAGAAGCTTCAATTCCGACGACGTGCCCAGCCTGAAAAGTCCGTTGTCGGCGTCCCCCACCGGCAGCGGCTTTCCAATGGAACACACTGCGATGGAAAATGGAAATGAATCCAAGGATACCGGCTCTCAGGAACCGTCTGAACTCCCGGCCGTTGTGGTTGAAGAAGGCTTGAAGTCTCCGGTGAAGGAGACTGTGTCATCACAAAACAAGGAAAACCAGCCCGTTTCAGAACCTGCTGCCCCTGCATCCCTCGCTGCCTCTCCCTCAAAGACAACCAAAACCGTTACTAAACGACCCTCGGCAATTCAGGTGGGAAAGGCCGCCTCCATCAACAAACCGGCCCCTAAGCCGACCCCTGCCACCGGTCCGAGATCTTCGGCTCAACCGCGTACTCCGACCTCGCCAGCAAAGACTGCAAACGAGAAAGCTAGGACAGCTCGCTCCCCGAAGCCTCCTACTACTGCAGCCAATCAAGCTCCCACGCACAAATCAAGCCGGGCATCCTTGAACCCTGCGACGACTAGGACTACTACCACTGCCCGACCTGTCCGTGCTTCGATGCCCGCGCGCGAGGCCACCAAAACCGGCGTTTCTGATGCGTCTCGTACCACCAAGCCCCGATCCAGATCACCGGCCAAGTCCACCCGGCTGCCGCCCTCCGCCACGGCCCCAAGCTTGTCTGGCGCGAATAAATCAGCAACCACGGGAACGGCCACTTCTCGACTTTCTCGCAAGCCATCGACCCTGAAAAGTGCCAAATCCGGAACCCAGCAGCGCGCAACCACCCCCACTGCTTCAAGCGTGCGCAAATCCTCCCGCCCCTCCCCTCCATCTGGAGGCGAGCGACCCCCGTCCCGAGTGAGCAATGGCAGCTCTAAGCCTGTCGACGAGGGCTTCTTGGCTCGGATGATGCGCCCCACCGCCAGCTCTGCCAGTAAGACCCACGAGAAGGTCGACGTGAAGAGTCCTCCCCGGACCTCTAAGCCGACTCGAGCACCGGTGAAGAAGGTTGCTTCCAGGGCTGAGATCCGAGCACCCCGTGCGGCCAAAACTGTTGAGAAACCTCAGCCGACCCCCGTTGAGAAAGCGAACGATGCCCTCCAGAAGAAAATCTCCACGGAGCCGGTCATCAAGGAAGAGGCAACCGAGGTTGTTTCCGCCGAGCCCCAGGCCGAGCCTCCCAAGCCTGTTGAGCCTACTGTGGACTCTCAGGAGAAGCCTGCCGAAGCTCCCGTGGAACCTTCTACCGAATCCACTGTTGAGGAGCAGCCTGCTGAGGCCCCTGCCGAGACTCCTGCTGAGCCGTCGGTTGTTGCTGCCGACTCCGTCGAGCCCGCTGTGGAGGCCTCCACCGAGAAGCACGTTGAGCAGCCTACCGAGCCTCTGGTGGAACAGACCACTGATGTTGCTCAGTCGGCCATCGAAGAGAATGTTGCCTCCCCCACCGAGCCCACCGAAGTTTCTGCTCCTGTGGACCTAGAAGAGAACAACTCGCAAGCTGAATCCAAGGAGGCTGTCGAGCCAGCAGTTCCCGAACATACTGAGACTGACAAGTCCACCAGCGACCTTGTCGAGTCTGCTCATGAATCGAAGGACACTGACGAGATTGATATCGCCAAGTTGTCCCTGACCTAGATGAGACCAAGCTGCTAGCAGTATGGATCCATTTGTCAGCTTGAATATCAAACAGAAACCCCACTTTTTCTTCTTTCCAATCTGCTCCCATTATCTTTCAATTCTTGTCATCTACTTTCTTCGTTATACCCTTTTCATAGCTGTGAAGCGATCTGTAGACCGATCTTCACGCAACTTTTCTTCTCTATTTCAAGCCGGATTCTTTTTCTGTTTTCGTTTTTTACTTGACTTGATCTGTGCCTGCAGGTCTTGGTTTCGGGAAAGCATTTGTGTTCTATGGTTGGAGCAAGGCCGACAATGTGTGCAAGCTGGAGCATCTGTATGGTGGAGTTGTGTTTTGTCCCATTTGGTCTTGTCTTAGCGTTATATACTGCATCTTGCATACATCAGATTTCTCCAGGACTGATTGCTTTCAATTTTGTTTCGAGTTTAGTGTTGTCTTTTAATTGAAATTCGGGGTGTTGCGCTCTGTTTCTAAATTCCTTGATGAAAGCCTTAGATATTCGAGATCTAGGATACAAACCTGGTTATTTATTGTTTCTGTTCCTTTGCAATTTGACTGTTAATCAGGTTGGCCAAAAGCCCTGTCACGTCTTCTCTGTCCATGAATACTTCAATGACTCTCAATCCAGTCCCAGACTGAATCCGATCATCGACAAGCACGGTTTGTAGCTCCTGATATGTTTTGGCACTGAAATTGTTCCCGAGCTGACTCTTGTCCGCCCCAAAGAAGCCCAGTGCATGGTCATGTCGCCACGCCGCAATGTCGTTATACGCCTGTTTTCTTCCGTGGATGGCCCGCTCGATAGTATATCCAGCATTGTTGATGATGAAGAGAATGACATTGAGCTTCTCGCTTATTATGGTGCTGATTTCCTGCACACTCATCTGCAAGCTTCCATCGCCAATGAAGAGAATGGCACGGGCGTTGTCATCCTTCTTTGATTCTCGCTTCGCGATTGCTGCACCCAGTGTCGCGGGAAGCATGTATCCGATTGAGAGCCAGGTTACTGCGCCGAAAAGACGCGTGTCACGAGGAAGCTGGAACTCCCGTCCACCGTGCGATGCAGTCCCCGTCTCAGTAAGGATAAGATCCCCTGGGCGGAAGAGTGGGTTGACGAAATCGTAAAACGTCTTCTGCGTGATAGGGCCATCGAGGCTGAGGGTTGCTAGGTCGGTATGGCTGAGCTTAGGGGGGCCTGTGACTCCGGCAATCCGAGAGCCGTCCAGACTCTGCAGCAGTCGGGGCAGGAACGAGCGTGGCAGCTCACGGAATGTGTCCTTGCCAACGAGGATCCGGTCCGGGAGAAACGAAATCGAGACCGATTCCCGCGGGATGGTGGCGAAGCCCTGCGTATTGGTGTCGCTGTAATGCGGACCCAGGTTGATGATCAGATCGGCCGTCTCGAAATACGTCTTCCATTCTTCGCTGGCGAGCGGCCCCGAGTAATGGCCATAGACATTAGGCAGTTCTTCGTTCACCAGGCTTTTCCCAAAGACCGTGGTCCATGTCGGCCATCCGGTCTTTTTCACCAGTTCATCCACCTGGCTGAGAATCCCCAGAGGTCGACACTCACCGTCGACCAGGATCAGCGGCTGTTGGGCCTGGTAAATGCGCTCCTGGACCTGCTTCAACAGCTCATCCTCCTTTTCATCTACTTCCAACGACCCCGGCACCTCCAATTCACTCCCCAGCCTCTCCGCCGACACCAATACATCCACCATATCATCCGGCACTTCGACATAGACCGGCCGACTGTGCAAAATCGCCTGCTTCAACGCCCAATCCACCTGCTCCGGCACCGTCCTCTCATCCACCAAATTCGTCTGCGCCACCGTCACATGTTCCGCCATCTTCCCGAACCGCCGATACTCCCCATCCGCAAACGTATGATGCATCAGGGTGCGCGAGTCCTGTAGCGCCCGCGCCGGCGTCCCGACGATATGAATCACCGCCGCCTTCTCGGCATAGGCGCCCGCGATGCCATTGATGGCGGACAGCTCGCCCACGCCGAAGGTGGTGATCAACGCTGAGAGGCCATTGACGCGCGCGTACCCGTCCGCGGCGTAGGCGGCGTTCAGCTCGTTGCAGGTCCCCACCCAGTGCAGGCCTGAGGGGGTCACGAAGTCCAGGAGTCGGAGGTTATAGTCGCCTGGCACGCCGAAGATCGATTGGATGCCTAGCTGGCGGAGGCGCGTGAGGAGGTAGTTTGCGACTGTGATGGTTTTGGTTGGGCTTTGTGTTTGGCCTTGGGATGGAAGTTTGGTTTGCGTCATGGTTCTTTCTTATCTAGGTTTAGATTGGATGACAAGGGTTGTTCTTTAGATATTGTTTCAGTGCGAGTGCGAGTTTGACGTTGAATTGGAAGTAGGCTGGGTAGATAAGTAGTATGATGGAAGAGAGAGCAAAGAACAAAGAAGATAAGAAGAACCATTTATCCCCGCATGCGATAACCCCAAGGCCCTCAATCTCATTACTGATTACGTCTAGAGTCCAGACTAGGTAAGACAATCCCGATTTGAAGCGCCGTCATTTGCTGGTAGAACTGGGCTTACAGGGCTTCCTGGCTCCATTTCGCCGAGCACTCCGATCCGATCGACTTTACTCCGATGCTAGCCATCTCTATTAGGGTACTCTCACTTGGAACTTCGCAGAGCATACTATGTACATAGAAATTAGTAACATAAATCAGTATTTAATAACTGTACTTTAGTATATTTTTCTGGAAAAGAATCTAAATTTTTTTTTTTTTTTTCGAAACAAAATCAAACAATTAAAGCAATTATCTGTTGAAATTGGAGTAGGGGTTAGATTAGGTTACCCTCGGTCACGAGGAGAGGAGTTATGGTGGTCTCCCGCAGGGCGTGAGTTTTACGTATTATACATACTCCGAATGTGAGATCGGTTCGGGTCTCCGTTTTGGTTTGGACCCCGGATTGAGAGCTAAGGAGGGCATTGATTACTTAATGATTAGGGGAGATTGGATGTGAGTTGTACCTAAGTAAATACTACTGACACTGCTAAATAGTAGTGTTCTAGATTGGATATTCTATGTTGATGCTGCTGATATGATGAAAATTTATTATTACTGAGGGTGTCTGAGGATACATTAGGTCATAGTAGAGAATACATATTACTCAAACGGATGAGATACTCACAGTCAATACTTGCTTGAAATGTAGGGGCTATAGTTGTTTAGGTAGAGAGATAGTACCTAGGGTCTCGCCGACTACTCCGACTTTCTCTCCGTATGAACTGACTGTATAGAATTGGCGCCTGCCTTCAAGATCAGGAAACATAAAATAGTCCTTAACCTCCCAATCTTAAGTCTGATAATCTGTTTCAATTGCACTGTCACTCATGATAAACCCAGCCCAGTGACCGGTAGTTAGCATGTCTCGTCTATCAATCGCCGATATTGAATCCCTCCGTGCCAATTCCGCACCTATCCCTTGCAGCGTCGCCCCATACACAACCTCCGAGTCCTTCAAGTCTGCGCATAGCCATGCGAAACCCAAATCAGTCTCACTGAAACACCATTTCAGCCTCGAAAGTCGGGGTTTCCAGGGCTCTGCGATGAAGAAATCAGCGAGTCCGCAGAGGCCCCACAAGATCATATCGCTTGGGACGGGCCGGCCGACGGCAGAGTATTATCCGTGGAATGCTCTGGCCCTTGAAGTGCCCTCGATGGCGTCTTCCCGGAATGAGAATGGGGAGCCTGGCCAGGTGGTCAAGCAGACGATCGGCAAGAAAGACGCGGGATATAACCTCTCTCTAGCCCTGAATTACGGCCATGCGGCTGGGCCGCCGTACTTGGTGCGTTTTGTGACCGAGCACGTCGAGCTTGTACATAACCCTCCCTATGCAGACTGGGGTACGGTCCTCACGGCGGGGTCGACATCTGCGCTGGATATTGCGCTCCGCGTTTTCTGTAACCGTGGAGATACGGTTCTGATGGAGCGGTATACATATCCTGGAGCGGTCGAAGTGGCCGGTTTGGTAGGCGCTCGGGTTCAAGGTGTGGATATGGATTCGGAGGGGTTGAGTCCGGATCATCTGCGAGAGGTTTTACGGACTTGGGGCGAGGAGGCGCGGGGACCAACGCCGACGGTCTTGTATACGATTCCGTCGGGGCAGAATCCGACGGGTGTGACGCAGTCGATGGAGAGAAGGCGGGGGATCTATCAGATTGCTGAGGAATACAATCTGGTCCTTATCGAGGATGATCCGTATTATTTCCTCAGACTGGGTGACTGTCCCGGACGGCTGCAAGATGACATCGATGCGGAGGATGTCTCTTCTTATCTGTCTCTAGATCGAGCAGGCCGCGTTGTTCGACTTGATTCTGCATCCAAAATTCTCGCTCCAGGGCTGCGAGCTGGTTGGGTGACGGCGAGTAGTCTGGTGATCGACAAGTTCCTGGCCTACCACGAGGTGAGCACCGTTGCGGTGAGCGGCCCGACGCAATTGATGCTGGGAAAGCTCTTGGATGAAACGTGGGGTCACCAGGGGTTCTTTTCCTGGCTTGATCGTCTCTCTCTCAGCTATCATTCCCGCCGAGATATTCTGCTGGAGGCCTGTGATCGGTACTTACCGAAGGAAATCTGTAACTGGGTGCCGCCGGAGTATGGCATGTTCCTCTGGATTGAGTTGGATTGGAAACAGCACCCACAATTCCAGGGTCAGACTGGATTCCAAGATGTGGAGCCAAAACTTGGGGGAATAGAAGACCGGATACTGAACTCTGCGCTCAAGAATGGAGCACAAGTCACTAAAGGATCTCTCTTTCAGTGCAACAAGGTCCTAACGGATGAATTGCACTTTCGACTGACCTTTGCGGCTGCCCCTGAAGGTGATTTAGCTAAGGGCGTGAGAATATTTGCCAATGCTGTGATAGAAGAGTTTCGCTAGCGCATCAATTCGAAGTACTTAGTTTGAAAACAAAGCTAGAAAACCGCTAGACCTCTGTCAACCCGGAGTCAAAAGCCATTAATGAAGGGTGATCTGCCAAGCTCTGCCAGAATCCGGTTTCAAAGTCCCAAAGATCTTGTCCCAGAACACTTGCCCAATCATCGACCCGTTGCTCATCTGCTGCCATATCAGGCGCAGGATGCAGCGGTTCTGAATAAAAGGATTCGAGAAATCGTTGAATCGTTTGTGTAGCCTTGGTGATCAACCCGTAGATCGGGTCTGCCTCTCTTACAATTGCTCCTATCTGGATTTCAGCGACGAAGATGCTGAGGTCTTGCAGTATTCTAGTCCTTGATTTGCCGAGCGGTAGTGGCGTGCTTTGCTGTTTGAGCATTGCTAGCAGGACTATACCAGCAGCGGGTAGACCATAGTGTGCAATCTGATTGCTTAGCACTCTGCTTGCTAAAAATGATAAGATAGCTTACCTTCCAAACAAGCCCGGTTCCAGAGTTGGTAAGTTGGTCTCGATTGAGAATAACCTCAACGATAAGAGCAAGCATCTCTCCGGCGATGGTGACCACCGAGGTGTCGGGATACACAAGAGTATTCAACAACAGTAAGCGAAGCAGAAGGAGAACATGGAGCTGGTTGAGCCGGACACTAACCAAGAAGTCTTGGTCAAATGGTGACTGTCGAGTGTATTGTCTGATGCTGCCCTCTAGCTGGAAATGCGGAGGAAGTGCTCGCCACTGAGCTTCTGCCCTATCTTGGAGGGCACTTTTGATGTTAGCCAATTTCATTTCGACCATTTGCATCAAAATATACCTAATTTTCTGCACGCATGCATGCGGCTTATCTCGGGCCAGCTCGAGGATTTCCTCCTTCAAGGAAGCGCAAAGAGCAGACCAGCGTGTTTCTTCCGTATAACTAGGCTTTGCATCGGTGTCCCACTCTGTGTTGCCTTGCGAGTCCAGAGAGCTCGAGGGAATTTGGAAGTGGCAAAAACGTTTACTCATGCGCGGCGGCCTCCCTAAAAAGATGGCGATGTTCTTGTCTGCAGAGTAGATTCTCGCAAAAGCTGTCTTTCGCACCTTCATGAGAAACGGAGGTGTCTCCGTCTTGATCTCGATATTCTCGTGGTAACCGAGCGCGAACATCGAAGACATGACATCCCCAAGTTTGCGCCAAGGGTGATAGCCTTGCTGAATGAGTCGATGATATCTTTTTAGGATCGATGGGATAGAGCCAACTTACTCTGAGCACCGTCGACATAAGAGTGTATGATGAAGTTCTCATATTGTAAGATCAGTTGTACATCATTTAGACAATCAAGAGATAGGGTGATCTCCAATGAAGCGTCACTGAACTTCGTACAGAGCTGACGGAGAGCATACTGCTCTTCCCGTGTCATATACAATTGGGGAAAGAACGGAATGTCGTATGTTGCTCGACTCACGGCCGAGAAAAAGATGCCTAGAGCCTCCCATCGCACGTTATTGCCCACGGACTGAGCCATGAAATCAGAAAGGCTTGAGCTAGAAGTAAACTCCAAGGGCTGTGCTGAGTTCCGGAGAAGGCGCCTCGCGAAAGCCATATGCCAATCTTCGTCTTGTGGAAGTGTTGAAAGCGAGTGAATAATGCTTCGCGTATATCCTTCAACGAATGGTTCGGCAAGAGCTAGGTTAGCTCCCTTCGCAAGCCATAGAAGGACCAAATCGTTCATGGCTGTCAATGAGAAGGTATTCAACAGTTGCCTGAGAATATCGAGCCCTTGTAGCAGACAGCCCTCATCGGCCAGTTGGGGACATGGTGACTCAGAGAGACTCGCATCAGAAGAGCGTGGGATCCATACTGTAGTGCTTTGATCTAACGAGATGTGTTCGAAGATCGTGGCATGACTCGAAGACCCTAGATACCCGGGGTTTGGATATACATTGGGCCTAGGATTGAAAGAAGAGACTGGGAGTCCTGATGAATGGACCCTTTTGGACACTCCTGGGGATGATGGATTGGCTGGTCTTTTCCTCTTGAACGGGGAGACTCTGTAGATGCACATGCTAGTTTTATTGTTGTTCTCACAACGCGTGCATGCTGGTCTCTTGTGGTCACAGGCGAGTTTGGCCTTCCTGCAGACCTCACAGGCTGCTAATCGTGATGCCATGGCGAATAAGTGTAGATCAGCAGTGTACTGTTGAGGATGGGTCGATGAGAGCGAAAATCGGAGGGACCGGAGTCTCGGAGTAGATGCGGAGTTTCCAGCCAGTGCTGACTCACTAGTCCCAAGCCAGTACCTTATGGTATCTTGTGATACTATGGAGTATTGTGGATCATTGTGCGACCTGGATATATTGCACTACACGTGATTGACTCCCGTACATTCTGCCATTCATCATCAAAAAAGGGTACATACAAGGACAAAGCCCGGGAAAAAGAGACAGAGAGAACTATCAGAATAAATAGCCTTATCCATCCGCAAGTAAGATAATTCACAGCTTCTTCTCCAACTTTTTCAAAAATCTATTTACGCCACTCTCGACTCGCGAGGCGCCGTCCTCCAACTTCCGAGGCCGTTGCCCGGGGTTCTGCATAGCTTGATGTGCATATTTTTGATGATGAGAGGAAGCCTCTGCTTCTGTGGGCCTATAAAACTGTTTATGAATGTCATACTCGCTGTTCGTAGATTGACGCCTTGGTGCTTGGTCGTAAGAGTAGTTTGAGTAACCACCTACCGGAGGTGGAGGGGAGGTCGGCTGGGTTTGAGGCTGCGCCACGTAAATGTTCTGCGTTTGACCATAAAGATGCGCGTTGGGGTCTTTGGGAGGAGGCGCGAAAGACATCGTCTGGACAGGTGGTGCATTGACAGCTTGATTGGTGCCGGAGACGATTGAGGGTGTATAAGACGGTATCCCAGGTGGGCTCTGGATGGAGGATCGAGAGGAGAATGATCCGGAGTGGGTGAGCCCTGCGCTTGGGGGTGGTGAGGCATAGCTCCCTGGCATCGAGAAAGGTAATCCCTGGGTAGTAGGAGGAGGGGGTGCGAAGTTTCCTGCGCTCGAGAGCTGAGACGGAGGACTATAGGGGACGCCGTTGTCGGCTGCTACGGCAGCTGCAAGCCCGGTTCCATCGGCACCGTCGACTGGCGGGGGAGTTTTCTCGCGGTGCTGAATCGGCTCTGGGGCGGCTGGCGCGGCAGGGTTGTATGGGAGAGGGGTGAACTGAGCCGGGTCTTTCTGTTCATCGATCGAGGAACCTCGCCCGGCGTTTGATGATGGAGGTCCGTTGAGCGGAGGCGGAGGGGGGAGAGAGCCAGGCGCTATCATCGATTGGAAAGTAGGGACCGGGTTTGCGACAGGCACTTCGGATTGAGAATTCCGGGTTTGTCCGTTCTGGTACGCGGGGTCGGTAATGGCTACATTTTCTAGTTGTTGTACCACCGTACTCGTGGCCGTAGTTTGCGGAGGAGGCGGAAAAGGACGACGGTCTGTCTCGATCTGGGAGCGGGAAAGACAGCGCTCAGTCAAGTCTAAAAACTGGTTTGCGTCGTCCGACGTCCAAAAGTAAATGTCCAGCGTGTGAAGAAGCAAAAGGTCGTCGCTCGTCTCGCGAGGATCACCGCTCGGTAATAGCCATTCGTAGGCGCTGGCGCCAGCGCCAGGTGGCGGCGGGAAGGCCTGCTGTTCTTGGGACTGTCCGTCCACCGTGAGTGTACATAGGGTCGGAAACCTGGTTGAGTGGCGGACATGAACCCGATCCAGGGCTGATAGTGACAAAAGTTAGCGGGCTGAGGATGACGACGTGCTAAAGCAGTGGTGATAACTGACATCCATTGAATGAGTCCTGCTCGGGGGCACTGGGATTATTGGCTACTTCAATCCGTATCTTATGTTGGGCGGCATTGTAGTAGAGATAAAGGTACGAGCCTTTATCAAACCGATGATGCAAAGGCTTAGGGCTAGGAGCTGTAAAGTAGTAATGGATGTCGGCGAAACTAAAGGTAGTCAGCTCAGCTCATAATATGCGATCGCATTCAGACATTTGCGCTGCAAGTGGCAGTCTGCGGGGTAGATGTGTATCCTCACACTGTCAGCATTCGCTCTTCGCCCTGCAATGGAGGCATAGTGACCTGTCGGATACTGGGGCTGGTTTGCGAGGGGAGAATGTAGAGACAGGAGAAGCGCGGGGGTCGGGGGGGATAGAAATCGGGGACATTGTGATATATATAGGCCTCAAACGAGGGGAAACAAGGAACTGGCCTCTGAGATGCAGCGTCGAGACCCCGGCGGCTACGAGGGCGCTTGGAGATGCATGATCGGCCGGTGATTAGTTGGTTAGCTGCAGCTAGTCAGTGACACCACCGCCCTAGAGGAGAGGGTAGTGGTGGTGAAGAGAAGACACGGGGGAGAATGATTCCTCGACATATTGCATTTAGTGTCAGGGCATCGTAAGTGCCCGAGAGAGCTATATAGCTATGGAATGTTTCAATCTGATTGATACATGAATAGAGAATGATTATACTCCGTAGTATGTTGAAGTTGAAGAGAAGAGAAGGTGCGACGAGAACAACGGTTGACAGCGGGATTACATAAGCCCTCCCGGAGCTCGCGCCGGCGTTTTGGTTTGTCCGAAAATTTCTCATTCGGGCTTCCGCAAGATCGACTGCTTCTCTGCCATCGTCACCGTCCTTCTGTCGCTTTGTCATTGTGCTGGGTGTTGTAGAGTGCCCAATTGCCTGTGTAAGTACCGTTGACCCGAAGCCTTTCCTTTTGCCAAGAAGTCTTTTTTTAATTGCTGGATGACCGTGTCGCTGATTTCCTTTCGCTCTCCAGGTACCGCAACTATCAATCTACGCCCCCGTCAACAATCTCCAAGGCCGGCCCCAACATGTCCCTCGTCAACCTATCCCACGTTTGTTCGCATTTGAACAATGCCTCCAAGGCCCGTCTGGGTCTCACATCGATTCCAAACTCGAAACTCCACCTAAAACTATGCCTTGCCCTCCAGGCCGGCGGCTTCATTTCCTCGGTCGCTCGGGGTGGTCCGACTCCTCCCCCTCAACATACTCTCCTTGGTCACCCGGACACCTCTAACGTGGAACCTGTGACGCAAACCAATGTTGCGTCCCGACGACTCTGGCTGGGGCTGAAGTACTGGCAAAGCGAACCCGTGCTAGGCAAGATGAAGATGGTCAGCAAGCCTACACGAAGAATCTCGATCGACGTCGCCGGTCTTCGGGAAGTAATCCGCGGAAATAAGAGCGGCTATGTGGAAGGACTGCGGTCGCCAGGTGAAAGTCTCTACCTTTCTACGGATCGCGGTATTATGGAGGCGCGAGAATGTGTTGAGAAGAAGGTCGGAGGCCTGGTCCTTTGCCGGATTCAGTAGATAATATCGGCGAAAGATGAAGGAAACCTGGAAGATGGAGCGTTTGTTTTATGAATGTTGTGGGTTTTGCATTTATACTGGAGTTTGGATTGTCGCAGTGTCTTATCCCATAATTTGGTATCTGATGTTTGCGATTGTTGGGATAGATACCTTTGTATAGTAACATAGGCTCGACTTCATGTATTACTTAGTTTCACTGACCTTTACTTCATTGGCCCTTCCCTTCTCCTCGAGTTCTGTTTTGACGCAGGCGGTTGTATGCTTAGGAAGTGTAGCACTTGTGGAATGTTCCGCCTCGATGGGATTGTCATGTGTCTCCGCCCTTCCGCCTTCCTCCTTCAACAACGGCGGTCAATCCCTTCCACTTCAAATGTTTTTCTTTCATAGAAGAACATTCAACGCCTCTTGCATGAGACCGAGCTTTTCTACTTGACGCAGTCATAAGCGCCACCCCCACCATGTTCATCCACCTTGGTTTGTCTCACTAGGCTGATTGGCAAGCGTCGTTCTATACCGTTTGAGTCAAGGGGCGTGAGTCGAGGAGAAGCGATCTTAAGCTAAGAAAAGTAATTGAAGATAAACTTGCAAGATTATTGCACGATGTCTGGAGACGAACTTGCATTGAAAAAAGTCTTGTTGTCCGGGGGCAGCGGCTTTGTTGGTGCCGCGATAGCCAGAGCACTTGCCGAGAAACATCCCCAATGCTCCCTGACCATCATCGACTTGAATCCTCCTGGGTCTACCAATGTGGTGCCGGAGGGCATTCCCTTTTCCCGGGTTGATGTCACCAATGAGGCGGAAGTCAGCCAGGCGATGAAACAGATCAGACCAGACGTCGTTATTCACACGGCCGGGATCGTTCCACGCGTCAGCGAGCGATTTGGAAGAAGACTAGAAGGTCTAACTCGAAAGATCAATGTTGAGGGAACCAGGAACATGCTGGAGGCGGCGAAACTGAGTGGAGTCAAGGGCTTCATTTACACAAGCACTTGCTGCGTCGTGACAGACTATCTGGACATGCCGTTTCCGAACATTGACGAAAGGTGGCTGGCGTCTGCTTCGTCACTAATATATGGCGAATCAAAGGTTCATACCCCCAGAAACCCCGCAATGGTTGCCTTCGTGAATTAAAAATCGTCGACTGACATCTGAAATTCAATCCAGGCTGCTGCGGAGGCACTGGTTATCAAAGAGTCTAACGACGCGATGGCTACCTGTTCTCTCCGGCCTTCCGTGCTCTGTGGACCCGGTGACAACTTGCTTGTCCCTTCAATTCATGCATGCATTGCCAAGGGCGAAACGCCTTTTGTTATCGGGGATGGGTTCAACCTATGGGACGTGACCTATGTCTCTAACGTTGCAGATGCCCATGTCTTGGCTGCCGAGAACTTGATGTCTTCGAGGACTGCCGCTGGTGAAGTCTTCTTCATTCAGAACAACGAGCCAATCATTTTCAGGGACTTTTGCCTCTCCGTATGGGCTCACTTCGGCCACATACCATCTTTTGAAGTTCCAGTTCCCAGGGCATTGGCCTACTTCGCGGGCTTGATGTCTGAATGTTTGACCTGGGCTATGGGGACAACAGCTACTCTGAGCCGCGGTAGTGTCAAAGATGCATGTTCCATTCGGTATGCTAGTGGGGAAAAGGCAAAGAAAATTTTGGGGTATGAAGCTCGTATTGGACTGGAAGATGGGATTCGCTTGAGCTGTGAGGTACGTGCATACTCAAAATGGCCTGCAGTTGTCCAATTAATCAAACTAACCTATTTCTTACCCGGCGTTCTAGGATTACGCCCAGCGTCTAGGCATAAAGTTACCGGCTCAGAAGCAATTTGAAAAGGAAGAATAGGTCATTCATCAAATTGAGTCAGTTTCCTCATCCGCAGTAGCCTCGCGAGGCAGCGAAGATGGAGGCAACACTTGGTAAGATATCTATCTACTCCCATCGACCCATCGATCCCTGCGGGATTCCTGATCACCAAGACGCGGTGGTACGATTTGAAATTGATCGCAGTCGCTTCCCGTTGTTGTCCTTCTGTCAACCTTCTCGACCAACGGCCGATTTGCAATTGCCTCACAAGTTCGTAACATTGCCTACGTCTTTGATTCCGCCGTTCCACCCTGGATTGACTCTTTGTTTCTCTGTCGGTTTACGCTGCCGCTTTCTTCTTTACAAGGATCTCGATGGGGGTCGACTGCTGGGTTAGCCGGACATACGGTTGAAAGTGTTTCTCTCGTAGAAAAAGGTTGTCTGAACGTGTTTTAGCCCTCTAATAAGTCTAACAGATTTTGTCTCATCAAGAGCATCCACTCTCTCATAACTCAGTTAACTAGTTATTCGTAATAAGCTTAGTAAGCCGTCATATCCTCATGTAGAGTCAAAGGATAGGAATGTCTATTTTTCGCTATGTATAGGACCTCACGCATGTCGGTTACCTCTTTAGTGACCAGGTCTCCGAGATAACAGTCAATAAATTGACCAGCAAGATCATACCGCCACTGATCAACCTGGTTACAACAATCGACCTATAATCCTCTTAAATTCTTGTTATAATTGTGAAGGTAACCATAGTCAAGATAGTGCTTGTATGATATGATTATGCTCTTGGAATCACATTCCTTTAGCTCCAAACACACACTTAGGCTTAATGTCGAGTAAAAGCTTTGTTTAGTTGGCATGCCAATTAAACAAACATTTTTGGCGTGTTTATAGTGATTTGTTCGGCATTTGTAATGTCTCTGATACTCTATAAGATTGATAAACTTCTAAAAGTTGATTTCAGACCAACAGAGATCAATATCTAAGTTGACATGAGCATGAGCAATATATGCGAGAATAGCCAAGGCGTCCCAATTAGTGGATGTCTTATGCCTGTATTGTGCCATTAAAGTTCTGTATTTTTTTTATAGCTGGCAAGTTTTCTGTTTTGCTTTTAGCCTGAGGCCTGCTAACAAAACGTATGCTACTATCATTGAACTTATGCATTTTCGGCCATTGAAGTACATCATATCCAAAAGGTCTCGAGTCTGTATGTCGAAAACTACTATCTACTTGCACGCTAGTTAGTAAATTGTGTTAATATGAGAATAAGACTAAGTCGCTTCAAGATATACATAGAAGCAGTCTAATGACCCACTGAGTTTCTATGGGCTACCTGGCGGAATACTTACAACAGACATATGTGGAAGACCCTGGTACCTTTATCAGAGATAGAGATTTTCATCTTCCTGGCGGCGAGATCCGTGGATCATAAGATGATTGCAGCTCCTACGGTTGGAAATGCCTACTCATCGGGAAACAATATACTCTCCAAACCACTGTGTGAACGCTCTTGGGGATAGACTCTCTATCATATGCAAGAGCAAGCGTACCTTGAAGGCTTGTACCTATTACAACAGGGGCTAGCCCCAAACTTTCTTACAGATCTGCTTGGTGACATCACAGGAAAAACAGAAGAAGAGGCATGTGGGCGATTCTTCATAGTTTCTTAATCATGGGAAGGTAACAACAGGGCTCAAGACGAGAAGGCAGTAAGAACTCTGTCGAGATTAATGAGCCATCAGAGAAGGCACCCCCCTGTTCAGTGAGGGAGGAACTTGTTGTTGATGAGATGCAATGTGTGTTTATTTCCTAAGGAACCCTCTACCGGCTCACCTCTCTGGCTACGAACACCCGACGTAACTAGATACTACCGCGTAGGGTAGATATACTGAGCTATATTTGCGTACATAATAGAAACCTACACTGACATACGGGCAACTGAGCGCAGCCGATTCTTCGCATTCACCTCTTTATTTTCAAAAAAGAAAAGAAAATTGCGCTTATTATCCTGGCTGCCGTCTCAGGCAATCCGAGAAGGAAGAATAGTTCCACGTATATCAAGACTACTTGGCCAGTGTAACCCTGTCATCGATGACAAACAAAGAACGTGTTGTTCTGAACACGACATGCTTCACACAATAGGCGTCTCGGCTATGCGCTCACGAGATTGTTTGCTGGGGCTCCTATGGACTCTTACAATACTGACCATGTATGCCTATATGATGTTTCACAGGTTGCGCTGGATCGAAACACCCCCCTCTTGTTGGACCTTTCGTCTTCCGACTTCCCCCCTCTTTCCCCTCTATCATGACAATTCATTTTTTCTGTTTTTTCCGTATCCCTTTTTCTGAGTGGCGACACGGGGTGGCGGCTTCTTACCTTCCCTACATGCTCTGTTTTGGAGTGAGTGAGCAAGGACCCGGTCATACATAGAAATCATTGACCCTCGTTGCACAAAGAAGTTTCCGATAAGCAAAGCAGGGCGAATTCGATCATTGGGTTGTTTTCCTCGATCGATGAGCTGATTTCACAGGATTCATTTGCAGAATCGTCCACACATGGGACGAGAATAGGCCAATACGATGGCTTGCAGTTTGGGCAACAAGGCCTGCAGTAATGTATGCCCAACTGTGTCGAAAAGTATCAGAATCCCAACAGGACAGGTGAAGATCCATGCTCCCCACAGTAGGATCCCAAATTTAGGCCGCCATCAGTCCAACTCTGGCGCGTGCTCCATATCCACAATTGCCATTATCGAGACACCGTGATAATAACATAGACACTGGCCCGCCGTACGCCTCTGTAACCACTAAATAACCAGAAGTCTGCTCTAGATGGGCCGGTGATCAACATCAATTTCGGTAACCCACAATGGCTGGGTAGGGGGGAAAGAAGTTTCGGTGAGAACAATGTCTACACGGAGTAGATCACAAGAAGGATCAGATGGGATGAGAAGCGCCGACGAAGATGGTTTGGGAACCTGAGGCCGACAGGCTACAGCCCCTTAGGCCGCACGGGATCTCCCGAGGGAGTTTCGCCCTTTCCTTTCGTGATCTTCCCCCTTTCTTTCCCTTTTCCTCTTCCCACCCCCGCCGTCAACTCAATCCCCAAGACCCTCTCTACGATCTCATTGATGAATGATCTCGGATGGGGCCAAGCCTCGAAACAAAAAAAAAAAAAAAAAAAAAAAAAACAACCAAAAGACAAATAAAATAGAAAGACAACTCGCCGTGGTGCCTAGTGGATATGCAATTATGCATGCGCCCAGCTGGATCCTGACGGACGTTGCTGCCCAAACCCCCCCCCCCAATATGCACCCGGCAATCCTGTGCTCGTCTGCTCCTCTTTCTCCATCTTGTTGCTCTACCTTCTTTGTGGATACGATCAACAGCGGGGACCGATACTCCCTCTGATGATTCCAGTTTGCTACCGGGTTCATCCATGGGGTTGTCATCCATGCACTTGGTTCGGCAGACTACTGGCTCATTGGTCCCAGGTTCTTCCCTGATCTTAGCGATGCCCATAAGATAAGTAGTAGTTAATGTCTCATCTCCATGCCGTCACCGGAGGCCCTGTTTAGCCTCTTATAGCTACCCTTGTTTTAAAAGAGACTTCAGTGGAGAAGATCCGACCTGAATCAATTGGCCATCGTCTACAGCGTCAACTCTGTCACCTGTGGTATTCTGATATATCCTCCGGAAGGCTTGTCCCCGACAGGAACGGCATCTTGCCTACGGAGTACCAGCACGCCTTTGCCGCTAGTGTGGAGTTCTTCATACGCTGCCTGCCCTTGATCATTTTTTATTATTATTTGTTTTCAAAATTATTTTATTTTTCTTCCAAAATCCTCGAATTATTGTCTCCATTGTTTTAATTTTACATATCATTGCTCTTATTCTCGTGGGACCGGGAGAAGTCAGAGCTTATCTGGTGTCCCAACGATTGGGCCTTCAATTCCTGCCCTTGTTTGCCTCTCGTCGCTATATTAACCCACGGCCTTCCACCCCCCAGTGAGGTGTCAGTCGAAGTTCTCTGGAATAAACCAACAGCCTTTAGGACAAAGAACTCCACATATCTATGTCTTATTGCTCGCAACACGTCTTTTAGTTACGCACCAATTCATGTCGCCAGTCCTTCCACCCCAAATAATACCAATGTCTTCGGCCTTCAGTTATTTCTCTGGTACCTCCGGAAGTGGTGGCTCTTGCACTCACTCGATAGGCAGTGATTCCGACACGTGGTCCCGTCATAGGTTAGCTTTAGCGAATACCTGATGCATTCCCCTCCATACTATTCTATCCTTCATTGTGGCACTGAGAAACTCACCATTTACAGTGGTATATTGCCCCAACACTCGCAAATCTATGGGACTTCTAGCGAAACTCCCGTGATTTATCATCCAAGGTATCTAAACAATCTGTGTGCTTTGCCTTCGTGCCACATTGCTGGAAAGAGGTCATGTCATACTGAGACCGCCTTCATGGCTTTTCCCAGTGCAAAACAATTCTCGCCCCGTCGTGAATGTGGTCCAATAGAGGCTCAGATTGCTGCCACAAGACCGTCTGGACCGAAATCGCCCGATGTCGAGTTCCCCATGCCCTATAATGGTCTTCCAGTAACAGCACACACCTCGAGTGGTATTATTGCATCGTCGAACGGCTCGTTGCCACGTCCGCCTTCTTTGTACCGCGAATGGGATCATCCTGCACGCCTCCCTCCAGAAGTCCTTAGACCAAACTACGACTTCGGAAAACCCGACAACATGGACTACTTAGTGGAAAGAAACGGCCGACGTGCAGCAGACAAATTCAAAGGCAGCACTCGTTACCACTCGCAGAGACGGCCATCCAACCGAGATGAATTCGATGGTCCCCATCAGCTTCTGGAAATCCCTTCACCACGCATCGTTGCGGCGCAGGCAAGGGACTTACCTCACCTTCCTACTAATCTTGATGTCTCAGAGCAAGACCGCATCTTGAGCGCGGTCAATGAGCGATTGTCGCAGTGCGCTTTTGATTTTGTTGCGAAGTATCAGTTTCCGATTCCACTGGAACCGGACAAAAGACAGGTGAGGGTTCCCTCAGACCGTGAATGGACTGAGTGGGTATATCTCCTAAGAAGGTTGGCCACCAAGCGCCGCATTCCCGCCAGGGTCCTCTATAATGGCCAGATCAAGCAATTAGTGACGGTCCTGGAAAATTCCCTGGAAATGAGGCATGCTGCCAAACATCAGTCTAGACCCATCAAGGATGACCGGAACGTACTCCAGCTCATTTCAGCCGGGACTCAAGTGGCAAAAATTTTAAAAGATGCCAATGCTATGGATTATTTGGACCGTCTTTATCTTGACACGGAGAAACGCATCCACGATCGACGCAGTCGTCGGGTGAAATTCGCCAGCCCTTGAAAAAGGGTTCAGTCCCCTTTTTATCAAACCTTCAAATGATGAAATTTTCCCTTGATATAGCCAATTTGCCCACCAGCCTCAGACCCCGGATCTTTTTGGAACCTTCCAGCCGTTTATGATCACTTTCTTTGGAATACTTCTCCTCTTGTCCCTTGACAAGCCCTTTTCAGGATTGAACCCTTTGGACTATCAACTTGTGAATCCTGGACCACCTGGACTTTCCGTTATCCAACCGGTTGGAATGGAGGCCGTTTTTTATGTTTCAACGGACCCTTATGGATGGAGCAATAATCCTTGCGTTCCAAGTCTGGAGTTATATTACAACCCTTGAGTTATCCCGGGAGGGCCCTGTTTGCTGATGCCTACATGGGTGATGTGATGATGAACTTCGAAACCGTTTCGGACACCGTGTAGTGTGCAATGTGATTGCGTATCTCGCTCGAAGGATACTTCGACCATGCCCTACCCTTACTATAGTTTTACTGTTGGCCTGTTGCTGGCCTGTTGCAGGCCCGTTTTTCTTCGTGCATTTTTGTCGTTCGCAATCTGTTATGTGTTCTACCCTGTGCGTTCAGGCTTTGGGGCGAGTTCTGGAAATAGCTCTTACATGTACCCACGCCTGGTGTCAGTTGGTTTTAGATTTCGCTTTGTGTTTTTTTTTTTTTTTGCTCCTCGATGGTTGTTTCCTGTTATCTTTTATCTATCACGTGTTGAATATCTGGTTATGGTGCTGCTATCTGATTTTTGTTGATTGACTATGTGTGCGGGATATGACCTGTGTGAATCCGATGCATGACCCTGGGAATTATCTTGGAACCCCCCTGTCCGGCGAGCTTGTGTCCTGTCTCTATTCCCTGGGATATAAATCACGGCCAAGGACAACCCACTGCTTGAGAAAGAGCAACTTGGCGCTCCATGACTGTTAATTAAGGCAACGGAGAAAGGAAGAAGAAGACCGATCAGGTGGGCTCTATTTTTTTTGTCTTACGGTCTCGAGCTCTTCACCCTGGAACTGAGCTCGAACACCTATAGACAACAGTTTTACAGAAAGGATCGTGTCAGGCGCATATCCTAGACAGAAAGGAAATGACAGACCCTGATCCTTGTTTTCTCGGAACTTATTAGATTGGTTGAATTTGCGAAGGATCTGCTGACGCCTACCTACTTGATTATCCAGCAATCTACTTTAGGTAGAGGCTTCCAGCAGGACACATACATGACACATACATGACACATACATGATGAGGTGTCCAGGTTGTCTCGGCGCTCGGAAATGGCACGTTGGTGTTATTGGACAATCTATTTCCAAATACTAACACTAATTCCAGCAGCATGATTAACAAGAGAAGACATATGTTCTATAGTATATGTACTACATTCTAAAAAAACAAAAAACGCAACAGAGAGAAACAGAAGATGGAAGCGACAGTATGTTCAAAGGCAAAAACAATATACAGAAGAACCAAAAGGAAATTGTGGCCGACACGCGTGCCGAAAGAAACGTATTCTCTTTTCTTGTTTTCTCTCTTGCCCCCTCCCTTGCCCCAACCAATGCAAAAGAGCTCAATGATCCACACTCACTGACAGTAGTCATGCCAGATTAGGCAGTACCTCGGGGAAAAAGACCTCCGAGGCGTCGCAGCGAACACCGTAGCACCGACAAGGGCGAGAAAGAACCGGGATACTTCCACGCCAGAACACTGACTGCTGCCGCGGCTGAAACTAGCGCAGAGATGAGTCCGTAGCCCAGCAGGCGACCCTGGCGATGGACAGCTGTAATGACTTCCGAATAGCGCTGGTTGCTGAAGCTGACGCGGGCGTACTGCGTTTGCCAGCCCAGGCTCGGGAAATGGCGGTCCAGCGACTCCTCGATCGTCTTGCGTAGTCGGTAGAGCGGCAGCTTGACGCCCCAGCGCATCTCAAGGTAATTCTGCTTGGAGAGATCGTTGATGGCGTGGGTGTCGGCTGAGCGCTGATCGGTGTACGCCTGGAAGGCGATTTCGCGGGACTGGCTACGTGATTCGAGGGTTGCGTCCAGATTGTAGACCCCGTGCTGATCCAGGGATTCGAACAAGATGCGGATGTCCTCGAGACCGGCGTTGAGACCCTGGCCGTAAAACGGAAGCACGGCATGGGCCGCGTCGCCTACGATGACCACGCTGGACCCGTAGTGATGCGGCTTGCACTTGATGCTGATCAAGGGGAGGTGGGGGTTGATGGTGAATTGCTCGTGCAGGGCCTCTGGGGTAATCAGGTTCGGGCAGACGCCGGGGAAGTGGAGGTCGAAGAACTCCAATAGGTCCTCGGAGGAGTCGGTCAGTTGCGCGTAGTGGATGGCTGGGGCGAACAGCGTGCAGGTAAATGATTTGTCGCCGGACGGGATGGCGATGAACATGAACTCCTTTCCGGGCCAGATGTGCAGATGGTTGGGCGAGATGCGGAACTCGCCGGTCTCGCTGGGTGGGATGCGAAACTCGCACCATAGGGTGTCGATGTACTCCTGCTGGTAGTCTACCCGCGAGAACTTCATCATGTGGTATCGCGACGCCGAGTGCGCGCCGTCAGCGCCAATGAGATAATCAAAATCTACTTCGATCTCGGGGACTCGATTGCCAGATCCCGACGGAGGAGTTTCTCCCGGCGTCCGACGTTCGAACCAGGCTTTATTGGTGCGGAAGTCGGCGCCCGTCAGCTTGTGGTTGAAGTACATCTTGACATTTGGCGTGCTCTCGAGCTCGTCGAGGAGCGCATTGTTCAGAGCGCCTCGATCTACAGCATTGATGGCCTATATTTGGGTTGGCGTCCATTTGTCAGCTTCACTCCCTTATCTCTGGGAGGCAAACTAACCCGACCATGAACGTCATACTGCTGCGCATCCTCCCAGAGCTTGCCACTGTTTCGACCATGAATCATGCGGCCGTGCATGGGAATCGACTCGTCGAGGACCTTGTGGATCATAGATTCGCGATTTGAGGACCACATGGACGTAATGCCTCGTTCGGAGAGTGCGAGGTTGATGGACTTTGTGAAGTTCAATGGAATGGTGTCAGGGTCCCGAAGATCTATGGTACCCTGCGGTGTGAGTTCAATTCAGGATGATCATATATAAGGCAATGCGAATGTGACATGTCTATTCACGATTACAGCAAGTGGGGTACATAGCGAGAACGATGCAGTCAATGCTGAGTGATTGGTCGCAACATATGCAAACTGACAATTGCGGGCGCAGGCAAAGACTTCAATTTGCATCGATTTCAGAGAGACTTACCCCCTCGCAATTCATATAACTCAACATCGTCGCCTCTCGCCGCAGCATAGAGCGCCGCAAGCGAGCCTACCGGCCCCGCTCCGACGATGACGACCTTTTGTTTTCTCGACGAAGGCTGTGCCATTGTGCTTGCGGCAGTCAATGAAAGACTAGGTAAGGGGCTGCCCCTTGCGTCGGACAACGGTCGCCGAAGAATGGAAGAGATATATTACAAATTCCGTGGAGTTTTCGGAGTCACGAGAGATCGATAAAGTTGCGTCACGCCTGTCGCCCCACCGGATTCCCGATTCCGCTTAGCGTTCGTTATCGTCCAACCAAACCGGATTCGGCAGCCGCAGAATCACGTGGTGGTTACCGCGCGCCTCTGCACCGGGATAACAATGCGTCAGCGCGATAAGACGACCACGCTAAGCCCCCTTTGATCATGGCACTAATCCACTCGCGGTTAGCCCATGGGTAATCGTGCCAGCGCGGGGAGTTTCTAGTTTTTTCCCTTGCAACGTTAAGCGCCGCCCTTTCTTGATTCCACTCGATCGAACCATCCTCGGACGATTTACTCCCCATTTGATACAATCTTACAATGACAGCTGAAGTCGCGCCGCGGAAATGTATGGGGGTGGAATGCGAGAAAAATGCCGGCACTCTACAGTGTCCGACATGTCTCAAAATGGGCAACGATAGTTTCTTTTGTTCGCAAGACTGTTTCAAGCGGAGCTGGGTAGGCTGCCTTGCGTGACCATCTGGTTCACGTGTGTCCCCCGTGAGGTTCTTCCGACATTTTGCTAACCTCTATAACCATCTAGGGCGAGCACAAGACCGTCCATAAATCGAAGAGTAATTTCCTCACCAACCTGTTCCCTCCAAAGGTAGTTTCTGAACCAGATCCAGCAACGGGACAATTCAACCCCTTCCCATCCTATCCATTCGCCGGATCTTTGAGACCCGTTTACCCTTTGTCTGCCACGAGAACGATCCCCAAGACGATCCCTCATCCCGACTATGCCAAGGACGGCATCCCTCGCTCGGAGCAGAAGTTCCTGGGCCAGCGGAATATCACGATTTTGAACAAGGAGCAACAGGAGGGAATGCGGAAGGTCTGCCGCCTGGCTCGTGAGGTCCTGGATATCGCCGCGGCGGAATTGAAGCCCGGAGTCACCACCGATTACCTGGACGAGGTGGTGCACAAGGCCTGCATAGAACGCGAGGTAAGCGTCGGCCATCCATAGCAGCTGAAACGGTACTAAACAATTCAGTCCTACCCGTCGCCCTTGAATTACATGCATTTCCCCAAGTCCGTCTGCACTTCGATCAACGAGACCATCTGTCACGGCATCCCGGACCAAAGACCTCTTGAGGACGGTGACATCATCAACATCGATGTGACCCTGTACCACAACGGCTACCACGGCGATCTTAACGAAACCTACTATGTCGGAGACAAGGCCCGTGCGAACCCGGACGCCGTTCGCGTCGTCGAGACTTCGCGAGAGTGTCTGGATAAATCTATCGATTTGGTCAAGCCCGGCATGCTTTTCCGGGACCCCGGAAATGTGATTGAGAAGCATGCGAAGAGCCGAAACTGCAGCGTGGTCAAGAGCTACTGCGGTCACGGTATTAACCAGCTGTTCCACTGCGCGCCCAACGTTCCCCACTACGGTAAGAACAAGGCCGTGGGTACCGCCAAACCCGGCATGTGCTTCACGATTGAGCCTATGATCAACATCGGAACTTACCGAGATCGCACGTGGCCCGACGACTGGACCAGCACTACAGCCGACGGATCTCTCTCTGCGCAATTCGAGCACACTCTTCTGGTGACGGAAGACGGCGTTGAGGTTCTGACTGCTCGTCTGGAAAACTCGCCTGGCGGTCCCATCCCTATGCCCGTCGTTGAGGAGGCCACGAAGACCGAGGCATGATCTCCCGTATTTGGAAACGTGTGATTAGACTCGGCTGGATAGAGTGCTAACTAACGACTGTTTATGTCTTGTTGGAGTATTGATCGGTGCATGATACCGGCCGGGTATTGGTAGAAAATCCTGGACGGGTTTTCCATTCGCCTTTGTATTCAAACGTAGTATTGCATTATAGCGAGAGGTTGAGAATTTCAGACCAAAACAAGCTGTCTATCTCTTGGACTCTTAGAGGTCTAGAAAAAAGCGCAATGAGAACCGGTTACCTACTGTAGGTAATCCCATACAAATCCCGCGTGGGACTCGGGCTCCCTAAACAGGCTAGTGCCTGCCGAGCGAGGGGCCGAGCAGCCGATACAGCCAATCAGCGGGGGATGATTGCTATTTCTTCCGAGTTTGTCAGCCAGGTGGAGACTCTTATCATCACGTGTGCGATAAGCCTGCTGCGGAGTCATCTTCCCTCCGCGGAATCTACTCTTTTCCTTCTTACCATTATCTTTCTGGGCCTTGTATAGAGGTGCTGGATTTCGAGTCAGTGTGTCGATAGTATGTCTCCTGAAAGGGATCCCACAGAGACTTCCCCGTTGCTGGGGCCTCAAAGCAACGGCAATGCTCGACAGCCTCCCTCGACCGGGGCAATCCCCAGGGATCCCGAATCCGCAGAGCAGTCCGATGCAGCACAAAACAAGGATGCCGCTGAGAACAGAAATAAACTCGCATACATTGTTCCTGCAGTCTCACTTGGGGTATGACCTTGCTTGAAGCCTTGCCCCTGAGCTGCAAAATACTGAAAATATGACTAGATCTTCTTGTCGGCCGCCGACCAGACGATTATCATGGCCAGTTACGGTCAAATTGGGAGTGATCTCCAAGCACTCAATCTCACAAGCTGGATCGCGACGTCCTATTTCCTGACACTAACGTCTTTCCAACCTCTATACGGTAAATTGAGCGATATCTTCGGCCGGAAGGCCTGTTTGTTGTCAGCATATGCCATCTTCGGCACGGGCTGCTTGTTCTGCGGTCTGGCACAGAACATTCATCATTTGATTGCTGCTCGTGTATGCCTCCCTGGGTTTATGGAGCTTTATCGATTTACTGACATTTTCCTAAGGTCTTCCAAGGCATTGGAGGCGGTGGCATGACTACCGTGGTTAGCATTCTCATGAGTGATATTATTCCCCTTCGAGATCGGGGAGTGTGGCAAGGAGTGGTCAACATCATCTACGCAACTGGTTCAGGAATCGGCGCACCCCTAGGTACTGCAGACTTTTATTCCTGATATTGGGGCCCACACGACTGACTCATTTGCTGTCTAGGTGGAGTCTTAGCCGATTATGTCGGTTGGCGATGGTATGTGCTTCATTTCCTCATCTAGCGCGTCGATTGCGCGATCACTAACCCCGAACTTAGGGCCTTTATTGCTCAAGTTCCACTTTGCATAATTGCCTTCATCGCTGTGTCTATCATGCTAGATCTGCCTTCGCAGGAAGACAGTCACTGGAAGGATAAACTCCGGCGCATTGACTTTCCCGGTGCTATCGTCCTCGTGGGGGCAGTTTTCAGCTTTCTGCTCGGACTTGATCGAGGCAGTAATGTATCTTGGTCTTTGCCTATTACAATAATCTCGCTGAGCGTATCGGCGGTCCTGTTTGTGCTCTTCCTTGTGATCGAGATCTACTACGCCAAGGAACCCTTCGCCCCGGGTCACATTATTTTTGACCGCACATTCTTTGCGGCCTACAGCTGTAACTTCTTCAGTTTCGGAGGCATCATCGCCTGTCTGTTTTACATTCCACTATATTTCCAGGCCGTAGATGGCGTCTCTGCTACTGCTTCTGGGTTACGGCTCCTGCCTAGTATCCTCACTGGAGTCTCTGGCTCGCTATTTGCTGGGTTCCTGATGAAATGGACTGGGAAATTCAAATGGCTAACGGTGATCGCGTATGCGTGTCTGACGTTGGGAGTGACGCTGATCTTCCTGTTCTCGGGAGGAGTTACCGAGAACCTCGTTGCTATGATTATAGGAACAATGGTTCAATCTTTTGGTAATGGCATCGGTGTCACGACCACCCTGATCAGTTTGAGTAGGTTGCCCTTTCTGATTTCTGCAGATCTCCGCATATTCTAACTTGTCCTGCAGTCTCAAATTCGACGCCCGAGGATCAGGCAGTAGTTACTGCCTGTTCGTATCTCTTCCGATCTCTGGGATCAGTAATTGGTCTTTCCCTGTCCTCCACGGTGGTGCAGCAAGTCCTGCGCAGCCGACTGAGATACGCCTTGCGCGACAGCGAGGACATCGATCGTATCGTCGAGGGAGTCCGCCAGAGTCTCGATTACATCAAGACTCTTGACCCAGCCGTTGCAAAGGTTGTTCGAAGTTGTTACGGATGGGCAACCAACAAGGGGTTCTCTCTCTTGATTGGCATCGTGTTCTTTGCCCTCGTCAGCAGCTTCTTCATTCGCGAGAAGAAACTGACCCGATGAAACAGTTGTTCGAAGGGCCTGAGTCACGACCTTGTTAACAGAGTTTCATACCATACATCAAAATGCTTCATATATACTAGATATCAAAGCAACGGAGACAAGCAACAGAAAGAGTATTATATACAATTTCTATTTTGAGGATTAGCGTCTTGCATTGCGCATTTGGCTATAAATGTGTTTCCCCGAGATATACCAAATGACCGGATTGAAATTTTCTAAGTTTTATTTTTAGCAGCGTATTTAGTCAATTGAATAAAAGTATTGCGAACATGTTTTGCCATTTCGTAGAATATAGAGTGGTTGTCGTTGACGATCGGCGAGAAGGCGGTCGAGCCGGAGCCCGCCTTCCTCTTGCGGGAGAGAATAATGACAGCTTCAGCTTCTCCTTCTCTTTGACACCACTTCTCCTGCCAGGGGCTTTCTCTTGATAATTAGCGATCGTCCGAATACCCAGACCCGCGATTCCTAGATGAAAACTCGATAATAAGTATGAGCTCTGTTCCCTAGTTGGCGCACAACTTTGGACCGCCATGTCGGAATCTCACGCTCGGCCGGACTTGTCACGATATCGCCCGGTCCTTTACCTACTCACAGGGGTCGTGGCCGCCTACGCTCTGGTCTATGTGAACAATCAGCTTCTATCATCGTCATCATCGCATTCAACTCTTCGGCGCCGGAGAGCCGTTCGCCGCACGAGACGAAATGAGCCCGAACAACCTGCGGCCGCCGACACACCCTCCTCTCGCGCTATTGCCCACCTGGAACAACTGGAACGCCAGAACGGGGTATATGGCACATTCCGCATAGAGACTGAAGATGGACGCCGTGTGGAAAGCGGGTTGCTCCCGTCGCTACTAGCCACACGGGACCAGCTGATGGAGGAAGTCGGGGTCCCTGAAGCGCATGCCGAGCGGATGCGCGAAATGATGGAAGACACGTTTTTGGAGTCATTCTTGGCTTTAGACTTCCCACCGACGCATATTTTAATTGACGGAAGTCCGGAACGGGAATACCTGACCGAGCAGCTGCAGCAACGCGGAATCTCTCGCGCAGGTATCGAGCGGGCATTAACCCGGTTTAACGAGGACAACAACTACGGAGAGGAACTACGGCGGCGTCGACAGAATGGCGAGCGAGTCACATTATCCACGTCGACCTTCCCGGATGAATCTTCTCCTGCGATAAACATGGATGGCGGCGAGACGGTAGTTGACGATCAGAGCGTCTTTTCGTGGCGCGACGGCAACAACGAGACTTCTCCGACGCGCGAGGGCCAGAACTTGCTCAATTTACTTTACCATATTGCGGAGGACCAGGCCCGGCGAGATGGATATATCCACAGAGGAGTGACGTGTAACAGCTGCGGCGCCATGCCCATCCAAGGCATTCGATATCGCTGCGCGAACTGCATCGACTACGACCTCTGCGAGACATGCGAGGCTATGCAAGTACACATCAAGACCCATCTTTTTTACAAGGTCCGGATTCCAGCGCCGTTCTTAGGGAATCCTCGACAATCCCAGCCCGTCTGGTACCCCGGCAAGCCATCCATGCTTCCACGCAGCCTGCCTCGTTCTCTGGCAAAGCGTTTGATGAAGGAGACCAACCTGGAGAACACAGAACTCGATGCACTCTGGGACCAGTTCCGCTGCCTTGCAAATCATGAATGGATCGATGATCCGAATAAACTATGCATGGCTATCGATCGCAAGACGTTTGACCGGTGCTTTGTTCCCAACACCTCGATCCGCCCACCCCCACCTAGTCTCATATATGACCGGATGTTTGCATTTTACGATACCAATGGCGATGGTCTTATTGGGTTTGAGGAGTTTCTCAAAGGTCTTGCCAGTCTTAATAATAAGAGTATTGATGAAAGGATGCGCCGCGTGTTCCGTGGCTACGATATCGATGGTGACGGTTACGTTGAAAGAAAGGATTTCTTGAGGGTTTTCCGCGCCTACTACACCCTCAGTAGAGAGCTGACTCGCGACATGGTCGCCGGTATGGAAGATGACTTCCTGGAAGGCGGCGCACGAGACGTGGTTCTGGGAATGCAACCCATCAGTTCCGCGTTCCCTGGCAACATTCCCTCTGGCGAAGCGTCCAGAACTGGGGAAGGAAAGCGCATGAACTCGGAAGGGGACATGGATATTGTAGACAGCGAAGGCGTGTTAAGGCCCGATGGCACTGACACTGGGAATCGACACTCGGTCGTTGGGGATTCTGCCGTTCGAAACAGGTTCGGCAGTGTGCGCCCATTGTTTCCGTCTGTACGGCTCTCGACGCCTACTGGGCCCCGCGCCTCGGTCAGAAGGAGCGAAAATTTCGATCATGGTGATGATGGCAGCTCCGACGATGCGTCCAGCTCGTCAGTGGCCACCGACCGCTGGCCTCCCGCTGAGCACATTCTTGAGGAAGATGTTGTCAGGGCGCTTGGAGCCCCTGTTCCCCTCGAAGAAGTCACAGATCCAGTCGACAGAGCTCGCATCGACACGGCCGTGTACAACCGGATGTACGATGATGACCAACGACAAGTGAATGACGTCCGTCGGCACGGCATCGACGAGCGGTGGCGACGAAGAGCGTTCTACACCGACGAAGAAGACGGGGCAGCAGCTCCAGAAGGCTACGAAACTGATCCTGAAACTGACCCTGATGACGAGGAGGCACTTGATGATCATTTTGAATCTCACCCACCGTCCCCGCGGTCGCGGTCATCATCCAAAGTCCGCTTCCAGGACGACCTTACAGATGACTACGACGTGCGATCCAATCCGTCCACGTCGTCACGGAGCATATTGGTTGGAGAGAGGTGGGGAGGTTTCGAAGTTCCCGAGGTTGAAAAGGATGTAGGAAAGGAGATTCTCTATCAAGTCACCCAGCAAGGATTCAACGAGTTACTGGATATTCTCTTCAAACCCAAGGAAGACCTGCTCATGGAAGCCTACAACACCCGCGCTGAGCGCAAGTTCTGGGCCCGAGAAATCGAGCTGGCCGCGCAGCGTCCCGAAAATCAATTTGACCAGATGTTGAAGCGGGAAGAGAAGCAAAAGGTGGAGGAGGAGATCAAGGAAACTGAAGACGATGAGAAGAATCCATTCAGCGACCGACCGCTTGAGGAGCTCCTCGACCGTGCAGGATATTCGATCCGTAGTCCCCCTCTCCAGCCTCTGCGAGATAGCCCTATTTTCGCTCCTCGATCCCCCGAGTTACGTCTACCGGACGACGACGCACGACCGACACACCTCGCCCAGCCCGACGAGATGGAGGAAGAGGACGACGAAGACGACGAAGAGGATGCAGAGAGCGAGGTCGCCGATCGACTTGCCTCTAACCCGCTTGAGCTACAAGCCAATGAATTGGCAGTTCCCCCTGCTACATTCCCACCAGGCTCTCTAACGATGGAAGGGGAACAGCCTCCCTTCGTGGACACAGACTTCGATCCTACGCTGCCGCACCACCGTCCCAACGAGGACACTCTAGATGCCTATGACTCCGACTCGTCCTCGGTGCACACCATCTTTGACGACGCCCAGCAGCACAACCTTCCCCCCGAGCTCCGCTTCCCACCCCAGGGCCCGACTTCCTTCTTCGGAACCTCATCAGCACCCGCCTCTCTGGCCGCTTTCTCGCCCCAAGCCGAGGCCACCGCACCTAAAAGCTCCCCCTCGCCCATCCAACCTCTCCCACCCACCGCCAGTCCATCGCCTCCCCGCCGAACCGGACCCACGCAACCTCCCTCCCAGCTGACCCTGGCACGGTGGGCATACCTGAACTATATCGAGCGCCAAGCGCATCTGCGCGGCGGCAGCGGTGCCAAGCTGAACTTTGACGAGTTCTCACGGCGCATGGGAGCCGATCGAGGTCGTCGGTTAGCTTTTGTCGCCAGCTGGATCGAAATGGCCAGTTTTTGATCAAACCGAATTGGTGCCACTGGTTCGATTTGGTTTCCCACCTATCTACTGATCTGTCTGGAAGGGCTTGGAGATATCTGTACAGTAATACTTTCTATATGATTCAGGTACACGAAACATAAACTTGTTTTCATTTAGGAGACATCAATCTCCCTTATTCGATATAACTGGTATCGCTTGTTTATAAGGCTTTGAGCAGCTGGAGTAGGTCAAGCAGTATGTCCGTGTATCTGCAAAGTGAGAACTTTCCCTCGTATCGTTATAGGATGATCAAAGCCAAAATAAGATATCTACATTCTATTCTATGTTGATTTACACAAAGTCATACATTTAGACGCCCAGTACACATACCTCGACGGGTAGTTTATAGTATTTAATCGAAATATATCGTGAAGGGAAAAAAGCAATTAGAGAAAAGGGGGCCTGTTTGATTCAGATACATCCACCAACCAGTCTAAATCAAAACAATCAATCCCAATATTTAATCAACCCATCCAATCCACCCGTCACCACCTTACTAGTTTCCTGAGGGTGCCAATCCAAACAAGTCGTCGCGCCGCCCTCCTTACCCCCGGCCATGATCTTATGATACATCTTGCCGGTCTTCCAGTCCCAGAAGCAGACATAGCCGCCGCTGTCGCCGGAGGAGATGAACTGGCCGTCGGGCGAGATCTTGAGGTCGATAGCGTATCCGGCGTTGTTGTGGCCGCGGAAGCTCTTCTTGCGGTTTTGGCGGAACTTGTCGGTCGCGCCGTACACGACGATCTGGTTGTCGCCGGACTGGAAGGCGACGTATTTGCCGTTTGGGTGCGGAGTGGCGCGCGTGAGCGCGAACATGTAGGGCTCGGCGATGAACTTGATGGGCACCGGGATGCCGTATTCCCAGGCGCGCAGGGACTTGTCGTCCGAAGTGGAGATGAAACGGCGGTTTTCGTCGACGAAGGTGATGGTGTTGATGGCTGCCAAGTGGTGGTCGTATTCTTGGACCAGTTCGCCCGAGCGCGTGTCGAATTGCACGATCTTCTTGTCGGACATACCCGCCAGGAACTCGTGCGAGAGGTCCGGGTTGGGGTTGAAGCGGACGACGTGGGGCGTCTTGCCCGTCGAGAAGCGACCCAGGCATTTCCCGTACTCGGTGTCCCAGAGCTTGATCTGGCGGTCGTAGGAGGCCGTGAGGAAGGTCTTTCCCGACGGGTGGAAGTCGGTATCGGTGATGGCCTTGCTGTGGCCCGAGAAGGTGCGCAGCAGCTCGCGCTGGTGATACACGTCCCAGATCTTGGCCTTGCCGTCCGCCGCGGCCGACAAGAGCAGATGACCGGAGTTGGGGATGAACCGCAGCGACGTGATGGCCTTGGTGTGGGATTTCCAGGTGTGAATGAGTTTCTTGGGCACGTAGTTCTTGATGCTGCCCACGTCCTTCTTCAGATCGATATCCAGATCCTGAGGGACGTGCATATACGTGCGGCCCATGTAGTCGAATTGCTCGGTGCCGTGGAACTCGGTCGTTTCCACCCGGGACGAATCGTCTTGGTAATCCGTCGCCTCCTTGCTCATGGCCGGCATGTTCGACGGCGCGATCTCCTCCTCCACGTATTCTTCGTCGCTGGCAAGTTCCTGGTCCGCCAGAGCGACCTCCTCTTCGTACACGTGATCATCATCCTGATATTTCGCCCACGGTCCGAGATATGCGCCCGCGCCCTCGACGATGCTTGGGTCGCCCTTCTTCTGTCGCTTCGCCCGTAGCGCGGCCGACGTCTCCTTGGACGGTTTCATCTGAATGACATCCCGACCGCCATACTGTGCGGCCTGATCGAGATTGCCGACAAACTGCTCGGGGAGCGTGGGGTTGCGTGAGTATCCTAGACTCTGGAACGTGCGATGTTGCGCCGCAAAGGTGGCCTCACTGATGGCGGCCTCCTCGGCGAATCCCGTCGGTACGTTTTTACGCTTGAGGCCGTTGGCAGGCCCGTCGGGCTTAAAAGGGTTGGAGGGACCTTGCGTAGGCCGCGCGAGGTCGTCGTAGGTCGCGTTGTAGGTGAGGGCCGTTGATGAGGTGTTAGCCAGCATCATCTGCAGGTGCGCCTGGTCCTGTAGAATTGTTAGATACCGGTGAACATGATCGCGGTCGATTAGATAAGGAAAAAAGCAAATGTCGAGGAAATTCATGGCTGAGACGGGGTGAAGCTAGGAAAAGCTGGAGGGACCAAACCTCTGTGTTCACTTCTGGAGCAGCGACAATCTTAGTCGCCGAGGGGGCAGCACCCTGGACCTGAGGCGTCGAGTCATCGTCGCTGGAATCGTAACCAGCGCCTAGTAACGAGGCCATGGTGGATGGGGGATATTGGGGAGAATTAAGGAAGAGAGTTGGAAGGAAAGGAAGAAGAATGGATGAAAGTCCGGCAATTTTACGGGCGGCGACACCGCCCCGTTGCGAAGATCCCGGGGATTCACCACCAGAACAGAACAATGTCTACTCCATTAGATTCCTTTTTACTCATGAAAAAATCAAGACTACATTCTATCCTATGGTCACTGCACATCGAGGGTATCGTACGCTCATCGTTTGTCACACCGCTAGAGGTATATACAGCACACATTAAGACATCAACATGAAATAGAACAGATCAATCAAACAGGGACAAGCATAAAAATCCATTCCACGCCATCGTGAATAATGTCGTGTTTCATTCATCTCCCAGCTATCATCATTAGTATCCCAAAACAAACAAAATCTTCGAGGCTCAATCTCCAATGCCGTTCCAGTTGCTCTTGACCAGTTTCCGGCCAGTTCACGCGGCCTCAACGATCGATCTATGGGAGAAGCTCCCATTACTGAGAAGGCCGCAGCGATAGATGGTGACGGAGTCTCAAAAAGCCAGAGGGAATCGTCCTCGAATCCTTTCTCTCCCCCCAAGGCAGGACCGACCTGCAGCACATCACGCGACCCGTCCGTCGGGACGCCCACCGCGCATCGTATGTTCCGTCTCGCCGCGAAGTCAGTGGGATTCGTCGCGGATCAGGGCGACGATCATGCTGTACAGGTAGAAGAAGAACATCAACAGGTGGAAACCCAGTTTGATGAAGGATTCCTGTGCAACGGGTTAGCGATGTGTTCCCTGTCGGTATGACGTAAACCCGGGTGCAAACTGACCTTCTTGTGCACATTGAGCTTGCGGAAGATCTCGGTCGCATCCAGCAAGTGCTGGTTATCGTAGATCCTGCCCGACACATGTCTGGTTAGCCATCTTGTCCATCACCAGCAGGGGGATTGGAGTGTCCGTCGAACAAAACATACTTCTTGGCGTTGAAGGCCAACAGAGGCAGGTTCAGCACGATCGCCAGCCAGTAGCCATTGATCACGAAGAGGAAGGTCAAGAATCCATGAACGGCGGCTTCGGGCACAATGTAGGCGTTGAGACGGTTGCAGAGGTCGATAGGGTTGATGTAATCGCTGTAAATGGGAAGACCGGGTTAGCTTAGCTCGCTAGCTTATCACTCCGGCGCAATCGAGTGCCCGTGGCCGATTGCGACGCAAAAACACGCGGCCACAGAACGCCAGATTTGAGAAGAGACGGAATGCAGGGGTGCTTACCATTCAAGATCGCTGTACATAATCGTGAAAAAGACTTGCAAGAACAAGTTGACGGCGTTGATCAACACCGCCAACAGGTAGAGCCACGCTTCACCGGACATGGTGGGAAGAAAAAATTCCAAACTCGGAGGAATGTAACGGGAGACTGGTGGAGAAGAGGAGATAAAGAGATGTACCCGAGAAGCAGGGAGTCTGGAACAAGGAGAGCAAAGCTCGGAGACGGAGACAGAGGGAGAAAGATGGAGAGTGGAGAGGGAGGAGAGGGAGAGGAAGCGAGAGAGAGCGAGAGAAGCAGAAGAGGAGCAGCGAAAGTTGGTGTGGATTCCAAGGCGGTGAGAGCCGCGGCGAAGATGTCACGATCTTGCAACACCTCGACTTTACCACTTCACATACTTCCTTCTACAGAAGTACATACTACGAACTACGGGCAGTTTGATAGAAAGACATGGAAAGTGATCGAATGTTCAGACAGGAGATCGACTCCAATGCTACTCTTGTGTAGATTGCTTGGACACCGATCGGAGCCCTGGTGGTCGATCCGCCCCCAGCCACCGCAACGGAACAGGTTAATATGGGGGAGATGCTGCTTACTAGTTATTTCGGGTGGCGGGGTTGATCTGTCGGCTTCTCGATCACTCGATGCAGATCAAGTACAGATAGAAGAGCAGAGATGATTTCCACGGATGTTTCTGCTTTGGATAGAATCTACAGAGTCATTCGCCATGATGGATGACATGCACGTGCTCTCCGCATCGGCACATTCCTGAGGCATCCCAAGTGATCGATCTTCCGGTCATTGATTGCTATACCAAAACAAGCATTATTGGATGGCATCCGCACGGTTGTTACCGTTAGGGCACTCGGCGAATGACATGCGACAAAAGACAAATAGACAATCAGATAATAATAGCACAGAGGTCCTTGGGACGGCGTATATACACTACACTAGTCGATCCAATCAATCACCGCTTCTCAACCAGCAACAGATGCATGGCAGCGTAGGCGATCACAATAAACGCCCCCGAGATGATGGCCAACCCGATCACATCCGTCCACAATGCAAGCGTGTCGAATCCGAAGGCGCTCAGAATAGAGGCCCCAGGAACTTCAATGTCTAGTCCGTACTTGTGGTCGATGAGGGTCAGGAACGTAACCTCGTTGACAATCAGAGCCTCAAAGCCGTAATGGAAGATGGACAGCTGAAACATCATTAGCATTGTCGTCGGGAAACTAACACAGGAAAGAAGGGGGCAGGGTCAGAGAACGTACCGTTTGCAGCCACAGAGCAGACTTGGGGATTGCATCGTGATTGAGCAGCAGGCCGGCAAATAGCAAGCTGAAGAGCATCACCAAGCTGCCGATCAAATTGGCCACTTCCCCATCGCGACAAACGATGCCAATGAAGAGACAGATGTTAGCCGCCGCCAGATTGAAAAGCACCAGGACCAAGAGGAATCGGAAAAATTCGGGCCACGCCGGGATCAACCCCGTCATGGGATACACAATGATGCCCATGATGATGGGAGGGAGAATTCGCAAGGGTACAATGTCAAACACCACCTTGGAGGCGAAATACGTGATGGGATGGTAATAACCGTTGGCTCGCTCGCGCACAAAGAGAAGGCGTTCCGTAGAGAAGACCGTCAGGCTGGTGAGTGTACTGAATCCGAATAGCGCCAGGATAAAGAAGAAGAGACCCAGTCGGTTCTGGAAGCCCTTAATGTCGTCCGTCAAACCGTAGAAGAGGTACCCACATAGCACAGCCAACAGGATCGAAATTGCGTAGTGCGTGAGCATCAACATCGGATTACGATACAAGTTGCGCCAGGTCCGCTGCGAAAGAATGAGAAACTGTCGGATTAGGCCGACACGGGCATAGTTCTTCGGCACCCCAGTAGGGCGGTCGGACAGCATGTCAGAGTTGGTCGATCCGTTTGCTGCGCGTGCAGTTTGAACTGCGGCTACGATCTCGTCGTGCACAGAACGGGCAACATCCGACGTCGTATAATTGGCAACGAGAATGTCCAGGTCGGTTTGGCCGGGAGCCGCCGGCGGCAGCTGATCCGGATCGTCGAGAATCTGTGGAGGAACGTTGCCAGGTTGACGCGAAAGACGCAACCACTGCTGAGTATTCTCCGCGACGTCATCAATTTGGGCGTCTTCTTCATCTGTCTTGGGCGTAGGGGGCGTTTCCATATCCTTCTTCCGGGAATAGAGCTGTCTGTCCTGGCGTTGCTTGAGCGAGACCCGGCGCTTACTCTTTGGTCGGCGACTGGCATCCAAGGTACTGCTAGAGTTGTCCTCAATGCTCGCGTTCGACGCGCTGGCGACAGACTTGACCGCTCTCAGGCTACTCGAAGCGGTCTTGGGCGGGTCGGTACGAACATCCAACAGAGGCGACTCAATCTCATCGTGATGGGACCGAGTAACGCTAGCATGCATGGTCATGTCCACGAGATAATCCGCAATGTTGAAGCCTGGGGGGCAAGAGTATCCGGAATTGTCAAAGTATCGCTGACAGGTCGAGAAGGGGCCGGAATACACGGTCTTGCCTTGCGCCAAAAGAACAAGGCGATCGAAGAGAGCGACGATATTCGATCGTGGTTGGTGGATGGTAAAGATGACCGTCCGGTTGTAGGTCTTTGCCAAAGTCACCAAGCATTCAACCACATTGAAAGCATTGTAAGCATCCTATCGAGTAATGTTAGTGTTTGAGGGACGATGGGTGTGGGTTAAAAAAAAAAAAAAAAAAAAAAAAACTTACGAGTCCGCTGGTAGGCTCATCGAGGAACAAGATGCTTGGACTAGTGACCAGTTCGCAAGCAATTCCAACCCGACGTTTCTCGCCACCAGAGATACCACGACCTCTACCCTCCTCAGACCCAATAAGCTGGTCTTTTATGTGGAAGATTCCAAGCTGCTTTTCAACCTCGAATACCCGCTGCTCTTTGGCTCCTCGGCCCATGTCCCTCGGCAAGCGCAGGAGCGCGCTGGTCAGGATGGTTTCATGGACGGTTAGAGTAGGAAGCATCGTATCCTCCTGATCAACAAATCCGATCATGCCCTTGAAGTCGTGATCATTGAGCTTTTCGCCGTTAACGTAAAAGTTGCCCTGAACAGCACCCCGCTTGTTCTTTCGTGCCAGGATGTCCAAGAACGTGGTTTTGCCAGCGCCCGACGCGCCCATGATGGCGGTGATCTGGCCCGGCTGCGAGGCACCTTGAATTCCAGAGAGAATCTCCTTTCCGTTCAGGTAGTATGAGACGTCGTCCCAGTACAGAGCTGCCGGTCTGTGTTCAGCCAGAAGCTTGGCAGCCTCGTCATCCGACTCGTCGGTAAGAGGAAGATGAATGCGTCCACGGTAAGACCGGCGTGACAAGTACCACACAGACAAGATTACCGCAACAACAAATAGTGCACATCCTGCGATGACACCCGCGATCAGCGGAGTGTTGATTTGCTTGACCGGGCGGGTATATCCTGGAACGTCGGTCCTGTACAAGCATTCGCCGGCGTCGCAGCTCAGAGTGATGCTTTCGTCGCCGAAAACGCTTTTGATCAGATCATTCATCGCTGGCTCCTGGAACTTGCTGCCATCTTCCGGGCTACCGCCTTCGGTGGATACGGTCGAAAAGGAAGCCGGGCCTTGGATAGACTCCTTGAGAAAATCGCCAATATCGATAGAGCCTTCCTCACCACAGAGCATGCGTCCTGGGATACATTTGCACTGGATGGTCTCGCACCGGTAATGAGTTTTGTTTTGGTTGTGGGTGGTTTCCAGGCCCCATTCACACTTGTCCAAGCCGCAGTAGAACGATTCCCTTTGGCCCACCCAGAATTGGAAGTTACAGGTCTCGTCCTCTGCCTCACAAGAGAAAGTCACTTGGGGCTTTCTCTCCTTCAGCTGGTCAAGAATCTTGCGGTTCGTAACATCACACATTTGGAAGTTCTCCTTGACCGTGACACCTTGCTTGTAACAGACACCCCCTTCGCTTTCCGGCATCATTGCGTTGCATGCATTATCCGTCTGACAGACGTTGCAGTTGATTCCACCCCAGCCATCCTCGCAGGAGCAATATTTGTCCCTCCGAGGAGCTCTTTCGTGACCGTCTGCGAGCGAGCCGCAGACCGGCTGCGAACAATCATCACCGCCAAATCCCGGAGGACAGACACATTTTCCAGTAAACTTGTCACAAGGAGCGAACTGGTTGCACTGGAAAGCGTCTAGTTGACAGTTGAAGCAGGGCGGACAGTCCTTAGGACGGTCGATGAAGGAGAGGAGCGGAGATTGGAGGTCAGCGGCATCGGTGTAGTTGCTCTGGGCCGTAGCGATCGATGCGGAGAACGAGAGCAATGTGGCCAATGAAACCCCAACTGAAGCCTGTAAACGCATCGTGGGCCAGCCAGGTAGTCGTGGGTTGGAAAGCAACCACCGGTCTTATCGCTCGTCGGGCTACCTGGGAGAACGGAGCGGAGAGCGACCAATGCGGAGTAGCCCGATCACTGGAGGAACCGGTCGGGAGATTGCACGCCGCGAATTCTGAATGAAGACAAGTTCTAGAGTGAGAGGAAATATGCGATGAGTGATGGAAAAATAAGCCGAGTAGTAGGAAAGGCGACTTACCGGGGCAGGCAGTAGGGAAGAAAGGAGCGGTGGATGGCGAAGTTTGGCAGTTGGCAGTTGGCTGGGGAGAGGCTGAAGGTGAAACGGGAAATGGGGCGATGACGATGCCGCCGTGCCTGGCAGCCTGGGGCATCTCTCGGGGTAGCGCCGTCACCTGACCTGTCAGGGCCATTCTCCAAACTCTTCAACCTTCATACTTGCGTTCGTACGGAACTCGACATGCGATAGTGTGTCTCTCGTCTAGCTCATCTCATTTTCACGACGACGTCCTCGTACTATCCTGAGTCCTAACCCCTAGTCCTAGCGATCTCCCTGTCCCATATCTTCTATACCACATCACGTGACCCATCCTCATCTACCAATTGAGAGATCCCCAGAAAACCTCCACAATTAACACTCCCCCAGAGAATCAGAAAATCACACCCAATCGTTGAAATCCCCAGATCTTAAACGCCATGGTCCAAGTCAAAGAATTTGCCGTGGAGCAAGTACGTTGCCCCCAATTCCACCTGTCTTTTTTATCTGTCTCCCCCGCACCAAGTCATATCTAACCCCGCGGTGTCAAACCAGTGGATGGACAAGTATGAGCTCCAGGCCAAATACAATGTCGCGGAGACCTGCTGTGCCTCCGTTTCCGTGAATGACCTCCAGGAAATCTCGGAAGATAAATCTACAAGTCCATTGGATCTCTCCTCGAAGTTGACCTACGGTGCCATTCGCGGGTCGGAACGCCTTCGGAGCACCTTGGCCAACCTCTACTCCGTCAAAACTCCCACGCCATTGCCATTGGACAATGTTCTGATTACACCCGGCGCAATTCAGGCTAATTTCCTTCTGTTCTACTCCTTGGTTGGTCCCGGGGACCATGTCATCTGCCACTACCCCACGTACCAGCAGCTCTATTCGGTCCCGGAATCGCTTGGCGCAGAAGTGAGTCTGTGGAAGTCCAAGGAGAAGGATGATTGGAAGTTGGATATCGAGGAGCTGAAAGGACTCATCCGGCCCAACACCAAACTAATCATCCTCAAGTACGCCTTCCTCGTTCATCATATTTCGTGTCGTCCCTAACCCACAGTCGTTCCATAGTAACCCCCAAAATCCGACCGGAGCCGTAATCCCTCAAACTACATTAGAAGAGATTGTCAAGGTTGCGCGAAACTCATCGATCTATATCCATGCCGACGAAGTATACCGCCCGGTCTTCCACTCCATTACCCCAATGGACCCGGACTTTCCGTCATCTCTACTGTCTCTAGGCTATGAACGTACAATCGTGACCGGATCGCTGTCAAAGGCATACAGTCTGGCTGGGATTCGGGTCGGATGGGTTGCTTCGCGCGATCGGTCGGTGATTGAAACCTGTGCTGCTGCCCGGCACTACACCACGATCTCCGTGAGCTACCTGGACGACGCGATTGCAAGCTATGCCTTGGCACCCGCCTGTATCCACGGACTGCTAAGACGGAACATCGAATTGGCCAAGACAAATTTGGTGATTCTGGAGAAATTCATCGAGTCCCATCGGTGGGCATGTGAATGGGTCAAGCCACGAGCGGGCACGACGGCATTTGTGCGCTTCAACAAGATGGGAAAGCCCGTAGACGACGTTGCATTTTGCGAGACGCTGCTCCAGCAGACTGGGGTGATGTTTGTTCCGGGCAGCCTTTGCTTTGGCGAAGGGGAGGACTTTAAAGGGTACGTTCGAATCGGATTCGTGCAGGAAACCGAGGTGCTGGAGAAAGGGTTAGAGGCCCTTGCATCGTTCATGGACGACGGATACGACGAGGTGCCGGTGGTGAAGAGGAAATAGTTGGTCTCATCGCCGTAAAAGCCATGGCGTCATCATCCACATGTGACGCCAAGAGTTGTTGTATTTCTGTTCCTCTTCTACACTCACCAGATGAGATACTATACTTGGGGTGGATTAAACTCCTGCGGGTGGGACCCGGTGGGCATTAAGAATGACTAGGCGGTTCTCTCCATTCAACAATCAACACTCGTTTTATGAATCTGCTGGTGCCGAGCATAACTCGCTCCGAATATGCCGCGAGCCTTCGAAACAAACCGAGGCAAATCTTCTGCCATTGTCCACCCGCCGAACAGCCACCCTGCCTTGACAATTTGCTCTCTCTCCATGTTTCCCCTCATCTTCTGCTTCTCTTGTTTATCAGTCCCGCTTTCCTCTTCCCCATAAATTCCCAGGGTGTTTGCCGTTGCTTTGTTGATTGTTCCCTCCTGCCGATCCCTCGTTCTGACCCACTCCTCGGCACTCGTTCCTTGAAATTCTCCGTCATACCATCTTCTTGAACATCAGTGTTGTCGCTATTCACCATGGTACCCATTTCGATTCCCGGTATGTTCCCTATACCATGACCTTGATTAATTCCGTGATGTTGACTTTGGCGATTAGACATCCCCCTCTCTCTTCTGGCGCCCGCCGCCGCCACCACTGTCGCATACCTCAATGCCAAGTATGCGCTATTCTATGATGTCAAATTGATCGGTGGGTTGCTCAAGGGCATTGTAAAATCCCGCCTTGCTTTTCGTCGGGATAGCGTGAATCTCTTCTACATATTAGAACAACATGCGCTCGCCCCCGCCACCAGAGACTCCGAGTTCATCGTCTATGACGGACGCTCGTGGACCTTCCACGAAACGTATGTGACAGCGCTGCGGTATGGTACTTGGCTGAAGAAAGTTCACGGAGTCAAGCCGAAGGAAGTCGTGGCGATTGATTTCATGAACTCCTCGACGTTCGCGTTCCTAATGTTGGGTCTCTGGAGCATCGGTGCCGTGCCCGCCCTGATCAACTATAACTTGGCAGGGAAGCCGTTGTCGCACTGCATCCAGGCCTCGACTGCTCGGCTACTCATCGTTGACGAGGAAGTCCAGCCATCTTTCCCCCCGGAGCAGATCGACATTTTAAATTCGCCCGATTTCCGCCCAGGTAAGGGATCGGTGGAGGTGGTCATCTTCACGCCTGAGGTGGAAGATCAAGTCCTTCAGTTGGATGCCACTCGGGACGAGGACGACGCTCGTGGTGGTGTAGCGCTTCGAGACATGGCGATGCTGATATATACCAGCGGCACCACCGGTCTTCCCAAGCCGGCAATCGTCAGCTGGAGGAAGTGCTGGAGTGGAGGCGCCTTTGTGTCGAACTGGCTTAGTCTGTCGAAGGGCGATCGATTGTTCACGGTAAGTGGAGTCTATCTTTTTACACCGAAGCTGTAATCCCTGCCACTAACGCCAATGCAGTGCATGCCACTCTATCACTCATCGGCTTGCATTCTAGGGCTCGTTACCTGCATGATGAGCGGCACCGCCATCATCATTGGCCGCAGATTCTCCGCCCGGAACTTTTGGCGAGAAGCACGTGAGAATAACGCAACCATCGTCCAATATGTTGGCGAAACCCTCAGGTATTTGCTGGCCGTCCCTCCTTCGATCGATCGCATCACCGGGGAGGACCTGGACAAGAAGCACACGATCCGGGCGGCTTTTGGCAACGGCTTGCGACCCGACATTTGGAACCGCTTCAAAGAGCGATTCAACGTGCCCACCATTGCCGAGTTCTACGCGGCCACCGAAGGCACTTCCGGATCCTGGAATCTTTCCTCCAACGATTTCACCGCCGGAGCCATCGGACGGAACGGCGGTTTCAGCTCGCTGATCCTCGGAGGCGGAATCGCGCTCGTTGAAGTCGATCACGAATCCCAGCAGCCCTGGCGCGATCCCAACACCGGCCTCTGCAAGAAGGTTCCGCGCGGCGAACCGGGTGAGCTCATGTGGGCGATCGATGCGCGTGACCCCGGCGACAAATTCCAGGGCTACTTCGGCAACGATAAGGCCACCGAAGGCAAGATCCTATTCGATGTGCTCCGCAAAGGCGACGCCTATTTCCGCACCGGCGACATGGTCCGCTGGGACAAGGAAGGACGATGGTACTTCAACGACCGCCTCGGCGACACCTTCCGCTGGAAGAGCGAGAACGTGTCCACCAGCGAAGTGGCCGAGATCCTGGGCGCACATGCCGACGTGCACGAGGCCAACGTCTACGGCGTCGCCTTGCCCAACCACGACGGCCGCGCTGGCTGTGCCGCCGTCGTCATGGAGCAGCAGCTCCAGGCGACTGATCCGTCTATTTTGTCCGCGCCCAGCCCGTCGACACTCGAAAGCCTGGCCGCCCACGTCCTCCAAAGCCTTCCTCGGTATGCGGCACCGCTGTTCCTGCGCCTCACGCCGCAAATGCAGGCGACGGGAAACAACAAGCAGCAGAAACATGTCCTACGGACCGAAGGCGTGGATCCGTCCCTGGTCGCATCCTCCGACAAGCTCTACTGGCTGCAGGGGAGCACCTATGTGCCTTTTGAGCGGAAAGACTGGGAAGGTCTTCAGGGTGGCCAGATGAAGCTGTAGGCTCATCTGCTCTATCACTTGGCCTCAGAAACATAACGGTTGATGTACTGTGCTAAATTCCATGTTTCTTATTCCTTTCTATTTGCACCCGAGCTTTCAACTTTCCAGCTCTGCCCCGACAGTCTTTAGATACCCTGCCACTTTTGTTCTTTGACATCTCTCTTATATTATCAATAGCCTAGCTGTATGTCTATATATTCTTTTTACCTCTGGCTTTGTTTCACGTTTGACAGATACATAAATCAGACCTTTTCTCCTGCGTCCTTCTTTGTATATCATACATCTTCGTTCGTGTCGAACATTCCTCTCACCATCGACATGGAAATAAAAGCTCACCGTCCAGTCATTCGCAACTCCACAAGTCGAAGACCTGGATAACACACGGCCGTCAATCCCAACGCAAGCCACATCCCAAGGTCGCAGTCTCCGGAGAGAGATCTGGCTATCGGTCCGACGAAGTACGATTGCGACTAAATTGCACACAGTCAGTTTCCTTCGTTTCAACCACATCAAATGATCGTATGGATAGTGAATAGCAGAAGGGGATTTGCAGAGGGAAGAAAAAGGAAAAAGAAAACATACCATCCCCAAAACAGCACCTACACAACCCACCACGAAACTCACCCCAGCCGCCAACCCCATCGGCAAACGGTGAACATCATCCACAACGTCCCAATTATAGGCCTTACCCCGACGGAACAAACACCCCTCCTCGACGACAATCACCAACCAGACCACAATCCAGTAGCTCATCAACGGCAGGAAGTTTTCCATGATTTCACGCAGATAGTCGTGCGCTACGACCGCGCATGCCGTGTACACGATCACCTCAATGGTGGTCAGTAGCGGGCGCGGGATGCGCGGTCCGTACCGGCCGAGCATCTGGAGATTCAACCCGGCGGAGTAGGTGCAGGGAATGTTGTTGGAGACCATGCC
Organism: Aspergillus ochraceus; assembly: GCA_004849945.1. NCBI lineage: Eukaryota > Fungi > Ascomycota > Eurotiomycetes > Eurotiales > Aspergillaceae > Aspergillus > Aspergillus ochraceus. The sequence goes on along the minus strand of SSOS01000001.1, from coordinate 2,369,572 downwards.
GAGGATGAGGATGATGGAGCAGAAGCTACCGAAGCCATGGAGGGGGGAGAAGGAGGTTACGAGGAGGCTGCCTTGGGAGGTGAGGGAGGCGTCGAGCCAGCTGCTGTTGGTGGAGAGGCCGGTGGCGAGACCGATGCCTAATAACGTGGTCATGACCATGGCGAGGCCCATGCCGGTGCTGACGGAGAGGAACATGCGCCATCGACTGGTGGTGGGGGAGAAGTAGACGAAGTAGTCGGCGCTGGAGGGCGCCCAGGTGATGGCAGAGGCGAAGCAGAGGGAGAAGAAGGACAGGCGGTTGGAGTTACTGGTGGTTGGGGGCCCAGAGGATGGGGCAATGGTGGTGTTGAAGATGGGACCGGCGCAGCCGACCATGACGAAGAGGATGGAGAGCTGAACGATCCAGGCGTATCGCGTGTAGAAGTGGAACAGGTGCATGCCAAAGGTTGCGATGAACCAGGTCAGGACGGCCACCACGATGATGCCGACGGGTGCTGCTGTATGGCCGTCGGACACGGCGAAGATGACCTGGCCTCCGAGGATGACGTTCACCATGCCGTAGCCCAGCATCGTGAGGACGTTCAGTACGCAACAGACCTTGCTGAGGTAGTAGCCCAGAAAGTATCGAGTCGCCACCTGGTGGTATTATTAGATACGAATGCTCTGAGCTGGACAACTTCATACCAAGGTGCGGTGACCACTCTTTGGACCCCATGTGCTCATGAAGCCCACTACCATACTTCCCAAGATCCCTCCAAGGGCGGCACACATGGTGGCATTACTCCAGTCGAGGCTATACCGTGCCGGACCGTACAGTCCCACTATCACGTTGTTTGCGGTCAATGAAGAGTTGAGCCACAGCAAAAACATGCGAGTGTAATCATCGGGTCGTGGAGGATGCCGTTCATCCTCTCCGACTCGCTCAATTCCTCGCGTTTCTAACCCTAAGACCCGAGTCAAGGTATTCGCATATTTGCGATACTTGGATAGCAGCACGATGGCCCCCTCGTGCGGGACTTCGACTGCTATCACTTTTGGCTTCGTCTCTTTAGATGGCGACTGCAAGTCAGAGCCAAGCTCTGGGTCCGCCATTAACGGTATTTTCAGTGTTCAAGGGGATAAGATATAATATATAGGATCGGCACGGCGGGTATATAGAAAAGAATAAGTTCGCAGGCCTTTCGTGCTTAGTACGTCGTCAAACCGTGAAACGTTGCGTCTTTTCCCCTTTTCACAGAGAAGCATTGTCGATCGACTCCATTATATACCTGCTGCCTCAGGGAAACAAAAGCCCGGGGACTCGAGCGGGTCTGTCAAGATCTGGAAATCCAGAGAAACTGCGCATTCAGCCATCAAGCATACCAAGAGAAAGAACCGAAAAATGGATGCCTAAACTGCAGTGGCATCAATTGTCAAAAAAGCCAATTGAGGTACATTCTCGTTCTGGGCCCGCGCACTCTCTCTCCGATTGTTGGCCGAGGCAGCCTAGAACTAAGGAACCTGCATGATCGTTTGGGGTTCTGCAGATTCCCTTGCTCGGATGTTACACTGCAGGCAAGGAACTCCCGAAAATGTTGGGTCATGGCAGTTGTCCTTGGGTTCAATGCTACAGTCACCCCGAGACTGCAGAAACAACGGTAAGGAAGCATACAGACTTTGGGGTATGTAGCAGAAGACACATGCATTCCATGTGGTCGGCTGACTCAATCGAATTGAAGGTATTGGTCAAATGGTGTCATATCCCTTTTTATCAAGGGGGTGCGTCTCTCATACCTGGCCAGACCAGACTATTTGTTCTTTCTTGACAGCCACATGAGGCCTGGGGCTGAGAGGCGCTCCCCGGATAGGGCACTCAACAGGTTTTGAACATGACTGAGTAAAATGCGAGCTGAACCAAATGCCCAGGAGAGTTTGGGTTATTGCATTAGCCGGTGCAAACCAATATGTAGGCTTGTTGAGAGTTTTTCAGCGAGGCCAACGCCTGGTTGCGCTGTGTCTAGGCTGATGTGTTTCGAGAGAGAGAACCATTTCCAAAGCCTTGATTTTATAGATTGCTTGCGTTCAAAATTGGGCTAGTTGCACAAGAACCTGTCAGAATGTGGCGATGTTGTGTGTTTTCAAGCGTTTTATTGAGTTTATCGTTTCGAAAGGACCTGTCATTAATTGCTTAATGTAGACAAGGTGACAAGTCATTTGATGGAACTGATCAATTCTTAAGCATTGGATATGCCAAGGTTTAGCGTAAGGTTCAGAAATGATGATGAATGATGAGCAATTAAATTGCAGGTATGGTAGCATATAATCTTGCAGCTAAGTTCGAGAACTGGTTATTCTGCTCTGTTAGATGTATCTTAATGAATAGTAAGCTACTTGGCGACCGAGATCAAGTTATCAAACGAGCTTCCATACAGCGTCTGACTATTCGACCATGAAATAAGGAAGACGGACGATGGAAGATGGAAGATGGAAAGACAGAAAAGAACAAAAGAAGAAGTAGATGAACGGGCGTTGATTGGGCGGGCTTACTCAGCCACGCTAGGCCCGATTGGGGCGGACGTCGGCGATGGAAATTCTGCGGTTTTGCTTCGTCTTTGGCCGTTCATATCAACTCCCCCAACACCCAATCCGCCATCATGCTTCCCCGACTCCTCCGGCCGCAGAGCTCGCTGCGTGCGGCTTCCTCCTTCGTTCAGGTAAGGCTTGTCCGCTTTCTCAATGACCCGCTCAAGCCGTCGCTGTTCCTGACCTGAATTCGTTGCTAGAAACCTGTCTCCGCCCTCCCACGCTTCCAATACCGCAGCTTCCATCGTGTCCCCAAATTGACGCACGACGAGCACTTCAAGGCCAATGGCATCTCGGAATTCATGTCTCCCGAGGCGGTCGATTTCGCCTGGACGCAATATCAGAGTCTCCTTGTCGACAAGCTGAACCTTTTGACGCAGGGTGAGTGATCTTGTCCTCGCGTATTCCAATCGGCGAAGACTGGAACAGCTTTACTTTACCGATTTTTACACTGGGGAACTAGGATCCAGGATTCAATGGCTGACATCAACCGGCAGACACCCCTGATGCCGACGCGAAGCCCGGAGAACTGCTGGTCAAGTACTCCCGCCGTCCGGAGATGGCCTCCGTTTTCAACTACGCCTCCATGGCCCACAACAACCACTTTTTCTTCAACTGTCTGGTAAGTACCAAGCAGACCGAAACCTGCTCGCTCAGAAAAAGCCTAACGCGTCGACTTTTCAAAGGCTCCCACCCACACCCAGATCCCCGAAAAGTTCGCCAAGGACATCATCGACACTTGCTCCTCGGTTGAGTCCCTGAAGCTCGACTTCCTAGCGACCGCCAACGCCATGTTCGGACCTGGATTCGTGTGGCTGGCCAAGAACCTCGAACGGGAGGGCCTCATGCACATCTTCTGCACCTACAACGCCGGCTCGCCCTACCCGGCCGCCCACTCCCGACGGCAGTCGGTCGACATGGCCACCCACTCGCCGGACGCTCCGATGGGCAACCAGTTCGCCGGCGCGATGGGCGCCCACTCGCAGAACCAGAAGAACCTGGCGCCTGGCGCCCTGGACGTCCAGCCCATCCTGTGTGTGAACACGTGGGAGCACGTCTGGATGATGGATTACGGCATCGGAGGCAAGGCCGAGTACCTCGAGCGGTGGTGGGATCGGATCAACTGGGAGGTTGTGTTGGATAACTACAACGCGGTCAGCTCGGTGCAGGCAGGACGCCAGATGTCCAACTGGAACCGTAGCCTGAACATGGTATGAACACATGAGAATCCGGGAACAAGGAGCGGGGAGCATAAGTCGATTTCTTCTATTATGTCTTGATAATTGTATTATATACTACTAACTTGCCTGGTTTTTTTTTTTTTTTGATTATCATGTGTCTAAAAAATTCAATGTACAGCGAACGATCGCCCATAGAAAACAAACGAAAACAATGTCAACCAAAGAACTCTTTCTATTCTACACACATCTAGCATCTAGCATCTATCTATACAAATGTTAATAATACATTCCTAATGCAAAACCAACTCAAAGATAAGGATCACCACCTCTCCACCTCCCTAATCCTCTGCTCAAACGCATCAATCATCGCCGTCGCCATCTGATGCTCCACAGCCTTCATCATCGCCGCATGCAACTGACTCTTAAACTCAAACCCAATGCGCAACCGCACCGTCGTCCGCCTCTCCGTCTCCCCACCCTCAGGAACCAACTCCCACTTCGTGCTCAAATACTCAAAGATCCCCTCATTCGCACCGGGGAAGATGCCCCCGAACAGGCCGCCGGACTGACCCTGGCTCTGACCCTGCGTGATTCCCGTTTGTGATTGTCCATCCTTCGAATCTACCCCGAACTTCGCCCCGCTGCGCGCCTCCACTACCCAGCGGCTCTCGTCGCAATCGACCTTCGACGTGAACGTCTCGCTGATCGGCCCGTATCCGACCGTTAGGAACGCGCGCGTCGGATACCCGGTTCCAGGGTCGCGGTGCGTGACCGTCGACGCTGACAGGAAGGGGAGGAAGTCGGCGTAGGATTCGACGGAGGAGATGACGCGGAAGAGGCTTGCGGGCGCGTAGGGGAGGGTACGGGTGGCGGTGAGGACGCGGTCTTTAGGCTCGTTGTTGTTGGGGCCGCCGGAGGGGAGGATGGACGAGAGGAAGGGGCGGGTTTGTTGCGCTGGCGTTGTGGTTCTAGGTTGGATTGGGAGGCGTGGTCGTAGTCGTAGATTGGATGGGTTGGTGATGGTTGAAGCACGGAGGCATTGCGAGCTGATGCTGAGGTGGGAGCGAGATTCGATGAGTGAGTAGATGCGCCGGTTCAAGGCGCGCGTTGTAGAGGGTTTCATTTTGGATGTGATGTTGGGTTTGGTGGTGTCGAAAAGAAGAGGATAGGGAGTGGCTTTTCTAGTATCCGTGGTTTTTTTCCTCCCCGACTCCGACTCGGACTCGGATCCACGCGGGTCGTGCCGAGGATTGATCTGAGGACGGTAGAACTGTACCACTATAGATTCATTTCACCTAGCTATGTAGTGGCATTGATCTCATTCTGCTTGTATCGAGACTACGCATTTTCAAGCATTTTATCTATCTCCCTCGGATCGTTCCAAAAGCTCGTTCCCTGGTCCTCTAAACCTTGTATCTGCTGGTCCCAAAGACCCTGTGGACGGATGAGCATCAACGAGAACATAACTTGAGAACAAGACTTACCCAATTGATGTTTGTCGGTGCATCAAGTATGTCTTCAATAACATCCAAGGACCCCAAAGGTGGTTGCATAATGCTCGTTGCCTCGGCCATCGCGTCGGCGTCCAGGCCAAGAGCATAAGGCGGATTCCGTATATCTTGCCAGCTTCCATATGGCGGAGGTTGGGCTAAGAGATTGTTAGTGATATCTTTCTGACTTGTTATGTCTGACAAGGAGGGTTCTTACTGGATGTTGCTCCGGAAGTTGGCTCGCCTGCTATGCCATGGAGCTGGTTCTCCTTCTTTACCCTACGCAGCATCATCGTCAAAGCGGCGTGCGCCTTTTGTGCATCCGCCGACAGTTCTCGATTCTTTTCAAAGATACTATGAGACTTCTCGAGCGATGCAAGTAGGTCTTCTCGACCTTTGATGACCACTGTGACATCGTTGTTCGCATGGCTCAATTGCGGCCCCGTGATTTTGTTGGAGGAGAGTTCCAAACAGATGATCATCGCTGCGAGTAAGTAGTCCGCATATTGCAAAGAGTTGGGGAACTGCCTATCTCGATACAAGATCCCTCCGGGCTGGGTTTCGTGGTACAGATCTGCCTGGTGTCGGAGGATCTCCTTCGACGCACTCATGCAGGCCCATCGAGAGTATGCATACCGAAAATCGGTGTGAACTTCGCCTAAATACCTCCGATGCAACACGCATCGCGCCTTCTGGTAAAGCAGATCCAAGGTATACCGCCGGAGGATCATCTCCGCCGGGTCGGCGATCGACTGGTCGAGGGGGCGCAATTTGAAAGCCGGCGTGATCATGTTGTGCGCTTCTTCGAGACGCCGATCGATCTCGAGAGTCTGTTCATAGGTGACTGGTTCCCGTGAGTACGCCAGGTCGGAAATCTTGCCAAACACCGACATGATCCTCGATTTCACTCGAGTGTACGATGTGGCCGTCACCTCGTTATCGGGTTTGGACGGCGGCAGCTGTTCCATATCCTCGTAGATGTCTTCATCCGAGAGGTTTCGCGGCGGTTCAACGTCGTGCTGCCAGTCTTGAATTGTTCGAGGCACGCCCACCTGAAACGATATCAGACTGTCCAGTTGGCACAGAATCGACCACACCCGCCGTCTCAGTTCCCCTTCGAAAGGGGAAATGCCGGGAAAATGTTGTGGGTCTCGATGATATCCCATGCGCATGGCCAACCTGATCGTGATGCCGAGCATGAATGAGACGCCCACCTGAGCGTCGTAGGTGCGGTAGAATTCCACCATCGTACATGTAAACAGCGCTTCGACCTTGTAACGCCCAGGCTTGGTATAGTTCGATTGAACTAGGCACTGCGCAGTCCGTTTGCGAAACGTAGAGAGTGTCTCCACCGGGTCTTTGAGAGGGCTGGGTAGCGGCTCTTGAAGACGCTGATGAATGGAAACTGATAAGGTCAAGATCCCGTAAAGTAAACCGAGCCATGGCAATGAAACGCTTTCTGGCTTTTCCCAGAATGCATTATACTGAATCATCGTTAGCCAAGGAGTTGGTAAGGGAACGTTGAAGTACCTCTCTTTGAAAAGTGATAATATGGAAAACGACTGCGCATCATCCCGATTTGTAAGCTTCGTGGGTAGTTAACGTAGCGCGTGGTTTGCCAAAGCTTACCTATAAAAGGCTCCTTGCTAGTGAAGAACTGAGAGATCAGCCGGTCGGCTACTGGTCGTGAAGGAATATCTGCCAGCAGCTCTTCCTTGCTTGCGGGCTTGCTCAGTCCAAACAGTAGAGTCGGAGAGGCCATATCAAAGGAGTCTTCTTCTTCGACCTCTTCGTCAGATTCTTCGTCACTTCCTTGGAGATATTCTTTGACCCCGTTGATCTTTTTGCCCAGCCTCATTAGCACAGTAAACTCGTAATAAGAGCGATACATACTTCCTCAAGTATGGCACTCCAGTGCGCCCCGTCAATATAACTCGTTCCCGTATCTTTGACAAGGAGCTTGCTAGACGCGTCGATAGGCGAGTTTTTCGTTTCCAAACTCTCAGGCGACACGGGCGTCTCCAGCATGGCCTGATTATCATCCTGGGGATTGATATTCTCTTGGCCTACTGGGAGCTCAGTTTCATCTGAACCATGAGCCTCATCCTGCTTTTTATTCTGCGTCAGAGACAGAATAAGGTTTTCTAGATGCTGCAGACGGTCCTGAACTTGGGTTGGACTCGTATGACCATTCGACGCCCTTCCTCGAGGACCGCGTCCGATAAAGGTGCACGCATGCGGCTCGCCTCGTTTCTTGCAATTAGTGCAAGGGTGCGTCCGACAGCATTTCAACCTGGTGGGTTGGTCAGTGTTTGTCGACCACACTCGGACGTGTCGCATGGGCTTACTTTCGGCTTCGGCATGCCGTACACGACAGCTGGACCCGGGTCCTCTTCTTCTCCTTGCTAGTAGCAGCTAAATTTCGAGCACGAATGTCAGACATTATTTGAAAGTTCATTCAATTGAGAAAGAAGTAATTTGGCAACGAATGCCAGACTGATGGAAAGAGATGAACGAGGCAGCGACATGACGGCAACGCAATCCTCCGGTGTTTGGGGCTATCTCCGCCACTAACCCCGAAGTACTCCGACAGCCAACATCCTTAGGTCTTCAGTTGGGTTGCAGCAGTGTTAATCCAGATAGACTGCCGTCATGATCTCTATAGTCTTATTCTATATGCCAAACATTAAACACCTTTATTTCTTCTGCAGGAATGTGTCCACGGGAACTTAGTCTCGCAGTAACGATCGTGTTATTGGTGTTTAATGAAAGATGTATATCCGCATTGCCAATGAAGTGTGTATATAGTACAAATTCGGCCAGTTGCAAAATTCAAACTGCAAGATGCAGATGAAAGTGATGATGGAGAAGATGAAGAAAAGATAAAGAAGATGGAGATCAAGAAGCCGGCCAAAGGACAAAAAGCCGAGACGGCTTCTTGCCCGAACCGGCTTAGTGTACCTCGGAAACGGTGAACGCAGGGCAGTTCCGAGACCGCGGCTTTTCGAGATATCCTCCTCTTCCTCTCTCTTCTTCTCTTCCTTTTTCCCTCCTCTTCTATATACCACCCGGAGCGATCCCTTCCCTAACAATTCTTCTCTATATATGCCCTTGAACTTGCCAATTATGTCCCTCTGCACTACGGCGCGATGCGCTCAATTCCCATGCTCCCTGCGAGCTTTCTCGGTCTATCACCGTCTCCGCTCCGCATCTACATCTACACCAGATGCCTCCTCCATTGCTGCCTCATTCCTCTCTCGATTTCAATCCCTAGGCCCTCAATCTCGCACCCAAATCCTCGACGCCAATCAGCTCCAACTCCTCTCCCTAACTCTTAACCGCCCTTCTCTCTTCCCCGCCTCTCCTCCTCTCTCCAATACATCCCCCACTGTCTCCGTACCCCCAAACACCCCCGTCCCCCCTGGCTACCACCTCGTCTACTTCACCCCTGCCTTTCTTGAGAGTGAACTCGGCCCCGACGGCACGGACGTCTCGTATAACCCGTCCGCACCGTTCACGCGACGCATGTGGGCCGGCGGCGAGGTACACTGGCCGCGCGGCGCAGACGGGAACCCGAACCCGTTGCGCGTGGGCCAGGAGGTGCGCGAGACGACGAAGGTGCTGAGCGCGGAGTCAAAGGTTGTGAGGAAGACGGGAGAGGAGATGATTGTGGTCGGCGTGGAGAAGGAGTTTAGGAATGAGTACGGCGTGGCGGTTCTAGATCGCAGGTAGGCTGTCCACCTCCCAACTATATATCCACTTTTACCTCTAGGGGAGCCGGATGTGCTATATATAAAGGCCCTCGGTTTGCTCATAATAATTGTAACAGGAACTGGGTGTTCAGAAAGGCATTGACCGCCCCGGTGGCATCGACCTCGTCTGCCTCGGCGCTGGAGGTCTCCTCTCAACCGGCCTTCTCGTCCACCACCGCATCAGGAAATACACATACCCGCACCATGAGGCAAACAGCCGTCACGCTGTTTCGCTTCTCCGCTCTCACCCTCAACCCGCATAAGATCCACTACTCAACGCCCTGGGCCAGGGACGTAGAAGGCCACAAGGACATCGTTGTGCATGGGCCGTTGAATCTGATCTCCATTTTGGATCTGTGGAGAGATACGCGGACTTCTGCATCTAGTGCTGAGGGCGATCTGGTTCTTCCGGAGAAGATTGCTTACCGCGCGACGAGCCCGCTGTATGCGGAGGAAGAGTACCGGGTGGTCTTGGATGAGGAGCAGGGAGATGGAGTTGCTCGAGTGAGGATTCTGAGGCCGGATGAGGAGGTGGCTATGAAGGCGGAGATCTTTTGATTGAGCTTGCACTTGCTGTATTGCATTGCTTTGTTGTGTTGTGTATCTGAATGAGTTGGTTATACACAAAATTTTATATAGGTCACAGAAACCGCAGGTTGGTTGAGTGTCCGAACTATACACATAGCTACAACTTCTCCTGAACTTCAGAGCTCTCTCAATACAACCACTAGCAAAATGGCCACATGCTTCTATTTCCCCTTTTGCTGTCCCGATTTTAGACAACACTTGATGAAGACCTAGGTGGGGATTTGAGGAACTAGCAGAGGCGGATTTACAGAATTGACTCCTTATCTCGATCAATCAGCTCTGAACCTTGAGTCATTTATAAGTTTTCATTATTGTATATGCTAGCGTCATTTATATAAAAGGCTTCATGGCGGATGCAACAAAGTGACCCTTCTGGACACATGGAGAGAGTAGAAAGAGTCTGTCTGGTAACACAACTTGGTCTTTCTTTTATTTCCTTTGTTAAATGACCTCATGGGCAATGCAATGAAGTACTTGATTATGTTTTCCGCGGAAGCCTTATCTGATGTTGTACAAGGTGACGGGGTTGGTGGTTTGTCGGTTGAAAACTGAACTATATACTTACTTGCATTGGGCTGGCGGCAAAAGAAGTAACAAAGTGAGGTTATTTGGGAACCCCTCTCATTGTGGCCTAATTAAAAGAAATAAGATTAAAAAATATTGAATCAGAATAGTATGAAAATACCGCCCTGTTAAAATCTTATGGTTAGGATTGGAATACTGTATGCCATTACCACACGAGAAGGAAATTGACAGCAGTGCTTATGATAACAAGAGAATCCTGCTGAATAACATGCCATAGACTAGGTAATTAAATACAGAATCAATTGCTAAAATCACTAAAAGACTCCTTTGACACCGGAATCAGCATCCCAAAGCCGACAGACAACTTACAATGGGCGCCACCTGTTCCCCAAACCCACTGGCTCTCCTTTTCATTTCATACCCTGAAGACGAAACAGACTACAAACGACCCATTGTAAGCTGCCCTTTCGTAGACAAATAAACATTTGCTTTGTGGATTGTGTGGATCGATCGCCAGCAGCTCCGGCGCGTAAGTCGATCGTGCTCATTAGGCGATTTGCTACTACGAGCCCCGTCGGACCATGGCGCTTCCAGTTGCATACTGTACCGGGTTTATTTTGGGCATCAGGTTGGCGGCTACAGAGTAAGGATGGATTCGACGAGGTTTTGCTCGTTTACTTCTGTCTCTCTCTCACTTCTTGATTTTTTTTCTCTCTTCCCTCGCACTTCATAGACACACTCTTTGTCTGCTTCATTGTTCAACATCTCAACACTCCTTTTAACTAGTCCATTGTTGTTGATACCCTTGTTTTATACCTTCAACTCCGCACTCTTTGTATTAATCGCGCCATTGCCATATTCTTTGACCGTCATATAATTCAAGCTTCGTCCTAAAGACCGCCATCTGGCGATTCACCCCTCTAGAGAAAGTCACCGCCAGCATGGCCAAATCGACACTTAGTATCACCGCTCGACCGTCGTCTATGACATTTCTACTGCTCGCTCTAGTGGCAACTTCGATCACACCAAGCCACGCACGCAGTGTCCTCCTAGAGCGTGCTGCAGACGCCTGTCCGAAGTCTTATTCGCGCTGCGAGAACACAGGTCTCCCGGACTCCTTCTGCTGTCCGTCCTCATCGACATGCGTGAGCTTGGACGGCGGATCGTCGGCCATCTGCTGCCCCAAGGGTCAGAGCTGCGAGTATATCCAGCCTATCACCTGCGACGTGCAATTGCAGAATGCAAAGCTTCATCAAACCAACGCTATCAAGACCACTAGGCTGGGCGATGACCTGCCCAAGTGCGGTGATTCCTGCTGTCCCTTCGGGTACAAGTGCAAGGGAGGCGACATGTGCGAGATGGACACGGATGCACAGTCTTCATCGGCCACGAAAACATCAACAGCGACGCCCACGACGACGTCTGCTCCGTCCAAGCAATCCGCCACCACGAACTCAGATCCCTCCTCGACCTCCGACTCGGCAGTCCCCACGGTTGTATTGCCTACCAACCCGAACGCATCATGCTCCCTCTCTTCCAACTCCAACTCCACCGCCGCTGCTCTAGCCGCCACATGCCCATCCTACCCCAGCAAAGCCGTCCTGGCGGGCTTCTTCCCCGGCGCCATCTTCGGCGCCGTGCTTGCCGCCATAGGCATGATCCTCATCCGACATTGGCAACAGCGACAGCTCCCGGTGTCCGAAAAAGTCGCCCAGCACACGCAACGCTCCTCCAATGGCACCTTGATCGGGATCTCCAGCCCCATCCCAACAGAAGACACCTCGTACCGCACCGACTTTCTCCTCCGGCGGTCTCGATCCTCCAAACGCAGCTCCGAGGGTGCTAGATCCGTTCTCCAACGCACCGGCACCCGCGTCAAGAGCCTGTTCGGCTCTACACCCAAGATCACCGTCCAACCGCCCCCGTCCGACGACGTGCCTCAAGTACCTCAGATTCCGCCGATGCCCGCCCCGCCTCCTCTGCCTGTCACGCCGCCGCGACAGGTCCGTCCGCCCCGGCTGCCCAGCACGGAGAGTATCCGCGTGTATACGCCCCCCGGCGTGTTTGCCAACACGGGCGTGTTGAAACCGGACCCATATCCGTCGTTTCGGCCGGATACGACCTTCACGGATATGATTGATCGGGTCGGGTTTAAGGATAAGAAGGGGGATCCGTCGTATCGGGTGACGGCTGGGTCGCAGGATAGTCCGACGAAGCGGAGGCCGTAGGTTCTTGGTTCGTTTTCTTGGGTGTACGTCTTCCCGCTTATGTTTTTTGTGTTGGTTTGTTCTAATGTTCTGGTCAGTTGAAAGACATTGCGATTGCGTGTCTTGTATGTTTATATAGATTCCTGATTCCCTATGGAGATATATCCATTCCGATATAATATGTGCATAGTGTGGGCGAGTGGTTTTCGAAATAGGTGTGAACTTGAACTCTCGACATAGTTAGCATGTCTTAATAATAATATCACTCGATGTGCTTGTCTGATGAAAAACGAATTGACATTGAACAACAAATATGCTATATTACAGTGCGAAGAAAATTATATAGAACGATATCAAACCTCACAAACGTGCTCTCTTAGCCTTCCAGCTGGCAACTGCTCGTTTGACTTCCTTGAGCAGCCCAACAACCAGAGGCACACCAATAGGTCCCAGCAATGGGAGATAGACGGCCACCTTGTGTTCGTCGGGGAAATAAACCTGACCGACCATGCTCTTTTCGAAGAAGCTGCGCTCGGCCTCTGACTCGGCAACGCGGGCGTTGCTCAATGCCGCTTGGAAGCGACCCTCTTGGAGATGCGTGCATGCGGAAGCTAGATGGGTGAGGGTCGTGGACACGGATGTCGCGACCGAGGCGGGGATGGGGATGGAGGGTAGGGACTCGGTAAGACGAGCGAGAGAGCCCATCGTGGACGAGGCGGAGAAAAGAAGGGTTGCGGCGCGAATGCGAATGAGCGTCTGCAGGCGGAAAGGAAGGGAGGATGGCGTGGTAGGCGCGCCCAGCAGGGTCAAAAGCTGGTGGGAGAAGGTGAGGAAAGCCGGGCGAAGAGACTCCTGGGGGAGATACGAGGGATTGCTGAAATTATCGATCGTCTTGGACAAGGGAGGATTGAGAATAAAGACCCCGCCCCATTGAGGGATGATCCAGCTGGTGGCGCTGCTCTCCTTTACGACCATCGGGGATTGAGAGGGATCAGGCACGTAGAGAATGAAGTTGATCGTGGGACCGCTGCCAATGCTAGGGCTCAAGGGCCATTCAGCTGCATTGATGAAAGCGCTCAGGTCTTCCGTCTTAAGGGTCCACGCCCCCACCGACTCATCATATTCCGGGAGAGGTGCCGTGGGCGAGAAGCCCGCGTAGAGCTGGACCTGAGTGTCGACGGTGAAGTTGCTAATCGGGGAGTAGGCATGGAGGAGAGGCGAAATGTACTCGTCCACGGCAGCCTGAATACCCCAGGACGAGGGTTGCGAGCCTGGCGTAAACAATGAGAAGGCCAGATGATACGTGTCTGCGTGCTTCATGGAGCGGCGCAACCGCCGGCTGATACTCTCTGCCAGCTGCGGAGAGATGGAATTGAGAAGCGCAGAGGGCTGCTGGTTATTCGACGAGGCCGGAGTGTTGGTATTAGCGCTCACGACATTGTTGTCGGACAGCACATGCGCCACGATGGCTTTCTCTTCCGTGAACAAATTCTGGAGCGTTCCTGCGATGTATCCCGAGAGTGGCGGGTTGGAGGACGACGGAGGGGGCAACTGGCTGGGAGGGTAATAAACATCCAGCTGCGTAGTGTCGGCATGAAGCTCCGACTGAGGAGCTGTCAAGTCATCGCGCGCGAGCAGACGAACGGTCAGCGCGGTATCGGCCTTCCCCTCTTCTTCTCTGTCGTCGGACAGCTTGAGTCGGAGATGATGCGCGGAGAACTCATTCAGGTCATCGAGGGTGTGTTGCGTCGCCCGGAGAAGATGCTGCGCGTCTGACTCCGGGAGAGATGGGGTATCGAATCGAATATCAAGCGGGAATACTGGGCGACAAGTCTATCGATTGTTGAAAGTTGATCAGCAAGGTTCGTTCGTCATCAGAAGGTGTCCTACCTTTCCATCGGCCCAATCCACCATGTCCTCGACGGGCAATCGAGCGCGGTAGATGGACGTCGTCTTCCACCAGATCGGAAATCCCAAGAAAATCAAGACCGCCCAGAAGGCAGCGATCACTTTGAACCGCGTCTGAATGGCCTCTGGCTTCTCCGGGGGAGGAGCTCGCGGGGCGGACGGAGTAGCCATGGAGTCGTCCTGGGGAGTCAGCGAGGAAGACCCCCGGTCTTCATTCTTATCGGTCATGGTCAGGACATGCTTTGGCCGGAAACGAAGGGGCGATCCGGTTGCACTGTAGTGTGCAGGGAGTGATGATGGAGAGGAGGGGGGAGTGGAAGAGCGACGGAGGAAAGGTGACGATGGCGGAGGACAAGTAGTCGACGGGCGGAAATGCCCCTGCGATCGCCGAGGTCACCACTCCGCCATCCATACGGAGTACACCACTATAGACCATCGGATTCAGCGGTCAAATTATGATCATTTGAGTTACGAGAATTATGGTCATGAATTTTTGGTTCAGAACAGACACAAGTAATTGCACCTCATTAGAAATAAAAGCAACCAAACAATCCGGGTATCTTGATCTACAGTATAAAACACACAAAATGATAAACCCCAAACACCTCCGCAAATTTTGTCTAGTACTCCTTTTCGAAAAGTTTCTGGATGGGTTTTGCGGCCTGGAGTATCGTTTGTTAGTCACCAATCTAAAGCATGATCTATAAGGAAGAAAGGGGGTTGCATACATCGATAAACCGCTCCAGATCCTGGTCCAAGCTGGCCAAATCATCCTTTCGCTTGTTGTTCTCGGCGATCAGGGCCTGCTTGCGCTTGAGAAGCTCCTGCCGGGCTTGCTCAAGTTTCTCACGCTCGGCATGTTCATGATTGATTCGGGCCACCATGAGTTCGTGGGCATCGGAGTCGTTGTGTTCGGGGAAGAGGGCTAGAAACTCCTCGACAGGGATCAAAGGAAGGGCCAGATATTTGTGGCTAGGAGGATAGAGATCTGATTAGCGGTGACAGGGCGTGACAGCTGTGCGGAAGACCACCTACTCATAAGACTCGCAGGCGGCGATTTCACCCGTCAAATGCCGTTGCTCATAATACAGGTTCTGCAGTTGAAGATGTAACCGATCGATCTCCTGGCGACCTTCGGCGGTGGATTGTTTCGTCTCACGCACGCGGAGAATTGCCTCACGATTCTGACCACGCAGACGAGCTAGCAGAGCAAATAACCGCTTTTGTTCCTTCGACGCGGTCAGGGCTGCTTCTTGCGGGTCGGAGTCTGCGGTCGGATCCAAGGCAGCCAGCAATCGCTGGCATTGATCGCGGGTCTCGGCGCTGGTGGACAACACGGGCAATAGCGAGGGTTCGGCGACTAGGTCACGGACAGCCATGGCGACAGGTTTGAACCAGGTAGTTGAGGATTGAAGGGAGGGGGAGCGAGAGGCGAATCGATGATGAACGTGGATGCAATGCGGTCGCTGATGGGCTGGACGGCGCCGCTGGTCCGGAGAGTTGAAAGTCTTTTCAGTTCTGTTGAGTGGCGGGCTGAAATCCACGAGGATAGAAGCAATCGCGAGGAAATGAGGGCGAATGTATCATTGGAGGAGATTAGGAAGGAGAGAAAGAGGGCGGCGTCTCGGCGAGAAATTAATTAAATGGATTGAAGTTAATTGACGCCCCCCCACTTGACTTTCCTCTCTCTCCCTCCCTCCCTCTCTCTCTGCTCTCTCTGCTCTCTTCTCTCCTTGTCGGTACTTTGTTCTGGTCCATTTTTAAGCCGTTCCCCTCCTTTTTCTTTTTCCAGTTCAATTTCACTCTCCCCTCCCTTGCATTGTATTGCTTCGTACCTGTTTGTGTTTGTGTTCTTGGCTTTTCGTTTCTTTCCTCTCTCCGATCATCTCCGACCGTCGGGCCCCCAACCACTCTTAGTTTCCTCAACCCAACAACACACGCTCCTTTCCCCTCACGGTCGTGATATGTGCAATTAGTCTCGCCAATACCTGATCGGTGGGAATCTGTTGGACGGTATCATCATGACCTGCTCGGCGCAATCTATGACCATCGAGTCGTACCCCGAAGCCTCGACAAGTTCGTACGCCACTCCCTCCGAAGAAACCGCTCTTTTGCGGGACCGACGCCGAAGACACTCTTTTCATACGGCGAGGAAGCTTTCGTGCGACTACGATGCCGACGCTGTGTTTCTAAGAGTGAGTACCCTGGCCGGGTGGCGCCCTCTTCCCCCGTCTTGTCCTTGCCGCTGCGGAACATTTCCCCTGACCCAGGCTTTTCTATAGGTTGAACTCTTCCTGGCCGAACTGGAAAGACGTATGCACTGGATCGAAGAATATCGTCGCTCTCATATGGTCCAAGTCGATTCTAGTCTACGTCGCGGATATGCAACGCTCGAAGCCGTTCGGGACTCTTGTTCCCATGCCTCAGGGGAACTCATGGGCAGCGGCAAGAAGAGAGCCAAGATTTTGGTGGAGACCCTCGAAGACCGTTACAACGATGCTCTGGCAACCAAGGAGACCCTGGAACAGAAGGCTCAGGCTGGGATTCGCCTGATGGAGACCTTTTTGACCGAACTGGAATCTCGAGCCCACGCCGTGCGGGATCGAGGCATCTACGGCGCCCTGGACGACGGGTGGAAGGCGGTCGATTCGAAGCTGGTTCATGCTCGCGAGGTAGTCGATGAGGGCATGGAACGTGCCCGGAAAGCGAAGGACACTCTGCGTGAAAACATCGACCAAGCCATCTTGCTGGCCAAAGAGCAGCGGCTGATCACTTATGCGGATCTCCCGCACCCGTGGCGAGTCAACCCACACATCTTACAGGGTTACCGGTTCACTTCCTCCAAGGTGGAATGCTTCACTTCTATGTTCACCTACTCCAACGAGCTGGTAAATATCTGGTCGCACCTGATCGGCTTGTTCATCGTTCTCTCGGTCGCCTTCTACTTCTACCCCCTGAACCCTAACTTCCACCTCAGCTCCAACACGGACGTATTGATTGCGGCCGTCTTCTTCTTCGCTGCGTGCAAGTGCCTGGTCTGCAGTACCCTCTGGCACACCATGAGCAGCATTGCCAATCAAGGTTTGATGGAACGATTTGCCTGCGTGGATTACACCGGCATTTCGATGCTTGTGGCGGCTTCCATCGTGACCACCGAGTACACGGCGTTTTACTGTGAGCCCGTGTCCCGCTGGACTTATATCCTTCTCACCATGTCCCTTGGGATCGGGGGTGTCATCCTGCCCTGGCACCCGACGTTCAACCGGGCGGATCTCGCATGGGCTCGAGTAGCCTTCTACGTCTCGCTGGCACTCACCGGTTTTGCACCGCTGTTCCAGCTGACCTACACGCGAGGCTTTTCATGGTGCCTGTACTTTTACGCGCCGGTCGTGAAGAGCATCATGGTATATTTTGTGGGTGCCTGTGTCTACGCCTCTCAGGTGCCCGAACGGTGGAGTCCTGGACTCTTCGACTACGTTGGAGGCAGCCACAACATCTGGCACTTGGCCGTCTTGGGTGGCATCCTGTTCCACTACTGTGCTATGCAGGATCTTTTCGCCAATGCTTTCCAGCGTGCAAAGGGAGAATGTCCCAACCTTGCTGGGTAGAGCAGATAGAACTCCAACCACTCCCCATTGACGGTCTCTGAGCAGACGCCTCTGCAGATCAACTACCCGTCTCGGCCTTCTTGGCCTTCCATGCCACACCTCCTCCCCCATGGTTACTTTTTAGTTGTCGGAATGACCCCCGTATATTCATTCCGGTGCCTCGGGTCTTACTCTTCTTGTACATACATTTTGAATTTGATATGCCTGAGAGCCGTGGTTCTTTGCGACCAGGTTTTCCTGGATGTCAAATCGGTACCTTTGTATCTACGGTGTCCCTTCCCTCCGGTCCTTTGGGGCTGGTCCTTTATCACTAAGCGTTGCGTTTACGGTAAATAGAGAGCATTGTCAGAGTTCATCAAAAGTGTCATTCGTCGGCAGATGCCGAACTGTTCTTGATTCATGGAGATATTCTAGATATCATGTCTATACTGCATTCAAACTGATTTCTATCTGTCGTGACATCGTGAAATTGGCCATCTCTATCTTGGACGGTTTTATGGTTGGGCGAACTTTGGACCTGGAGCCTTTCGTGGAGATCGCGAAGCTCAACCTCCGGGCCTGCAAGCATGTTTCTAGGCCTTTCCCGAGCGGCCAATGCGTGGCGACTTCTGTCGAACAGGCCTCGTGGAAGCAAAGTTCAAATTCGAACCCGATACTGAGAATCCGTCTAAGAGCGTGGACTGACTTGCAGTGGACTGTACGCCGTGCACAATCTAGGCAGATCACGCCTCGCTCTTCTCATCATCCGCAGGAACAGCATCTGCCCGCTTGAGGAAATGGCCCTGGATCCAGGCCCGATACATCTTCAGTTTCTGTTGGCGGTTAACAATCAGACGGTTGTCCACGGCCAGTTTCTGAATTTCAAAGGCCCCTGGCTCCGCCGAGTCATCAGTCGCAGGCGACTCCGACTCCTCGTCCACCCTCTCCGGCAGACCCTTCTCGGGAGTCCACTGACCCCACATCCGACGCAGTTGCTCCTTGTCAAAGAAGTACACGCGCGTGCCGTCACCACGGATGTAGAAGTTCTCGCCCATGTACCGGCCCTTCTTGAATCGCACCTGGGCCAGGTCTCCCCGGCCGTAGTCACGGAACAGGACCCGACCGCCGGGCTTCAAGACACGGTATACATTGCGAATAGCCTGCTCCCACTGGTTGGGTGCCAGGGCGGAGAAGATGAAGATCAGAATCACCACATCCACCGACCCCTCGGTCAATCCGGGCGGAAGGCCGTTCTGGTTCTCATCGGGCGGGGCCGAGACGTCCCACACGTCGGCGGCCATGAATTTTGGGTTGTAGTGCTCACTGTCGCGCATGACCTGAACGGCCGTCTTGGAAAAGTCGCACGCATGCACCATGAGTTCCTCGTTGGCGTTGTTCAGCAGCAGGGGGAACGCCGTGTTTCCAGCGCCAGCGCCCACCTCCAGCACGACCTGGCGACCGGCCCCGGCGGTCGTGACATCCGCTAAAACGGGGAACTCCTGGCGCAGCCATTTGCGGTCCTTGAAAAAATTTGCCGTGTTGTTCTTGTAGAATAGATTCCACCACTTGGCGGGGTCGGCGTTGAAGCGGGCCCGATCGAAATCGGATACGGGCGATTCGCGCTGCTTGGCGTACTGGGTTTCGGCGAACGCCTTGAAGTTGTCGTCCGGTTCGACGTGATCCCAGGCATTGAACTCATAGACGTCGTCGCCTTGTTCGAGGTAGCGCGAGCCGAACTGGAAGGGATCGGTGCGTTTGAGGTTGTTGGCGGGGTCGTGCGAACGATGCGGGGGGACTTGAGGCGGTTGCACGATCTGAGCAATGCTCAGGATATCCTGGGGATCGGGGGGTGAGATTGGCGCTGTGGAGTCCGACATGATGGGCTCTCTTTCTGTGAAGGAGGTCGAGGGGAAGAAAGAGAAAGAAAGTCTTTGAGGGGTAATCAACGGTGGCCCTGAAGGAAAACCTTGCGGAGAAAAGAAAAGAAAAAGAAAAAAAGAAGGACCCAAAAAGTTAAACAAAAACCGAAACGGAGGGTCCCTTGATGCCTCAGGCAACAGGCGGGCCCGGTCCCGAATGTGGGTGCCTGAGGGATCTGCATGCTCGACCCTGGCAGGCCTCAGGCAGCAGGATACGAATCCCGTGGGTTTCCCCAGTCCCTCTGCGTCCTCTGTCCTTGTCACTTCTTCTCTCTTCCTCCGTCTCACTCCCGTCTCCTCACTTCACTCTGCATTCCTGCCCACAGCCGGTAATAGGCTGTGTGTTGTATGATATCTGGCCTCTTTGTCCATCACGGTGACCTGACCTTTCGTCATTATTCCATTAGCGCCTGGCATGACCTACTCCCGGAGTACTACATAGACGTACTATCAGCATTCATATACAACCGTTTATCGCGATTAATTCTCTATATTCTCCACCTCTGCTATTTACACACATTGAAATTACCAGCGACAAGAGTCAAACTTCCCACTATCTCATTCCGAATCTACACTTCCTGCCCTAGAATATGGGCATATTCAACTGGCTCTGCTGCATCCCCTCAAGCACATCTCCCCCGCTCTCAGCCTCGTCTCAGCCTCATCATCACCACTCCTCCACCACAACCACAAACACACCAGACCATGGCTCCTTAGGGGAAGAAACTGGCTACACCTCACCACCAGACCTCCCAGCCTACACGCCCCGCCCCGTCAGTATCCACGAGAAGACGCTAGAACTACACATGCGCGATCCCCCGATCTCATCTACCTCTAGTACGCTTGACCAGAACCCCCACTACCACCAAGAGAGCCAACACTCGGACTACCCCGACGAAAAAGCCCACTACCCATACGACCAGGGTCATCATCCACTCCCGTTACGAAATAGTAACCGCCCCGAGGACCTCTCGTCCGACGTCTCCTCTGCTATTTCGTTTACTAGTAGTTACGGGAACACGTCCACCGCGACGAGGGATACGCCGCCGCCGCCGTATTCTCCGGGAGAGGGGTCTCCTGTGCCGGGTCGGTCGAGATCGGCTTCTTCGGTCTCGGGACGGGGGATGGGGTGGGCTCCAGGTGTTGGTAATGGTGGTGGTGGGGTCCCGACGCAGATGATGCAGATTGCGCAGCCGAGGCCTGTTTTTCAGAGACGGGAGGCGTTGATGAGGGGGTTGGTTGCCAGGAGGAGTATTGAAGAGGAAGTGGAGGGGAGGGGGTATTAACTTTGGAAGGTTCTTTTATTGTGATTCGGGTTGTTTGGACTTTTGTCGGGTTAGTTGAGGGTCTATGATTGAGTGAGGTGGGATGGTATGGAATGGGATGGATATGCTTGGATATACTAATGTTTACGATTATGATGGATGGGTTATGGAAGGACACTTAAGTGCATGCATGGGTTCTGGCGTTTGAAGGGAGCAATTGTTCGTTTTATACTATACTATAATATTTTCTGTCCTGGCTCAAACCCAGGATTGATGTCACAATCAACACGATATACATTCTGTAAATGAGCACAGGATCCAGGGATTATCAACATATCATAACCACCTAGTCACACCCATAATGTATCAAGAACCATTCAAACCAACCATCAACATCCGCTCCTGTACATGCCGCAGGCAATACCCGCACACCTGCGCCGGAAACTCCAACAGCGCCAGAACCTGCGGGTCATCGCTATATTCAAGATACATGCAGATCGCCGTACACTCGGACTTGATCCTCGTCTCCATCCACCAGAAATGCACCGAGTCGACCAGACCCAGCCACCAGGCTAAGATGAGCAGAGCGGGCGGGTCCTTCGCCAGCACCCGATCGTAGAACGGTTCCGTTAGCCGGCCCACGAAGTTCATGTACTTGCTGAAACTGCGGGTGGAGCGTTCTGCGGACAACAGCGGGGTAAGCATGCGGAGGGGCCAGTGGTATGGATTCGTCTCTTCGGTGCTGGTTTCATCGATGGCGCAGAGGTCGGCGAACGTGGGATCCAGGCCCTCGCGGCCAGTTCGATGATCGTCGAAGAGCGGGTTCTCGTTGCGGGACGCCATGAAGGTGTCGAAGTAGATGCTGGTGGTGAACCAGCGGCGGGTGAGGCCGAGGAGGTGACGCAGGCCGCTCTGGAGTAGGAGCCAGTTAAGGGAGTTCGGATTCTCGGAGAAGACGAAGGAGTTGTGGGGACTGTAGGTCTCGAGTCGGAATGTGTGCACGGTCATCAGGAAACAAGCTGAAAATAGAGAGTCCATGTTGTGAGACCCGGCGTGAGAGATCTCTTGCGAGTACTGGTTGATGGCCTTTTGCCAGTGGTATGCCTCGACGGCTGTGTAGGCGCTGTTATCCGGGAGGATGTGGCAGAGGTGCGTTGTAGCGGTACCGATGATGGCGTGCATGAGGAATGGGGTCTGGGCGATAGTTAGGAAGAGGATGAGTTTTGATGGGTACTGTCTTAAGGGTGCGCTGACTTGAAGTGCAAGTTGAATCGTTTTACTCCAGAGAAAACCTTCGGTGCTCCCGTTGTCAATCGTGGGCATGGTGTGTTCATGGAAATGATGCAGGGAGCGAAGGTTGTCAGACAAATTACCATCTTTGGGATTGAGCCGAAGCAGCTCGTTGATCTTCTTTGAAATTGCTGACAGTGACAACAAATGTGCGGGTGAATCTGGAGAAGTCAAAATGGGCAATTTCTCAGCCAAGTACGCAACAATATCTTTGGCGTGCTTGAAGACCGGCTGTGGCTCATAGAAACAATCCACGCCGTGCTTTTGGCATCGCAGACAGTGTGGTTTAGATTCGTCACACTAAGCGGAGTTAGAAGCTGCTACACAAGACAGCTATTGTTGAGAGAATGATATAGGATAGTAGAGACTAGAGAACGGATTGAGAGTACCTTGATCCGTCGTTCCTTGCACTTCACACATCCAGCACGAGACTTCCGATGGGCTCGCCGAGCATGATAGACAGATTTTACGGCCCTTCCAGAAGGCCCAGTCCCAGATTGGTGCAGGGTTACTCGGAAAACACTCTGCTGGCCCTGGAGGGTCCCGGAGGGCTTGGGTGGGTTGGAGCTGCCGTGCGAGGGTGTACTCTTGGGGGACGTATCATCCGAGGCCGTTGACATTATGAGCCAAAACCAGTGGTTGATCTAGACCGTCACCTAGCTGCTTAGCGATCATAGTACCACCGAGCCGAGATTCGATACTACTAACTCAGAAGAATTAGTGTGAACCAATAGACAGTGCGGTGTGTAGAACGACCGAGATGCTGCACCCTCATTTGCCCATCGGACAAGATGTGTGGAGCAGCCCATAGGATGAAGGGTGGATGGACCCCTTGCTACTATGCTAGCACAACGAAAGCTGGCATCGGATTGACAGACCGGGAAGAGATGAGGGAGCAAAGGACCAAGACGAGACGAGACGTTGGGGCGACACGAGGCTGGCACTAGTCCCAACCAGGCAACCCTCGTATCCTAAACTGCAGTTCCTCTACAAAAGCCAGACTAGCAATAAACGTGTTCTGTCAAACGATAGGATATTAATTCAATGCAGCCCATAATACTATGCATGATCGCGGGACTCCGTTCCCTGAGAAAGTAGACACGCTCATAACTTCATACACCATTCATAAAGTTTCCAACACGAACGCTTCAACCGATCTGGGCGTTGGAAAAGTCCATTTCTACAAGACCTGTTAGAAAAGCTAGAAATTTGGCAATTGGACCACATACCTGGGTGCTCGGCCTGGAACTTCTTCAAGATATCCATCTTGCGCTGCTCGTCACTGCTCGGCCCGCCCATTTCTTTCTGGCGCTGGTCGTACATCATCTTCTCAACCATGGCCCTCGTTTCTCCGTCCAGATCGCTCAACTTGGAATTTTCGGGGGTAATTTTGCTGACATCGATCTTCGGGGCCGTGGTCACCACGTGCGGCCACCATTCCACCTTGTTGGCTTTGTCCAAGTGAACCGCCACTTCCTTTCCGGGGGGTTTCGATGTTGTCTCCAAAGTCCACGAGCATTCATCCACGAGAACGGGGTGGGGGAAATCACCCTAGATGTTGCATTAGCCTTGCGACTTCTTCACATCACGTACGACAGCAGGCAAGTTTGAGAGAGACGGGGGGAAAATACCTCAATAAACGGCTCCTGGCCCTTGATAGCCACCTTGATCTTAGACTTGGTCAAAACCACATCCATGTCCCTCCCCTTGATGTTTGCGGGAATCGGAATCGTCAAGTCCACGTCTTGAATGCTCTGGGTCCACTTGTACGGCAGCTGCGCCTGTTCGGCCTCCTCCTTGGCCTTGCGCTCTCGTTCTTCGCGCTCGCGCTCGGCGGTCTCGGCCGCGGTGGGATCGCGTTCCACGTCGGTAGACATTTTGCGGTGATCGGGGTTATCGAGAGAAGGTGCTTGTGGTTGTAGCACCGGAGTAGCTGTGGAGGGGTAATAGTGGGGTAAGCGAGTGTTTCGTTGCGGTAAGGCAGGAAGGTGTAATTACCTAGAAGTTTTCCAAACTGTCCGATGTAGTGCGACGGAGGTATGAATGGGGGTGTGGTGAGTACAGAATAGTGCGGAGAAGTCGAGTGAGAGGAAAGGGAAGGTCTGGTCTTCGAGCATCTTCGACTGTGATTTCATCCGCCGGCTGGACCCGCACATGCGGCCTCTAAACTGCTTTGGGCTTCTCCGTTGATCTCCCTCGATCTACTGTCAACATCTGGCTACATTCCTAGGGTTCATGCCATGTTTTGTCCATTCCTGGATTGAATGGGTTGATTGACATTGCCTGCTATACTCGTCTTACTCTAATAGCCAGGCTCACTCTCCCCGAATTAGCACCCCGCGATATCGCATCTTGCCTTCTCTGAGCACCCGCATCGCCTCTTCGATACCCTCCTCAGTCAATGGAAAGGGCTGGGTAGTTGGAACGATCTTCTTCTTTGCGGCAAATTCCAAAAGAGTCCGAATACTATGGCGAGAAGCGACTAGAGAGCCTTGAACCCGAATACCTTGGAAGCACAACTGGGGGGAGCCACGGAAAATGTCGAATGTCACACTCATCTGAAAGTTTGGAACAGGTTTATAACTCCTCAAGGCGTAAGATAGAACAACATTCTCATATACATCGCAACACAATGGTTTTATACCCAGAAAATCGTGGATTGTTGACTAAACATGATAAATACTCAAATATTTCTTCGGACGCTTTCTTTGCCATCGCCACGATGCTGATGTCCGACAGATGCTAGAACGGTCAATGAGTTGCCCCGTTACCGAGACTGACGCGGAGACTTTCAGAATGTATATTTACAATCCATCTATTAGGAAGAACGGTGGGGTTGTCGGAGGACCGGTTTCACACAAGAATGGGTGACTATCACGACCACCAAATCGATCAAAGCCAAGAGAAAATGACGGCAGAAGACAGACGATCAGAGGAAGTTACCCCATCCTCCGGCCCTGATTAGGAGACATCGGCGAGTTTTAGGCCCTGTTTCGTGTCATTGAGTATGTTGAAGCTGCACTTCGGAAAGTGTCACTTACAGGGCGCGCGGTTATCTTCGCAGTGTGGACAGTGACACCACGCCCTGTGTAGACTATTTGATAATTAGTTTCAGGTAGTCAGTCAGCGCTGGGTGACTCTTGCTGTGTGACTCTTGCTGTGTGCAATAGATTCGAGCGATTACAAAAAAGACGGTGTGCTAAGGAACGAAGTTGTTGCTAAGTTCTAGATTACCTCCCATCCCAACTAAACGTAGAGCTACAGATATTACGCATGCAAACGACGTATGAAATAGATTAGAAAAAAGACACAGTAGATATTTCAGTTCCAAATCGCCCCATCCAGCTAGGTATAACCTATCCAACCAACCCTCAACTCAAAGCAGACCATCAACCCATCAATAGTAATGACTACATTCACCCTCAAATCCATACCACCAAGAACACCAATTACTGTAAGTCCTCCCTGTTCTTTACCTCCCCCAACAACTTGATAAAATCCTCATCTCCCTTTCGTGCGCGTTCCTCGAAAATAGCCATGTTATTCTTCAACCAGGTCGTATCGCCACCGGCCTAGACAGATCCCATTAGTACATGGTCAATAAGCAGCCAAACCCCCAAGAAAAGAGGCCTAACAAAACAACAGAGAAGCTGAAATAAAAAGACATGGCCCGCATAAAACCCAAACAAGCAAAAACAAAAACAAAACAAAAAGAAGGAAGAAAGAGAAGACAAACCCTCGGCAACAAAATCCCACACTCCAACCCCGCGGTAATAGAACCTAGAATAAACACGCGATTCAACTCGTTCTCCTTTCTTTTCTGTGGCGTCTGGCCGGATCCAGCATTCACGATATCGTTCCATGCGGATTCGATCTTCCGTGCTAGATCCTCGAAGTCGGCTGTTGTTCTGTTCCCGCCGGAGCGGACGTGTGCGAGGATGCGGTTTATCGGTCTCTTTATTCTCTCGCTCACGAATTCCGCGATGGTGATGTTAGTTGATGATTAGGCTAGGAGGCTTAGGAGGGAAACGATGTAGGGAATAAGGCGGACCTCTTTCCCGGCGATATAGTTACACTGGTGACTCGAGTCTACGAACTGGACGTTGACGAAGAGGCCTGGGGTCGTGAACTTGCGGGTGTGGATGTGCGTTATGGATTGAGCGAGGGCGTCTCGTTGGGGCTTGGAGAGCGGCGTGGAGTGTTCAATTGTGTAGAGAGGCATTTTTACTATGCTGCTTGGCTTGGGACAGGTGGTTGTGGTGAGCTGAGCTGTGCTGAGCTGTGTTTCTGGGGCCGATTGATTGATGTAAGTTGGGTAGAGATGTGGGGTGAAGGTCCTTAGAGTTTACGTAGGATACATCTATCTACAGTAGGCGAGGGAGTATACATGAGCTCATGCGCCGAGAAACCCCTCATTGACTCGAAGCATTGAGCTGATCCATGACAGTTGGACGACCCGTAAGGCCAAGACTAGGATAAAAACGAGAGGAGAAGAATAATCCATTACCACGTAATATAGATAGAAGCCTGTGCAGGGCATATTGCCTTCTGGGTTTGATTCACCCTGGTATCTCGCATGTGGCAAAGTGTTTTCGATTCTTGGGGTATGTGGCTCGAACCAGCGCTGGATAATGCTTCAAATTAGGACCGAAAGATGGCAAATCATATGCATAGGGCTCTATCATACGCCAGTAGACAAAACGGCCTTCATCAAGATGCTTGGTGCGTGTGCAGTTGAGCGCGGTGTGTATGTATTCTACCTCGTCAATCTGATGCTTCCTGCGCATTCAGGTCGATTGGAAGCGAGAATTGGAGATTTCAATACGAAATCCAGAGTCAATCTTCAGCTTGATATAAGAAAGAATGATAAGGATAACTGATAAATAAATGGCAAAAAATGCGAAAGAAAAAAAACCCCCCCCTCCACAACGCCGGCCATTAGGCAGATCCGAATCCTGCTCAAACCACCCAACCGAAACACCGAAAAGAAATGCAATTAAATTCCGAGATCCTACTCGGTACTATCGGTAAAAATATCTTCCAAGAAAAGCTCTGTCCCGGATGCATTGACGTGGCTGCCGGCCTGATAGGTCGAAGAAGAGGCGTGGGCGTTCTGGGAGACATCCTCGACATCCTCCACTTCCTCCACCATGATATCCGGCTGCTCAACGGCGTCAAAGAACTGACCTGCATATTCGGCAACCTCGTTGGCGATCTTGGTCTCGACGATGCCCTCGAGCATCTTCATATCTTTCTTCCATTGCTGCTCCCGTCGCTCTCTCTCTTCGTCCACGCGACGGCAGGTCCCATCCCGTTCCCGGATCCTTAGACAGTTGGGGCAGAGATAGTTCACCTCGCAATAGGTGCAGTTGCAGGGAGGGTTCGCTTCGATGCATTCCTCGCATACATGCACCGAGCAACTCGTGCATTCCCGCAGGACACTGGCGCACCGTTGTCGCTGATCGCCGACGGCGCGGTACTGGGGACAGAAGAAAGACTGACAGCCTTGCCATTTCGTAGGTTCTATCGACCACTCGCCGTACACCGAGGCGGGAGATGAAGAGCGTGATCGGTTGGAGTTCGAGATGGAAAAGCTCCTAGATCGATGGGGCTCGATGGGATGAGAAGAAACCTCCGGCTGGTCGAGACTCTCGGCGATGCCATCGGTGGGGACATCCTCAATATAGCTGCTGGCTGCGGAGCCGGCCGTGCGTTGAGTTCGATACGGCAGATCAAACTCAGGCGGGGGGTTGGCGAACTGAAGAGGTGGCGAGACGTAGGAAGGGGAGCCCAGTTGGGAGACTCCTGCGGTTCGAGTCTGGATGGCCATCTTCTCCAATGTCAAGTCACGATACCCGCAGATCCGTAGGCGAAGACCGCGGAGGTCGTGCTCGATGCACAAAGGCTTAGAGCAGCTCTTGCAGTGAACTTTCCATTGCGGCGTGTCGTAGCATTCCTGACACAGGTTCCGCGGGCAAGCGGTCGGGTCTCGGTCTGGAGGGCCAAGCAACCATTTCATCATGGCCAGGTGCCCTGCTTCCAGCGTGTAGTCCGGCTTTTGGGGATCGCCGTAAGCGTATTTAGGAAATGTCTTACTCCACTCGTTGGCCGAGTACTCCATATCCTCCCAGCCCTGCCCTCGTGGAAGAGGTGCCGCTCGAACCTGATCGACATCCCGGTTCGGCGTTCCGATGCTGATGCCACCGCCGCCCGAGAAGATGGGTTCCGTGCAGCACCAGCGAAAACTCAAGTTCGGGTACGGAAGCGCGGTGTGTTGGTTCACAGCGTTGGTTCCTGCCAGGTGGCTGGGAGGATCTTGCATGAGACAAGGAGAATGAACGGCACCAGGCGCCCACCACAATGCGTCTGGCGTTTCCTCGGGGGTAGAGCCACGGGGACGACAGCGGACGTAGGGACGATCGTATGCACAGCTGGCGCAGAGAGTTTTCCGACAGCCAACGCAGTGCATCAGAATGCTGCATTGTTCACAGCGCTCCGAGATTGGCTCGCAGCAATGATCGCATCGGATGTTTTCCACGAATCGCCTGTGGCTCCAGCGTCGGTGCGCCGGCAGCTTCTTGCCCTCGCCGTAGTCCCTTCCTTCCCCGGTCCCCAGGGGCTCGCCGTGGCACCCCGTCTCGCGGTGCTCCCACAATTTGCCATCCTTCTTGGGCGGGCGAAATCCCTGGTCAACGGGGCCAATCCAGTTCTTCGATCTCCATAGCCGATCAAAAACCACCCAGACCTCGGGTGATCCCTGAGGAACCCTCATGGACACATAGCCCCTTCGTCTATGGCATC
Organism: Aspergillus ochraceus; assembly: GCA_004849945.1. Taxonomy (NCBI): domain Eukaryota; kingdom Fungi; phylum Ascomycota; class Eurotiomycetes; order Eurotiales; family Aspergillaceae; genus Aspergillus; species Aspergillus ochraceus. The sequence goes on along the minus strand of SSOS01000001.1, from coordinate 2,340,497 downwards.
TTCCAGCCGGGGTAGAGCACCACGCCGTATCGGTCCAGATCCCTAGCTTGTGGCAGAGATTAACCAGTTCATGCGTTGGCTCTGAATCCGAGTCCTTCCGCGTCAAAGACGACGACAGATACGGTCGTCGCCGATGATGGCGGCACCGGTAGGTGTACAAACTTTTAAGCGCAAGGTTTTTGGTGCACGGCGAGCTGCCGATGTTCTTCTCCATGCTCACATCGTATTGCAGTCCAAACATCATTAGGTAAGGAATTATATGGTATTTGAGGGAGACATTCTTGCATCCACGGACCGACAAATGTTCCAAGGTTTCACGTCGCGAATATAGGACGGTCGAGATGAGAATCTGCCCGGATACTGCCGTATTATCCAACTCCAGACTGGTCAGACACGGGCTAAACGGGATGACCACGTGCATCAGCAGCTGATCCAGCGCATAGGGTCGTGACTGTCGAGAGACGATGGCATCCGAACTGCCCGGGACCACCACGCGCAGCGGAGATGGGTTGCTGGATGGATAAAACAGGCGAAACGATAGTTGCTTCCATGCTGTCGGGTACGATCGGAGGAAGGATCGGAGGTAGGCTGAAGAGTGGTAGAGTTTAAGGATGGTATCGGTGGGGATCTGAAGCAGCAGAGATTCAAGTATAGGAGCGTGGGTGGTAAAGACTCTCTCAAAGGTCGACAGCGTTCTCTCGGCTGGTATCACCGACTGCTCCAGCGCGGATACCACCTGCACTTGGTTGGAGCCGGCGTCGTCGTCCATGGCGCCTAATCCGAGTCTATCTATCGCGGGTCGCGAGACCCTGTCGAGAACGGCTGACACGACGCAGTTGGGACGCCGTTCGTCTAGTATTTCTTTGCTTTGACCAAATATCTAATAGCCCTGCGCGAAGTCGAAGTGACGCGAGCTCGCGAACGCAGCGGAGAATGCGGGAGGCGCAGGGACATCATAAGGAGAGAGGAAGGGCGACAATGCGCAAGGACAGAGGTGGGATCGAACCTAGTCGGATGCCATGCGAGGCCATCCAAGGGAGGGGATAGAAGAGAGTGGGGAGGATACGAAGAGAAGGAGATCAGAAGAGAGGAGAGGAGAGGAGAGGGGAAAGGAACAATAGGCGCTGAGGGAGTGTGACAACTCACGGTTGGGAACAAATCCAACTCATTCCGGGATCTGCCCGGGACTGCATCATGTGATAGGTCGCCCCGAATGAGGAGGGCAGGTTGGGTCCTTGCACAAGAGGGGTTGCTTTATTGATTGGGGTTTAATCTATTGCTTCGTGATGAGTCTGCGCCGTGGCGTGGTCTACCCTGTTCGACTTCGGCGCTCAGTGCAATTGCAAATCCAATTGGGGTATGATTGACTTCTATCGATCTATCGGCTCCCTAGTTATGATTCCCTTCTCCGTAATAATCATGGCCAGAGTTTGGGTCCACCGTTTTGACCCCTTCTCCAACGGGTGTTCCTCACTACTACAACCCAGCTAACCTCCTTTAGGGCGAGTCTAGTGCTTCTCTATTGATCCGCCCACCGTGTATCCCCTTGCGATGCCCTTGCGCCCTTCCACCACCAGCGTACTATCCGGGGTTTCCGTCTCGTCGTCTTCTTCATACTGGATATCGAAATCGCTTCCCAGCCCCTTCCAGGTCCGATGCGACCGTAGGAATTCCGCCCCTGGAGAGATACTGTTGCCGATCATGGCCACATCCCCCTTTGCGCGCCGGGCGAGTGCTCGCGCAGCCGACGGTCCGCCGGCCGCAGAAACAGCGTCGTCGGCGGTAACGCGGGGTGCAGAAGTCCGCATGGGACGCGAGTGCGAAACATACCGTCCTGTCCGCAGGTCGAACTCGGGCGGTGCGGATTCGTCTTCCGACATCTCGTCCTCGTCGTTGTCCGCGTTGGCGTTAGCGGACGAGGCATTGGGATCCTCAGCGGGTTTGTCCAGCACGCTTTGGAAGTCACTCTGCCAGGCTCCAGTCCAGACTCGCTCGGCATCCCCCTGGAGCGTCATCTCCAACTCAAACGGCGTGATCACCGGTTTCCAGAACTCTTTGCTATCGACCAGTGAACTCTCCCAACATCCAATCACCACCCAGCCCCCGATCTCGCTGAAATTGGCCACCTTGGCGGCGTTCAGCTTGCCCACCACAAACAGATAACTCTTCTTGCCGGCCGCTGCGATCCTCTCCCGCACGTGATCTACGATGTGCAGGTAGTTCTTCACGCTGAGCGTGTTGACCAAGATGCCGAAGATCGGCACCGTGCTGAGAGAGGTCAGGATGGCGTACCGTCGCGACAGGGTGGTGGCCGTCGACGCGGGCAGGGGCTTGACATTCTCGTTGGACAGATCGTTCGTGGGATAGATGTAGATGGAAGCGACGCGGGATGCCAGGGTCAAGAGGAGCGCTGTAGGGGGGTCGGAGATGTGGAAAAGCTGCCACTCCGACAAGGTCTCGGACGAGTCGCGAACGGAATCGGGCACGGTGCGATTGGGGATGGCGGACGACGGGTTGTGGAGCAACTCCGTGGCAAACAAGTTAGTGTAGCCCTCCTCTGCCAGTCGGGAATACAGCGAAGGAACATGGTCGGTATAGGTGACGTCGGCTGCGAGGATGACCTTCGTGGTCAGATCGGGGTAGGTCTCCTTGAACGCCCGCACAACCGGCTCTAGTGGCAGAGGCTTGTGCGTAAAGACATAAATCACTGGTAGTCTCGCGGTTGGAGATAGGCATGATCGTCCGTAGTGCACGACCACGTCCGCGTCAACATGCTCGGCTGCCACCTCGTCGACACAGCAAGTTCCGTAGGATGTGTCCGCCAATATGTATAGTCGGGGCGACGGTTCCTTTGCCTCCACGCTGAGCTGAGACACCCCATGGGCTAGTCCGTTCGCATCGCCGGTCTCCGTCCCATTGCTCTGAGCCTGGGAGCCATTGCTCTCGTTTTTGTCGGCGTTGTCGCGCGTGTCCATTCCCCGACTGAGCAGCTGGAAGACTCGCGGGGCATCGGGAAGCATGTCGTCAGGGAATTGGAGAGCGATGCGCTTATACCGAGCCTGGCGAATTTCTTTCAGCGTGCGATCAATATCATAAGTAATCGATAACTCATCGTCCGACAGCGATCGAGTTGTATCGTGCGATGTGACGGGGTCGGTGGCCTCCAGGATGCGATCGTCCGGAGTCGACAAGACGGGCGCTGCCTCCATTTCGGTACCCATTTCGACAAAATGGACAGGCTCTGTACGGTATGGAAGGGCTAACGAGGGAATGCGATGCAATCGGCGGAGTTGTCGAAATGGTGAAGTGTAAGAAAGTGGCGGATTTTTTTTTTTTTTTCTTCGAGGCCCAAAGAAACTCCCCACTTCACCCCGCCATCCGCAGAGCCAATAATGCGTGCGCCAATTACGGATCCTTTTATGGCACCATCACTTCAACAGGTGGGATTGAGAGCGGTATTTCCTGAACTTATATACATGAACGAGAATAATCATGGAATCCACTCCTCATAGGTCTGCTCGCGCCGGTTCGCCCGCCCAAACACGCCGGATCAATTCACGGATCGGACTGCGCTCAATCTCCCGCGGGTTCCAGTAAGGGTTGCCCACCGCGATATCAGCCGCTTTGTCGACGTCCTCTTCCTTCATTCCAAAGTCCTTCAGGCCTCTCTTGACCTTCAGTTTCTCCAGAAGGACGTTGAGACCATGGATGGCATCTCCGTTGCTGTCGGGAAGGGCCTCGGCCAGCTTCTTCATGGCCTCGGGGATCTTAGGAGCGTTGTAGGATATCGCATGCGGGAGAACCGCCGTGTGTGTCTCGGCATGAGGCAGATTAAAGCTCCCTCCCAAGGTATGACAGAGTTTATGGTGGATAGACATCCCCACGCTGCCGAGACAGGTTCCGCAGAGCCATGCTCCGTAGAGAGCCAGAGACCGCGCAGATGGGGACTGAGGGTTCTCGACGATCTCCGGCAGAGCGGAGGCCAGTGACCGAGTGCCCTCGAGCGCCATCAGATTGATGACGGGGTTCGTGTTACGGGCGTAGAGTGCCTCGACTATCTATAGCGTCAGTACTCGTGGCTTGCGATACCTAGGTGCACGATAGGGCACACTCACCAGCATGAGCAATGGCATTCACGCCGCTCGTCGCGCTCATCGCTGTCGGCAACGTCATGGTCAAATCGACATCGTAGATCACCGTTCCAGGAAGAATCTTAGGATCTGAACGAGTCTTCTTCAACCCGTCGGCCGTTTCGCCCAAGATCGGCGTCATCTCGCTTCCTGCATACGTAGTCGGGATGCAGATGTGCAGTAGACCAGTACGGATGCTGATGGCCTTCCCCAGTCCAATGGTACTCCCTCCACCGATGGAAATGACCACGTCCGCGCCCTGCGCTTGGGCGTACTCCAGCGCCTTGTCGGTGATGTGCGTCGGCGTGTGCATCGTCGCCTCGCTGAAGATGCCGGCCATCTGGCCCTTCAGGACGGCCTGGACGCTCTCGGCCTGACTCACCTGCTGGGGCGTCGAGAGCACCAGCGGCGCTTTCACGTTCAATCGTGCGATCTCATCGGGTAGTTTCTGGAGAGTGCCGCTACCGAAAATGACACGGCTGGGGTTGGCGTTGTATTCGAAAGCGTCCATTTCGTGGTTGTTGTGTTGGGGATACTCGTGGGGGATCAATAACCTACTATGTACGGTGCAGGCTTCCTTATCAGTAAAAAGGATAAGATGGGAATCCTCCGCCGGTCACCTCTAGATATATGCAAGCCGTCGCATACTGCCAGTAGCCGACGCAGCTTGATCATCATGATTAATCCTCGCAGCTCCCCACACCCCACCGTTAAACGCCTCAAGTCATTGGGGCAATCCAGTCGACCGTGGGTCTGTCTCCGCGGGACTCGGCAGTTGCGCTTTGGTCGACTCCGGATTTCAGATAATTCTATAAAACTTGGGAACGTAGACAGATCATCACATTGGGAATCCTCTTGATTCGCTATCATTAAATATGTAGGCAGGCATGATGCATAACAATTGAACTTTTTTTTCTTGAATATACAGCTGCGTCCCCATGGGTATACCCATGCTATTGCTTCCTGTCGCTTTTGTCGTAGTGATCTCTTTTCTGCCTGTAGACATCATATTCGGCTTGTGACCGCTCCATTTAGTCCATATCATGGAAGGCCATGATACCAGGAGCCCCTCTGCGATCGCTCTTGTTCTTCTTGCGCTGCTTCCGGCGCGACTGATCGGCGCGGCTCTCTTGCTCGCTATCATCGGAATCAACACCGTCGTCATCGTCGCTGTCATCGCTGTCATCGCTGTCGCCCATCATGTGTTTGCCGTGAAGAGCTCCGTTCACCGATCCCGCAGCCTCATGCCACACCTTGACGATCTGTCCACCGCCAGTGACCATGCGACCTTCGACGTCGAAGTCCAGACCGACCACGCCCTCCGTCTCGTCGTGCATCACCTCCGACACAACCTTGTTGGCCCCGATCTTGACAAACTTGACCTTCCCACTGCCCATTCCGACGGCCACCATCTTGCCCTTGCCCAGCTCCTCAGGGATGACGGTGAGGGTCTCCAGCGCCTCGCCGCCGTCGCCGGCCCGCTGCACATAGATCCGCTCGTCCTGGTCGTCCCACGCGCCCTTTTCCCAGAGCGTCAGCACTCCGCTGGAGCCGCCCACGATCACCTTCTCGCCGCGGCTGGTCCCCGACGAGGGCAGTCCGCCCATGTATGCCGAACTGGTCAATTCCTCGCCCTGGTCTTCGCTGCGCACCATGACGCCGCGGCGAAGATCCGTCACGGCCAACGTCGTGCCGCCCGTCGACACCCATTGCTTGCTGTATCCTGACGTGCTGGTGTCAGATGCCGGGAGGGGCGTGAGGGAGGAGACGTAGTCGTCGTGGGGGTGGTGGCTCTGCTGCGGCCGGGCGGACACTTTCGAGTAGGGAATGCGAAGGTCGTAGAGGTGCAGGGCGCTCGAGTCGGTGGCTAGGAGGAGGGTCTGGTTGGAGAGAGCGTGGACGATCGTGGGGGCATCAACGGATCTGGTAGCACAAACAAACAAAAAGTTAGAGAAACAGGAACTTGAAAAGAAATCCGAACCTAATTGGTTCAAGATCGGAGAGCCATTGAAGCCGCAGAACAAAAGAACGTCCATTGACCGCCATCGCAGCCACAACCCTCAAACCTATCCAACGGCAAAGCTCAGCAAGGTATCACTCACCCATCCTTCTCTGTAGGAATTGCGATCTTATTTTCCACCACCCCGGTCTCCGCCTTTGCGGCTTTCACAAACCCGTCCGTGCCGGCCGAGTACAGCGTTTGTCCATCGACTCCGAACGTCAAACACCGACAGCTACCCTTGTGCCGTCTTGTTCGCCACATCGTGTCAATGTGTCCGCGGCCATTGCGCGACGAGGAAGTCGAGGCTCCGTCGCTGTCGCTGTCGCCTTCGTCCGACGGCAGCCGGAAAGTTTGCACATGGCCGGAAGAGAGACCCACGGAGACGACGGGCTCTTCGGGGTGCACAGCCTGGGAGAACAGGTCTGCCGACAGGGGCAGGGTACAGACCGTGTCGAACATGGCGAGTAGGGGGGTGGGGAGGAGGAGGATAATTCGAAGCTGTCGGAGTAAACGCAGGGCTTCACCTCGCATTCAAAAGCTCTTTTTTCATTGAAGCTGCCGGTTGGAAAGTGGGGCGTCTGGATGGTCGCCGTTTATACAGCGCTGATACAATATTACGCTACATTACCAGACGCTTTGGCAGGAGCTGGGTATTATTACTGTTTCTTACTGTCATAGCGCTGAACGCCAACACGTGCCTGATCCATCCCTTCCCAGAAGAGCTTAGCTCAGGCTGATCGACTAGCGCCAAATGACCTCAAAAGTCTCCACGCCTTCTCTGGATACTTCATGCATTACAGTCTACCAGGTTCTATTGCTCATAATAGATTGGATCAAATAAACGAAATCATCTCTGCAATTTCAATCTAACTCGGTATAGAGAAAGAGACAAGAAAAGAAACATAAAACCATGAACGAAAGGCGACTGACTACCAGAGGAGTCAAAAGAAAGGAAACAACCGGCAAGAAAAGAAAAGCCAAAGACTCATGATCAAAAGAACAAGCAAGGATCTAGCCTCGCCTTCCGTGTATCATGGCCTTGGGACCCCGTCTTGTCTTGCTCTTCAATTTATGTACATTGTCTTGGTAAAGGAAACACTTTTTCTTCTGCAAGACCTATGCAAACCTTGGAGTTTCTCGGAAAATCCATTCTTCTCCATCTAAGAAGAGGGAGCATCGAAGGTCGAGCCGATAGGACCAAACTTGATGTTGGAGAAGGTAACGGTGGCGTCGGGGTGTGCGGACCGAACCTTGTCGGGGTCACCCTCGCCGGGCTCGCAGGTACCACGAGCAGAACCAAGGGCAGTGGAATCGTCGGGGTAGGTGCTGTCGAGCCACTTCATGCTGGCGTAGTGGTCGTCCCAGACACTCATGATGAGGACCATGGCGCCGAGAGCGTCTCCCATGCCCTTGAGGCCGTTGTGGTCCTGGAAGATGGTCTCGTCACCGAAGGCCGCCTTCTGGGCGTCGCAGAATTCCGAGGTGATGGAGTTGCCGCTCACGTCGGGAATTTCGGACTCGGAGTTGGGGATAACCTTGCCACCCTGCACGTAGAATCGCTTGATCTCAGACAGGGAGCCGGAGGAGCCGCTGATGAACTGGGTCACAACGGTGATCTTCTCGTTGGTGTTGACAGTCTTGCCGGGACCGTAGAAGCTCTCGTTGCCCATCCGGTAGGAGTTGAAGTCACATCCGTCGGGGTCGCAGGTACCGGCGTAACGTTCGCCGGAGTAGGTTCCGCCGCAGCTCTCGCCCTCGCACATGGTCTGCTTGACGTCGTCGCAGGGGTGAGGAGTGTAAGCGCTCGAAATGCTGTTGGCCTCCCAGATGTCCATCTCGGGGCAGCAAGAACCGTGTCCACCAACTCCAGCGTTGGCGTCGCTGTCCGAGCCTTCCCAACCTTCCACGTTGGCCTATTCCCAGTATTAGCATTGTTTTTAATGGCCATGAGTAACACCTGAAGAGTGGGGATGGCATAGATATCATACCTTTCCGTTGATGAACTTCAAGTCCCGAGGGCACTGCGAGTCACAGTAACCAGTTCCGTACTTGGCACCGGCCTTGTTCTCGGGGTATCTCTCAACACCGCCGTCGGCATCCATGGAGGTGAAGTACAGAGCACCGTTAAGGCCGCAGGGAAGCTCGGAGACGTCCACGTCAAAGGTGAACTCGTTGTTGTTGAGGTCAAACGTCTGGTACTTCTCATCGCTGCTGTCCATGAGGTACAAACGAGAGCCAACGTTCTCGCCAGTAACGAACTTCAGGGTGAGCGCATCGCCACTAGTGGTCACACCGTAAGTGCCGCTGTAGTCTGCACCATCCAAGGCACAGTTCGTAGCACAGGCCTCGTTGTCTGGGCAGAGTTCCTCGTCCCACTATTGAAAAGCGTCCTGATCAGCCTTTCTCATTTTCCTCTTCTTTGCTCCCGGGATGATTGGAATACTCACGGTGTTGCCGGTGTAGCAGTTGGTACTGCCATCAACGTCGTGAAGCCAGCGCCAGTTGGAGTCAATAACAACAGAGCCCTTTTGCTCCGTGCAGCTACCACCAGAGGTACATTTCTGCCAGGTCAAAGCCGGGTGACTCTCCGCTGTCAGCGTTCCGGCCTGTTGGGCGCTGACGGCCGACCAAAGAGCAGAGAAAAGAAGGGCACGTTGATGCATTGCGGAGTGTGATAGAGAGCGAAGTTAATTGATATTTGCTGTCTGTCTGTCCTGCAGAGATGATGTCCAATTCTCGAGAGGGAGATGCCTCTTTATATGTCCATCGAGGCCGTTAGGAATAGATCGCTAGGGTGTATCTAGATGGCTCCGAATACATCACGGAGAATTCTGACCGTGTTGTCCTGTCCGGTGCTGCGGACCGCCATGCCGCCGAACTGACTGTTTCATGGAGATAGACGAAGCGCCAGGACTATGGGAGGCCAAAGGAAGCCCCATACGGAACTTTGGCCGTTGAAAGTGTTTGAGATGGGTCCCAATTTAGATTGCCAGGGTGTGATAAACGATCGAAAAATCGCCAGCATGAGATGATTGGTTTTTGAGACCCCAGCATCGGTAACGGAGGCGACTCCGGGTTATTTCCGTCCAGGATAATATATTGAGGGTCTAATGAGCTATTATCGAAATGACACTTCCTTCTCCACAGACCTTTTCTTCAACGGAACGTCTTGCCAGGGAACAGAGCACGGAGTTACCTCCCTTGCTCGTTTCGGCAGATTCGCGCTGTGCAGGGTAGTATGCTGTATGGCCTGTTAGCTCTTCATTAAACAAGGATATAGACCATAGCTTTAATTGGTAGGTCCAGTATGGATCCAGGAACCAGAGTATTAGTCATTTCCTATTACTTCGCTTGACGCTCCCCGACTGGAGAGAAAAAGATGGAGCAGGCAGTATTCTGAATGAAATTATTCGTTCTGATTTGTCCCTATAGCCATTAGGACAACCTTCTAAATTTTCCGGCCGTTTCGTCCTCAAGAGTCGACCTCAAATTGGGTATAGGCTGGGAAACAGGCGAAGAATTCAGTTGGGGATTAACCCCGGTCCGGTTGGAACAAACACGACACAGTTGACAGGACGTCGAAACTAAGCGCTAGATGGCAGAATGTGGCGCTGATTGGGCGTAAGCCGGGATCAGAGGCGTCGACGCTTGGGATGAAGGACTGGGAAATATCCAGGATGCTCCGTTAGCCTTGCCGATCCACGGAGTGCGGGGAGAAGATCCATCAATGACCGCCGTTCCTGATCCTGCCGGCATTTCGTGGCCTGTTATTCTCCAGCTTTGGGGCTATTTTGGACTGCATAACTTTCGCCAAGGGCCGTTCATTTAGGCCTGATCGGACATATTGTCCGAATGACTGGCATTCTGATCGTTCATGCTCGATAGGCCAAGAGCCGAGTCGGCTTTGACCGTTAATTAGATTGCAGCCTTGTCGCTCAGGTGATATCCTGGTTGAAGCCATCGTATCACTCCATGGATTTGGTGGCCCTGCAAACCGCACCCAGGCGTGGCTTCAATCCTCGGCCTACATCCGTCGATACCCTCTCCACTTCAAACGCATGGCAGCTATCATCATCGTATGATACACAGCGTCACTGCATCGTTGACCCTCTTTCCAATTCAGGCCAAATCCAGACGTTCAAACGCGTGGCGCTGTACCTTGCAGATCGTTTCCTGATCCCATCGTGTCTGCACAGGTCGCAGCTTGATTTAGCCGAAATCAGGCCATGAATAAGCACACGGGCAATCCTCCGCATCATGCAAAAGAGGATATACAGCCTTTCAATACGGCTCCACGGCGGGTTTGATCTAGGAGATTACCTGCTGCCTCTTACCCACTATGCCATACTCCGTAGTACTGAGTATGTCCGAAACTGGGCCGTCGGCGCATGCGAAGATAATCGGTCTGCAAAGTGCCATTCTGAGAAAAGGAGAAAGCGTGAGATCTTGGCAAATTGCTCCGTAGCGATCTCTTGCCTTGTTTCTGGATAATAGACTGCTGTCTGAAGTTGCATCTCACTGCTTATCCGTTGACCCGAGGTGTTTGACCCGTACTGCTGCTGTTGCGGAGCCTTTCATCGTCCCTTGTCCTCTTTTCCCTTTCTTTTGCCTTCTCTCGTTTTCCGCTTTGTTTCTCTTTCTTTTGATGTCATATTTATTCGATATCTCTTGAGAACAATTGAAGATAGTTGATAAATTAACTTGGTTGCTGGCGCCGTTATCTTCAGACTGGAATATGTCGTTATTTTGCGCTAAATTATCGAATGTATATAATTGAACTAGAACCGGACAGGTTTCGAGAAATCATGTCCATAGAGGCATTAGTTCTAAATATCAATATGAGTACCACACAAGAAGTTGTATTGTGACCTACAGAGATCGCGGAGATGATCGTAGGAAACAAACAGAAGGAAACGACTGAAGACAAGACGGAGAGGGGTCCCTGGGCGCCTGAGGCCAACCTCGGCAGCTCGGCAGGTGACTTTCCTCGCTCATCCGCCAAGCGTCGGTCGTTCGTCTTCTTCACTCTCCCCATCACTTTCACTCTTTACGTCGCTCTCTTTTGTGCTATCTTCACTGCATAGACTTTTATCGTTATTTCATTCCTTTTTTTCTCTGCATTTGCGTTGTAGATCATAGACTTCTAAATCAATAGACCGCCAGAGGTGCCCAACAACCACTGCTATGGCCTGGTATACTCAACCCGTCGATCTTCTTTCTGACTCTTTGGCGAATCATCGCTACCAGCTTCCCCTTCTTGCTGCAACCGGGGCATCACTAACGCTCGGTCTTGCGCTCCGCTCATTTTTGTCGGACGACCACCCCGGCAGCACCGTCCTGCCGTCGCCGCGCGCGTCGGTCTTAGCGTCGGTGTCGCCTGAAAGGAGCCGAGAGTTGCCCCTGCCACCCGATGTGCTTCCGGGAGCTCGAGATGTGTCAACGCCTTATGGCTCTGTACGAGTGTACGAGTGGGGTCCCGTTGATGGCCCGAAGGTCCTCTTCGTCCATGGAATTACCACACCCTGTATCGCCCTTGGTGGGGTGGCTCATGCTTTAGTCGACCGAGGCTGCCGAGTGATGCTATTTGATTTGTACGTGACATTGCTTTCTCTTGATAGAGCTGTCCGTGATAACTGATCATGTTTGTTAGGTTTGGAAGAGGCTATTCGGATTGCCCGTCCGATATACCCCAGGACGATCGGCTTTTTGCGACTCAGATTTTCTTGGCTTTGAGCTCGTCCCCAATCTCCTGGACCGGAGCCGGCTCCGGCAAGTTTTGTCTCGCTGGCTACTCCTTGGGTGGAGGCATTGCAGCTGCTTTTGCATCCTTCTTTCCTCAGCTTCTCTCGTCATTGGTGCTGCTTGCTCCATCTGGCCTGCTTCGCGACTCTCAGATCAGCTTCCAATCACGTCTTCTTTATTCCCGCGGTCTGGTCCCTGAGCGCGTTTTAGGATTTCTTGTCGGTCGTCGTCTTCGTGCTGGACCATTGGTTACGCCAAAACCTAAGCAGTATAGAAAGCTCACTGCTGCTGATGCGCTCACGGAGGAGCTTCCGTCCCAAGGCGGAGAGGACGTTCAATTGTTGTCCAGAGCGTACCCTCACGTGAGCGTTCCCGCTGCCGTACAGTGGCAAGTGAACCAGCATTCCGGTTTTGTCCATGCATTCATGTCTAGCATGCGTTTCGGCCCCATCCTACAGCAACGTCAAATAGGGTCGTGGGAACGCCTGGGTCAATTTCTGGCTAGCCAGAAAGAGCCTACACCCCAAGATCAGTCTGATAGCGGCCTTTCAGGCAGCAAATTCCTGATAATGTGTGGAGAACATGATTCCATTATTGTGAAAGACGAGCTCGTACCAGATGCCACCGCGGCTCTACAGGGAAATGTGAGGTTCCAGTACTTCAACGCTGGTCACGAGTTCCCGAGTACGAAGTATGAGGAAGTAGCGCAGGGTATATGGGAGCTATTGCATTGAGACTGTGTTTGAAATCGAAGTACCTGGCCTGCCGGATCTGCTTCCTTTCATAGCCCTGCGTCTGAATCTCCCCGGACTTGCGCGCGTTGGGACTGGCCCATAAGTCTTGCCCGACGACGCTTCCACTCTAATGCAATTGTACATAGATGTGCCCATTTGTTGATCATGCGACCATTCTATTGTTCTGTGTATGTTTTGGAATAGACTGTTCTGTTTTCATTTTTTCATGATTTTATCCGTTGCGTCAAGCTGAGTTGAGAGCCGTGACATATGCTCAGACCGACTCGGCATGCGCGCTCGAGCGAAGTAGGGCTCATCCGCAGCTGTTGCCCGGACGAATCGATCGACAGTGCCGTTCTTGCTCTCATCCGGCAGGTGGCTAAGGTTTCCTGCATTGAGGCTGCTGCCCGTACCGTTGGAAGTTCTATTAGATGGTAAGCATTGTGCTCGTTGCTCGACTAACGAAGAAATCCTTACTTCTGATTCTGTCGATTTTCAGTAGACATGATTGGTAAATGTCCGAATTGGGTATTATGACAGGGAGGAACTGAAACGCGGCGATGTCTCAAATGATTCGGACCCAGGTGCGAAGAGAGAACGAAGATGAAGGATAGCAATGGCTGTTAATCGCGAGTAGAACAGATACACTTGACAGTTCCAGTCCGTGAGACTTGTGCTTGACAGTGTGAGAAGACGTTGACTGAAGGAGTTTGATGGTGATGTTGATGAGATGAGCCGGAAGACCACGCCTCTTTATACCTGAGCAGTGAATTTCGCCTCCACAAATAGGTCAACTCGAACAAGGCGTGCGACAAGAATAGACGAGTGTCTATACTGCTCCCAAAATAAAGTCAATATCAAGGAGGAATAAACCGAAAAGGAAGGCACCCGAGGGTGGAAATGAAAAGATGACGCAAAGAGTTGAGATCTTCAGCAAATGGGTCTCCGGACACACTGCCTCTCGGCTGCTTGGTTGCACAATCCTGAAAACTGTTTTTGCCTGGAGTGAATTTCCATTTCAGGACCAGTCACTCTGCCTTGTGATTCCTTGGTATCTGCCAATATTTCGGACTGGGGTCAAATAAAGATCTATCGCGACCGAAATACGGAGTCCGTTACATTCAGCCGAGCTCCTGAGGAGATTGGCATTGATGATCACGCGAGACGAGTTTGACCTCAAGCTTGTGCTCTAGGTGCAAAAGCATCAGATACGGAATGGGCACTCTGGGGAATGCAAACGAGGGGTATGGTGTACGTCGGACGCATTACCCGAAGTTCCCTTTTTTTTTAATATGTGATCTAGGGTCTAGGACGGCCCTATGGGAGACGGATAAGGAGTATCCCCCGCTAGTCATCATGCGATGTACGAACCGTTCATGAAGGGGTTAAGGCTGAAACCTCGACATCAGATTCCTACGCCCAAGACTGAAAGCTTCGTCACGAGTCTAGACCCTAGTTCTCCTTGGCACCATGGTGCGTCCAGTCTTACGATGTCATAGTTCAGATTGAAGGGAGGGATCGAGGGTAAAAATCGTTTAGCTGATCGGCTGAGACTGAACTCAGGTGGGCAAACGTGGTTGATCACATCGAAGTGGTTTACGCACAGCCTCAATCACCTATCTCCGTGCTCCTGCTTCTCTCTGGAGTCTTGACATTTTATTTATTTTTGCCCCTTCATTTACCCTTTCGAGTGAGGATCTGCGACAGCTACAGCTATGCTAACGTTCCGTTTTCCGAGTCCGGTTCGCAGTAATGCATGGATGACCCTCATACCTTGCAGGCTAACAATGCGTTCTTCTGCAAGATGGAAGATGCAAGATATGACTATGATATCGTGAGAGGCACAAATCATGCAGAACTTCCACCGGTCTTTTGCTTTTTTCTTTTCTTTTCTTGCTTACACTTCTCCGATGAGAAAAGAGTGAAGATGGAAAGCAATAATCGAGTAATCGCGATAACAAGCACTCTATAGTGAAAGAAAAAGAAAAAAGACCACGATCGTTTGCTCCGCTGTTTGGTCAAAATACTGATCGATCGTTACAATCTACTGCCTTCACAAAAATTTCTCATCATCACAGCCCCTAGGAATGTACGGAATATGTCCATTTGGGCACCTGGGGCTGAGCAATGTCCCTTTAGTCTCACGATCAGCAATTTTATTGCTGAAAAAAGGCATTCAAGCTAAGCCTCACCCCCCCTGAAAAGTGCTTTTACTCTCGGAAAAGGAGAAAATTATACCAGTCAAAAGGGAGTTAATTATGCGGCGCAACAATAACCTGCGATCAGCCCCGAAAAAGCAATTTGGGTTCCCCCAATTAATGGGCCCAGTCCTTCCGACCGGCGGAAATTAGGAGATGCGCAAACATGTATCTTTAGGGGCCTTTCGTCTGCGTCTTGTGCGAATTGCGACAAGATCAGCTACTAGTTTGCTCTGAAGATGGATTACCACGGAGTCGGGTTGTAAGTGCCGGCTGCCATGGCGCATATCTAGTCGTGTTTTTGGGCGAGACGGTGCCAAATCCGACGCAAAAAGGGGTGCTGCAGCCCTCGTCTTGGCACCTGGAATGGTCTTGTCGGTTCGCGATTGAAGGCTTGAAACAAACCCTATCCGGACAAGGTCTCCAAGTACATTCTCGGCAATGGTGTCTTTTGCGGTGACTACGCCGCGAGGTCACAAGCAGTTCCCCAATATACGAGCCGGCAATGCCTTAAGTCGGAGTTCCCGGATCAGTCACCATCTCGATAGGTTTGATTATTCTTTTGCTACATAGCGCTGTTGAGCTATTGACACGGGGTGCATGGGCTCCACTGTTAGACATGCAAGGCACGCCTGGCCCAAGCGGCGCCAATCCAGCAACCTTATCGGCTTACTCCGCCAGGGTTGGCTCTCTTTGAAAGGCTGCTCGCTTTTGGACGAGGAACTCCGATCTACATTCCTACGGAATACGGTAACCTGGGCCAGTGCTTTCGATGGATCTTACCTCATTGCCACTCTTGGCCGGTCAGGTTTCCCATCTCATAATTTCATGATTGCCAAGCATGCCGTCCCGCGTGGTCTTTGACTTCAGACTGCGACGTTTCGAACCGGCCCGAATTATGGCAGGTGCATGGACCTCGAGTTAAAAAAAATGTTCATGATTTGGTAAAAAGAGGCTGGCCCAGGAAGAACCAGGAACAGTAGGCGTTGCCATCGCTAGAATGTGACCATTGTCACGGCAAACCAATGCGATGGGCGAGTGAGCAAATCCGCAGACACGATCACGGCCGTGTTCTGTAGGTACAGCCGCTGGGCGTACATAGTACGCATCGGCAACTGAATTGCGCCGTGTCGATCTTGCTTGAAGGGGGGGTGATATGAATCAATTCGAAACAGGCTCCTTGAATTCCGGGGAATAAACTGTCTTGTTTTTGTCTTGCCGTTCCCGGCGTAACTCCTGTCTTAATCCGCGCCCCCTTTCTTAACCTCCAAGATGGGCATAACGAACGGCCGCCACCCCACGAAATGACTGCAGAGCAGATGTGAGGCAGCTCCTGCAACCCGGAATCTTACGTCAAGCGCGAGGAACGAGGTTACGCCAGCTGCTGATGAGTACACCTGAACGGTATTGCCTAACACTGAGACGGCAAGCATCTTCCGTGCTGAGCCCTTGCAGTGATGTGTGCGTACCCTTTCCCGCGTTTTCTCTTTTTCTTTTTCAGCCTGGAACGTAGCCTAACCCTCCGTACTAACTACATTGCCCAAGGATCATCTCTCAGTTTAGGTAACGGTGTGTTACGCAAGGCGCATGCAGCTTAGGCCAAGGCGTTCGTTTTCCTCGTATTCCCCTCTGTGCCTCTCAAGGCCGAGAACCATGTGGGAGAAGCTATGACCAGGATCTATTTCAGGACACAGACAAAACAGCGGAGCCACAAAATTGCTCGTCGGCATCAATTCCCGGTCACTTTGACACTAAACATTAGTAGGCTTGTGCTTCTGCATGGGCCAACCCGCTAGCATCCATGACTCGGTTTCAGATTATTGTGCCCTCGGAATGCAACGGCTTCTGCCCTACTGTGAGAGTTCGCCGCGCTTGTGAACACGACCGCCAAGAATGCTGTTTACCCAAGTCCTTGAAACTTATGTGTCTCAGTGTTCGGCATTTTGGTTTCCTAATGACCCCGAGGGCAAGAAACAGAAAGTGTCCCTATCAGGCTATCAAACCACGACCGATGTCTCCGATGGGCCCGCCCCCGGAATGTCTTCACTTGGTTTCTAGGAGCAAATGACGGTGGGAAGATCTATTTCCCAAATGAATTCAAAACACGGTCCGAGATTACCGACTTAATTCTGGCCGATGATAACGGGGAAAGGTCTTAGCAGCCTCCGGATATCTAATTTAAACTTGTGCAACCATGGCTGAGCCCAAACTGCAGTGAATGCAGCTCCGACGGAAGGCTCCGATTGGCTCTCCGGGGAGCAGGCCAGCTTTGCTTGCCCTAAAGTTGATCACGAAACAAATTAAATATTTTGGGGATTATTCCTTGACCCGCTGGCTTCCAATTACATGCACTGATTGGAATGGCCATTTTGGGTCGAGACTCGAACTGTAACCCGGAGATACAGATTACGCATACTGAGAACAGTCATCGATTGGCTACCACGGCTTTTTGCCCTTTTGTCCAAATTGCAGGACCATGGATAAGATTCCTACCAGTCGGCCAGATCCTCGCAGTGTTCTGTCGATGATCATGAGGTCGGTGTGAGTCTTTTTTCGTGAAATTTATTTCTCAAAATATTCTCGTGACAAGCATTGGAGAATAAAACAATCACCTGACATTGGATGATGTCCTTACACTTGTCTCTCTTACTCTTTTGCTATTCTTCTTGTTTCTCCACTTTAGGAATTCAATCGACAGGCAGCCAAGGATCCTTCCCAAAATTTGCTGACAGTTGACTGTAAAAGTACGCTCACCGGTGAACATTGCTCTTCACGTCGTGACATGATTCTGTGTAACCTTATCTGTTCTATCTGATGACGAATGGCTTCGAGTTGCAATCGTTTGTGGGTCGAGCATGTGGCCTTTTCGGGACATGCTCGACGGGCTTTCTATTGATAGAGGTTGAGATTCCATCGTTCACAGAAGCTCTTCGCAGCACGCCAATGCACAGTGGTCCAATGGCAGCACCTCTATGCATGTTCTAGTACCCAACTCAGAGGCATATGTGAGCCACTAAAGCAAGACGCAAGGATGTGATCATGTGTTGGGGCGTGGGGGGAGGCGTTGTTGAGTGGTGCATCGGCTCATCTATACCCACACCTGACCAGGCAAACCTCAAGGCAACCAGGCTTCGTCCGGTGGCTATCATCGAAACGGGCAACCATGTACGTCTGCCGTTTGAGATTATCATGACTCAAACAGGTGTGATGACGGACAGTGGGTCTTGGTCAGTTGGGCTACGGACAGAATGATTAACCGTCGTCTACGCCGGTGAAGAAGTCTACCAATGCGCCGGCTACGCATTCCTGGCTTGAATGACGCAATGTTCATGGTAAAGTCATGGCAGATGACCTTTGTAAGGCGAGAAGATCAATCCGCTGAAATTGTGATTGATGTTTCGTGATGGAAGTCCTTCTGGATCTGACTTATCTCTTATGTAGCCCTACTTCCTTTCTGTAGTGGAGCATACTGGGCCATCGTCGGCGATATTTAGGCAAAACTCGTGGATGGATGACAGTAAGTAGAGGGGAAGATTCCCACTACTGAAATTTAGAATAATGCTTCTGGACGTTTTCAGCTTCTGGTAACTGCATTAGTCAATCGATTGTCTCACGGGGGATGCCTTGCAATGGCGGTGATAAAAGCGGCGCCCCGTTTATGCCTCAGGTATCTATACACCGGCTCACGTGGACGCTGTTCCATTTCAGGCAATCCCCATCAACATCCATTCGATGCATGTCTCCTGCATCTTTTCCCCTCCTTGTCTTTCGGCCCATCCCCACAGTTTCTTGTCTTCATATTCACGCCCTGTAAACATATTGAATATATGAGCTTTCCTGTTCCGCCGAGAAGCCCCATGATCTTGTAGAGGAAGCGCCCTCTGATCATGCTGCCGAGGGGTAGCGCCGTTGTCTCCAACTCCCGCTGGCATTTGTAGTTCCACGACGATCATCGCTTTGGATTGCTTTAAGACGCCGTCACTCATAGTATGCTATAATCCTGGAAATCTCTGTTCAGCGAGCCCGTCTAACAAGTCACAGTCGAGATCCCTCGGCGTCAATCACACACGTCATGGAGAACTCAGCCACTCTCAATGACATCCAAAAGGCCGTCTGGGACGGCAGGCTGCCGTTACAAATAACCCTGGCTCCAGAAGAGAGTCGTACATATGACCAGACAGACCCCTATCTCGTACCTCTTCCCATTCCCCACTCTATTCTGCAAATCTAGACGACTGACCTGATCATCAGATCTCTTATCCACGCATCTCATACTTGAATTTCTTACTGCCGAGATTGAAAGCCTTCTTCTCGAGCTCTTTGATAGAGTCCAACGTCGAGCACCACATAGGGTGGTTCTCGTTTGAAGGCGTCCCGCTCAAGTGGCATCTCCCTGCCGGCTTGCTGTATGACCTGTACGCGGGAGCAGATCCGGCGTCTCGAGGGAATAAATCCGATGACGCGGATTCGAACGACGAATATCTTCCGTGGAGGCTGGTGGTGCATTTCACTGCATGGCCGAGCGGGGAGCTCGTCAAATTAGATAATAAGGGAGCTGTCATGCACGATGCTTTTATCAACAGCGTCAAGGAGGCGGATTTCCTGCGGAACGGAAACGCCAAGGGCATCATGAGTCTTTCAAAGGAGGATTCGTCGGGCCTGTGGGATTCTGTTCAGGATGGTATGTTTACTTGATCTTTTCTCTTCTTTTACTTTTGGACGCAAATTTGCCAATGAAGATGAAAAGCAACTAATAAGGTCGACAAGTGAACTTGTCCTCTTTCCAACGCATCTCCAACATTCTTCTCCCTCCTCCGTCTCAACCTTTCCGCAACATCCCCATTCGAATCTTCCTTCCGCTCCCTCCTGACTCGGGCTCCCCCTCCTTGAAAGTCGTCCAGTCGCTCGTGCCTCCTACTCTCCCGGCCGGCAGCGTAGCGGCCAGCCAAGCGACTCTCTCCCGTGGTAGCCCGGCCTCACAGACCCAGACTGTGGGCACCGCGTTGAATGCCCTCCTTCCGCATCTTTTTCCTAGTCGCAGGACCCCCGTGCTCGCAAAACCGGTACTGCATGGCGCAGCGGTGCCTATGTCTACGCCTGTTGAGGAGTTAGTCAGGAGTTCGATGTACGCGGATGGATGGCTCTATGTTGTGATTCGGATGATGGGGTGATTGGCCTGGTATAGTTACTACGTAACTGTCTGTCTGCATGTAGCAGTTTTGCATTGACTCTTGGGAAGCTGCATCTTGAAGGCGATTCTGGTTTATATGATCTAGTAGTATGGTACAGTATATACAGGATAAGTCAACGCTCCATTTCTATGGATTGTTTCTATCAGAACGAACAGTGAACACATCATTGAACTGAAAGTTCACTTGGACATTGGACTTAATTTTGCAAATACTTGGGTGTCGTGGCCGTTTTGACTTTTGAATTGCGGCGTCTTGAACGCTCCTGATCTTTTAAAGGTGTCAACAACTCGGCCAGCCTAGACATAGGCTGACCTCTTCCATTTAAACATAGAACAAACCGCCAATTCGGCTTGCACTGTCAGCTTAATCCTTGCTTAAAAGCCCATATCCCAAGTCCGCTTCCTCATATTTCTTTCTAATATTTGTCCACGGCAATCAGGAGCCGGCCATGACCATCACCTAAACTAGGCAAGTCAGCGACAAACTCGATCATATGTATGACAAAGAGGACTTGTGCACTGATCGCTTGGAGACTGTCATAGGGCGTCGAGCAGGCAGCGAAGATAGCTAATTACGAATTCATTGAGCAGGCACCGATCTTGGGGTATGACCTACTTTGTTGGCGATGAACTCTCCCCAGGCTCGAAATTTCCAGAATGTCTTGACCTGACTTGGAGGAGGGACACTGTTAGAAAGGATGATACTTGCGAGTAAGCGTGTCCACTCCATGCATGGCGTATTCATTTTTGGTCATGAAGGTAATCCAGATCGTAATTGCTGATCATCATCTCTAGGAAAGTGTGGCAACACATCCTAGCTGTGCACTTTAGCTTCTCAACAACATACCCCCAAGGAGGCTGTCCAAGATTATCGGTCCATTCATGTTGACTGCCCCATTTATTTATTGAGGGAATTTCTGAGCCCACACCTATGGGTCGACTTACTTTGGGCCTCTAGATTTCGCCTCTTTGAATTGAGTCCTGGGATTTTGTAATAAGCCAATTTCAGAGAGATCGGTTTAGTTATTGCCCATGCTTGGTGGTGTATGATATAATAGCACAAATATCAAACATGTATGGTCCTTTAGTTCATCATTTACCATCTCTTGGATATGACGAGGACCTGGACTTTTGGAAACTAGTCGGTTGCGGTCTTCAAGGTTGGCAAAACTGGTGACTTGGCTGACTGCCTGTGGATCTGTTCCATCACTAGTTAGGATTGGCATGTTGATGATGGCTGCATTCTGGATGACATCTTCGTCGTGCTCACTGGTGAGAAAAGTCTGGACGTATTCAAGCCTTTGCGCAAATGTTGAACTTGTCACTAGACTGTTTTATAGCTCTTTCGTGAACTGTTTAGCCTTTTGTTTGTGTCGGTATTCTTCCTCACGAATGCTCTTCAATGTAGACAGTATTATGTCGAATTGGCCCATAAGTCAACCTCATGAAGCTGGCTCATAGTCGTCAATTGGAAGTATCGGACGTTTCTCACATATGTCCTCGCATGATTTGAATGCAGCTAACGCCACACTTAGTGAAGATGATTGAGTAGCCTTCTTCTACATAATGAAGGTAGCTTTAGCAACACATGCCATCTGCGCAGTGTTGCCAGTATTGACAGGGTTAGGGATAGAAGGCCCATTTGGCCATGACCCTGGGGCCAGAATACTCATGCAAAGACATGATCTTGTAAAAGCTAAACTACCGGACCGGAACAAACCCACCCACCCCCGGCCCAACACAACGCATCTGCTCACCCCTCCTCGTCATCCGAGATGAGGATCACTTCCTCCTCCTCCTTGACCCGAGGGGCCAAGGCCGCGGCCGCGCCGCCATCATCCCCGTCCTGGTCGCCCATGGCCCAGTCTGCGGCCCGGACGGCACGGTTGGCGTAAAAGCACAGAAGACGGTGTGGGAATGACGACTATGAGCTGTTTGCACCAGGGACTAGTCTGTAATCTGCTTCAATATGGTTGAACTATCGTTCAAGGATTGGACCGGGGAAATCTACCCTGAGGCTGTCCCTGTTGGTGACCGGGCGGTCCCTGATGCTGTTGGTCGTGATGATGCCAAAAGCGAGGCTAGAAGGAACGCTTGAAGCTGTAGGAGATGAGGCAGGCATTGGCAAGAGCCCAGGGATATATTCTCGAAGAACGCGTGGGAAGAAGGCAGTCTGATACAATAGATTGTTGATTCTTACCTTCATGATGCCAGTGCTCCTGTCCATTGGCAACGACCCCTGGTTTCTTCTTTTGAAAGGTCGTTGTCTCAGCGGCGGTGTCAATATATGGCATGGCTTTATTGGTGCATGATTGTGAACTGTCTAGTAAGTTGAGATGGTCGATAGCAACTTAGCTATAACGCAGAAGACATAATTTCCAAGACTCTTTGCTTGGGGAGGAATAGCATATAGCCGTAGTCGTTGGGTCTCTTGGTTATCGCCAAATTCCCACTAAAGATCGCTTAGAATGATGCACGATGACTGCACAGTTTGACAGTCACTAAAAACGTTCTGGGCCCATCTTTTATAAACTGGATGTGAATATACTACTAAGCCATGCCCGTTTGGAATGGTAGCGTAGCCGGTCGAAACACTCTATACAAGTCCTCTGTCCTAGGATCGTACCGGGAGCATTATCGATGCCAGGTTTCTTGGCTTCAGGTTCCATAGCTTCGGGCTCCTTGTGTTCAGGCTTCTAATTGGTAGCTCCGGCCGGCTTGGTGGCCTTCTGGGCCTCGAGTTGCTCGCCGGGCTCGGTGTAGTGTGGTCTGATGAGCTGACGTATCTCCTCCGGCTTGGTAAATCCGCGAGGATGGTACAGCTCAACTCCATGGCAGGTAATATTGTCAAAACCATAGGTGAAAAAGGCTTGGTCAATATGTAACGAGGTTTGTTTGACGTCAAGGTTCGGCACTATGGTCGTACGGAGTAACGGCTCGCTCCCCAGCTTGCTAGTTCTCTTCAGTTCGACTAGACCAATGTATATAACCTTGTGTTATACGGTGCACCCCCAGCAGGCACATTATTAATCGACCAAGGGTATTCTAGAACGAGTTCGTGGCCACATAGCACGTAAGTATATCACACGACTGGTATCCAGAAGCGAGCCTTGTATTGTACGATCACTGGCTCGCCGCGTGGTATGCGCGTTCTTCTTGGTAGTCCATTCGCGTCAAAATCGTGCTTCTAATTGGACTTCAAAGTAGCCTTTAAGACCTTGTCTGCCGCCGCTGCAATCATGAGTTGGGCTACCTGTAGATCAGACAAGCATATATACCAGGCCTGGTAAAGACCCTGAGCCCGAAGATACATTATCGATATCCCACTATTTCTTGATAACATCGAGCTTCTTGGCAACTATCCCATAACATGGTCAGCATGCTATGCTCGTATAATTAAGCAGGAAGATCAATATGACCGGAGAGAAATATTGTTTGGTTGTACCGTTGTATGGAGAGCTCAGATCTGCTCGTATGTGTTCTATTCATGATGCTTCATAGAATAATAATCCAATCAACCCAATGGTCGTCAAGCGAGACTTTCAAGTGGTGACTGCCTTTTCTTTCGGCAGAGAATAGAAGCCTATTCAACCTGTAGCTAGCAGTTACTTGACGCCGTGGGTTACAAAGCCACTGAGAGCCGACTCTTTTTGCAGGCGTCCATCAAGCCTAAATCCATCCGTACTAACGTTGATGTCGACTTGGTTCGGGCTTGTTTGTCACCCATGTCTCTGGGCTGCGGCTCGGATAGAGCTTGAGGTAGGTTGGATAGAGCTTGATGTTGGGGGTATCTTTTCCAGTAGCAACACGCGGCGTGTCGAAGGTGTGCTTGGACGTCTTCGTTGTATGTAGATGACACCCGCGACAGTTCGTTCGGAAATTTCTAGCCAGCTCAGTTTGGTGTAGGTACTCTCTCGCACGTTCTGATGCTTGTAGGGTCTTACTCGACTCCGAACCAACTAGATGATTGCCTACATCGTCGCCAAGGGGGTTCAGTTCCGCTAGAATTCGGATAGAGCTGGTTTCAGGTCGGTTTGATTTAGAATCATGGTAGATTGTGGGATCGCTACAACCTTGTTGCTAGGGTGACCCTATTATAGGCCCGGCGAATCCTGGCGACGACGGCTGACTTCTTGCCATATGTCTTGAAGTGCTTGCTTTTCAGGTCGTAGGTTATTCCCACCTGTGGTTGGTTGCGGTATATCATATGCCACTGAGAGGCTGGGACAGTAAGATTTCTGTCCTGAGAATTAGTGGTTGGAATGTCTAGGCGTAGCTATCTGATAATTGAGACTCGATACATGGGTAAACATATCAATTATCGATAATTATAGGTTCCAGTTGAAGTTATAGTTCTGATCAGTGGTCTTCTTGGTCTGCGTATGATGCAGGAAGAGATGGAGAGAAAGGAGAAGAGGAGAATGAAATGGGCTGGGCCCAGTTGAATAGTCTTCGTCACTTCGTGATAGTGACTGCTCTTTGACGGGTAAACATTCACCCTTTTATGATATTTATCAGTCAGGACAATGATTAAGGGAATGGGTAGATCTATTCACCCCTCTGACAGTGAATCCCTATACAAGGTATAGGTTGGCAAAATTTATTCAATAAAGCGTATATATCTGTGCAATATATCCTCATCAAACATTCCTGGGATTTCTTATATATGTAGCAAACAAAGTAAAGTAACTGATCATATGCCAAAAGGACACAAAAATGAAAGAACCGGAGTGGGTGTATCATAAAATAGAACGCCAATGACTCCCAGCTAAAGAGATCAGACAATACTGACAGTGTAGCTTTTTCACGTTAAATGATGAACGTATATGAAATGTGCTTCGATCCAAATGAATGTAGAAATCGCTAATCAACGACTGAAACAACGTGGCTGGATACCACTGACCCCCACTGTGAATCTTCTTCCTCGACCAGTGTGGACCCACCGGTCTCATCGTCAGTTTCTGAATCGGTCTCAATCTCGATCGGTGTCGTCAGGGTTGCTGGCTGGTGATCCTCGACAGAGAGCTGTAGGTTGCCGGTATCATCAAACCAGAGCGCGCCGATAGGATGTTTCCGAGCCAGGTCCAAGGGTGTTTTACCTCCATCTGACATGTTTTTTAGAAGCGGGCTTGTAGGGATTTTGATGGATAGGTCTGCGCCAGCATCTAGGAGAGCTTGGAAGATAGTGTCACGTCCCCTCTCGGCGGCTAAGTGCAAAGCAGTCTTGCCTTCGTTGGTCATGCTGTTTACGAGCGCGCCGTGATCGACGAGGAAGGAGATCAGCGATGGTCTTGGAAGAATGGCCATGGTGGCAAGGTGTAGGGGAGTCTCCCCGGCCGGTGATTCGGCAATGGCATTTAAGTCTGCGCCATGGGACAGGAGAAGTTCAATGTACTCTGAGGTCTTATCGAACTCGATGTCTGGGGACCCGGTCCCCATGAAAACAGTCTGATGGAGAGGGGTCCAGCCGTTCATGCCAACGGCCTCAACGTCGAGCCCCATCTGTAGAAGTATGTCGAGGATATCAAGAGAATCCTGGCTCGTGGGCGGGGTGATATGGAGAAGTGATTCACCCTTGGCCGTCAAGACGTCGACTTCGGCTCCGTTTTCTAGAAAGAAAAAGAACATTTTTTTGTTCCCGCTGATTGCTGCGCATTGAAGGGGCGTATAACCTTGGGATGATTGACTTTCTAGGTTGGCTCCTTGCTCGAGCAGATGTGCGGCAACGGATGTGCTTATAGCCTTGCGGGCTTGTTCATGCAACAGCCCCTCACCATCGCCCTTCCAAGCATTGATATCCGCATTGCCGGCCAACAACATGTCGAACGCCACCCAGTTTCCTGCGGCGGCGGCGATATGCAGTGCCCTCGATCCAAACGTAGAGCTTACTTCAACTTTGGCTCCGCGCTCGAGCAACAGGGATATCGCCTCACAGTTGTCTGTTTTGGCAGCCAGCTGCAACGGCGTTAAGCCTTGTCTGTTGAAAACATTCATGCTCGCCCCGCGTTCCAATAAGAACAGAAGAACTCGGGCTCGCTTGAGCTCCACGGCCACGTGAAGCGTGCTATTGCCGGTGAAAGCATTCTGAGCGTCCAGATCTGACCGACTTTTGATGAGCATTGGAACAGTTGACTCGTCGTATGCTGTTCCGACGGCTAGCTGAAGAGCTGTAACTCCCAGTCGGTTTGCCGTCCTGGAGTTGGCCCTTCGTCCGAGCAAAACTTTCATAACCTTTCGCTGGCCTTGTTCTGCGGCAAAGTGCATCGCAGTGCTGCCATTCTTAGAGATGGCGTTCATGTCGGCGCCGAGGTCAAGTAGAAAGTCTACCATCTCATCGTTTCCGCGATAGGCGGCACAGTGTAGCGGCGTAATTCCGGTAGCGTTGTCTTGGTCATCAACGTCTGCGCCTTTTTCAATAAGCCGCTCTACTTTGGCTGTGATACCGAAGTAGGCCAAGATGTGCAGTGCGCTCCAATCCGGGAAGTATTTCCCGAGTCCCAGCTGTGTAGGTATCTTAATTTCCTCAGAAGCAGTTTCGTCGATGATTGGAGGCCTTCTCCAGCAGAATTTGTTCAAGAAGGTGCTGATAAGGACCTGAGTTGTCTGTTCTTCCTCAGATGCATCGCGTGCATGCTCTCCCCAGTATGTAGCCGCGTAATTCAGAAGGCTATTAGTTGACTTTCGAGGAGTTGTGCCGAAGTTTATGTAGCAGTCATCCACAACCTCGTCGGACGCAATGACAGTCAAGCATGTTTCTGCAATGTGTTTCCGCGAGGTAGGAAAGAAGACTCTGGCAGTAGCCCCTGTCAAATACTCGGCGGCAGTTTTGTGCACGAGGTGGACTGTCGTCGTCAACGGATCAACAGTCAAGAGGCCGGCGGTTTCGACATGAAGTACTTGGTCGAAGTTCGCAGGCTCTTTTTGAGCTGTGCCGTTCTGAGGTTCAAAGAAGACAGCAGCCTTCAATTCCGGTATCGTGAGCGGTCTGTATGCGTACAGGGTCCAGTATATACAGCGGCTTGCAAAGAGGTTCTGGCTCGCCAACTGCTTCATCGACTCTGCATATGCGTCGTTGAGAGTCTCCGGTAGCTGCAGCAGTACTCGTTGAAGAAGAGCCGCGTCGGTACATCGAGATAGCAAGTCCATGTGCATCCTGGCCAGAAGAAACCTATTGAACCAAACCAACATTAGCAGAGGCTCGACAGAAGTATGATGTGAGGGTTGTCTTAGTCTGTGACTTACACACGATGAGACTTGTCTATCACCTGCTGGATGATTGCTTCCTTGAGATGATATTCGGGCGCAAATTGCTTGAGAAGGGATGCGAGCCCTGTTTCCTGACCAATCCTGGAGTCGATATAGCTTTCAAGCTCCTTTCTAGATGCCATTACCGGCACGTACTCATCTTTTTGAGATGAACGTGCCTCACGTAATGTGATCAGAAGTTGGGCGTGCTCGGGGAGCTTTTGGAATCGGTTCAAGATACGGTCCTTCTCGGGAAAAAGATCTAACCCATCGATAATGAAGAAAACCTTGGAAAAATGATTGATTTCTGCACGGATGGCATTTTGGTAATCTTTCGCTGATGCTTGACCCTGCACGAACGAATCCGATTGGTATAGCGCGGCGGTGGCATAAGATGCAGAGCCTCTCCGATGGACCAGCTGAGCAAGCATGTTGGACAGCATGTTAAGCGATGATGCTTGGTCATCTTCTTTCTCTTCCTGACAAAAGAGATAAATAACGGCAACGCTCGGGAGTGAAAAGGTTTTTTGTAGATTGTCGATGACAGTCGAGCTATAACACTGAAAATTAGCAATCCTTTTTCTCGTCCGCGGGGATGTCATATTGAAGCCTACGCAAGGAAGGTCTTTCCAACGCCAGCTAGATGTCATATTAGCTCCTTGTCTCCATTCAGGATTGGGTGATAGTATCTTACGTTGTCCAATGCAATACACCGTTCGAAAATTTCCAAACAACCAGGATTTATATTTTTCATCTTGGAAAATCCATTCGCAAGTACCCTTGTGCCGTTGATGCGAGATATTTGCCAAGGTTAGAGCATTCTTCTTCGCGATCTGACTGGCGATGTCTTGAAAGTCATCCTCATTTGTAGGATCGTGTCTTGTCACTAAAGAAGTATATGGTATTAGAAAAATGTCCCTAGAGGCAAGTAAAAAGAAAGAAACAAAAGGGAAACGCAGATGAACAGGCTGGGAGCATGTATATACCGGGCTCTAATTCTCGTCGTACACGAATGCTATGTCGGACCTGTTGCTCTGTCACGGATTTCTCTCTAGATAAAATGAACAAAGTTAGCGCGGATTTCAAACCAGACTAGACAGGAACATTCTCGTATCAAAAACATACCGAGACTCTGGCTGCATAGCAACAAGAAACGCGACCTTGTACTCCTCCAGCCGCGGAAGGAAGGTTCTCTCCAGAAGTCCTTTCCTCGACGAGCGGCTACTAACTCCACCAGGCTGAAAGTTGACCTCGATGTTCCGGATGGTCGATTCGAAGGCGGAGAGAAGGTCGTCGAGGCTGCATAGCCGCGCAGGAGTTGTCACCCATTTCTCATCCGCCCAGCTGAGTTGCTCGCGAAGCTGATACACGAGATCGAGAACCTCGCTCAATGCCAGCAAGGCCTTCTGAGTGAACTCTTGCGATTCTCGTGCACTTCCGAAGGACCGTGTGACGGCTCGAATGGACTGGGCAGCCTGTGTCAGACGTCCGCGGACATCGCTGACTTCGACCATTCTGGGCGGAATGAAGGCAGAGGGGTACGGTATTTCAGGCCCTCTGTTCCGTAACAATTCCGGAGACAGAAGCCAGCAAAGAAGGGGCGCAGGAAATAAAAAGGTAGACGGAAGAAGAAAGGAAGAAAAACCATGGGAGGATACCGCCAGTGAAATCAATTAGAGCCAATCTGCGGTGCGCGCTTAAGGCTAGAAGGAAACCCCAGGAGAAACGGGTGTTTCTGTCGTCACCTGCGAGGCGCCTTGAAAGGAGAGTGGAGAGAGCAGCACCGACAGGAGCTGGTTCTCAGAGTCCTGAAGTGGGGAAAAAGAAGAGGGGGCTATGGTCATCCAGCACACATGCATGCGTTCGAACATCGCCAACGGAGACAAATATGCGTTGATCTTCCAGGAACTGGGAAGGTCGGCGCCAAAGTGACCGCGTTGAATCTACCAGAGCAACTGCGCTGTGACATGGAGGGGGGACAGTTGTTCCTGAGCGCCACTGTCACGCGGGGAGTCATGGGCCCATGGGAGGTTGGCCTGTTCCACTCGTCGCTCGTCTCTACGCGCCGGGGCGGAGATCGCTTTCCCTCTTGCGTCTCGCTCAGCTTCCCTTCCGTCGCCATTTACTGGTCTTCTACTGGGCCCCTGCAAGGCTTATCATGGTCGGTATCCAATGACCTTTCTCATTATGTCGCCTTCCTGTGATCTCACAGTGATGAGCGCCAATCTTTCGCCCATACAGGATTCAATGAATTCAGGAAATGATCTCCTAGAGGAACCGGAAAGTGGGCGGAACCCAGCCAAATTGCGATATCGATTGCTATATTTTAATTTTCAATATATACTGCCTGAAAGTCCAACTCTGCAAAGAAACTAAGGTACACGCATATTCCGTACACGTCGCTATTATTTTGTCTTCCGCAAGGGTGGGTGTAGATGGCGTGAGCCATCCGCGCCGCGCGCTAGTCACATTCTAACCCACGCATTATGGCGATCTTTGGAAATGTAGAAAGGATGTCTGAAGAGAGAATGAAAAAGATGCGAGGCGAAAAGCAGAAAAAACAGAACCAAGCGCAAATGGGGTAGTTGTAAACAGCGGGGAATAGGGATTGGAAAAAGCAAATGAGAAAGCAGGAACGGAATGTCATGACCATGAAAAGATAGGCGAAAGGAGATTCGTGAGGCATGATACTGCATTGGAATTTAGAGTAAGAACAATAGAATGGAGAAGGAAAAACAATCAAGGCAAAGATTGAATGAGACGACACGTAGGAGTGCGCATGGAATCAATGATCATCGAATTCGCTGAAGATGATATCAAAGGGGTATCTGATAAACGTAATGAAATGAGATTAGAGCCTAGATGATACTGGCCGCTGGCGAGCACCTCAGATGAAGTTGCCGTTTACATTGAGTGCAGCTCCACTGTCTCGGCCTCGCTTGAGGGCTTTGGCAAGCATGAGCTCTCGCATCCAGTCGATGCGCTCATCCCTGGTTTTGACGGCGAAATGATGGGACTTTCCGCTGTTTAAAAACAGTGCCTTTTTGTCAACAGTGCTGCCGCCACTGGTGCTTGCAGGAATGAGGGAGAATCCAAACGCAGACTCATTGAGCGTGTCATCCTTGCGTTTAAGGACGGTCTTTTTGAAAGCGGCAGTCAGCTTCGAGCTGGAGGCCAGGGACGAGCAAGCAACGGCGTAGTCATCGACGTCAATGTACTCTAGCGCTTTTGAGTTTCGACGAGCAGAGTCCTCATCTGTATGCATGGACAGCTGTGTCCCCTGAAGAGTGAAGTGATGGTCTTCCCATTCATGACGCATCAACCGAGTTGTCTTGCGCTTCTTCATCCAGCCACTTTGAGTGACATCGTTTGGGGAACATCTGGTTGGCGAGAGAAGATGGTTCTTGCCACGATTCACTCGGGGGGTTCTCGCCAGATCCTCGGGCGTCTCGATGGGGTTGACCGCACGACGCTCATCGAGGGGGCAGAGTGTCGGAAAATTGTGGTGGGATGTGTTTCGGCGGTGTCTGTCGCCCTTGGCCGAACCAGGCCGGAAGATAGGGTCCGCCACAAAGCGATCCGTGCCAAAGCGCATATTCGGAGGTACCGATTGGGACTCCTCTCGGGACACAGGACCAATTGGCAAGGCTGTAGTGGGAACATCCATTTCAGACACAGGGGTACTCTGGCCATAATGAGGGTCATATCGATAATAGTCCCCCGGAGACGCTGCAACACCGTATGCATACTGTTGACCTTGAGGAATAGCAGTATGATATTCTTCGTCAAAGGACGGCTTCCTGCGTGTTATAGAAGGCGTAACTGTCTTTTGGGAGGACAGATATGCGGTATAGTCTCCACTATCCCGATCGATATCTCCGGGAATTTGCAACTTCGGCAGGTGTCGAAGGTTTTGGGAGAGGGTTAGATTGCCCCTTATCGAAGAAGGTGACTCTGACTCGGGAGAGGGAAGCGTCTCTTTCGGGGGGGTTCCGGGTTGGCTGACTGGCTGGAGTTTGCTCAACTTCTGGAAGCTGATGAAGTTTCGCACGTTTTCCTGTGGATCCCGAGGCTGCACCTCACTGAGTCTGTCCAGCGAAAACTGGTACTCGGGTGCCTGAACCGGTCCCAGCACGTCGGACGAGGCTATCAGAGACGGGGTTATATCAGAATGGGGTGACTTGGCAAGGTTTGGGGCTGTTTTGGGGTTGCCCGGATCCCCTGTCACAATGATTCTGCCATTGGATGATCCAATGGGAAGGTCTTTGGCAAGCTGACCAAGGCGGATTTGTTGCTTCTGCCACTTGCGGCAGTTTTCACCCTTGGAACAGCTATGCAGCTTTGGGAGCACCTGCTCGATGGCAACGATTGACACTGAATCGCCGGGTGCAAGGTTGGTAACCTTAGGAGGCATATCTTCATTGCTATGATGCCGGCGACGTCGGTTCTTGTTTGCACTTCGGTCCGAGCCATCGTCAGAGGTCATTGATGCAGAGTGGCAATCGCTTGTGGTAGTTGTGAAAGTACGGGGAGTTGGTGGAATCGAAGCCGTATCCTGAGGTCGGCGAACCTCGACGTTGGTGGTTTTCAAGTTGTGAAGGCTCTGGATGGCGCCCATCAACGTGTGACGCTTTCCGAAAGACTGGATTCCCAGCTCTTTCAAGTCCTGTGTCTGGAGCTCCAAGAGGATAGCGCCAGAGATATCATTGTAGAAGAAGGTTTGTATGATGCTGTTGTCAAACCCGCGAACCTGCAGCCATCGCACCACGTCGTGTGGGGTCCACCTTGACGCTTCAGCCTCTACCGGAGCAAACTCCTGTTTCGTTACAGAGCTCGTTCGGTGCTGAGGCTGAAGCTGGGGCTGGGGCTGGTACTGGTAGTGGGACTGGGACTGGGACTGCACTCGGGGTTGCACCTCTGGTTGAGGTGTAGAAGATACCCGGTTGGGAACCGGGGTGTCTCTTCTCACTGGGTCAAGCTTCGAAGCGGATTGATAAAAGGAAGAAGACAAGGTACTTGGCGGTCGGTCCTCATAGGGCAGGTCACCCTCATCCAAGTCATAAGTGTACTCGGAATCAAATGATGAACGAAAAAGGTGAGGCCCATTCGGACCCTTCACAGTTTTCTCGTCGATGTGGAAATCAAACGCAGTCAATCCTGTCGACTCCGGAGTATGGGCTTCGTCGGGAGTGGATGCTGTGGAGACACTTCCAGATCCAAACTAACGAGACACAATGTTAGCTGGGGTTGACATACCAGAGCCAGTGCATATCATGGGGTAGGCAACTTACAGAGACCACACTCGTGAAAGGCGAATCATCGGTCAGGTCAAAGTCATCACTGTCATCATTGTCGTAATCCTCCATGATGTCAGTCGAATCCGAAAGCGGCCGAGGGAATGAGCTCCTAGGCGAGAAGTAAGGCACAGCCTCGCTCTTCCGCAGCCCAGGGTAGCCTCTGTCGTATGCATATTGAGTTGCCTATTCCAGAGTCAGTGGGGATGGCTTGTAGAGTTAGCGATGTTGATGCCATGCTCCTACCATTGTAGTGCCAACCTCCGTCGCCCACCGGAGTCAGAGGTGTTCGTAGGGCGAAAAGGGCGTAGGCACAGATCAATGTTAACCCGATCAACGATAGTATGGCGTTGTTGGGTGGGGTCGGGTGTTTTCTGGGACCGATGTATACCACACCTTAGACGAGATCACAAAGGTAGGGAGTAAGTACTAGGTGAAAAACGGTCAGAGCGGGAAGTGGAAGAGTTTATGTACAGCGCCCACCCTGCAGGTCACGAATCCCACCCGGCGGTATGTCGAAGGATTGATGGGCTGGAGACTCCTCCGTGATGGGCGCTGGCGAATTGGAGGTGCAGATTAACCGGCCGTCGAGGGGACTTTGGACCAGCAGCAAGCCCTCGGCGACGCGCTGCTGTGATGAGAACGGTGGTTGGCACGTTGGGAGCGGACCAAGGGAGACGGTCAGACCAGCCAAAGGCGGAGAAACCGGCGTTCGCTGGTTGAGAGGCCGCGAAGGTGCAGGCAGGAGGGGGTGTCAAGGCGGGTCACGCTCCGTGAGAGGCCCGTCGCCGGCGCTACTGCCGTGACGACTCTCTCGGCACAGCTCGACTGGCTATCATTGCCTCTCGCTGGAAAATACGCGCCCAGTCCCCCCTGGCTCGTTTCACCATGGGTTTAGCGTGCATCTCATGCATCTCGTCAGTTCTCAATTGTCCTCCAAAACCACAGACTTTCCGACAGAATTGTCGATCGTCGACAAAAGTCTGGTTTCAAGCCCGATTCAACCGCCGAACTGTCTTCCATCTATATCTCAAACACCACTCCCCGGTCTCTGGATCAGCTCGATGGAGACCCTTTCTCCATTTTCGGTTCCCTTTTTTCTTTTTTCATAGAAAAAAAAAAGTCCTGGCGATCTTATCTTCTATTTTGATTGGAACCGATCGAGTTCGTCGAGGCGCTGGGCCACTCGGCTGCACGTGGTATGAACCTCACTCTCAGCTTCTGCGTCATTGCAGTAGAAGTGTATGTAGTAGTAGACCGTGGCTGTGATAGCCCGTTGTGTACCAGAAATTGGCTGTGCAATCATCCCTTCTTGCATATGGGACAAGGTGATAGGGAAGGGCTGCTGCATCAGTCACAGCGGTGTAAGTCAAACTCGACGTTGCCCAGACAATACGATTACAGGTCCAATATGGCTACCACAGCAATCCGCAGTATTCCTCACTAAACAGGTGTTAATTGTGAACTAATAATTAGACCATCTATCGACTCAGCCCACGGAGACCGCAACAGAGGAGGAGAATAGATCCTCTCCTGCTGCTCAGCCTCTCCCCTCAAATTCCCAACCTGACAAGTTACTCGTGTACTTTGATAAGCAGGCTCCAACTAGTTATCACATCGCATTGGCAAGCTGCCTAAGTCCCTGTAGTACTAAATGAACAAACATCTAAGGCTTGAACGTTGCTTGTTAACGGTTGCTGTCGAGGGTGTGTGGCTTTGGGCTTACAGGGCTTTTCGCCTGTCGCCTGATCGTTCAGGCACTTCATCGTTAATTGATTAATAAGAAAATCATATGATCTGTAGTTATCACGGCTACAACTGCTATGGAAAGGGCTGAGGCAATTTCCATCGCGGGCTCTACCTACTCGGTTAATTCTCCATGTTGAACTTGCCCTTTCCCTCCCGTCGATTGCGTAGTCCAACATCTGAAAACAAAATCCCTCATGCTTCAATGTCTTGGAATGTTGGCTCACAGTCATGATGATCAGCCCTATGCACTGTCTGGTGCCATCTATCATGAAGTTCTTGCCTCAAGCAAGCGCGGGATGTGAAAACAACGCAAAGACCGCAGTAGATGTGGTCGGAAAGGAAAGCAAGATCGGAAGACACTGATCGAACAGCTGATCAATGCGCTTTGACGACATTCAGCTCTTCGAGATACACCAACGGCGGCAACCCTCTGCCATGGAACCGGTCATGCTTCTATGTTCGATTCTTGACATTAGGAGCTAGGACCTTCCCGAATACTCGCGAGCGAACGTCTGGCGCTACAACGATGGGTAAAACAGCCCCAAAAGCAAAGGTGACAAGGCATCATGACGAGGACGGCGCTACTGCTAGGACGCTTCTAGGGTTTCTTGCTGGAGAATCTGGCGATACGACATGCAAAAAGACTGTCGTCTAAAATCGAACGGTAGTGAAGATCGTAGGTTATCTCGTTTGGTCCAATAAACTCACGGAGGCTCAGTTGAAATGTTAGTAAAACCAAAAATATTCATGGTCAAGAGCCGTCGATTGGATCCAATTGTAATGCAAGCTGGCGCAGTATGCACATAGTCAATGGTCGGCTGAAAAAAGAAAATGGGAGGCAGGGGCTAATCGATCGTTCCAAGCATCAAATTCCTGATTTTCCTTTTTGGGCAACTTAATCTAATCTGCAGTCACCGTCGGTTACGAGGCGCAGTGAGTGTCGGCATAGAAACCCCGCAATGTAAATTAAGCATCTAGTGCTACTAATTACGGACCCTTTGCAGACTATTAATAGGAAAAATTCAAGGATTGGAGCAACCTAAAAAAAGACCGACAGGGACATTTTGCTAAATTTAAACGGAATTTAGGTCAGGAAGCGCCCAATGGTGATCGGACAAACCCAAACAATTGCACCCAATATCTGCCGGATATGCAGATTGAGGGACCAGGGGAGTGTTGCTAATTAAGGAAAGCGATTGCTATTAATCGACTTGATGCATGCAAAGGATATCACATCGGGCGGTCTGTGCTGAAGGTCCACCCTTGCACGGGCCGAGCCCCACGGTTGGCTACGGGTGTCCCCATGGGCTTCAGGGCGCGTTTCAACAGTGGATCAATTGAGGCCATCTTCTTCAATCAGACCGTGAACAGTGAAGCTTGGCATGTGTCATCTGTCGCCCATTCACACTCCACGGCCAATGGCGTCATTCGAGGGGAATTTCCAACAGTCGTCGGTTTTTGTCATTGGAAGACGTTCCTGTACATGCGCCGCCTAGGGTTGATTCTGTTGCTCCTCCGTTGAGGCATCTCCTCAGGCACTAAGAATGACTTACGACCGCCACTATTGGAAATGGGCACCTCTGAGCGCTACATTTCCCGCCCATGCGAGGTGCTGAGTAGTAAATGAGGGGGAACCGCGACAGTTGTGAGGAAAAAAGACGTCCAGCAGGCTTGGTGACTTGCGGCATGCGGCATGCGGACGTACGACATCACAATTTAGCCACGAGGGCGTCGGTCGGGACGCAAAGACATGTACTAAGTGAGGATATTGCTCCTGTGTTGGTTGACGAGTGTTGGTTACCACAGTATACTTGCAGAGGATAGAACCAATCAGTCTCCGGGGCCACCACCCTCCTCTTAGCGCCATGGGAGAACGGATAGACCCTGAACAAGAACTTATGCGCCCAGAGGGTTGACCCCTGCACCCATCAGAACTGCGCGTCTAGCACCATGGGCGTCTCGATAACCTGGCACTCTTTTCATCCAACACTTGCTTTCACCACCAAGTGTCCCAATTTAGATCTCTTTTGCTCAGTCACGATCTTCAAGCTCGATATGATTTGCTGCTTGGCAATGGTCTCCACTTGTAGTTTGCATGCTCTCCGACTTTCCGGAACAATATCCCTTGTCTATTGCAACCGCCTGGGTTGAGCAAAAAATAGAAGCATACAGGGCATGGCGGTCTTTGCAGGTGAACTTCTAGCTCAACATCTGGAATACAACACCACGAACCATTTGCATAAAGACCAGCTCGATGCCACTCTCTTCCCAACTTTTTTATCTCTGCTCAGAGCGAACCACAGAGGTCACCAGTCCAGCTTCTCCATCGTCTTTCAAACCTTCGCAGTTGTATCTTATATACACCTGTGCCTTTTAATTGGAACAGCTTTGTTGTTGATCATCTTTCATCGAGCACTTCGTTCTTTTCTGTTATAGCCTTCCCGCTCCATCAGTACGGAATAGAATCATCCAGCGCAATGGCATCTTCCTCCGCTGCCCCGCCCACCAACGCCGAGGCGTCTTCCTCTGCTGCTCCGACAATTACTGCCGAAGCTTCCTCTGCTGCGGCTGCCAACAGGGCTGCTACTTCCGCCTCGCCCCTTGGCCCTCGCCCGGCAGGGATCCGAACCAAGTCGAGCAAAAGATCTCGTTCCGGTATGAGCTTGCCTTGAACTGGTGGAAGAGCATGTCCTGCATACCCATTCCAACACGAGTTCCCACTTCATTTGAGCCTTCTTCGTCTGATACTGATTTTAAATGTGTTAAGGCTGTTTTACTTGCCGTCTGCGCCGCAAGAAATGCGACGAAGAGAGACCGGCCTGTAAGACCTGTTTGAACTACGGTCTGAGATGCGAATACCGGCCTCCATTGTGGTGGTCTACTGGCGATCAGCGACGCAGACAGAGAGACCGCGTGAAGGACAGAATCAGGCAAACGAAGCTCATGCAGAAGGAAGGGGCATTGCAAGGTACGTCGGCGGAGATGAGTTTATCTGAAATCGGTGCCAACGTGGTCTCAATCATCTAGACTACATTGATCGTATTAAGGAGCTTGCAACCAAGCCCGCCGTCACCCAAGGGCTGGGCAATCTCCCAACCATTGTCCAACAGCCTCAGGTGATGATGGCAACTATTCCATCTCCCATCACCCCCAACGGTGTGACGATCACTACCGATCAGCAGACCTTCGTCAACAACAACCTTGTGCCGCAGGGTACGGCCGTCTCGGCTGTGAACCCGGTGATGGGCCCTCCGCAGATGCTTAACACTCCTATCAGTCCGCAATTCCCCAATCCTGACTGGCTGCGCAACGAGATAACATTCCCTGATCAACTGGACCCTATCGATGTTACCGGCTCCGAGGATAAGCCCCTGTCGACGGCCTTGCACAGTTTGATCTCTGTGGAAGACAAAGATCAGGCGCTGTTCGATCATTTTGTCGACCACGTTCTCAAGCTGGCGTTCCCAATCCTCGAGATTTACCGGGGTGGCCCTAGACATATTACCGAAGTCCTAGGTTCGATGCAAAGCAACCGTTCTTATCTTCATTGCTGCTTGAGCGCTGCTGCAGCTCACCTCAAAACCAGTCACGGCATGGAGGACCAGATGGATCATGACATTGTGGAGCATCGGTGGAGCGCCATCTCATCTCTGAGCCGTTCTCTGGACCGTGGAAGCGGACATAGCCAGATTATGGATGCAACTCTTGCTTTGATCTTTTACGACTGTTCGATCGGTACCAGCGATGACTACTTGCCCGACGTCCCCTGGACCACCCATTTTTCGGCGGTGTCAAACATTGTCAAGAGACTCAGCTGCATGCCTAGTCGGTTCAACATCACCCTTATCACTTGGATTGATATACTTGGTTCCACCATGATCGGCGAAACACCCCAGTTCTCCCACACTTATCGCACCAAACACATGAGCGCCACTCCGTCTGGCCTGCAACAGTTGATGGGCTGCGACGACCGAGTCATGTATGTTATTTCGGAGATTGCCTGTCTCGAATCGCTGAAGAAGGATGGGCTTATTGACGACGACGGCATCTTCGGCCATATGTCCGCCTTGAATGTTCAGCTTGACTGGACCGAGTCAAGGGATCCCACTCTTCAGCCACCCTACGGGCCAAATGGAGCCATTCGCCCCGAAATGCTAACGAAGATCATTTCCTCCATCTTCCGCATTGCAGCTCGGCTCTACCTTTTCAGTCTTATCCGAACATTCGATCACTTCGAGCCTACTATTACCAACCTGGTTGCATCGGTGGCAGAGATCTTGCAGTATCTGCCTGCCGGTCCCAACGGTTACGACCGATGCCTTGTTTGGCCACTGTTCATGATCGGAGTCTACTCCGTCCCGTCGAGCGTCTACCGTCGGGCACTGACCGAAAGAGTCGTGGCTCTGGGATACTTGGGCGATTTTGGAAGCTTTGGTCGGATGTACCGCGTGCTCAGGGAGATCTGGAAAGTGACCAACCAGACTCCGATCACTCCCATTAACATTACCACCAACACCGAACCTCAACAAGGACAAGACTCCTCCGAGGGTACTCAGCCTACCACACAGCAGGCTCAACCCGGTACCATTCAGCAGGTGCACTGGCGTGAGGTCATGAAGGACAATGACTGGAACTTCTTGTTGATGTAGAGAAGTCTCACATGCACTGGTCTTTCTAACAGGCCAAACGAAAGATGTTTGGGTCAATGGGACACCAAGACGATATTGATGACAGATATGATACTCGAGTGGGTATGATGAAAGGAAGCAGGAACACGATGACCCCTCGTATGAACAGAACAGCTCGGCTGTCAATGGCTATGGTTTCTTTTTTTTTTTTTTCTTTGTCGCTTGCTTTCTGATTTTCAGGTTTCTTGAAGCTTCTGATTTTTGCATTCTGGCTTAGTGAACGTTTATACTTTACTTGTTCTCTTTTGCTCTTCGTTTTCTTTTCAATTCTTTCTCGGTCGATGCAACATCCCGGGCCCTTTTTTCTGTCTTCTTCCGTTCGACATCTCGGTCATTTTTCTTCTCATTGAGAGCAGCTTCTCTGCGATGTTTTTTTTTTTCTCTATTACTATCACGATTATGGCTTGGCTTTCGTCTTTAGTTGTCTTTTTCTGTTCGGCTGCCTCCACTCCTTTGATATCCGGTACTTGTGACCTGCGACCTGTTTATTGTTTTGACCTTCATCTCCATACTCTCTTTTAATTCCGAGTTCAAGTCTGATTTTTGTTATGTTTTACTTTCTATGCCTTGATCCTTACGTTGAATTTTGCTTCTGCTTCTGCGTCTGTTCTTTAGTTTTTCTGTTTCTGTTCTTTTTGGTTTCTTGCTTCTGTTATCTTACTCTGTTCTATTCGCTCGCCTGTCTAATGCTCGCTGTATTTGTCTTTATCGCTAGTCGTCTGTCAGTTAGGCCTTGTTCTCAATGTGATTCTGCGATCGTGCGTCCTACCTTTTTTGTTCTTGGAAAGGTACATCTGTAGCCGAGTTACTCTTCAGGACAAGATCTCGATTGTCTCCACACAGCAACATGACCAATTCGTCAGGTATCTGCTAACCAAATGCTCTCTTCCTTTTCTGGTGCACTGTGGCTGATTGTCAGACCCTAGGACGCGCATATATGTAATGCCAGTCAGGCTTCTTGTTTGGACGTCGAAGAGAGACCGGAGGCTGGTCAACCAGGTTAATCAAGGTATTCATCACCACCTAGCTGAAGCACTATTGCCGGTGGTTTAGTCCAGCTCTCTGCATTTGCGACTGAGGGGTAATATAAGCTCTATCTACGAGGGCCAACAGCGTGGATCCCCCAGTCAGGGCCGAGACAGACCACAGACACAATCATCCAAAGTGGTGATTTGGACTTAACTCCGGAGGGGAACCAGCT
Source organism: Aspergillus ochraceus (assembly GCA_004849945.1). Taxonomy (NCBI): domain Eukaryota; kingdom Fungi; phylum Ascomycota; class Eurotiomycetes; order Eurotiales; family Aspergillaceae; genus Aspergillus; species Aspergillus ochraceus. Next base: position 2,300,323 of record SSOS01000001.1, on the reverse strand, counting down.
GCGTAGACGGGTCAGGGTGTCGTGTCGTCAACAAAACCTAGGGGAATTGCTATGTATAGCACAGCGTCAAATCGACGCAATTGAACAGTTCATTTCCCCTGCATGCATCTCTGCAAGCGCCCGTGTGAAATGAAGTAGAGAGAATGATTCTTTATTTAGAACAGCAGCGAGAGATAGACAGCGACGAGGAGAGGATGGGAACCACAGGGTGTTGTATTGTACGATACTGTATTGTACGGTGTACGAAAAACATCATCCAGACGAAGTTATTGGATGATAGCATAGATGAAGAAGGGGGGAAGGCATCGTGGAAGCGCTGAGATACTGGGAATTGGCATAGTTTGCTTCTATAATTATCATGGGAGATCGAATAGACTACTAAAAAGATAGACTAAAGGTGATGGCAAGGGGAACGGGGAGACCTCCAGATGGGCAACAGGCCAATAAGCGAGTCAAAGCTACCTACGCCCTTCTCATGCAAGGACATATTGAATGCTGCTTTCTGTTTGGCTCGGCGGTCTTTTGCCCATTGCGTGCGTTCCCTCCACCTCCAAATTTAGCTTCTTTCGTGAAGTGACTCCGACTCGACTCTCCCTACTTGACCAGCAGCCCATTTGGCGCGCAGGAGGAGCAATTGATCACTAGGGGGTTTTGATTAGACTCGATCGGCGCGACGCCGTTGCGTGTAGTCTGCAATGCTGAGCATACAAACGCATCTTGTTGCTCTCGGTGTTTACAGTCCCCGGATAGAACACTTGAAATTGGACTCAGAAGTGTAACGAAAGTCAGGGAAATCGGTCACTCCGTATCATCCGCTTCACCCCGTTCCACTGTTGATCAAATCACCCCGCATCTTCCGAAATCCCCTCGAATATATAGAGGTGCGATGTTGTTGAACGCCCGCCAAAGTAGAGGTGAGGTTGGTGATCCAAAAATAGAGCCTGCGATCGGCAGCCGCCGTCGTTGTTATTCTTAGATCCTCGTCCTCCATTTATCCCCCGCCATTGGTCGCACCTTCATCACCCTAATTTTAAAGAGTCAACCGGGCGCCCGTCAAATGTCGTCACGATCTTCTGCGCTGTCATTGGCACACCCGTGGACGTCGGCGGGCGCCAAACGACGGCCCTGTGTTTCTGTTTTTAGACTCGCGTGGTCGTCAATGGGGTGTTTTCCAGAAGAACTAGGTGCTAACTGCAGAGGCACTAGTTATCGGATTCCCGCTCTGTATGGGGGAATGGTAAATCGCATGCATTGTGATGCGAGTACTCGTAGGTACTCTATCCTCGTGTTTAGTTGAGCGTAGAATGATAGCCGGGCAGTGCTTGACAAACGCACAGTTCTTTCTTCTCCTCTCTCTTGGTCTCGAGCAATGTCCCAAGTAGAACCAACGTTCCTTCCATTCTTTTCCACTGAGAGACTCTAATCTACCCGCTGTTGGCATCCTCCGAGTCCGTGCTTCCCTTCTCTCTGGTTCCCCGAACGGCAGGCGCCTGGAGGTGGCTGGCGCTCCAACCCACCCGGCGCTATACGCTGGATATCGACACACTTGGTTTGAATCTAAGGCATTGCTGCGGATAGTCCTGCAATTTGGTCCCAGGGGTGTCTTGGCAAATATTAGGATAGAGTGCCGCTGCGGCTTCATGGATGGCGCCCCTGGCCAGTAGATTCGGTCGCTGCACGTCAACTAGACACTGATCCCGGGCGATTGACGACGCTGGTCCGACGCCATCTGTCATAGCAGAGGCACCGCCGGCGCATATCCTGCGTAACTACCACTAACACTAACGAGACTGACGAAGATTCGAGTCATCAGGGTCTATCTCCGCACAGCGCCCGTCTGCATTGTTCATGCAGGGGAAGAGGAAGTAGGTAGCTGAAACTGCCAGCCACCAAACAAACGTCTCTGCCGCCGTGCAATTGGCCAACTCACATTCTATAAGCGTCTATACCGTCGATAATCCTGGTCGCGATTTGGCAGACTCCCGTCGGTTGTCGCTGGGCTTAGTTGTTACTACAGAAACCTACCTCCTTGGCATCGTACCCCGTGTTTGAGGTTGGCGATGGCTCCTACGGCTTGCAATCATTGACTGCAGAACCGCGCGCTTTCCTCCTGACGACCCACGTTGGCCAACAACTCTGGAAATGCAGGCGTTGAACGGTTCAGGAGTCAAGGGGAAAGGGGGCGTCGCGATGAGACGTGCTTCAGATGGCGCGCGACAATGGGAACAATCGCCGCCAACACCTTTTCGAGACGGGTTCGAGGATGGAAGCGACGGTTGAGGAACGTCTATATAAATGAGGGTATTATCCATTGTCAATTCGATCTCACATCCAAGCATCCTCTCAAGCTTTGTTTTCCATCTCTAAGCCTTTCATTCTTCGGTCTTTCTTCGTCTCTCTTACTCTCGTTATTGGGCTCAGTAGCATCGAAGTATCAGCCGGTCTGATTTCGCAAGACACAACATCATTCCAATTCCAGCAATCTCCAGCCCGAGCTGAATATACCCCGGCCATCTCAAAGCTTGAACCGGCAGAAATCCATCAGCTGTAGGTGGATCGTGTTGCTATTTTGGACGAGCTGAACGGCTGACCGGCGCAGCTTACCTAACCCGTACTGTATTTTGGGTATTGATACCGTCTGGTACTCCGGTATGGATCCGTATTGTACGCTCTATACTTGCTTTCGATGCCTTACTGACTTCTCCTCCTCAGGCCCTTCTTTGCCATAAAGCCAACGCAATTCCTGCTCGTCTTGAGGTTCTACTGGATAGATCAGACGACCAACATCCTTCGCTCTTCCGCTGTGTTTGACACCTCGGATTCCAAAGCCACACATACCACATACTCTTTGTCCAAGACGTCTTCAGCCCGACCACTTTCTGTCTCTTTCTACCAACCACTCTTGTGTCTATTTTTGAACCAAATATCTCGTTCTTGAGGATATACAATACTCTCCCTCCGACACCATGGCTCCCTCCAGACCAGTCCTTCATCCCTTGACGACTCCCAAGACCATGTCTTTCCCATCAGAGCTCCGCGAGCGCACCTACACATGCCTCGATTCCTACAGACCTGACGGGGAAGTCAAGAAAGAAGACGAACAAGATGCCGAGATCTCTCTCACTCCTCCTCCGGCATACACCGACTTCGTCAACACCTTCAGTCCCATCTTCTCCAGCCCCAACACCTCCCGTGCCAACTTTTCCAAGTACATGCTCGACCGGCCTCGTCGCTCGCCGACTTCCACTCCTTCCAGCACCACCTCCACTTCCTTCTCCAGCGGACCCCGACACTCATCTGCCATGCACGCCGCCGCATCGGCCACCTCGTTGCATGGCAGCCACGTCGATCAGCCTCGGCGGTTGCGTCTCCCGCCCCCCTACACGTACACCCCTATGTCGGATTCGCCGCGCAGCGCACATTCGCTCCGGTCCCCCTACCCGTCGGAGCTGAGAAGACCGCACTACGATTCTCCCATCAGTGACAACGGAGGCTGCTTCAGTATCCGCCACGTGGTCACGACTACGATCACATACAAGAGGACCCCGCAGCTCGATCCGGCCCCTCAGGGCAAGCGGAGAAGAAGCGCCGATCCTCGCAATGCTTAGATAGGTCTCACAGGTTGAAATCTATCCTATGATATTATACGATCACTGGTGCTGGTAATCATGACGAATTCTTCACTATAATGATGTGTTCTCCGTTGTTGCGGTCGGAGCAAGGCTTACTATTTGCATGGTCATGTTTTTCTGTCATTTTGTTTTGTTTTCATATCTAGGGGTAAAGGGTCGTTGGTTTCTAGTTGGATCTGTACCTATGGAAGTATCGCCTGGCATGTTTTCTCGTCTTTGGTTGCATTAGGCTGTTATATGTTGGGGAGTCATTGTCTATTCTCTATTTTCTATTTTTCCTTGGCTGTCTTGGTTCGTGTCCTAGTTGGAAGCACCGATGTACAGTGTGGGCTTCGCCGCAATCCAATCCCCTTGAAATATATCATATTCTACCTCCTGAACGAGCCCGTACTAAAGATAATTCTATAGGGTTGTAGGATACTTCTTACATATGACTAGTTCTCCCAGAAAACCTAAGCGTCTAGATACCCAATGTTAGCACTACAAAGAACCATCGGAGAATCAGCAATCCAATCATCCCTATCACCCGTCCATGTCCTGCCTAAGAATGCCTAAACTAACGCGTATCGCATCCTTCACCTACCCACCTAGCCACTGAGGGCCTCCCCAGAGCATCTACGGCGTAGGTAAGGCGATTATCCCCGACAATCAGACACCCCCGTCAATCCAACACAGGATCAAGGTCCTACCTACTCCGTAGTCCGTCCAAACAAACGCGATGGAGTCCGGTCTAGAGCTCAAAGGAATCCAACTATTTTACCTTTGTGTTTGTATGTGTTACCCGGCCTCATTGTCTGTGTCCAAGTTCTAGAGTCAATTCTCCTCTGAGGCATGACCCATAACGCATGACGCTCGGATCCCTTGCGGTGATTGCATATCTACGACCACTCGTATCGGGTGCTTGGACCGGGCATTGTAGCCTCGTAGGTAAAGTAGGGTACCTAGGTAACCAGTCATTCGGACGGGTGGTTTAGTCTGTGTGTCGAACGTACAGATCTCACTTACTTACTTACTTACTTACTTACGGGACCAAGCAAGGTGCCGTGTCCACCTGCTTATGCGGGGTACAATTTGAAAAGAAGCGGCGGTAATTACTCAGTAGGCCAGATCATAGGTATAGCTACAGAACTGACTCGTCAAACATTCCAACTGGTGCTCCGTTGGGACCTGGGTTATTCTTGTCGGGTGTTGACACTAAGCTGGGATCCATGATGCCGGGCATCTAAGGAAGTTCAGGGTACCTTATCGGGATCCATGGGGCATAGATCAGGGCTGGAAATGAATCTAAATTAGAGCAGGTCCTTTCCAGTAGGTAATTAATACAACACGGGATGGGATGGTGGCGGGTACAGTCGGTACCGAGGGTTGTGGTGTGTTGATAATTACTAGGGATGGGTAGAGTAGGATGGGGAAATCGTGGAGAAAGTGTAGATTGAGGGGCTACTCGTAAATCGGATGTATGAAGGATGGCGAATACCATTCTGTATTTTCTGTTGAAGCATAAAGCTGCTTGTGATGTACGGGCGCGAAAGGAGAATGTCAGATTACTGAACAACACCGAGTTGATAACTGGCGTTTCTTCCTTTACATGAGGCAGATCAAAAATAATGCAATAGATGAGATATGCAAATATGTGGTAGATAGATGGATATATATTGAGAATAAAATGAAAGGCCCGAAGAACCTTCGTGCCATCCACCTCCATACAACAAGCCGAAAAACAAGAAATCAGACATAAGTCATAGGTACATACAAACCAACCAACCTAAACCTTTAGCCCACAACCCAAGAGATTAATAGAAACGACCCTGATATATACACGTCCCATGAAATATCTGGGGTAAAAAGATCAAAATGTGAAGGAAAAAAGAAGATAAAAAAAACCAAACCCGTGGTATCATGCTGCACAGTCATGGTGAAACAAAGTGGTATCATCGAAACAGAAAAGAAAAGGCCTAGCCACTGAACCGGTGACACGATGGTAGAAATGAATCAAAATGGAAGAGAAGAGAAGAAGAAAATAATAACGAAGGAAACAGAGAATAGAAGGAGAAAGGTCATGAGTGCGTCTATTCTTCAGTCAATGCATCATCACCCGTCTCACGCCATTCTTTGGACCGTTCGGTGAGCCGACGAACGCCGGCCACTCGCTGTGCCCAGTGAGCTTCGGACGGGGAGCGGAAGGTGTATGCTCGCTGCGAGGAAATGACTCCAATGCCCTGCAACACGGCCTTGCGGGAGTCCCGCGAGAATACGGCAGGGTGGTTGATCCATTCCAGGGCAGATGCCAGGTCCGCATCCAGTGCCGTGATGGTTTGGGAGTCGACGGCAGCTCCGGGGGAGATGGTAGGCGTCTCCGAAGGCGCGGAGGAGTGGCTGTCACCGAAGTTCGACGACTTCGGCGAGCTCGAGGTGGGGGTTTCTCCCCGGCTACCAGCCTCGCTACTGCCAGAGGGTTTCGCAGCACCGGGCGGCAGCGGGGGAAGGCTTCCCTTACCTAAGCCCTTGAGAATACTGCGGGTCTCCATCAAGAGATGCTGGGCCCGGTCACTTTGTCCGCGTGAGACCAGAGTCAACGCCCGAGTCAGCATATCCGACGTTAAAAGCTCCATGCGTCGCTGGACGATCGAAGGATGAGGGGGAATCGGTGGCGTCGACGGTCGGCCGGAGCTCTTGGACCGCGGGTTCGGTGGCAGCATAGTAATCGCCAGAAGCGACGGTCGAGGGGAGTGGGTCAAATGACCATCACGCAGGAGGTCGCCGTAGGTAAGGTCGGCCTGAATGAGCGGAACTTCCTCCACGCTGAGTACACGTTGCTCATCCCCGTCCGACCCTCCACCAAGGGCTTCCAATCCCGACACCAAGCTCTCCCAGGGATCCTGGGGCATATTTTCCTGTGTGGAATTGTCGGGTTGGATAACAAGCTGGACTAGAACATCGCGCTTGTCTCCGAATCGTAGGTCTCCCAGAGCCGCCTCGGCATCCCGCCCGGTGGCTCGTTTGGTGGTATGAAGGGCCCCGCTGATCTTGACAAACTTGGCCGGGGAACCTTCGGGCAGACGAAGCTTCAGCTTGACATTCTGGTGAGCCGTGGTCTGCAGGGAACCCAAGCAGCCGGCAACACATTCCCGAAGCATCATCCAATCCTTCACGTAGAGGTAGGAACCCTTGGTTCGTGTCGAGAGTTCGATCATGGTATCCGGCTTGTGCGTCAGTCCGAGTCCGAAGGAATGAATGCTAACTCTGCAGAAGATAGTCAGTTATGGAACAGCTTACAACGAAATTAAAAAGAAGGGGGAAACGAACTTGGCAGCTTCAGCCCTGGATACGACGAAATCCACACTTTCCGGGTCCGACGTGGAGGAGTCGCTGATCAGGAGGATGGTAGAAAGAGGGTTGGCGGATTTGCGCTGCATCAACAGATCCATCGCAACATTGGCACCTTCCACCACATCCGCGCGGAGACTCTTCTGTCCGACCGGACGAATGGAGTTCAAAATCTTGTTCCATCCACCCCAGGACTTGGTGGTCATGCCCACTAGAGGGACTCCACCGCCGCTTGAGCCAAAGGTTACCAGCCCCATGCGGTCGCGCGGGCCGAGACTCTGCACGAGAAACTTTAGTGCATCGCGCAGGAGGGTGATCTTCAACCCTTGCATAGACGACGACACCGGGATCACCACCACGATGTCAAGCGGAATATGCAAGGGAGCGGATGGCCCCTCTCCACCCGCGTTCGTATAGTCGGTGATGGCGGTATTGTTGGACCGTGCAGCTCCGTACGAGGAGTTTAGCGACGCTTGCCGTTTTATCTGACTCGCCCGATACTCATCCTCCTCTGCTCCGGAGTTATCGAGATCGTAGTCGGCGTTTCGGGGAGGGTGTTCGATTTGATGAAGGTCAAGGAGTGCGCGGCGCCAAAGCTCCAGTTGATTCCGATTCTGGAATTGGAGGTAGAAGCAAGGCAGTTCGCTGACCGACAAATTCAAAGTGAGAATGGGCTCTTCCGCAGAAGCCTCCATGTTCTTGAGATGCTTCTTGATGAGAATAGATCCCTTGAGCGTACACCGGGTGCGCGGCTTGGAGTTCTGTTCGTCATATTGTTGATGACGGCTACTGATCTTCTTTTCCTTGATGCAGATAAGCATCTCCGCAAACAAGTAGCACTCCAATTCCTGCCACGACTCCCGGTCTTTACCAACCCGCATTTGGCCATGCATGCGTAGCTTTCCAAATCTAGCCACACCTGTTAGCAGGTTCTCCTTCCATACACAGAGTGAACTAAGGGGCCTTACCTTTGAAACTCGAGGCCATGCCAGTTATCGACTCGGTTCCGCAACTGCTCGGCAATCTCGTCCAAGTTCTCCTGGGGTTCATAGGGGATTGGCTGGGGCTCGGGGGCGGTGGGAAAGCGCATGACGCCGTAGGGTTCATCCTGGGGTTGCGAAGGGGCGGTCGAGTGGCGCAAATCCTCCGAGTTGGGATGCCAGCCCTCGGGAACTTCGACGGTGATCAAACAGGTCAACGACTGCTGCTGACGAGACCGGTTGAGGGTAGGGAATTCGCTACGGATGGTCACAGTCGGAGCGGGGATCGGGTTTTTCATAGCCCCGGCGCGTGGGCTCAAATCCGACTCCATGGCCTGAAGGTCGTAGTCATGTCGTCGCCCGTTCACAGCATTCTGGTGATCGTTGTACTCGCCCGACGATCCCGCCGCGCTCCCGTTCCGCGAATGTTGCTGACGGGAACCGGTGGTGAGGCGCTCGATCCGTTCCCGTTCCCGGTGGCTGCCGTTGTCCCGACTGTCGCGACGAACGTACATGTCTCGACTATCACGATTAAATGATTGACTCCCGGCAAACGACTGGCTTCCGACGTGGCTCCCGGCGTTGCTGGGTTGGCGCATCGGGTGGGGGCTCGGATCCCACGGCGTGGGGGTAGTGATACCGCTGCGCTGGGTGGCTGCATCACTCGTGACAGAGCGGACAATGTTGCTAAGTTTTTCTGTTGCATAGAGGTTAGTATTTCATATCGGCCGGTTGTCAGGGTTTGGGGAGGGGGTTATCCAAGGGAACCCTACCGATATCTAAAACGTTTCCGCCGCGGCTCGTGTCGAGCCCTAACGGCGCATCGCATGTCGGACAATATTGACCCTCAAACTCCCGGATAAACTCATAGAAGCAAGCCTCGTGGGACACGTGAGCGCAAGAGAACTGCAGCACACGCTCTCCACGCAGTGTATGTTCCAACGGCTCCTCACAGACGGCGCATTCACTGCCGACAAATGTCCGGTCTCTGCGGGACCGCGAGCGATCCACGTCCATCAAACCCGCCATTGGTCTACCAGACCGCGAATTAAAGGAGGCTCGGGACGAGGTGGAAAGAGAGTGCGAAGTAGACTGCCAAGCAGACCCTGGACGGTCTGGATAGGTGGAAGTAGTGACGTTGGACGGAGCACGAGACAGCGAGTTATGGGTGTGGCCAGAAAGGCGGCTCTCCGGACGGTCTGAACGAGAGAATGAACGTAATGGTCGAAATGGCGAACGAGCGGGGGATTCCGGACGGGCTGAGTCTGCAGGTCGCGACGTAATCGTCCAAGTCAGTGATGGAGGGGACAGACGGCCGGAATACAAAGAGACACCAATGAGAGGGACGGCACGAGGGCGATGGTGTGGTGGTATTGCATAACAAGAGTGCAGGGATGCTCGTGTTTCCTTTCTCTCAGTCCCCGTGGCGCATATAGTAGTCGGGAATAGGCACCGGAGGAGCAGGGATATAAGGACGAGGGGACGGAATGAAAAGACGGGAGAAGTAGGGAAAGGAGGAAAGTCAAAACGAGATCAAAGAACGCACGCAGGCTTGTGATCAGAGAGTAGAAGGACTAGAAGGACTAGAAGAAAAAAGAAAGTTCCGACGAAACAAAGAAAACAATGATAAGAATGAGGGAGGGAAGAAGACGAAGAAACTCAGAAGGGAATAGGCTGCAGAAACGGAGAGAAAAAGGTTGGAGAACCAACTCCAAAAGGGAATGGAATGGATTCCAAATCAAATGAAATCAAACCAAGAATTGGAATAAAATTTTAAAAAACAAATTCCAAAATAGAAAATCAAAATTCAGAAGCGTCACCAGGGAAGGGGGGCCTGGAAGGAGGAGGAGGGGGGGGAAATAGTGAAAGCAAAAGAAGTAGAAAGCAACGACTAGTTCACGACGCTATACTTACGGAGCGGAGACTTCTTTTTAGAGCGGCCAAAGAAACCACGCTCGGACAGAGGCAAACGACCGGAACCTGAATCGATGCTCCCAGGCGTGGATTCCGATCTGGAAGACGGACGATGTTTCCACATGGGCCACGAAATAGGACGTTCCTGGCGGGACAAGGAGTCACAGATATTCGGAAGAGAAAGGGGAAGAAGGAAGAAAAAAAAAAAAAAAAAGGAATGGAATTATTATTGTTTTAGGGGGGAGGATTTAAAGTGGGGGAGAAGGCGAAGTTTAGTTTTGGGGACTTTTTAGTGCGGGTGGAGATGGGAGGGAAAAAGTCCCGAGAATAAAGGAATTAAACTGACCGGGGGGTGTCAGAGAAATTTGGGAACGAAGATTTGGGAGAGGGAGGAAGGAAGAAAGAGGAAGGTGAAAGGGTTGTGAAAGAGAGAGGGAGGTGGAAAGGAAAGGAGAGATGGTGATGGTGGGAATAATTTTACGACGGCGTCATGGCCGGTGTTCAGGAGCCGTTGATAGTCACTGGGGCGGGCGAGCGATCATTGGATCAGGGGATAAGCATCGGCCAGCGGTCCATGGTCCTGCACTCTCGTTCTTTCTTCCAGGTATACGGAGTTATATGTACCTTTAGACAAAGTCGAATGCAGTCTGCTGGCATGCTATTATTACGACCTAGGTAGATGTATAGTGTCTATAGTACCTATGTATGTACATGTAGGTACCTATGTATAGCGATATGGCAGTACGGAGTATGCAATTCGGTAGGTGAATCCTCCGCAGAATGCAAATAATTTAAATTCCCGCCGATACACCATTACCATACGGGCGGGGCGGTATTGGCTGCAGCCATGGTTTGGGCGGCGCAAAGTGGGGGCAGATCCAGGGACTGAAACTTTGAATTTGCAAACCGAAGCCTTTTGATCGGGTGGGATCCGGCAACGAGTGAGTATTTCTCAATCCCCCTTTCCGTACCTTCCTAAGTAGTCGGTACATGTAAGTACCTGCCTACTTCGACTTCAGATACTCCGTAACGAGGTACATACTACTCGTATATTAATGATTAAACTTCCTCTAGCTCGACGCAGTGTCTGCAATTATAACGAGACAGATCCAGCTGCTCGGTTTCTCCTTGCCCTTGCGCCCGGGACTGATCTATCTATTCCATCTATCATCTGGCGCCCCTCGGAGATTTGACCCCAAAGCGATCCCTTCGTATCCAGTTGTCTTCATCTTGACTTACCTCAGATTCCTCGGGATGGAATTCAGTACTGTGTACATCCACGGTAGTCTTATGGCCGGAACGCCACCGGGCAGAATGGCATCTGCAGGTCATCGTCATGCGCATGGGGCCGCCGAACAAGTCGACAGGGAACAGGGGTTCTGCTTCTGATGTAATCCAGTAAGCCAGTAATCCGGTCACTCTCCTCCAATGGCACCGGGGACAAAGCAAAGACGGTCCAGGGTCGATTCAAATCAAGAAAGAATCTCACCGGAAGAAAGACAAAAATAGCATGCACATCAAGTGAACATCCAAATCATCCAACAAAGAACAGAGAGCCAATGAATATGGGCCAACGGTCCCCCTTCTGCAGAATTCGAGTCATTGACTCATTTCACCGTCGCGACGATGACAGCGCAAATGAAGACCGACGGGGACTATTGATGGATAAGCGGCCCTACTTGCAAGCTGGGGACCTCCTTTGCACAATCCAGCAGGGATTGACCGGTTGTCCATGGTAGCCGGTGTCGATCCCCGAGCGTTTTCTGTCATTGGGTTGGGGTGGTCTTCGTTATTGGGTCATGGCCTGATGGGCAGAGACCATCCAAATCCCACCGACTGGAGACTGGAAAGTGGAAAGTGGAAAGCCCCAGAATTGGGACTCGGATAGGAATTCCCGCGAGTATCTGGCAATCGGCCTGTCTGCTAATGCTCTCGCTATGCCCGGAGTACGTAAGCGGGCCAGCATTAGCGCTGCATATCAACGGGCGAGACCTCGGCATCTCCACCGGATGGCTTTAGGCGGTCGGAAGAACGGAGAGCATTTAGCCTCGACTCTACGGGTGCAACTTGCGGGCAGAATCATGGTTCTGGAGATCAATCACGCTTTCAACCGGAGGAGCAATCCCAGCGTTGCTTTGACCACGGTTCCCGTCCTTCCAGAACCAGTGCAGAGCTGGTAAGCCCGATTAATGCGCCTTCAGGAGGATGTGTCCATGGATACTGAAACGAAGGAAAGTCGTACTTCCTTCGCCCAGCCGGCGACTAGAAACAAGGTACAGCTTTAGGGTTCCCGCCGCAGAGACCCGGTTGGACCAGACAGAGGTTGGTTTCAGGAAGCAAGATCCTTCGGGATACTTCGTCGGCCGCATCCCCAACTCCAGCTTCCCCCCCCCATGGATTTGAACAGGATGATCGACTCCGACCGGGGGGATCTTCCCAGTTTCCCGTGTACTCGCATCCGCAGACTCTGTTACTCTGCATCCATTATGCTCTGCACCCTGCGGCTTAAGATCCGACCCGTAATTCCTGAGTTTCGGACTGTTCGCTCGGAGGTTCTGCCTTTTGCATCCCGCATTAATATACAGATATTATAATAATATCTCTATGATATTGTATTATATTAGCCTAGTGGTTTTGGCATTTTATCTCGGCTATACGGACCACTACTTGTTACCGTTAAGTCTGTTAGACTGCACTTACTCCGTAGTTCAGGCCGTTCATTTGCCGAGTTGGTGGCTAAAGTCCGGTGGAAATTAAGACGCATCCAGCTGTCCAATCTCATACATACAAAACTGGTTACTGCCTGTTCGACACAGTCGACTCGACGAAATTACCCTTCCGCCCGGCAGACATCCTACTGGACCGTTGAAAGAAGCTCTGCGACCGGGAGGCGTACAGGAATGCATCCGAAAAAGCCGTTGCGCGCCCTCGCAAATCCAAACCCGTGGAACAAAGCCGGTGGCGAGTCTGTTGACAAAGAACGATGCGATCACGGGAGATGGGGAGTGGGAAAACGGACAAGGAGATGGAGCTTAACACAACGGCTCGAGGCATTTCATTCGCATGGTGCAAGTGCCTGTGCCAGTGCAACAGGCGTCACAATTTTGGGTTGAGGGATTACGGAGTTGCATCCCTCGTAGTATAGTTACTAGCTCCCCGGATTCTTTCACACTGGTTCAACCCAGGCGCCACCATTTTCATTCTATAGGTACTGTTACTTTGGTTACTACTTACTAGTACTCACTTCTTAGGGTTTACATATCGACCAAGGTACGTTGGTTGTACAGCTAACGGCCCTAGAGTCACTTCAAACTGTAACACGAAAGTCGCAACTCCTCGAACTAGCTAGGTACATACCTAAAGTACTGCCTAGTTCCTGTCACAACTTGCACCTGGATTCGCTAATTCATGCACGCCGTCCAGACAGGCAAGACCTGTCATCCTGAATGCACGGGACGTCCATTGGCCCCGGCGCTCGCTCGGCTTTTCTCTGTTGGTTGGTAGGGCGAGTTTCGCAAGCTTACAGTCCAGTCAGTGATGCTCCTAAATGCTGCCTTTTCAAGTTACTGGTCAACATGTTAATTTGTCAAAAGTGCCGAGTCCCAGAAGTCAAAACACTGCACATATATTTCTCATCTCCTAGGGCAGTCGCTCCACCACGGGGTCAATCATTCACCCGGAAAGGTAAAACGACGGACCTCGATTAAGATTACGACGGGGAGGACCGCGGCACGTCAGTCTACTACTATCTTGATCTAGTCCTCCGTTCTTCCGTACTGTCGCTGTCCTGTCACTGTCAGGCCAAGAGGGAAAAATAACTAAAAAAAACAACCCTGAAAGCCTAGCAAATTAGTATGCCTATTAGCATCCCTGACGGATGAAACAATCGTGAGACTCATCGTGGGGAGCCTAAGTCCCAAGTCAATGCGCACCGGTCGAGCCAACAACGGGATGGGAGGGGCCAGGTCGGCAGGGGCGGTTTGGGAATCGTCAGCCCTGAGGCCCTTTTTCATACGACAAATCACTCGGCAGGACTGTTGAAGCGTCTAAGTCTGGGCCTGAATACTCCTGAGACTCAGACTGAGACTGAGGCGAAAATGTCGCGGGATTTGGTCGAGTCTGGCCCCTTTCCCACCCCGGTCAGGCCACACAAGGGGATCAATGACTGGATTCGATGTGCAGTCTGGACTCGATTGATTCGCAAATCAATGCTCTCGAGGTAACAATCACTGACGAAAAGTTTCGGACTCGTCAGATACAAAGAATCAAACCCGTATGATCGAGTTTGTGACCTGTCGTAGTGAAGGCCAAGGTCAACGGCTTCCCGGTTTTTTTCATTCAATCGACGACGGAGACGGGGTGCAGCGCGTCATGCACGGTATTTTTATGAGCCAGTAGTTCGCATCATTTGAGCTTGGGAAACTGTGGCCTGTGCTGTTGGCGTTGCGCCTCGGATCAGTAAGTGATCCATATCGGACCGATATATATCTGTAGGGTCGATGCAGGACTCGTCGATCATCTGTCAATAAATCGACACCGGGGTTTGATTCGACGTGCTGCTTGGTGTGCAGAGTACGAAGTGAAGATGCTGGGAATATTGTACAATTGGATCTGTATCAGGAGGACTATCGATCGCAAGATCGTCGAATCTTATCGTGACATCGGACGCTATGTAGTAGTCTCTCTACACCGTATGCTTCAAAACCTGATATTAGCCCCTCCGGTTCAATAGTCCCGCGATCCCTGAACAGTGAGCGCTCGATAGATCGAGGCTGGACTGATGACAAAGGTTGCCCTGAAATGCTCCAGACTCCTTGCAGAAACATTTGATCACTTGGACAGTGTCTAGGGGTCAAAAAGAAACGAGACATGAACCCTGCTAGTTGATTGTTGGTAGTTTGAGGCAAGTAAGAAAGAAGGCGCATTACCAGTCTGCCTGTCATCATGAATTCAGTTAAGTTACCCAACCAGAAACACAAACAAACACAGTCCAATGCATGAACATAATAATACCATTACAGCATACAGACAGGACCGTATTCGCGAATCGCAAAAAATCAACTTCCGTCCGTCTCTGCAAGACGCTTAACAAAGTTTATCACCAACCAAGTTCCACAATCCACACAGACAAGCCAGTCCAAGTCGGAGCTTTTCACCAATACGAGGCAAACCAGCGCGCCCCGTCGCCCTGGAAGGAAGTTCTGGAAAATTCCTAATTTTGGATCCCCGGCGGGTAATCTACGGAGGACGGGCTGTGTCTGGCACTCTGCCTTCTCTGGAAATCAGGGAATGACGAAGGCTGATGTCAATCCCATACGATCATGGTCAGACGAGGATCTCGCTGGGCTGACTGACGATGGGGCCGGCCATGCAGTCATGTCGATCAGTTGGAGGGTTTTGCGATGGCCATTGGAGGGGGGCCGATTGGGGGGGGAAGTTTCTGCAAGGGGCCGGTACTGCAGGCTTACTCTTCTTGATCATGTTCACACTGATCATTGTTCTTCATTGACGATTGAGGAATATGCTGTGGCTATAAAGGAATTATTGGTGTCCGGGCTGACCGATCTGGATAGGCAGGTAGCCACTGCCTGAATGGATAGTGGCTAGTGATTGACACATATCCAGACAGACATACACGGAGTACATACATGAAAACACACAAGAAGAATGGAATAAGTTACTCTGGGTCTGACACTCAGTTTGCAAAATTCGTAATACCGACTGCCTTCGATGCGAGGTTTAGCAGAATGGGGCCAATCTAAAACATATTAACTCAGACCCTCATCCAGCCCTCAGCTTATCCACTTGCATGCCACGTTGACCTGGCTTTTCCCTCGGCTGAACGATGGGGACGCTGCCTTCGACGTCTGCTCTCTAGCATATGTATTAACTTAGACTACTACTGTGAATATTGGAGTTTTTAGTTTGTTAGCGCCGTGCAACATCACCATGAAGGTTCCTAGGTTATCCGTCTTTCCGTGTCCTCGGTGTTTTTGTTATCCCCGACGGGTCTGGACTGCGAACCATCTGGCAGGGCGAGAGACGAGACAGCGCGAACTACGAGACACTATTGATTTGCGACCCAGGAATGCGGCGCCCTGGATGGGGAAGACGTTCGCCATCCGGCCAAGAAATACTGGGCTCCATCCTTCTACGAGGTCGACCGCGGTCGCTCCGTGGGATGACGATGTAACTGTATTATCAATATCCGGAGAGAGCCTAAAGGATGGGCCGTAGAGACGAACGAAAGGGGTTTGGCTTTTTTTTTGGTTCCTAGCATTTATTTTGGATTGTTTATTTTTGAACATGAAACAGGGCAGGAAGCCCAAATACGTAGTTTTAATTTCAGCTGCCACGGCTGAAAGGTGTCTTGAATCCTCTCGGGTTGAGAAATGTGTGCAAAGGACAGGAAGGTATCTTATCCACAGTCGATCCGATCTGCGATCTCCCCGGCCCCCTTGGGACTTTGGGGGGAAGTTTTAAAATGATTTTCGCGTGAGTTTCGGTCGCTTGTCGCACTGGAATCGGGTCGGTTTTTGGTTGTTCCTGGTTCGACCCACTTGGGTATCCGAGTAGAAACCTGGATGCTAGAACGGCTCTAACTAAAGAACTAGGGTTCTGTAACGGTTGGTGTTTCGATGTCATCATTGCACTCATGCCGAACCTCGTGTTGGTTTGCAACAGAATTTTAGTCAATCACGTTGGCTGACTTCCAAAGCAGGTGTAGCAAAGCCACATGTTGGCAGGGGGGGGGGTTCAAAACCTGGCCAATATATACCTTGAATTCCCCTCATAGCTCAATGGTCTGGATCTTTTGAATCAGGTTGTCAATAAGGGGTTTCGTGCGACCTTAGGACGTCTAGGTATCCGAGACCTGGGTGAATGCCAATAGTCCCCTACACTGTCCCCCAACATCGTGTAACATGCCCGGCCTCCGGAGTGTCACCTCGAATCCTCCACCACGGCTCCCCGTGAGGTTTTGCCTGCGAAACGGAGACCGGGAAGCACCATGTGGAAACTACGCGTCATACAAACTTTTTCGAGAATTTCTTTGGGGTGGTTGGACGGTGAATCGAGACATCCCGAGACATGCCCCGGCCTATCTGGCCAACCGGTGACACAGTGCGACGTAAGCGGGAGATCTGGCAGCGATTTAGTTGCTTCATCTGTAGGACGATCGGGAAGCCAGATTCCGTGGTACAGGCGGTGATCGGAGTATTTGGAACATCTGGAGGCGTTTCGAAACGGGTCCTCATGTCAGAGATATCCCTGTAATGATGCTATATATCTATGCTGGAAATTGATCGAGGACAATCAATCAATGTCGGCACGTTGGCTCTTGTCATCGCAACATCTTTTCTGGACACGGCATGATTGTGTTAGCAATTGCAGGCAGCGGGACTAGAGTGTCTTTCACTCTAGTCAAAACGCCTATCAGTTATTTGGTTCTCAAACACTGGACCTTATGGAAAGACAGCACTAAAAGCGTACTAAAAGGGCTTTATTGACTCCTTTCAGTCTACCTAGCGTGTCGACTCCGAAAACTCATACTAGACTAATATTGTCAACATCTCCATTCGCCATTAGTATCTTTGGCTTGAACTATTGAAGCCAGCAACTGCCAAAAGCCATGAGGTCGAGACAATGCCTAGGCCCACGGCTAGATGTGCGTCCGACGCCGCGTTCGTGTGGTCTGAAAAGGGGTCATCGCTCTGGTTATAGCGCATACTGGGTGCTTTATACAGGCAAAATGAAGTTTCCAGACTTTTAAAAAGACCGTGGCTCCTGCGCAGAGGAGACAATGACAGGCCCTGGCCGGCAGGACGTTGGACTAAGGGGGTTTCCGTTCGCTCATGGAGCGTGCAGGGTATATGATGATGATACTGAGTCTGTGATGTTCGATAGCATATCATGAGTTGCAATCCAGCAGATCTCAGAAATGAGTTGGTCAATAATGGGGATGATGGTGAATGTGTTGAAAGTGACGACTTGGCTGTAGCACCCGATGTTTGCACCATTTGCACAGTCTACACCGGCTCTCCCCGAAGAGGAAGGACGGCTGAGGTAAGCCCCCTGCCCGAAGCGGCTTAGTCGCAGGGGAAAGTTTGTTCCCAACATCTCCGTCGTTGAAGATAACAGAATCTCCTCGTTTCCCTCCGGCTCCTCTTCATCGTCAATTGGACCTATTCCCCAAAGTCCATCATGTTGTTCCGAGCTGCGTGGACCCGTCAGGCTGCGCCCTTGAGGCGTCAGGCTTTTGCCCCCTTTGCCCGTCGCTCCGTCACCACCGACGCCGCTTCGTCGCATGCTGAAAATATTCCGCAGGTTTGTTGAGAGCTCCCGGGAAACACCGAAAAAACTGTTATACCACCGGAAAAGAACCTTTGAATGCTGATGCAAATGCGATCTTCTCTAGGAGGATGACAAGCCTTTCACTGTCCGTCTCTCCGACGAGAGCTTCGAGACTTACGAGATCGACCCTCCCCCGTACACCCTCGAGGTCACCAAGAAGCAGCTGAAGCAGATGTACTACGATATGGTCTCGACGCGGTATGTATACCCATCCGGAATCTCACTCCTTGGCGCTTAGTATCCAGTTCCATCTAACTGACCTCTTTTCCCATTCTACAGGCGCATGGAGATGGCTGCCGACCGTCTTTACAAGGAGAAGAAGATCAGAGGTTTCTGCCACTTGTCGACCGGTCAGGAGGCCGTCGCCACCGGTATCGAGCATGCCATCACTCGCGACGATAAGATCATCACTGCTTACCGTTGCCACGGTTTCGCCTACATGCGTGGCGCTACCGTCCGCTCCATCATCGGAGAGCTGCTGGGTCGCCGTGAGGGTATCGCCTACGGAAAGGGCGGTTCCATGCACATGTTCGCCCCCAACTTCTACGGCGGTAACGGTATCGTCGGTGCTCAGGTCCCCGTCGGTGCCGGTCTGGCTTTCGCCCAGCAGTACAACGAGGAGCCCACCACCAGCATTGTCCTCTACGGTGACGGTGCTTCCAACCAGGGTCAGGTCTTCGAGGCCTTCAACATGGCCAAGCTCTGGAACCTCCCCGTTCTGTTCGGCTGTGAGAGTAAGTGCTCAACTTTCCGACTTCCTTTCAAGACATGGCAGCAAGGGATGATGGACTGACTGGTTTGTTCTTCTAGACAACAAATACGGTATGGGTACCTCCGCTGCCCGTTCCTCCGCCTTGACCGAGTACTACAAGCGTGGTCAGTACATTCCCGGTATCAAGGTCAACGGTATGGATGTCCTTGCCACCAAGGCCGCCGTCCAGTACGCTAAGGACTACGCCGTCGCCGGCAACGGTCCCCTGGTGTTCGAGTACGTCACCTACCGTTACGGAGGTCACTCCATGTCCGACCCCGGTACCACCTACCGTAGCCGTGAGGAGATCCAGCGCATGCGCAGCACCAACGACCCCATCGCCGGCCTCAAGCAGAAGATCCTCGACTGGGGCGTCACGAGCGAGGAGGACCTCAAGAACCTCGACAAGGCCGCTCGTGCCCACGTCGATGAGGAGGTCGCCATTGCCGAGGCCATGCCCGTCCCCGAGAACAACTCTCGTATCCTGTACGAGGACATCTACGTCCGCGGCAGTGAGCCCCGATGGATGCGTGGCCGTACCGTTGACGAGACCTTTTACTACTAGAGGGTTGCTCTAACGGGTACGATTCAGCTGGAGCAAGAAAATTGTTTTTTTTTTAAAAGAAAACACGGGGTGTTACTATACAGATCTAGAAAACAACAAAAGGCAACAGCAGAGCAGGCTTGGCGGGCTCCTATGCAGCAATACCATGCATGTTAACTTATTGTAATTTAGCCGGGAATTTTATGGTTTTGCATTTTTCTTCCTTTCTCTCCTCTCTTATAGCATTAGGAATAGATACTATTGGAGGTTGTTTGTATACTTGCTTTTCCATTCAGCTATCAGGCAGGATAATCGTAAGTAGTCATATTATGTCAAGTGGCACATGAACATGGCAATGTTGTTGGGTATCATATCAGCAAACTATGAGCAATATAAGCAACGAAAAGCAAATGACTTCTTCACAAGAGACAAAAAAAGCTAGACCGGCTCCTGTCTCAACATCTCCAGAATCATATCTTGCGTCCTCTGCACCGAATCCAACCGATCCTCGAACGCAGCCCGGTCCTTCTCCAATTCATTCCGGATCTCTTGCCTCATTTCCTGCCGCAGCTCCTCTTTGAATTTGCTAATGGCCGCGGCAGAGAGGCCCGCCGGCTCGGAGTCTTCGCCGTCGGAGTCCTGCTGGGAGGCCCGTCGGGGGTTCTGATCTCGCTGGTTCGACCCCGCGAGAGACGAGACCAGAGGCGAGGCATTCTGCTGGTCCGGGTTGACCGTGTCGAGGTGTTTGTTCAGCTTGCCGAGCGTCTCCAACATCGCCGACATCATGTTATTGTCTGGCATGGACGTATTCCCCACGGTTGACGACGAGCCCGCCGCCTTCGTTGCAGGACTTGTTCCGCCGACCATGGGCGAGTTGAACATGTTGTCAAAGCCCGGGGGCAAGCGGACCTGCGGCGACTGCGTAGCCGACGGCGGCAGGAACGAGGAGGACTGGTTTACGACGGGACTCGACGTCGCTCTCCAGCCCCCGTCGGATGAGTTCGTCGGCCCCTCCCCCCATCCCCCCGACGATTCCCACGAGCGATCCTTCCTCTTGCGAGGCCGTCGCGAATCCCGCTTCTCGATGCGTCGAGCCTCCGCATCCTCCCACCGCTGCCACGTCGGGATCCACGCATCCACGGACGCGCGCCATCGCGGATTCGACATGTCGTCGGCCTCACTGCCCCCCTTTTCGCGTTGGTCCTCCAGGAACTTCATGCGCTGCTTCGTCACAATCTCGACCTTCCGCCGCACCGAGTGCCACGAGTACGGGTGTCCTTGTTCGCTCGTGAACTCCGCCGTCACGGTCCGCCACCAGTTGCAGAGGTTGCTGCGTTGGCCAAACTCCTCCGCGTGCCGGTTGCAGATGTCGAACAGCGAGACCTCTTCCTTCGTCGTCAGCCGCTTGCCGTGCTTGCGCGACGTGTCATTGCCCTCGTCTGCGTCTGCGCCTGCGCCGTCGCCGCCGGCATTCCCCACCTCGTCTCCCATCGAGTGGTCAATGAGGACGGGGTTCGTGGCGGGCCTCCCATCGGTCCCATGGCGATTATTCCCATGTCCGTCGTCTGCTCGTCTACGGCCCCCTGCCCGACGAGACGGCGTGTTCTCTACCGGCGATGGCATGTATTCCACTTCCTCGGACCCATCAGCCCCGCTGCCTCCGCGCCCCTCTCGATGTCCCCCATCTGATTGCTCGCTGTCCGAGCTCTCCATCGACTCAGCCTGCTGCTGTTGCGGGTGGTGTTGGTGTTGATGCTGATGATGCTGCGGTTGCGTCTGTTGGCCCCGTCGCGCCTCCACCACCACCGAAACCCCCGTATGACGGCCCTGCGAATGCGGCGGCGGCTGCGAGTGCGAGTGCTGATGCGAATGAGAATGCGGGTGCGTGTGCGCATGTGTATTGGCGTGAGCATGGGCATGCGGATGGATTTGCGCCTGCGGATGATGAACGGGACTCTGCTGCGGTAGATGCTGCTGTGGCGTAGTGTTGGGGGTCCCCATTCGCAAACCGGACGAGAGGGTCGGCAACGTCGTATGTCCCGCATGTCCCGCATGACTGCCTTGTCCATGACCCGTATGCGGCGCTGTCGCGGCCGAGGAGCGCGAGAGCATAGACGGCAACCATCGCAGGTGAGGCATTTGGAATGACGAGGAGGATGCTGACCCTGGGGCCTCAATTCGTGGGTTTCCTCCTGACCCTCCTGGTCCCCCTGGGCCTGGGCCTGGGCCTGTTGTTCCTGCGGCCGGTGCGGATGCTCCTGCGCCGCCTCCTAATCCGACACCTGTTGCTGGGCCTGGCGGGCCGGTCGTCCCTGCGCCTCCTGCGGGCCCGGGTGCTGAGGCGCTGGCGGCATGGTTGGAATGACCGGGCCAGGAATACATGGATCTGATCTTTGTGTTGTCTGTTGTTGATCCGAGGATGAACGACGACAAGGTCGTCGATGGACCGAGAACGAGTCGAGTGACGGAGGGACGGTGAGAGAGAGGACAGGTGTATTGATAGAGCGTCGCGAAAAGAGGAGGACTCGATGAGTGAGTTATATATATCGTCTTTAGGTCAGGTGTCGCGATGATGTCTGGATGATGATGGAGGATGGATCGCAAAGCGAGGAATGAAAAATCCCGCGCTGATTTGCAATTTTCGGGTTCCGCGCGGGTCAAGGCGGTCGCGGACTGGGTATTTTTCACCCGCTGGGTGTATCGCCATTTCCGATCTTCGTTTTTTCAGTCTCGCTTTGTGTATACAATCCTTGTATATCTTATAATTCATATTTTATATGGTTGAGATTGGAGAAGAGAGATGTAAATTTACATTCCAGTTCATTCCATAGAGCTTTCTTGATTATACAAATCCGTCCTTCCAAATCATCCTTCACCGTCGTCACATTCCATCGCTGTCCACTCTTTTTTCTTCCTTCTAGAGAAAAAAATTCCATAATTGTATGTGATAGAAGGAGTCAGGTAGATAGGGGGGTAAAGAGATAGAAAACAAAAAGAGGAGTACATAGTAAATACATTGCTAAGCACCAAACAGATGCAAGAATCAAATAGAAAAAAACTAAAAATCAGCCCAGAGACAGAGAGACCCAGTAATACAATGACTGTGGAGCATTGCCCAGTCAATAAGAAATAGAGACAAAAGATGAGAAGAAAGATCAAGCGTTGCAACCCAAGGCCAGGTTACTGCGCCGTTTACCGCCGCCGCAAGTACCAGGTAAAGGCTAAGGTGCTAACGGACTCGCCGAACGGCGAAGGCACTTCCGAGAAGCCAGGTCGGGCCACCGGGTGTCGGAGGTAGACGGCGGCGCAGACGTTGTGGTTGACTTCCAGGTAGCGGGGGATGTAGGCGAAGGCGCTCATGTACTCGCGAGGGCGCCAGGGAGTGGCGTAGGGCTTGCTGCTGTCGATGGGGTTGTCGCGCATCTGCACGAGAGCCCGCTTGAGCACGTTGAATTCTTCCTCGCTGAGCTCCGACGTATCGACCTCGCCTTCGGGGTTCTCGGCGGCCTGACGGAAGGCCTCGGTCAGGGCCTCGCCGGGCTTGGCCTCGCTGGCCGTGGCTTCGTCGGAGGTAGCCTCGGAGGCAGCCGCAGCCTTGTCGCTCGACTGCTCCTGCTTGGGTGCCTTGGAGTCCTTCGACTCCTTGGCCTCAGCCTTCTTGGCCTTCAAGAGAAGGGTCAGCTGGGAGAACTGCGCCTCCAGGTTGTCCGCCAGGATGGTGCTGGAGTCGGAGCGAGAGAGGACTCGCTTGACGGCCTTCTGGAAACCACGCAGCTCCTGCTTGCGCTTGGCGGGGAGCACCTCCTTGTTACTGCCCATGATGACCTTGGCCTGAGCCAGCAGAGCCTTCAGCGTTTCGCGCGGGTCTTCCTCTTCAGCTTTCTTGTTCTCGACTTCCGTCTCCGCCTCCTTGTTCTCGGTCGATTCCTCGGCGGCGCCCTCCTCGCCCTCCGCCGGTGATTCCGCGGCCTTTTTGCGGGCGACACGGCTCTCTCGACGCTCGTTCTTGTCCTTGGGCGCACCGGTGGCGTACATGACACGTTCGGGGTCGACCTGGAAAAGGTCGCCGGGGTTGAGGAGGTAACTAGGGTATCTCATCTAGATAGTGGCGGTTGCCATTGGTTAGCATTGGCTGATACTGTTGTTTCATCCGTCCCTCTTGGACCTAGATCTTGCAACGTACCTTCTGTCCGTTCACAGTCACCGCACCGTGGACCACAAACTGCCGAGCCTGTCGGGTACTGCTGGCAAACATAGCCCGGTGGATGGCCACGTCCAACCGACGCTCCAACGGCGCAAAGGTCATCTGCGAGAAAGGAATTGGCCGAGGCTTGAAGGCCTTCTCATTCGAGAGACCTGATCCACGACCGGCCGACATGGCAGAACCGTCATCGGCGGCCAATTTGTAGGGGTCCATAGGCACGACGCTGCGAATCCGGGGGTTGAACATGCGCTGCCAGTGCTTCTCGGGCAGTTGTTCGCCGTGGTATGCGCGGGCGAGGGATTTGGCGGTCCATTTTTGCTGGAAGAACGACCGGTAGAAGGTATTGGGCGTTTGCATCCGATTGAGGTTAAACAGATTGTATTTGCTCCATGATTGCCGGACTTTCTGGAAATTGGGTATGGCCATGTTAGCATCCGGGAGAACGAAGTCGCGGTCGACTAGGAGCTGTCAACTCGGTGAACTGGGGGAGAATCATACCGGCTTCTGCACCGGCTTCAACGGTGTAGTGGCCCTGTTTCTCATGATGGGCGAATGGATGGAGGAAAAGGGAGGGGGGCTGCAACGAAGTTCTTCTCCTGCTCCGGTTCGTCCGCCGTGCAATTCATTCTGCGGCCGCCAAAACTTCGCAGGGGTCACGTGGTAGAGTACACGTGACAGCAGCTTGCGGCGGAAGTCTCTGCCTGGGTTTTCAGGCACTGAGGAAGGAGCCGCCAATTAGCCGGACGTGATTGGTTGAAGAGGGCTCGCTTACCCTAGCGCGTCTTTAAACGCCCCACCCGTGGGTATTTAATCCTTCCGCAGCCCCCGATCTTTTGGCCTTTTTCTTCTTTCTTTTCTTCATACTTACCTTGTTTGGGTGGCTGCGATCAAGAAGGCGGTCCACCACGAATTGGTCCCTGCATTGCACAGCGCGGCGGAACAGTCCGTTCAACGGCCT
The DNA here is from genome assembly GCA_004849945.1 of Aspergillus ochraceus. Taxonomy (NCBI): domain Eukaryota; kingdom Fungi; phylum Ascomycota; class Eurotiomycetes; order Eurotiales; family Aspergillaceae; genus Aspergillus; species Aspergillus ochraceus. The sequence goes on along the minus strand of SSOS01000001.1, from coordinate 2,275,661 downwards.
TCGGGTCATTGACAGGCGTATTCTTTGGCACTTTCCATTTGATGGATCTTTACTTTCTTTTCATCGTTTCTTCGCTATATGCGGGGGTATGGAGAAGAGTTTGTCTTTTAGTTTGTAAACATGCACGTGGTCAATTCCTTGTAATCTTGTCCATTGTGTATTATAATATCGTCTCCGTGAAGGTAGGTCGTCTATCGTACATCATTCATGTCTTTTAATTACCCTTATGCCAATTGCTTATCATTCCTCCCGCTTCGCACTCGAAAACACTTCCTGTAAAGCTTCGGCTTCCTGCGGATTGACTGCGTCGTCCAGGATCTCGTGGGCCATCTCGACCGTCTCGTCGTCGATCCTCGCCTCTAACATGATCCCTTCACTAAAAGCGAGGCGCGTCATGACAACCAGAAACTTCTGTTTCCCGCCCGCCACCCGGTCCAGCTTATTCTGTAAATCGACCTCAGGATGGCGCTTCATCACCCCGTAGACTAGCGCCATCAATCCGTTCACCAAGGTCGCGTGCTGCTCCGCCTCCGGGGGCGAGGAGTACAGGGCATCCAGCTCGTCATGCATTGCGCGAATCAACCGTGCCAGAGCAGTCGGGTGAGACGCCAGCACCGAGCTACCATGGGTGCTCTGAGGAGCCGAGATGTTGAATGCGATGCACATCAGCAGGGACAGCGCTTCTAGGCGCATCCCGCAAATGTCGATCGGCGTATAAGGGGGCAGTCCTTCGTCCACATGCGGCTTTTCGCTCAGGAGGTTTGCCACGCGGTCCACAATGTAGTTTTCATTGGCAATCTGATCCTGCTCGGTGTCCTGGATCGAGCCGAACGACTGCGCGCGCACGCTGGTAGTGAGAAGGTTCAAGGTCAAGGTGATGTCGACGATAAGCTGCGAGCAATTCAGCATCATCAGCACGAAGTCATAGCGCATGTACCGCCAAAACCTCTCGAGTTCCCGGTCGACATGCAAAGACCGACTGGCAATCTGATACAGCAGTGCCAGTGCCTCGGTCGAGTCTACCAGAGGTTCTAGTTCCGATTGAGGCGTTTGCCGCACTTGTCCGAAGTTCTGTCGCGACACGGGCGAATGCTTAAATCGAGGGATCGCATTGACATCCCCAGCTTCTTGCAACACAGGGACCAGATGTTCCACGAGCTGAGACCCGATTGACGGCGCCTCCAGGGCGAAGATATACTGCACGATGGCCAGGAACATGGGGACAGGAGGAAAGAATTTCTCTTTCAGGGCCCGGGACCACAGGGAGATAATCGCTCGCGCATACTCGACTACGTTGTTCCCCAAGCGAAGAGCTTCCGTTTCCTGCAGTAGAATGGTGGCCAGCGTCCGTTGCGGCTCTGATGGGAACTTCAACCGCGACATGACTTCGATGTCAGGCTCCTCATTAGGATACGTTCGATGATTCAAGACGCGCTTCATTGACTGCGACTGTCTCTCCTCATTCTGGGCCGCCGGGGCCGCCGCCTGCAACGTACCTCCCGCCGTCGCATCGTCAGAGAAGTCCCCGGGGTCGGGGTCAATAGCCATAGGCTCCACCCGCGGACTCAATTGCAGCGGGATTGGGCTGTCTTGGCTCTCTCTTCTCTTCCTTTTCCCCGGGACTACCGGCGTCATGCGCTTTGATCGCGCTGACTTGCTCGGCGACACGGCGAGAATCTCTTCGTCATCGAACCCGTCGCGAAAAGGAAGGACTTTGGTCTTCTTGGGTGTCACGGGCGGTACTTTCTCATTTGCTCGGCCCTTCGCCTTCATGTTGTTTATCCGTAGGGACTCCTCGGCCAAGTCTTGTTTGAGGAATGCGTTCTCCGTAGCCAACATCTTTCCTTCCGCGCGTGCGGCTTCTACCTCCTGCTTGTGTCTGGCCGCCTCCTCATCTATAGCCTTTCGCAAAGATGCCAATTGCCACTCATAGTTTTCGGTAAGCTTGGCCTGATTGGCCCGTATAATTGAAATCTCCCCCGTTTTGGTTTCCGCCATGGATTTGGCGGTGGTGAGCTCTTCCATCATTTGATTGTACCGTTCATTTTCGCGCTCCAACTGTTCCTCCGCAGAAGAGTTAGCCCTGTAGCTATCAAGCGGGGACTCTCTAGGACTCACCTGTTCAGCGGCAATATGAACATTTTCTTGGGAGACATTGATATGTGATTGACCCGCCTCAACCTCCATGAGGTCGGGCAGGGTGTCATCAAACTCGTGACTGTCGTCTGCTGGCGCCAGGACATTTTGTGGGCGATTGGGCTGCGCTTCGTAAACGACAGAGTGGTCGAATGCGATAGTCGTGTCGTTGCCATCGTCCAATACCTCTGCATCCAATTCCCCCACATCCAAATCGCCGTAATCGTTGGTCAATCCGGTGTGTAAGCGCGGCGGGGGTTGTAGCGTTGCATGGGCAGGCGCTGGCAGTCGGGTTTGGGCGGCGGGCGCTTTTTGAGGGATTCGGTTCTGAAAGTCCCTAGTAGGCCTGTGTAATTCGATTGCAGGCTGTGAGGGAGCTAGGTTCTGAGCCTGGGTCGCCTGAAACGCGCTCTGCTCCAATTGGAACAATGTACCGGGGGGCAGGTCGTCGAAGCCATCATCGGAAAAGAAGTCATCGTCGTTGTCTTCCATGCCCCTGAATGCACGATCGCCATGAAGGAGAGGGGGCGGAGGCAAAAGAAAGAAATTCTGGTTGCTGGGGTGGAGCGAAGGACAAGAAAGCGCGGAGAAAACTGACGTCGAGTCACCTGCGCCGCACGGGATTCAGCCTCTCGCCGTCTCGCTCGCTCTCCTCTTCTTCTCTCCTCCTCCTTCCTCTCGCTCTTTCGCTCCCCTCCTCCGTCTCATTCCAACACGTCCAATGTGATATTGACAGGAAATTGCTTCATCTCGACCTTCTTCTCCCCTCGTCTGATTTCGCGTGCCGGCCTTTTTCACCCCTTTTCTCGTCCGACCGTATCCGGTCGCCATTTCACATGAAATTTTAGTAAACGGCGATCACTACTCCCACTCGATCCTCTCCTCTTCTCTTTTCCCTCTCCTCTTTCTTCCCCCCTGGTCGTATCCTTTTGGCTGGGCCCTTTCCGAACCCCAGTTTTTTTTCCTAATAATTTTTTGACGCCTTCCCCTCCTTCCCCGCGTCTGCAACACATCTCGCGGTCCTCTCCCTCTCTCACGCCCTCGGCCTATTGAAAACACCATGTCCAAATCTCGCCGGAACGTCAGGTTTCAACATCGGGCGTCCAACGGATCCGATACTCGACGCCTAAGTATCTCGGATGCCAGCGATGTTGCCTCCGAGCCCGGTAGCCCGTCCAAGAACGGCGGCGTGTCTAAACAGGCGACGATTCCCGAAGAGGTGAGCAATCTGATCGTTCGGCTTGGGGAAATTGTTGGGAAAAGCTGACTGACAGCCTGAGCAGAAGTCCGAGAAGCCGCAGCTGTCCGACTACGAGAAAAAGAAGCAGACTTTCATCACCCGCACAATATGGACCTTCGTGATGATTGCCGGTTTCTTCATTTCCATGTTTTCCGGCCACATCTACATCATTGGTCTCATATCCGCCGTGCAAATCGTCTCGTTCAAGGAGGTGATTGCCATTGCTAATGTTCCGAGTCGGGAGAAGAACCTTCGATTCACCAAGTCGCTCAACTGGTATTTCCTGGCCACGACGATGTATTTCCTTTACGGAGAAAGTGTCATCTACTACTTCAAGCATATTCTCCTGGTTGACAAGGTGTTGCTGCCCCTGGCGACTCACCACCGATTCATCAGCTTCACGCTATACGTCATGGGTGAGTCTACCATCAAGACAGCTGTGCTCGCAAACGGTGCCCTTCTAAGACCTTAATCTTTTAGGATTCGTCTTCTTCGTTGCTTCTTTGCAAAAGGGCCACTACCGGTTTCAGTTCACTCAATTCGCCTGGACCCATATGGCTTTGTACCTGATCGTTGTGCAAGCACACTTTGTCATGAACAACGTCCTGGAGGGTATGATCTGGTTCTTCCTGCCGGCCTCCCTCGTCATCACGAATGATATCTTCGCCTACGTCTGTGGAATCACTTTCGGTCGGACCCAGCTTATCCAGTTGTCGCCCAAGAAGACGGTCGAGGGATTCCTTGGTGCCTGGATCTGCACCATCATCTTCGGCTATTTCATGACCAATGTCCTGATGCGCTACAAATACTTCATTTGCCCGGTGAACGACCTTGGATCGAACGTTCTGACCGGACTGGAATGCACTCTCAACCCGGCCTTCGTGCCCCAGCCGTACTCATTCCCCTTCCCCGAGTTCACCGGCCTGGACAAGACCTTCTACGTCGAGCCCATGCAGTTTCACATCTTGGTTTTCGCAAGTTTCGCCTCCCTCATTGCGCCTTTCGGCGGCTTCTTCGCCTCTGGACTCAAGCGGACATTCAAGATCAAGGACTTTGGCGAGTCGATTCCCGGCCACGGCGGTATCACCGATCGCATGGACTGCCAGTTCATTATGGGATTCTTTGCGTACATGTACTACCACAGCTTCATTGCCGTGTACAAGGCCAGCGTCGGAGACATTATCGAGACCGCTATCAATGGATTGACCGTTGAGGAACAACTCGAGGTGGTCCGTGGCCTCGGCAAGTACCTATACAACCAAGGAACAGTCTCCGAGACGGTGAGTATACTCATGCACTCTTTGTATGTTGGCGCAGCCACTGATGGTGTTTAGATCCTGGATTGCTTGACTACCGAGCTCAAACGACGATAAATATTCCCGATAATGACCCGCCCCTTTCCCATTCTACTCAGATGATGAACTCCAACATTTCCTCCTTGGAAACAAAACTTGCAATAACCACTTCTTTTTAATTGACTGCTTTCTCGCCGAACAAGAATTCAGGAGTCTCCTTGTTCTAGAACTCCGAAACGAAACTTTTTCTCCTTTCCTATTTGCTTACCTTTTTTCCCTTCTCAAAAATATCCTGTACAATGTCATGCTGGGATAAACGTACGCCATGCCGACCAGCTCATTCAGGGTATATCTTTCTATAACTCGCCGTTGCATTGGGTCATTGGTATAAACAGTGCCAAGGAAGGACGATGGATGAATGGATGGGCCAAGGTCCCCGGTCCAGGTCAACAAAAAAGTGAGATGGGTTCTGGTCATTCTCCTTTACCTAGCCTTTGCTTTATATGTCTAGCTAGCTTGTTTCGATTTGAGATGGAATGGAGGGCCTTGCGTCCAGGACGATAGTGTAAAACCAACCATATATAACCAACAAGCGTTTCAAGGCCGCTTTTCGCGGCCTGCTTATATTATCAATCAAATGCTCTTGCTATATAGTAAAATTGTCTGCTATCTGAGCATTCTGAGGACCCTCAACAAAAGACTGGCTGGTCTTGACGATAGCGGCCTTCAAAATTGCCACGATCTCTTCCAGTTCCCCATCTTCGACCGTATAGGGCGGACAGACTAAGATATGATCCACCTGATATTGGCCAGTATGGCCCAGATTCCCAAGGATATTCAACCCCATCTTCAGGCTGTTCTTCACAACCTGCGAGCAAAAGTTCGCTTCGATGGGAAACGGCGTCTTGAGCTCCTTGTTCAGAACGAACTCCACCGCCCAGAATAGCCCACGGCCTCGGATGTCTCCTACTAACGGAAGAGGGCTGATCTCTGTGCGCAGCAGGATTTCAAGTATCTGTCCTTTGAGATTCACTCTATCGACGAGGTTTTCGCGTGAGACTATCTTCTGGGCGGCAACGGCGGCTGCACATGCGAGGGGGTGAGCCTATATATCGCCAATTGCATGAGTAAATGATCAGTGATCCCAGGAATTAAGATAGAAAGATGGTACCTGAAAGGGGTGGCCATGTGCTAGTCCTCCTGATCCAGCCGACAGAGCATCGAAGATCTTCTCGTGGAGCAATACGCCGGATAAAGGGACGAAGCCTGCTCGAGAGCCTTGCCAATGGTCTGGATGTCCGGGCCACGAATATCTTCCTGCTCCCATGCATGCATGGTGCCGGTTTTGCCCATTCCGCAGATGATCTAGAACTCGGCGTTTTAGCGTTCGCTGCATTCTTCCCACACATATCACTGGATATGCGCATAGATGAGTGTGGGAGAACTTGGGAGTCTTACCTCATCCAATATCAGTAGAATCTCGTACCGATCACAGATCTCTCGAATTGCTTTGAAATACCCAGACACAGCAGGCAGGCAGCCCAGCGTAGTACCACTAACCGTCTCAGCAACGAAGCCAGCAACCCGATCAGGCCCGACGCGAAGAATCTCATCTTCAAACTGCCGAGCCAGACGATCCACAAACGACTGATCAGACTCATTCTCATACTTCATGCGATAGACGTAGCAAGGGTCTACGAACGAGACGTTCGACGACATGAAACCCTTATAGAACGCTCGACGAGACTCGTGGCCCGACACGCACAGTGCGCCGATGGTATTTCCATGATAACTTTGTTTCCGGGCGATGAAGTGCGTTCGCTGGGGCTGTCCTCTCTCGTGCCAGTACTGCACGGCGAGCTTGAGTGCTGCACCGGTGGCTTCACTACCCGAGTTGACGAAGATTGCCTTGGAGAGACCTCCCGGCTTGTGAGCCAGAAGCATGGTCGCTAGCTCTTCTGTGGCGGCATTCGTGTACGGAGAGCCTGAGTACACGTATGCGATGTCGGTTTGCAGGTGAGATGTAATTGCTTCTGCGATCTCCGGCTGCGTGTGGCCCAGGCATGACACGGAGGGGCCGCAGCTTGCATCGATCACTCTGGAGCCATCTTCGAGGATCAGGTTGATACCGTCCCCAGCGACGACCTTGGCTGGGCTGTCGGAGAAGGATCGGTGGAGGATGTGAGAGCGAGAAACGAAGTCGTCGACGGTCATGCTGATGGACATAGGAAGGACTGGAGAAACGGCCCTAAAGAGATTGATTGCCTTTCCATTGTATTATTATACTGTAGAATAGCTTTATATTACTAGAAGACAAGTGTAGAAGCATAAAATGCCGCCGTTGACGCCGGAGTGGAGAAGGCTGCGGGGAGCGTGCGATTTTCCCCACTTAATCTTACTTTAATAGTTAAATAACTCATTGAATGTCATCACTGAAAAGTGAAAGGAAAGAAGAAGAGGCGGAAGGGTTCCACCTCAACATGGGCCTAGAAAATGAAAGAATATTTTGAAGATTTGGAGTTGGTTTAGTTCCGCCGCCATTGACGCCCGAGAATGAATATAATGAATCTCCCATCATGGGAATTGGCATATAAAAGGTATAGAAACACTCTTCTATTGCATTGACCGCTCTCTAAGACGATCTCTTCTTTCCACCGTATGATACCTAGCCTTGAACTGGACATTCCGCCATTATTTACATAGTTAACTTGACTAGGAACCAAACCATCTCTATACTATGGCGCACGACACCACGGAGAATAAAGGCGACTACTCTGTCCAGCCATACCGCGGCCCTAAACTCCCCAACGTCCCAGAAGATCTCGTCGTCACCGACGTGATGAACCTCGAGTGCGACGAGCGTCTATGGGTTCCGCAGGCCAAAGACGTCTGGTTCCGACCATTATGCTTCAACGTGTCCCACGGCTACTTTGTCAACATTCTTCGCGTCCGGAAGAGCGGCATTCTGTCGCGCCATCGTCATACTGGCCCGGTCCACGCCACGGTCCTGCGCGGCCGCTGGCACTACCTTGAGCATCCCTGGTGGGCGGAAGAAGGCGGTTACGCATTCGAGCCTCCCGGTGATATTCATACCTTGGAGGTTCCGGATGGGGTGACGGAAATGTATACTTTGTTCCATGTTACGGGTGCGTATATCTATGTGGATGTGGATGGGGTGCCGATGGGGGTGGAGGATGTTTTTAGCAAGTTGGAGGCAGCGAGGAAGCATTATGAACAGGTTGGACTGGGGGCAGAGTTTGCAGATCAGTTTGTTAGGTAAATCTGTATGAAGTTAAGACAATATCTCCAACGATGATTTAGAAGGAACATTTATCGCATTTACTTGACCAACCTGAACCAAAACCATACTCCTCTCTAACCATATAGCCCAACGCAACTCAAGATAACGAAAGATGAATCCCATCCCTCCGAATGATGTCCAACCAATCGACCCTCGCCGAACTTGGCGATTTCCTCGCCATCCTGAGCCGCCATAACTTCTCTAGCACCGATAGCGCCACCTCAACGTTCCTGAAGCCCCGAGAATCGATCATGTCAAGCATCCTAGTTCGAATCGTCTTGATATGCGATTCTTCCGTGGTTTCCCCGCCCGCGAGGAATAAAGGGAAGAGCAGTGTACACTCTGCAAGGCTCCGAATGGGCATTCGCTCGATACTATCCAAGGTTGAGGCCACCTGGGCAGCAGCCTTTGATGACAATTCACTGTCGTCATCTAGATGTCCACGTCGCATGACGCGGTATAGAAATATCAGTGCAGAAGAGCGATATGATTCCGCTAACAACCTCAGCGCCATGTCTTCGGATGGAGGGCAAGTCCACTGCTTCAATCGTGTCTCCAACGCCACCAACTTCACTGGAATATCTGATAGCAAGAGTAGGCTCTGGCTGTTGTTACTTCCCATGACCGAGTCAGTTTCCAGTCCGGGCTGGACTGTGTCTATCATGGTCTTTAACTTGTCATTCAAGATGGCCGTGTGCGAGACGATTTCCAATATCTCCGAGGCGAGACCAAAATATACATCCGGCCGGAGAGGATCGTCGAGAGTTAAAAAGTGAAGCGAGCTCAGAAGTGGCGCCTGGTCTCTCGCAACAGCCATCACAACATCCCGGTATGCAAAGTTACGCAAAAGCCACCGTGCGGCATAGTCATCCTCGAATGGCTGTAAGACCCTGCTTGGGTACTCGTCGTCACATATGAACATGATGTCCGTATTACATGATATCACCCCCGACTCTCCCACAAGATGTAAGTACCATGCGTCACCGTTGTCTGCCATGATGCTCTCTAGCGAGCACAGGATCAGCGACATGGCTAGGTTGGTCTCCACATTGGCTGAATTGGATTCGAGTGCACTCCGCAGATCTCCGAGAGCTGCACATCGATTCTGCATGGCCACGTGCTCGAATGATTTGTCCCGCAAGGAAAGATGCGCGGATGACCAAGCAATCAACGTGTTTAGCACCGGTGGGCTATGCATGGCCATTGGGAGTAAGACTAGTCTCTAGTCAGGAGCTGCAGGATATGCAGGATCGAAGGAGTGAATGTCTCACCTGAAAGAAACGAATTGTTCTCCATATTCGTAGTCATGAGGTGGGTAAAGGTTTGCGTGTAATATCGGAGGAAATGCCGACGGCTCATAGGAGAAGTGCCATCGGAATGCTCATTGACCCAGAAGAGGACTGGGTCGGGTGCGCTCGACAGTCTTACAGGTCCACTGGACGATTGCTCACCCAGTGACATAGAGTTAATGCCAGGTTCATCATCGGCAAAGGGTCTTGGGGCCTCCCATTTGCACATATAGTTCAAACGCACGCATTCCTTGCAGACGGGGTATCCCAGATCACAGCGTTTCTTCCTGGAAGTGGTGAGCGGCGTTTGTTTTTGGCCAGGGGGCAATGAGCTTGGGATGCTGTTGCTACCTACCTTTTACGACAGGTCAGACACCCCGTTCGGTCGCGAGTGGTCCCTCGCTTCTTGATGATACGCCGGGGCAGACATCGCTGCAAGGACGAGAGTTCTGGGGGCGGCATCTCCGTGTTGGCAGCTGAGGAGGAGGGTATCATCTAGAGTTGGCAGACCAAAGGGCAGGCTGGCGCTAATGGCGGTCAATTAACAGTTCGCACGATGTAGATGTTTATCTTTTATCCGGGCGTGCGTGGGAGAGCACCATCTTATCAGGCGGCTAGGTGGAGTTGCAATTGGACAGCCACGGCCAGTCAGTGACCGCGCGCTAACGGCGCAGACCAGGCATCCAATCGGAAATGAGGCATTACTCTCCACAATTGCCTCTCTGGGCAAATGCGGGGGAAGTATATACATGTAGTATTGTGTAGGAAGATAGGAATGTGTCCGGGGCAAGTTGTACCCCAGCTTAGATATCTACAGCGTCTTTGCCTCCGCCATGGAGAGGTTTTTATAATTCCATCGAGTCCCGTTCATCCCTCTTGCAAAACCTTCTTCACTACCATTATTCTTTTCATGGACGATGCAAAAATTCCAGGATGATCTTGAATTGGAAGCGCGTGGCTACCACCGTGAGATGCCGAGGCAGTTTTCCGTCTTCAGTCTCGTCGCCCTCTCCTTCAGTCTGACTTGTACCTGGTCCGGTACTGGATCCTCAATCGGCATTTCCATCAAAGAGGCCTCGTCGGCCGGCACTCTATGGTCAATCCCGGTGGCAGCCGTGATGACTGCCATCCTGTCAGCGGGCGTTGCTGAACTGGCATCAGCATTCCCGGTGGCCGGAGCCCAGTACTACTGGTCCTTTTGCGTGTCCTCGAAAGAATACCGGGCATTCGCCTCCTATATGTTCGAGACCCTCCCCTGCTGCCATGTGATTGTTCCATGTCTCTTACTCTCTGATAGGAATGGTTGGTTGAGCATCCTTGGTTGGTGGCTAGCCAGTGCTGCTGCCTGCAATTTCATCGCGTCGCTCATTCTCTCAATTGTCCATCTATGGTATCCGGACTACGAAAGCCAGAATTGGCATCAGTGGCTACTCTACGTTGGCATTACATGGCTGGCCGTGACTTTGAATACTTTTGGATCCCAGCTTCTTCCAACTTTCAATCGATTTATCTGTAAGGCTCCTAGGGACAAAGAAGGTCTCTCTCTGTCTGTGATTGCATTCTGACGATGGCAGTCTTTCTTGCCTGCGCAACGCTCTCTGCAACAACTATTACATTATTTGTCTGCAGCCGCAACAATCGTGCCCCAGCAGAGTGGACATTCGTCGATGCAGCAAACGGCACTGGATGGGAGAGTGATGGATTTGCCTTTATACTGGCTATCAGCAATGCCGTCTATGCATTCCTCGGTACAGACTGTGGAGCCCATCTTTGTGAAGAGATGCGCGATCCAGCAAGGAACGCTCCCAAGGTTATTCGTTTCCCTATCTTGATTGGTGTGCTCACTGCCTGGCCGTTTGCCTGTGCTTGTATGAATGCAATCACGGATGTTGATGCTGTGCTGAACACGCCTTCTGGTGTCCCTCTCATTGAGATCTATTATCAGAGTACACAGTCTAAAGGCGCTTCATCTGTGCTTCTCGCTCTGTTTGCTTTCTTTTTTTTTTTTTTTTTTTTTTTTTTTTTTTTTGGCTGCTCTGTGGCAAATGGTAGGCTTCACTCTATTGATTCCCTGATAGACGGTCTGTCTCCGCTGAAAGCTAACTAACACATGTCGTAGGAACAACCTGCTCAAGGACCATCTGGGCAGTTTCACGAGATAACATGATGCCTTTCAGTAATGTCTGGTGCAAAGTCAACCCTCACTTCCAGATCCCATTAAATGCCCTTTGCCTGTCTGGCACTGTCGTTTCGGTGAAGCTCCACCCCCCTCAATCAATCTCTATCCCATTGCTAACTTCAAACCATTACAAGCTATACGGCCTCATCTTCCTAGGTTCCACCAATGCCTTCTCCGCAATGGTAGGAGCTGCCGTGATCTTTCTGCAGACCTCATGCGCTCTTCCCCAACTCATCGTCCTCTGGCGCGGCCGAGATGCCACTCTCCCCGAGCGTCCCTTTTCGTTGGGCAGATTCGGCGCAACGTTTAATTTTCTTGCGGTCGCGTGGGTCGCATTCCTTGATATTCTCTGCTTCATCCCCACGGAGAAACCGGTCACCAAGGAGAACATGAACTATATCTCTGTTGTTTCGGTGGGTTTGACGAGCATTGTGGTTGTGCTCTACTGGTTTTCGAAAAGAGGGAGGTATCTGGGACCGAGGATGCCGAATGAAGTAATGCAGGTTAGCGAGGGGCAAGGTGTTCAGGATGAGATGGAGCTTGATGAATACCGCAAGGTTGATGATGGGAAGAAGGAGTAAAGATGTCTAAGTAGGCTTGTTGTATGTATGTACGTGCCTAAAACGCTCAAGACAGCATTGCTTTTATACTACGACTGCAGGAAGCCACAGATGAACTTTGTACTAGTTTAATGTCTAGTAGGACAACCTGAACCGCTTGTACCAGATTTAAGAAGGCAAAGATATCCCACAGTTGACTAAAAGTGAACATAATTCCAAGATACAGATACGATATAGTGTCTTCTTGACACATCATTCCTTCAGATAGTTACCATAATAACTTGAGATGCTTTGTTTAAACAAGAATGAGCTCCGGTCGATACCAACCTCCACCTACTTCTCTTTCTATTAAAAATTTAACTATGTTAAACTATATATACCACGTCACTCGGCTGCCTCACTGGGAATCAATATCTGTTATCCCAGAGAAGCTTGCGCGCCATATAGTCATTCGGTCCTCTCTTGAAGGGAGGTGCTCCTCCTGTCTTCTCGTTTCTTGTTTTTGATGGATGGTGCTCTTCCTTAGGAACAAGAATCAGAGGTAGAGCGTAGACCGAAGCGCGGACTAAGATGTGATGTATCTGTTCAAAGATCTGAACAGTGCATACGCTGGCAGTTGGGGTCAATTTCCGGACATGGATATAGAACGAGGTAATGCGGCGTGCACATGCAAGGCCGTTGGCTGGCTCCGAGCGCACTTTGCGTACAAATGAGTAGCAATAGATCAACTCAATGCTATCCAGTCCGAGGTGAAGGAAGATCCTTCGAGGTTGTCACGCGAGACAGGTTATGATGAGAGGAGGCGGTGGATATATGATCGGATTCGACGTGCGTTTTGTAGATTGTAACCAGGTCGAGGTCACTCATTCCTCAACTTCGTACTCCTCCATCTCGACCTTAAAGAACTGCGCCACGTGCGATTTTTCATTATTTGCGCACTCGGGATCGATCATGAACCGCACCGCGCCATCGCGGCCTCTCTCGCCGGCCTTGGGGCGTTCTCCGTTGGCGGCGACAGGGATGAGTGGGTGGATCCGCGAGTCGCCGTTCTCGGTGGCACCGGCGGGCTTGTTGCTGCTGCTGCTGGCGGTGATCTTAAAGCCGTTCGGGGCCTTGGCGGTACGGTCGTTGGTCCAGTTGGTGAATCGAGGGAGACCCTGTGCTTCTGCTTCTTGGTTGAGTGGAATCCTGACCTTCAGGAACGTGTCCGAGGGGAATTGGGGGCCAACGCATGTGGAGCCCCGGTTATGCGTGTATAGTTCGAGAAGGTCAAACAGGGTTTCTACAAGGGTCAGCACGTGCGTCCGACTGAATGAGTTGGGGGTTCGATAATCGAGGGGGAAGGGGGAACATACCCATAACTTCTTCCCGACTTGTCCTCCAGGCCTTATAATCCAGTCCTCGTTCAACAGCCTCAATGCGCTGGTCCAATAGACGACCGGCGAGTTCCAAAGATGCAAACGCCATGGTGGAGGTAGTCTGCTTGATCGGCGCGAACGTGCGGTAGAGATCTTGGGCGATGCGATAGGCGACTTTGGAAACTTCCGAATGTTGGCCCAGCCCGTACTTGCGGGCCAGTTTAATCAGAGTCTTTTGCGGGTGGCGCGTGCGGAAGTCAAAGCCCGACGCCTCGAGCATGAGTCTCTCCAGCCCGATAATGCCGCGCGCATGGGCCTCAAAGACTGGATTGTCGGACGAGACGTGCTCCGAAGGCGCGAGTTTCAGGTTATACGCGGCGCACACGATCTCGCGCGACTTCTTGAGCGTGTCCTCGATCTTGCAGGCCGTGAACAACGCGGCTGCTGCGGCATCCTGGAGTGATCGGTCAGGACCTCAGGATTTTTGTTGTTACGGGACAGAATGACAGATAGAAAGGCCATAGCTACCATGTGGTTGTACTCGATGTCTGGATGAACGAGTCGGAATCGATGATAATACACGACGGCCGTGTTGAAGGTCCGTATGGGTCTGGTCTTGGTTAGTTCTCGAGCACCAATAATACGAGTTGATTTTTTCCCTTCCAAGGGACAGCACATGAAACAAAGGCTCAGCAATAAAAGCACATACAGACAGAGCACACGGCGGACATTATCGATCCACGTCACGCCCTGCAGGCGCAGCGATTCTTCGCGCAGGGTGTTGACCCCCATCGTCGCGATACATCTCTGGATGGTCTGTTCGAAGATGTACGGTTTGGCGACCTGGATGAAAGAGGGATGGATGGGAGGCGGATCTGGTAAGACGACCTCAGACCCCGACTGGCTGGCAACATCCTTTCTGTCCGAAGACATCTTGCTGGTCTGAGGCAAGCAAACTGATCGATGGACTGGACTTTTCGACGAGCCAACTTCATTCATCGTCGATTCTCGCGGCCACTTTGGGACACGGTCACGTGGGGCTTGGCGCTCTCCCGGTATTGTCGTATCATTACCGTATGGGAATACACAGTCTGAGTATTGCATTGCATTCAGTTGTATAGAATTGAATAGACATTGATCAATTGACAAAGTCCTCATAATTAACTGATCTGGGCTATTCATCTGCACTCGCAGATATTCACTCATTGTCCTTCACAGCACCATGTCAACGAAACACATGGCAAAAGCTCATGGAACACCCCGTCCACTCCGAGTCGCCTTAGCCAATTCACTCTGCGCAACATTATCCGCATATCGCTTATAGATAGGCCGATACTGCTGCGCATCACTCATCGTCTCCCGGAAGCTTCTGCGCTCTTCGACAGCCTTTACCCATTTCCTCCACCGCTGCCAAACCGCCTCATCCTCGCCTCCCTGGCCTTCAGCCGGAACCCCCAATCCGCCGGCCTTGAGCTCATCAAACACCCACAGCCGGATGGCCCACGGCCCCAACACCAGATCCGGAAGACTGATCTGATCCCCAAGGAAGAACGGGCCCTCGGGATGCAACTCCCGCGTCCACTGTTTCAGCAGTCCCAGGAACTCCTGCCGGTGGCTGTCCAGCCCGGCCATGGCGTCCTCGTCCGCCGACGAGGGCTGGTACTGTAGGAAGCGATGGAAGGACGAGATCACACGTGAGGTGACAAAGTCAATCCAGATGCGCGCACGGGCTCGCTCGTACGGGTCTGTCGGGAGCAGACGCGGCGAGCGGTCCGGATACGCCTCCTCGAGATATTCGAGCACCACGTTGGATTCGTACAGTGGTCGGTCGCCTGAGGAAGTTGGGACGGACAGTGTTGGCACGAGCCCGCGTGGGTTCAACGAGAGTAGTGACTGTGGTTTGTTGTACGGGTTCACTTCGATGTATTGGTATGGGATCTGCTTTTCTTCTAGGGCGAGCCATACGCGTTGCACTGGTTTAGAATGGGTTAGCAACTAGATCTTGACCCGCTGATTAACTACGAAGTGGCCGCTGGTAGAGCATACCGAATCTAGATGGTTTGTTAGCAAAAATGCCTTCGTGAAGGGGATAACTGGTTAGACTGACGGACAAAACCACCCCGCATACAGCTTCAACGGTTGCTTTGCCTGATGCTGATCGACCAGGGCTCTGGCCAGGCCCGTTGCTTCGGGATAGACGGCTGCATCTGGATGAGAGGGCATTTTGGGTACATCGAGGGGACGAAAATATGGGGAGGAAGGAAGATGTAGGCAGTTAAACAGGTCATGGTGGGTGGAAGCAGAACTCCGCACGTCGATGGCGTCATCGTCCTCGCTCGCTGGAAAAGAATCCGCATTGATTCATTGAGTATTATTAACCCCATCGATGAAAGTCTACCGACAGGAACACCCGGCCTCCATCCTAGTGGCAAATGCGTGTGTCTGTATTTGTATCACATCATTCATCCTTGGAGAGCTCGCGAGGTCATTCCATCCCAATCCATTTGGGTATCTACCTTGAACTCCGAGAATCATGGCAATGCGTAATTTAGGGAAAATAAGGGGGAAAGTAAACCAAAGAAATGTAGAAGAAAAACAAGATAACAACGCAGAATAAAACAAAACGATCTAAGAGGAAGCCTAGCCAAGCCCTATGCACCTTCGCCATACTCTCCTAATGTCCATACTTCTTGATCAGCTTTTGCATGATCGACACTGCCCCCGACCGATATCCGGCCCCAAAGATGGCATGGTGGTTCAGATGGTGATACCTGCGGGCGTCAGTCCGATGCTCTTAGACATTCGAGAAACCAAAAAAGCACTTACAGCTGGTACAACAGCACGCGATCGTCGTATTCCTCTACCGGTTCTGTCTTGGGGACAATCCGATGATAGGCACTGAAGAATGACGATCCGAACCCGCCAAACATCTTCATAATCCCCAGATCAAACTCGCTGTGCGCGTAGCATGCGGACGGATCATAGACAACGTCCCCAACCTCTTCGTCTTCCTTGCGCCCGCTGGCGAGGATGCGTCCGCGATCTGCATTTCCGCTCCAGAGATCACCATGCACCACGACGGGTGTGATTCCATCTCCATTTCCATCCCTGTCATAGCCCAGATGCCCGTCACCCAACAGAGCGGGGACGACCGTGTTGGCCGTCCGTTCCACCAGGTCGCGCAAGTTGGCATCACGACCGTTGCGCGTTTCCGACGTTTCTAGAATCACCAACAGCCGCTCATTGGCGTAGAACTCAGCCCACGAGTCGTGATATCGGTTGGGCTGCTTCGTGTCGCCGCAGTACGTAGGAACCGGAAACCCAAACCGGCGTTTCCCCGTCTCAGGATCGGGCGGCGCCGGCGTCGAGTGCAGCTTGCCCAGTCGCTGAGCCAGGGGAGGCCCCGTTCGGCCCCCAACGCCCAGTTCCAAGAATTCGGTGGCCAGGAAATAACTCTTCCCGTTGCCCTCCTCGAGGAATCCCCAGGCCAGCGCGCGGGGGCAAAAGCCTGGCACCGAATTTGCGATGGCGTTCAAAGACTCGTACTCTCCCCTGAACATCTCCTCGGCCGCTTGACCATCAGCTGAGGTCTTGACAAAATACTGGCGCTCTTCTTCCTCATCCTGGGTCACGGGCGAGGGCACTGTCGCTCGAATAGCGCCCGTGCTGGTGAACCCCGAGCCCAAGCCAGACGTCGAGAGACTGGCCCTGGAGGAGTCGGGGATGGACAGAGCTCGCAAGAGAGACGTAGGGACAGGAGCCATTGTTGCTAGATAATCCAAGGCCGAGGTCAATGTGAGAGTGATGGGGAAGTATAAAAGCAAGATGGAAAAGGAACAAACCGGACGGGAACCTTTTTGAACCTGTCGAGTGACGTCACCGTGTCCGGCTTATCGATAAGATAACAACAGTATAACCTCCCCCCTAAGAACGAAGACAAAAAACTTCATTTCTACGCAGTGCAGAAACTTCCACCAAAAGTCACGTTTCTATCGAATTCATTTATCATGTGCATCTTCTCGGTTCTCTTTGTACATCCAACAGCCTGGCAACGCCTCCTATTTGGCAAGAAAGAAAGGGGGGAAGGAGAGAAGCCTCCCGATGATCCATCCATAATGGGCTCGAGGGCAAGGCAGGTAGTTCTTAACGCGTCAAAGCATTAACCAAATGTTGTGCAGTTTTAGTGCGTTCTCGGACATCAAGATCGGGATCGTCCTCGAGGCTGGCCAGTCGATCCGCCACTCCGATCGAACGTAGCTTAAAGGCCCGTTCTCGACACCCGTCGTGATCGCTCGAATCATCCTCGTATGTGAGATTGATCACAACCCAAACACAGTTGGTCCGCACGTCCCGATTGACATGATTGAAATAGCACATGAGGTGGCGGAGAAGATCCCGATGCGAGACTAGAAGCTGACGGTGCCAGGGGAGGCCGGCAGCGAGGTGGATAATGACAAACGTCACCGAGACTAGAATTTCCGTCGGCACTTGAATGGCCCGGTGCGCAGATGAGTCTCGCCGATGCGGAATTTGGATGCTGCGAGGACGCAATTTGTCCGATAGGGCGTCCAGAATCAGGTCCTGCCCGATTTCTGTAAACAGGTGGTCAATCATCTCCGAAGCTCCCAGTCCGCAGACGAGGTTGCGCAGCAAATCAAATGTTTGTTCCTGCACCGCGATGTCATCCTGTCGAGCTTGCGTGGTTTGGTCTAGATCCCCGTGCAACGCAAGCTTGCGCCGCCGGGTCACATCGGGCAGGAACATCTCGAGGCTCATTTTGGACGGCGGCAACGTGTCTGCCATCTTCATATCCTCATCACGCTGCTGGGAATTGTCCATGGGATTGAGCAAATCGACCTGTTCTCCCGCCGAGTTGGCTCGACTCATTCCTGTCGAATTGCTGCCGTCCAACTCCTCGTCCAGTCCCCGTTTCGTTAGAGCGGTTGTGGGATCCTGTGTAATCACCTGCTTGATCCACCCGGGACCTAGGCCCGTGATGATCTTGACCTTCACGTCGTTCGTGGAGTTGTAGGCCACGTGCTTCAAGGCCCAGAGCGATTCGATGCGGAGTTTCGTGTTGACCGAATGAGCGTGCTCACATAGAGTTGGGAGAATTTCCGCAGAGATTATGGCCTACGTTTGTTGAGAACGTCGTTAGCAGGAGCCGGATAGGGGTGAACCAAGGGACAAGGCTTACCTCTTTCATCGGACTGAAGTCGAGTGCCAGATTGCAGATTACAGACGTGGCGGCAATCTGCACCTCAATGTCGGGGTGACGGATCAAGACGAATAGCGGGGCCGCGACGCCAGCGTCGATCAGGCTGGTTCTCAAGACACTGACGGAACGGGTGAGCATCCGCGCAGCACCGCAAGCAGCCAGCAACGTCGGGGTTGGATTGCCATCGGCGGCGGTATT
The DNA here is from genome assembly GCA_004849945.1 of Aspergillus ochraceus. Taxonomy (NCBI): domain Eukaryota; kingdom Fungi; phylum Ascomycota; class Eurotiomycetes; order Eurotiales; family Aspergillaceae; genus Aspergillus; species Aspergillus ochraceus. Next base: position 2,256,887 of record SSOS01000001.1, on the reverse strand, counting down.
TTTGGGATTCGAGGTGTCCGACTGGGGTTCGCTCGAGCATGGCTTGAGCGAGTCAATGATATACGGCACGACCCCGTTCTCACAGACAGCTTTCCGGTATTCGTCCTTGAAGGGAACCAGGGCTGCCAGGGCCTTCAGAATGTTCTCGCGGTAGCGCATCACATGACAGTGGGTGGGCGCATATCCGGGATGGCCGAGCCTGCACTCTGCCGGCTGCGTGTCGGAACCCCCCGTAGCATTATCGTCTGCGTCGGCATGCCACATGGGCTTGGTATTCTGACGGATGGGGTTATACGTTTCCTTAAGCAGTTGGGAGAGGCGCTGGATGGCGCCGCCCTCGGCCGCATGTCTCTGCAGCTCCTGGTCATCCATGACGAGAGTGGCCAGCACTGCAGGAGCCTCTTCTCGAAGACGGTCGGGCGAAGGAACCAACCCCCCGTACTGCACGCCATCGTCGCACGACATTTCATGTTCCTTGTCCAGCATCCGGATCAGAATTGGGATCAGCAAGTAACACAGCATGGAGACCCGATGCTTTTTGGTGAGACCACGCCGAAACAGCACGGTGACAAGGCGAGCTGCCATCAGCCGCGTCATGCCGGTTTCCGCACGGATGACATACAGGAGCCAGGGGACGATGGCATTTTCATCATCCTCGGTGCTGGGTGCGTCAAAGACGGGAAGCGATGGAGGGTATGACTGGCTGTGCCGGCGGCGAGGGCCCTGCTGCCCCAAAGGCGGGAAATTGGGTGTGCTCGCGGATGCTTTGTTATGTGCCAACGGGACGGATGGCAGGAGATGTTCTAGAGGGCTTGCGCCAGCGTGGCGAGGCACTGCAGACCCGGACAAGTACGTCGAACCCCACGGGGCCTTTTTGACGTCGGACGGAGCAAACTCGGGCAACTGCTTGAGAAACACTGTGACGATCCCCGGGGACGAGAGGAAATGCTCCGCCCGCCACTTCGAGTGCTCAATGATTACGGTTACAGCGCGCAAGATCGGTGCCAGCTTGGCGGTGGAGGGCGCAGGCAGAGGGAGCGAGCCTAGAGCGCCGGGTTCCTGCACATGCGCCTCTGCGCCCGGCAGCACGAAGCCTTGCGCAGCCACGAAGGATGCCACTTTCACGGCCAGGGCATCCAGAACCCCACACTCCGCCAGCACTGCCTTATGGGCCTCCTCGGAACATAATTTACCGACGAGACCGGCGGCAAGCTCGATGGCTGTTTGCTTCTCGTGAGAGCTGTACTCCTGGGTTATGATACGGGAAAGACAGCCGATATGCTCGGTGGAGAAGAGAAGATCGGCTAGGCGAGGATCCTTGGGACCCTCCGGCTGATTTTGTAAGGGTAGTCGATCGGCGATGCTATTCAAGGTGCGAAGGATGGGAAGGACGAAGAAGGAAGGGCATTCTGGTGAAGAGAGGATAGACAGGAGTATGGACGGTAGGTCGCTGGCAAGAATCGGTGATAGGAACGATGCACCACCTGAACGCCAGAATATCAGCACACATGCGTTTTGATCGAGATAACACCGGGGCCGGCACCGCCACCGCATATACCCCGGCAATCGAAATATAAATACCTTGTACCAAGCTGCCTACGACGATGATCGCTTGCAGACAAGCCTCGTCCCCTTCCGACCTCGGACGGGAGTGGTCACGATCTGAGGCTGTCTCATCGATGTCCGATGTGGCCGGAGTCTTATCGCCGGGCAGTCGGGAGGTGAGTATCTTGGCAAGGGTTGGGACGATGCCCCATCGAATCCAGGCCTCTTTGCGTTGATCATGGCCAATTGTCTCGTTTTTCAGCGTCCGAAGGGCGGCCGCTTGCGAGGAGGGGGAATCCGCAGTTTGCAGTTGTAAAAGAACCGGGGGTGTCGATGCGCGCGTCATGGTCCGAAAATCACCGCCTCCCGCGGGAGGATTCTATGGGCGAGCAGGTCGGCCGGGAAAAAGAAGGAAAAGGCGAGAGAGGGAGGGGGGAGAAAGATCGAAGCGAGAAGGGCCAAGTGAATCGAGGTAGATTATTCTCAAGAGTGTTGGGATCGAATGTCCAAGGCGTTGATGGATCAGGAGAGGGGCTTGGTTGCGTACAGCTAGCTAGCTTCGCCGGCAATCGACGAGTCCGTCTCTTTTCCTCTCGTCCTCTGGCGTTTAGCGGTGGATGGTCAGGAAGATAGGAAGGGGAAAGAATAAGAATAACTATATAAGAAAGCGGCCAATAAACAGGTATGCGCAATGAGGAAACGCAGCATACGAGGCAGGCTGCCGAAGGAGACTCGAATCATGAAGCGGTCCTTCTATGACGGATGGAGGTCGGCCAGACGCCTTGCCGTTTCCGGGTGTCGCATCATGTGATGTCATGTGCCTTGTATAGGCGGTGTGTCCGACAGTGTCACGTGCAGCGGTGGCTCTCGGGTCTCCAAGTGTCAAAATGTTGGAGTAAGTTGGAGTCTGGCAACTCCTTAGCCTCCTGGCCTCCTGGCGTATCACCCAAGGATTCCCTCGTCCAGGCGTCTTCCCCCGACTGACTATCCTCGTTGTCTTTCAAATCGGACGTTGTACAATTTCTCCAATCAGCCATATTGGTCTTTCGACGAGCCCGAGGGTCATGCGGAACGGGATTGCCGACCGAGTAGCACTACGGCGTGGGGTTGGCATCCATTCTTTTTGCAATCTTTCTAAGGCGGGGAAAATGTGACATTGACCTGAAGAAATCAATTATTGATTACCCTCTGAGGTACGGAGATCCGACCAGTCGAGCTCAAACTGTGCCTCCAGGAGTTTACTTCGTATACTCCGTACATAAAGGGTTACTAGCCAGGCGCGAGGCGTGGCGGCGCCATCACCTGACTGCACTGAACACACTACTACTAAGTACCTGTAGATGTGATTGACGCCTTTTGAGGAAACCTTCTTCGAGGCTGAAAGTTCGGTGCAACGTGCTCGATTGCGTGTCAACGTGGGGGGGGGGGAATCATACATATAATAATAGCGACTATGTATACTCTATTCCTGGGGAATCTGACTATTCACCATTCAAGAAAGACATACTACGTAATGATTGAACTAAATGAGGAATCCCTGAACTAGATTACTAGGATACTAGGATTGACTAGTGGAATAATTACTAGAAGTTCTCCAGTGGAGAAAGACGGTGCCGCGTGCCGAGAAGAAGGCGTATGGTAACGCATCGGTAATAGGGCTCCGGCGGGTTTCAAAGGGTCGCGGTAATTTCAAATCCTGATTGGGCAATGGCGGGGGATACGAGATCCGACCACGGAGATTCCCTGTTTTTTTAGTCTCAGCCTTACCCAATACGCCTGCCGTGGCGGGACTTGGCAAACCCGAGTTTTTTTCCCTTGGGTTTTTCATTACGAGGCAAAATCTCCAGTTTCCTTCCCCCTCTTCTCTACTTTCTTTCTCCCCTTTTCATCTTTTATCTTCACCTTCATCTCTTATCTCTCTCTCTCCCCCCCCCCTTTCCCATCACCTCATTCTACGCTTTTCAGCTTCTTTTCTTCTCTGAAAGAGCTGAGACGCGCAGATCATGATGCACCTGGGCACGCCATATCCCTTAGTAGCAGCAGCACAAGGTTTCGCAGCGTCTGCCAGCTCCGTTGCACGTCGTTCAGTCGTGCGCCCACGTGGTGGTCTCGTTGGGCGGAGATGCTAGTTTCCTCGCCCTCGCCCTCCGCCCTTCGCCCTTCCTCCTCTCCTTCCTCGCGCCCCCCTCGTTCTTCTTCTCTCTCCTCTCCCTCCCTTCCCCGTCTCCCGGTCGCTTCTGCCTCGTCCGCCGCCGCCGCCGCCGCCGTTCCGACGACTGCCACGCCGGCATACCATCACCATCACCACCAGCATCGGCATCAGCACTATGAGCCTGCCACCCACCCCGCTGCTGCTTCGTCTGGTCCTCCTCTTTCTCGGCGCTCTTCCCGCGTCGCCATCGAAGAGCTTCGATCGGCTCTAACCCGCCACTCCGTTGCTTCTTCCTCCTCGTCTCCAACATCCTCCGGGCCCTCAGGGGTCCTCCCGGCCGGCCAATCCGCTGGGCTGACCACCCTTGGGGGCGGAAATAGCGCCTCGTCGAACGCTGCGGGTGACACCGTCGTTCCCTCTTCTCGACCTCCCGGTTCGTCCGACCGTCCGGCCAATAACGGCGCTGCTGCTCATCCCTCCGCTCCTGTCTCCGCCCCTCCTCCATCTGCTTCTTCTCATCCCCCAATGACCGCGCCCGTTCGCAGCAGCGCAGGGAATGGCGCAGGGTCCAACAAGCGTAACAGCCCCAATGACCCCGTCGCCAATGGCGCGCACGAGGTTGGCCTGGCTAGCTCCGACCTGGAAGGCTCGCAGTCCAAGCGCTTGCGACCGAGCAAGCCCTCGATGAAGGTGCTCCCCGTCCACTACGAGCAGGCGGATCCGCGGGATATTGTGGTCTTGATCTCCAGCATGCTCATGGAGCTGATTCGGTTCAACGACAAGATCCCTCTGCACCAGGGCCGTCTGACTCGGTTCCATTCCCGGTCGCCCCCGCGGATTTCCGTGCAGGATTATTTGCAACGTCTTACCACCCATGCCACACTGTCGCCGCCCATTCTATTAAGCATGGTATATTATATCGACCGGCTCTGCGCGCTTTACCCTTCCTTCACCGTCTCCAGCTTAACCATCCATCGATTCCTCATCGCCAGCGCCACCGTTGCCAGCAAAGGGCTAAGCGACAGCTTCTGGACGAACAAAACGTATTCTCGAGTTGGAGGAATCAGTATGACGGAATTAGCACTCCTTGAATTGGAGTTTCTGTTCCGCGTAGAGTGGCGCATCGTCCCGCAACCCGAGGTGCTGGTGGACTATTACCAGAGCTTGGTAGAGAGGTGCGATGGATATGAAATTCAGCGCGACGCCTAAAACAAAGGAATTCTTCTTCTTTTTTTTTTTTTCTTTATCTTTTTTTGTCTTCCTTCGAAGGGGCTCAGTTCTTTCCTCAACATTTTAAATCTATGGATTGGTGCTTCTGGACGAGGAACCAGAAGATTTGCTTATCTCGGAAAACCTTTCGAATAATGCTCCCCTTTGTGACAGTACATATCATGCATAAGACAGGACACGGAGTTGATGCTGTGTATACATACAACACACAAGAGATGCTGCTCGGTGCTCTTGTTTGGGTTTATCATAGACCTTTCGTTTCGTCTGTTCGACTCTCATCTCCATTGCTTTATCCTTTCATGACTCCCCACGGTCGGTGCATTCACAGATGACCGGCTTCCCCCTGACGTGTACATAATATTTCAATTCAATTTTCAGCTCAGGCCTTCATTGCTGTAGAATCCCGGATGGGCAAGGGAGTAGGTAGGGCTTAGGTCATAGGGTACCGCGGATAGGGTTTTTTGGGGCCCGTCGAGACCGCCAACCTTTCTTGACTTCAGTCGGAATTTCAATCCCACGTGAAAGATGCTGCGAGCTTTGTTCTTACTGTCTTGCAAGAATTCCTCGTTCCTTTAAAAAGCAATTGTGTTCTATTCACCATAATTACCCATCCATACATACCCCGCCCGTCGCCTTCGCAAAATCATACCCGGCAATGGACGTCCAGCAGATCCTCCAGGGCGTACGGCCGCTCGTGGGCCAAGTCATTCCTATCAGAACAGTGCAAGAGGCACGACCGCGTATAGATTTTGGTGCGTACAGGAAGAGAGGGGGAAAGGAACGAGCCCACGAAGGGGACACTCGAGATTGGACGACTTTGCTGATACCAGAATAGGCGATGCCTATGTAGTGGAAGTCAATGTGAAGGTTGCTTCCAAGGTAATCAAGTGAGTTATCTACCTCTGGTTCATTTTCCTGTACATCTACTTATGTCAATATGTCTATATCAGAGCCCTGGACTCGAAATTCCCCCGCGACTCGTCGCAATCAACGGGTCACCTCCGACGATTCGCCAAACATACCCAATTGCCAGAGACGTTGCGATCCCACCTCATCAAAGGCGAACCCTCCCCACAGACGATCTTCACCTTGATTATGCCCCCTTTACCCGACGTCAACGAGCTCCGGAAAGTCCTTGCGCCGTTCGTTCCTGTCCCTCCCACTCCAGACGTCGAGAACCCCTCGTCCTCCGCACCGTCCGTCGCACCCGAAGACATCACCCTTCACACAATCCAAGTCCCGCTTCTGCCGCCTCTGAACATCCCGCAGGCCGACAACTGGTCCGCCACCTACTGGCCGGTCGTCTTCAACCCCGCCGCTCCCAAGGCCAACATTGCCCCGCCGCCGCAGATCCTGAGTCGCACTCGCGAATCGATCCAGCCCAAAGCCGGCCACTATCTGGCCCTGGCGTCCCGCGTCGCCGATGAGGCAGAACAGTCGGGGCGCGGGCGCCGCGTCGGCGCCGTGGTCGTGGATTCGGAGCTGGAATCTCAAAGCGAGCCGACCGGCGACGAGGCGGATACAACCCGCTGGGCAGATGCAGTTGTAGCGGTTGCCGGCGACGCGCGCTATTCTCGTCGAGAAGCCGGCGCGATGTCGCAGTCGGAACTACATCCAGGAGGCGGTCCCAACCCTGCCGGGGAGACGTACAACGCGGACCTAGAGGGCGGGCCGGAATTGCACGCGCTGATGCGCGCGGTCGATCTGATTGCGAGCGTACGCCGCCAGGCCGACCCGGAGGAGAAGAAACCGCATCTCAACCCCCTAGAGGCATATTTCCTGTCTCAGTCAGAGGGCTTCTCCGAAGAAGTCTCGGATGACTCGCGCGAACATTCCCCCGTCGCAGAGAAGTACCAGAAGACCGAGACGGACGCGATCCCCAAGCCCTCGTCGTCGAGTCACAGCAAGCCTGCTCCCCGCATCCGCACGCGCGAACATGGCGGCTACCTCTGTACGGACTTGGATGTGTATCTGACTCACGAGCCGTGTCTCTGCTGCTCCATGGGCCTGCTTCTCTCGCGTTTCCGATCCGTGACGTACCCTCGCCCCGGACGCATGATGACAGGAGGACTGGCCTCAGAGCCTGTTATTGCTCCGACGGCGGACACGGTCGAGACGGACCAGCCTTCTTCAACGGATGATGTGCCTACCGATGCATCCAATGACGCTGCGACGGCACAACCGGCCCGAGAATACTACGGTCTGCACTGGCGCAAGGAACTGAACTGGCGAGCATTAGGATTCGAGTTCCTCGAGGACGAGGCCACGGAGTCCGAGCAACGAGTCGAAAAGGTTGATTTTCATGCATAAATAGAAGAGAAAGAAAAAGTTAAATTCACATACCCCTGGACTGTATACCTATACTCATAGACCTACACAGTTCCGGAATATTCACAGAACTACTGGTCCATGACTCGACTGTTTTCTTTCAATTCATGTCCATAATTATACAGCAATCACAGACTGCTGCTGCAAGACAAAAGGTACCAAAAGCCCGCGACGATGGGATGGTTCCTACCAAACCAACCAATGCCGACATCATCGATCAAGGGCTGAAGGCTGCCTACACGCACTCCGGCCACGATTCATTCCATCTCGATGAGAAAGACCTGGTCGAGGTGTGGCTAGTGAGGTCGAGATGACAAGGACTTGTTTCTCGGTATGTATTCTAGAAATAGATGAAGGAGATAGACGGAGAAAGGATCTCAAGAGCGACAAAAGATGCTCCTCAAATTAGGTCACGGTTATGTCTCTCGTATGTAAGGTAATCTGCGGCTTTCATGGCCAAAACAACGCGAGCGTCAACAAAAACATGGGGAAAGTAGGCGGCAGTAAGAGCCTCCGCGGCTATGTGATATGCAATAGTTAATGAGGACATACATGCATCGCTTTCATTTGCTTCCTCCTTATTCCGTCACAGCGGATTTCCAAAGGTAAGATAAATATTAGAAGGAAAAAAGAAAAAAAAAAGAAAAGGGAAAACGCCCGAGGGTAACCATCCGTATCAAACTTTTATGTTTTATTCCCATTATTTCCATTATGCATAATGATCATGAGACCAAGAGATTAGAAGCGAGATAAAAGAAAAAACTACCTAGTCGTCATTACCGAATCACAAAAAAAGAGACTCGTCAACTACTCCAAACATCTATCCTTGAAGCGCTCGGGCACGGCGCGAAAGGGGAGGGATTTTCCGAAGAATGGGATCGTGCGGTGCGTTCTGCGCAATCGACATGTACAAATTGTCGAGGCGCTGCAACAGAACCGACATGATTCTGGGCGCGACTTCAAGGATGTCCCGATCCTGTTCACAAACCGTTATTAGTAAGGGCAGATAGGCACTTTGTCATCTGGAAACACATACCAAAGGATTTACAGTTTGCAGAACCACTTCCAACCAAGCGAGACGCTCAGGCACGTTCGTCTGGAGAGAAGACGTCACAGCAACACCAACGGACAGGGCCACAATGGGCGAAAGGTTGGTCAGGTACGAAGGACTCAGGCGAATGAACAGATTGTCAAACAGGTCGGCCTGTTGGTCGGATTGCAGCCACTGCACACTAGTTAGTTAAGGTGGATCGGGGGGTTGATGACGACAGAGGTTACAAACCTTCACAGAGCCCTCTTCATACCGTCCCTCGCTGATCAACCGGGTAATTTCTGCCAGCTCTAGATCTTCGGCCGTCATGCCGCTAGACGGTCCGGCAGACGAAGCAGTCGCGGGGGACTGGCGCGAGGCGCGTCGCTGCTCTTCCTGCTGAGAAGCCGCAACATGGTTCAGCTTCAAGATTTCATTCTGGAAGTTGGTCTGTGCCGCGGCCATTGAAGCAACCGTATCGGACAGACCACGAACCAGGGTCGTGAGCTGATCAATCTTGGCGGCGTCGTTCTGGCGCTGGACTTCAAACTGCTGGAACTGCACCTGCATCTGACGCTCCAGATCGGCGCCAACCTTCTCGGTAACTCTAGCGGTCAGGTTCTTGAAAGCCGGCGTGACGGCGTTGTTGACGGTCTTCGAAATCTCGCTGTCGAGGTAGGGCGTAAGTTTCTGACTTACGGCCTCCGACAGAACCTTGACCACCTCGGGCTGTTGCACGGCACGGCTCACGGATTCGGGCAGAGCCTGGCGCAGTTCGCGGGGAACAACGCCGCCAATCTGCTGGGCGACAACGCTGCTCAATTGCTTTCCAACGGCAGTGGAGGTCAGGTCTGACAGAGCGGGAACCACCTCGGAACGGATGCTGTCCGACACAATGCGTGCGAGATTCTTCTCCACGTTCTCGGACAGGGTGCTCGACACCAAGCGCAGAACCTGGTCCTGCTTGGCTGCGGACGCGGCATCCCAACTGTGCCGTTCATCGTCCAACCGGCGGTACAGGCCTTCAATCTCGCGGCCAAGGCTCTTGTTGAATTGGGTGGACACTCCGTTCTGCAGCGCTTCCATGTGTCGGTCCAAGTTGTCGCTGAATCCGACATGGGGGGTCGGGGCCAGCGGCGCGGTCTCGGCGGGGACTGGAGCGGCGGCCTTGGGACCGTCACTGCCGTTGGGCTGTTCGCCGCTTAGCGGCGGTTGAACTGCAGGGACGGGTGCTTCGTTGGAAACTGCACTGGGGATGGCATCCTTGGCCTTTGCGGCGGGCACATCGACAGCGGACTTCTTCTTGTTCTTTTTCTTGTCCTGTTTTTCAGAAGTGGCCGCCGTGGCAACCGGTTCGGCGGCCGGCTGCTCATCACCGACCTTCTTCCTGGGTTGTTTGGTGGGGGACTGAGTGCGAAGAGCAGAGGCAGAAGCGGCGCTGACAGATTCGGTCGCCGGTTCGGGCACCTTCTTGACGACCTCCTTCGGGCCAATCTTGGAGGGAGTTGAAGCGGTGTCCCCGTTGATGGAAGGCTCGTCTGTCACGTACGTGGGGAAGGTCTGGAGCTCGGAGATCTCGATCAACCCTTCCTCCAGGGCGTTGACCTGGCGGAGGATCTTGTTCTCCGTGCTCCAGCCCAGATCTTCCTTTTTGATGTTCAAGCACGTAACACCCCGCGAGTGCATCACGTAAAGCTCGAACAGGCTGCTGTCGTCGCCCGACCCCTTGTTAATGGGCAGCAGATCCAGGCTCCGAAGCTGGCCCTTGGAGTTGAAAGAGATTTCACGAATACCACTCAGACAGGCCGTCGACTCAGGCTTGGGCAGGCTGCTGTCTTTCTCGGCGGAACGTTTGACGAATGAGGCCTGCGACATGGGCTGCAAGTTGTAGCGAGGCGCCGAAAGATGAACGAAGTAGATCGAGTTGCGCGTAGGATGGCCGACGACAATGATGCCAGATCCGGGGTGGTATGCGACGCTGCAAATGGCATCCGACTCGTTCTCGTGGGGGAACTTGAGCTCCTGCACAGCCTTGCCTAGCCCAATATCCCAGAGCTGCAAGGTGTGGTTTTGCTTCAATCCTACCAGAACGTACCGGAGCGCCATCGACTTCACGTAAGGCCGCAGCTTGTCGATGAAAAGGACCGAGGTGGGCCACGACTTCTCCGCAGGAGAGCCGGTCACGAAGGTGTTCAGCGGAATGCGAACCTCAGTCGGGCTGGGTCCGCTCGTGAAGAAAGTCGAGTTGGTGGACACCTCGCGAATGTCCCAGAATCGAAGGCGACCGGTCTTGTCGAGGGAGGCGATGACAGTGTCATCATCGCTGAACATGAAGTCCTTGCCGGCCTTTCCAGTGGAAATCTTCAGGGCGCGCTCCTTGAAAAACTTTTCGGTGTTGACGGTGCGCTGGTTATCCGAGACGCCATAAGCCGGGTTGGCCGCAGCCTGGGGCGAAATCACGTAGATGTTCTTGCCACGGCCGATGGCGAACAGACCGGGGTGACGAGAGCTCCGTTTGGCCCGCGTTTTCAGCTGGCCACCGGAGGTGTTCTCGTCCGAGGCCGGGAAAGGAGGGAAGATGAGACTCTCGCTCTCAAGGGCGTCTAGTTCGAAGAGGTCCTTGTCGGCCTTGGAGATCAGCGCCCAGTACACCGTACCGCTGACACCGATGCCCAACACGGCCTGCTCCTCAGACACACCGCTCGTGGTCTGGGAGGTGCACACGGCGACGTTGAACACACGGTCGCGGGTGGCCCTAAACACCTGTTTATCGCTGCCGTCATCCTGGCGGATGATGCGGATGCCTCCGTTCTTAGCCAGGGCGTAGACAATGTAGTCCGAAGTGGCCGACGTCAAGGAGCGGTCCAACTGGTCAAAATCCTTCTTCAGGCGCGCAATATCCATGATGCCGTCATCCCGCAAGACCGACAGCTTTCCGGGATAGACCTTCACGGCGATCGAGATGAACGGCTTCAGGGGGAAGTTATGAACAGCAACCACGCGCTGCTCTTCCTTCTCCGCGCTGTCTTCTGCGCTTTCCCAGCTGTCGGCAAGCGCCTCGCCGTTGCTCTGGTTGGAAATCTCCTTGGCCGCAGCTGCAGTCTCCTTGACAGCCTCTTGGAAATCCTCGTCTTGAAGGATGTCCTTGGCCTCTGCAGCAGTCTCACGCAGGTGGTCTGCAACCGACGAAAGCACCTCCTGGGTGCTGTCGTCGCGAGCCGCTGACACCGCGGGGTTGAGCTGTTCCTCGGCTCCCGGCTGCTCGCCCACGTCGCGGCAGAGCTGGTCCACCAGCTTGTCGACGACCTGGTTCACCGCGTTCTTTTGGTCTTCAGCCAGAGGGGGTGACTTGGCGCGCTTTCCCTTGGTGTAAACGGGAGTCGGTTCTACTTCAGTGGTCACGTTGATTTCTTCAGTCTCGGTGACCTCAATGGCCGAGCTCTCGCTGCTCCCGGAATTGACCTGGGGAGGAGTCTCTTTATGGGGAGACGCGGCAGCCAATTGGTCAAAGGGGTTGACGTAGGTGAAGATAGAGTCCTTGGACACCGGGGAGGGCCTAGAAGGAGGAGCAAACGCGTCCGGCTTCCCGGGAACGACGTCGTCGGGGCGGGAACCCATGGCCAGCGGTTCCTCGACGGCCTGGACGGACGGCATCGGGAGGCTGCCGGATTCTACCTCAGGATAAGGAGATTTCTGGGGGGAAACTGAAGCCGGCGACTGAGACATCGACTTCACCGGACCCTCTGGCACGTCATGACCAGGTTTGGGACGGTTCAGCAAGCGCAGAAGCATGTCCTGGGTGTTTTCTGCGGTCGGGGCAGTAGAAGAGCCTTCTCCAACCCCGGCAGATCCAGGATGATACTGCGAGCCGGCAGGTCTCACGGGAGGAGCCGCACCGCCCTGTCGACCGAAGAGAGAAGCGACCAAGTCCGAGGCAGAGATGTTTCTCGCGTGAGCGGGCTTGTTGCTGTCCTCGGGGGTGAGCTCGTGGGCATGAGATGGTCTCTGCTGGTCGGCCCCGGCAACAGGCACCTGCTGCTGGGCAGCGACGGCAGGGCCAGCTCCGGATTGGTTGAACTTGAGCAGATTCAACAGATTGGCCGCCCGGTCGGGGTTTTGAGGCAACGGCTGGTGCTGATGCAGCGGTGGCTGAGGGTGGTGATGATGCTGAGGATGCAGTTGCTGCTGAGGGAACATCTCACCGCGAGGCGTCGGCACGTTGGGGCTCAGAATATCCGATCCGTGGTGGGGAGGAGTGTTCAGAGGCGAGGGACTGTGAATAGTCGACGAGACCGACGGGTGACGGTAGCCGTGCTGCTGCAGCTGCGGATGAGGGTGAGGGAAGCTCTGGCCATCGTAGGGCGGCTGTTGATGCTGCTGGCGGTATCCCGGATGGTACTGCTGAGGATAGGGAGGCATGGGAGCATCCTGACCCGGCGTGTTCGAAGGAGACGGACGGGGCCGAATGCTGGCCAGGAGAGCCTGAAGATCATTGGGGGTGGACATTTCTGTCGCTCGTCGTGACAATTAGACGACCTCCAAACGACTGGATTCAGAGCTCTGAAGCTGGGGGCAAGAAGAAACTCTTGAGAGAGCTCTCTTTCGAGAGTTCCGAACGAGAGAAACCGCCCGAACCAGGCGAAGAAATGAATGTGAATTAAAGAAAGCGTCAAATGACAGACTATGGTACAAGAGGGATTATTGAGAAGGTCGGACCAAAGGGATTGGAAGGGGGGAAGGGAGAGAGAAGTAGGTGAGGGAAGAAGGAAGAGGAAGAGGAAGAAGAAGAGAGAGAGAGAGAGAGAGAGAAAAGAGAAAGAAAAGAAGGCCGACGGTGGCTTTTGGCTTGTGGCTGGTGCGAGCTGTCAAGCGGTGTTTTCTGCCGTACGCCCACACCGCCACATTATAGTGCCTGAGTACTCAGGCAGCCATTCGCCCGGGATGATCGCCTTCTTCGATGGCTTTCGAAGTGCTGGCACTGCATTCATTCATGATTCACTCATCCACTCACTCATGGCCCAACACTTGTCTGACTGGCCACCTCTCATTCACTCATCTTCCACCTGCACACAACAACCCTGAGCACTTGCATCACTAGCATTTGCCACTAACTACTTCTCCACCGCATTTTCTCTTTCCTCTCCGCCCACTCCTCGAGCCAAGTACGGAGCAATACTATTTATTGCCACTACTATCATTGCCCAGAACAAGTACATATCAAGAACCCCGAAAAAACCCCCCCCCCCTAATAATCAAGAACCTCTCACCACAATGTTTTGTTTACGGAGGTGAGTCCAAACCTTTCCCACAGCTACATATATACCTACCTCTATATACTTGCAACAATTCACTGTCAAAAACGCTAATCCCGCAATCCCTCCATTCTTCATGAAATAGCTGGTTACCTCTGCTCTTCATTCCAACCAACGCCTCCCCACTCTTCATCATCTCCTTCGTCACCCTCACTTACGTCCTCCATCGTCCGTGTATCTACTGTTCCGCCCTCCTCCTGATCCTCTTCATCTCCTCCTGTCACTGGTCCGACCGATGCTTCTTCGACCTCCGCGGTGACTGGTTCTCGCCTCGCTTCACCACGTCCACCACCGCTGCCATTCCCGACGGCGCGGGGTCTTTACATCCCTCCTCCGCCTTCTACTCCCCCGCGAATGCCTCGATGCTGGCCCCCTCCGAGACCCTGGCCGAGTATGTCTGGGAGACCGTCAACACGACTACCAAGGCTCTCGCCGCTGCCGTCGTCGACGAGGCCCAGCGTCGTCTCGCCCTGAATGGCACCTCTGTCGACGCGGCTGCCGGAATCTCGGATCTGCCCCAGGACGAATGGACCGGGATCGGACTGGAGTGGTTGCGCAGCTTGTTGGGACGACGCGAATGGACCCTGCCGTGTGTGGATGTCAAGATCCGGTTATAATTGGTGAGAAAGAACGGGGAGGGGGGGGATGATCGCTTTGCTTGAAACCAAAAAAAAAAATATATATATATATATATATACTTCGGAAAATAATACTTGGCCGGTCTTCCTGCGATGATATCTATATGCCGCTCGTTGGCACGTTTTTATATTCCCTGCGACTCACATCTTCGACTTCGAATGCTGGAGTACGCTTACTTCCGACGCTTGGCGAAAAGGATCCAGATACGTCGTATTATGGTTGTTTTCACTAACCACGCCACACTGGAAAAGTTTCGGTGGCAAGGTGAAAAGGAAAAGCTCTATTTGTTGAAGGCATTTCCAGGATTCGAAAATGGGGGGTTACACATATAGAATGAGAGAGAGTGAGAGAGCATGGTTTCTTCTATTCTTCCTTTTTCCAGCTGCGAGCGCCTTTTTTCTACCTTCATTCATGCAGTTTTCTGTCCTTGCAGCGAGTCCTTCTGTTGTTCTGTTTCAAAGTGGTGGTTGGACCTGCTCATCGCTGTTATACCTACCTACCTGTACATACATACTTTATAGCCTTAAGCTCTGTAATTGTTGATGACTGGGAGTTCATCCCCGAGAAGAGAACTCACTTCTCGAACTTAATACTGTCCCATGTTGCCTAACGGACATTCACATCCACATTCACAAATGATAATAGGTAGGGATTGATTATTAAACATAAAACATACACACTTATTACAAGCAAATAGGTATCTAACACGGGTGGTAGAGGGAGGGGAAAAGAAAAAGAAAAAGAAAAAGATATAGTAAAGCGAGTATGCCAACAGTGACCATAACGATGCCTTGCAGGGAGAGAGCAACCAGACAGGGGAAAAAAAAAAAAAAACAAATGCATGGTAAACGATCATAATCAAGGCGTAAACCATCCCTCGAGGGCCACATCAAGAAAAGCATCGTGAAAACATCAGGTATAGAACAGGTAAGAACATGGTATCAAAACATTCCGGACTCGTCAGATTCCGTGGAAAACATATCATAGACAGTAAAACATCGCAGGTGTAGGTTGAGGGAGGGTATTAGATCAAAAGTCAGGTAGGTCGGCGTGTGTTCGAGGAGAGACCCCCGGGATCGCGCACCTACTCCAAAGGCAAGCGTCGAGTCGAAAGGAGAGTGAGGGAAACAATTTATGGCAAACGATCTGCCGGCATATACGAGTGTGTTTGTCACATCAGGCCAATTAGTTGTTGTATGTTCCGGGGAGCGCAGGCACGGGCCAGTCATCCTCCGTGATGCTACTCCAGAAGACCCAAACCATGACCACCGACAAGAGGGTGAAGAGGGTCTCAAACAGAGCGCCGTTAATCTTTCCACTTGTCGCCTGGCAGAGGTGGGTGCTGATCACGTAGTTGAAAATTTGCCCGATGGCGAATAGGAGACCGGCACCGATCAGGTAAACTAGAGCGACAGTTAGTCTACAGTCCAACCCCAACAAGCTTGGAGGAAAGAACACAGAGGGGAACATACACATTGGACGGAATTCGCCGAGGACGCGAATCACAAGGACGGTCTCCAACACAAAGAACAGCACCAAACAGACGAGGGGGAATAGCTGGTACAGCACATAAAGCGCGATGTTGCGGTAGCCGGTAGACTCGCTCGGCGCGAATTCCCCGGTCCAGTTGAAACCTGTATCCAAGCCGATATACCCCGTACCGATGAAGAACACTATGGCGGACGCGATGAAGAGACCGAGGGAAGCCGGGGTGCCGTCATCGAGGAACTGGAATCCCACCAGAGCGTTTAACAAGAGAATCCAACATGTTGCGGTAATCGCGGCGATATGCGCAGCCGAGAAACCCTAGCATTAAAAAAGACGGCGGATGAGTTTCGTCGATTCAATCGAGGGCGAGCAGTCAATATCATACCTTGCGAACTGCGCTATCGAGGGGGAAGCCGCCCACGCTAAAGATTTCGCAAATCTCAATGACAATAAAACCCAGCAAGAATAGTTGTATTTCCCTGTCAGACCGCCAGTCAGCGACCCCAATCCGTTTCGCCGCCAATTAATTCCGACGTACCTTCTCCCAACGGCCGCTTGTTTCCGGTCTGACCGCCACAGCAGGAAAAGCGAGGTCAGGATAGCGATGAAGGCCAGCAAAATCGAGCCTGCGAAGAAGTCAGCGCTGCCGCCTTGGCGCACGCAGAACCGTGAATCCTTGGAATGCCATACCCAAATTGCTGAGGTTTCGATCACCGCTGAGGCCGAGGCCGCGGAGCGCACACCCGCCGAACGCTTCATTAGGGGGTTGATTGTTGTCGACAAAAAGCTGAGGGGGCGCAAGAAGACCGGGGATTAGCGAGACGTGGCGGACCAATGGAATAATCACCGCAGGCAAGCAATTGGATACATCATAAACCATATATCCATCAGGAGGGGAGGGGACGTCGGAATCCATTCACGTACATTGCAGACCGGTAGAGTCGAATCCCGGCAGAAGTCCTACACGTGCCGGTGATCAGCGGTCAGCTCTGAGAATGTTCTTGTTTTCTCAATCCCATCGACTCGGCCCTTTCACGCCCCGGTCGGTGGTGTTGCTGGAAGGAGGTCGGCGACTCACGTGGAATTTGCCAAACTGTGTTGAGCCCATGGTTATCGATCGTGGGCACGATAGACCATGCGAAGGGTGTTTTGGCAGGGAGAACGAGGAGCCGAACGAGCGAGGCGCGGCGTGGTTAAAATGGACGATTTCCTCGGACCCACGCTCAGGGCCGGATTATGAGCGTTACCCGGCGCAGATCTCCGGTGCAAGAAATTCGGGCGGAATTTTTGGGTCTTGGACTCTTGGTATTGTCTATCGTTGAGCGGGATTGAAGTGACCGGAGACGATCGTGTGGAAGGAAGATTGCCAGACGAGGGGAGGAGCCAGCGAAATTAATGTAGATTCTTATTTGTTGTTATCGCAATGAGCCCGAAGCGACGGGGCCAGAGGAGAGAAGAGAGGGTTGACACGTTGGGTTTGACCGTCAGGCCTGCAGGAGTGACGAGACGAGTCGAAAGGGGAATAGATTGGGGAAGTAGATTAAATTAAGGCGAACGAGAGAGCTGCAAGGTCGAGCGAGCAGAAGCGAGAGAGAAGGAGAGAGAAGGTCGAGAGCGTGGGGCAGGATATCTGCAGGAGGGAGAATAAGATTGACGGTGGATGTGAGGAGAAGATCCGACGCGATGGGCGAGGTCGAGAGGACTTCAGGTCTTAGGGAGCGGAGAAATGAGAACTGAGGGCGTCGAGCGACGATGGCGACTAACAGACTGGCTAGTGTGGAATGGGTCGAGACTAGCAAACACTAACGGAGTGGCCGTTGCAACGAGAACGAGAGGAAACAAGAAGCGGACAAGATCCGTCGTCCCTTGAGGGAATGGATGGGTTCCTGGCTCGTGGCCTCGAATCCGAGACCCTTGATTCGTGCAGCCTTCAATTTCACCAGGTTAGGAAGTTAAGGAGAATGACTACCTAAGGTACTGTACCTACTACCTAGACAGTGACAGTAGTAAGTGCCTGTCGGTCATCCATGGATCGCTGGTCGCTCCAATTCCAAGCCTCATTCGCCCCCCTAATTATAGATTTAGAGCAACATTCCAGTGGAAGTCTCTTCCCTCGGCCTATCTAGGTATATAGTATATCTAGTCTCTACATTGTCTGTACTTGTCTCTCGGGTTCAATTAGAATGATCGCTATTATTGAATATCCATGGCAACTGAGGCTGGTCCCGTAACGCCGGTAATCGATTACCGCTCGGTCCTTGCGTCGGCCGATCGACTGCTTCTTGCTTAATTTCTATCAACTACGAGAAGTAATTAGACGTCCCGGAGGTACATCCAGGTGTACATATCCTATTCCTTCGTATTTCCCCGTGCAATGCCCACCTTACGTGAGGGTTGCTGGAATTGCCAATAGCGCCAGAAATAGCAATCTCCGAAGACTGGTACGTGCCAACTAAAAAAGTAAAAACTAGTAAACTACGGACTGAATGGAGCCTGAACCACTCTTGCCTGAGCTTATGACGCAACCTTCAATTTCCAGACTGTGTAGATGACATCGTTAGACAGTGGTCGCCCTCAACGACCCAAAGCAAGGTAGCATGGCCATATCTCGTTGCCTGGTCAGTCGTCACACTTCGTAGCAGGATCGACCCGACAGTGCCCACCTAGCGATCGGCGTCGACATGTATCAAGCAGATCTAGCAGACATCCTCGATCTCCAATTCCTTCCCGTCATGCTCGCCCAGATCCAGCTTTAAGGTTCGTCCGAACAACTCAAGCAGCATCTCAAAGCAGACCTTGCTAATGGCGGGGTCGTATCGTCCCTTGCTGAGCTCATCACGGATAAACGCATCTAGATCACCAATATAAGTAAGAGAAGAAATAAAACAAATTGAATAAAAGATAGAAAGGGAAAGAGAAGGAAGTAAAGCATCCCTTCGGACGCTACTCCCTGGCAACGTACGCTGCGCCCAAGCCACCTCGTAAAAGCCAAACAAGACCCCTCGGTCATGAAGAGTCTTCCGGATCAAATCCCTTCCCTCAGGTGGGACATGGTTGTCATTCTTCCCGAAGATCTGCCCCCTCCTATTAGCATGTAGTACAAAATCAAGATCAATGGAAGGGCCCTTGAAACGTTGGCGACGAATAGGATCACGCCGACCGCCAACGGCTGGTTCGATTCCTGTCTTCAAATGTGCAAGACAAGGATCGAAAACAAGGACTTACCATGAGAAGTTCCCCCTTGATATCGCCGGCTCGCGCTAAGCTATCGTCGTTCTTGCCCTCGGCCAGAGTCTTGCTATGAATGTCTGTGGCGAAGTAACACACCGCTGCCTTCACTCGGCTGTCCAACGCACAGCGATACGCAAGATGTCCGCCCAGGCACATACCCGTTGCACCGACACGACCATTGCACGTGGGGAGCGACAAGAGATAGTCCACGCACAACGAGGCGTCCTCATCGTAAGCAGCCAGTTTCTAGAAAAGAACAAGGTCAGAAAAACCTGCTTCTGCTCACCTTCGGTCCGGCTCGGTGCGTCTCTGCCAAGTAAGAGAAGATACGCACCTTGGTGATTTTCCACTTGTTGCCGTTGTCCGTATCCTCGGCATTGTATTCCAATGGCTCCGGACCAGTGAATTCATGATAAGTGGATGGCGCCGCGCAAATATATCCTTGGCCGGCGATTTGTCTGGCGAAGCGCGCAACGGGACCCGTGACTATGCGGGGAGACTCCGAGTCAGTTTTTGATGACTTGTCTTTCCAAGACGGGGACAGTTGGAAACGGCAGTGGCGGACTTGCCTTGGTAGATTTCACTAAACACTACTACGCCGGGGAATCGGGCCTTGGGGTAGCCGGGAACAGTAGGGTGGAAGACATAGATGCCTTGGGTGGTGCGGGTCAGCAGTCGTACTTGAGGGCGTTTCTAAACTTCTTATACATACGCATGCGTCCCTGGCCGCCCGCCTTGGTCGGCACATCGTGGAAGGATTCTTGAATCAACATGGTGCGCTAATTGAGTCTGACGGACCGAGCTGTCTGTCTTTCGAAGCAATCAAGAAGAGCAGAAAAACACCGCGGGGTCTATCGATAAGATCGCATCGAGGGGCCCCGGTCATGTGATTCCGAGGGGGGCTTTCTCTTCTACAGTCAATTTGCAACGCAATCAATCTCATTCACAGCGCATCAACGTTTTCATATATTAGACATCAAAGCACAAGGGGCCCAAATCATAGCAGGGTAATAATGTACATGGAATGATAAAGGCGTGTATAAAACAACACAGGCAAAATTTCGAAATTAAAGCCAGGCAAATGCCAAAGAATTCAAAACAAGGCAAAAGCAGCACGCTCCGGCTACAGTTATTATGCGGGACTGGCATGCATGTCCCTACCAGTATTGGCAGATAATGATTAAAAAGGCGGTGCACAAGACCCTATAGAAGTCGAAAGATTCGGATAATGAATTGAAAATGCAGCGCCGGTCGCGACCATGGCCGTAAACATCGCGACAAAAGCTGTCTGAGGGTATCGGGTCGTTCTTCTTAGATCACATACTGCTCAACCGGTTAGTCGTCGATTGCAGGTGGTATACACGAGTTAAAAGACTTACGGGAATAAACAAGTAGGGCACTTGTCTCTCGTACTCCCTCCAGGCTTCGCCGTACTTGTTTCGGCACCGCTGGATATCGCGCATGGCTCGGTGGCTAATCATGCACGCAAAGAAAAGAGGGTAGAACCAGGGGAAGGGGCTGTTGAAGCCGGTAATGAGGCCCCAGTTCAAGGCGAAGAAAAGATCGCAGGTGTAATGGATCTTGCGAGCCTTGCCATCTGTCAAAGAGTAAGCAACGGTGTTTGACATGAAAATATCGGAATCACTTACACCAGCCGTCGACCAAGATCTTCGAGCCGTCCGCGGAAGTGATCGTCTTGGGGTTCTCCACGGTCTGCCACGGCAACTGAGGAAAGGTTTTCCGGAAGACCAGGGTACCCCGTTCCTGCTGGCGGAAGCGGTTCTTCTGGCTGTTAGTCGTGTCCCAGATCCAGTAGACGAAGAGATACGCGGCGTAGAGAACCACCAGGAAGTAGCGGTTCCAGTGATAGGTAGCCGGGTCGTGGTTGGCCAGATAGATCGTGCAGTGGCAGTAACTAAGGGGCACGCCGGCAAGGTTCCAGAAGATCAGCATGAAGCCCCATTTTTCATAGTACATGTCCCTAATCCCTCGCGTTAGCATGATCCGTTCGAACGGGACATTCTAGTCCAGAACCAGAGCCTTACCAAGTCGACACGATGCACTCTTCGCCCTTGGAGCAGGCATTCGCGTAAAGGAAATGAGCCATCAACAGGAACCCGACTTCTCCAGACACGTATCCGTAGACCTCGTACTGCCTGGCGGCGGCACCCATGGTGACGAAAAGAAGAATGTACCAGGGGAGGCGAACCTCGAAAAACATCTTGAAATCCAGGATGCCGAACATGCGGGGGTTGAGTTCGGCTCCCATGAAAAAGTCATAGATGTGATGGCCAGTCATGCGGTGCTCGGCGCCACGGTACAGTGTCGAAAAGTAGGCGATGAAAGAAACCAGGAATCCGGACAGAATGGCGACGCTCAGAAGAGGGCCGAACTCATCGATGATGGTGTAGAGCTTGAAAACACCGGTGGCATGCAGCAACAGGGCCAGCACAATGCTCGTGTAGAAGGACCAGACGGCAGAGCAGTAGTAGGGCAGCTGCTTGCCTCCGAGCTGCGGAAGAGGACGACCCATGACGGTGATTCCGGGGAGGAGCAAGTAGCAAGCGCCTTCGAAGATGAAGAACACCCAGTAGATGGTCCACGCCTTCAAAGAAGGGAAAGCGCCCTCGTACACCAGATGACCCAAATGCGCAACGAATTCCGAGGCACTCTGGCCGTCAGACGGACGAGGGAATTTGCCATCATAGTAGGTGGCGCCAATCCACATGTAGTACATCAACAACGGGAACCCGATCATCATTGACAGCACGCCGTAGGAGCCTCCAAACTCAAAGTGGCCGCTGTAGTCGATCTTGGGGTCCTTGCCCTCCTCCCAGCCGTCGACCACCCGGGGCTTCTTTTGGGTCGTCGCATTTTCCTTGGGTTCCTCCTCGGAGGCGTCCTCGGAGGTATCCTCGGATTTCGGCTTTGCTGAAGTGCGCCTACGAGTCGCAGACTTGGAGTTTTCTCGAATATCAATAGCAGAGTCGGAAGCATCATCCGTGTTGGTGTCAGATGCCAATGCACTATTGCGGGTGACCCGACGGCCGGGGGTTTCGATGAAGCCAGGGCGCTCCATTTTCCTGGCGAAGAAGGCATAGAGGTCAGTTTCAAGCCATTCGAAAAGTCAATTGCACAGAGACCAGGCCATAGAGCGACTTAGGAGGTAAAAAGAGAGGAACCAAGGCCGAATGGATTGGGGCGACAACCACAAGGTGGCCTCTTTTATTCGACTTGAACCCCCTTCTTTTTTATTTTGCCGCAGCGGACATTCCCTGGCAGGTAAACAGATTACTTACCTAGGGGTTTTCCCCGTCTGAGAGCGTGTGACAGTCATTATGATCTGACCATGCGACGTGCGCAATGCAGATGCAGAAGAGAAGATTCAAGTGGTCAGAAAAAAGGCGAAAAGTCCAGAAGCGGCGGGATTGACGCGAGGAGGAAATGAGGGAAAATGAGGGAGAGAAGGAGGGAAAACAGAGAATGTTGATTTCCTCGGGGCGGCGTATTGTCGGTACGGTAATATTTGGTATAATGCCCACATTCAGGTGGGTAATAATCAGGTCTGGGGGTTTCCCGATGTATGGTCTGTAATCAGTAAGTTACCGCCATCGGTGGTTATAGATTCAACTATAAACTATAGACTATGGAGTAAACATCAATTGGGATGAGGGTGTGTTAACCTGGAAGAATGAACGGAGGAAGAAGGAACGATTCAAACTCTTTTCATTCCATTTCCTCGGTATTGCTGAGGTAGCTTCTAATTAGTCCTCCTGCCTTGTCCGCGAAATATGGACCTATGATGTATGTATGCGCTTATATACTTGGGTTCTGGACCCTGCGCTGAATATTGGGCCTTCGATGCACGCAGATGTACTCCTTACTTGAGAGATATATATATATTGAAAAGGAAATCTATTAATTCCCCAAACCACCAGACAAAAAACTCGCTAATGTATGAATCTAACATGAAACACCATTCATCCAGCCACCTTCATGCGGACGTACATATTACGCCTAGTCCGAGCCCGAATCCATCGTCTGGTCTAAATGATCGGATGAACTTGAATTCCTTCAAGCCTTGATGGAGAAGGGACCGAGAGCGTCGTAGAGACTCGGCATCTACAGGATGGTCAGAAACAGATCCCGGATGAATATCATTCACGGGTAGCACAACTTACCTGAGGAGCATTGGCCAGGGTAGTATCCAACCGCAGGTACCAGACGGAGTCGTCCTTGACGGCGGTGACGTTGTTGGGGATGGTGATGGTGACGGCGCCGTCCGACTCGCGGATGCCGGTCTTCAGCCGGAGCTCCTGGTCGAAGTGGATAGTGTCGAGGTGGCGCACGGGGTTGTTGTACAACCAGACGCTGTAGCTGCCCGCCTCGTACTTGTTCAGGGGGTCGGCGCAGTGAGTCGTCGGGGCACGGTTGAATCGGAGGTCAATCTTGTCGCCGGGAGCGACGGTTGAGTTGTCGGGGATGCCCTGGTAGATGTTGACGCAGGAGTAGTCACGCTTTCCCCAGGCTATTCCACGGCGTTAGCGACGCTGGACAGGAGATGATATGAAAGAGCAAGGCTTACGCTGGTACTTGTCGAAAGCGGAGGCACTGGCGGCCAGGAGAGAGGCGACGGCAACGGAAATCTTCATTTTGTAGGTGAGGAAAGAGTGATGGTCAAAAAGGGACAATCAGATGGATATGATAGAATAGATGGAACTGGAGGGAGGACAACTGCGATATTTATATGCAGGAAGGCGATCTAAAAATATGTGCCTAATCCTGTCGGCCGCGGTCCCGCGGTCCTGAATCGAGAAAAAATCCGGTTCAACAGGAAACAATTCATACAATAATGTCGAGGGGATCGACAGTGTCCTCCGTGGTGGAGCAGCTCGATGACATGGAAGACTTGCCACCGCCCCGATAATTGGTTCTGTTGACTTGCATGTCTCACTTGCTGGCACCGGCGTACCCGTCTCCTCCTGGGCAGGGGACGATCAGGGACGGTTTGGGGAGCACCCTGTCTCAGAGAGAACGGTCGGTCGTTGACTTATCTCGTTGGGTCGAGACCTTCGAGACATATCTATCGAACAATTAATGTCTCCTAACGAATCGGAGTATTGCGCTAGGACTGCATGAGCTGAGGTATATATTTGGAACGGAGGACCTGTAGGAAAAATAAGGGGGAACATGAAAAGAGAAAAGAATCTATTCATTGGTCATGTTTTCACGTTAATATGTGTATGTATATAGTTTCAACAAAATGCAATCAGAGCGAGGTCCATCTAACTCCTTGTTCATGCGTCTCCCGGAAAATACATCTTACCCACACTCCAAAACAAACAATAATTACACTCAATGGTTCAAACGTCAAACGTCAATGGAACCAGAAGGGAAGAGAAAGCTACCTAGGCACCTCTCTGGATGTTTGTTGACATCAACGTAATCTTCTTTCCCTTCTTCTTCTTTCCGCCCGTAGTCGACGATGGCGGAGGATCGCTGCTTCCAGCTTCGATAGCCGTCTGCGCTATGAGCTGTCGCTCCTGCTGGGCAAACAATTCCTCTTCCCATCCTTCAAGCCACCCATCGCGAGGTGCGACTCCAGGTTGCAAATCGGTCGGTTGGGAGTGTGCGACCGCGGCCGTCCCCCATACGGTGCGAGCCCCTGGAGGACTGGTCGAGGGTGACGCTAACGCCCCAAAATTCGATGAAGGCTGGGGAGGCGATGCGGAAGATGAGCCAATGTCAAATGCCCCGCTCGCCAACGGCTGGAAATCTCGATCGGAAAATGGCGTATCACTGATGCCCATGCTGGATCTCTTCCGATGAGATGCAACCCACCGTTTGTCATCCTCCTTTTCTGCACGAACCCGGTCCTTCTCCTCGCGCAACTCTTTCTCCTTGTTTCGCTTCCGTCGCCGACCGGTTTCAGCGCCGAATTGCTCTAGGATTTCGGGCACAACCACATCTCTCCAATCGCACTCGAGGAAATTCACTTCGCAGCCTTGGGGGAGATGGCCGAGGTATTTCACTCGTTTGCGAAGCTCATCGTCGACAATATGCCCGGTGGATATATGCTCGACCCGAGGAAGAATAGTGGCGGGGAACACGGAGTAATCACCAAAAGCAGCCTTAAGAATGCGAATGTCTAGAGGGGAGAGGTAGAACTGAGGTAGTGCCTGGTAGAAATAAAATGGATGGTCCGGGGCTTGGGAGCCGTTAGTTTGTCGCATTCGGCCAACTCCTGGGTCTCTCTGCTTGAACTTTGCATCGGGCGCCGAGCCGAGGTCAACCTGGCCCATGACATGCGTGATGAGATCTGTCTCGCTTGAAGTAGTTAGTGGTGATGTTGGCTCTGCCGAGGAGCTCTTCCCCGACTTAGTCGCATGCTGGGATGTATACATCATGGCAACTTCATCGGGCGGAGACTGGATAGAAACGGGGTCTCTTGCCTGTCTCGTGACAGGAGTTTGGTGCGAAATGTCGGGTGGGTTGCCAATCCCCTGGAGCTTCACTTTGGCGTCATTGATGGCGGCAACGGCCTTTCGGGTCCATGTGGTCTCGTCACCAAATAGAAGTTCATCCTCTAGCTCCTGCTGACGGAGCTCTTCGACCTCAAGATTGTACTGGGCGTTCATGTAGTCCTCGCCCCCTTTCATCATACGGGCATAGTCGGCGACTTCGGCAGCGTGGTACCACGGAATATCCTCTTCAGGTCCAAGGCCCTCGGCACCGTCTCGAGGGAGGGCCAACGTGCTACCCGGTTCCCGCTTGACCAGCCTTAACACCACATCTCCACCTTCGACGGGTAAGTCGCCCTCCTGGCCGCGGAACCATCGCACAGGGCGAGTCTCCGAGATATAGATCGAGTCCCAGCAGATGGGGCATTTTTTCCACCGCGCTTTCTTCTCAGGAGCGCGACTCTCGTCGTCGGTCGAGTGCATGTAGCGAATCAGACATGGGAGACAGAATATATGACCGCACCGAGCCATTCGAGGGGCTACTGGCGTCGATAAGCAAATGGGGCAGCTGGCGGATTGGGTTTCAGCCGACACCAGCACCTGAAGCACGGAATCCCAGTCCAAGTGAACATCCGCATTAGCCGCCTGGGCCTTATAGCTTCTGTTGGGCGCTACGATGAACCGGTAGTTTGCATGAACATATCGAGCCTTGTCCATGGCGTGATATCCGGACCCTAGACCCCATGACGCATACCGGCGGGTGTTGCGCGGTGGGGGTTGATACTGCGGGCGCGGGGGAAGGGAAAAGTTCATAAGATGAGTAATGGACGTTTGTCCCTTACGGCTGGTAGTTGATCTCATGATGGCCTATTCAATGCATTCCACACTTGATCAGAATGGACTGACTCACTCCGGCCGAGAGGAGGCCGGGGAAGAGAGGGGGACACCTACGGATTCGCTATAATCGTCATCATCCAGCAATCTAGGACGCGCTTGCTTGTGTCTATTCCTCCGAGACTGATTGTTTCTCGGAGAAATTGAGTTTCTTGATGCTAATCCTGCTCCAAAACTGCCCGAGCCTCCCGCACGTCGTTGCGAACCGCTATCAACCGAAGGGGCCGAGTGAAATGTTGCGGATGCGGATTGACTCGAGGTATTCAGCGGTTTGGAAGAGCCTGGTGTCTGGCCAGCATTGGATGACATTGCCCACTTGGTCGGAATAACTGCAGATCGCTGCGTCGTTGCTGGAGAAAAGAGGAGAGGCGAAGGGAAAGCGAGGGTTATCTTGCGCCAGAGACTGCGCCGATCAATTTGGTCCAAGGAAAAGGAAGGAATTATGGGTAAGGCAAAGCGAGATCATCCCATAGTAACTCTAAGGATAGGAAAGGGGAGGAGAAGCAGCAGAGGATGTCGATGCTTGCTTCTCCCGGACGTGAGGGTGGAGGGAAAGAGACGAGGTAAAACGAAGATGAAGAGGGCCAAGAGGGAGAGGGAGAGAGACGGACGGCGAGAGGGGCGAGTATGTCATGTCTTGGCACGACGGACGCCTCAGGCACGTGCGCACCCAAAAAAACATCATCTCATCAGCTCAGCAACTCCTCCCTCTTGCTCTGCCTTCCGCCTTGTCTGTCGCCGCTGGTTCCTCGCGCCCTCCCCCAACTCGAGGTATAGTCAATTTTCTTTCTTCTCAGTCAAGTGTCCTGTATCAGGTATGTTCTTCATCTCTCTATAATATTGCTATTTTTTGGTTTTCTCTTTCTTCGATTCCTCGCTCCCTCGCTCCTTCCCCTACCCCGATCGCGTACCATTTTAACAAATCCCTTAGGCTTGAACAGGACCACCAGCGCCAAGCTTCTCCCCCCATCGATTCCGCCAATTTATCTTTACGGTCTTTAGTTTTCCGATCACGAAGCTAAGAATGGCTGCTTAGACGGACGCTCACAGCTTTCTCTCTCTCCCTTTCCGTCTCGACATCGCCTCCCTCTTCCCGTCTTCTCCCCGATTCGCATGGCTCCCATTGAGGCAACGCGTGGCTGAATCGTCGAGACGACCCTCCGACGTCTAGACATGATGAACCATCACCTGCCCGCTATGCCCCATGGGCAGCCACCCTTGCCCGCTTCTCGAAGACAGCAAGACATGTACACGACAGGGCCTCCCAATATGCGCTCGCCTCCCGCATACATGGGTTATCCACCTCATATGAACGGCCAATTCCCTCCCGCCTACTCGCCGCAGCAATATCCTCATTGGTATCATCCGACTGCAGCGCCGCCGTATCCTCAGATGCAGCCACCTCCTCGTCCATTCCAGCCTCCGTACGCCCCGATGTTCGTTTCGTCATACCCTCCTGCGCAGCCGGTCATGGCTCCCGCCCACATGCCCCCTCCGTCACTTCCCATGCAGCCCAGGACCTCCACTCCCATCCAGCCCGCCATGTCGCCTACTGTTGGCCCGGCGCCTGCTCCGTTCGGTATGCAAGCGCAGTCTCCAGCAATCCTCCCCGTCCATCCGGTACCTAGCCCTGCCATACCCTCGCCTTCTGTCCCACCGGCCGAAAAGATCGCTCCGGCCCCGGCCCCAGAACCCAAAGAGCCATTCCACCCGCCCGTAAGTCCCCATTCCAACCGACAGTTTATTAAATCTGACGCAAACGCAGCTTCCTTGGCTCTCTGTTCCCGAACTTTCATTTCCCGCCAGAGTTCCCCGCCGCCGCCGGAAAGACCGCTTGTTGCAGTCTTCGTCAGCTTCGGTTGAGCTCCCCTCGAAAGATGTTTCTCAGCGGCCCCTCGTTGAGAACAATGGCGACCAGAAACCCGGCGATTCGCTTGCGCAGACACCATCAGAATCTCAGTCCCCAACCCTGTCTGTTGCCCCGTCGGCTACTGCGAATTCTACTCAACCGACCACGCCGTCGTCGGCCGTTCATCCTGCTGCACGTCCCCAGTCGCAGTCTAAAGGGTCAAAATCTGGAGCCCCCGTGATGCCGGTCGTTCCGGTAGTATCAGGTGTCGCTTCGCGCCAAGGAACCAAGGAGGAAGCCAGTCGTTCCACTGAAGCCGTAACAAAGTCATCCGAAGCTGTTACCACCGATGAGGCCAGTGCGACTGCACCTGAGAGTGCATCCGCTCATGGTAGCTCTGAGGAGGCATCCAAGCCAGCCTCGCCTCCTGCAGCACCCAAGTCATGGGCGGATCTTGTTCGCTCCAAGGCACTGGCCAAGGGCGCCGCCGCTTCGGGAGCCCCATCTGCCGTGTCAAACGGCGTGGTCAAGCCTAAGAACGAGTCGCTTGCAGATGTCTTGACGAGCCTTGGAGATGATGTCTCTCAATACAGCGATAAAGTTGCTTTCCTTGAACCCAGAGGACTTGTAAATACTGGGAACATGTGTTATATGAATTCTGTATGCTCACCCTCGTCCCCACCTGTTTCTTCCATCTAACAAAGGTGCTTAGGTCCTTCAAATTCTGGTTTCGTGCGTTCCGTTCTATCAATTTTTGGATCATATCGGCAGACGAGCATCGCATAGCTTCCACAGCGATTTTCCATTGGTTGATGCTATGTAAGCTGGCTTTTATTTCTTGACCCCTAAACAGACACTGATTACCCTGCTTCTAGGATTATGTTTATGAAAGAATTCCGCATTATCGACGCTGCTCACTCAGAAGAGCAATTGAAACTACGATTGAAACCCAACGAGCTGGAAGAGTACGGCGAAGCTTTCATTCCGGAATTTGTTTATCAAGTTATTAGACAGCTTCCCCGCTTCCGCGATATGCGAGTAAGTTGCAACCCAGTTATTGTGTAAATGTTGTTCGTTCTAACCCTCTTCTTTCTAGCGTGGCCACCAGCAGGATGCCCAGGAATTTTTGGGCTTTTTGTTGGAAGAGATGCATGAAGAATGTGCTCGTGCTGCTAAAGATGCCTCTTCCGCGCCTGGCGGATCGGCAGCTCCTTCGAATGACGAACCCTCGACCACGGACGGAGAGTCTGGGGACGGGTGGATGGAAGTTGGTCACAAACAGAAGCCGGCCGTCACGCGATCTTCCGGCCACATCGCCCAAGAATCTCCCATAACCAAGATCTTTGGCGGCAAGATTCGATCCGAGTTCAGGGTCCCTGGCAACAAGACCTCTGTGACCCTGGAGCCTTACCAACCCCTTCAGCTGGATATCGGCTCCCCCGAGATTAGCAACATTGTTGACGCTCTCAAGGGCCTGACAAAGCCAGAGAGTATTCAAGGCGACTTCAACTCGTCGCGGGGTTCCAATGTCACCGCTACGAAGCAGGTCTTCATCGAGGACCTGCCGCCTGTGCTGATCCTCCACCTTAAGCGCTTCCAATACGACAGCGTGACCCATGGAACACAGAAAATATGGAAGAAAATTGGATATCCCTTGGACTTGGAAATTCCGCGCGAGGTCTTCCCTCCTAACCGACGCAATATCATGATGAGCCAGGGCGGTCTTCCCAAGTACCGCCTGATTGGAGTTATCTATCACCACGGCAAGAATGCCAGCGGCGGTCATTATACTGTGGATGTACGCCGCCAGAACGGTTGCGAGTGGATTCGCCTGGACGACACTGTCATTCGGCGCGTTCGAGCCGAAGATGTTGCCGAGGCCGGAGGTGAAGAAGATCCTAAGGTGCTTGCGGCGGCACTCGAGCAGCACAAGCGCGACAAGGATCCCAACGCAAATATTTACGATCATATTGATGACCTGGAGCAGTCCGACAACGAGAGAGGCTGGAGCCAGGTCAACGGAGCCGGTTCCAGTGGCCACTCCAGCAAGAAGTCCACCTCGGCGGTTGTGAACGGGAACTCGTCCCGTTCATCTCTTGACCGATATGGCATTCGAGACAATAAGGTGGCATATCTGCTATTTTACGAGCGGATTGTCTGATTGTTTCAATTTCCTCCTTTCCACAACTGCATATACATACAACTACTACACGAGCAGTGATTTCCTGCTTTTCATCTGAAGAAAGACATTTACCTAACATAAAACCAAAAAAGAACAAAAAAAGACTCTTCTCAGGGAGGCGGGGTGAACCTTGCTCCATCCTAGGGAAGTCATGGAAGTGACCTCTCCTGGTCACAACATTTATCGAACTCTACATCGATTGCGGAGACAAGTCAAATCTACCCAAAGAGTTGTGGGGGCGCTTCTCTTTGGGACGACTAGAGTCATCTCCTTCAACATTCCCAATCATCCGCTTCGATTTTTTTGCCTTCTCATTTTCTTCGATTTCAATTACAGTTTCTTTTTTAATGTCTTGCCTACTTCCTTCTTACTTCCTGCATATTGCTTTTTGCATTCGTGATGAATGAGACAAGAAAATCTGTTCTTAGTGATGGATTGATTCATCATTTCTTTGATCGATTCCAACTGTTTGCGATGGTCCATCTTGCGGACTGTCGCTCTGATATATACCCCAGTTTATTTTCCTCGCATATCACTCGATTTGCTTTGGCGGAAGCAGATTTGATTCGATGTGTGGACGTGTGGATGGGACTCTTAACGACTGAATGAATGTTTCCTATTTTTCCATAGACGTGTGGATGAGGACGCTAGTTATGATGTGGTCCGTTCTGCCTTTCTCTTGCTCATCCGTCTGAAACGGAGGCTCGGACGATGTCGAGAAGTAAGACGCAGAACGAGGAATCAGGACCCGCAAACGGACAATATTCTTATTATCCTTTCTTGAAAAACAGAGGGGGAAATGGGCGAAATCCCCCTCTGATGGCGACTGGTTCCTCGTATTTTCAACGGTGACGGGAGGAAGCTGTCTGGAACGATGTTCATCTATTGCATGGTTCAATCAGTCCTCCTGTATTCTCCCCCTTTGCTCCTCTCTTTATATCTCTCTCCTCAGTTCTCATGCTTTTCCATGGTTTTATCTTTATCCTTCCTCTCATGGCGGCAGGAGGTAATGGATGGTTCACATGCACCGTATATCAGCGACGATCTATTGGAAGAACGAGAGAGCGAGAGAGATACCGAGAGAGCGATGCAAAGGGGTCGAAAATAAAAGGCGATGTATGTGATGAAGTGCGGCGTGTGTCGGTGGAATGGGTATTTGGGTGCAGCGAGACACCACCTAAAAGCTTTGTCCTAGAAAAATTCGAAAATCTTCTTAATTTTCTATTGAACTGGGTCGGATACAGTGACTTTGTAACACATGGGCTAAGTAAGATCTTTTGGTGTGTCCTTAGGAGTTTTAGTCTCTTCTTAACCTGGGTATGTTGGGGTTTTGTTAGATAGTATGTAGTAGACTAACGGAATAGAAGGTTAGAAGAGCGAAGACCTCGACAATGCATGCAATGGCACACTTTTCGTCACTGCTAGCTGGATCTGGTGAACAGTTCCTGGCCAGTCCAGATTCGTAAGACCGTTTGTAACAGGACATAGTGAATTAAATCTATAGAAGATAAAATAACAAGAATATCAACCAACAGATCCTTAGTCCGTTGCACCGTCCATGGAAAACACATTCTATAATAATCCGGGTATGACAGGACACTGTCAAGGCCGCATCGCTGAAACCAATAAATCACAATTTACCGTGACTGACAGAGGACTACCTGCTCGCTGCATCCGAGGGAATTGTACCAGTGACCACCAGCTTCACCGCTCGTTCGGGCTCTTCGGCATTGCCAGTACCTAGCTGTGGCCGATCCGTCGAACGAAGCCTGATGATAGATCGGCCAACGCGAAGAACGGTTGACAGCGGTGCCTGCGAGGAAAGACGCTTGCGTCCTCGATTGCTGGCAGCTTCAGGATCGCGGGTCGCAGTACTGTGGGTATGCTGCACATTCGCAATCGAGACAGGCTCAGCCTCGATAGTCGTAGTACTACTTAGTGCATTGGAAATGGTCCGGGGAATGTGATACCCTGCTTTCACCAAGGGAATTGACAGACCATGGACAACCTATTCCCTAATGAGAAAGGATACGAGTTTAGCATGAGGGGATGAACTTACGATACTGCAGATGACCAGAAACCACACAACTACATTGACCGCCTCCGAGACTCGGTGGGCGTCCTCACGCACATGTCCGTTGGAGGCGGTAATCTGATGCAGGAACTCACGACTGATCGATAGGTAGAAGACAGCCCCCACTCCAATCGGCCCAAAGAAACCGACAAAGGCGGCCTGGAATAGATTCTCGATCTGGTTGATGTTTTTGTGCATTGCCAAAATGATAGGTATCCGGCGGACGAGTAAAATCAAGATTCCCAAGAAGACTAGACGATATATGGGAATAATCTCGTTATTGAGAAATGAGGACCACGGACAGACGGCGCCAAACCACATGAAGACTGCCAGGTTCAGCAACATATCGATCGTGGGTTGCAACGAATCATCCATCGTCTCCAGACGGAACCAATCACTTCGGGATATAAGTCAGCATCTAGCCCTAAAGGTGCTCTAAATGATGAGACGCTCACTCTTGAGTGAAAACATTGCCAGCCACAAAGCACGCAAGCAAGTCGTCGGTCCCGATCATGCCGCAAGTTCCCAAGATGAAAAGCTATCGCGACATCAGTGATCAAGAGCCACGGCCCACGAGTTTGGGGCACATACCGAAAGGGCGATGGCAAAGACAAGGAAGCTCTCACGGTCAACGTACCGCTTCTCCTCCGCCCAATGAAGCAGTTCGCGGGAGATCCAACCTACAGTGATTCCGTAGACAACACTCAAGATAACGGTGTAGGCCCAAGTCTCGTAAAACCACAGACCCATGGCTTTCCCGGCACCTCCGCTGTACCCCTCGCCACCCATACCCACGTACTTGAGAAGATAGAGGCCAAAGAACAAAAAAGGATATCCAAGGCCATCGTTGGCACCAGACTCGGCGACAATGATCCGCTGTAAGGCACGGGGAACATTCCTGTCGGCAAACTTCCCCTTCACAATCGAGTTCGAGAGGACCGGATCCGTGGGAGTCACACAGGCCCCGACTATAAGAGCATGAAGGAACTCAAAGTTCGGGATCAGCGCCCAAATAACCAAGCTACTGCATATCCACATGGCGGCCATTCCGGGCCCTAGGAGAAGCGAGAGACTCCGCCATTCTATTTGCAGATAGCGTTTAGGGAGCTGGACTCCGGCAAGCACCAATTGCACTCCAAGCACGAGTCGCGTGAAATACAGAGTGATCTCCTCGAGGTTCTGTTCGGAGCCTTGCGCATACTCGTGAGGTCGTATGAAATTGGCAGCATGCGGGGAGAAGATGACCCCCGCTAGCAGGGAAATTACTGAGTCTATGTTAGTTTCTGGTAATGAATCACTGGGGATAGTGAACGAACATGCTTCGGACAGATAGAATCGCTCTTTGAATAAGTAAGACACGAGTCCGAACACCGATATAAAGCCGCCCAAGGTGGCGCAAACGATGTTGAAATTGATCAACGAAAGAGTGGGCATGTTGCACCGCCCTTTACTTTGCCAGGTGATGATTTAGACAACAAGATCTATTACAATGCCAAATATGTCGATACGTCAAGGAATTTTTAGAGATATGTACGTATATGAGGGGACAATCGTGTGTTATTCAACCATGATCCAAATGTTGACGGTCGAGGATTGTCTTGTCATGGATATAGAAAATATAGAATTGAATTAATTTCTTGAGCAATGCGCAATGCGAGCAAATATTAATGATGGATTCCAATGAGACAGGGTGTGATGTGCAGCTCGAGGTCCAAGAGGGACAGAGGGGAGAAGAAGATGAAGAAAGTCTCAGGCCAAACCGGGTGGATGACTGGGGAGGTCACATGCCGCCATGCCCGATGGGGTAAGAGGCGACCGATTGAAGCAGCCCATAACAAAAGCCTTTGCTGCTCGACTACTTCGTGTCACGAATGATGCTACTGTTGAGCTTGGTGGTTTATAGCTTATGGCTTATTCAATTCTCACGCTGACACATCACAAACATACAATGCGGGC
Source organism: Aspergillus ochraceus (assembly GCA_004849945.1). Taxonomy (NCBI): domain Eukaryota; kingdom Fungi; phylum Ascomycota; class Eurotiomycetes; order Eurotiales; family Aspergillaceae; genus Aspergillus; species Aspergillus ochraceus. The sequence continues at coordinate 2,222,516 of SSOS01000001.1, read as the reverse complement.
AACCTAGCCAGCCCGCAGGGTTCGAACAAACGCAAATAAATCATTATCGTTCGTCAGGGGTCACCATAGCAGGGAATAAATATGGACAGGAGAAAATTCTTGATTCAAAGATCATCGAATTCCTCGTCCGGAATATCTTTCATAGCCTCCATCGCGGCCGCCTTTTGTGACACGCCACGTTTGGCGCCGCTGACGGCGAGGCGGTCGGCGGCCTCGTTGCCAGGATCGGAATTATGGCCTTTGATCCATTCGAACAAGGTCTTGACCTTGAGTTCCTCGCGCTCTTCGATCTTCACGAGTATGGATTCGACCAAGTCTTTGTTCTCAACCGGTTTATTGCCGGCGGTCATCCAGTTGTTCTTCCGCCATTTGATGAACCAGGAAGTGACGCAGTCGATCGCGTACCGGCTGTCTGTAAATATAGTCACGTCTCGATGTCGCGGTGCAATGTCCAAAGCTCGCAAGATTGCCGTCAATTCAGCCCGCTGATTCGTTTGACGGCTACCTTTGAGAGGCTCGGAAACATTTCTACTAGGCAGAGTTGAGCATCAGAAAGAGAAAACAAGGTGTGAGTGTTTTGGGAGAGAGAGAAAGAGGGAAGTTGAATTTGAAATTGAGAGAGGCAAACCTTTTATCCCCAGGCCCGAAATACACGCCAACGCCCGCCGATGCAAGGGCGCGACCATTCTTGAGAGAGCTACCATCCGTGTAGATTCGCAGCATGCCGGGAGGACCTGTCGGCATGGTCTTCGTAGCATCTTTTTGCTCTTTCGATTTGTAGACTACCTTGCCGGTTTTGGGATCGAGAAGGATGTTGGGATCGAACCCGTCCTCAGCGCCAGGGGGTAGAAAGCTATCGCCCGCCTCAAATAATTCGCCCTGTTCGTCTCGCGGGGTCTCGTCCGTCATTCCTGGGGCCCCAGGCAGACGCTGCAGAGTGGGCGCGGTCGTAGCAAACGAAGCGCCGCTGCTCCCTTGACCCTGCTTCACGAACGCCTCCGCCTCTGCCCGGGTAGGGAATTTCTTGTACCGAGGTCGAGTGAATCCTTTGATTTGGTCCTGAGCCTTTGCCCAGTTCGTGTATACGCCGGGAACTCGTCCACGCTGAACGCCGTAAAATCGGGTAGGTTCTGAATCCAGGGGCGTGGCGCCTCGCGCGTTGGGGGGCCGTGTGCCCGTTAGAAAAGCACTCGCGTCTTCATACGTAGAAAATGCCTGGACTGAACAACTTATGTTAGCCCTTAACGTGCTCAATTGCATGTATACGGGTTCATTTGCCCGAAGACCTACACACTGCGCCTTTGTACCCCGTCACCTGAGTCAAGCATTCGTTCCACAAATTATACACTCCTGGTTGATAGCCCACCTTGACGGCGTAATATTTGCCGGCCGGCGACCGCTTGCGCTTGGTTCCGGCCGTTGACGTGGGCGGGGATTTCGAGCTAGGAGAGGGCTTCGTCGCTGGGCCGGGAGTCGGAGAGGGAGTGGTGTCATTCATCGCGTCGAGTTCGGGGTTGGAACGGGTCGGAAAAAAGGTAATACGGCGTGGAAAAAGGCGTAAAATGCTACAAAGAGCAGAAAGACGACCAAGGAGACCGGTAGTCGAGGTTCTAGGTGGCGTCGTCAAGCTTCGTGAACCGCAGGAGCCGAATCGCGCGGGGAATATCCACGGCCTGTAGCTCGAAATGGACCTCTTCGGTCCTTGATTCGAGGCTACAAGGCGGATCCAGCGAGCAGTCGTGATTTGATAAGGAAAACAGCAGAATTAGCTAGCTTGTGTACTAGAAGGAAAGAAGCGGAAGTCGAAGGTTGACGGTGAAGAAAAGGTAGTCGTAGTTGTCGGGAAGGAAAGAAAAAGAGGGGGGGGGGAGGCAAGCAAAGCAGGGAGGTGGAGTCAGTCAGTCAGTAGGGGTCGATGCCTCCCCACCACTTTTGTCCTGTTTGTTGTCAACCAAGATACTTGGATAAACAAATGCATAAGCAAAGTGTGCATTTGGTGCATTTTTCTTGCTATAGATTATCTCAGGTTCTCAGAGATAGGCTGGATATGTTGTCTTGTTTTCAACGTCACTTCTGGTTACTACGTATCTATACTAGATAGTCACTATTGCTATGGGTTGTCTCCGTCAACTGAATCAGTTTAGACCTGAAACTTCCCAGCAACGCCTTACAATAGCTGGACCGGCCTTCCTGCTGACCATGAATCTACCGGTGACTGCCAGTAAGTGTGAATGTGGAAGAAAGAGCAAGCGCGCAAGAATATCCCACGAGGTTCAACGCAGCCCTAGGTGACGATGTCGTCGCGTTACGCTCTGCAGTGAATACCTGCTGTGCAGAAGAAAATCAGTCCTTCAGCAGTGTTCTTTTGCTGCCTGTTGCTCTCATTTTGGTCCTAAGTTGTCCTGTACTGGCCCTGGTGACAAGTGAATACACCTCTCACTCAATATTTCTATCCCATCCATTCTGTTGGCAAGGCTTTGGTTCCTTTCAGTCGATCAAGCAGACCCCTCCGCTTCTGCCAGATTTAGAGCCAGACAGTTAAGCTCATCAGTCCATAGCCAATTGTTCAATCTTTTTGGCCATCATCGCGTCTTTTGGTCAGTTAGATGTTCCCGGGCTTTTGGAACCGAATAACCTCTAGCCAATGTCTCTAAGCAAGTAAATATACCATTACCCAGGACCTGATCTGATGTGGACATTTGTCACAACAAATGAATCATACTATGTTTGACCATAGATCCCAGTGCAGGCTAATCAATCCAAAGTGCTCCTAGAGAGTTAGCCGTCACCATGAGCAACCCAATCCAAGCTCAGATCGCGAGACGTCACAAGAACCGCTTTTTCCATTTCCAGAGTGACATGGTGCCTCCTACTGGCCCCCTTCGGAACCTAACGCTTGAATTACACGTCGCTTGTCTGCGGAACGATGCCGACAGAGTCACTCAGCTGATGAGCATGGGTGCCAAGCAAGATGCCCTGAACGAGAGCGGAGCGAGTGCCCTGGAAGTGGCAGAGCAGCTTAATCGCACGAACATAGTCAAATGTCTCATGACAAACGTTGACGTCGAAAAAGAGGGTGTGCTGGAGCTGCTGTATGCCATCCGTCGCGGCCAGTCTACCGTGGTACGCGCGTTGATGGAGATGGGAGTCAAGCAGCAGCTACAGGATGAGGTTGTGTTCCGCGGTGTGTTCCTGATGGCATGCGCCATTAGCAACCCCTTGGTAGTGAACGCACTCCTTCGATACGGCCCCGGTCTCAACGTGGCGGTCTTCGAGGAAATCTTCGTCCGCATTGCGCGTACCACGAGCAACCTGGCAACCGCCAAGTTCATCCATGAGATCTGCGATGAGCAACGTCGTCGAGAATCGAGGGCCGACAGGGTGAGTCCCCACCAGCTAGAGGGTTAGATATGGCAAGATTGCACTGACTTGTGGATTAGGCCACTGGCCAGTTGCCTACCGACAACAGCCTCGACAGAATGTTTAACGAGATCATCGAGATGCCCCAGTCCTCGAGTGTCAACGCAGTAGAGGAGAAAGATAAAGATGAGTATTGGTGAACTTTGGAGAGTGTTGGGAGATGGACGGCAGGACAGACGGTTCTCCAGCGGTAACTGAACTTTGATTGATGATCAACGACGAATAATGAACTACATCAACCATGCATAAATCCTAATCAGTATTCCAATGCAAGTGAGCTAATCCCAAAGGGGTCCGGCCAGTTCTCGGCCGGCAACGGTGCTGAGGTCAGCGGCGACCATTCCCAACCGGGAAACTGTAGAGGTCGGCCCCAGGCCCACCAATTGCCCCGAGCGGACTAGCGCATCCTGCGTCATACTCGACTCGGCATCAATCGGCATTTCCACTCTTTCCATCTTTTCCATCGCCTCTTGTTTGTTCTCTGAAGGCCCACTGGGCTGAGCTTCATTTTCCCTCCAGGATCGGAATGGTGAAACTTACTTCTCCCTCCTAGTGGATCGCGTCAACAACACCTGCCATGCGGTGAAACCATCCTTATTCCCCGATGTCTTATTAAGTTATTCCTATTAGATCCCTGCCTGTCGCTCCTTTTAGTCTCAATTAGCCCACTCATCCGCTGCACGACTAAATAATAAACTGATTTGCTCGCGTCTTTTTGTTGCTCGTTTCCCCCCCCCTCATCCATCATCGCGAGGGCGAGTTAATGCTTAGCTTCGGAATTCCCTTTTCCGACAAGGCCCCTGAGCGATCCTTATATTATTAATCGCCCTTATGCGGTTCGTCATCGAGAAGTCAAGATCGACTCGACCCAATTTGCTCTGAGCCCGTGCTAGGCGACCGAATCTCTCATAGTACTTACGCTTGAAAGCCGTCCGTCATGGCGGTGTTAGTAGATCAGACCGGTTCCTTGGTGAAGGCCTTGATTGCCATAGTACGTTGTTTTACTTTCTTGCTTGTTCCAGTCGTTGATTTGGTTTCATCTAATTGGATTCCTACTGTTTCCACTTGTTAATTGAATCCAGGTTGTTCTTCACGTCCTTGGAAAGGCAATTTACAATGTCCTCTTCCATCCGTTGCGGGCCTTCCCCGGCCCCGTCTCTCATGCCATGTCTCCCATCCCATACTGCTATCGGTTGCTACGGGGCCGGCTTCCCTTCGATATGTTAGCCCTGCATGAAAAATATGGAGATGTGGTCCGAATTGCACCGGGTGAACTGGCATTCGCGCATGTAGACGCTTGGAAAGACATTCATGGCCATCAGCCCAATGGTGGCGACGAGTGCGGGAAGTGGATGAGCTTCTATAAGTATGCAGACGGCACGCCCACCAGCATTGCCAATGCCGAGCGTGAGGAGCACGGCATCCTGCGACGTCAATTATCCCATGGTTTCTCCGAACGGTCCATGCGGGCACAAGAGCCCCTCATCACTCAGTATGTCGACTTGCTCATCCGGCGTTTGCACGAGAAGTGTGGCGACGGTACCAAGCCCGTAGATATGGTGTCGTGGTACAATTTCACTACCTTTGACATTATCGGGGATCTAGCCTTCGGGAAACCGTTCGGGTCCTTGGAAAACTCCGTATACCATCCGTTCATCCCGCTGCTTCTCAAATCGGCCAAGACGGGGACCTTGATGTTGAGTTTAAGCTTCTATCCTCTGTTGAAGAAATTATTCCTGGCAATGGTGCCAAAATCGGTCGTCAAAGCGTTCCAGGATCATCGGGATGTCTCCGTTGCCAAACTACGCGAGCGTATGCAGGCAGGAAATGAGCGCGACGACTTGATTGAAGGGCTCCTGAGGAAACAGGATGAGCTGGTTGGTACATCCGATCGATAAACTGTTGAGGGCCCTGCTGACCGATTCTAGGATCTTAATATGGATCGTCTCGAGGCGAACGGCACTATACTTCTTATTGGAGGCTCTGAAACCACGGCGACTCTACTCTCCGGGATCACCTACTTACTCTTGCAGAACCCGGAAGTACTGGCGCGTTTGACTGAAGAGGTTCGTTCCTCTTTCCATTCTGAAAAGGACATTACGATGGATTCGGTGAACGGTCTATCGTACATGTTGGCCTGCCTCAACGAAGCCCTGCGCTCCTACCCACCGATTCCCATCGGACTGCCGCGAGTGGTGCCGAAGAACGGCCGACAAATCATGGGGCAATACGTTGCGCCAAATGTAAGATTTTCTTCAATCATTCTACGGTAGCATCGAGACTAAGTTCAGTTGTAGACCATTGTCGCCATTCATCACTGGGCGACATACCACAACGAAAAATACTTCACCGACCCATTTGGCTTTCACCCGGAACGGTTCCTCGGCGATGAGCGATTTGCAAACGACAACTTTGATATCTTACAGCCGTTTAATTTCGGTCCTCGGAACTGCCTTGGACGGAAGTGAGTAACCCCTTAGCATCTGGTCTATCCATACTGACGAGTATTGATAAAGTTTGGCATATGCCGAGATGCGCATGATCTTGGCGCGTCTGATTTATAATTTCGACCTGAAGCTCGCCAGCGACAGTGTCGGGTGGATGGAACGGCAGAATATTTTCTTCCTTTGGAACAAACCGCCGCTGCACGTCTTTCTAACGCCAGTGAAACGATCATGATATCATGACAAAGTATAGAATCGGATACATTGTATCAGCATTTTTTATAGTCATGTTTTGTTGAATTCTAGCGGGGTTCTTCTCATCTCTTTTCGCGTCTTGTCTGTTCGTTTCTTTTTCTACAGATAAAGTCACATACAATCTAAAAGAAAGTATATATCATTTGTCCCCTTCTCCCATGAATCTCTTCGAAAAGGATACAGGTAAGTGAATGACAACCCATCGATTAAAGAACTGAGCGCAGCAGAGGCTGCCTTGGGGCCGATATACTTCAATAGAGGAGACTGATTATCCTGCTATTAAAATTGAGGTATACAAGTCATGCCTTGGTTGATTCCACTCTCTTTCTGCACCGTTCACTGATCCCCTAGTTGGGCCATTGGCCCCAATTCCAGGACCTCGTGGATGCAGTGCACCTACGTCACCAAGCCATCATTCCAGTACGTACGAAAAATGGTTCGATATATCTCAAGGCAATTTTGAGTCTATTGCTAATTCTAGCGTTGGTAGAGAACATGGAACCACAGACATGAAAACCCCATACACACGGCTACCTCGGAACAGGCAGGAAAAACTAAGCGTCTAGAGCTCATTATGGTTCCAAGGCTTTTTAAATTTTTCTTTCTCCTCTTTGTCTAATCCGACACACGTGATGTCTGCCTCTGCCAGGCGTCTGAACACCCCAATACATCTGGCCCAGGCTTCTACGCCGCGGGGAGCGGCGTGTTTGCTGACTTCGGCCGTGAACGCGGCTTGCCACTCCATGCCACCATGCGGGGTGGGGAAGTAATGGAAGTCAAAGCTGTGGACGTATCTTGCTCCGTCGGCACAGGCGTGGGCAGAAGGCAGGATGGTTTCCTGACCAAAGTCCCAACTGGCGAAGCCCGAGCCTTGCAGCCGGAACCGCCAGCCCCCTTCTACGTCTTCAGACGCGCAATAGCCTGGGCGCTTCTTCGGGACTTCCTTGATGCGCTTGATGTGACCCATCCCCATCTTCAGCTGGTAGATGGTGGACCCGCGGACCCAGCGCCCTCCAAACTTGAAGTTCAAAGGGTTCTCGGGGGCAAGACCGTCGCAGCTGTGAATAATGCGGTTGAAAGAATCGTGACATTCGTCACGGTTGAGAGACGGGGTGCTCGAGTAGACCTCGAAGTGCATCTCATCGGGGGTATCGCGGTAGTACGTTTTCGAGTGCTCAGTCCGGCCGGCGCCAGCATCCGTCCACGCCAGCGGGAGCTCACCGAGGCAGAAGAGCTTCTTGGTCTCGACGGTTGAGTCGACATCCGCGTAGTAATTCGACGGCTCGTCGGGCTTTTTGGTGCATTCGAACTTGTTGAGGTTATCACACCGCGGATTGTAGACCCCGAGCTCCTCGGCCCGCGCGTTGATGAGCTTTTGCATTACGAATGGTGCGATTGTCGAGAGGCCAAGCTCGTTCGGATGGAAGAGTTTGCCAATGTCATCTGGTAGACCGAAGCCCCAGCTCTCGATCGCATCTTTCAACCATTCTTCCAGAAGATTTTCACCCGTCTTTTCTCGATCACCAGGGCAATGGGGAGGAAGGGGCACGCGCGAGTCGAGGCGGCGCTCTGCCTGAGTCGCCGGGTTAATCGACTTGTAGATGCGCGAGCTGTACCAGAGCTTATCCTCAGCTAGCTCGACCGCCATATCTCGTTTGCCCTCTCCAGTATACGGGGAGTGTCTTGGATTTGGGTAGTATTCATTTTGAAGAATTGCAGGTCAGGTTGGCCGGGGTCTGGGTAGACCCCTTTTGTCCCCGGGGTACAGAACTGACCCTGGACGCCCTGCTTGGGGAGCTCGTTCCAGTTGACGGTTCGAATCCGGTATCTTAAATTGTCTTGCTTAACGACATCGTCGATGGCCTTCTGTATCACTTCGTTGGTCCGAACCACCAGGTCGTTGAACTTCCGACGCCTGTCCTTCGTCAAGGGCAATGCCTCTCCAAGCCTGCCCGGGGTCCAGTCTTGGTCTAGGCCGCACGAGTTGCTGTCGGCATAGAAGAATTCTGCGTACAGAACGTAGAGGACGAGACCGCCTGGACGCACATAGCCATCGAGCCTACTGAGCACGCTTCGGATATTACCAGCCAGCAGATGTTCCAGAATCAAGTGCGCTTTCTCGGGGGTTTCGTGGCATTTCTCCTCGCTTTGGAAAGGCAACAACAACACGCAGCGCTTGATAATATCTGACTGTTTGTGGTTAGCCCCGGAGTATGGAGATTCTTACGAGGGATCCCTTACCAAACAAAGGTCGTTCCCCCGCCAGTCAGAACGACCAGGTCCAGCTCGGTGTCTTTACCAAGTTTCAGATCCCAGGTCTGTGCATGGGTCTGCTCGGTGCGATCTCCGGAACATGCAAGGTATTGGAAGTCCGCATCCGCACTGAAAGCCATCTTCAATCTGGAGGGATAAGATCGGTCGTAACGAGAACATCTCTTGTCTTCCGGGGTGGAATTGTACAGATTGCCTGCCCCAATACCTGCGGTGAAACTGTCCCCAAGTGCAGCCCACCGTCTGATCCAGCCGAAATCATTCGGGTTGTTATCGTCCCTTTTTTCAAGATTCGGGGCGTCAGAGGTCAGGGTATCATTCAGGTCGACTGGAGCATCGGTAGGAGGAATGTTAGACGATAGACAAAGGTCTACGTCTGACACATCAGAGGGAGAATACAAAGAAGTAGCGGAAATGTTATGACCAAGCAGCACAAGAAGCAGCACGACCCATGCCAAGGGAGCCATACTAGGCGAAAGGAAGGAGGATTAGAGTACAATAGGTGAAGGGCTCACGGTTTGAGGGCACAAGAGGGTAAATAAAAGAGAGGAAGAAGAATGAGAAAGGAATTGTGGACCAAGAGAGAAGAGAGAAGGGATTTGGTACTCATTATATGCTAACTATCGTACATGGATATTCCGCTCATGAAGCCAGAACGTAGCAAGATCCGTTAATTCCTGCACTGGATAGCCTGATATCCGCGGAGACTTCCGGTCAGTTCATATTCTACTGCCAGGCATGGGCGGCGCATATTTCCCTCATTCCGATGTGGATGTGAACTGCTGTTTGTTGTTCATTGTATCATGTGATCGTTCTTCTATTTGATATTTATGAGAGGCAGCTTGCTTATACAATTGAGTTATGGGGTGAGGGTCCAGTGAGTTTGGAAGGATGAAGCTATTCTATGTATGCACTTACTCAGTATGTTGGACCGCGCTTGCCTGAATACCTGGCTAAGTGCACATGTGATCTACAAGGGTATACAGGGATTTTAGATAGTCAGCGGTCTTCAAGATCTTTCATCAATTCGAGTATTCTACACCTTGGAACCTCTGCCAACCTATCGACAAATGATGGTTTTAACATAAGATGCAGAAGGAAACTTGAGAAAATAATAGATGATTCCAATTTAATGTGACTTTATTTTTGAGAGAAATGACAAAATCTACTAATTTGTATCAACAAAGTATTCGAGCTAGGTCTATTCCTCAATGATAGTCGCGCAGGCCATCGTCTCAGAGAATCTCCTGAATGAAAAACGGATTTGGCTCTTTGAAATGCCTGATCCTGTTCTTGCCCATGGTTTCTCCAAGTGCCTCGATCAACGTGCCATCGTCCAAGTCCACCGCCCACACATTAAAGCCGTCACTCTTTGCCCTCCAGGATCTCTCTGCTTCTCAACTCTCTCATTTCTCAACCCATTCTTTCCCCTCTCATTCTCTACCTCACCCTTCTCCTGTAGACAATATATCTTCTTCATTTCCTCTTCTTGCTGCTGCTGGCTGCAGTGACTCTGGGGCAGGCTCCGGCGGATTCCCCGGCTGGCCCGACTCTGCCCGGCACGACGTCTGACTGCAACCGATGGTACAAGATCAAGAAAGGCGACGGCTGCAAATCCGTTCAAAAGGAGTTCGGCATTACCGCTAAGGACTTTCTTGCCTGGAACCCCGATGTCTCGTCTGTCTGCTTGAAGAACTTCTGGGTTGACAACGCGTACTGCGTCGGGGTTGGGCCTGCCCCCAGCGGCAGCCCTAGCCCTATCACGTCTTCCTCGGACAAGACTTCACTTTCTTCTTCCACTCCTCCGTCCTCCCTTTCTTCCTCCCGGTCAGCTCCCCCTTCACCTTCTCTGTCTTCCAACGACTCGACCGGTCCGGCCAGCTACACATTCAATCCCCCTATCACTTCGTTAATATGCTGCCTCCGCTCCCAACCGAAACTGCCTGGAAGACGCAGGCGGGTCAGCCAAAGTCGTGCTACAGGTGGCATAATGCCTCGGCATGGTGAAACCGTTCCCCTTCAACAAACCCACCTCAGGACCCGTGTCAGTGCCGGAGCCGACGCAGTACACTCCAAGCGGCTCCCGTACCTGGACCCTCCCAACCCTATTCTCATTCTCAATTCCTGCGAATTTCACCCTCGCCCTTACACGGCCACGGCCATGCCTACTTACAACGTCCAAGTCAACACTACCAAAGATTGTCGGGCGACTATACTCAGGATTGCGAAAATGTGCTCAATCTATTCGGCACATTTTCCATGAAGGATTTCGTTGCCTGGAATCCCACCCTTGGAAAAGACTGCAAGGGAATCCAAGTAAGAGAGTCCCGTCTTTACCTCTCCGTCTTTTCTGCTCCTTACGTTCTGTAGAATGGCTTCTGGTACTGCGTGGCTGTTCCCGGTATCCCTGCAAGCCGGACGGCACCTCAATGTCCCCCAGTGTTTCCAACGAGCCTTCGTCAACCGGGAGTGGCATCCAACTGTAATCGCTGATGGAGGGTCCTTCGGTTCGACACCTGCGACAAAATTATCTATCGCAATGACCTCGAGTTTGAAGACTTCTTGAAATGGAATCCTGCTATTTCCTGGCCTTCCTATAAAGGTCTGATCCGTGATAGTGAGGTCTGTGTGGGGGTGGCCAACAACAAGACTATAACGTCGAGTTCGTGGCCTCCCAGCTCCACGTCTCCTCCTCGTCCCTCTTATCCCACCGGTTGGAACCTCACCAGTCACGTCCCGATGACATCCTCATCGCGGACCCCACCCCCTCTTCCACCCGTCCGTTCGTCGGGCACGACTTGGACTAGGTTGTCGGGTTTTACTACGAGCTATGGGACTCCTCCATCAAATATCCTGGCCTCCAGTGTCGACTGTGACTTCTTGCAACGACACGTCGTCGAGCACTTCGTACAAGGATTGGACTAGCACCGGCATCCACTCGACCAGGTTTCAGTCTTCTTCTAAGCCGACGGGGATCGCCCCTGTGGCCAGCTCGACCCTGATCATGACTACTCCGTGCAATAGCTCCGGCATCTCGCCGCCCTCGGCGCCTTCCTGGACGGGCACAGATGACGATTGGACTAGCACCGACATCGACCCGAGTACGCCCTGGTATTCTGCACCAACTGTCGCTGCCCCCAGCGTCTCTGTCCCCGTGGTTAATCCGACCATGGTTGTGAGCACTTCTTGCGTGGGCGCGAGTATGCCGCCATCTCCCTCGTCGCCTTCCTTTGACCGATACTATCATTGGCGCCCACCCCGGGTCTGCTCCCGTGTCTGCACCCGGCCCGATGCTCTCGGTGACCACCGTGTGTCCCCATGACAAGGGCAACGGTACCCCTGGTTGCGTGCGGCCTTCCATGACTGCCTTCTCCTCGCAAGATGAAGTCCTGACGGTCACCGTGAGGACGACTACCACCATCATCTGCGATATGGTCCTGGGCCATTGAGGGGGCCTCCGCATGATGTTTGTTCATGGCGCGAGGATTTATTTACCCATTATTTGATATGCATCATGTATGTAGACAGTTCTGCCATAGCATGAAGTGAGCCAAACGAATAGAAGCCAGCGGGCACCGTTTCCAGTTTAGCGTGGTTTTTATAGTTCAAGTGCCTTCTCGTACTCCCCCTCCTCCTCCTTCTCTTCTCCTCTTCTTTTCCTTCGGTCTCTCTCTCGCTCTTCAACACCGACAAAGTCGCCATGGATGACAATCTTCAGGATCTCCCCGACATCCTGCGTCGGCTTTCGTATGACTGCTCGCATCTCGAGCGACTCAGCGGCGGCACCGCCAACTTTGTCTTCCGCGGCACACTACATGGCGACTCGGTTATAGTCAAGCATACCAAGGACTATATCGCTTCGAAACGGGAATTCAAACTGCCGGCGGAGAGATGTGTATGTTAATTCTTCTATGTATCTTGTACCCTGTGCCCTGTCGAGGGTCTAGGCATAATGCTACAAACCCGTCGTTGATCAACATGATCTATAATATTGCCGAAAAGACTCAGTATACATTAACCTCTACTAACTACCACACTCTCGCCACGAGAGAAACGCCAGAGACCAGCTCATCGAAGAATCCATCCTCAAATCTCTCGGTGATTTCCCACCCACAACAACCACCACCACGACCGACTCCACCATCACCGTCAAAACGCCCCGTCTCTTGGCCTTCGACCGCTCCTCCTACACCCAGGTCATGGAGGTCTTGCCCAAGGCCGTCGACCTCAAGACCCTCCTCACCAACCCGCAGATCTCTCCCCGCATCGACCGCTCCTGGGCGACCTCCCTCGGCGCCGCGCTGGGCCAATGGCTCGGTTCGTTCCACGCGTGGACGGCGGAGTCGGCGCAGACGGAGCTCGTTCGGACAATGGAGGGGAACGAGCTGATGCGCGACCTCAAGTTCAGTATTAACTACGAGAATTTGATTGGGCTGGTGGATAAGTATCCGGATCAATTGGGGGATAGTCGGGGCGTATTCGAGGAGGTTCGAGATCTGGCGCGCAGTGAATTGGGAAGGAAGGATGGGGAGGGGGCCGCGTTTGGGGTCATTCATGGGGACTTTTGGTCGGGGAAGTATGCTTCTCGTTCTCTTTCTCTCTCTTATTGTTTTATGTCCAGGTCGGATTAGATGATACCCCGGGCCAAGCTAACAAAGACAATCACCGTCCCCCGGTATAGCGTACTTATTCCTAAAGACATCCTTGACCAACAACAACAACAACAACAACAAAACTCCAACACCAACATACCTCTATTCGTGATCGACTGGGAACTCGCCCAGTGCGGTGCCCGCGCACTCGACCTCGGCCAGATGATCGCCGAGCTCTACTTCGTCAAGCACTTCCGGGACGTGGACGCAGGGCCGTGGATTATCGAGGGGCTTGCGCGCTCGTACCCCCATCTCACGGAGGCGATGGCCTATCGGGTGGCGATCCACGTCGGGGTGCATTTCATCTGCTGGGGCACGATGCTCACGGACTGGGGTACCGAGGAGCAGGTGCGCGAGGTGGTGGCGTTGGGCCGCGATCTGATCGTCAAAGGGTGGCGGAGGGAGAGAGATTGGTTTGAGGGTGGGTTCTGGGAGTGTTTATTGAGGGAGTAAGAGACGAGCCTCTCTTTTTGTTTGATTGATTGTGATGTGATGGATATATATATGTAGGGAGCATATTCATGATACACGATCCTCACAGGGAAAGATCGAAAAGGGAATGGAATGAACTATCTATCTTATTCGTATATTGGTTCTCATTCATAAGACAGATGAGGCGAACTCTTGACATGACGTCTAAACTAGCAATGCAATCAAACATCCTGGTATATAGAAATACAAACGACCCTTCTTTTCTTCTCCTATGACTTCTATAGCTTCGCTCGGAATTGACTCCGCAGGGACTCGAGTCCCGATGGTCCGTCGTAGATCTGTTGCTCAACAAGGCGAGTGTTGATCTGCGCCAACGTTAGTGTCGATATTCAATGAAATAATGGTTCAAAGCACTTACATGTTGAGGCCCTAAGTCCTGCACTCGCTCGACTCCCAGCAATCGCATGCAGGTCTTGGTCTCGTCGGCCAGAACTAGAGACAAGGTTAGTAAAACAAAACTCTACTTAGTAGAGAGAGAAAGGAACATACTCTGCAAGGTTCGCTTCACACCCTCCACACCGCCGGCAGATAATCCCCACAGCGAGGGACGTCCGATTCCCACGCCCCTGGCGCCCAGACACAGCGCCTTCACGACGTCGGTGCCTCGCCGGATGCCGCCGTCCACCCAGACCTCCAGCTTGTCAAACACCTCCGGGCAGTACTTGCGGATCTCTAACAGCGTGTGCACGGCGGGAGGTGCCGTGTCGAGCGCGCGGCCGCCGTGGTTCGAGAGGATGATGCCCTTGACCTGCGGCGTGTGCAACGAGGCGATGTAGGCGTCCTCGTGCGTCTGCAGGCCCTTTAGAACGATGGGCAGGTCCGTGTGCTTGGCCAGCCAGGGCAGCGTCTCCTTCCAGGTCAGAGATGGGTCGGTACCGGCGAACAGCGTACGGCCGACGCCGCCGGGTGCCTCGCTGATATCGGGAGCATCGCTGGAGATCTTCACGGCACTGGGGGCCGGTGCCGCCGCGCCCACTTGGCTGCCGCGCTCGTCGTCCTCCCGTTTGCCCGGGACGGGCGCGTCCAAGGTCAGCACGATGAACTTGATCGCCTTCAGCTTGTTGATGCGGGCCAGCATGGCCTCGCTCTTCGACCGGTCAATCTGCGCGTACAGCTGCCAGCCAAACGTCTGGTCGGGCGCCGCGTCTTTGACGATCTGCTCGGGGGTCATTGAGGCGTTGTTGGAGATGACCTGCATGGCGCCGAAGCTACGACAGGCCTCGGCGATGCCGGCCTCGCCTGCCGGATGACCCAGACGGGCCATGGCGGCGGGCGAGACGTAGATGGGCATGCCCAGCTTGTGACCCAGCACCGAGGTGTCGAGTTCGCAGATGGTGCAGTCGACGAACACACGCGGTCGCAGCAGAATGGAGCGGTAGACCTCGTTGTTGAAATGCTTGGTTATCTTATCGTCCGAGGCCGAGTAGTAGTAGGCCCAGGCCTTCTTGCTCACGTTCTTGGTGGCTACCTGCTCGAAGTCGTCCATGTTGAGGAGGGACTCCATGGGAGGGGGTCCTTCCTTGACTTGCTCCACAGCCGTCTCCTGCTCCGGTTTGGGGAGGGTGTTGAGATCGACCGTTCCCAGGAAGGCCTCGGGCTTGAGGTTTTCCTCGAGAATGCCCGGAGGATGAATGGGATCATATTCCTCGGTGGCATCCTTGCCGGCCAGCTTCAGAATGATTTTGGAACCGCCGGGGTGCTCCGAGAGGAAGTCGGTGACCTGGAAACCGGGGATTTCGAGTCAATCAAGAGGACCATTACCGGCGTGGGGGTGAACCGCGTACATCGTATACTTTGTTATATAGGATCACCCAGCAACTCTGCGGAGTATTGTGTTTGGCAACTAGATGCGCCCAAATTCTTGTCAGTCGTCAATTCAGCGGAGATCAATGCTCCGAGGGGTGTTTTCGGGCGAGACATACTCTCGGCCGCGTCAAAGACTTTGGCCATTTTGGTGTAAAACAGTAAAAGTGGGAGCGTGGGGGTTCGTTATTGGGGGAATGCGGAGAAAGATGGCGGAGTATGGCGGCAGATTGAAGGGGAGGAACGAGGGGGGGAGAGAGGGAGAAAGAGAGGATGGAAAGAAGAGGGGGGGAGAGAAGATGTGTGAGGGAGAGAGGGAGGAGAAGAGAAGAGGATGAGGATGAAGAGAAGAAGAAGAAGAAAGGAAAGAGCAGGAAAGAAAAGAAATGGCATCGGGCTTCCCTCCGCATCTCCAAGAAATCAAGAATGGGGTCGACGTGGTCCAAATCGGGCAATATCAAAAGCCGACGTGACGGGATTAGAGAAGCGCCGGCGGTCATTGGTGGACAATTGGTCGTGGCTCTATCGCGTGGGCGGTGGCAATACTGAAGTCCTACGGTGAGTCCATCCATCCTACCTTAGGTACGGAGTAGTGCACTGTACACCTACAAGACTCGTCAGTCGGACTCGTCACCCCGGGTCAGCTGCGACCGACCGACTGAACCCGCCCCAAGTATTTCTTCGCTCTCTCTCCTCGCCTCTCTGTTTGTTTTGCATCGCTCGTGGCCCGCCTCCGTGCCACCTCGCTGCAAAGGGCTGCACTCTCTCTCTACCGTGACACGTCGCCATGTTCGAGGTGCGTCCGTGAGATTCATTTCATTCCATGTTCGTCTAGTCTAACCCGGTCGCGTCATGTCCAGCGTCGTGCCGCCGATCGCTATCGTCTGCGCATGCACCGCGCCCGCACCGTCAATCTGACCTCCGACGAGATAGTCGAAGTGCGAGCCGCCCAGCGCACCTTCGAGGGCGCCTACGTCCGCACCGCCCTGTCCCAGTTCTCCTTCGCCCTCGTCGTTCTCAAGATCTTCACCAACGAGTTCTACAGCACCGGTGCCTTGTTTGCCATCTACGGCACCGGCGTCCTCATCATCGGCCTCTTCCGCCGTCAGCAGGGCAACCGGCAGTTCTTCTCCGAGGTGGGAGAGGACGGCGTGCATCGCCACAAGTTCCGCACCAGCGGTAACGCCGTCGTCGTCCTGACCGCTCTGAGTATCGCCGCCTACGCAACGCTCATCGCCCTCACCGTGCGTTTAGACCGTTAGGCAAGATCGGAGTCGGCCTGCCGACGTCCAAGGGATGTACATCGTACGCTAAGCCTATATCTAATTCCCTCCCCCCTGCGTAACCACCAACCGCCAAGACTCCCGCAGTATGCGACCCTCCTGAGGGCCCCGATCCCTTCGTGCTTTACGGAGTAAAGTAGATTTGAGGCGGGACGGGCCAGGCGGCGAAAGAGGAGCGGACATCATTATGAGGCCCTCCCTCTGACCGCGCCAGATGGAGCGTGCGACTTTGCCAAGCGCAGTCAGGATCCTGACGACGCGGTGACGAGATTGGGGCGTACTGGTTTTTCTTTCTTTTTTTCTTTCTTCTTCTTTTCCTTTTTTTTACCCCATACATCTCGGCGCACCAGCAGAAGAAGCAAAAGAAGGGTGGGACAGAGAGGATGCGTGGTTACACCACAGCTCGTTGGGTTCTCCAGTGCCAAGAGGATCCCACTAGATCCTCGATCTATCTAAAGTACATACATACCTAGATACCGGACTCCAGACAGTCGCAAGGCAGGGCTGGGAGGAGAGAGATTGCCAGAGATCCGTAGGATCTTCCCGAACGGACTGCAAGGGGAGGATGAAATGGAGTCAACTGCAAAATCCAAGTTCCAAGGACGATAGAACTACTCCGTATTAGTGTCTCTCAACCTGCTGCCAAGCATTCTGGATCGTTGGTGCTTCCCTGCATTGAACAAAGCCAAGGCTGACGGTCTTTGTCTGTTGGGAAAGGGAGGGCAGGTCTCTCGTTGGTTACTTATAACCCCCGGAACCATCGGCGTGGATGCGCTTTACATCATTCGGCGCGGCGTCAAAAGATCCACCGTGACTTCATCGGCCTCCAGACCGGATTATATGAACGCACTTCGACCTTGATTGGGCTGGATTGAATTGGATGGGCGATATCCTGTCTTATCGACCGGGCATTTCCAATCACTGACCCCCCGTGAACGAGTCATTGGCAGAAAGAGCGAGACTGGTGAGCAAGAGAGACCCGGAGAATCATCTTCATTTTGTAAAAGCATAAACGCGAGAGCGACAGAGTCCGAGAGCACGGAGTAGAAGAGGAAGAGAGAAAAATAAAGAGGTGGGAAGTGACGTTGTTGACTCATCCGCTTTTCCTCCCCCCATTTTTCTTTTTTTGCCCTCGCCTTTTTGTGCCCCTCTTCCATCTCGCACTTCGTCGCTGGCTTTGTTCTTTTAGGACGACCGACGCATCGCACCTCTACCTTCTTCTATTCTTTATCTCCCATCTTCAATCTTTCCCCCCCTCCACCCCACCTTCAATAGAACTCGGCTGCAATCCCTGCGCCGCCGGCGGGGATGGCCCAGCATACCGACATCGCACGTTCAGCAATCATGACCTCCGCCTCCAATCCCGATCGGAATGGGGCTTCGTCTTCCAACGGGAGTGTCAGACCCGGCGCCGGGAAGGACGCGACTCTTATGCCTCCCGCGAAGACTTTGGTCGGACGAGCGCTAGGTAACGAGCTGCATGCCGATGCCCACAGGGGATCGCACGCCTCCAAAGACGGTGTCGGCTGTGCCCTAAGTGACACTCCGATTTCTACCGCTCCTTCGTCTCCACAGTTGTAGGTGCCGCCTTTCTTTTTTTCTTTCTCGTCGTTCGTTGGATGGTTGGATCGGGAATTGGGGTTGTGTTGTTCATTGTCTCGGGTTATGATCACCCCGGGCAAATATCAAATGGACGGTGGATGACGATCCCCGCGAGCTTACTTTTCTTGGGTCATATTTCTTTTTGATCCTTGTTTCATTTTCTTACTTTCTGGATTATGTTTTTATCTAAGAAGTCTTGGCTCGACCACTAATGTGTCTCCTCCCCACTCCTTTAGTCACGCCGAAAACACCCCGTCCTCAACCCCCGGCCGCGTTCGCGCAACCACCCTTGATATTCCGGGTCTCACCAAATCCAAAGTCTCTCCCGACGGTCGCATTGCCCAGCGAGATGTCGGCGCCAAGCTGGTCATCGTCATGGTCGGCCTCCCTGCGCGAGGCAAGAGCTACGTGACCAAGAAGCTGGCGCGGTACCTGAATTGGCTTCAGCACGATACCGAGATCTTCAACGTGGGTGAACGCCGGCGTGTGGCCGCCGGTAAATCGCCCTCTCCGATCGGACGACACAGGGATCACCGCACCAGCTCCATTCACAAGGATCTGGTCGATTCGGTGCGACGTCTCAGCGTCAGTGTTGGAGCGATGAACTCGCCGTCCCATAAGGAACGGGCGCCGTCCGTTGCGGTGGTCACTTCGCCCCCGGAGGAGCTTGAAAACCCCTTGCCTCCCCCGGCCGTTCCGTCGAAAATCCTCATCAACGGCAAAGAGGAGGAGACGCCCACCTACTCCAATGGGAGCTCCGTCATTCCGGCCGAACTCGCCGATCCGCAAGACCAGCTGGCAATGAAGGAGGCGTCGCCGGAGCCTCTGGACCAGTCCGCGAGCTTCTTCGACCCCCAGAACCAACACGCCGTGAAGCTGAGAGAGCAAGTGGCCCTAGACACCCTGGACGAGCTGTTGAACTATATCCTGGATGACGGCGGCAGCGTTGGAATCCTTGATGCCACGAACAGCACCATGGAGCGCCGCAAAGCCATCGTCGATCACATTCGGCAACGTGCCGGACCCGAGCTTGGCATCCTGTTCCTGGAAAGTAGCTGCGTTGACCAAGAGTTGCTCGAAGCCAACATGCGCCTGAAGCTGTCGGGCCCCGACTACAAGGAGCAGAACCCCGTCAAGGCGCTGGAGGACTTCAAAAAGCGGGTCGCCCTGTACGAACGGTCATACGTCCCCCTGGGCGATTACGAGGAAAAGCACGGGATGGCCTACATCCAGATGATCGATGTCGGCCGCAAGGTGGTGTCCCACCAGACTCACGGCTTCCTCTCCTCGCAGGTGGTTTACTACCTCCTCAATTTCAACCTTTCCCCTCGCCAGATCTGGATCACGAGGCACGGCGAAAGCAAGGATAACCAGGCCGGGCGCATCGGAGGCGACTCCGAACTGAGTGAGAACGGCCACCGATACGGCAAGGCGCTGGCCAGGTTCATCGATCACCAGCGCAAGCAGTGGGAGACCGTGCAGAGGCAAAAGGAGATCATGGGACAATTCCCACCGCGGGCCGGGGACAGCACACCTCCGAACCCGTCGTACATCCCCAGGGATCGGCCTCGCAACTACTGCGTGTGGTCCTCCATGATGCAGCGGTCGGTGCAGACCGTCGACTATTTCAACGAAGACGACTACGACGTCAAGCAGATGAAGATGCTAGACGAGCTGTACGCCGGCATGATGGAAGGCATGACGTACGACGAGATTCGGGAGAAGTTCCCCCAGGAGTACGCCGCGCGCCGCAAGGAGAAACTTTACTATCGGTACCCCGGGCCTGGCGGAGAAGGGTATCTCGACGTGATCAACCGACTCCGCGCGGTGATCATTGAGGTGGAGCGAATGACCGACCACGTCTGCCTGGTGACCCATCGGTCGGTGGCTCGCGTTCTGCTGGCCTACTTCATGGGCCTGAAGCGCGACGAAGTAGCCGGGCTGGACGTGCCGTTGGGCATGCTGTACATGTTGGAACCTAAGCCGTACGGCGTTGACTTCAAGGCCTACCGATACAACCCGGATACCGATTGGTTTGATCACATCCCCGATTTCGCGTTGTGTCAAGCGACGGCACATTGAAGCGTTAACCATTCCCTGCAACTACCCGGAAAATGAGGCTTATCTCGGGTGGAATATCTCCTGGATTTGTTCTTCGATCTTTGCTAAATTGGCTTCTATCCCATTCTATCTTCCGACCTACGTTCCTCCCTCTCAACTCTGGAACTCCGGATTTATTATCTTTCTTTCTTATGACTTTGTTAACGAACGATTCTGGCTACGACATTATTATAACAGCTCTCGCGAGGGGGATGTGTTAGACATGTGTCATCCTATGTCCTCGGGGTGTTATGGTTGTTTATACGGCGTTGATCTATTATGCATTTTACCTTCTTTGTACGGGTTTTTCGCGTCCAGGACTGTATGCATTCCAGCAAGACGCTCGGTTTTTTCCTTTACGGCCTCTCTCTTTACTATCAGTGTCATAATTTATGCTCAGGCGCTGGACGAGTGGCAAGTCTTCCTTTCAATTCTCCTTCGTGTCTTTTTCTTTTCGTATTCGCATCATTCTTCCTTTCCCATTATACCTTCATAGCATCCGAGGGCGTTTGGGTGAAGATTTCGCTCGGCCGGGAGTCTATCCCTACACGCATCTGCTCATGCAAGGCCTTTCCTATTTTTGCGATTTAATTATCAAGGAGACTGCCGGGGGAGGTCGATTAGAAGGCAACGGGCATGACTTTGATGTTCTTGTGTACCTATTGTGGTTATGTCCAATTGAGCACATAGTTTATTTCTCTATATGTATAGTCGGACGTGCATTCTCCAGCCCTAGTATTCGAATACTTAAGACTCAAAGGTTTCTCAACCTTTGGAATTTCAGAAGAAAATACACGGCTAGGCATTCGCCTTGACGCGATCAAAGGTCTCAAGGAAGGCGTCGGGCTCGTTGGCGCCCTCGATGGCGTACTCCCCTTGCACGGTGAAATACGGCACGCCCGTCACCAGCCGTCTCTGCGCTCGATACGCCTCCACGTCGACCTCTTGACCACCCTCATCCGTTGCCAGGAACCTTTCCACCTCGGCGCGATCCAGGCCCGCCGTCTGCGCCGCCTCCAGCAGCACCTGCCGATCCGTAATGTTCTTCTCCTCCTCGAAATACGCCCGGAACAGGCGCTCCACGACCCGCGTCTGCAATCCGCCCACTACGTCCGACGGCGCCGGAGCCGCCCCCTCCCTCTCTTTCTTCTCCAGCTGTCCGGCATACCACAGCAGCCGGTGCGAGTCCCGCGTGTTCCCGGTGCGCCCGCCGTAACGAAACGAGATCCCCTCGGCGTCGCCGACGGCCGACAAGCGCTGGAAAATGGCGGCGGTGCGGTCGACGCCGAACTTGCTCTGGTAGAAGTCCGTCTTGTCGACGCCTGGGTAGATGGTGCTGTTGGGGTTCAGATAGAAGGCGTGCCAGGTCAGCGTGAAGGTGTCGGCCGGGTGGGTGGTCTTATGGGTTGCGATGGCGCGCGAGAGGCGGCGGAATCCGACGTAGCACCACTGGAATTTCAATTAGCTGGGTGGGTTTGGAGAGAGAGCAGGGACATACTGGACAGATGGTGTCGGAGATGATTTGAATGTTGATATTCGTCATAATGGATAGATCTGTTGGGTGAATTTGAATAGCGAGAGATATATTTAGATCGGACTGCCGCGGGTTCTCATAGATTTATAATTTCACATGGAGATATGGTTGATTTGTCAGCGGGGATCGATGGGGTTCTTTGGTTTCATTATGGCGAGTTGACGGATATTTCGGAGTGTAGAGAGTCTTGAACCCATCGGCCATTCTTTACTGAGCAGTAATGACTACGTGAGTCCGGACTGGCCGAGGACTGCGACGAGAGGAAGCTGCAGTCGCACGGGGTCTGGTGTGCAGACGCGATGACATCATTCGAGGATCTGCAAATCCGGGGAAAAAGGAGGAAAAGAAGGAAAAAAACAAAAAGCAAAGGAGACTCGGATCAGCTGACTTCCATCACGGGGCTCTTCTTTTCTTTTTAAATTAAAAGACCTTCCAATCTTCACGACTCCGCTTTCTTCTCGCTCGCTGTCGCTTCTACGTCTCCCTGTTCGCCAGAGCCCCAGGAGCCAGTCCAGTCCATACCTCCTCCATGACCCCTCGCTTTCTTGATCGCTGTCATGATTCCCTCTGGTGTTCCCTCCATGGCATCATCCTTAACATCCCGCCTATTCGACTGCCCCTCTTTCCAGCTCTAGCGGGCTCGGTCTGGTTCCTGACTCTGGCTTCGCTGCTGCTCACCTGGATTGCCCGGGGAATGCCGCAGTATCCCGGGCAGAGTAACCCCCATGTTGCGTTCGTATCTCCCCCATCGGTGCGCAATATCCACGACCGAGTCGTGCTGACAATATCCGGGATTACAGCTTCATATCCGACATCGCCTCGTTTGAACTCAAGCCGTTATTTCTCGTCGGCGCCTCCATCACTGCCGTAGGGTTCGCTTTTACTGTCGCGATAGTGCACGTCGTCCGTTACGAACCCGGCTTCGCGCTGGTCCGATGTCCCGCGGAACATTCTTCCACTGGCCATGAAGAACCCCCACTTGCGCCAGGCAACAGCGATAACGAGGCAGATCCCGACTCCCACGCTCATCCCCATTTGAATGAACATGGTGGCGGCGACGATGAGGACGAGGAGGAGGACCACGAAACCACGAAGACCCTCAAGGTCGTCTCGCTACTGGCCATCTTCGCCGCCAGCGTCGCCAGTACCGCCCTCATCCTGCTGGGCGTCATGGACACCTTCCGCTACAAGCGCCTGCATCATCTCTTTCTCCGTATCTGCTTCTCCGGACTGGCGGTGCAGTCGGCCTGCACTGCCATCGTCTATTCCAATGAGGTCCTCGGCTTCGTCTCCTACGTCTACCATCTGGGTATTTGGCAGCATGATTGGGGGAAAAAAAGTCAGCGCGTGAGAGTTTTGTACGTTCCTCCCTCCCCCCATTTCCCGCCGGCCTCTTCCCTTCCAACCATTCTTGTTCTTTCAAGTGTTAAAGTGCGAGTGCGCATGCGAGTGACGTTTCACCACTTGCTGAACGATGACTGACCCCAACACGGACAGTGCCTCGCTCTCGACGGCCCTGATCCTCGTCGAAGTCTTCCTCGCCGTCGCGTTCATATCCCTCACCGTCTCCGAGGAGAATCCTATCTCCACCTACCGCACGGCCGGCATCCTGGAATGGATCATTGCGTTTCTGGGCACCGTCTATCTATGGCTATTCTGTGGCTTTTTAGACCGGTATGTTATGCCTATAGCGTGTCTCTCTTTTCTTTACTTGCTCGTGTTCTCGTGTTTTCGCTCTCGTCCTATCTACTATACATCTGCAATACGAACTGATCAATCCAGAACGAACTTCGAAACTTGCGTCCCCAGCATCCTGTATCAATCTCCGTCGCGCAGGAAACCTTCCGGGCAAGTGGTGGACCCGTCTGCGAGTGCTCCGCCTCTACCATCCGAATCGGACCCCGATCTGGAACGTGCCCCGTTACTGGTCCATGCTCAAGGAGCGAAATATACGTAGAAACGACTTAATCAATTTTTGGTATACGCGTCATGATCACCCCTCCCCACTACCTACCCTCTTCTCGGTGTGTATATATATACATGAAAAGAAGAAGAAACATTCTGACAGAAGAAGTGCATCCTGCAGTTAAGCCCTCCTTCCGCTCATGTAGTCATTCTGTAAGGGCATCCAGATCGGATCTAAAACAGAACTCCCGGACGCAGGATTAGTTACAATTTAGTCTGGTGAGCGACGGATGCATGCGTCAATTTCAAGGAAAGCAACCCCGGAAGAAAAGAGACGGAAAATTTCCAAAGCAAACACGGTTGTCGTACATGAGAATACACACGCTGATCATTCTTTTTTAAAGGGCGTTCGTTGATAAAAGTTGTACAAATTCATCATCCATGCAAGGGCGGTTTTTGATACTCTG
Organism: Aspergillus ochraceus; assembly: GCA_004849945.1. NCBI lineage: Eukaryota > Fungi > Ascomycota > Eurotiomycetes > Eurotiales > Aspergillaceae > Aspergillus > Aspergillus ochraceus. Next base: position 2,198,288 of record SSOS01000001.1, on the reverse strand, counting down.
GATCTCTCACAGCGTCTGGCCTCCTTGGTTGACCAGGGGCAAGGTACCCGGGGTCTGCACCGGAGCCATGTCAAGGGGAGACTGTTGACTCCTGATCTTCTCAACAGTAGAGGAATACTGCGGTGGTTTGCCGTTAGCACCGTCCGAAAAGCGAGATCCCGACGCATCGTGCCCGGGGGTTGGGGTTACACATACCTTAAAGGCAAAGTTCAGCACCAGTGCCACTGCCAATCCGATACACACCACGATTGGGCCGAACGTGTTGTCGAGATCGCGTCCGCTTCGCTGCCGGATCAGCCGGGCCCGCTTCTCATACATATACCAGCCCCAGGCGGCGGAGAAGATGGCAAAGCCAGTGTAGACGATGGATAGGGCGCGGGCGATATCGTTGTGTGTTCCCGCCGCGTTGTACAACCCTAGAGATAATGAGGAGAGCAGGATACTGATATGGAGCCACTTGATGAACGTGCGCTGATTAGCGAGCCACACCTTGCTTTCCACGCGCACAGGACCCGAGTCTTTGATCCACGTTCCTGGCTCCCGGACGCCGGGCGGCAGGGGCGCCGACATGTCCTGTGGACGACGAGAACGGGGGAATCCAGGGAACAGAGAGGCCAGACGAGACAGATTCATAGGTTTTGAACCTGGCTGCTCAGCTGCGGGCTCCTGGGGTTGCGGCTGCTCGCGTTCTGCGGGGCCCGGCGCCGCTATTTGCGACATCTGTCGCGGTCGTGACGAAGGCTCCTGCTCCGAGATCCGAGTCACGGGAGATCCGACCATGGGCTTAACCGTAGGACTCGCCTTGTTCCCCAGAAAGCTGCCGACTGCCATCTCTTCCTCGGCGCGTTTCGCCAGTCGCTCTTGTTCCTCGTGCCACGCGGTTTCGGGATCCCGCCGGATGTCGTTCTCCATCTCCCCAAGCCAGAAGGGGAAGCTGTTCACATAATCTTCAAAGAGCTGAGCAACGCCATGAACAAATTTGGAGAAACGAGGGGCTTCCTTTACGAGGTGAGAGACCATGAGGTCGTTCACCCACTCCGCCTTGTGTGCTGTGGGCCCTCTCAATTTGATCTCCAGCAGACCGTAGGGAAAGCGAACGATCTCTCCGGTTCGAATGGTACCGAAGGGATATTCCATGCCGGCATCATCGATATCCATGCGATGCCATTCATTGCTATCCCGACAGGGACGTTCGGCGTCAAGGCTGTCCTCCCGAATCAGGGCCAGATTTGTATCGAGAGAGATGCGAATTCGGTCATCGCCCGGAATTTGGAAAGCCGTTCGGGTGTAGTTGGCCCGGAGCATCGGCTGCAGATTGTTCTCCTTGACGAAAGACTGTAGCTCACTAACGTCCTTCTTGAACGACTCTGCTTCCCCTGTTTCCCCATTGGCGTTGTCTTCCATGCGGTGAACCTTTTTGTCAAACCGATACTCCCCCTCCAAGAATTCCTTCACGTGCTTTTGTTTCAACTGCACTCGGACCTCCCGACTGCGATCATCGTCCGTGACGACCTTCTTTTCTAGGAAGATGGCAGGCTTGTCCTTCAGATTTCCGGTCCATCGGAGCCTCAAAGAACCAGCTTCGGGCGCCCTGGCAACCTTCTGCGTATAGAGATCGAACTGCGGGTCGTCAAAGTAGAGGGATGTGATCGTAGGGTCGTCGGGGAGGGTCTCAGGCTCCTTTGACGTTCCTGGGTTATAAATGAGGACCGGCAATCGTCGCAGAATGTACGTTTTCACCTCCAAGACGTTATCAGGATGCACCCAGAACTTGAATGACGAATATGACTCCTGGCCGAAACGAGGCGCCTCGGGGTCTTTATTCTCGACCTCGCTTTGGCTAAGAATCTCGCGAACAAAAGAGTACATCACCGACAGCCGACGGACCAGGGGAGAGTAGTCCTCCGAGTTGAACGGCAGTTGTGACAGACGCACTTGCAGAAGAGGTCGAACACGGTATCGAGCCCCCCGCTTGCGATCATGTTTTTTGGCCGCCTTGAGGAATCCGGTAAAGTTAATGCGACTGTATTTCTCCAACTCGCTGACTTCTCTCGTAATCCCGTCGAGTTCTTGAAGGACTTCGGACGCTATAGAGCGCCTCTTGGTCTCGTCCGCGACGGCCGGCGTCTCCTGATCGGTGTCCGGTGCCAACGGCCGCAACTTCGATTCGCACTCGGAGGTTCGCTCCCTCAATTGCTGAGAGGTCTTCACCTGAAAAGCATTGACCTTGTCCAGCTGAACATTGATCAGTTCCTGCACGAAGGCCTCCTCATCTTGTTCGGTCCATTGGCTGCTGTCCGAGTCACTTCCGTCTCCGGTGACATCATGCTCTTTCAAGAGAACTTTCAGACGGTGGTAGTCAATGTATTTGCCACTCCACGGGGCGTAGGTGGATTTTTTCAGTGTTTTGCCAAAACGCATGGCCACGGGCGATGGATCCTGACAGGTTATGGTGTTTCACAAGACTAGGGAAGAGGAGGGTGAAGGAAGATGAGGGGAATGAAATGAAGGAAGGGGGGAAGAGAAGTGGGAAAACGGAACCAGCAGCAAAGAAAACGAAACGATGAAGTTAAAATGGGGGGTTTCGCACGAGGGCGAGGCCGACGGGACAAGGATGTAAAGAGCAACTAAGCGTTAGGCACAGGAGGTTAGTGAATTAGTATACTTCCAGCTGCTTCATGGGGTCTAGTCACAATCCCAGCGAGTGAATGCCGTCGCCGCATCGCCGCACGTGCTGAGCTGCCTTCCCCATCGGGTAAGTTGCTCGCCCACCGCGTCGGCCCAATAAAAGGTAGCACATGATATCAAGGGGCCCACTCCGCCCCGTTGGTCCCGTGACTGCCCGTCTGGGGTTGGCGTCGTCGGCAGAATTACCGCTATCATCGGCGGTATCGATAAGACAATCCAGACCCATTCATCGTCGGTCGTCTGCTTTGCGCTTCTCGATCCAGGTGAGTTATGGGCTTGGATTGCTTCAATATGTCCCCCAAGTCATTCCATTTCTAACTAGTCTCCTCTTCTGACAGTGTCTTCCGCATTTCCCTCGGCGCCCCGACCTCAAATGGCATCAGTGAATCCCGAACTGCCCGCGGAGTCGGCTTCATTGTCCGCCTCTCTCTATGACGTGTTGACAGACCTGCACCAAAACCGATATCCGCATGTTCCTAACCCGCCGTCATGCAAAAAGCGTGCTTCGGTGGCCCTCGTCCTTCGAATTCGACCCACATACCATCACTGGCCCACCTCGGAGGGCGCTTCTTTGTCTCTTCCAGACCACACCGCTCCAGTCCCTGAACGATTGACGTCCTTCTTCTCTCAAGACTGGGTTCGAAATGGAGATCCGGAGGTTCTTTTTATCAAACGGGCATCTCGCGCCGGGGACCGCTGGACTGGTCACGTCGCTCTCCCGGGCGGCAAACGGGATCCGGAAGATGTCGACGACAAGGCGGCTGCCGTTCGAGAGGCCTCGGAGGAAGTAGGGCTGGACCTGACAACGGCGGACTGTATACACGTGGGGAATCTGCCAGAACGGGTGGTCACCACCAGCTGGGGCTCGGTACCGTTCGTCTCTTTCATCTCTCGTGCCGGGCAGCGCCTCAATATACTGATCCGATTCACTCTAGGTTGATGGTTCTCTGCCCTTTTATCTTTCTGATGACTCGCAGCGACTCTCCCCCTCTACGTTTGCAGCCGACTGAGGTGGCCTCTACCCATTGGGTCCCCTTGCGGGCCCTTTTGTCGCCCTCGCTGCGGACGGTGGAAAACGTGGATATGTCTCAGCGGCTCTCGAACATGGGTGGGATTATACCGCGGTTTGTCTATCGCTGTACACTGGGTATGATGCAATTTTCGGCCGTGCGTCTACGGCCAACGGAAAGCTTGCAGTCCAACACGACCCCGGGACTAATTCCCGACAACTACCTGGAGCCTCCCGTCTCGTCGTTGCGGCGATGGACGACATGGTTCTCCGGCCGTCAATCCGATCCTGCTAAGCAGGAGCGGCCTTTGCTCCTCTGGGGGCTGACTCTTGGAATTTTAGCCGACTTTTTGGATATGCTTCCGCCTCATACCGCGGTGCAATTGTGGAAATATCCGACTTTCACCACGCCGGATCTGTGGTTAATCGTGACCGTGCTGACTTACCCCCTGCGAAAACGCAACCAACTTCAGGTTCAGTCGGGCGCGCGCCCTAGCAATACGGCTGTGGACAGTCAAACGGCGGCGCTGCCAGTAACGCAGACGACCGACGACAACAACGAAGTGGGCATTGGGGGCCTCGGCGTTGGCCGATACTATGGACCATCTGACAAGGTTCCGGATGGAAGTAAATATGCCGTGGGTATGTTGCTGAAAGGCTACTATTCCCGGTTACGCGTTGCCGTCTCTATCTTCCTGGCCTGGAGGGCAGTCCTCGGATCTCTGGCGGCGGTATATACTTGGCGATTCTTTCGACGGCGGCAATGAGGCTCTAGACAAGGTGGGATGTGGCATTTGGGCAATATATAGTAGAAGATCTTGTAACAATAGCATGATATACCGTCAAGCACAAAGACAGATTAGAGAATAAATAATGATATTGAATTGTATTGTCAGTGCCTCAAGGGACGGGTGTGGTGATCAACGGGTTACATAATCCAGCTTATCGGGATTGTTGTTTGTTCGCCTCGACTCTCCTTCTCTCCTCGAACTTCCATGTTCTCCCCATTGCCCTCTCCGCCGCCATGGCTGCCACTCAGAAGCTCTACCCTCGAGGGACCGTGAAACGCATCGTTAAGGCCCACGCCAATCGAAACGTCAGCAAGAATGCCGATATACTGGTGAGCTTTTCGAATCTAAGAACGGCGCGCAAGCGTATCGATTCCCGACTCCAGCTAACGATGCAGATATTCCTGGACTATATGCTTTTCATGCAGGAGTGAGCCACCCCTGAACGTGTCGGAATCTGAGTCGCAGAGAAATTATTTCTCTGGCTTGGTTCGCAATGAGCTCAGCCCATGGGAGACCAGCTCACAACCGAAACCCGATACTAAAGCGTGTTTGTTTTGTAGGCTGATGCGAGAATCGTCTATTCGATCGCGGCAAGCGGGTGAAAAGAATGTCTCCCCGAATTCGGTTCGCAAAGTGACTGAGGTAGGTGGAGCAGACTCATCCCATTTGACTCCATTGCACTTCGATTGCTCAACTAACTTGTCTCTCCTGTTAGAGAACGCTACGAAAGTTCAAGGGTTAATCGCGCCGAAAGCTTAGAGGACCATGGGTGGTATATTCGGGAAGGAAATCGCAGTTGGAATTATTACGGACTGCAAAAGATCGAGATTGATATCGAGATCAGTACTTTCGGTTGTTGTTTTTGCATTGCTTGTTTGTTTTCTCTGTTAGCCCTGGGAGGAAGTACATACATCCAAGGAAGATGGAGATGATAGAGATGGCGTTCATGGAGTCTTATGATACCCCCCAAAACAATCAAATACCTCAAATTTGGAGACAATTTCTCAGTTTGCCAACCAGAGAGGAGCGCATGAGCTAGACCAAGGAGTGAATCCAAGCCACGCAGCTGTTCGGGCGTTGGTTGGGTGTGCTGGTCCTGCAGCACGCGACAGGGCGGCCTGAGGTTCGGAAGAGTTCCACCCGCATCTCTCGCTCCGCTCAGCTTCTCTTCGCTTTGTCTTCATCCTCCTTTCTCCTCTCTCACTTTCCCTCTCTCGCGTCCCCACTCTCTTGCCGTCATAACCCCCATCTAATACCTTCACCCCGTTTCGTATCTTATATTATATTCGCTAGCATCATTGCATCTTTTGTATTCTTCTCTTTTTTGGTTGAGAGATCAGCTCAATTCCCCCACCACCCACAAACACACAGTCGTTCTGTCTAGCATCATGGCTGCCGCTCCCGTCAACAGCAACACTCAGGCACAAGAGTCTTCGTCGGCGAAGCTCAAGCAGAAACACGCCCCTAGCGCTTCTCTCGTTTCCAAATCCGATGAAGCTCTAGTGACCCCCAACGGACTCGACAACGTCGACAGCCCGTACCTCAAAGAGCTCCAAAAGTAAGCCGGCGCTTTAGTCACCCAATGGAACCGGGCGCACTGTCTGGCCCTTCGAGGCAACCTAATGTACTAGAATGCGATTTTGACTGACGAGGTTGTTTCGAACAGGAGCCTGCGCAATGCAAACAAGAAGCTGGTTAGTCACCAACCTTGACGACTGTCTCGCGTTCACCGCTCACCGTTTTACCTCCCACAGAATGCCACCGCCAAGGTCGATGCCATCATCGCCGAAAACCCTGGAAAGTCACTGGAAGAACTGGTCGCGACGAAGAAGATCAATACCGATCAGAAGGCGCAGGCCGAGAAGAAACCCGCTTTGCAGGCCAGCGTCGCTCAGATCGAGGAGCAAATCGGCCATCTCAAGGAGTTCGCTGCTCACTATGAGCAGCGCCTCATCAGTCAGAAGGCTGACCTGGAAAAGCTTCACCAGGACGAATTGAAGGCTGTTCAGGAGAAGGCTACCGCCGAGGCTAACGAAGCAAGCAAGAAGGATCTGAGAGTGCGGCTTCTCAGCCTGAGCAAGTTCCTTTACACTGCGGCTACCATGAGGCGGTCTGGGGACGAGACCTCCAATGTAACCCGTGCGTTCGAGGGCGTGCTCTACCAGATCTACGCCGGGTCACACGACGCCGTTACCTCGATGCTCAAGGTCGTTGATGGCGTGGACGAACCCGTCGTCAGCGTCGAGGGCGAGACCCTGGAAATCACCTGTAGGTTCTCCCGCTCAAGGTATTTGAATAAAAATATTTCTCAGTACTAATCGTGTCCGGTTCATTAGATGGCAAGGTCAAACAATCTGCCGAGGAACAGGCGCCTGCGACCGAGGAAGTGGCTCCGGATGCCGCGCCCGCGTCCGACCCTACGCTGGCGAACGCCGGTTACACCGAGTTACAGGATCCTTCCTATACCGCCAGTGCTCCAGCTGCGGACGAGGCCGCTCCCGCCCCTGAGACCTCCGAGCAGAATGCTCCCCCCGCTCAAACGCAGGTCTCTGATGCTGCAAACCCCGTGGCGGAGGCTACCTGGGATCCCAGCACCGGTGGCTCTCTCACTTCTTCCGCGACGGCGGATGGCTGGGTTGAAGTGCCTCGCGATCCGGCTGAGACTGATACTGGCCTCCAGGCCACCCCGGCCGCCGTCGAGGTCGACGCTCAGAATGCGGCTGCTGCGGAGGCTGTGAGTGCCGATGCGGAGGAGGCCTCTACTCCGAAGGCCCAGAAGGGAGAAGCGCCGGAGGGAGCTGCGCACCAGAGACAGCACAGCTTCCGTGGTCGCGGCAGAGGTGGACGTGGACGAGGTGACGGATCGCGGGGACGCGGCCGGGGCGAGTTCAGGGGTCGTGGACGCGGTCGTGGAGGCCGTGGACGCGGTGGCCCTAACGGCGCACCAGCTGCCACTCCCGCGGCAGCCCAGCAAGCTTAAATCGCATCGTCACTTGGGGGGTGGGGAGGGAGTTGTTGAAGAAGAAATGACTCCTGACGCCGATGCTTTCCCGCCTTACGTTACACCGGACATCTTGTTCCCTTTTTGCCCTCCCGGAATTTCTTCTAGGTACCCTTCCATCTTCTCTATCTTGCGGTCTTCTTGGCCTCCGACATCTTCGGCATGTCTCTTGTATCTTTCCTATCTAATACGTTCATGGGTAATGGTGGTGTTATGGTTCACGAAAGCGACGAATCTCTTGAAATGTTTACAACGAGGACTTCTTGGGTAAGAGTGGCGGTCTGTCGCTCTGCTTTTCTCTTTTTTTCTTTACCCCGGGTCTTTTTCCTTTCTGGATGGTTGGCATCCTAAAAGTGGCTGGTTGTACATGTCTTGCAGTTATTGAGCGTGCATAGTATTCCTGCTCTTCAATATTTTCCTTCTCCCCTTGGCGTGGCCTGTACGCTTTGGTGCACGGTGCCCATTTTGACGGCGCTGACACCCTTTCTTCTGTATTTTACTTCCTAATCCTGTTGGTATGCATGGGGATGATGTGAAGGCTGGATTGTTATGGGATGGCATGATTGGAACGGGACGAATTCGGAGGGTACTCTTTCGTTCTGTTTTATGCTAGATGATGGTGGACGAGGTGGCTAAGCAACGAATACCACGACATGAACCCACCCGATATGCTCCTGGCTCTAAGTGTAGAAGTAGAAGGTATGTGCATTCTAGATACTATCGATATGGCCTGAAGATTGTTAGGGCTCGGGGCGGGGCTTAGCTAAGCGGGGAACTGAGCTGTTCTCTTTTCTCTCCCGCTGGATTTGTTTATCTTCTCTCTCATTCAACCACTACTCGCAGTCTGCTTGTGCTTCCCTGCTGCTGCTACTTCCATATTTCCTCATGTTGGACTGATTGATTCATCCATTCCTTTCCTTTTCTTTTCTTGTCTTGTTATCTCCCGGTCTTCCTGGGTTCTCGCTCTTTTTTTACTTTTTCCCACTCCTACAATTGACCACCATGGCGCTAGCCGCAGATCAGCGGAAGAAGATCCTCAAGGTCTTGATGACCTCGTTGCTGTTGGATTTGGTAAGAAAACCTGCCAATTCATGCAATCTTATCCTGCGCAACCGTCCTAACCAGCTTCGCAGATATCCTTTACTTTCATTCTCCCGCTCTTCCCGTCCCTGCTCTCCTTCTACCGCAACCAAGACCCTTCCCCGGACTCCCTCTTGAATCGCGTCTTCCACTACCTCAACGCCTACAAGAACTCGTTTGCCAAACCCATTGACTCGCGTTATGACATCGTCCTTCTTGGAGGTGCCCTCGGATCTCTGTTCTCGTTGCTTCAGGCCATCGCCGCCCCCTTTATCGGCCGCCTCTCCGACAAACATGGCCGCAGGACTGCTCTGCTCTACTCGATGCTGGGCAACACTCTTAGCGTTGCGCTCTGGGTCGCTGCGACCGATTTCCGCACCTTCCTGGCCAGTCGCGTCGTCGGTGGCCTGAGCGAGGGCAATGTACAGCTCGCCCACGCCATCGCCACGGACATCAGCGATCCGAATCAGCGCGGCTCCACCATGGCCCTGGTGGGCGCCTGCTTCAGCATTGCGTTTACCTTTGGTCCGGCCCTGGGAGCGGCCCTTTCGAACATCACGACGGTGGCCGCAAACCCGTTCGCAACGGCGGCGGGCGTGTCTCTGCTCTTGATCGTCGTCGAGACAACCTACCTGTACCTGTGTCTTCCCGAGACACATCCTCGTCTCACCAAACTTAGCCACGCGTCCTCTTCCCCAGCCGGAGCCACCGACATGCCGTCAGACAGCGCGACCCAATCATCCTCCGCTCGCAAGCATACCAACAAGCCGGCCATTCTGAACGCCATCCATTTCCTCTTCCTTCTCCCCTTCTCGGGCATGGAGTTCTCCCTGCCGTTCCTGACCGCCACCTTCTACGCCGCAGGCTCTGGCAGCCCGTCTGCTCTAAACGGTCGCCTCCTGTCCATGATGGGACTCATCGCCTCCTTGCTCCAAGGCACCGTCGTGCGGCGACTGCCCCCGCTGGTCATCGTGCGTACAGGCGTGGTCGCCTGCACCATCTCGTTCTTTCTCCTTGCACGCGTCTCGACTCTGGGGGGATTGTACGGGGCCGGTAGCTTGCTGGCCGTCACCAGTGCCACGGTAGTCACTGGTCTGAACAGCCTGGGCAGCCTAGAGGCCCAGGAGGGAGAGCGTGGGGCCGTCCTGGGCCGGCTGAGAAGCTGGGGACAGGTCGGTCGCGCTGCGGGCCCGGTGCTCTTCTGCTCGCTGTTCTGGTGGGTTGGGCGGGAGATTGCCTACACCGCCGGAGGGTTCGTCATGGTGGTTGTCTGCATGGCGGTCTTCACTACGCTTAAATCGCCGCCCGTCGGACCGGTCGCCCCTGCTCAGAAGAAGAAGACTTGAAGTTGTGATGGATTCATGGTATATCGGCGATCATGTTGTGTCGCATCTTATATATACAACTACTCCTACCTATATCGAGTCCTGACTAGACTCCGTTCTTAGCACCCTATCTGAAGTTTAGCGACGTCGGGTGCTGCTTCCTTGACTGCCGCTGCTGGGCTTGTGGCTGTGAATATTAATGTGTTTTCCGTGGAATGGAATGTGAAATCCATCCTCCGCGCCTCCACAACTTAGCATCATTTCCTCATTGTACAATCGACTGAGCCTCTGTATTGCTGGGTATAGTATACATGTGAAGTAAATCATAAAAATACAGGATGAGATGAGATGAGATGATCAGTACGCGCGAGAGCCGACCCAAAGAAAAAACCCCTCAGAAAGGTGATTTCGAATCATCGTTTCCCGGTACATGCGCCCAGTAAGAGCCGATAAGCCACAGGAGAGAGGCGAAAAGATTCCAAGAGACTTTAATGCGTCACGTCCAAATCAAATAGATCGGTCCTTATAATGCTGCAGATGGTAGGGGAAATGGAAAGAAGAGAAAGCAAGTCCGAAGAGCGAGCATATATTATCTGACCATCACCGACGAGAGGATCGAGAACCGTCCCTCGCCTCGGAACTCTCGAACTGCTGGCACCCCTGAATAGCCAGGCCGGGCTCAGCGGGAGGATCCAACGACCCTCTCGCCTTTCCGATCAACCAATCCGTCAAGGTGACGAACTTAGCGGTGCGCTCCCAGCCGGTGGCGTTATCGGCATGCTCGATCGTATGCGACAGCACGCGGCCCTCCTCGTCGAACGAGAAGATGAACAGGCCCGTGAACTGCTCCTCCTTGGCGAGCTTGAAGATCGGCGCGTCGCCGCCCAGCAGCACGCTCAGACCTTTGTTGATGCCGTTCTTCGACGCCGATACGTGGTTGGGTTCGGCCTGCTCGCCGCCACTTCGCCTCGTCGTTCCGACAAAGTTCGGGAGCTGCGGGTGGTCGTCGCGCCGGGGCTCGGTGCGCCATCGTACTACGAGCCGCTCGTCGCCACCGTCACTTTGCCCGCATCGTTCGGGGTCCAGCACCGTTCCCGCACGGACCATGCGCTCGCTGAGGATCTGGAGCTTGACGTTGCCGACTAAGGGCAGGCTGCTCCATGCTACTGGGACGGTCCATAGCGCTGCGCGGTACAGCGTTCGCCCCTTGACTGTGGGTAAGTGTGGGTGTGTCGACGGGAAGAGGTGGAGGGTGACGCTGGGCGAGAGTATGGAGGATGGCAACGGGTTCACGAGGAGGGTTGGTAAGAGCGGGGAGAGAATGCGGAGGGCTAGAGTAGTGAAACTTGGTCAGCGAGAAGGTCTTAACATAAGGACGGGGCCATATACTTTTCCCGAGCTTGAGAACGCGCTCATCTGGGGGCTTTTGATCACCGCCGTTGGAGTCTTTGCCCTGTTCATTAGGCAGGGATTGATTGAGTCCCGTTTGAGAGAACAGCGTCGATGAGCTCGTGGGACTTTGCTGCCAGGGTTCGGGGGGAAATAAACCCTGTTGCCGGGTTTGCGCTAACGGGCGGAAAAGCGACGAGAAGTGTTTGCGGGAATTGACAGGACAAGGAGGATGAAGACATGTGCGTATGGGGCGTGCAGACACCGCCGAAGGGACCAGTTTTGGCATCACGGGCAGCAGGTTTCCTGATACATGGGCTGGTGGTGATAAGCGAGAGTCAGGCCGTGCGCGACGACAGCAGGGAACAGGGAGGCAGCCATGTGTTGGAGGAAGGATGAAGCCATTGAGAATCCATGGAATTTCGACTTGATGACGTTGGACCCACTCGCTTGCCCGATTGGGACCGCCCCGGCAAATCAGACAAACCCGGCCGTTTCGGGAATCGGCAAATCAACATAGATGGATTATTATTGATGTCGCATTGCTCGCAGTCTACAATCTCTGGTATCATACTCTTTTACGTCGTCATGCTAATTCATCATCGTCGCCTTCTCCCATATATCGTCGCTCCGCGACATCGCGGATCTTGTCTTCCAAAACTCCGCGCCCGTACCGTTGCGCAACCTTGACGGCCGCCTCGACCATCTTGCCATTGCGGTCCTTCATGAGCTGGACTAGTTCCAATGCCTTCATTCCCCGTTCTTCTCCTTCGCGACATTCAACTGCTAGCAGTTGCAGGAGGATCTTGTCCAATTCAAGCTCCTTTCGTGCCAGCTCGGCCCGCTGGCTGGCGGTCGCATTCGTCGACGTCAAGACATCCTGGAAGAGCGAGAGCATAACATTACCACGGACAAAGGCTTCCTCGTGCTTCGCTCCTTCGTCCGCGGCGGCATCCGCCTCTGGCGCGCTCTTACCAGGCGTGTCGGAGATAGGGATGCGGAAGTCAAATTCACTCAGCAACGGTCGCGGGAAGTACGGATACCGGTCTCCACCCTTGAGGATGATGCAGTGGAATTTATCCTGTGCAACAGCAACGGGCCAGTACGTCTCCTCCTTGCGTCCCGTCGCCAGACGCTCGAGTTGTTTGGTGTCAAGGAGGGGCACCCATCGTGCTTGCCCTGGGCTACGCCAGTGCTGTAAAACGAGAAGTACACCCTCCGAATCGTAGATGCAAGGGTCCTGCGAATGAGATTAGCATGGTCTCGACAATCAGTTCGACTTGTTTGGTGGACAACTCACTCCTGAATCAGAGAAGAAAACGCTCTGTAGGTCCGATCCCTCCGGAATGGCGACCACGTCTTCATTCTGACAAACCTCATCCCGTTTGACATTTTCGACCGTATACCGCAGGCTGGCAGTGCGACCATCGCTTCCCAATGGCCCGTTTCCAATGGTCATGATATAGTCTCGCCAGGCCGCACAGGTCACGGCCGGGCTCTTCTGCCGATAAACCTTGAACGGTGTGCCAAATAGCGTGTATACACGAACGTAATCTTTCGTCGTCACGGCGACAACGTATGAATCACTCAGCGCCAGCGCTGTCCGAGTTAGTCGAGTGAGCCTTAGAACTGGTGACCTGGCATATTCTTACCTCGAATAAGCTCCCCCTGGGGCAGCTGGGTTCGCCAGTCGGCTCTTGTCGTCCACGTCTCATGTGGTCGGTAGAATATCGAGGCCGGGCTGCCATCCGTTGGATTGTTGGAGAAGAGAGTCCCGTGCTCGTCTTGAATCTATAGTCAGTATATTTCAGTGCGTCGAAGTGTTTAGTTCTTACTCACTTAGACACGCGCGGTCATAAAGATACGGATCGGTGAAATGGAAATCACGATGCATCTCCCGATCGTAGAATTCCACAGTCACGGTATTGTGTGTCTCCTGGTCGACAGTCCACACAGCGCCGGTCAGGTTCAGACCTAGTCTCAGTCAGCCTACCGATAACAATAATCCGAGACAAGCTCGACACTTACAGAGATACCTTCGGTTGCCTCGCCAAGGAGTACTGCCAGGTTGAAGAGGTTGATGGATTTTGGGCTTGGAGAACGAGGTCAATAAACGCTTGTCAGCGTGTCCCTCAATGTCGTCCAAATGTCCATTTGATCGTTTGCCGAGCCCATTCATGCCCTCTGCATATCCAGCCCCGTCGTCATCGTCGACGAAATCTTCCATGCCCTGGTCGGAGCCAAGGATATCATCAAGGGAGTCCGGCGACCCTGCGCGATATTTTTGATCGGCCTCTTTAGGCCTGCTCACCAACGGCCGCCTTACATTATCGGAAATGTCAGCCAGCGGACCAGGGAATATCGGGGCAGCCTGGAGCGGCTTCTGGAGGAGCGGCTGATATTCCCGCGGTACAATCCCGTCGTATATGAAAAGTTCTCCATCCGAGGTTGTAAAGGAGAGCGAGTTACTCGTAGGATGCCAGGCTAGATTGATCACATTCGAAAAATCATAGCTCTTCACAACTTTCTGGGTCTTCGTCTCCCAGAGCAGCACCTGCCCGTCGGCACCAGCGGTTGCGAGAAGTGCTCCATTGGGGGACCAACTTATCGCGGTAACGGTTCCGTTGTGGCCGCCCGAAAAGACTTTCTCTTTCTTCCACTCGCCTGTCGAGAAGATCGAAATATCCCGCGTAGCCTCCGCTGTTGCGAACGCGGTTCCGTCCGGATGCCAAACCACTCGCGATGTTGTTTCGTCCTCCACCTCAAGTCGCTGGATTACCCCGTCAAGTTTCCGGACAAGCTCTGGCTCCTCAGAGAGCAGGGAGTATATGTAAACGATGCCGTCCGTGCAAGAAACTGAAACGTAGCGCCCGCTAGGATCAAAGGTAACGTGTTTCGTTCCCTTGGCTTGTTCGCGAAGATATTTCACTTTCGTCATATCGTCGAGGTTGACGATTTTCACCGTAAGCTCACTGCATCGTAAATTAGCTATACCGAGCTCACTGCATGTCATTATGCCCAAGTATTCACTAACTCGCTGGCTACGGCCACCCATTCCCCGTCCTTAGAAACGGCTATATCTCTGACCGGGAGCGCGCAACGAACAAGTAGCTTGTCCATTCTGCCGGATCCAACCTCGTATTGCCAGACCGTGCCGTCTTCCGCGCCCATGATGAAGGAGTCATTCTATGCATATGCTTTTAGCTTCGTGCTTCTTTCGCCGAATGATATAGATCGAGTGCGAGACATACTGTGGCGCCAATTCCGAGATGACCGTCCACCCCTTCGTCCACCGTCTTGGGCTCTCCATCTTGTCCGACAGTGTAGATTCGAATCGCAGAGTTTGATCCGCCGGTGACAACGTGGCGGCCGTTCGGAGTATACGTTAAAACGGTAGTCCCCGGCGTGTCTTTAAATCATGGAAGAATGGCACGGGTTAGCCGCAGTAACAGCGGGAGGACTATCAATGGGTGGATTCTACTTACGGGCGGGCCTGCCTCTGGGACGAATGGCTTCCGAGGCCATTGTAGAGGTCAGACTGATAAGAGAGTAGGAGAGAGTGAGGAATGGGTCTGGGGATATGAAGCCAATCGGCCACTGGTCGCTGGTAGGATCGCAACTCCGCCAAGTCGTCTTCGTTGCAGCCGCGGAGTCTCACGTTCCACGCGCCGAGACGCGTCGCGACTCCGCTAATGTTTAGCCTAATCAGGTAATACGAAGGGCTTAGGGCTTGGGATCAGGGCATCTTCAGCCTTCGTTCTTCTCAACCCTGTTTCTATTATTTTATTTTTTAGTTTCAACGCGTGGTATTCCTTCATTTCTCCCCAAACTATATACCATAGATCTAAGACCCTACTCATTGGCCGCAAGGAAATCAAAATCTGCCCCGTGTTGCGCTTGGTTGACGCTACGTTCGTACAGGCCAAGGTAGCCTCTTTTTCTTCCTTGCCGTCCGCCAGTGTCCTTGCTCTCAATGACTTGCCGTTTTCGCGCGTCAATACGTGCCGTCAATTCCTCATCTGAGATCTCTACTCGCAGGATGCGCCGCTCTCCATCGCAGGTGATTAGGTCGCCGGTACGCACCACTCCGAACGGCGATTCGGGCAGTGCGGATTCCGGAGAAATGTGAAGAACAATTGTGCCTCCAGCTGTCCCGGACATTCGACCGTCCGAAAGACGCAGCATGTCTTTCACGCCGGCCGAAGCAAGCTTGCGCGGTATTGGGATTAGGCCTGCTTCGGGCATGCCCGGGTTGCCAACGGGGCCTATTCCTTGGAGAACAAGAACAGAGTCCGCGGTAACGGGAAGCTCTGGGTCATCGATTCTTCGTGCTAAATCGGCCGAGTTTTCAAAGACGACCGCTGGTCCTGTATGAGAACGTAGCCTGCGATCTTTGGATGCCGAAGCCTTCATGATGGCGCCATCCGGGGCAAGGTTCCCGTGAAGGACAATAAGGGAAGAGGATGGGTAGAGAGGATCCGATAGGGGCCTAATAATTTGTGTGGAGAGTGGAAATGTGCGGAAGGGAGAAGCATCCAAGACCTCCCCCAACGTCTGACCACTGATGGTCATGGCTGAAAGCTCAATCAGCGGGCGTAAGGTATGCAACAAAGCCAGCATACCACCGGCATTGTGGAAGTCATTCATGTAATTGTCTCCACTCGGCTTGAGGTCAATCAGTAAGGGTGTTCTCTGGCCAATCTCCTCGAATGTCTGGAGTGTTATTACGCCGCTCACTTGGGGATGCCGGTTCGCAATGGCGAGTAGGTGTACCACAGCGTTTGTTGACCCACCAATGGCCTGTAGCACTGTGATTGCGTTGATGAATGATTCTCTGGAGAGTATGTCTTGGGGTTTTCGGTGTCCGACTGCCACAGACACGGCATTTGCTCCAGTTTCCTCTGCTACCCTGATCCGTGCGGATGACACTGCAGGAGCCGAAGCCCCTCGAAGCGGCATCATCCCCAGACCGGCAGTAATGCAAGCCATTGTGCTAGCAGTACCCATCACGCCACACGTTCCGACCTGACGGCAAACGTTTGGTTAGCATTAAGGAGCTGAAGGGCCAAAAGAGCCCTCAGTTATCTAAGCCTGGGACGAACCGTTGGAGCAAGCTCTTCATTAATAGCAGAAATCTCCTCGATGTCTATGTCTCCCGCACGAAATGCGGCCCAGTTATTCCTACAGTCAGTACATGCTCCTATCTTTTGGCCTCGATGGTTGCCTGGCAGCATTGGTCCCGTCACAAGCGGCAAGATCGGCTTGTTTGCAGATATGCCACCCATCAATTGAGCAGGCACTGTTTTGTCACACCCTGTACTAGATCAGCTATACACTCTTGACTGGCGATTGGGGCAAGGAATTAGGACGGACCTCCGATCATAATGCAAGCATCTAGCGGTTGAGCACGAATCATTTCCTCCGTATCCATACTCATCAAGTTCCGAAGGAACATGCTGGTAGGGTACGAAAAGGATTCATGGACACTGATTGTAGGGAATTCAATGGCCAACCCGCCATGGAGATGAACTCCTCGCTTCGCAGCCTCTATCAGTTGCGGTACATTCGCATGGCAGGGGTTGAATCCGGAATACGTGTTGATGATTCCGATAATAGGGCGCGAGAGAGCATCGTCGGAGTATCCCAATGCCTTGATGAAGACTTTCCTAAGAAATAATGAAAAATGCGCGTCCCCATACGCAGTCAACCCTTGGCGAAGACCTGAAGAGGATGACACTGGTGTCGACAGATCATAATCTTGGCTGGTAGGCTGGTGCTGGTCTCCCATCGTCAAAATTTCGGTGTCTTCCAAACTTTCTCTGTCCAAAGGATAAGTTATCGATCCGAATAAGTCCCCAGCGATGAGGTGATCGGACGCTCAAGTATCGTTTGATTCATCGGTGAAACTCCGCAATCCGGATATTTTTCCGCATCGTCAACAGGGTGGTAATGCCATTAACCTCGGGCTTAATGGTTCCTGATAATTTATTCTCCTCATAATTGACTTGGCTCTCGCATACATTAACCATGATAGCCATAGTGAGCGCCGCCAAGGGCGGGCATGTCATGAAAGGGGGTATGTTCACCAAATCTTGAGTAGCTTTAAATCCAACTGATTACAGAGTAAGATTTAGTAGAGATACAATTGTTCAATGCCATCCGCCCCCCGAAAGATAAAGGTTAACCCATAGAAATATCAAGACTCCGGCTCAGTCACCATAATTATAGACCAAGACCACTATTTATACGCTTTATGCCGGGAGAAAAAAACAGAAATAAACAAGAACCCCTCTAGGTTCGTTCTCAATCAAACACGCGCGGAAACCCGCACCCTGATGTCTTTCTTAGGCAAGTAGACGCCGGTGGACAATTTATGAGCCGGTAGACTGAGGTCTTCTCCACTCACCGATTCAATGTCCCACAAAGAGATAACAGCAGAAGTCATAGACAAGACCTCTCTTTCCGCAAAGGCTCTTCCCTTGCAGTCAGACGAACCAAGACCGAAAGGGTTGATGGTATGCAATCTTGCCTGCTTCTCTCCGGTTTCGGGGTCTGCCAGAATGAATCTGAGTGGGTCGAACTGGGACGGATTCGAGAAATACCGCGGATCGGTATGAATGGCACCGTGAGAGATGGCAACGCTTGCTCCCTTCTTGACCTGGTAGGAACTAGGTTGCTCTGAGCCAGCAATTTTGGCGTCCGCCTCAGATTCGGAAATTGTCACGTCGGAAGTGAATTCTCGAAATGAGAGGTTTGCCGTGTCCAAGCGCAAAGTCTCATAGTAGCTAGCTTTTAGTAACTGACAGGATTTAAACAAGCCATCAGCATCGATGGAAATCCTAGCGGCTTCCTGGAAGGGGAACCCAGTCTCTTCCGGGGTAGGCCTCGAGGCCTTCACGTAAGGGGTAATCTCCTTCCGAATATCCGCCAGAAGGGTTGGATCCGCGAAAAGGCGAAGAATATGCCAGAAGACAATATTAGGAGCATTGCCATTCATGGCCCAAAGGAGAGCCAAATGACCCGGGGCGCTAGATTGCGGCGAAAGTCCTGCGCTTTTGGATAGCCGGATTCGTTGCTTGATCGGTTCACATATATCGTCAAGATCTCGGAATTTGATGCCGGGGTCTACGCCGTCATCCCAGTGGTTAAAAGCTTGCTGAAACTCTGCAAGAGCCCCAAGAAGACGGTCACGCGCTGCATACGCGGCAGGAAGCCCCGGAATCACTATCCAGCGAGGCAGCCCCAGCGCCATGATGGGAAACCAATCATCCAGTTTCCAGACATCGTCTAACAAGGTAGGGAATTCTTCCAAGATCGCTTGTCCCAAAAGAGTAGTCGTAGTGGCATGTCCCACGAAGTTTCTCAGCAGAGCAAAAAGGCTCACCTCACAAGCCTGCTTGCCCTTGGAATCCACGACTTCCAGATCACTGTTGCGTTCCCAGAGTTCCTGATCGACCACGCTGTGGCAGAAGGTCACCAGCTTGGGAGAATCGCGTTCTATCGCACGGACAAGAGACGCAGAAGCCTCTGAGATGAACGGCTCCCGTTTGAAAAGATTGGGGATGGTATGGTGATAATTTTCAGCGTTGGCCGGGTCCAGGTTGCGCAGGGGTCCTCGGTCACCAAAGATGGCTTTCAGCGCGTGGTGGACCAAAGCAGTCGAGCTTGCACTTCGTGAGGACATGATAGACCTGGCCAGAGATGGCGATGTGACAGTGACGTGCTTTTTCCCGCCCATATAGATGCCCATGACGGGCTCAGCCATTCGATCCCTAAATCACAGTCAGCTAGCTGCCGTGCTCTCATTCAAGATATAGCACTCACCTGGCTCCACCCATAAGGCTAACATGGTTCCAGATAAAGGAAAAGCCGTGGCCTATCCAAGGAAACCAGTACGGCACCAGCCGGACTCTGCGTGGTTGCTCATTCTCAGCCTTCCCACTTTGCAGGCCGGTGATGATGCGAGTGGAAATGCAGATAAAGAGAAGAACCGCGAAGAACCCTGGCCAGCCCAACTCAACCATACTTTCCTTGATGTTGCGGACCAGGCCGTCCGGTGATTGAACCGGATTGCCCATGGTGAAATGTTTATTGATTTAATTATTCTGTCCTATTTTCAAGGACAACGAGATTTAAGCGCACGGTCGGGAAGCCATTAAATAAAATCCAAAAAAGGGGGAAGGGGAAGGGGGAAGACAAAGGAATGATATGGAAGAGTTCACAACATCCAACATTCAAAACATAAACACAGAAGAACAAATTGATATGAATTGCAATCCCAGCAGGATCCAAGGGAAGGGGATTTGGACCGCAGCCGCAAGTGGAGGAAAGCCGAAGGAAATTCTAAGAATAGCATGGCGTATTTACGAACCGTAACATTACAGCTTATCTCAGTATGCATAATTCGTTCATAACTTTCTCCACATAGTTAACTCCCTGAGAAGGGTTTGATCTTTCATGACTATGTACTGAAAACTAATTAAATAAAGAATACTGAACAACTGACATCCATCATGTATTCATTTGTTCATTCATGGTCTCATCATTGACTCTGCAAGATCTTCTTCAAAACCGCACTGTCCGTCTCATACTTGCTGATCTTGTCTTGAGAACTGTACACTTTCTGCAGAAGCCACTGGATTCTCGGCGTGAGCTCTCGAGGCTGCTTTGGCAACGACCCCAACAGCTGCAATTCCTCCTCATACTTCGCGATGCTCTTGTTTTCCGCGCGGATGAGTTCCGAGAAGATGTCCAGGTCCAGGCGGCTGCTCAGCGTCGTGTTCTGGGTCAATCTTTTGAACACGGCACGGTAGACCGGTTTGCCGGGTTTAATTGTCTCAGGGGAACCGTTCACCGAGGCGATGTTGATGAGTTCCGCCTGCTCGAGTGCTCTTAGGGTGGTCTCGCCATCATCCTTGAACAGATCCGAGAGGAGCACTCGGCTATAGGAGAGCTTTCCATCCTCCGCCTGTGCCAGCATCTTGATCAGAGTCCATACCTGTTCCTGGCTCCATTGCCGAGTCCCAGTGTCCACACCCAAGATAAACATCTTGAGGATTTCGGAGATGGACTGCTCCACAATACGATTGACAGCAGCTGGACTATTGTCAGCCGGCTATTGGCCGTGAACGACTGCGGGTCTAGCAACTTACCTCGGGGCGTTTCTCCTGCTTCGATACGATGTGCCATAAATTCAAGGTCCGTGACACGGCCACCCAGCATCTCAATGCAGCTGTCAAGATCTTCGGGGCCTGCCTTGCTTCCAAGCTGCTGGTTCTCAATCTTTGCTTCATCGCCCAGGTGGTTCAGCACAAACCTCCTCCCGACTTCTAGGGAGCAGTCTCCCAAAGAAACCATGCGAAATACCGAGTTCGGCATGGCTTTGCTGAGAGGTTTGGCAAAGGAGACATCCGTTGTCAAGAAGATGACATGAGCGATATTGCCGGCTGTCAGTCCAGCGGCCCACTCGGTGATCTTCTCGTACACCACGCTATCCTCCGATGCGTTGTGTAGGAAATTGTCGATAACCACCACAGGTCGCTGTTCGGGATGGGCCTCGAGGTACTCCTCGTCGGACAGATGGAAGTCCTTGTCGGTCTTTCGCCTATGTTGCAGTGTGACGCTCTTCAAAGCCGTGGCGGTGTTCTGCCAAATCTTGCTGAGCTGCGCATCCAGAGTCTCCGAGAATCCAGCTTTGGTTCCAATCATGCCCTGAGCTGCGAGATCAATGAAGCTACTAATGCTGTTCATCCACGAGAATACAGGTCGATAGCCCACTTGACTGGCCGCTCGCGCAATCTTGGCCGTGTCACCTCTGGCGTCCTGGATCTGTTTGCAGTCGATGACTATCTTGTACTTGTAATTCTCGAGGGCACGTTCCAGGACCAGTTCCCGCTTGCCCGAACCCCGGGGGCCATGGACGACAATAAAAGTCTCGACGTTCTCCGTTAGCCAGGAGCGCAGCTGCGAGATGTCCGCCTGGCGGTCCTCCCAAATGGCCGTGAGCCCGCGCGGGTCGGCACCACGATCACCGAAGTAGATCATATTGGCCTTGCTGACCTGCTTGCGGATCCATCGTAGAACATCATTCTCTTCGGCGTGGAGGGTTGCTTTGATCTTCATTTCAATGAAAAACGTGCGGATGGGGTCAAAGACAGCCACCGTGATCGCGGCAACAAGTGCGGCAACGGCAGGAATCACAAGTCTTGGATGGTTCACGATCCAGTCTTTGAACATAGTCCACTTAATCTTTCGCTCGTACATGATCCTGATCCTTGTGCCCGATTTGCCGCCGCCGGCCTCCTCCGGGACAATAAAGCCGTGCATGCAATTCTTGGCCATGACCGCATACATCGGACGCGAGAATTCAACCTGGGCATACCTGGGCGAGACCTTCGAGTCCGACGGCTGCTTCTCGATATCCTTCAATTTCCCATAGCTGCGAAAGGCCGAATAGAGGGTTTCGGTCGTCAAATCCACCGCGGATCCATCGGCGGATCCGGGTAGGAACTCAACTCTCAGTCGCTTACTCGGGATGCGATACAGGTCTTCGATCCACGGGCGACCCAAAACGCGAGCAACCCTGACCTTCTGAAACGGATTGAACCATGGTCGGATGGGATGGTCTTCCAAGTTCGCCTTGATGGCCGCTTCAATGTCGACGTCTTTCAGTCCTGCCTTACGAGCGTACTTGACAAAAGAGCCACCTTCCCTGAAGCGTGGGACGACTTCTTGGATTTCCAGATCCAGACCCTCTGGGAACACGCGGCGAATGATATGTAGTGGATCAGATGCCGCCAGTTGCGGTCTATTGATGCGTTTCAAGGCCTCTTCGTATGACCTTGTGGTGCGTAGAGGCCCCTGTAGCACCCACTGTAACCTTGATGGAAAGATATCTAGTTTTAGAGACGATCAGTTATCGAGGACCACAGTCGACAGCTCTGCTATCGTAATAGTCAGGTTGGCCTTACTGTTCACGAATATTAGACCCTCGTTCTCGCCCACCTCGATATGCCCGGTCTCCAGATATGAGGCATGAGAGGTAGTAGTAGTACTAGAACTCCGCCGTCGAATCACCTCGCGCTGCGCGGAGAATGCAGAAGCAGACCTCGTCCAGTGTTGGGACAGTAAGGCGACAAGAGGTCTCCTTTCCCGAACATACAATGCACGCATGATCGAAAAATCCCCTCGAATAGCATTAAGAGTTGATTGTTCGTGAGATGGAATGACGAACGGGCGCAGTGACGTCGATAGCCCGGCGGATACGAGACATAACCGGTTTTATTACCGCCGTCCGTGGAGTCCCTCCGCAAATTACCGTCACGGGCGGGTATTGAGTAAAATTACATTCTGTCCGATGGAATTCGCGATTCTTCCGCTCTCCAAGTATCCCAGACGCTCTCCGATCCTCTCCCTCTCTCCCTCTCGCTGTCTGTCTAATTCACAATGGGCTGGTTGTGGAATTCCTCGTCTCCCAAGGAGACCTCTCCGGTCCCTCCGACACCTTCACCTCCACAACAACAGCCTCCCTCAGACCCTCAAACGCCCGCGTCCCCGCCGCCGCCGCCGTTGACTCGCGAAGAACAAGCCGATGCGGAGTTCAAGAATCTGCTCGCCAGCCTGGAAGGCGACATCAACAGCGGCTCTCGAAAACACTCGTCACAGACATCATCCACAACAGAATCGGGACCCGAATCCACGACGCCGTCGTCCTCGATTGCCCCCGAGTCCCTCTACCCGGACACCATGTCGTGCCGCTCCGCTTTCGACTATGCGTTCTTCTGCCAATCGTTCGGCGGCCAGTTCGTCAACGTCTACCGATACGGCGAGCTCCGGTCGTGTAGTGAACACTGGGATAACTTCTGGCTCTGCATGAAGACCCGGACGTGGTCTGAGGCGTCGCGCAAGAAGGCCATCCGCGACCACAACCGCATGAAGGCGATCAAGTTCAAGACGGGGCCGAGCAGTGAGGATGTCTGGGATCTGCGGACGGAGCCGGTGCAAAATGCCTTTGAGGGCGATTTTGTCGCGCTGGAGAGGCAAATGAAGGTTGAGGAAGAGGCCCGTCAAAAAGCTGCGGCTGTTTAGTTTGGGCTAGAGAAGACAATGCGCGGGTTGGGGAGGCTTGTCTCTGTTACCACAATGGATGCCTGTTCCCTGTTGGGAGGGAGGGGGCTTTGTATAATATAATCTCATTCATGTCATGTCACCTTGAAGAAAGCGTCTGTGATATCTCTCGTCTTTGTTTGATTCTTTGAACTGCACTTTTATCCCACGCCCTTTGCGATCGAAGGACAAATCCGGGTGCGCGGCAGTCATAATGTCCTTGTTTCTGGAAACGATGAGTTCCTGGATCGACAAAGGCCTCTTTATTATGTCCTTTGTCTGATGGTCTTCATACTATAGATTTCAAGGGAGTTGCCCTCCGGAAATTGCACATATAACCTCGAGTAACCCCAGAAGGAAAGGAGAAAGAGAAGGTGCAGCGATAGACAGACAGACAGACAGAAAGAAAGAGAGGACCTGTCATATACAAGCTATTCCATCCTAGGATCTACCCAGCAGTAAGTCTCTCGATGCATAGGATCGCATCTAAGTTCCAGGAGTTTAAGCAGCTCCGACGCTCTCAACTCCGGAGACGTCGATCAACCTCACCACCCCCGGAGTCACCATATTATCCACATTCACAATATGATAACAGGCCTCCATCATGCTCCTCCGCCCCCCGTGTGCCTCAGAAAACCGTTCAATGGGGCTCAGTGGCGGAAATCCCTCCGTTGCCCCGGGGGAGATACTACCCTCTAAGAGGTCGTGCCTCAAGCCGACGTCCTGGCAAATCGATTCTGAAGCCACCCACCAGACTCGACCAGGAGATTTTCCGGCATAATATGTGGCGCTTGGTCGGTATGGCCGACGAGCGTCTGGATTTTACCTACCAGTGTATAGGGGACATGCGTAGTATGGGAGACGATGCGCTCGACCTCATAATGCAGTGGGAAGAGCATTCCGTCCGTAACGAGCTGACGCGAAAAGTTCTTGAATCAGCCTATCAGCTGGATAACCTGTCCTTGGAGTCGATTCCTGGCCCTAGCAGTGAGCCTAGAATGCTTAGGCGTCGTCGAACAACCGAATTTGATTGATTCGTGTTGGTTTAAGGTTGTGGGAGCCCAATAAGATTTGGTTTGCAGGTCCAAACAATTTAACCCCAAAATAGATTGCAAGATATATTTACGGTGAAAATGAACTGTGAGAAGAATGAGAAGAGCAAAAACCAAACGCTCGGGCGCCTTTATATTCCAGTTTCGAGAGAATTCGCTACAACCAAAAGCAAGTCCACCCAACCCCGTTAAAGAAAGAAACAGAAAAGATAGAGATTGATAATAACGGAATCGGAAAGGCTGGCAAACTGTGGGAAAGAAACAATATCGATACAACCGTGCCCATATCCAAGTCACCCAGAAACTAAGAATGATTTCCACGTAACATAAGTCATGAGTTGCCATAGATACAACCCCCCTCCAGCATCCTCGAGACGATTTAATATAAAAGCAGATTTTTAAACATTTGGAATTGGTATTCATTGGTCGCGGTCATCTTCGTTTGTCGTAAAGCATACACAAAACTAGGCGTCGCCGGAAGCAGTCCTGCTGCACAGACGCCTTGGGCTCGAGCGATTCTTTCATGCGGAAACAGTCTGAGTAACACCCTGAGGAATTGCATCAATTGCTGGTCGACGAACAATGCCACCGGTGACGGGGAGCTGAGAGCTGGTGTTCATCAGGTAGGTGTCGACTTCGCGAGCGCACATGCGACCCTCGTTGATGCCCCAAACAATGAGGGACTGACCGCGACGGCAATCACCGGCGGCGAATACGCCGGGAACGTTTGAGGTGTACTGGCCAGGAGGGGTCTTGACATTCTTGCGAGCGTCGCGTTCAATTTCATCGCCCAGGAGGCGGTCCTCGGGACCGAGGAAACCCATGGAGAGAAGAACGAGATCGGCGGGGAAGAATTGCTCACTCCCTTCGACAGTCTTCATATCCCATCCGCCAGAGGCGCTCTTGGTCCATTCGACACGGACGGTGTTGATACCCTTGACGCGACCACTGCCGTCGTCAACGAATTCCTTAGACATGACACAATATTCGCGAGGATCTTTGCCCATGTGAGTTTTCACTTCAGAGTGACCGTAATCGACGCGATAGATCCGGGGCCACTGAGGCCACGGGTTATCACGGGCACGCTCAGGGGGAGGCTGAGGCAATAGTTCGAAGTTGGTGACGGACTTCGCACCGTGACGAACAGAAGTGCCGATACAGTCATTGCCAGTGTCGCCACCACCAATAACCACGACGTGCTTATCTTTGGCAGAGATATACGCCCCATCGGCCAGGTTAGAATCGAGAAGACTCTTGGTGTTTTGGTGGAGGAACTGCATGGCAAAGTGCACACCATCAAGCTCGCGGCCGGTGACCTTAAGGTCGCGTGCTACTGTGGCACCGGTAGCAATGATTACAGCATCGTTACTCTTGCGCAGGGACTCCAAAGAAACCTCGTGCTCGGGGCCGACGGTGGTGCTGGTAACAAACTTAACGCCCTCGGCGGCCATCAAATCAACACGCCGCTGCACGACCTTCTTGTCAAGCTTCATGTTAGGAATTCCATACATGAGCAAGCCGCCAATGCGATCAGCACGCTCGTAAACAGACACGCTGTGGCCAGCTCGATTAAGTTGGTCAGCCGCTGCAAGACCAGCAGGGCCAGACCCAATAACGGCAATGGTCTTGCCGGTGCGGTTTGGAGGTGGACGAGGAACCATCCAGCCCATCTCAAATCCACGGTCAATGATGGCACATTCAATGGATTTGATACCGACAGGGTCTTCGTTAATTCCTAGGACGCAAGCACCTTCGCAGGGGGCAGGGCAGACACGGCCAGTGAACTCGGGGAAGTTGTTGGTCATGAGTAGACGGTTCAAGGCATCTTGCCACTGGTTCTGGATGGACGTTAGCTGGCATGTATGAATGGGAGAGTCTGTGGAATTCTTGCCTGGAATACCAGTTCGTTCCATTTCGGGATGATGTTGGAAATTGGGCAACCGGTGTCCGACTGGCAGAAGGGAACACCACAATCCATACAACGAGCGGACTGGTACTTGAGCTCGTCCTCGCTGAGGCGGTTGGAGAGCTCCGCCCAGTCACGAGTACGGGTGGCAGGGTTGCGGTACTTCTCGCTACGCCGGTTGTACTTCATGAAGCCCCTGGTCTTGTCCAGGATGAGAGCCGACCGCTTCTTCTCGGTCTTCGAGTCGCTGATACTGTCCTCGATGTCCAGCATCTCGGCCTTCTTCGACTCGGCTTCGGCCTTGGGCTTCTCCGTGTTCGCTGGGGTGCTGGGAAGTCGAGGGAGCGTAAACTCGGCCTTCTTGGCAGCCTCGGCCTTAGCAGCTTCTTCCTCCAACGTCCGCTTGTAATCGGTGGGCAGCACTTTAACAAAATGAGGGAGGGCCCGGGTGAAGTCCAAAAGTACACGAGCTGCCAACTCCGAGCCAGTATAGTGGTGGTGGTCTTCGATGAGGCCGCGAACGAAGGCAATCTCAGCAGGGTCTTCGAGGCCAGACACTTCCACCATTTCCATGTTCACCTTCGAATGGAAGTCCTGGTTCTTGTCTAGGATGTATGCAATACCACCGGACATACCGGCAGCAAAGTTACGGCCAGTTGATCCGAGAATAAGCACGCGGCCACCCGTCATGTACTCGCAACCGTGGTCGCCAACACCTTCCACAACGGCGGTGGCACCCGAGTTACGAACGGCAAAACGCTCAGCAGCCATACCGCGGAAGTAGCAAGTGCCACGAGTCGCCCCGTAGAGGCAAGTATTACCGACGATCACGTTCTCTTCTGCCTTGAAAGCGGCGCCGCGAGGGGGATAGATTATGAGACGGCCCCCGGACAGACCCTTGCCGATGTAGTCATTGGCATCGCCCTCAAGCTCCAGAGTTATACCAGGTGCAAGGTAGGCACCGAAGGATTGGCCAGCGGAGCCTTTGATGTTTGCGTGGATTGTGTCTTGAGGAAGACCCTCACCACCAAATCGGCGACTGACCTGGTATGATAGGGTAGCACCCAAGGCGCGATCGGTGTTGACGATGTCACACTCGATTCTGCAAGGGAGGCCCTTCTCGAGTGCAAGCTCGGATTCGGCGATGAGCTTGTTGTCGAGGCGAGTGTGCAGACGATGATCTTGCTTGCGGACATTGTACGTAGCGACACCAGGGCGAAGCGAATGAGCCGGGGTAAGAATGAGGGACAGGTCAATCTTCTCCTGCTTAGGAGTGCGAATATCGTCTCTGACTTTGAGCAACTCGGCGCGTCCAACCATTTCGTTGACAGTGCGCACGCCCAATTTTGCCATGATCGCACGCATTTCGTTGGCAACGTAATAAAAGAAATTGATGACATGTTCAGGAGTTCCAGAGAATTTGGCCCGGAGCTCTGGGTCCTGCGTAGCAATACCCACGGGACAGGTATTGAGGTGGCATTTTCTAGTCAATAAGTCAGCACATCAAGTCCACATAGGCCGCGAAGGCTTAACAATAAACAAACCTCATCATGATACAACCCATAGCAATGAGAGGAGTAGTGGCGAAACCGTATTCTTCAGCACCCAGGAGACAAGCAACAGCAAGATCACGACCGGTGCGAATCTGACCATCAGTCTGGACAACAACACGACCACGCAGATCGTTCAGGACAAGGGTTTGATGGGTTTCGGCGAGACCCAACTCCCACGGAAGGCCGGCATATTTGATACCAGTCCAACGAGAGGCACCGGTACCGCCATCGTGACCCGAAATCAAGATGTGGTCCGCCTTAGCTTTGGCGACACCAGAGGCAACAATTCCCACACCAACCTCCGAGACGAGCTTCACAGAAACACGTGCGCGGGGATTCGAGCATTTGAGATCATAAATAAGCTGCTTCAGATCCTCGATGGAGTAAATGTCATGGTGCGGCGGCGGCGAGATCAGGCCAACGCCGGGAGTCGAGTAACGTGTGTGGGCAATAGGGCCAACAACCTTATGACCTGGGAGCTCACCACCTTCGCCAGGCTTAGCTCCCTGTGCCATTTTGATCTGCAGCTCATCGGCATCTGCCAGATAATGCGATGTCACGCCGAATCGGCCAGAGGCAATCTGTTTGATAGCCGAACGCATGGTATCCCCGTTCTCCATGCGCTTGCTTCGCTCAGCGTCTTCACCACCTTCTCCGGTGTTAGACTTGCCACCAAGACGGTTCATGGCAATTGCCAGCGTGGAGTGAGATTCCATGGAGATAGATCCGTAAGACATAGCTCCGGTTACGAATCGGCGAACAATTTCAGTCCAGGGCTCAACTTGGTCAATTGGAATAGGCGTACGCTGCTCAAAATCAAAATCGAGCATACCACGGAGCGTACAGTTTTTGATTTGCTCATGTTCAGCCTTGGCGTAGGCCTCATAAGATTTGTCGTTCTTCGTACGCACGGCATCCTGCATGTTCGCAATGCTAACGGGATCATTAACATGCTCCTCGCCTCCGTCACGCCAATGGTATTCACCGGACTCCGGAAGGCCGGGGATTTCAGTGACCGAGCGAGAGGGGTAACCACGTTCGTGGAAGGCAAACGCATCTTGGGCGATAAGTTCAAAGTTCAAGCCACGGATACGGCTTGCAGTTCCTGCGAAACACCGGTCAATGACACTATCGTCGATACCGAGCGCTTCAAAGATCTGAGCGCCCTTGTAGGATTGCAGAGTAGAAATGCCCATTTTGCTCATGACCTTAAGGATACCGCCATCACAAGAAGCCCTATAGTTTTCGATGACCTTCTCATCCGAGAGCTGCTTGCGGATCAGGTTTTCACGGTTCATCTTGATGATACATTCCATAGCCAGGTATGGGTTGACAGCATCGGCACCATATCCGACCAAAACACACATGTGATGCACCTCACGAGCCTCTGCAGTTTCGACAACCAGCGCGGCAAGGGATCTCCATTTGTTACGGACGAGATGGTGGTGTACCAAACCAGTCGCCAAGAGAGCAGAAACAGGAACTCGATCGACGGAAGTTGCACGGTCAGAAAGCACAATAACCTTGTCCCCGTTCTGAACCGCATCGTTTGTGGCATCACAGATGGCATCAAGTGCCTCGATATATCCCGGAACGCCCTTTGCCTTCTCAAAAGTGATGTCGATTGTCTTCACGGTCCAGTCCTTGTGAGCCTGATCGATATTCTTCAGGGCATTAAACTCAGGAATGCTCAAAATAGGTGAAGGGAGCAGTAGGCGACGGCACTGAGAGGGGTCCATTTCTAAGAGGTTGCCCTGAGGGCCAACGTAGCAGTCCAGCGACATAACCACGGCCTCTCGAATCGGGTCAATCGGAGGATTGGTCACCTGAGCAAAGAGTTGGCGGAAGTATTCGTAGAGAAGACGAGGCTGCTCGGCAATGCAGGCCAATGGAGCGTCGTTGCCCATCGAGCCAAGCGCTTCCTTGGAATCAGCAGCCATCGGTCCAAGAAGCAGGCTGACCTGCTCGAAGGAATATCCGAATGCCTTGAGGCGAGGGTCATTTTGCACAGTGGTCTCATCAATAGAATAACGAAGGTCAATGTTTTGTTCGACTAGCTTCTCCTTGACGGCGGGCAGCTTCAGAAGTTCCTTATCCAGCCACGTGGTGAAGTCCTGGCGGTGGGCAACCGTGTATTTAAGCTCGGAATCATCGATAATGCGGCCAGCCACGGTGTCGACTAGAAGCATCTTTCCAGGCTGCAGGCGGCCCTTCTGCACCACACGCTCGGGGTCGACGTCCACAGCACCGACCTCGGACGCGCAGACGATACGGTCGTCGTCTGTCACATAGAAACGGCAAGGACGCAATCCGTTACGGTCCAGATTAGCACCACAATACCGCCCGTCAGAGAAAGTGAAAAGAGCAGGGCCGTCCCATGGCTCCATCTGGCACGCAGCCCACTCATAGAATGCGGCCTTGGCCGGGTCCATGGCCGGGTTGTCTTGCCACGCTTCGGGGATCATGAGCATCACGGCCTCAGGTAAAGACAACACGCCATTGATCATCAGCAACTCCAATACGTTATCGAAGGCCGCGGAGTCAGAGCCTCCGTCCTCAACGATTGGATAGAGGCTGTCGAGCTCATCGCCGAAAATGTCGGACTTGAGCACGCCTTCTCTGGCCCGCATCCAGTTCTTGTTGCCTCGTAGGGTGTTGATCTCACCGTTGTGAGCGGCCCAGCGCAAGGGCTGTGCGCGATCCCACGAGGGAAATGTGTTGGTAGAGAAACGAGAATGCACGAGGGCGAAGTGGCCTTCGTAATCCACATTGACTAGATCATGGTAATACTGATATACTTGAACAGGGGCCAGCTGACCCTTGTACACGATGTTTCGGTTGCTGAGAGAGCACAAATAGAACCAGTTGGCCAGCCCAATGACATGGGTGGCACGTTTCCGAAGCACATAAAGCTGACGTTCGAAGTTCCTCTCATCGAACGACTCTGGATCGGTAATTTCCGGCTTGTTTCCATCGCCATAGGCGGACTTCAGGACCACGAACGGCTGCAGAATGATAGGCTCCCGCGATAGGGCAGCAGGACCCAAGATAGTTGAATCACGAGGGACCTCACGCCAGCCCAGCACTCGCAAGCCGAGAGAGACCGCAATTTCTTCGAACGATGCCGTTGACTCCTTCAAGGACTCCTCGTCGGGCTTGAAGAACAGGTTGCCAACCGCATACTGTCCAAGCGGCGGGAGCTCGACCCCAACGTCGCGAGCGAAATTCTTGATGAAGAATTTGTGGGGGATGCTGGTCATCACACCAGCACCGTCGCCATCTCTTGCATCTGAGCCCACGGCACCTCGGTGCGTCATGTTACAGAGCAGGTTGCGAGCTACAACGGAGTTCAGTTAGTCGGGATCCCTTATATTAATTTGAGGATCGCGCGAGCAAAGACACCTACCATCGCTGACAATTTTGTGACTGGGCTTGCCCTTGATATGACTGAAGACGGAGAGAGAAACGTAGGTTAGCGATTGCTGCGTTGCGGTACTGAAGATCGTGGCTGGCGACAAGACGGTTTGGATGCGCCTAGAAACTTACGCAGCGAAGCCTACACCGCAAGCATCCTTCTCATATTCGGGATTGTACAGACCCTGCCGCTCCGGCAGAGCATTTG
Source organism: Aspergillus ochraceus (assembly GCA_004849945.1). Taxonomy (NCBI): domain Eukaryota; kingdom Fungi; phylum Ascomycota; class Eurotiomycetes; order Eurotiales; family Aspergillaceae; genus Aspergillus; species Aspergillus ochraceus. The sequence goes on along the minus strand of SSOS01000001.1, from coordinate 2,166,767 downwards.
CCCATCCATATCCTTGCTTTGGCTTGTACTCCGAGTATTCGTTTGGTTGCTGCTCTTCTTCTAGAATTTGGCCATAGATTTCCTCCAAGTTCAGACCCATTCTTCCGCCGGCGACCGACAGAAAATGGAATGACGAAACTAGGGGGAGTGGGGGATTGTTGGCTTCAGTGAGTGACTGCGACCGCCGCGAAACTCAGGGCGGGATGTCGTTACGTATAGATAAGAGATATGCAGGACAGTCAAATGTCGTCACTGATAAGTATGTTCAGGGTCAACAACGCAGGCGAGGACAATAGAGAAAATAATGTATGACCCAGCCAGCGTCTTGCTCCGAGAAAGATGAAAGAAGGAAAGAAGAGGGGAAAGAAAGAAAGAAGAAAGAAAAGGGAGGGAAGACGGCGGGATGGAGGGTGGGGGGAAGAATAATAGAGTAGAAAAAGGAAAGGTGGTAGTAGGAGCGGGAGGGCGGGAGGCAGAGGTCCGGGGAATTCACTGGCTCACCTCCGAGGTGTACATGGATGAACATGTATTTGTTATTGGAGCTGGACGAATGGACGTAGGAAGGAGAACCGAACTAGGCTACTTGGTGCCTTCCGATCAAACAATAGGTAATAGCCAAGGGACAAAATTACAATTGTGGGGAGTCCGTGGCAAATTGCAGCTCGTTCGTTTCCTTTCCTTCTGTCTTTTTGAGCAAGGACGTCGCCGTAGAGCCTGTACATCGGGTGGAAAGAGGGACGGGCGCAAAGGACCGTTTCATTCTGTCTAGACACTAGAAACACATCGGAAGCTGCATTTGGGCCTAATATTACTCTATCACCGTGCGTAGCAGACTCCGTTGGCGCTATAGAGCGTTTGTCGGCGCTCTCCGTCCTTGGTTGAAGTAGGATGGTTGACGCAAATGGGGGGGGTGCCCCCCCCTTCTTCCTCTTTTTCTTAATACTTCTAAATCTATTTTTTTAATTTCAATTGAAGACAAGTTCTAACCTTAATAAACCCCTCTTTGAAAGCATTGATATATGAATATATGATTGACTCGTGAAATCCAACTCGAATTCGATTGGATCCGGTAGAGGAGGACTTGCCAGTAAACCAGTAAATAATAATAATCATGCAGTCCATCGACGGGGGATTTACTCTAAAGTCAAGATAAGACACCGGCAGCCAATCAGCGAGCAGGTTTAGCAACCTTTTGGCCAAGAAGATTAGGTTTTCACTACGTCAAGATCCAACCCGGTGGGGCCCAGGCTTAAATCCCAATTTAAAAAGGAAAACCGTCGAGGGCAACTGGCGCTAGTGACCGATGCCGGCCTGGAATCAATATTCTTGATTGATTTCACGCCGTTCCTCCGTATGCACTGTTAGAAAAGAAGCCACAAAAATCCAACGATAATTATCCAGCGGGAGAATAGAGCCACTGTCCACTACCCAGATAGGATCATTTTGCTGATTGTTGAGATCCTGTACAGTTCTGTAGGTAATATGTTCCAATGTTCAGACCTGAACCGGCTTCGTGGAAGGTGTCCATGCCGTTGCACCTCGGATAATAATTGCAATGACCCTTTGGTAATCATCTTCAATGTCCGAATAGCATGCATGCATGTACTATGTAGGGTACTTTCATTCATATTTCCATTCATTTCACCCTTGGCAAGTCCGAAACCCGACTGGATGGATATTGCAAGGTGGGTCCGGCGCAAGGGTGCAGTGCTTATCCTAGACCTTACCGGAAACGGTTGGTTCAAGCAGGCTAGAGTGCGCATGGCAGTGTCCCAAAAAAAGAGATCCGTAAAAAGACGTTAACTAATGGAAAAATGGAAATATGAAGGAGGGGGTGATCCGGCGGGCAAGAAAAAGAAAAGAAAGCAGATGGCCCAAGATCCTTGGCAGGCACTATGGCCTACCACAAGTCGGTAAGGGACGTCAAACGCCAAGGCAATAATAGACAAGTACACCGTACAGTTACTGACCTAGGGGGTCACATGCCGAGGGGGATGGATCGGGAGAGTTCGTCAAATTTGAGGCTAGAATAATAGGTAGAATATCTGGTGGTACGGAGGACACGATAGCTGCATGCCATCCGCATCCGAATGGTCAGATCAGGGAGGTATCTACATCGTAAGTTAACTAATTATTCCCCGGGCTCGAGAATTAGTAATTACCCAGGACTCGTTGAGCGTTATACTCCGATGGCACGGCGGTGCCCCAAGAACAGCCCCAAAAAGCAGTACGGATGGAGGACACGCTGCCCTGTCCAAGGACGCTAACCCAAAAACCTGCATTGACCCCACGCGCATGTGCATCCGCCAGCCTGTCGGACGATCACAGGGAATACAAGTCTCATACACAATATGTATTTGTGGCCACTGAATTACTGGCACGGAGCCCAGGATACCTGCCACGCCCGGCGGTCCGCCCAGAGCAATCACCTGCCGACAACGGCCAAGGACGCTTTTCCTCTTCCATCCCGGAATGCTCCCTATCGCTCCTCCCCTCTCCCCTGTAGTCCCTGTACAACTCTCCCTAAGTCCGACCCCTCCAGTGCAGGTGCGCCCCCCGATTTCGGGGCTCCTGAGCCTCATCTTCCAGCCGAGGAAAGCCCAGTCGCTCACCCATTGGCCCCTGGACGTTTCACCGTCTCATCGTTTGTGGTCATCAAACATCTTATCACGCCCCTATCAGACTACCGTACCTCCCTTCTATCAGACACATCTACACAGTGTACACAATGGCCAACGACAATTCTCTGATTTCTCACTGAGTCCCCCGGGCATCCCTCTCTGGACCCATCGGCCCGAGTAAACAAAACTCCTTAACCTCTTAAGGCATTTCCCCGGGAAATCCACACCGTGACCCGTGGCTACCTGTACCTTTGCCCGGTCCCGACCAATCATCATGCCAGAATTAACCAGCCCCCGGGGATACGAAGGCGTTACTGTTCGTACTTCATGTGAATCCCATGTCGATCAGACCATATCCGGAAAGAATAACAATAATAATAATTCAATAAAACCGACATTCATCACTCCTTAACTCCCAAGATCATCCATCACTGCTCTTTTGCTACTGGATAGTTGATTCCATGTTATTTTTTGCCACTTCATAAGTATGACGTTGGGTCTTAGAGGCACCTTAAGACCAATTGGATATCATTGATTGATTCGGGTGATCACGATAGGATGGGCAGATAATCGGGACAGTTTGGCCACGCCTGAAGCCTTGAACACGTCTCGAGTCCAAACAGATGGGTGACTGATCACCCGAGAGGGAGTTTCTTTCGGCCGATGCAAGATGGGAACCTTCATCCGGGAGAGTACTGTGAATTGTCCCCAACTTTCACAAACTCCAGCAAAGAAGAGATACGCCGACTGCGTCTCCGACGGGCGAAAATAACTTTCCCAATTCGGGAGGACCAACTACTGAGATACTGACCTACCTAGTTGCACACTAACCGAGTGACTCAGGGCCAAACGAGGAGGATTGCGAACGAAACCTGCATTGCGGGCTTCTTGGTGGCTCTCTGTACTCCGAGCTCCGGAGCAGACGCGCAGACACGCAGGCAGAAGGGAAAGAAGGGGAATGACGAAAAGCAGAATAGAATGCCTGGGCTCCTGCGGTGTGATAGTTCATCCCTCTCCGCACCGCAGCAGCACCACCACCCCGCCCTCCAATCTCCAAGTGGACGTCACATGATTGGGCGGAGATGCAAGCGTTTCCGGCGTCCGATTTCTCCCGACCTGTCCGCATCGGGATCAGTCTTGTCCGCTTTGGGTTCACCGGGCATGATCAGATCGATGGAGCGGGAAACTACAATTCCTCGGGAGTTTACGGGACCCATGGTCGAATCGTCCGGAAAACCGGGCATGTCACTTGAAGTGTGATGAGTAGGCGAGGATGACGACGAGGAACTAGCGGTCGGCCTTGTGCCTGTTGATCTCCGAGCACCCATGCACTATGATGATGGTGACTATGCATGGTACTACCGAGTACCCCCGTAAGTTACGGAAATGACACTTTACTGCTCCATAACTGGCACTATTTCGCCGTGGAAGGAGTAGGTGATTCGCGCACGCTGCCTATTAATGCGACGTATTCGGCCTCTGGAGCGACGTCGAAGTGTCCTAGGTCCTGCATCGGTTACAGTTTTCGATCTGTTTTGCTCGTTGAAGCCCAATGACGGCATAAGGCCCGTGGTCTGACATGTTCATGCCCTTCGATTTGGGCTGATTGAATCGCTATCATTGTGGCCTGACGATGCTCTGCCGCACCCGACTCGGGGAAATTCCATGCCACTGGTGTTGATCTCGCAGAATTTCACTCGGAAAATGCGACGAAGGCCATGCCTCGCTCATGGTATTGAGCTAGCAATCTCTGAAGGGCTGATCGGTTGAGCTCAGCAGCAACGACAAATGAGGTCTTGTATAGTCAGCGACCCCCTAGGTGTCTCAAGAGAAAGCTATCGTTGAAAGGGAATTTCCAAGCGTTCCTGCACTCGGCGCGCTCAGCAAAATCAGCCATCGCAACAGACACGGTTATCAGGCAATCGGTCTCGTGAAACCAGAATACATCCAGATTCTACAGCTGATTGTCTTTCATGGAAACGAGCGCCAATGCCCAAGATAACTCAGACCACCTATTCAATGCAATTTCCCAGCATGCTACATAGCCACAAACAGGGACTTGTTGTCGGAAGTGAACCTCCGCCTGGCTCTTTTGATCATTTTTTCAATTGATGGGATGTTCTGGACTCGATTCGGCCGGGCAAAGACACATCCAAGGGACGAGAAATCGACCTTATTTCAAACAATGAAGAGCCGGCCTTCCGGTGCTCCCAGTAAATTTCAGGTCAAGAGTACGCACTTCCATCTATCAGGTCCGAGAGAAGGAAAGGGGGAGTTTCGTAGTCCCAGCTGCTCTCCTCGAGGCTTTTTGAGGATTTACGGTCTCTCCAGGTGCCGTTCTTGCGTAGGATAGCACAGGAGCTGGATTTAATCTATGGCTGGTATCGCTTATTATATCTTATCACATGCTAGTACATGGTTTTTGTTATGATCAAACCGGAGGCAGCGTAACTAGATGCAATAAATACCTATTCGGATGTTGAATTTCTCCCAGTCATCTAGCTACTAAGGAATATCGGTCATTATGAGAATACGCATTATTCCTATGAAAAGCCCAGTATAGACTGTGAGCTTCCTCAACCATGGTGTAAAGCAAGACATTGTATCTTTCTCAAATGAATCCCAAATGTTAATGGCGAGCCACTTATCTGTAGATTGAAAACTATATTTCTCTTTAGTTAGGGTTTACGATGCACGTGTTATGAGTGATTTGGATTGTTCAAAGCCACATACTCTTGTCCAGCTTTCCCCGCTTTCTTTTTATCGTTTCACTTGCTGATTCGCTTTTAAATCATCAGAACGTCTACTAGTCCATAGGCCCTTGCCGAAGGTTTTAAAACATGGATGGATAAACAATTTGGAGGAAGCACTTTATTCAAGGCCCAATTGGATACCCACATCGGCCCCTCCGCCTTCCACTGTTGTGGAGCGGAGCTTCCTTTGATTGTTTCTGCCGTCCGCGGAGCTCTTTGCAACCCCCCCCCCTTTCAGCAATGCATGGCTAGAGTACGCCTATTTATGCGCATGAATAGCCTAGAAGTGGCTTTAGCCTTCAGAAACGTCTAATCCTAGGCAAGGCAGAGCGGCAATACAGCGCCGTCTGCATTTCGAGATCCCCCGGAACGACCCTTGAAACCAACAACAATAACAAACCGCTTGGCATACATGAACCTCTAGGAAAACACCCCGATCGAACGAGTTGAACGAACTCTTTGCAACCAATACCTTTAAATATACACCTTAATCCACCGAACTACTCATCTGACCGACAATGCTTTCACTCCCTCTTATCACGCCGCGCGATGTAAGTGCTCGCCAGTCCTTCGATTCGCATTGAATCCAGCATCAGGCGAACATCATAATAATTGATCCCTCCTTGAATAGTCCCACGAACTCTGGTTTGGCTCCTCCCAACCTTACCGAGCTTCCTCCCAGCATCAGCAATCGGCAGGCGACGCGCAACAATCACAACTGCGTCGCAATGGCGGTCACTCCTCATACGGGCGCGCACATATGTCCTCCGCCGGGGCCGGAAATAGTCTGTCATCGTTAATCCTAGAGGAACGCGCCCTTCGTGCTAGAAAGAACAACATCGCCTCATTCGGATACTCATGGATCAGGCCCGCAGGGTGCGCCAAAACCATGCTAGGGATGAAGGAAGAAGAGGCGGAGCGGGAAGAAGCTCTTGCTGCCGCAGCGGCGGAGATGGCCGCTGCCGCTGCCGCCGTCGATCCGGGAATGGATGGTATGGATGGACTGGGCGGGAGCCCGAATGGCCAGGCGGATGGCGAGGGGCAAGACGATACGGGAATGGAAAGAGATCTCGACGACGACATTCCGGATGCAGATGGGGAGGGGCTGGTGGAGGAAGGGGAGGAGGGTCTCGAAGAAGACGACGAGGTGGATGAGGAGGGGTATATGGAACGTGATCTCGATGACGACATCCCTGAGGCGTTTCCGGAGGACGATGACGACGAAGGGCTCGAGGAAGAGAACGAATACGATTTCGACAATCAACCGGACCTGGACGATGAAATCCCGAGCGGTGCCTATGAGCCAGGGAGTGACGAGATGAGCGAAGATATGGGTCACGATCTAGACGACGATATTCCCGAAGCAGATGAGGAACGCTTCGAGCAAGAAGAGGAATGGCAACATACCGATACAGATGCCGAGTTTGACGACGAGGAAGATGAAGTCAGTTTTGCGCAGGATCCTCTCAATCAGAGCTTCCGAGTGAGCACCACTAGCAGCCGTGGACTTCCTTCGGCGCCAGCTCAGCAAGAGACAGAAGCCCAGCGACGCTTCCTCCAACGGTGGAGTGGCGGGGGTGATGCATTCAATTCGAGCAACATGGTAGTCGATGACGATGACCTTCGAGCTTCTATAACCAGCCAAGCAAGCCGACGGAGTGTATTCGGCAGATACCCAAGGAGGCGAACAGGCGGCCCCAGAGATAGCTTCGGCTGAATGCCATAGCCGGTCAAATCGGAGAATCTCAGGAGTTTCACACACAAAAGGCGTATCTATTATATGCTTTGTCCATATGCCGGGCTCGAAAGGCAGTTTAGCCCGTTCGCTATGAGTTTGATGTATTTTGCAGTTACAAGCAGCAGGGAGTTTGGCGAAATCCGGCAATGAGTCCGGAGCTTGGAATTCTGGTAATCTTAGCTTTTCTACTAGAGAAACAAATTTTCATGATCATGCGCCGGCTTCGATAATGGATAGCAAAGAGAATAAACAGCTGTAATAAATGATACCACCCAATAATTGACATATAATCCCTGGAATGCAATCGATTCCAGAACCATAGCTCTATATCATAGTCACGAAAAGATAATGATCCATGTAGAAGACATCTTACAGATGAGGATCAAAAGTCCTTTTCAACTGGGTCAATCATGGCTAAAGGCCATCAACTCCAAGTATGCGTTATGATGAAATGCCCTGGTCCGACATGGAAAACGAGACCAATTAGTTACATCCATGTGTTGTATACATTGATAGTCGAGAACGAAGCGCCAAGGAAAGAAAAGAGAGAAAGAAGATCTAGATGGACGATGCAAACCCTATCGCAAGATAGGCCATTGATAAAATCATAACGCCAGGAAAAGAACGCCAATGGCCCAGTAATCATGCTAAGCTGCCAAGCCTCGAAGTTATATAAACAAAAACAGTTGTACAAGGAGCCCATTGTGAGCGGCCGGGCATCGCGTTGACGGGTATGAGTAGATAGTACTGCGGAAGAGCACACCATGGGGGCACGAAGCAAAAGCTGTAGAACAGGTCTTCACGCTCCGATTTTAGGTAAGCCAGACATATCCAAACAGCAAGAAGACGGCCAAGAAGAAACCCAGCCACACACGCCAGCCAACGCCCGTCCGCTCGGCCATCCGCAGCATGCGGTTCATATTCCCTCGAATCCGCAGACGTGTGTTGTCGAATGAATCGTTTAGCTCTGTAATCGTCGAAGTGTCCCGGATTTCATCGCCGATGGCAAGTGTGATCTAGTCGCGAGATTAGCGGATGGCTGAGTTTTCATCGAGACCAGTTCTTACGTCTTTGAGCATTTTCACTTTCGCACTGATCCCTTCCACCTCCACGTCATTCTGGGACTCGAGATGGGAGAGGACGGCGTCCGAGTAGTGACCCCTGCAAATTTTGGTGAGCCCTCTGCGTCGCGGATTCAACTGCCATGACCACTCACTTCGCATTTGGCGTCGCGCTTCGATAGCCTCCACTCGTGGCGCCGCCGTTCGAAGACCCATCGCCTCCAGGGCCGGGGTATCCTCCATACCCATATCCACCCACCTGACCGGGTGACCGACTGGCGAGCCGAGAATTACCCCCGTACGAGTCGAAAAGGGACGAAGCAGCACGGGGGTCACGCTGATGCAGATTGGAGCGTGGGAATCTATTCGTCGCGAGAAGCAGTATACATTAGTTCAATGCTAAGATAGTTTCATGATCAACCAACATACCGTGAGGCCATAACAGATCGTCAATAGTCGTAGGGAAGAGATTAGAGTGGGATTAATTTTAGTTCTTTCTTGCTGACTTGCTAGTCAACACACATCGTGGGGGTATTCAAGAATGGAGGTTTATCATCTGAATATTTGTCTGAACTGCTTGCGGCGATAACGGTCGAGAACAAGTGGCTACTACAAAGGTGTCTGTGGCGTACCGTACCGCGACCATCAGCAACTGCCGCACGTGAGAGCAGTCAAGGATGATTCGTGAGGTCTTCTAAATGTATTTCTTATGGGTTATTGTCTCAGGGAGGTCTTGTGACTTATTACATTTGTTATCGGTTAAGATTAGAAGAATATGTATACGGAGGGCGCTCGTTGCTTGCGAAGGTACACCGTGCTGACGGGCCAGAGATGTACATACTTTACTACTAATAATACTATTTCTACAGGTTTCCGGAAGATAAATAAGATATGATACCGAAGTAGGTCAATCTGGTCAGGTTCCCCAATCTCGTAGATTTTCGTATGCAATTAGATTTCAAGCTGAAGAAAATACGAATCGTTGGAGTAAAGACAGAAAGCCCCCGATTAACCTGCGCCGGCCACTATGTTTCCCAGTTGCGCTACTTGTTCCCAAGAGTTTGTTGACTTGTGAATTTTTCATTTCTCATCGAATTTTGGTATCTCTCCAATCGCCGCGGGCGATTGCATTTACTGACGCATCTTGTCGTCCTCATCGTCCTGGGGCGCGAAGTCCTCGTCGTCGTCATCGTCATCCATTTCGTCGTTCTTGAGCTTCTCAGCAGCCTCCTGGAAGTCAATGGTCTTTCCACGAGTGCGCCGACCTCCGCTGATGATGTTGTCGGAGGAGATGGGCTCGAGAGTGTCCTCATCGTCGTCGTCATCTGTGGTAGGAGCGAAGGAGGTCAGTTGAGTTGTCTTCAGGAGCCGGCAGGGGCAGGCCAAATGATGGCAAGGAAGGGGCGAGTCTGGAAGTCCATACCTTCGTTGATCTATCAATCGCAAGAAACAAGTCAGTCAATTCTGCGCTTAGGAATTTAGAAACGATGCCCAGTTAAACTCACCATGTCCTCGCCTTCGCTCTCGCTTTCCTCCTCCTCGTCCATGCTCATTTCCATGGCGGTAGGGTCCTCGGTAGCCTTGCCCTTGCCCTTGCTGAAAGCATCGGGGGCGTCGTTGCCCAGGGTCGTAGCCTGATTGTTGTCACCCATTGTGAAGAAGTCGGGAGAAGGAGGGAGTAGAATCGGCTAGAGGAATTTGATTATGGGGGAAAACAGGACGCAGATGAGCAAATTAAGGTGAGAAGGGAGAGGGATAGTGGTTAAGTAGGTGAAGGGATTGAGTTGTAGAGCAGAGAAGGCAGTCGCAAGGGGAGATTCACTTCGAGGGTGCTTGGGGCGCTCATTGGCTGCCGCTGAGGTTGGCGATCGGCGGCGCTGCTCCCGTGACGGGGTGAGCCCTGGCTGGGGGGGGAAGAATCATAATAAACATTCTACTGCTCTGGTGCTTGAGGGTATCATGGGTAATATCATTTATTATCTGATGATCAATCTGGTCTTCTACCTATTCTTTGCTTTCGTTTTGTATTCCGTCTCTCGGATGAGAGTTCTTGTAGGGACTAAGGAGTTACTTTATCAATCAGACCAAGCACTAGCAGGGAAGAGAAGATTTGAAAAGGCGAGGTAGAAGAGATAGAACCAAGGAAAAGATAAAAGACACGACAGGATCTAAAGTCTAAGTACGGGATACTGTCGAGGGACTTCCTGCATAACAGCAGACGAAGTACACGGTAAGGCACACAACGTTGAGTGCCTGAGTGCCTGGGTGCCTGAGGCCTTATAGATCCTGAGGCCACCAACTCGTGACTCGCAGACCAAAAAGAATAATGACTTCATCCGAGACAGTTACAGGTAGAAGATACTATCAATAATAGTGTTATTCTACTCCAGTGACTACTCCGTAGTACTAGAAAATGGACCCGGCCGGCCAACTTGTTTCCCGGGTGAGAATGACGAAGGGAATCCGATTCCAGCACTTTCTGGTAGCGAAGAACCATCGAATTTTTCACTGGGCCATTACATCATCCATTCACCCCGCCAACGCCGTCAGTTTTGGCTGCCCCTCCAGAATACGGGTTCCCCCCCTTCCTTTTTTTGTCCGCCATGAGGGTGGAATTTAATTCCTTAGAACCGGATAGAGCCCGATAGTAGTCCTACAGGAGGTACTAGCTAGAAAAAGAACATAAGAAAACTTTGGAGAAAGCAGAAGGTTCATCGTGAAAAACCAGGAAAGGCCCAGAACGTAAGGCGACGGTTCCAGAAAAGCGGCAAAAAGGCCATCGAACCCGATGGATGCCCGTCGAATCCGTCGCTTGCTAGAAGCTTCGCTGGAGCAGCAACTCACCGCCCTCCACTATATCAGCGCTGCTTCTCGCACAATTCTCCTGCTTCTTCCAGTCAAAAATTTTCCTTCTTCCTTACACTTCACTTGAGTCTTGTCCTGCTAGACAGAGAGACCTTTCTTCTTTGTATTATACCCCCCATATCTGTCTCTTCTCTACCACGTTCACGAATCTCTTTCCTATTCTCTACTTAACGAATCCCTCCATACTCTTTCACAATGGCCCCCGCTGTCGGTATTGACTTGGGAACCACCTACTCCTGTGTGGGTGTCTTCCGTGATGACCGCATTGAAATCATCGCCAACGACCAGGGTAACCGTACCACCCCTTCGTTCGTTGCCTTCACCGACACCGAGCGTCTCATCGGTGATGCCGCCAAGAACCAGGTCGCCATGAACCCTCACAACACCGTCTTCGACGCTAAGCGTCTGATCGGTCGTCGCTACGGTGATGCCGAGGTTCAGGCCGATATGAAGCACTTCCCCTTCAAGATCGCTGAGAAGGCCGGCAAGCCCGTCGTCGAGGTTGAGTTCAAGGGCGAGCAGAAGCAGTTCACCCCCGAGGAAATCTCCTCCATGATCCTCACCAAGATGCGTGAGACCGCTGAGGCCTACCTCGGTGGCACCGTCAACAACGCCGTCATCACTGTCCCCGCCTACTTCAACGACTCTCAGCGTCAGGCCACCAAGGACTCTGGTCTGATCGCCGGTCTGAACGTCCTCCGTATCATCAACGAGCCTACTGCCGCTGCCATTGCCTACGGTCTGGACAAGAAGGATGAGGGCGAGCGTAACGTCCTGATCTTCGATCTGGGTGGTGGTACCTTCGATGTTTCTCTCCTGACCATTGAGGAGGGTATCTTCGAGGTCAAGGCCACCGCTGGTGACACTCACCTGGGTGGTGAGGACTTTGACAACCGTCTCGTCAACCACTTCGTCAACGAGTTCAAGCGCAAGCACAAGAAGGACCTGACCACCAACGCCCGTGCTCTGCGTCGTCTCCGTACCGCTTGCGAGCGTGCCAAGCGTACCCTCTCCTCCGCTGCTCAGACCTCCATCGAGATCGACTCTCTCTTCGAGGGTATCGACTTCTACACCTCCATCACCCGTGCTCGTTTCGAGGAGCTCTGCCAGGACCTCTTCCGCTCCACCATGGAGCCCGTCGAGCGTGTCCTCCGTGACTCCAAGATCGACAAGTCCTCCGTCCACGAGATCGTCCTGGTCGGTGGTTCCACCCGTATCCCCAAGATCCAGCGTCTCGTCTCCGACTTCTTCAACAAGGACCCCAACAAGTCCATCAACCCCGATGAGGCCGTTGCCTACGGTGCTGCCGTCCAGGCTGCTATCCTGTCCGGTGACACTTCCTCCAAGTCCACCAACGAGATCCTGCTGCTCGATGTCTCCCCTCTGTCTCTCGGTATCGAGACTGCCGGTGGTGTCATGACTGCCCTGATCAAGCGTAACACCACCATCCCCACCAAGAAGTCCGAGACCTTCTCCACCTACTCCGACAACCAGCCTGGTGTGCTGATCCAGGTTTACGAGGGTGAGCGTGCCCGTACCAAGGACAACAACCTGCTCGGCAAGTTCGAGCTCACCGGCATCCCCCCCGCTCCTCGTGGTGTTCCCCAGATTGAGGTCACCTTCGATCTTGATGCCAACGGTATCATGAACGTCTCTGCCATCGAGAAGGGCACCGGTAAGACCAACAAGATCACCATCACCAACGACAAGGGCCGTCTCTCCAAGGAGGATATCGAGCGCATGCTTGCCGAGGCTGAGAAGTTCAAGGAGGAGGATGAGGCCGAGGCCTCCCGTATCCAGGCCAAGAACGGTCTCGAGTCCTACGCCTACTCCCTCAAGAACACCCTCGGCGAGGGCAAGCTCACCATCAGCGACGCCGACAAGGAGAAGGTCCAGGGCAAGATCGACGAGATCATTGGCTGGCTCGACAGCAACCAGACCGCCACCAAGGACGAGTACGAGTCCCAGCAGAAGGAGCTCGAGAGCGTTGCCAACCCCATCATCTCCGCTGCTTACGGTGGTGCCGGTGGCCCCGCTCCCGGTGCTGCCCCCGGTGGCTCCACTCGCACTGCTGACGAGGTCGAGGAGCGCCCTGAGGAGCTTGACTAAACGTCTCGCTTGCTCATCTTCTAATTTGTTTTCCTTTTCTTAATTTTCCTTCTGGGTTCTTTGCGCATAGGCGATTGGCAGTAATGGCTTTTTCAAATGTTCTCCTGTTTTAATTTCATGTCTTTTAACGAAATTATGGGATCCTTTCTTCTTTTGTTCACAACTGCATAGATTCGAGTCGAGTTTCGATGCATGATAATCTGGGAGGGAAAAGTTCCTTTATGACCAATAAAATCATTACAAAATATGAAATGTGCTGCCTATATCTGTAGTATTCAGTGTAACCTGTAGTTGTAAAAATAATATCCCCGATTGGACATGCCCCTGAGTTTTGGCTGTCCTGCAAGATGGTGCAGTGCAACATGGTAATCATCTGGAGCAGTCTGCCGAGCATCCGTACACCTCTCCTTCACAAACCCTCTTGTTAGACAATTCAAAACAAGATTGATTACAGTCATTCATTTGTTTATCTCTACAGTATCTCTACTCGTGTTTATCGTCTATATCCGCGGAATGGCGTTGGAACAATCCTCAAGCCAATCACAGCCCATTGATTGCATACAGGTACAGTCGCTCCGTAGCACCGGAAATTGATTAATAGCTTCGCTAATCAAAACGAGACAGGATCTCGGGGGAAACCCCCCCTTCCCATTAATTCTTTTGCATCTATCCATAAAGGTCAGGGTATATACATCCGTTCAATGAAACACCGACCTCGTTCATCCTAGGGAACCGCCCTTCCACCCACAAACCTGATGCAAGTACTGGCCCACCTTATCGACCAGCGGTTCTGTCCAGCTCAGATGCGGCGAGTGGCCTGACGGGGCATGGTAGACTGTGAAGACATTCCCCCGCTGGCTTTGCAGCGCAATCATATTCTCTTGATACATCTGTGGCAAGCATGCGTCCTCGTCGAGCACCACATACGCACAAGGCACGGCGGAATACCCGTCGTTGCTTAACACGCCGGTGTTGAGAGGCGACGCCGTCAGCGTGGCGGCCCATTTCTCGGCCTCTTTGGCCTCGATGCCGTTGAACATGTACTTGGGGGCGTCGACCGTTGTCATAAGGCCAGATTCATGCATCTTTGAACAGGTCCTTAGCTCTCTCTCTCTCTCTCTCTCTCTCTCTCTCTCTCTCTATGCTATTCTCAGCAGCGTGGGATCAACTTACACGCACAAACGGCGGGATAACTTGGGTCCCATCTTTAGGTTGAAAGAAGCTATGGACCGACTCGTCCACAGGAACGAGGAACGCACCCACGTAAAAGAGCCCAATCACACCTCCTCGATGACCCTGGGCCTGACGGGTCTTATACAGGAGTTCGGGGATAGCAGCTTGCGTTGCAATGACACCTCCCGACGAATGGCCCAGGAGGATAACGGGCTTACCTTCGCGGACGACGAGCCGTTCCAGGAGCTGGTGAACAACCGCCGCGTCGTCGAGATCGGTAGGGTGGCCTTCCGGGGGCGGACCACGATCGAAATCCGGGTGATCGATGTCCCCTACGTTGAGCTTGCTGAGATCGCATGTCGGCCGCTGGGGACAGTAGGCCTCGAAGAGCCCGGTTGAGGTCAGGGCCTTCATGAAGGGCTCATATGGAGCAGGTGTGTGGTAAGAGCCGGTGCAGATAACCACTGCCACTCTTTCTGAGCTCGAATTGGAAGCCATGACTGTAGCGGGATTGGGCTATAGGGAGTGAGTGGGAGTGATACCAGACAGCGATGTTTGGGTGTATTTTATAGTTTTATAGAGCATCAGGATGGAACATCCGACATCCGGGCTAAACGATCGGGTCAATCAGAGCGAGACCAACAGGCCCCCTAGCCTAAAGGTTGTGCTTAGTGCATTCTGCTCCACTAGTCACGACCGGAGTAGACTATGAGTCTATCTTGCAATCCAACAACTCAGGACTAGAAGACAAGAAGTCCCTATAGGAGACTAGAACTAATCTACCATCCTCCATAGCACCCCGGCCAACAGGTTGGCCGGGAGTAGAACGGGTTATGCACCGTCACGTCTGTTGATAGTAACCAACTCCTAGACTTGACGATGTTGCCCGCATTTCAGGCTTGGTAAGAATAAATTATTATGATTCTCAAAAACGCCCATGTAATATCTCCAAATAAGCTGGGCGGGCCGTGTAGTCCATTGCTGGGATTATATACATTTGTCTCATTTGCTTAGCCCCGGGTTGTATATATATAAGCGTTGGATCACATAAATAGAGCGCTACTACTGCATTGGGAGACTTATTACAGTATTTCTTGCATCTTGTAAGAAACTTCGATTCGCTCCCATAGAAAGGGATTCGAGGATAGCAATCTAAAGCTTTATATTGGAATTAGCGTCGGCTTTCTCAGCCATCGGATGTAGTATGTAGCTTGCTTGCTTGAGCCTTTTGTTGCTGGAGCTCGCGGTAGATGATTCCTACTTACATATATATAGCAATGCAAGGTATAGTTCGTGATAGTATTGAAATAAAATCGACACTTCACGCCCAGAATATGGCAGTTCAGTCTTATCTCATAGTTCCGTCTACCTCAGTAATGCTGTGAATACATAGCTTGTTTAAAGAACTGGACCAAAGCAACGATGTCCCCCTCAAGCTGCAGAGCTCCTACACGCACATACATATATACAAAACCCAAGACGCCCTCATACTCCATGCCGAGAGAACAATGTATTCAATCCCTCAACAAATGCAAAACCCTCCTGGCAGCACGATCCATCCAATCCAATCCATTCAATTCATTTTATTGATTATAACCCCTGGAAATCACCCGCCCACCACCGTTGAAGTCGCCTGCCGCCCGTCTGTAGGATTTGCCCGTAACCGATGTCGGCTGCTCGCTCGGGATGTTTTTCGCGCTGGTCACGACGCACCCGCGACAGGGCGGCGGCAATGCCAATTGTGACGGCAAACACCGGGTCAGCGGCTCTGGATCATCGTGGGGCTTCGTTAGTGGACGTTCTCTGTTTCTCGGTCCTTCTTTCTCCGCTAGAGTGGAAGGGCGCGAGATGTCAAGGGAGTTCGGGGACGGTGGAGACGCACTTGGATATCAGATAGACGGGCATTGTAGGGGAGTGTGGCCAGCGCCGAAAAGCGATGGACTGCACTGTATGAGCGGGGTGGTCAGGATTGCGAACAAGATCCCGGAGCGCAAGATTGCTTCTAATGCCTGGACTCTGGAGAGAGCTCGACAAAGCGGAGAGTCACGTGAGTTCCTCCGCATGCCTGTTTAGCTCTCCGTAGTCACTGCTGAAGTACGTGGTAGCGGTTATTGGAATTTATAACATGCCAATCATTTATGTTTTATTAAGAGGAGTTTCATGATTTCCTTATATCCTAACCCGTAAGAAAAAAAAAAAAAAAAAAAAAAGAAAAAAGCTGTCTATCAAAATACAATGGCTCAACACAATGCTCTATCACGGCACCGGAAAGCTGGAGAATTAAAGAAAAAAGTGGGGAGGCATTAAACAAAATGTGAAAGGGCGGGGAAAAGGAACCAAAGAAAAAGGTAACCGAAATTTCTTCTGGTGTGAATAGCCTTATCCTTCCTTGACTTAAGTCGCTGGTTGTTTAGTTCTTCTCGGTTTTTGGCGTTGTCTTTAAACCACCTGACCGAAGGCAGGAATCAACGTCTGAGCCAGCCAGAAGCTGAAAACAAGCTTGGGTCCGGTCATCAGCAGCTTGGGGGTCAGTCCCTTGAAGAAGCTAGTAGGGCCCTCCTCCTTGAGCATCTTGGACACAATACGGAAGCCGGATTCGGGGTTCTCGAAGTTACGGTTCTGGATACGGGTCTTGATCACATCCAGAGGAGCCGATACGACCAGGGAAGCACTGGCACCGCAGATCGAGGCGACAAAGTTCTGTCCCCAGGTGGCCGAGTTGTAGTCCTTCAGGCTGTAGATGTATTCCTTGGCGAAAGCCGAGCCACCGAAAAGCTGCAAATTCACGTATTAGCCATCACTGCTTATTGTGGCGTCAATTGATGCCTGGGAAGCATACCGCGAAAGAACCGGGGGCGTTACGGGCGGCAGTCCAGCCGGCACCACGGTAAAGACCCATGCCCTCATCGGAGATAATCTTGAACAAACCACGGCCGCGGAAAGTCTCGGGGTTTGTCTGACGTTTGATCTTCAGCACATCGAGAGGAAGAAGAACAATTTCTCCAATACCGATCAAACTACGAACAAAAGCCAGTCAGTGTCTAGATATGACCGAATCAGGCCCAGGCAACGTGAAACGAACCTTCCGGCAGTGGCGTGCATGATGGCCTTGCCAGTTCCCTTTCCGAAAGCATTGTCAAAGTCGGCGCCATGGTGCTTAGCCAAGTAGTCACGGGCGAAAGGCTGACCGCCATACTTGTAGATACGTTGGAGAACCTTGAGGTCTTTGTCAGCTAATCACCTTCGGCATCGGTGTTTTCCGAGCATTGGACACACACCTTGTAACCGGCAGCGTAACCCAGACCGGGGAAGAGGGAGGTGAATTTGCGACCGACAGAAGCCGTCGCATATTCCTTGAAAACAACCTTATTGAAGCCGGCGGCGTCCGTGATCTAGCGCATATCATCGAGTCAGTTTCCGGGAAAAGCACATTCGGGAATAGTTGTCGATGCCTTACCCGGGTCTGGTTGCTCATCAAGCGCTTGGCGGTAGTGTCGACCTTCGAACGGTGTCAGTAGAGATCATAGATCGAAGCGGAGAAAGGTGTCATCGCTCGCGAGAATCGATTGGGGAGGCAAGATTGTACCGGATGGAAGACCAAAAGCTCCGCAATACCAGCGGATCCTGGAATGTGCCCGTTAGTACTTGATAAATGGTTCCACGACGTTTGGATTGCGAATACACACCAGAACCCAAAAGACGAGCAGTTGCGGATTCCTTCTTGACATCCTTGGAGGCGGACCCAGCACCGGCTTGAGCAATGGCGGGAGACATTTTTAGATATGGTTCCTGGGTGGACGGAGAGTTTTTTCTTTTCTAGATTTTTTTTTCTTGGAAATGCCTGTATATAAGAGAGGAAAGAAAAAAGAAAGAAAGAAAAAACCTGGGGGCTGATCCAAAACAGAGGTAACCTAGGAATGGCACAACCGACACAGAGCAGTCCAGGAAAAAGAAGAAGAAGAAGAAGAAGAAGCGAGAGGGAGAAGGAAAAGAAGATGCGGCGAGCGACAGACCATCACCGACAGACTGACTCTGCGCCGGCTCGGAGCTTTCCTCCTGCCTTCCGATTCGGAGCCGATTACCTAAGCCCCGCCCATCTCTTAACTAACTAACTTATCGCTGCCCTTCTTATCCTCCGCCGGCATAACTATATAATTATATCTACGTATCATATAGAGCAAGGGAGATGATCCACTGACGCAAGGCATGTATATACTCCGGATCTGTGCTTTTTCTTTCCTTCTCGATCGCTTCCTTTGGCGAACTACGGACAAGTTCTCCGGGGACAGTCTCCCTATTCCCCTCTTAATGATGCTTTCTCTCTACACAGCGATATTCGACCAGTCTCTGCATCGCTTGCGGGAGTTGGAGTGCCTAGGAGCCCTAGGCGGAATGTGCGGTTGCAAGCAGATAATCGGAAGACAGAACCACCATCTACGGTCCTCTCAGGTCAAAGTTTTGGCGGGATAAAATTAAATTCAAATCAGAAGGCCAGCAAAACGTCAGCTAGACACGTTCATAAATCGATTGAAAACTCCGGATAAACGCCAGCACATAAGAGGAATGAATCTCGCCGCAAAGCTTAGCTCGGATTAGTCGACCATATCCCTCACCCGCTCATCCGGCGCCGCCGCAAAAATGAAATCTTGACTAGATGGGGTGTTACATCGGTTCCAGAGGCGGCCATGTAAAGCTCAACATTCACCGAAGGTGTTCTCCCCGGAATAGCTAGATGTCTCAGCGTCAGCAGATATGTCATAAGTGTGGAAGGGTGGGCTGGGAATCGAGGGGACATGCGTTATGTAAAGGAACCCATCTTCGTCCTTGTGTTCTTCGTAGATGCTACTCATGAGCGCAGCTGTGGGTGGCAGGACCTCGTCCACGAAGATGAAAATGGCCTTCTCAGGAGAAAGCTTGATGCGCTTGCGGATGACGTAAACGAACTGCCCGACGGTGAGGTCGGCTGGTACGAGATATTTCTTCTTGTCGATGGTCGCGATATCCGATTTCTCGACTTTCTCGCAAATCACCTATGCACCCGAGGCGAGGTTAGCAGATCGAACAGGCGGTGAATGGCAAACATGAGGAAAGACAGTGGTCTTTCCCCGTCCACGCAGCTGAAATGTGCAAGGGAAACGGGGTGCACATACCGGAATACGATCTGCGTATTTCTGGCGGATGCGCTCGGCCTCTGCCTTGCGCTTCTCGAAGGGGTGCTCGTCCTTGAACTTGGAACGCATACTGATGGATAGTGGAGCTGGAGCTGGACGGGTAGTAGATAAAGATCAGACCGATAGGCAGATAGAAAGAATAAGAGACCAGCGAAATTTGATGAGCAAAGGACCTGGAGGTGAAGTGGGATGAAGAGTCGAGAAGGAAGTGATGTGATAGTGATGGAGAGATGAGAGAGAATGATGACAAAAGGGAGACGGAAGGCGACAGCCCCGCGTCATGCCTGCTCTTGATAAGGACCAGCTGGGAGGAGCGGATCACGGGGTGGAGGCGGTGAACGGCCCCACACGTGAGTCAGTTGGGTCATCCATACTGGAAGATACCACTCAATCTATGGATTATTCACTGATGCCTCCGAGTAAATCCAGTTCGTCTCGATACCTCCCTTCACGTGGGTGCATCTCTAGTCATTTGGCCGGAAATTGTCCTGGTGACAAGATGACACAACGAATCTGCAATCCGGAAGCTGCCTCCACTTGATCAGCGGCTAACCAGTGAAGCATTTGATAGGTGCCGTGCCTGGAACCGCGGTCCCTTGGACTCTTGTCATCAGCCATAGTGTTGTGGCTCAGATAGCAGAGATGCGTCCGATCCTTCTGACTCAAACTGTGCTGTCCTCCTTTCTTCCCTTCTGCTATCGCAGGTGTACGGAGTAGCTTGTTGACCTCTGCCTGCAAACAAGGCAAACAAGGCAAACATGCTGCTTATCTCAGCGGGACCACTCGGGACCAAGCAAACCTGTCAACAGTGACAAACACTGCAAACACCATTTGGCCAGGTCGGATGTCCTGACTTGCAGGTGGTCCCATACGTTTCGGAATCACCAAGATCGCCTTTCCCTTCCCTTGTCCTCATTTGGAAGAGCCTGGCCGCCGAAAATCGATATTTGTGGGCGCTGGATTGTAGCCCACCAATCGCTTCCCGGCACCACCTGATTCCCCCGTCCGATCAGCCAACCCCCAAATTCTTCTGGCACGATGTCTTTGCCTCGACCATATATACCTCTGCGGAGGTCTCTAGGCCATCTCTCGTCGCGAACATGCCGAACATCTCGCAATCTCCAAGGGTCATTCCGCAAATACTCCTCCGAACAGAAGCCTAAGGGCCCGAAGCAATTCACCGTGTGGAGGCCATACCTGCGTCTTGCCATCGGGGTACCATTCATCGGAGCTCTGATATATTCCATGGTAATCCTGAGAACCACTCCCCGGTGTGTATATGGTGGTCTAACGCTGGTAAAAACAGATGACGGGTGACGTAACCGAACTCGACTCTCCCTCGATTGTGGAGCTTGACGAGGCTTTGAAGAAGCAGTCGACAATCAGCGAAACTTCTCCGATGCGGTTGCGCATGGAAAAACTGATCAAGGAGCATCAGCAGAAGATAGTCGAGGAACTTAGCAAGATCGATGGCAAAGAATTCAAGGCGGATACCTGGACTCGGCCCAATGGTGGAGGCGGTATTTCATGCGTCCTCCAAGATGGCAATGTTTTCGAGAAAGCCGGTGTAAACGTGTCCATCGTCTACGGAGAATTGCCTCGGCCAGCCATTGAAAAGATGCGCGCCGACCACAAGTCCTTTGTGGGTGCTGACGTGGATTCGTTGAGTTTCTTCGCTGCCGGCCTCTCTCTCGTTCTGCACCCCCATAACCCCATGGCCCCTACCGTGCATCTCAACTATCGTTACTTTGAGACGTCGGACCCCAAGGATCCCATCAACGGCGACAAGAATTGGTGGTTTGGTGGCGGCACAGACTTGACTCCAACCTACCTATTCCCCGAAGATGCCAAACATTTCCATCAGACCATTAAGGACGCCTGCGATAGGCATGACGCAACTTATTATCCGAAGTTCAAGGCCTGGTGTGACAAGTACTTCTACTTGCCCCATCGCCGGGAGGCGCGTGGCGTCGGGGGTATCTTCTTTGATGATCTTGACGCCAATTTCTTAGAATCCTCCTCGAGCTCCTCTCAGAACCCCCAGGAGACGCTCTTTTCCTTCGTTTCAGACGGACTCGCCTCTTTCCTTCCCTCCTATGTCCCTATCATTGAGCGCCGAAAGGACATGCCCTTCACCCCTGAGCAAAAGGAATGGCAGCAACTCCGACGGGGTCGCTACGTGGAGTTCAACCTGGTTTATGACCGCGGTACCAGTTTTGGTCTGCGTACGCCAAATGCCCGTGTTGAGAGTATTCTCATGAGCCTTCCGCGCACGGCATCCTGGGCCTACATGGACCCGGTATCGGGAACTCGGACGGAGGCATCGGGCGAGGACGAGGAACAACTGGGTGAGGAAAAATACAAAGAGAGGGAGATCATGGATGTTCTGAGACATCCCAGACAGTGGGTATGATGGGATGCTGCGCTCGCAGGATCTCATAGCTAAGCCGAATGTATCTATCACCATGTACCATATGTTTAAAACTTGGGTAAATTGTAAAATTGGACTGATATTGATTCCCCTATTCTGGAGTCTTTCATGTGATCAACTACATCGTAAATTATCAGACACGCCCTCTGATAAAGGGCAGAATCCGTCGTTTACAAGTCAAGCTTTTGAGATGACATGAAAATAACAAACTAATATCTTGGCAACTATATGTTCTGAATGCAAAAAGTATGTGTGGAAGGAGATATATATGTACAAAGCTCGACATAGCGTAACAATACAATCTAGAATGGGGATAAACAGACAAGGATCAGACCAGGAAGATATAAACAGAGTGAAAAGAGATCATAGAGGCAAAGCGTGACCTCTCATAGAAAAAAGATAAAAAAAAAAGATGAGACCTTCCCAATTTCAACCGACTGAATCTTCACCTTATCGACCCGCCACCACACTTCGTTGTCTTGCCAGCCAGCCTTTCTGTGCGTCGGCCAGACTAGATCCATGTCGATATCTCGAGATAGTACCATTGCTCTGCAGTCGGCTTTGGATCTCGTACCAGGAAGAACTCATCAGAGTGAGCTCCCGAGCTTGTGCGTCGATGATCTTCTGGAGTTCGAACTGCATGAAATAGAGACCATTAGCATCAATAGAAAGAAGGATGATAGTATTGGTAGCTCCGTCATAATAACGGATGCACTAGTCGCTTACCTCACGCTCCCTGCTGATTCCATTATCGCTATCTTCCTCAAAATGTTTGAGCCGTTCTTGAAGGAATTTGATGTGTTCATTCTGATTGTGGATGTACTGCAGATAGATCTTGACGTTAGTTTTGTGGCCCACGGGAAATAACTGGTTTTAACGGCCGAGCCCATTTGGTACCTAGGCCAAAGCAACCGCTCGTGACCGCCGATGAGGTACCACCAGGGGGTATGGCTTGAAGGCATAAGCGGGACTTGGGGATGAAAAGGAAATCTTCACTAACCTCTGCGCGCTTGGCTAGCCTTTCCAGATTCTTCTCGATCAATTCAACTACCTGCTTCGTGAGCTCCACGCCCGACTTTTGAGAGGCCTCCGAGGCATCGCCGCTATCCTGCCCTGCGATTTCTGCCAACAGCGCTTTCATTTCTTCCATGGTCTCATGGTCTTCCACGCGACTCTCGGCGATCATGGCCTGCCGGTCGTCGAGCACTGCTCGTAATTCATCGCGTTCGGTGCAAGATTGGTTCACTAATGTCAGACTCGAATCAATTTCTGCCTGAAGGGAGTGAACCTTCTGGCTTGTTTCGTCCCAGTCATTTCGCATTTGTGCCAGCTCCGCTGAGTCTTTCTCTCGCAGGCTATTTATCATATCTTCCTTCTCTTGGCCGGTAAATTCAGCTGAAAGAGAATAAGCGAGTGCTCCCGGGGCGTTGACCTCTGTAGATAGGTACTCACCCGTGGCTTGCGCATCATTAAGTGCCCGTCTGGAGGCATCGAGAGCATCCTGGGACGCCGCCAGCTTTTTGAGGGTTGAAGTGAACTGATCGTAGAGTTTCCAATATTCATCCCTGAGATCCGTATTAGCGTTAGGACACAAAGACTGTAACTGTCATACCCTTGAGTGGAGTTTTCACGAGCACGTTGAAGCGTCTCGTTGAAAGCCTCGGAGAAGCCCTCGGCCTGGGAACCGATCTGTGTATCATCGTCAGCCTTGCATCCAACATCCGTGCCTTTGCGGGCGTTCATACAGGAGCCGACGATCCCCGCAGCGTCTCGACCTCCTTCTTCAGTTCCTCGTTCTCGGATTTTCTGACAACAGATTAGTTCATCCCGGCCAACGTTGATTAGTGGTAAACCTACAATTGAGACTCCTTGACGCCGATATCATCGAAATCTTTCTGCAAGGTTCCCTGCAGTTTTGGCGTCTCACTGCCTGGTGTGAGAGACGGGCTCCCAGGGGGACCTTCGAGCTCTCGGATTCGTTCTCGCAACTCGCTAATCAGCGAATCGTCTCTCTCGCGCTGTTCTTCGGCACTGTCAAGACGTTCCTTGAGGGCATGGTTGTTGAACTCGAGCTGTTTTTTCATGCTCTGCACGTCGCCGCACTCCTGTTCGATGCGCGGCAGAACCCTGCGATACTCCTCAAGTTCAACTTCGCGCTCCGACGTCCACCTCTGCTGCGCATCGGAGTCTTTCAATTGCTGCTGTAGGTCCTTTATTTGAACCTTCAGGGCCTGGTTTTCCTTCTCAAAATCCTGGCTGGCCTGCAGTTTCGAACGATATTTCTCAGCCGCGTTGGCTTTCCGAGCGAGCTGGTCCCGCTCCGTTTTGAGCACATCATAATCGTCCTGCAGCCTCTGGAACCGTTCATTCTTGACGCGCAAAGACTCCACGGTCATCCGAAGGCTGTCGTTCTCATCCTGGGCGGCCGACAGCCTGGTTTCTTGCGAAGCGATTATGTCCTCCTGCTGGCGAGCTCTGCTTTCGAGAGCTTTCGCGTTGAATCCTAGGTCACCCTTGCCCGATTTCAGGTTCCCAAGCCGGTCCTCGGTGGATGCGAGGCGAGTTTGAAGGGTGTCATTGTTTTCCTGAAGCCGAGCTAGACGGTTGTGCAGGTCTTCTAACGCTTTCTCCAGTTCCTTCTTCTCATGGGTCAGACGATCATTCTCTGCCAGCACCTTTCCCACTCGTTCTTCGAACTGTAGCTCCAAATCGACGGGATGCTCGCGCTTGGTGGATTCCTCCTTTGTTTCGTCCACGGTGTCATCGGGTTCATGTTGTCCGTTCTCCGCCTCTTCGAAGATATTCTTCAGGGTCTCTTGGGCAGGGGTACTCAAACTTTGAAGAGTCTCCACGTAGGTTGTCGCGTTGGGCGAGCGGATGGCCGCGATGAGGATGAGTTTCAGGAGCTTGTTGGTGTCCTTCAGGGAGCTTTTTTCGGCGACCACTTCCAGGTTGGGCGCGAGATCGAGACCGGAGGGACAGCCGTCCGGCTGCTGGCGAATGTAGTTAACCACGAGCTTGTGGACATGCTTCAAGTTCTGTAACTTGGACAGCCAGTGATCGGGCGGGTTGCGCTCAGGGAGTTCATCGAGGAAGTATTGAGGGTCGATGTCCTGCAAGACTTCCCAGATAATGGAACCGTCGGTCAATTCATCCGTAGTCCTAATGGTTTTTCCCAAGGCGAAGCTATTGATCCATTCCAGTAGGGCCTGCGTGACCGTATGCTCAGAGGCCATAGTGGGAGGAGTCGGAGGTACGGGGGAATCGGTCGGTCTCAAGAATGTTGACGATGAAAGGAGGGGCGGAGTGCGAGATTAATGTCGGGAATGGAAACCGAATCGCATTTCCCCGGACGCGTAGTCTATTGAGGATTCAACCGACTAGATCTTGTTAGCAATGGTTGTTGGCTTGTTGGCGACCTTCGGAGAGGGGAGTTCCCAAGCGAGATCCACGTTTAACGCGCGCATATAAATAGAGCTAGTTTTAAAAGTACGGAGAAGGCCCGGCTCTAAGCTAATTCAAATCCACTCTTCGCCTCTTTTTTGGTCCGACCACCACCACGCCGAGCTTCCTAAACAGTATATTCACATGCAATTGTCTACCTCTTTGTTATCGTGTTCTATGAGCTACAAGACGGCCATAGCTCTTCAAATGTCCGAGGGAAGACATCCTGGGTGCTAAGCCACTAGCCAACACAACACACCCGCCAAAGGAAGGGAAACTAGAGGGGACAAACTGAACCAAATTCATTGACAAGACAATACTCAGTAATATAACAATCATTAATATCATGCATGTGGACGCTCCCCCATCATTCCCAGCGCGTTCCCAGAAGTATTCCGCACATAGCTTCCATCCATTCCGACGCATGATGATAAATTCCGAGGCCAGCCCGATAAACAAGTCATGATAACGCAGGAAATGGGCTTCGGCCGGTGGGTTTCTTCTCCGCTCACTGAGTCGACACGATCGTGTCATCCTCGATGGTCGGGTGATACTCCGATGATTTAGTTGAGAGCTGCTGGATCGCCTCGTCTGGAGCTGTGGCGGCGAACCCCCTATCGAGAAAAGAAGGTTAGAATAAGTTACAAAGGGATCAATCCAATACCGAGGAAGCGTGAAGAACACCGGTAAGGAAGGGTGTATACGTACTTGATCAATTCTATGACAGGTTAGCCATACATTCGTCTATCCGCTGACTTGTGGAGGGAAGGAGAGTACTTACGGTAATCATGGGTAATTTTACCATGCTAGAAACGAGCTATCAGATGAACGATTTCGCTGGAGCCAGGGAGATGACATAACGTACCGCGTCAATGATGGCCTGCCTCGCATCCTTCACCACCGAGTCTGGGGTATCCTTGGGGAAGGTGACGACAATAGATTTGGCCAGGGCGATGGGCAGACAGCCCAACACGATGGTAGACAGCAACTTCATGGTGATGGGATGTAGATACTAGTGAGATAGATCGATATGATAACAGGGAACCCGGGAAGTGTATGTAGTTGATAGATCGAGAAAGTATGAAGGACTCTCAGTCTCGCCATCTCCCTTCTGTAGGTCTCCCTTCCCTTTGCGGAATGTAACGTCACGCCAGCCGGGTGCTGAGTCAGCGCCGGTCACGCCTTCCCCGTTTCTTTTCTCTGGCGCCTTCTTCCTTTCAGATCGTCCTTGACTACTCTTCACCACCTGCGACCGACTGACCACCCGACCCTTTTCTTCCTCTTCTTGGTGACAACTCTTCTTCTCTCATCATCCCTTCTCCCTCATTCCAGTGACCCCCCTCCGCCCCCTCTACACGTGTTCCCCCCGAAAGTTCCCTACGGCCTACCGTTAGGGGGTAACTCTTGTTTTCTACTTGGCTGGTTGTTATTAACTGGAAGGGTCAATCGGCGCGGATTATATCTTAGGAGGAAGTAGATCTTATCACATAAGGGCCGTTGGTGAAGACTGTCGCGGTAGCAATTGTTGGGTCTTAGGAGGGCTGGCGTCTGACTGGGTGTTGTTGTCTCAGAAAGTCCGACGAAAGATAGCTAGCAAGCATTTTACAAGTTCCGACTCTTCTTTCCATCTCTTGCTTTTTCAGGAGACCAGTGTTCTTGGAATCCACCAGGAGGGGAGAATAAGATATCTCCGATACAGTTTACAGAAGCAGGAAGGGGAAAAGAAAAGCGCAGACGGACGGGCCAGAAGAAAGCAAAACTAAACAAAGAAATTGAGAAAAGAAAGAACAGAAAAAAAAGAAAAAGAGAAAGAGAGAGAGAGAGAGAGAGAGACGGAGAGAGAACAAAAAGAAAAAGCAAAAGCAAAAACAAGGAGAAATAAGGAAGAAGAAAAGAGAAACGGCTTTAAAAAATATCCTCAAAAAGGGCCGACAATCCCATCCTTAGTACCCTCTTGCGTTGTTTACCTTCACCTCTTGCCTCCCTTGCTCCTTTCCCCCCATTCAACTGGTATACCTGACCAACATGTCGTCAGGATTGGCCTCCGATGAGGTCGCCGAGGATTACAAGAATTCCTTGGAAGATCTAATTACCAACGACAAGTTCCAGATCGGCAATCTGACCGTCATCGCCAAAGAAAACACGGAACATGCCATGGCCATATCGCGCGTGCTGGAGAACCATATTCGAACAGTAGGTCCACCAATATCTGCTTTGTTGTTGTACTCTTGCGAGACGCATGACCGTCTGTAGCCCCTTTCTGGACGATCAACTTCTAATCTGCGCTTTGTAGACACCGCCGGCCCAAAAGTTGCCTGCCTTGTATGTAGTCGACTCAATAGCAAAGAATGTAGGGACACCCTACACTCTTTTCCTAGGTCGCAATATGTATCAGACCTTCATGAATGCCTACACTTTGGTCGACTCCCAAACTCGCCGGAAACTGGACGAGATGCTCAAGACTTGGAAAGAGCCGGTGCCAGGGTCCTTGGACACAAGGCCTGTCTTTCCTCCGGAGACCACTCGAGGCATCGAAAGTGCCCTGATCAAGGCTAGAACTGCTGCTCTGCAGCAGCAGCAGGCTCGGAGCCAGCAAGAAATACTCGGCCGCGGTCGAGTCGGGACTCCTCCAGGCTGGACCAACAGCCCGACGCCCTCGCAGAATATGGCGCGATATCCGTCTTCTGCCAATTCCACTCCGCCTATGCCGTACCACAGAAATGGCACTGGCCACGGACATCAACCGGTAGGTGCACAAGAAAACTCTCATGTTGCTGGGAGCAGGTCGATATCTAACACCACCAACAGGCGGATCCGCGCTCAACGCCGACTCCTCAGTCTCAACAACATCAAACTGTCGACCTCTCAGCCTTAAATCAGGATATCGAAACGTTGATCACGGCAGCCCGGAGCGACTTTGCCAACAATCCTCTAGATACGTCCGTGCAGCAACGGCTAAAGGCGCTGTTGGACCTCCAGGGGATATTGCAACGCCAAGAGCTGACCCAAGATCAGCTAAGGCTTGTCCGCCACCAGGTCTCAACGCTTGCACCGAAGCCTGCTATACAAACGCCTCAGAATCTCCCCCCGAGTATCCCAGCCGTCTCAACCCCTACCATGGCGACTCCACCGACTCAAACGTTGTCCCAGCCTTTGCAACAACTTCTTAATCCGGGGACCCTTGCCGAGTTGATCAAGTCTACTGCCGCGCGCCAGCAACCAACTCCGCCACCTCCAGCTGCCAGCATCTTGTCACAGATGCCCCAAAATAGCAACACGCCTCAACCCGCTGTCACGTCGGCCCCCGATAACCCACTAATCGCCGCCCTTAGGGCTCGAGGCCTGCTGCCCCCTGCTGCTGGTTCACCGGCTCCTACGGCTCCTCCTTCGGGCGGTGCCCCAGCCTTTCCGCTTATTGTACCTGGTCAGATGCGATACACTCCTCCGGTCACCAACCCCTCGTCGATGAATGTTTCGGAGATTCAGGTGAATGTTCAAATGAACACTGCGTCCATTAAGATGTAAGTGACACCGCACCGTGCTTGTTTGGCAGAAGTACAGAGTCCAGTCTAACCTTGGTCAACAGACCCCGCACCGCCTTAATCGCCAGCCTTTATGAATCAAGGTCAAATCGATGCGGAACGTGTGGTCGCCGGTTTCTCGCTACGGAAGAAGGAAAAGAAAAGAAGGCGCGTCATCTAGACTGGCATTTTCGAACCAACCAACGCATGGCCGATGCCGCCAAGCGGGCCCAGAACCGCAGTTGGTACGTTGACGAAAGGGTAAGTTAGACACACGCGCAATTCATTCTCGCCGGAGTACGTTAGCTTGTAGAACTGACGCCAAATAGGATTGGATAAAATCCCGCGAGGCGGGAGATGACCAAGGCCTTGTCGACCCCGAGGCCGCCGGTGAAGGCGCAACTTCAGGGGACGGCGCTGCTGCTAAAAAGGGCCCTCCAAAGCCATGGATTCGAGCCCCTAACGATGCCACTCTGCGAAACACTCCTTGTCCCATATGTCAAGAGAAATTTGAGTCGACGTGGTCCGAAGACGTCCAAGACTGGATATGGCAGGATGCGGTCAAAGTTGGTAACCGTGTCTATCATGCCAGCTGCTATGCCGAAGTCACCAAAGACGGACCGGCGCCAATGCGCCGAGGCACGCCGTCAGGACGCACGGGAACGCCAGACTCCGTCCTGGGCAAGCGCAAGGTTGAGGTGAGTACGCCACATTCGCAGCTAATACGGACGTAATCGGCTGACGTCGCTCGCTGCAGGAGTCGGACTCTCCAGGTCACAACGCTCGTGTCAAGATGGAGCCGATGTCATGAGGATTCACTGGGAAGGACGAGACACAACCTTGATCAGAGAAAGAAGGGGGGTCTCCAGTATATTTCCGATTGTTATTATATTTCCCGTAACTTGCAAGCTGAGCTGTGTGTTAGGGAGGGATGGGAAGGAGGAGAACACTCTCGCATTTTAAATAGCCAGTGATTGTTCTGCATAGGGACTGCATATTCTGTTCCGGAGGCGTTCAGCGCATTTGTATTTGGGCGGATGGATGTATATAACGAAGAAGGGCCAAAGATGACGTCGGCGGAAGTGGGAGCGGAAACCCCGCCTCGGCGAGTCTCCGGGGTACAAACAAACCAGTGCGACTGTAACATCGCTTCGTCTCCGACTTGATAAATATTAAATTGTCTTCCCCGCCTTCCGTCTCCATCTCTCCTCCTTTACTTTCTACTTTCTACCCATCGAGGACTCCTCTTTATCCGGTTATCACCTTGTATATACCTCATTCACGTCCAATTCTCTAAATACACACCTTTACCATGGCTCCGCACAATGTTCGATGGGGCATCATGGGTGAGACCAAATACTCCATAAAACCGGACCTGTCCAGCTAACCATTCTTCTTTGCTGGTATTGCATAGCCACGGGCGGAATCGCCAATAGTACGTCAACATGAGTTACATCCCTCTCGTTCCAGCCAGTCCCGCTAATTCGTCCCGCAAATTCAGCCTTTGTGAAAGACCTCTTGAAGGACCCCAATGTCCGCGGCGCTTCTGATGTTTCGCACACCGTGGTCGCCGTAGCTTCATCCTCCTCTCAGTCTCGTGCCGAGAAGTTCATCTCCGATTTGGGCATCCCGTCTCCCTGTGCGGCCTATGGATCCTACGAGGAGCTCGTAGCCGACAGCAACGTGGACGTGGTCTACGTCGCAACGCCGCATTCCCACCACTTCCAGAACGTCATGCTGGTGTTGGAGGCCGGCAAGCATGTTCTGTGCGAGAAGGCCTTTACCGTCAACGCGGCTCAGGCTAAGATCCTGTGCGAGACGGCCCAGAAGAAGAAGCTGTTCCTGATGGAGGCCGTCTGGACTCGGTACTTCCCGCTGAGCATCCAGGTGCGCGAGCTGATCCAGAAGGGCACCATTGGTGAGGTGCTCCGTGTCATTGCCGACAACAGTTTCGGTGACGATGTCGAGGAGAAGTGGGGGACGAAGCATCGTATGGTCAACAAGGATCTAGCCGGAGGATGTTTGCTGGACTGTATGTTTTCTTCTCTCTCTTTGTACCAGCCTTTTTCGTCCCTTCATTCTCTTCTTCCGCTCTTCGCCTTATTCTCTATGGGTGTATCGATTGTGCGGGGATGTACTAATCCAAGACGCTTACAGTGGGCATCTACTCCTTGACCTGGGTCTTCCAGACGCTCTACCACACACTTCCTCGTGACCAGCGGAAACCCCCGTCTGCTATCTCGGCACACATGACCCCATACCACCTCACGGGGGCCGACGAAGCCACCACCATGCTCCTCAGCTTCCCGACCACCACGCCGTCCAACCTTCCGCACCCAGGTCAATCGCAGGCCGTGGCCATGACGCACCTCCGACTCTCCACCGACCCTGACGAGCAGAACTCCGCCCGTCCCGCCATCCGCATCCAGGGAACAAAAGGCGAGATCCAGGTCGACGGGCCTGCGTTCCGGCCCACGCGGTACCGTCTTATCCCGAAGAAGGGTGAAGGCGAGATCCAGGAGGTCGAGTTCCCCTTCCCCGGGGATGGCCATGGCATGTTCTGGGAAGCCGACGAGGTGGCGCGGTGTCTGCGGGATGGTAAGCGAGAGAGTGAGACTCTGCCCTTGGAGGAAAGTATTGTCATCATGGAAGTCATGGATGAGATCCGACGCCAGGGTGGATTGGTTTATCCGGAGAAGATCGAGTCTACGGTCTACCCTACGCAGTTGTAGAGACGAGTAAAATAGCACCGCCAAATCGTCTACTGCTAATGCATTTTTGAAATTTTGGAACAATTACCTACTATACATAGCGCCGAGGTTGCCGCCATATGATGCCTATGGGTGGACATCCGCAAAACAAATTTAGTTCATCAAGAAAAAGAAATGAAAAGATCTCTTGTACTGTAAATCCAGCAAGCCGACAGTCCATGCTGTCAGCTTCACCTCCCAAAAAGATAAGTGCTGGCTCTGCTTGTATTATCGCCTCCCTCTTGCCAAGGGCCCAGAAAATAAGGACATACAGCTATAATACACCACACTCACTGTTGCACTCGTTTCGCAAGGACCTGGTTTAGTTCTGGTGGAAGACACCCAGGAGGCTCTTCCAGACCTGGCCGGGCTCTTGGCTGGCGTCGATACCCCGCCAGATACCGGTCTTCTTGTAGTAGTCGACAACGGGGGTCGTCTGGGAGTGGTACGTGCCGAGACGCTTCTTCAGCGTGTCGGCGTTGTCATCGGACCGCTGGATCAGGGGCTCGCCGGTGACATCGTCCTTCATCTCATCCTTAGGGGGGTTGAAGATCTTGTGGTACGATCGGCCGGAAGCAGGGTGGACCAGACGACCGGTGATACGGGCAACCAACAGAGCATCGTCAATCTGCAGCTCCACGGCGTGCTGGAGCTTCTGCTGGCGGATGGCCAGCATGTCATCCAGGCGCTCGGCCTGAGCAACGGTACGAGGGAAACCGTCGAGAATGAAACTGCACAGACATTGTTGTTAGCTTTTCCAGACCAGTATTACTAACAGATGGGAAACGATCGGCGATGAATAGAGAACAGATAACGAGGGAAGTAAGACGAACCCGTTCTTGCACTCGGTGTTGTTGTTCAGCTCGCTCTTGATCATGTTGACCATGATCTCGTCGCTGACCAGACCACCCTGATCCATGATCTTCTTGGCCTCCTTGCCCAGCTCAGTCTTCTTGGCGACCTGGGACCGCAGCATATCTCCGGTAGCCTGTTCACATTGAGCACGGTTGTTAGTCCCCCATATATATCATGCCATGGAAATTCGGAAGCGAAATGAAGTTCAATGCGTAAACGAAAATCAACGCAATAGAACAGGGCGGAAAAGTTTTCACGTACCAAGTGACACACGCAGTACTTCTCCTTGAGGCGAGGAGCCTGGGTACCCTTGCCTAAATTCAAGAGTCGGTCAGAAAACTATGCTCGGAGGACCAGAAAGCTAGCCGTCGGGATGGGAGGTCACGACGATCGGCATTCCATCTTTCTTTCTTTCTATCTTATTTCGCGAGTTCCGTACCTGCACCAGGAGGTCCCATCAAGATGATGCGCATCTGCTCGGCGATAGACTTGGGCTTGTTGCCATTGGTGAGACGGCCTTCCAAGTCTTCGATCCGGGCCTCAAGCTTGCCGATAGTGTCCTTCAGGCCGGAGACGACCTCTTCCGTAATAGGAGCCATTGCGATAGATTGATGAGGAAGAAGAAAAGAAGGACAACAGTCCGAAGCAGATCAGGAGCGGGATGGGAAGGAGAGGGAGGGAGGGAGGAAGATATCAGGATGGGCGCAACGACGGGGAAATGGAAGAAGGGACGGAATCTGCATGTTGGGGTGAAAAGAAGGTCGACCGGAGCGGAGTATTGCACCCGCGTCTCCGAGGTTCGCAGCCCGCGACGATCCGTTCCCAAAGCCGGGAATATCTGGGCTGTACCACCTGGATTCGGGGTCTTTACTCGTTTTGCGGTAGAGGGTGGAGAGAGAGAGAGAGGTGGGGGGGGGAATCTATTGCCGGAGCAAGATGCCGTTCGTCACTCATGGCGCAGGTGCACATTCTCTGGTAAAGAGTAGAGCATCTTGTTTGCTCTTATAGAAGTATAGATAAAGAGAGCCTTCCCAGAGTTAATGTAAATAGGTACTGTACTGTATCGTACATACTGTCCATATCTACCTTACAGTACCTGTGTCCCATGTACAGTATGAGTGTGATGTAATGTAATGTAATATTGTACGGCCAGATCGAGGACACGTGTTCTGTATTTCTGCCTCAGGCAGAAACAAAATCGTGGCTAGAGACCTCCAGCCACAACTGGGTGCTGTGGCGCAAGCACCGAGAGCTCCCCCAAGCACCGGCAGCGAGCGTCTCGCGACCTCCATCGTCATCATCACTATTCTAATCATCCATCATCGTTGCTCGTTGGTTGGCCTTGTCTCCTCCACGTATTGGCTTTGCCCTTCCTCTTTTCTTTTATCTCCTTCCTACCTTCCTTATCCCTGTTTGCCATCCATTTCACACCTTCTCGCCCCGTCTCCATCTTACCGTTCCCGCCATGCCTGCCACCACGGCGGACACACTCTCCCTCGTCCAGCGGACCGTCACCGTTGCCCCCCTGGTTCTTCTTTCCGTTGCAGATCACTACGGACGCTCGGCCAAGGGAACCCGAAAGCGTGTGGTGGGTGTGCTGCTGGGAGAGAACACAAGCCAAAATGTTCGGGTATCAAACAGCTTCGCCGGTTCGTCTTCTCCACGGCTCTGGATGTTCTTGCATCGCCTATCGACCGTGATCGAAGTGCTGACGCATCCGCTATCTAGTTCCCTTCGAGGAAGATGAGAAGGACCCCTCGGTGTGGTTCTTGGACCACAACTTTGTCGAGTCGATGAGAGACATGTTCAAGAAAATCAACGCCCGGGAGAAGCTCATCGGGTGGTATCATTCCGGTCCCAAGCTACGCGCCTCCGATCTCGAAATCAACGAGCTTTTCAAGCGCTACACCCCGAATCCGTTACTGGTGATTGTCGATGTCCAACCCAAGGAAGTCGGCGTGCCCACTGATGCCTATTTCGCCGTGGATGAGATCAAGGATGTACGTTCCTCCCCTTCCCTTCTTTGGCGATAGTTCGCCCCTTCTTCACCGGTGCAAGTACATGGATTGTTGAGCTTACGCGATTGTCTACGTAGGATGGCACCACCACCTCCAAGACCTTTGTCCACACTCCGTCCATAATCGAAGCCGAGGAAGCGGAGGAGATCGGTGTTGAGCATCTGCTCCGGGATATCAGAGATGTTGCCGTCGGCACTCTGTCGACACGTATTACGTCACAGCTGCAATCGCTGCAGGGTCTGCATCTACGCCTCCGAGATATTGGCCAGTATCTGCAGAAGGTGTTGGACCACGAGCTACCGGTCAATCACGCCATTCTAGGCAATCTCCAGGACGTCTTCAACCTGCTGCCCAACCTGTCCACCCCGCCAGCAACTCAGCGCCTCAGCGGGTCGGAGCAGCCGACGGACAACAGCGAACTGGCCCGCGCGATGAGCATCAAGACCAACGATCAATTGATGGCCATCTATCTGAGCAGCTTGATCCGCGCCATCACCGCTTTCCACGATTTGATCGACAACAAGATTCAGAACCGACAACAACAGGAGGAGAACGAACTGAAGAGGGAGCAGGAGGTCAACGCGGTCAAAACTGAGAAGGAGGCCGCTAAGAAGGCTAGTGGCGCTGTGAACGGGGAGCAGAAGGAGGACCACGATGGGTCCAAGGACAAGTCGAAGAAGAAGAGCCCGAGGGCCGACTAGATGGACCTTAGGAGGGAGCAATGTGATATGATCCTTTAGAACAATTCAGTCTCCGCATTGAGATGTACACTATAGTAATCTTGTTTCTCGTATAAGTTACGAGTCTGCAATTTTATATCTTCCCTTGATCCTTCAAGGCAGTAGTAGTAGCCGTCCTTGTTCCCTTTGGATTGATTTAGGCCTTGTCTGACAGGTATTGTCGTGTTGGTGGCCTTACATGTTCTGACTTCGCGAGGAAGTATGAAAGACGCGTAATTAGGATCCCCCAAGGAAAGGAAGCGCCAAAGCATTTGTTCACCCCATAGCCTCGTCGATGTAGGTGCGTCATATCTATAATGAGCGAATGCTTCAAGTCAAATCTGGACATGAGGCCAATTAGACCCTGTTTCTTTCGGGCGTAACAAGGCGGCAGACTTGCGTTTGCGGTCCAGAGTTCACCGATCACATCCAGGTATTCTCGCCCCAGATTTGCCTGTTCTGCGCTTGAACCAGGAAACAGATATCAGGTCATCCACTCCAGCCGGCGCACCAGCCTGCCAACTCCTCCGCAGGAACAAGGGCTGGATCGACCTCTTGGGCCGTGGTCTCAAATGCGCCAGGGCAACGCGCCATTAACAGACAAGCGAGAAGATGTTTACAGATCGGAGGCGACGTGCGGGTCGCCTTGCCAGCCAACCATCCGCCATATGGGTAGCGGCAGGTCCGCTCTTTGACTCCGGGCACATCGTCGCCGTCCCGGGGGCCTTCCGCATGCCCGGCAGGCTCTATCTCTGGGCCGGACTCGGGGCCGAGATCGCGAAATGCGGCTAGCATGAATGCCGGACAAGTGCAGTTCCAAGCCTGCAGCCGAACCTCGTAGCCCATTTGCCCCCCTGTGCGCGTGGGTAGGGGCTTTTTGGCCGAGATCGACGGCGCTGCGGAGGCGGAGATGACGAAAAAGACGACCCTGGACGGATCTGTCGTCGTCGACTCTGGGTTCGCATCCTGCTGAGCAAGTCGTCTCACCAGGCCGCGGTCTAGTATGTCTAGAGCCAGCAGCAGTTCGTTGGGGAACAGACAATGAAGAGTCAACATCAGTGGCTTTACATCTGACGGAAGAACAGGTGGGAGAGCACCGGTCGAGTCCGTTGCGCGTTGACTTGGGAGAAGCTGCTGGCCCAGCCGGGAGATCAGCCGCTCAACGAATTGAACGGGAAGTACAGCTGAGCCATGGTTGTTTGAATCCTGCATGGGATTCCTTTTGCCCCGAGTGAGATGGTATGGTTGATGTAAAAGGAGACCCGTCAAAGGGAGCCGAGGTGGTAGGTAGAAGTTAGTGGGGACGGAACCGTCAACGGGCAACAGTAGAAATGTTAATAATAATTTCTATGTACACATAAGTTAGTTAGTGCTCTATTATATTGATTATCGACTCGTTATGTTTCGCTAAGAAATACAAAAGAACTTTAAAAACCAA
The DNA here is from genome assembly GCA_004849945.1 of Aspergillus ochraceus. Taxonomy (NCBI): domain Eukaryota; kingdom Fungi; phylum Ascomycota; class Eurotiomycetes; order Eurotiales; family Aspergillaceae; genus Aspergillus; species Aspergillus ochraceus. Next base: position 2,130,100 of record SSOS01000001.1, on the reverse strand, counting down.
CTCGACATAACTAAATCCAAAATTGTCCAAAATCTCGCCTAGCGAGCTCTCTTAGCTTTCTTGCTTGGCTTCTTGGTAGCCTTAGTAGTAGTAGTAGTAGTAGTCTTGGAGTTCGACTTTCCGGCGCTGCCTGCTTTAGTTCCTTTCTTAACACCCTCAGGCTTGGCTTGCTTGCCGGATGTCGTCGCCTTTTTCTTCTTCTGGCCTGCCGTTTTGGCTGTCTTCTTTGCCTTGGTGTTCATAGTTTTGGGAGTCTTGGTCGGTTTCTGTGCCTGGGCGTTCGACGCCGCGGGCTTCAGCGAGATGGTGACTTCACCTTCCAGAATCTCCTCCCCTGACGTGAGGGCGAGTCGGATGTTAGCACGCTGGACTTTCGCTCGGGGTTTCAGCTTAATCAGGGGACCGGCGTCGGAGGGCATGGGCAGTTGCTGTTGAATCGTCCATTCAACATCCCGGCCGTCGAGAGTGATGGTTCCATCCATCGTCACCCCAGGTCGTACCGGCGAGCTCGGACGCGACGTCCGGGAGCCGACGGGGCTGAGAGACTTGGGAGAACTGGGAGCGATCTCTGTATCAGGAACCAGCACGGCCGGATCGGTGGGCGACGGCTCCTCGAGCGGCATGGCTTGCGTTTGATCTGAGACTTCCTCGGAAGGTCCGCATGTGTCGCCTTGCACTTGCTCTTGCCTCGAGCTGTCCCCGACAGCCGATGACTCGTCCTCAGCCGGTGCAGCCTGGCCCTCAGCAGGCGCAGACTCGCCCCCAAGGGGCAGGCGTCGATAAGCTAACAGGTAAGCTGTGGCGGTGTGCTTCTCGTCGCCACTGCCCATGTCCATCAGTGTCTCCAGGGACTGAATAAGCTGCGCTTCGGCGTCGTCGTCCATCAACATCCACTGCCCGGTGGGCGCTCGAACTGCGGCCGTATAATGGCCGCTTTTGATGGAGGGGCCATCGTGGAATATAATTGTGTACAGTTCGTAGTCGATATCATCCTTACCAGCGAGGCCTCGGCGCCAGGACTCAGGGAGGACCATCTGGTTACTGAGGCCTACGTTCCAAAATGATTTGCTCTCGCCCGCGCCCTTTCTGTTCAAACAAATGAGCAAAATCTCGGGAACGTCGGTGACAGCATCAGACAGAACATGCTTGGTCTTACACTTGCACTGCCCACAATCAAGATTAACGGCGGGGGTTTCTGAGTAGCAACTCTCGAGATAATCCCCGATTTCAATCGGCGCTGCCTCTTTCGAGTCTGTAACCGGTGGGGTCGAACAAAACCATGCCAGATCCGGCTGCGACCTTACCTCGCCGCATGCCTTGCACTTGAAACTCCGAGTGACCGTTATCTTGAGAAGCTCGATCAGGTCAAATTGCCTTACATCATTTTCAAGAAGAGAAACAAAGTTAGCCGCCGCTTTGCTTAGTGAGTGGTGAAAAGCAGGGGACGTTAGATCACTCACTCCATTCCGTCAACATCGCGGTCCATCTGAAAGAATATCCATTCAAGAAAATCCCGGACATCCTGCTGTTCTACTCGCTTTCTCTTTTCAAACCATGCACGTTTCTCGATCTGAGTCCAGAGTCGCTTCAGGACGGCGTCCTTATTCTCGCCCTCGCTGTCTCCTTTCCAGAACGACACCACGAGACGGTACAACAGACATACAATACATTGCTTCCCTTTCGTGCAATTCTGCTCCCAGTAGTGTGATGTCATCCAATTGATCAAAACAGGCGAGTGTAGGACAAGACACAGGGCAGAGTTCCGGTAGCATAAGACTCCGGGGTTTGCGAATCCTTTCAAATGAGTAAGTCCATGATAGTCCGCAGTCCAAGTAGGAGGTACTTGCTAGAGAGAAGAACAAAAGAACGTCAACAGGTGGAAGACCGAGTTGAATATTCAAAACATGGGACACTTACCCTGCTGGTTCTGTTCCCCTGGCCCTCTTGGTTATTTGAAGAATTCATGGGTGTTATCTTTCCGGTTAGTTTTCAAATAGCCCTTATGACCTGGTTGATATTGCTGATTGACAAAAGTAGTCAGATTGATGATGACTTCGAAATGCATCTTGCTTATGGGAAATAGCCAGCTATTTATGTTTGAGGCCATTGTGGTGTTTGTACACGCCTGGATATCTTTTGATACCTTTGCATGTTCCTTTCGGTTGATCTTTTTCTTTCTATCTGGTACCTTTGTTACTGGGCCCGTTATTTTTTTTTTTTGACAAACAATTCCTTGACTGTGAATTGGAAACAGGAAGCGTTCGTGAACAAAGGTCACTCTGGTAGACAAAGGCAAATGTACACTTGCATTGCTATGAAGAGAGCATGTAGACAGGTGCTTTTAATTGAGGTGGTGGGGAGCTTTATGGTGGGCTCTGGTAGACTCCTATGCGAGTGTTTGTCATCGAGCACAATGAAAATAGATCATTGTTCAAAAGTAACAGTTCAGAGCACCGGTTCAAAGCATGGTTGTTCAAGTTTGTGATAGGGCAGATGATCAATGTCCCCTTCAATCATATGGATAGACCTTCATTATGAATCCAGACCTGATATGTGAACGAGGTTGGAGCCATGGCGAAGACTTTCTGGGAATTTTGGTCCGTGCTCGCACGGCTTTGAGGGCACCACGCTGGGAGGAAGGCAAGAAAAGCTGCTTGAACCAGCATGTTGCATAGATACAAGAGCCATATCACTTTAGATACACATATGCGTCCAGCTTGTGCCTTCAACGGGCACTGGTGGGAGAACAAGGGACACTACGAGCCACCTGGGCCTATGTTCTTTGTTTTCTTTCTCTCTTTCTGATCTACCTGTTCTTTCACCTTCATCTCTTCTTCTGCCATGAGGGCACCTGGGATAGATTGGCCCCAAGCCCTTCTGCCCTCTCCCAAATGAATGACCGAACTACGGAGTACTTAATCAGGTAATTGCTGAGGACGTAGGCCTTACTCCGTAGGCTGTCCTGAACACGGGAAGTTTCGAGCTAATGATTGGAGGGCCGTTTAGCGTGTCAGGGACTAAGTTATCAAACTTATTATGCGTGCCGGGTTCTTTGATTGCCATCGATCTATCCGGCATGGAGGGGCGGATTGGGGGTTTTCTAGAGTCTAGACCCGCAAGGCACTCTCCCCGCGCGCACACCATTTACGGAGTACAGTAGTCACTCGTATGAATCGCGCTTTCTAATTTCTCTCGGAGATTTGATTTCTTTGATTTGCCTTGGAACGCCAGGGAGGGACATCGGCCGGCAATAATGGTTCGCATGGGCGTCCGCGGCGATTATCCCAATTATCCAAGTCTAGTGATAGATGTACGATAGCCCAATCATCTCGGAAGTTTCCCCACAGCTCGAGTTCTTGTTTCATCTTGTCAGATTGTGGGGACCTTTCGCTCCCCGTCCGCCCCCTCAGTAATCTTACCAGGGCAGTTGGGTGGACTGGTTGAACGTTCCAGCCATCGCCAGTTCGAATGGTCTGATCTCGCCCAGTCGAGAACCTGCGGATGAGGGTCCGGTCCGGTCTGCATTGACCGGCGGTCGTCATGATCAGTGATCACCGCGAGAGTTGGCGGCGGTGTAGAAAGACCCCCCTAGTCGTTCCCGTGCAGTTGGCCCAGGACACACCTCCTCGCATGCAATGCATTCAAATCACCTCAGCCCATATGCAGTCGAGATGGAAATGGGTTGTTCATCAAGAGGAACGATGATTGCAGGTTGATACCCGATCTCGGTACCATGACTCGAGACCGACAAACGATCGGTGTCGTATCTCTTGTGACCGACACAGATAATAATTAAAAAAAAAATTAAAAAAAAACAAATTAAATTTCAAGGCATGAGATTACCTTTTCTTCATGCCATTACAACTAATCGGGTCGATTTTAGGGCGATCGCGAGCGATCCAGCCTCTCATCCTGGGAAACTTCTGCCGAACAAAGAAGAGCAGACTAACAGCCTAGGCGGTAACTACGGAGTACAGACTAAAGAGCACTAAAGGCCGGTTTCACGGTTGAAAGGAAAGACCCGGGGCAAATGATCATCAAGTTCTCGAGAAGTGCTGTCACATCATTGCAAAGTACGAGATGATAGACGAGTTCATTGACTCGGAAGAGTATCCTGCGGGAAAGGGTCATACGGAGTAAAATGGCGATGGCGATATATCTGTTCTCTGTAGATGACAGCAAATCCAACAACTGCAAGGATAGAATATTGTCCGGCGACTCTTCGACACAATCGTCCGAAAGCTTCTAGACCCTAATTAACCCGATGACCCACCCGAGTTGGGCAGCCTCGAATGTTGATTGTTGACCGTTTTCGCTATAGCCACAGGGCCACTTTTCAGCTTTGCCACGCAAAGACAATCCCAGCTGTTTCAAATTTCCCAGGGACATCATCGGCGGGTTTCTTTTCCTCTTCTTCGTTTTTTTCTTCTTCTTGTTTTTTTGGACTTTTCCTTTCTCTTATCCATCTGGGAAGATATTGCTACGGAGCATTCAATTTACCTCATGTTTGATTGGGAGCTCCTCCGTAAACCGTGATATTTCCTGCTCCAATATGACATCGGCAATGGAACGATAGGTACGGTGTACGGAGTATGTCATTGTACAAAGTCGTAGACCAATCACATGACGTTGAGCTGGTGGTTAGGTGGTTATGTACCTACAGTCCACAGTGTACCTAGGACTGTAGGTATGTACTATGTACAGTACCTTAGGTCTGCACATACTGTAGTAGACACCGCTCGAGAATGTCCCTCGCCTGCACAACCGAGAGGGGAAGAGGGGATTCAGTCAATAGACCATCCGCAATTGCCAGGCGGTCCGAAGTTCAGAGTTAAACGGGGCAATAAGAAAAAAAAAATAAGTAAATTAAATAAAGAAACCAATTTCCAGGGTTCTCTGACTCTCTGACTCTGAGCCTCTGAGGTTGTCGGACATTTTCTGCGACGATCATTGCGCGCCAGGAATAGAAAGAGCGCCGGAATCCCTGTCTGGACCCACCGGCCCCAGTCCAATGGCGTCTGTCGATTCCACCCCAAGACCGTTTGAAACTCCGACGAGTCAATAAGAAACAAATAATAAAAATAGTGGCTCGAGACTCTTAGCGAGAAGTGACAGCGACACAACTTGTGAATAATGTATGCTACTTGGGGTCTTGGGCAACGCATTGGGTGGGGGGCTTGTTCTGGTCTCGTCTCTCCAGCCCAAGATGCCTAACAACGCATCACCTACCACCTTCTTAGTTCTTACTGACTGATTGACTGATTTGTACATTAGATTCATGGTTTAGATTCCAAACAATATTGACTCTCTGCTTCGATTGATCCCGTGCGTGATTTCACGATTTACTCCGTACGGCGTACACCGTAGACTCGTCGAGGTGGTGCCAAGGACTCCCCCTCTCCGCCCACTCCATCTACGCAATACGATGCGAGTGGTAACTAATAACAATTGATTGCCTTGGTTGGTAGTAATGGGTCGCCCGAGATTTGCGAGTTACGACTTGCGACACCAATGTCGATGCACCCGAAGCCAAAGTGCCAAACCTTGAATTTCCACATAAACTCTTCGCTCCATGGGCACTAGGTATTGGAAAGTCCACCCGTTGGAGTAATGCTGACCCTTAATACATGGGAGGTTCGTTGCGCATTGAACACGAGGGGAAGTAAGGAGGGCACGACGGACGGTAAGCATTGAAATGGGAAGACCTGCTCCATGTGACAGGTCATGTTGTTTCTCGTCTGCCTTCCTCCACATCTGCAAGTCAACTGCATGTTTTGCACCGAGTCCTGGGAAGTGGAAGGAAGAAGCAAAAAAAAAAAAAAAAAGAGGAAGAACGAAATGGAAAATAAGATTAAATTAAACCACCAGTTTCCTTGGCCCGGAGAGTAATGTAGGATGACTATGATAATGGGATTGTTGTGAATCGGGCCTTGGGCTTTGCCGTACTGTAAGCCAGCAAGCAACTCAGCAGCTGGAATTGGATTTCCTGAATCTTGAGTCTTGAATTCTGGAACTGCTGAGGGTTGACAGCCTGACACTTGTGACTTGACAGAGATCAAGGCCAAACCCACCGCGGGAGCAGATGTTCTAGGCCCGCGGCAGGGCAATGTCCACCGCCATTTACATCTGACTTGTATGAGCCGGGGCTTCGTTTGATTATTGCCAGCCCCCGTCAACCCGCGCAATTAAAGAATCATCTTCCATGATAGTCCGGTAATGAAGAGGGGAAGAGATAGATTAGCCCAGAATTGGGGGAAAGTAAAAGACTGGAAGGGCAACGGAAGCTAGGTATGAGCGCATACTACTCCGTACTCCGTATTTCATACGATTTGATAACTTGCTCCATACATTAATAATAGTTATTGACCCATTGATGAAGTCAGTCCAGTCCGATCATTAAGCGGTGACTTACTGCGTACACAGTACAGTGGTACACAGTTAGGTACGGAGTACTCCGACATGTATGTACTTTGTATACGGTGTATAGTTTATAACACTCCGTAGAAACTACTACATAGAGACATACATATTGATCGTCTGCGTCACTCCCAACGCCGTCGACGATGGCAAGACTCGAGAAGAAATGGGTTTAATATAAAATAAATAAATACCGAACGAAGATTGCGTCGAGAGGGCGCTGGCCCCCGAGAATAATGATAATGATAAATGATAATAATAATAATAATAATAAAAATAAAAATAAAAAGCGGGCGGCGACTTGGCACCTTAATTCAAGCCTCGTTTGCGCTCTGTTTCTCGTCTCTTGCCTCGGACGGGCTGCGCGTTTGCCAGGTCACTTCGAATAAACCATCAAGTTGAGCCGGCGGGAAATTGGGGCCCACCAGCTGGGCGGCGGTCATTGGGGCGTTGGCAGGGAAAAAAGGCCGACCGGGTCCACCGCCTTTCGGTCGGGACAATTCTGGCAAGCCACCGTTTTAGCCCCACCAGTCCCTAGGTAATCTTGCATGTCCGTGGTTGTCGGGTTGGGTTAGTTGTGCAGCTCGCGGGAAACCCCTTGTTGCCGCGGCCCCGTCGTTCGAAGGGCTTCCTCTTAGTCTGGGACATTATTCGACAAGGGCCCAGCATACTCCGCAAGCCTAGAAAGCCTAGAGCCTACCGGCTAGTGCCTACGGGGCCTAGCGGTCTTTTATCTTCCGATCCCTATTCCCAGAACAGAAAGGAATCGGTGCCTTGTTTCCATAGTGTCGGCCGAAGTACGGGTCAGCTTGGTCTCTTGGTCCTTCTCTTCTCTGAAGTCTGAACCCGTACAGTGTACACGTACACGACACTTCCGCCTCCCCGCCCTCCTCCCTTCTCTGGAAGAGCAATAAGATGATGACGATGGCAATGACGATGATGATGATATCGAGACTAAATCGACGCCCCATTGCCACGGGAGAGAAGGACGTCAACGGAGTAGATAATATCTCATTCACAAGTAGCCCCTCTTCCTTGGTTATTCGTCCCTGAAACGATGTACACGGTAGTATTTTGTTCGCCCCCTCTCCATGAAATTAGAAGAATAAAATAGAACAACATCACCAAAGAAAGTTAGCTTAATAGAAATACACGCCCCAACTCGGTCGACAAGCGCAAAGCACGCGAAAGACGCGTCTTGGAGCGGCAAATCGCCGTCGGCAGTAGCCTAAGGCCGGATTCGGATTCCCAGGGCCCAAGGCTGGCGAACGGGTTTCCTAAGCCCCAACAACCCTCCCTCCCTCTCCACCTTCCTCTGTGGTTCTAGTAATTAATTCACATTTCACGAGGAACTCATTTAACGATAATTACGGAATACGGAGTAAGGTACCCAGCAAATTTTCTCTTTGTGTTCCAGACCGACAGATCAACGGAAGTTAATTTGTTGAGAGATGGAGACCCGGAGATCGCGACCCGTTGAACCAGTTTAATCGCTCTTCATCGTTAATCAAATGTGTTCCCCATAATTAATAACTACCGTCGTCAAATTAAATTGGGAAGGAGATGAAGGCGAACTGCTGGGAAGTGGGAACGAAGAAGGAAGGAACCAAACTCATTGCTGCGCGGGAACCGGGAACTGGTGAGTCTTGTGGTTGTGGACTTGTGCCCTACGGTGTACATACGGAGTAGTAGTGTATGTACTGTACGTCGAAGTTCGGAAGTCAATATTTAAAATTAAAATGGAAATATAAAAAGATTACAATGAAATAGAAATGAAAATAAAAGCAAAATCACACCAGACAGAGCTGAAAGAAACAAGGTTCGTGCAAGGAAGATCGATGTTGATATCTCTCCAGGCATCATGGTCTATCTCGGACTGAGTACGGAGTAGGGTGTGACAGCATCGTCAGTAGGAAGTCGGATGGAAAACTCGGTGGATACTGTATAATGACGCATGCAAAGAGTACGACGGGCTCTTGCTGACTCGACACGGGATCCAAGAAAAACCTCGAAAGCTCGCATGTCATTCTGATGAGGGTTGGTTAATATCTTGATATCAGGTACGGAGTCTTCTGAGTTTCTGACGACGGAGCATCCTTCTTCGCTCTCCTTCCTGGAGAATTGAAGCCCACGCATCGATTTCAAGGTCTCGGCCTCGGTAGGTCGGTAAGTTGATCCACATCCCATCGCAATCCACGGTAGAGGACCGCCCGGCGCCTTACCGAGACCTGATTGACAGCACCCAAAGTACGGCACACTGCATGGAGCATGGAAGACTGGAACTGCCATTCTATTTTTTTCTCTTTAATGCTTTTTCATTCCCGTTACTTAACTTGTCGTCTAATCCGAAAGGGAAAAAAAAAAAAAGAAAGAAAAAGGCGAGGGAAAGACTATACTTGTGCTATACCCTGGTACATCCTGTGAAGTGATCAACACATTAGGTTCGTCCTCTCTTGTAGTTTCTGCAAAGAACTGCTTGATAGGTCTAGGCGAATTTTATTTATCAGGTACATACTCCGTATATATCATGTTCTGTCCTTAATAAGTCAATAAAGTCGGCCAAGCCAGGCCAGAGGTATGATCTGTAGAAAATAAAAGGTTGGACGACGCGAACGAACGGTCCCTGAGAAAATCAGAATACGATCCAAAAATCCAAAATGAACCCTCCTCCTTCCCTTGGGACCCAGGTGGTGTCTGAGTTACGCTCCACGGAGTAGGCAATAGAGACTACTATTGGGTGGCATATCAATCTTGGCTAGGACGATACTTGCCGTCTGTGGATTGGGGTTCGTCCACCGTTGACCGATCCATCGCGGTAGTTTGGGACTAATTGGACGGACGCGCCCCCGGCCGTTGGGATTCCGAATTCTGCAATTGGACTCTGAAGGTCAGAGGGCAGTCTTGGGGGAGCGGGAAGTCGCAACAAGCCGGATCGTGCTAATCTTAGGGATAATCAAAATAAAGACAAGGCACCCCCTGCTAAGGTGACAAGGATAGAAGAACCTGAAATCTGGCACATGGGGAGGGGAGGGGGGGGGAGTTCAACCTCGTCTGTCTTGGCCAATGAGAAGATCATTCCCGTTGGTAATTTTAATATAATTTAGCGTTGACTGATGGAGGGGAATGAAATTTAAGGCCCTTTCTAGACATCGCTAAGACTTGACGCCGTCGTCGTTACGCATCCTCCCCATCATTCCCCGTTTTAACGCTCTGGTTGGAACATGGAGTTTTCAAGACCATTTCATATCCCGGTTCAGGATGATGCGGTTCCCCACAGGGGAGAACCATGTTATATCACTTGGTTATTTATTTATTTATTTATTTCTTTCTTTCTTTCATTTAAAAAGTTTTTTATTCTTGTTTTTTTTTTCCATTTTTTGGAAATGAAAATGGAAATTAAACCAAATCTGTTTTCCTTGCAATGCTGATTGTTCTGCTAAACACCCTAACTTTCGGGTCCTATACCGGGGTGGCCGGCACCGATGTGCCCCTCCTGTTATATGCAACTCCCCCTCGCTTTATCGTCAGCAGTCAGCACCATGTAAGATGAACGAACGAATCGAGGGGTTCTACCCAGCTAAATCCCACAACGGATCATTTTAATCTCCCTGTCATGCCCAGCGTCACCATGCGGCTGAGATTATGATTACCTGTCAAGCCAAACCAGCTATACCGGATGTAAGCTACAGAGCACAAACATGCCTACCTACTCTCTGTACAGAGTACACACTATACCCACATCCACGCACACACACCATCCACAACTACTCCGTTCTCCGCCCTGGGGCGGCCGAGTCGACCCCTATCGTAGATAGAATAGGCCCAACGGGTAGAGCGTTGACGCTTCGGCGACGAGAGAATTCCTGGTTTGCCAACGAACCCCTCGACCGAGTCATCGTACAATTCGAAGTTGGGCTCGAACGTTCGAAGAGGTTTGACCGCCAGTACTCCGTTATTCTTCTAGCATTAAAGTACTCCATAGAGCACCCGGGAAGTGGAACCCTTCATGATAATCATTGCGGTATTGTTGTTATTAATACTAATGGAATATTATTACAATTACTATAATTTCTTTTATTATTATTATCATTATTTTTGTTTTTATTCTGTTTTCCGTAAAATTGGTAGGAAGTACTTCCTTCTGTAGGTTAGCTTCTGGTGGGTAAGAGTCAACCGTTGGTTCTGACTCCCCGTCCGTAAGGACAGACAAAGCTCTCTCTCTCTCTCTCTCTCTGCATCTTGAAGACCGGATTTATATGAGGATTACCATCCAAATTCCACTGCGAGGGAGTCTAGTGGGGAACGACAATGGTCTATACTGAAGTTGAAGAGAGAATTAAATCCAAGATCGAAATAAACGAAGTAGTAAAATGAGAATTCTTTGACATGGAGCTCTTCTCAGGATCATACTTATGTGTAGTTACAGGGTAGGAGGAATGAAATAATCATGAAGGGAAAAAAATAAATAAATGAATAATAACAGTAAAATGAAAAATAATAATAAAATAACCCATCCCAATATCAACGGCTTCTCGAACCCACTGGGTCCCGAGCTCGCCTCCTGGTTAGCCTCCTCTTCGCCCTCCCCATACCTCCTACGGAGAAGGTGCGAGCATTATTACTGCTGAGCTTCTAATTTGCTGTCCAACACTGCTAGATCAGCTGTCATTGCCGATGATCTCTTCTCATGCATCTCAGGTTGTTTCATCTGTTTCGGCTTTCCTCCTTTCTCTCTTTTCCTACTTTATTTTCTTCTTCTCTCTCTCTTCTCTCTCGCCCTCTCCCTCCCTACCTCTCTGTTTCGATCTTTTATCCTCCCAATTTCTTCACGATTTTCATTTGATTAGTTCTGATCTCTCGTCTACCCGGTTACTAGAATTTCGTCTAGATTTTGCATCGAGATTTTATCCAACTTGATATACCTCTATTCTTATCACCAGAGATATCTGCAGTTATCTATTCTTGCCTCCCAACTGGAGAACTTCCATTAGTCGGTGCTTTCGACCTTCTCTGGCCGCCAGTCTTTTATTTGTTCTTCTTATTCTTGTCCTTGCTTCCCGCCCCTCGTCGACTCCAACGAGTGAGCCGTTGCTTAATATCTACCCATCGATATTACTCCCGCCTATCCCCACTCCCACCCTCTATACATCTCGGTGGGATCGCGATTTTCGTCATTGACTTTCTTTCACTGTTGGTCAATACTCTATCTTAACTCACGGATTTGAAGATCGATACAAAATATCTGTCTAAGTGGACTCTTACCATTGCTACTGCTGTCGCTTTTATTATCATCATTATCAACGATCGTTGAATCTAGCATTGTTTACGCGCGTTCATCCATCCTGCACGCTGGCATTTCGGGTTTCTAGCCAGAGCCTGGCAGTTGTATCAGTTTTGGGGGGTTCAATCCGGATACACAACCACGACATAAAAAAAAGAAGAGGTCCTGACTGCGAATCGCGCATATGATTGCGTTACAAAACCAAGCTATTCTGCCTTCCGCCAAAGTGGATATCTCACTGCTGCTGAAGCCCCAAGATGAGGAGGCCGCCACCCCCGTGACCTCTGCATCCAACTTCCCTCCCAACCCGATCCCGCAGCCTCCAATGATCCCGGCACTCCCCATCACGACCCCGACGTCCGTTCCTTCTGTGACGCCTCTTACAGCCAAAGCCCCGGTATCCATTCCGGCGAAGCGCCTACAACCAGCTCATACGGCAGAATCCCCAGCCAAAAAACAGTCAAAATGGTCGCCCGAAGAGGATGCACTGATTATCGAATTGCGGGGAAGTGGTATGAAATGGGAGGATATCAGCAAACGACTTCCCGGTCGAAGTGCGATCAGTTGCCGTCTTCACTATCAGAATTATCTGGAGCGCAGGAGTGAGTGGGACGAGGATAAGAAGAATAAACTTGCGCGACTATATGAGAGGTAGGTCTCCCAGGAAAGGCTGCTGTCTATCCACTCAGGTAGAGAGACCAGATGAACAGGGTTTCCAGAGTGATTTGAGTTTTTTGCTAACACACCCGTGCATTTGTAGATTCAAGGCGGAAATGTGGTCCAAAGTGGCAGAAGAAATGGCGATTCCATGGCGAGCTGCAGAGGCTATGCATTGGCAACTGGGGGAACAAGAAATGGCGCGCCGAGCCGGAGTAGTCCCCTTTTCGTTGTCGAGTACAGCAATTGATCCCCCCGCCCCGAGGCCACGCAGAGCCAGCACGTCACTATCTCGGCCACGAAAGGGATCGGCATCGCGTCCACTTGCTCCTCCACAGCTCCCATCCGTCGAGGAGCTAACCGCCGGCGTTCCGGCATATGCACCACCGCCGCCTTTTCCTGCTCCGCGAGAACCTTATCGGATAGGACATCCTTTAGACTTGAGTGGCAGTCACTTGGGACCACATCTTGGTCTCCCCCCTCGAACTCTTCCTTAGCGGGCCATAAGATGATGTCTATGCCTCTTGCTTTCCCTGCTTTTACCTTTTTGCATTGTTACGATTTTGCATAGCGCTGGTTGGAGGTATGCCTTCATTCTGGGAGATGATTTCTCCTCATTGTTTTTGTTGGATTTTCCTTTCCTTTGTTCCTGCGTGGGATTCCCAAAGACAAATGGGAAGCCTTCTTCCCACGACTCTCCTGTTTCCATGGACGGAAGTGGATGTCAGCATGAGGCCCCAGAGGGCAGGATCCCGGGCCCCCCCCCCCCGTCATGACGCTTCCGGGTCTTATCGAGCCGCGATTGCCCACCAATTATCCCTGTCATAGCCTGACTCGAGGACAAAACCACCCGCCGCTTTGATATCACGCTCTAGCTCCGTTTCCTCGAAGAGATGGTAGTATCGATGGTATACTTGCGGCTGCGCACCTGGATCACCTTCGGAGGGCTTTTGCTTGAAAACCCACGGAACCATCACATCCTGTTGGTCGCCTTTATCCCAACCCCTTCGACTGGTCTTCTGCTCTAGTGCCCAGACATAGAGAAGAGCCTTTCCGCCAGGTGCATTAGGCTTGGAAGGCCTTAACGTGCGCAGAATCTCGCGTATAGCTTGAATCCTCCGATCAGGAGTGGACAAATGGTGAATCACGGCGATTGATAGGGCAAAGTCGAAGAACGAATCTGGATGGGGCAGATTCAGAATGTCCGCGACGATTGTCGAATGCGGTTGGTGTTTGACAGCGATTCGGGCGAGATTTTCCGACCTGGCCACAATGGTCAACGGCGAAACATTGATGAAACGAATTTTTTTTTCCAAGAGTCATGTCGATCACACTAAAACGAGAATATATTGGTAGAAATAAGATAAACACATTTATGACGATATAGTTTTTTTGGGGGGGGAGAGGGAGAGAGAGAGAGAGATGATGATGATGATAGGATTCGCGGGGTGGAGAGAGGGGCTCGTTCTATTTTTTTTCCCCCAAGGGCCGCAGCAAGAGAAGATATCAAGAGGCACATGCGCCGACAGGGAAATGCTTGGGAATTCTGGAGAAATGTAGACATCACACGTACCGATCAGAAGCCACGATAAAAACATCCTGATTCACGGACAGGTATTTACCATTGCCGCATCCCACGTCCAACCCAATCGCACCTGGAGTCAATCCCTTGAGGAACTGTTCCACAATTGGCCATGGCTGCCGGTATTGGTGAGTAAGGTCCAGGCAAAGAATACCTCGATCATCTAGGCAGGGAGCGTGTACTCACCTTGTAACGAGTCGCGGAGAAATGGTTCGCAATCTGCTGATACACCTCATGGACATTCTTTTCTTCGTATTCATCATTGGGCTGGTTGATGGCAGCTTCTGCGGACTCCATTGTTGCCGTTAATTTGGATGATGTCCCTATTTATCCAAGCATTATAGATCTGGGCTGTTCGTCCCTGGTTTTCGGGTTATCTTTTGGTTAGTGTCCGGGCTAGGCGAAGAATGAAGGGAAGAAACGAGGTGACAAGGGGTGAGAGGACCTAGGGATCGGATGTGTTTTAAGGCACCCCACGTGGAACCTCTTCCGAGGATGGCTACATACATTACATGCCCACCTACCTAGGTAGCATCATGGACGCCTACGGAGTATATCTATCGGCGTCCTTCTCGGGCATCTGATCGAAGAGACCGATGAAAATAAGGTTCTAACAATAGCCTATGCGCATACCGATGCATCTCGGAGATTTCTCTGGCCCATTCCGAGTGGCCGGCCTCGACGGAATCCTTATATTGAGAGGAAACGAGTCAATCGATATCAACGGAGAAAGAATGCCACCAGGTCCTCATTTCCAACGCCTTGGAAATTACTCCTACAATCTCTACAGTCAATAATGCACACCCATTCCGTACACAGGACTGTACAGACCTCGGTCCGGTACTGAGGGATGGTTGAAAATCAGTGCTGACTAATGGCACCACCACGTAGGAAGCTAACTGCAACCAGTTAGTTCACTACCTGTTCACTACCTACGGTGTAGATCACGAGTTATAAACTACGACGCCGCCTCTTCTCTACTCTTCGCTTCTTTAACCTGGCACATCAAGTCTCCATCATATACTCGACTTCAAGAAGTGTAGCTAGCTATTTCCAGTGAGTAAGTATATCTTTTCATCTGGCTACCTAATTGGTTCATCTTCCCCAAACCACCCCTTGTCCGTGACTCCCTGGTAAAGAAATGGCCCACAAAGTTCCATCGTCCTATTTTTCTGCTTGAGAACGGCGGCTTTCTCTCGTTTCCACCCCTTTGTGTGACCTCACTCTGGCCCCTTCATGTCTGATCTAACTCTTGGATAGACACAAACTTCTCATACTAAGATTGGGCCACGCCAACCACAACCCGTATAGCTTCAAGAACAGACGCAGAAATGGCATTCCAGCCTACTCCGGCAGATGTTGCTGTTATCATCACTTCGCCATCTGCTGGCCCCAATGCAGGCTCTCAATTTCAGAATGAACGCCGCATCACTCCAACATGGACTGTCACGCAGCTGAAGTCTAAATTGGAAACCATGACTGGCATCCCACCCGGTAGCCAACGTTTGCATCTGAAGTCGCCCGGTCTGCCCGGTCGATGGATCGATGGCGATGACACCGTAATCGGCGATTGGGGCTTGGTAAAGGGATGTGAAATTGAGGTATGGCATCTATTTCCTATGTCGTTTAGGCTTTTGCTCTCCGGCTTCCTCAGCACCAATTCTTTCTTTCTTGCCCCGCTTCTTTTCTCCAACTCGGTGTATCTAGTTGCCTTGCCGCACAAAAGATACACGAACGGTATACAGGTCTGCGGCAGCACCCAGCCACTCCACTTGGAGGGGTCCCTGCCGTGCATTCTCTTGGTCGAGTTCGTAGGAGAGAATTCGTGCAGGGTAGACAGACTCTATATAAGTTTAAACCTTGCATAAAAAAGGAAAGAGAGAGGGAAAGAGAAAGAGAGCAACAGACGTGTACATTCTGTTGGAACAGTTGGAACACAAACTAATCGGCGGATCAGGTCCATGATTCGAGACCCCAGTCCGCAAGACCCAATTTTAACGATCTCTCATCCGTGGAAAAATACGTCCTCCCTACAGAAACTTACGAGTCCCTGCCAAATTCGGTCCTGGCCTGGAAAAGAAACCAGAAACTAGGCCGCTTTGACCCAAATGCTTCAACGCCCGAGGAATCAATGCGGCGACAAGCTGAACAAGACGCCGAGGAAGTTGCACAAAGGGGTATGGATCTAGGCAGTCTCAAAAGCATGTGTTCGTGATGCTGACTACCCCGGCTTTTACTCTTAGGAATCGCTGTTTCTAGGCGTGCCATCATTCTGCCTTCATCGCCGCCGCATATTCGTAGGGGAACTATCCGTTTTGTTGGCCCTGTGCCCACTATTCCCTATCCTGGAGTGAATGTCAGCCCTGGGTCCTCCGGGGGAGAGTCTGGTGATTCTCTTCCCCTGTGGATAGGGATTGAACTTGATGAACCTACGGGAAAGAATGATGGTAGCGTTGGCGGGCACCGCTTCTTTACCTGCCCTAGCAAGTCTGGCCTGTTTGTGAAACCCGACAAAATCGAGGTAGGGGACTTTCCCCCTTTGGACCTGGACGACGACCTTGGCGACCTGGAGGAACTATAGGCCGTACAAGTCTCGCACTAGGATCAAGGATTGGTACAAGGCGAAGGGGGAAAAAAGCCTTGTCATTAAACTGTCGATACATAAGAGAACGTCTTTCAAAATGCATCGGTGTGAGCAGGTCCCATTCCCTTAGGGGTCGTTTTAAAATACATTTCAGAATGGATGAGGATGGAGGAAGCAATGGAAACTTGAAAACACCAATGACCCAATGACCACGTAACATAATCGCTAGAATTGAGAAAACCCCATAATGGACATCAAGGTGGGTTTGCATGAAGATTCGACAAAATGATTACAGGTAATAATCACGATACCAACTATCCGCTGTTGTTGCAAATAGAGAGGAGCCTTTGAGATGGATTCATTCAAGCATTCTTTGAACTATTTTTTGCCCTTCTGCTTGCCCTTTGGCCTGCCTTTTCCAGGACCACTAGGCCGGGTGATCGGGGTAGCATCCCCCTCCATGGTCTCTAACTTGGACGCGGATTCGGGGGCGGAGTCGTCCTTATCCATTGGGACGCAGCCTTGCGTGAAGAATAATCGAGCATCCTTGCCGTGTGTGTTTGCGAAGCTGTAGTAGTTTCCTGTGTTGCAAGTGAGAACATGGATCAGTGATTTCTGTCGCCAAGACTAATAGACAAGCGACAGGAGAAAAGTTACCTCGTGGAACCTGGAAGACGCAGCCTTTTCCCGCACTAAACTGTACACCAGATATGTCTATCTGCACTCGGCCATTGCAGACGTAAAACACCATGTGCATTTTCTTTGAATTTTTGGGCTTTTTGACCCCTCCTGGGGGTAGTTCGACGATTCCGGATCCCAAGAAAGGGGAACTCAGAAGTTTGGCAAATCGAAACTTCGAGCCTTTCACGTCTCGAGTCTCGATCCCAGAAGGGGCATAGGCGATATCTATTAGTACTCAATCAGTACGCATGTTCGGTTTAGCTGTGACGGAGGACAAGGGGGGGGGACCATACCGACAACTTCCTCGTCTTCCGTGCCAGTTTGGACCTCCGGATCCCATTTCCTCACATACCCGTGCAAAACACCTTCGTTCTTCTCCCAAGTATCGATGTACTCTTCACTGTCCGACTCGTCCTCATGATTCTTCTTCTTCGATTTCGACTTTCCAGATGGTCGCCGGTTGTTCGCTTTCCGCTTTTCCAGTGCTGGCTCTTCTGTCCGAATGACTTCTTTGATAGTTGAAAGAGGATATCGCTGGCCCTCCGCGGCTTCGCCGTCGCCGTATACACATCGCTCATTTCTCCAGTATGCAAGGGGCCTGACCGATACACGCCCTGATCGTGTGTGAGTAGTGCTGTTATCTGTTGGCGCCTCCCGTTTGAGGATGTACAAGCTTCGCCCCTTCAAAGGTCCTGTACGATTGACATAGTTCTCAACGACCTTGTCCAATTGGGGGTGTCCAGATGGTTTAGGCTCGTCAACCGTATTCTTTGGTGCTTTGGTCTTTTTTGATGGTCTTTCATCTTCGCTGCCATCCTTAGGATTGGGTTGAGCTTGGCTCTTTGGGGGTCTTCCAGGGCGCTTCCTCTTCTTCGAAAAGTCTTGATTCTCGGCGGAATTGGGTCGCGCAATTCCCTCGGCTCGGATCTCCCCGTTCCTCCCGGTCCTTCTGTTCTTGGTAGAAGTTTTCGTCTGTCTCTGAGGGCGTGGTTCAGGTGTGGCCGACTGTGGGCCCAGGTCCAAAGCATCCTGCCTCACATCCTCCCTTTGATCTCCTAGAAGGTTGTCACTGGTTTCGAAGCCGTCGGCAAAGTCATTTTGAATTTGCTCGAAGACATCGGCGTTTTCGTCTCCATTAAATTGGCTGTTCGCATCACTGTCCGAAAAGGCCGCCGCCAAAGCCGGTTCCGATGCTTTGTTCGCTTTGTTTCGCATGCTGGCTGCATGGTGGAAGGAGGGTGTATTGACGGAGCGATTAGTGAGTGGAGATACGTCTTGTCGTGGTTCTCCTGCGGCGCTTCCCAGCCCTTTACCATCGGAGGGGCTAGAGGAAAGTATGTCACGCTCCGGGCTTGGAGAGGATCGCAAGCCGGGGGTTCTCCGCGGCGACCCGGTAAGGCCGGACTTGATGGGAGAGCGTGCGACGGGGGGAAGATGGTAAGGCCCACGGGCGCTTTTGACACTGGTTAGGAAATCTGCTGGGTCGGGGGCATTCTCTGCGTTTGAATGATTGAGCATGAGCAACATTGCGACAGTGGGAAGGGTGACACGTACCCTCGTCCATTGACATCCCGTCCGAGCCAATCGAGGCATCGTTCCTTTCGTCGGCGCCATTATCTCGCAAGGGTGAATTTTCCGGGGATGACCACATCCCTTCAATGTCTTCCATTCCATGCTCGTCGCGCTTGCCTTCTTTCAAAGTGATCCCGGTGCGCCTGCAACCAGGGCCATCTAGCATCAGCCTCCGAGGCATTGGATGACAAGAGCATGTCAGAAGAAACGACGGGGCACTGACCTTCCGGCTTTGCCAACATTTGAATAGTCATAGTCGCGGGTTTTCGCGGGCCCACGGGGAGCCATCGTTGCGCAAGATCGAGGGGACTAGATGCGGGATGACGAATTGATCGGAGTTTGGGTCAAGGAAAGCCCATAAAATGGGCGTGGTGTATGGGGATCCTGGGACCTCGGGAACGAAGGGTGAGATGGAGAAACCGAGTTGGGATGAACTGGCCCCGGGGGAAATGTACAATAGGAAGGCAGGCGACAAGGCGGAAAGTTGGTGGCCGCGGCCGCTACGGAGGGGAATGAGAAGGGGAATTCATGACGGGGCGGCCGACCAACAACGCGCCGAAGCGCCGCTAGTCTGGAACGGTTTGCGACGCGTCCCGCAGAGGAGAGATTCTTTCTCCTGCTCCTGCTCCTGCTCTCCCTCTCTCCCCTTCACCCTTCACGCTTCTCACATCGTTGACTCAGGAACCAAGAAAAAGAAAAAAAGCTTCTCATTTCAATTCCATACCGGGGAACCATGGGAGAGCCGACTGAACCGCACTCCCCGGAGGTCTTCGCTCCCGCCGGTCTTTTCATCCCTCCGAGTATAGATCGCGCCCGAGTGTTCGCCGGAGAATCCTACGCCCACTACTCACCGTGCCCTCCGGAAACGGATCTTCAAGATGAAAGCTCTAATCCGACGGAACCGCCTTCTCGCAAACATTATGTCTTGGGGGTCGATGAAGCTGGACGAGGCCCCGTTCTAGGGCCAATGGTATACAGTGCATTTTATGTACCACATGATCTTCACAACCCCCTTCTGGCTCAACAGTATAGTTTCGATGACAGCAAAGTCCTTACACCCGCTGTACGTGCCAATTTAATGCAGACGCTCTGCACCCCGGGCACGCCGTTATTCGAATCATGCGGGTGGGCGACCAAATTGCTTTCCGCACGGGACATCTCCTCTGGCATGATGCGCCTTGGGGCAGGGGCTTACAACCTAAACGCGCAAGCAATGGATGCTACTATTGAGCTCATTCGACACATTGTTGAAGTCAAAAAGGTGGACATAAGAGAGGTTTACATTGATACAATCGGCAACCCAGCAGCCTATCAGCAGAAGCTAGAGCGCATTTTCCCTTCTCTAAGGATTACTGTTGCTAAAAAGGCTGATTCCTTATATCCATGCGTTAGCGCCGCGAGTGTCGCCGCGAAAGTAACTAGAGATGTGGCACTAGAGTTATGTCATCGTAACGTATCGATGGCCCAAGAACCTGAGAAAACTCCACACGAAAATGCTACAGATAGCTGGGGTAGTGGCTACCCATCCGACTCAAAGTGTGTTCGCTGGCTTCGAGGAAACATGGACCCTATATTTGGATGGGGCAATGAATGCCGCTTCAGTTGGGGTACTGCGAAGGAAATGTTAGAACTCAAGGGAGGGTCTAAGGTTGATTGGCCGGTGGACGGGAATAATTCGCATTTGAAGGAATTCATGTTGTCGTCGTCCTCTGGTGGTAATGGGAAAGCAAATCCCCATGAACTTGAGCAATGGTTTGGAAGCAAACCAACAGAGGTTCTCTGAGAGAGAACTGGAGAGATATAATAACCAGAATTAATGATCACGATACCCCTCTTTGATAACCTTTGGCATATACACAGCCAGTTTTCTCCCTTTTTCTCTAACCTTAATATTTTTCTCTCTCCATCACTTTTGCTTTCTGTTTCTTCCCTTGTCTCCTACGTTGACAGTTGATAGCTGGCGGCGGAAAGAGAAAGTGGGCAGCGATTCAAAATTGGGTATCTAAAGTAGCTTGTGATGTAGGTTTACAGCGGGCAGCGGGCAAATCCACCGAACATAAACCTCGTGGGTCGAAAACGAGAGAATCGCAAGCCTGCTACAGCGTCGCAGTCGAGAAATAGTAATTATCCCACAGATATTCGTAGTCTTCAACAACGCTCCCCACCAGATCAAGTATAGGTTTTCCCTTCATTTTCCCGGTTAGACCTCTCAGCCAGGATCTATTCGGCGTTAGCATCATGTCTTATCTTTCAGTGGGGCAAATGGAGTTGTCATACTTGGTTATGTTCTCGTAAAACGCTCCGCGGAAAAACCACCAGCCCATAGCCCATCCTCGTTTCCTTAGTTCCTCGCGCTCGAGGCCGGTTAGTCCGCGAAGACCACCAGCGACCCTTTCTTTGAAATCAGTTTTGGCAAGCTGTCGGCAGCCGTACTCCATGCCGAAGCCAATCAGCCATGGCCTCCAACTCTTCTTGTCTCCTCTCCACCGTTGCATTGCTAGAGCATACAGGACCGGTCGGAGAATATAGAGCACTTCCGCTAAATGACCATGACCGGTAACTCGATGCAAGAGTGCCTTGGGCGGTTTGATGTCATCGGCTGTGAGAACCTTAGAAATGAGATAATTGGACACGTCATTCACATCTGGAAGAGAAGGGAGGGATAAGCCTGTTCGCGGCATAGTCCAGCCCAGGTCAGAAAGCCGCTCGTTCTCTGGCGTCTGCATTCCGTTCCAGTCATTTTCTTCCTCCCCATCCAACGATCTTGGGTCGACCTCACGTTCGGGTAAAGGAGGACTGACTAGAGGCCGGGAGTTCGTTAGACGAAGTAAGAATAGACGACAAATTGCTTTTATGACTTCAATAATCGCGACCACTCTCCAACGGATCTTTTCACCGCGTCGTCGCGCAACCATCTCCCATAGTAATTCTGTATATTGTATCATTTGAAGGGTCAAGGCGACCCTGTGATAGAGGGATGAACTGGATGTCCAATATTTCGTATACCGGGAATGGGGAGTTGGTGTGGGCCGGGGTATTGTGGACGGTAGCCTCGAGATAACTCGAGCAACGAGAGAGTCATGATACAACGACAGAATCTGTACGCCAGAGTGCACTGCATAATCATAAAGTTAGAGTGAATCACCGTGTACTCAGGACCGACCCTTCGACGTACCACATTCTGACGGTATTTCCGAATCTCGGTATCGTCCTGCGTCGGAGAGCAATGAGTGAGCCTTCCTTTCCCTATGTGAATAGTCCATGAGCAAGTCTTGGGACTAACCTGGTATTATATAGGTCAAAGACCTCAGCGCCGACTCTACTTGGCCAACAGAGCTAGCGTTCTTGGTCACAAAGTCCTCATAAAGAGGGAGCCATTTGGACGGCTGGAGAAGCGCCGTTTGTATTGCGTTACCATTTTTCCAGGTGGGTTCCATACCAAACATGCCTAAACGACTGAACGACCTGCGATACTGGTGCTGGCTCCAACTAGTCGACCAGAAGTGGCTCTGAGTGCGACAGATAGCGGAGGGAGCGGGTAGATACCCCTTGAGCACGTGCACTACATTTGCCAAGAAAAACAAGCCGAGGTTATTTAGTAGGTATGTACTGCTTGTATACATGGCCATGCATAATGTCCATTCATTAAGATGAGCTAACTCTGCAGCGTAGGTCTATCAGCATTTACGTCTATTGGAAACACATACTGGGCGTTCTAGTATGTACATATGTGGCATACCCAGCACGAGTTCATTCGTCCGCAAATTTCCACAAGCCCCCAGGTCGCATAGCTTGCCAATATCGCTCCTTGACTTTCTCTCTTTCCATTTTGAGGGCTTCTTCCCGGTCATACTCCACTTCCTGTGTGTCAGGCATATCTGCACGCCAGAAACCAGGGGGTGTGGAGGGCCGCTGGTGATGATGCCTATGTCGCCCGTACTGATTGGCCATGAGCCTTGCTTTCGCTTCATGAAGGATATCCTGGTATTCCGTGGTTGTCATCCGGTCAATTATGCCCTTCTCTTCCCCGAGAAAGTCTTCCATAATTTTTCTGTCTTCGCTTGGGCACTTTTCTTGGTGAGTTGGCAGCCCACCAAGACGTGCCATAGCAAGAAATTTCTGGCCGCAGCAGTTCAGGCGTGTGCAGCCCTGAATAGAATCGCGCTCGTGTCTCTTACGAACAACATCGTCATATGCAAAGTCCAGTCCTTGGTTGTAATTGGGGTTGATCTTAAAGTGGCTTAGATCGAGCCGTCGCAGCGGTCGAGCTCGATAAGGCTCATCCCCAGGGTGCATCTCACCGACTTCACAGTCATTTGCTCGGGACGAGGGGCCACTTGGAAGCTCGCGTCGCGCGCATGGCACTTGGGTTTCCTCGCCTTGTGCTGGTGTGGATCGTATGCTAGAAGATACGTCAATATCAACCGACTTTGCAAAGCCTAGCTCCTTATGTTGATGACTATGTTCTCCGTCAACCTCAGTCTGAATGCTTTTGCGCTGTTGCAACGAGGGTCTAGGAGGCAGAGGTGATTCGAGTAGATTATGCAACCGTCTTTCAGTGATAGCGGCATCCTCGCTGAAATGAAACTGAGTGCACTTAGCCCCAGATGAGGCATCTCGTGGCGAATTTCCCATGCGTCGCTTACGGACAACTTCATCACCGTCCTCGGCTATCGAAGATAATGCATGTTTCAAAGATCTGCCCATTACTTTCCCATGCCTGCTCCCCGACTCTAGGCTACCGTCGTAATCGCTTCTCGGGTTGATATGCAGCGGATCACTTGTTGAATGTCTGGAAGATCCGGGATTTGCGACGGATACACGGGAATTATCGTCTGCTCTACCCAGCGACGACGGCAGGGCGGTTGGCGATGTATCTTCGTGACGTCGACCCGTGTTATATTGACTCTTCTGTGGGAAATTGGCCTCGTTGCTTTTGTTACTGGGCTCCGCGATTTGATGGGATTCGGTTTGGCGCGACGGCCCCCTTGTAGGGCGAGGCGACATCTGTTCGCTTCTGAGATTTGAATCTTTTTTTTTATTGTCCACCACGCTATCTTCGGATGGTGGGACTCCAGAAGACGGTTTGCACGATTCCAAACACCTATTCTTAGATATGCTCGACTCTCGCATGTTGTCTGGTTTGGAGCAAGTGTTCTGGTTGTTCAATTCATTGCCAGCCGCAGGCAGTGTCGAAATCGATTTGCAGACCTCGACAGGCTCACAAAGCAAAAGACTTTGGTTTGGCTGTTTATCCTGAGGATTCGGAGATACCATGCCATAATGACCACCTGACTGGGGGCTGGATTGTTTTGAACGAGGTTTCGAGCCAGCCTTCTTGGGTCCCTCAGCAGCACAGGACGACAATTTAGTTTCATAACATCTCTTTGGCCTCTGGAGCTGGCTTTCACCCACAGTCGATTGCTTCCGTTCAAACTTGACGGGAATCCCATCAAGCACAAGAGTAAACTTCTCTCGATCGAGGCACTCTCGCCAATACGTCAACTTCCTCTTTTGGCGTTTTAGTTGAAGTCTAAGACCATCGGTAGCCTTGACCAGAGTCATGAACTCATTGTACAATGCGGCATATTTCTCCTTGACGATCTCATTCGGTTTCGAATCGGAGCCGGTGTCTAAACCAGCATGGCTATCGCCAAAGATCAGAACATGTTGAGGTGAGAATGTTTCTTTCAATTTAGAGATCTGGTCAGCAGAGACAGGCGTGACCTCTGCATTGACATCGTTCCGCGCCAGTTCTTCTTGTAGGATGGCAATTTCATGTGTTAGTTCCCGTGCTTCTGCGGCGAATTCAACCCGGGCTTCCTCTGCGCATTTGGCCTTCTTTTCGGCCTCTTCCACTTTGCAGTCGCGCGCTTTGATTTCAGCATACAGATCTCTATATGCGTCATCGAATGTTTTCTCAAAGATTTGAGCAACAGATGTATGGAGGCTTTTTAGAACGTCCATGGGTGATATGGTGATTGCTCGCGAAACTTCTAATCCTAGGAACGCGACTGATAAGTGTGTGTATGGATGGATGGATGGATGGATGGAGATATCCATGGATGTACAGTACTAAGGTAGGTAGCTCAGTACGGTAAGTAAGTACCATCTTACACAGCCTTACACAGCGACGAAGGCGGTCTATAGAAGATCCGGCAGATACCTTCTTATACCTGGACTTATAGCCTTTGAGAGTTTAGTTGCAATTTGCTAGACTCTAGAAACTTTATGTTAGTATGAACTCGGGATTTAGTCTCTCTATTGACCCAGTTTGATTAGAGTGATGAAAGAAAAATATCCACCTGTCGTGTAATATTGTTACCGGATACCTAGGTAGCGCGATAACCTGGAAGGGCAGTCGGCTTGACCCACTCCACCTTACTCCGTAATTACCCAGTACCTTAACCACCTCAACCACCTTAACCTCCCTAACCACACCAACCACCTTGGCAACTACTGAAGTAGCTACGGAGTATGCGGGACTATCTTCCTTCACCTTGATCCATCAAAATGGACATTGTCGCAGAATGTTGAAAAGATGTAACCATGACGATGATAACCACCATCCTGCGCGAAAGCGCATACGTGTGGCACGGGTTGAAAAAGCAGACCGGATCTCAGCTTTAAGCGACGAACTCTTACTTCAAATACTGTCCTTCTTGCCCACAACAACTTTACTCCTATGCCAGCGGTATGTCCAAACGATATTCTCTTTTGCAAGCCCTGCAAGCCACCTGATGCATCTTCATTCTTTAGACTGTCCCGTCGGTTTCACTCCTTAGCCGGAGACTCGGAGTTGTGGAAAAGACAATATTACTCGCGATGGGTATGGCCTCGAACGCGGCGCACAGCAAACAAAAGGTGTACGGGTTTATTTTCATCTAAATTCAACTACACCCCGAAAGTGTCAACGTGGCTCGATCATGGACACCTATCGAGGGGCGGTACGGTTACAAACTGGAAAAAGCAGTATCGCCTCCAGCACAACTGGTCAAGAGGAATCTGCCGAGTCGTTGAGATCGAGTTCCCCGAACCGCTGCGGCCCCCATTATTGGTGAAATTCTGTGCCGGCTTTGTCTTTGTGGCAGACTCGGACTATACGCTCAGGATCTGGGAGGCTGGGAATCCACAATCCTGCTTAGCGTCGATCCCTGCCACGGATTCCCTAGACGCTTCAACGGCGTTAGCGGTTGGTCGCCGCCAGCAACAGAATGTTATTGAAGTCGCTGTTGGTTTCGAAAGTGGCGGCTTCAGCTTGTGGACCATGGATCTCAAGACACTGCGACTAAGCCTGCGTTTTACACACTCTGGAACTGCCGATGGGGCTATAACAAGCATTGCCTTATCATTGCCTTATATTCTAATGATCTCTCAGCATAAGGCCTTATCACTATATAAAGTCCCGCTCGAAAAAGACAAGTCGGGGCAGGTTCCCACGGAGAATTGTTTGCTTGCGTCGCTCAAGGCGGATAGCATTTTATCGCCCATATCATTATCAGTTCGAATCGTTGGATCGCAGGTCATAGCGTCCATCGTGTACAGCTTTTTCCATATAGGCTGTGGGTGGTCATTAGGCATACAGGAGCTGCACTTCAATAAAACCGGTCAGCAAAAGACTTCCCGGCTTGCAACGACAGTGGAGTCACAACATGAAACGGTGCCCCTTTATTCCCTTCCCGGTGAAAGTTTGTCTTCTTTAGGTCGCGAAACCACGCGTGGTCAGCAATATGCGCGACCCTCTGAGCCGTCAATACTACATCGAGACCCGCCGACCTCGGTGTCCTACTCCCACCCCTATCTTTTAACATCTCACGCAGACAATACCCTGACAATGTACCTTGTTGTATCCACCGCTGCAGGTCTGTCTGTCAAAAGTGGTCGGAGACTGTGGGGTCATACATCATCAGTTTCGGCGGTACAAGTCAGTAATCGCGGCAAGGCAGTCTCCATTAGCTCACGTGGAGGTGAGGTGAGAATATGGGAACTGGAGGCTCTAGTATCGTCTCCCGACACGTATCGGAGCATGCGGCAAGAAATCGGCATCGCAGCTAGCCCCGAAAACAAAAATATCCAGGAACATAGTGGCGGCGAGTCGCGGTCTCATAGCCACATTTTCCGGGCCAGTGCGTCTATGGCCTCGCCTGCCAGGCGCCCACCGTCTGAGCTCACTCAAATTTGCAGCTGTATTGGCTTCGACGAAGAGCGGGTACTTTTACTTCGCGAGATGGGCCTAGGGGGGCAATTACTCGAGGCTTATGACTTCACGTAATCCGCCCTTTTGAAATTTGGTATCATAGGAGGGAAATGAAGGGTAATGGGAGGGAAGGCCTGATTGGCAAGGCAACTACCATCTATATTAGGAACCCAGGTTGATGTCTTCCGCCCGAGAATGTCACTTGGGACATAGGTATTTTTCCTCCGGAAACTCCACAAAGTCACGCTCCTTGTAATAGTACCTACAAGAAAATGCTCTCGTCCGTAATGATGCTTCGGCAGTCCTTTTCTGAAAAGCGTATGCTTCAGCGATCATAGATGTAGATTGTGCTGGCACGTTGCACGAGGCCAGCGGATGGCCAAATGAAGACGGAGAAAATTCAAAGAGAGGAAGGGATAAAAGGGTGCAGAGTGAGAGCAGAACATAGATCGTAAAGAAGAGATAGAAGAATAAGAAAGGAAGCAAAGAGTTTTACCAGTAGAGACCTTGTCTCTTTTTTTTTTTTTTTTTTTTTTTTTTTTTTCCCCTTCCCTCTCTCATTTAGTCTAAACTATTTTGATTTTTTGACAAAGCCCTGCAGGAACCGCGGGAAGTGTTTCCCCCCCCCGCACCGATTGGAAAATCGGTTTTTTATTCTCTGCAATAATATTAACCACCATTGAAATCTCTGATCCCTCCCAACTTTGATCAAACCGCATTAATTTTTTTTTTAGTTTCCTTCCTCCTTTGGTCTTTCTTGTTCATCTACTTTTCTTTTTTAAGATCATCTATTCCATTCATTCCGTCAATATGAGTTTCCAAGCTGGAGGTCGTGGATGCTTTAACTGTGAGTCCCTCACTCTATGGCCAAAGGCGGTTTGCCGTCTACTCTTGGTGCCCTCACAGTGTGCATCACAAATTATACCACTGAAGCTACGCTTTGTGGTCATGATACTGCCAACATCCCTTGAATTAGAGCGGCAATGATCTACTCTTCCTACACTATTTTCTCACACAAGGACGAAAACCAGCTGCACAGCATTCATACTAATTTCAATCTCTCACAGGTGGTGAAGCTTCGCATCAGGTAAATTACTTCTTTTACTCGCAAGCGTGAGGACATGTCTTTTGTCCTCTATCTTTCACTTCGCAATGAATTCATCTGGAAATGCGGGCCAATGGCAGATTCTTACACTCTATGATTATTAGGCCCGTGACTGTCCCAAGAAGGGTACCCCGACTTGGTAGGCCTCATCTTTCCTTATGCCCATTTTAGTTGCCCAATACTAATAAATCTCTGCAGCTACAACTGTGGTGGTATGTCATAACTTCTGCTCCCGAGTCGCATGCCACGATTAGTAGCGTCGATATATTAGTTTTTGGAACTAACGAAAGAATTTCCCTAAAACAGGACAGGGCCATGTCAGTAAGTTTTTACATCGCACTGGACTACTTTTCACCCTTTACACAGCTGACATATGATGGATTGCAGGCCGTGAATGCACAGTAGCTCCCAAGGAGAAGTCGTGTTATCGCTGCGGCACTACCGGACACATCTCTCGCGAATGCCCCCAGGCAGCCCCGACTGAGGGCTTCAGCGGCGCCACTGGCGGCCAGGAGTGCTACAAGTGTGGACGGGTTGGTCACATTGCTCGCAACTGCCCTCAAGGCGGTTATGCAGGCGGGTATGGCGGTGGATTCGGCGGGCGCCAGCAGACTTGCTACTCCTGCGGCGGATTCGGTCACATGGCTCGCGACTGTACCCATGGACAGAAGTGCTACAACTGTAAGCGTTCTCTGCTGGATGTCACCGTACTAGGCTTGCTTTGCTAACCATTGCTGATTAGGTGGAGAGGTTGGACACGTCTCTCGCGACTGCCCCACTGAGGCTAAAGGCGAGAGAGTTTGCTACAACTGCAAACAGCCCGGACACGTCCAGGCTGCCTGCCCCAACTAAGTCGAATCACTGAGAAATCCTTCGTCTCCTCCCTCGCACTGAGGTCTCCGGGACTAGCTCCCAGAGACGTCTTCGATCGAAGCCGTACGCTCTGTACCGGGTTTGAAAGTTTCAAAATATGTCTTATTTCATTGCAGCCAAGTCACATCTGGCTTTACGATCCTAGCCTCGAACGACTTCCCCGATTACGGTATCATGAAAAGATCTGCTAAACCTTGAATTCCGTTCACCACCCAACTTTCAGTCCGATGTTGGACCAGGAAGTATAAAACAAAGGGAAGGATGGAGGTCTCGAACTTGGTTGATAGGTGGTCTGGGCTGTTGGGGAGGGTCTTGGGTTGATAAAACTTTCCCTTTTGTGTAATGCGGAAGACTAAGTACCAAAAAAAAAGTTTTTTTGTGAATAAAATTTATTGTGTCTCAAAAGCAATATTGACCAGCCTTGTTTCTATCAAGAAAAGAAAGACAAGAGAGTGTCCACGATTAAGAGCTGCAACTGCACATCATAGCTCTTTGGAATCGGGGTACATCTCCACAGAATCGCTCTTCCAACTTCTTGTCCAAGCCCCAGGTGTCTTCGAACGGGTTAAGAGCCATGCGCATCACTTGCTCTAGGATCTCGCGATCTCCACGGCGCTCGACGCGCTCAATGACCTCGTCTAGAATCCATCCGCGAGGCAAGAACTGCGAAAAGCAGTAGTTAGCGAGGAATGCGCAGTCAGTCGACAAGGCTTCTACTTACCTTCGGGTTCACTCTTTTCATTGCTTCCTGTCTCTGCTGGTCTTCATCCGGGCCCCAGTCCTCTAGAATCCGAGCCCTCCAGCTATCGAGCCAGTTGCCGATCCGCTCCTTAGCGGTCTCGTTGGTGTAGCCAATCCCACCGAATCCTTCCTCGTGGAAAAATACTGGCGCTATATCTTTCCTTCGGTCCTCGGTTTCGATGGCGGTAAGTGGTATATGCGACAATCGTCGGAAAAAATGATTGAAGTCCAGTTCCAAGGCTTCCAGCGTGTCCAAAAGCTCCGAGAACAAGTGCTGGAAATCGGATTCCTTTCGACTTTTCAGTCCCAGCCGTTTGCTCATCAAGTGTTTGTACTCGTTCAAAAACACAGTCCTGAATTCGTCGCTCGTTCGCTCGATGATGGCCTCTGCACGCTCAACAACAGCTGGCATAGATTCCTCCGCCAACCCTTCTTTGACAAAGGATGGGTCGTCAACTTTGTCTCCCGCCCCCATGAGTTCACCTAAAGACTCCCCAAGCCTAACCAGATTCCACCAGATTATGGTTGGTTGGTTTTTGTAGGAATATCTCAAAAGATGATCATCATGATTTGGAGTGTATTGGGGATCGAAATTATCCATAAAGGCAAATGGCCCATAGTCAAGAGACAGACCATAAATCGATGTGTTGTCAGTATTCAAAACACCGTTCATGAAACCATAGGCTTGCCAAGCCGCCACGGTCTTCGCATTCCGCCGCGCAATCTCTCGATATAGTCTTGCGAACCTATTCTCCTCTACGCCCTGGTGGTGTTGTATTTGATCCCAGGGAACGTTTCTCGCTGGGTTTTCCACAGCATCTGAGGGGTGACCTTTGCCCAACGACACTATCGCCGGCAAAGCCTCCCAGCCATGAAACACTTCTTCTGCGGCAAAAGTAGCCAGTTTTCGAACCGTGTCCCTATCGCCACGCGCATGTGGAAGGTCGAATGTTCCAATTCTCAACCAAGACTCGGCGAACCGGGCAACTATGGCTCCAGGCTCGATGCGCTCCCGTAGAACCTTAGATTGAGGCAGGAGGGTGATGGACAAAGCCCTAGTAGTTGGCACGCCAAGTGCCGAAAGTGCTGTGCAGGCGAAAGTCAGCTTCATGGTGTCTTGAACCTTTTCAGGCAAATACCTTCTGACACGACATATTCCCGGATGCTGGATCGAACAACGGCTTTCCCATCAGCGAAACGAGAATAAGGGGTGCGCCCAGCCCCTTTCAGCTGCAATTCATAGCGAATGTGCGTGTCTGGGTTGGTACACTCGAACAAGCTGATTGCGCGCTGCTACAAGTTAGCCCATGGCGGTCATGGTAGCTACGAGCGAATCTTACCCCATCGCCCAGCTGGCCTGCCCATGAACCACTGCAACATTGTCAGCCTAGTGACATGGAGAAAAGGGTCGCCTAGGGCAGTAGCCTGGGACAACATACAACTGCCAACCTTGCATTTGTTAACAAAGACCAATGGATTTTTAAGGGGCGTGTCTCACCTCCATAGCACTGCGCCCAGGGATAGATCCCGCCGCTCTCCTCAGTCCAATTGATACTATTGCCCGAGACCAGGGCTTCGAATTCGGGGGTGTGCTCTTCGCCAGGCTTCAATCCGAGGTCCCTCATCGCTTTCGGGCTGACGCCCAAGAGCTCCGTCGCCTTCGTCGGCTCGGGGCGAACGAAAGTGTAGAGCGCGCCCTTCACCAAACGGGGGCCAAGTGTCTCCCTCGGCGCCTGGTGGGAAGATTCAGGGGTTTCAAAGGCAGGGTCCGGCGGTAATTTTGCGGTGAAAACACCGGACTTTTGGAGTTCAGCCAGCGAAGACCCCATGGTTGAGCTAGAGAATCGTTGTGAAGCCAACTGACCAAGGCGGAGGAGAGTCCGCGACCGATGCAAATGATTTCGAAAATACATACAAATACTGCAAAGCTGCAACGATCAATAGAGTATAGCTGGCCAGGAGAGGAGGGGTGAAGGGAAAGAGAAAGAGAAGGCGAGCATCGACTCGAGTTCTCCGTGCTTTTTCAGAGGGGATCAGAGCACATGACATCATCGGACCGGGAGGTGGACTAATATTTAAGTTATCAATGAAGATTGCACGGCGTAGATACGGAGTATGAAGTAGAGATAACTCGTGGAGATCGAGGGATTGCTTGCTTCCTGCCTGTCCTTGCTTCCTCTGCCATTCTTTTCCTTTTCCCCGGGATGTTTCGCTCCAGGAACGGGCAGAAGTTGCTCGTAGTGTGTGTTCACGTATCTTTCTAGTTTCTACTCGGAAAATGTCAGAGTGCCAACGCCAATAGTCAGTCTCTTTTAGACCTAGAAAAGGCAGTCCTGCCAAGCCTCTCCACTTGGACCTTGCACCGGTTCTCTCTCTCTCTCCCTCTCTTTCTTTCTTTTCCCTCCTTTCTCCCCTTCCATTCACCCTGTGCTTCTTTGTACTCCTTTCCTCCAACACCCTCGCCCAATCACGACCAAGGGCCACTCCCTCCACATGGCCCACGGCGCCTATCTTTAGGGTCTTGTATCCGTGGGCCGCGTCCTCGCAGTGCGATCCGTTGTATATCCCCCCCGGTCGAGCCACAAGATTCCCCGATATCTGTTGTTGATTCCCCGATCCTGCTTGTTGACTCTTTCTCGACTTGATAATCCGTCGCATAAAAGACAGTGTGGGGACGGCTCCGGCTCCGGCTGCCTCTGGCTCCGGCTTTCATGCAGGATATGCCTGACAGTTCATGTGCAATTGCTTGTATTGTCTAGTCGCGAAAATCGTGCCCAAAACCTCAACCGTAACACAAAGCTTACAACCAGCGACCCTGCACCGTCCCAGACTACTATCGCAACCGCCCCCGGGGTCAGAAGAGCCTATCTGGTTCATCCGACGCCTTTCTTTGTGATGCTGCGACGCGCTCTACCCCCATCGTCTGGATCAAACAAACACCAATGTCCTGTTGACAAAGCGACTTTTGAAACAAACAAGGGAATCAGTAGCAACCGTTTCCATAGATCGGGGTTTTGCGCTTCTGGTAGTTCGCTCCCGGTGTAGCAGCTCCTCAGAACCAACGAACACATTGCAATGTCGGTGAACCGTCCTCGTCCCGCGCACGATCAGACGAAATTCCCCAGACCGAACTCATCAAGCGAAAGTCTACCTGCGTCAGGGCAGGATTCGATCGATCGTCGGTTAAAACGCCTTAGAGAAGACGTCCTTCCTTTTTATCCCTTTCAACTCACTGTGCCTACTGATGTGCCGTTTCGTCTCGGAGGGCGTTTTGTCAACAATTGGGCAGTGAGTAATGAGGGGCCGTTTACACCAGAGGAACAACAACTCCAGTACATGACATTCTTAACACACCACGAGGGAGACTCTTTATTGGTGGCCGTTGGGGACTGGTCTGACGGTAAGGGCACCGTCATGTCTGATCGCCCTGATCCCCAAAGTGCGGCAAGCACGCCGTCCAGCGGGTCTATCAAAAAGAAGATTAGCCTAAGTGATTATAAGAATAAGAGAAAGCCCGGGGGGTCGACTTCCCCAATCAACCGCGATCCTAGCAACCACAGCGCTGGAACAACCGTTGGCATCGATGACAGCCAACGCGCCCCAAGGGTTGCTTCCAGTGAGGACAATTTTCACAGAAAACTTTATCCCCCGTCCTCAAAACCTCCTGGCCGGTCCGATCTCGAGACTACTGAGCGCAAACGACACTCAGATTCCGGAAATGGCCGTTCGGGGTCACGCGAAAGTAGGGAATTAATCGTGACACACCCGAAGAGACCAAAACTGTCACCCGATGGCGGATTGGAACCAAATAAACCGGAGCGGTCTAAGGCAAGCGAACTCCCAGTTCTTCTGTCACCAACTCTACCACCAACTACGGATAGTCCTAGGCTACCTCGACTTTTGTCGCCCACGCTCCCGCCAGATATCGAGAAAGAACTCGCCAAGTTAGAAGAGGATCCTTGTTCCATAAATACCTCCCAGATAAAACATGCCACCGACCCCGAGTTAGTGAAGGTCCATTTTAACAAAGACAAGAGCTTTGATGACCGCGACAAACATTTGGATTCATCTCTGGCCCTTGGTCGACGGGGAACGAACAGTAGAAGCTCATTGTCGATTCTGATCTCTGACACAAGCGATATCCCAAAGGCGAGCCCGAGCTCCCAGGGAAATGGCAAACCAAATTCTCTCGATGTGTCCGTGAACCCACATTTAGTTGTGAAACTAAGATACGGCAGATCGAATAGAAAGCGCGTCGAAGCTCTTCTCAGGTTCTCTGGTAAAAGAAAACATGCTTCAATGCATTCCCCTACGAAAGGAACCTTCGACTCTGGTCTTCCCCGATCCACGAAAATTGAACAAACTGCCGCAAAAACACCCGCATTGGAACGCGGAGAAGGTAAAACAAAACCTGTCGCGAGTATGCAAGGGAATCTTTTCTCAGGAGACCCGCCCGGAGAAACAAAACTGCATCTTCCAGGGAAACCCCAAGGCGCTACTTTGCCCGTCTCAAACCCACACCAGCAGGAAAGGGCCAAAAAGGCTTCACGAACCCCCGGCAAAGAAGTCAAAGAGGCAAGTGTTCGGTCAGAGATGATTGGCGTCGAGGATATAAGCCAAACCGACTCCGTTACGGCAGTGAAATTGTCACCTCGAGATGGTGACCGTCGAGCCTGGAGGGATGAGTACCAGAAATACGGCAATCTAGGGCGGGAGCTCAAGCACG
The DNA here is from genome assembly GCA_004849945.1 of Aspergillus ochraceus. Classification (NCBI taxonomy): domain Eukaryota; kingdom Fungi; phylum Ascomycota; class Eurotiomycetes; order Eurotiales; family Aspergillaceae; genus Aspergillus; species Aspergillus ochraceus. The sequence goes on along the minus strand of SSOS01000001.1, from coordinate 2,095,684 downwards.
CTGCAGAGCGACATACAGCGAAAGACAACGTGACCGCGGTCGATGAGAAGCTGGCGGTAGCGACTGCAATAGAAGCAATTCTCTGCTTCATCCTGGCGTTCGTGGCAGATGATCAATCCAAAATCCTACCTGGTCAGGTCGGAGATTCGTCGTCCTGGCTATCGATCCTCGCATACTGGCGTGTCGTCAGGAAGAACAGTACATCGTACAGACGTCTTTACAGCCTTTGTTCGATTCTTGGCGCTGTTTCTTACGATGCTATTCATTCTCTTGATTTGGAACGTCTTGCCGTCACCCCACTACCAGGAGAGTATGCGATCGCGCCGACTCCGAGTACGGATGAGAGCAATGCCATCAGGAGTGAGAATAAGAGGAATCGAAGGGAAATCCAAGAGTTGAAAAACAGATTGCCTGAATGCTACAAAGAATCCCAACGGCTTTGGCTAGAGGGCTCGCGCGGCCTTTCCGAAGATGTATTGACACGCGAATTTCCAAACGCCTGGTCCCAGCGGTCAAAAAACTTCTCGGAGCAAGGCAGACAACGTCTCAAGGTTGGTGACTATTCTGGCGAGTACTTTCTGCCCCTTGGAAGGACGAATTCTCCCGTGGAAATTGTCCGATTCGGTTACGCGGTTCTGAAGGAGTGGTGTACAAACGAAGGTGTTGGATGGAATGGCCGCCTTGCCTTGTAATATGGCCATCGACTCTTTCTATTACTTTCCACTTAGATGTACATTTCCGTTGCTATAATGTCTTGATTATACGTCGTGCCTTGAGGTGGATCACCCAGGCACACACGTGTACTGGGTTCATTCTGTCTTTGACTGGTTACATATGATACCACGAGTTATGCGTATATGATTGTGTATAACCTTTCGGATAGATTAAACTAAATCAAATTGCAATCCCAGCATATAAATGGGCATGTTATTTGTCCGTATCCTTCAATAAGAAAAAAAAAATCATCTATTCATCAAATAATCGTCAAATCTCAAACATTGGCTAAAGAATGATCAAACCGGCGCGCCAAGTAGAGACCTATTGCACCATGTCGCTCGAGGGCTGAAATTTTCATAACCAGGGGAAAACAGAAAACAAAGTCAATGCCCCCATCGCCCCTTCCGTTGTCATTGACCTTCGAATCATGATGCCATAGCCCCTTAGGCTTCTACAAAGTCCCGCACATGTGTGGTGCGAGGGATCGGTTCGTCGCCAAAGAGCCAGCCAGCTTCTCGGCAATACCTAGCTTCTCTACCGTGGATTCCAACCTCACTGCCCCAGCAAATGATGGAGGCATCCACTATGTCAGCTATTATGCCTTCAACCGTGCCTAACACGCTCCAGCCGATCGTTCCTGCGATCAGGCCAACCACGTAAGCATACACGCTTCCCTTGCCTATACTACTGACAGCAGGTACGCCCAAGTTCCTAGCGGCGGATACCCAGCCCCCGAACCCAAGCGCTAAAGACATCATGAGACGAGCAGCGTGTAGGATTAGCTTTGAAAGTCGGTATGGGAGAAGAGGGGCAAGCCCATCACGCGACCAGGATGACGGATGCAGTGACGGTGTGGTCATCGGTGAGGAGAGAATTTGCATTCGACTTAGACCACGAGCAGAGGCGTCAAGGGACTGAGAATGAATTGCCCCATAAGTAAGCGATAGAGGGTCTGTGAGAGCTGTTATGGGAGTAGGCACAAGGGAATAAGCGAGCAAGCTCAGAAATGAGGTGATACGGCTTGGCAAAACAATGAGAGGTAGTCGCACTAAGAGGGCAATCAGTCTAGAGAAGCAGATCGTGCCAAATAGTGTTGTGAAAGAATGAACAATGGCCGCCTGGACAACCTGCCTGGAGGTAGGAGCAGGACTTGCGAGGCGGTGGAAGTACCACTGGCTCACTGTTGCAGCCGTGACCGCACGCTGTATGCCGCCAATCACGCCCAGTGACCATATATAGACAATTATGAAATAAATTGCCAGCCACCAACTGCTAAGGTTGATGATGAAAAATTTTGACTCCGAGACATGCCCACCCAAGAATACCCGGGTGAACATGAGCATCCACACCCAGGTCCAGGAAACAATGAAGGTGAGGATGCCGAGACCAAAAGCTAGCAATTCTGCGTTTGCAGCGAGTATCCGACATGCGAATTCCAGGACCCCTATTGCCTTGCCTATAGCATGGCGGCCTCGTATCACATTGTACGTCCATAGACTTCCTAAGAAGAATGGAATGAACGACCCGAATCTCATCACCTTGTCCTGTACGCTAGTGCCATGATAGGCACCTTTGAAGCTTGAGATAAACGGGTAGATAGAGAACGAGTACAGGATCACTGGGACGGCGAACATAGTCGCGTATACTAGTTGACGAACGTATGAACGGAGCAAAGCGAGCCAAAGCAGTGAGACAAATATCGAGACAACGGTGTAGGCCCCAAGGAGAGAAAAGGAGCCATGAACAGTTAAATAAACCGTGTCACCCCACTTTGACTTATCCCCCGATGGGACGGAAGTGTGGAGATAAACCAGGAACGCAGTTGCGAGAAGGCAGGCCAGCGTTATCAAGAAGAACTGACCCCAAAAAACATCATGAGCTGGCAATCCTGCGACTTCTCTGGGGATTGACATCTGGTTGTGGTCTGAGAGGCTTGCTGGCCGTGAAGTTTCCATCCTAGACTGCTTCCTTATGCCGGCTGGTAAGAACGACGAGTCTATCCCAAAATTGCCACCGGGGAGTTCTGACTGCTCCCTGAATCGTTGGACAGATGGTGGGTCGTCATCACCTATGTCAGAATTGGGTTTGTTGGTGTCAATATCGGATCTTAAGGTGTCCTCGAGGCGAACGTCGAACAAGTCCTCTCTGCACTCATGGCTGGAGCCGATTTGGTTCTGTAAGGCATCTTCAGTGGAGTTTTGAAACCCGTTCCGTGCGCCATAAGTCGATGTGCCATCTCGCCATGAGCTCCTGATGCCTTTGCTCTTTCTGGGAACACTGTATCGGTGTTCATCGGAAAGGCCCATGTTATCGTCTCCTGCGTCTTCTTCATCATCATATTCCATCTCCGAAGAATCCTTCAGGTGACTGCCACCGAACTGTCGCCTAGACCTTTGTAGAGCATAGAAGTCAGCGATCTCTCGATCACGCTCGGTCTCGTCATCTTCTTCACGAAATTCATCGGTAGCACTATAGAAAAGAGGCGCAGGCGGAGCCAGACTTCGAGACGCAAAAGGAAGGTTGGAGATCTGGGAGGAGGTTGGTTGATACGGGTCGATAGCCGTTCCTTGCAGGACCGGACGGGAAACTGGAAAGCGAGAGTTCCCCTGTTGTTGTCTGGTACGGTGGCTCTTCCGCACCTCATCAGGACGAGGCCCTATTCGCGACTGTGACTGAGCAAGAAACCGAGAGGCGTCTGCAGGAGAGTGAGCAACGTCCGCCATGGCGGTAGATACATGAAAGCAGTCAATCATGTTACTACGTAAGACACCTACATTCTGAAAACATGTTTGTCGAAAATGTCCTGGGGCTTTAGAGCCCGGTTATGGGCGAACGGCGATACTTCCTGGGAACTGGAGGCAGCAAGTGAAGCGGTGAGCACCTCCAAGGGCTTCAAATCAGCATCAGATAGCTAGTGAATGGCCGGAGGTGGACGTATACATGGAGGTAAGATGATTGGAATTTTGCCTTTTGGGTACCTGGCAGCAGCCACAAGTTGTATCCAAATGTTGGTATCTTTTTTCCCCTTTTGCTCCCCTTCTCAAGACGTGAGGTTTGTGAGAAGGGAAGGAGACGCAAGGTGCGAGGTGCGAGGTGCGAGGTGCGTCATACGGCAAGGTCATGAAGATGGATGACTCAGCTGTCTGCGGTTGTCCACCGTAGCTACCCTACGTCGACTTAACACCTTCTCATCCTCATCCACATGGTTAGTTATCTAGCGATCTAGTTAAAGTCAGTCTATTCATCGACCTTGTCTCCACGGACAATTCCAGAATATGAGTCCACGGGCATCAATAAGCTGAAGTCAGACCTAATAACTCAGAGACTCTGTATCCATGTCACAGCCATGGGATTACATCGCTAAGCTTGTCTGCATCGGTGATTCTGGGACTGGCAAGTCTAGTGTGGGTAGCCCCAGCGATTGAGATACGTTCGTCGACTCCAGACGCTGATCCTCGCAAATCCTCTCAGTTGACGATTCGGCTATGTGAAGGGCGGTTCTCTTCATCTCACGATGTGACCATTGGAGTGGAATTCGGCTCACGCATCGTCCCGGTTGGGCCGCCTGCCTCCAGATACCTCGAAAAAGAGCAAGACGACTACGTTTCCAATCAAACTACTTCATCGCCTGAGTTGGTGGCACAGGGGGGCAACCAGGAGCCCATGGTTTCCGGTCTCCCCAGCCCTCCTCGGAAGACCCAGGCAGATCAAAAACGAATGAAGCTTTCCTTGTGGGATACAGCTGGACAGGAAACATACAAATCAATCACGCGCTCTTATTTCCGCGGTGCCTCCGGTGCACTTCTCGTCTTTGATATTACCCGACCGTCATCATTTATCTCGTGTACTCAGTGGCTCCAAGATTTACGGCAAATCGCCGAGGAAGAGATCGTTGTCATCTTGGTTGGGAACAAGAGCGATCTTTCAGGAGATGACTCGATCCAAAACCAGCGACGTGTCACTCGACAGGAGGCGGAAGAATGGTGTCATCAGAATAATGTTGTACGCTACGTGGAGACAAGCGCGAAGTCTGGGGAAGGGGTCGAGCATGCATTCCTCGAGGTCGCTGAGCGAATACATCAAAACATCGAGGGGGGCAAGTATGACTTGAATGATCGTCGAAGCGGTGTTAAAGGCTTCGGTGCCACGGGCGGGACAAGTAATGGACCACCAAAAACCGTCACTCTAGGTCTGAATGATGCAATGCGCAGAGGTGGGAATGGTTGGACTGGAAGCTGCTGCTCTTAGGGGCAGAATATTGATGGGTGCGCAGGATTGGAGGGCGTGGCTCTTTACACAGTAATATATTTCAGCACGATATCTGACGCTTGGGCAATGTCATCTAACAGATCATCAGAAGTGGGCCAGTTAAATTCTATTTCAACGACATCCAATCCATCTGGAGCATATCACCACACACGGTTAGTCTAGACTACAAATGAGATTGTGGGCTCGCATGTTCAATCACAGAACAACAGGTACCAGTGGCGTTGCCTGTTTGTCAGATGGGCAAGATAATCTCGGACAAATCTAGAGGTAAAATGGTAAGGTTGGGGCGACAACAAAACCACATTCTGAGGCTCGCGAAACCTTGAATAACAGAGGCCCTTAGTTTGCGATGCGCCATCCACTAAGCCAGTTCAGATGACCCCACTCCTGGCTGGGCCCTTCGATGCCAAAGACGATCACCCTAAAGTAGACAAACATCGCAACAATTATGGCGTACAAGCAGGCATATATCATCCCAGAGATTTTGCTGTCCATCTTTTGGGTGAGCCAGTCGACGCAGAACCCAAAAGTAAGAATGGCGTAGTAAAGAGCTGGGTAATAGTGGTGGACATATGTGACCCGGGCCATGATAACAAAAGGCAAATAGTGGAGAACCCATCCAATGACCGGATAGAGACCGGAGTAGTGGATATGGTTGATATCCGCCTGGGTGAGTTCATTATAACCTCGTTGCCAACGCACCAGGTACCAAATGATCAAGAGCCCGAAGACCCCAAGACTGAAGGTACTGCCCCAGTAGATAAACGGATTACCAAGAAGATAGTACTTGATGGTATTGTCGTCCCAAGAACACATGCGGAGACCGACATTGAGTATGGGCCACTGCCAAAACTTGGAGGCAAGATCATCCTGTTTATCCGGATCAGGAACCAAGGCATTGTTTGAGGTCATCATGGCGACGTTTAAATGGATAAAGTCCTTCAGGAAGGGGGATTTGTAGGAGCCTGGATCGCCAGGGGGCACTGTGTAAAGTCGTGTTAATATACGGTAAAGGTTGAAACTGGGATCAAAGTCAAACTTACGCCGCTCGTTGAAGTGAGATTCAACATTCCAGTGAGTGTAAACATCACTAGGCCTGTTTTCCTTAACACATGTTGTTTCTATCTGCTTGAAACCCCATTGCGGTAGATTCACATTGCCGGCACGCAAATAGCAACCTAGGACAGGGTGTCGCAAGCGGAACGCGGTTGTAAGTGTCCGAATCCTGCTTCTGTCCTTTGAGGCTACATCGTCAACAACCTCGACTGCCCAATGATCCTTGTCATCGCCTATAGTGATATTGCCATAGCAAGAGACTTCATGTTGGGACTTGGTTATCGGCGCAGGAATAGCGTGGGAGTGTAGGTTTCGGCCAGTCTGTCCATGGATGAGTCGGATATGGTCGCCGTCACCAATGAATCGTAGGGCGGAGTTAGGGTCATAATCCGCTTCATGACGGTTGGGATAAATGAACCAATCATTATTGGCATCCTTGTGGTGATAGCAGGTAACTTGCTGTTGGGCTGAACCCTCCGGATATGTCTGAACATGTGAATGGAGGAGTCCACCGCCATAGCCCATGTTCTTAAGCGTGACTCTTGAGCCAAGGGCGATCTCAAGTGGGCTGTCCTTGCCAACCTCGGTGCCCTTAAGGTTCGCTTGAAACAAGGAACTCATTTGGGCGTCACCGGGCCCGCTGTTTTCCAGAATCAAGAAATGCACATAAAAGGAAAAGACGTACACCAGAGCCGGGATGACGATCAGTCCAATGATGCGAGCCACAAGATGCTTTGCAAGCACAGTCTGCCAGGGAATTAGTAGCTGACCTTGACTACAAAATGCAACCTATACTGACCTCGGGCATTCTAAGATCGCCAAACTTGTTCCACAGATCCTCGATCGTGTAGAGACCCACAATCGAAGTGCAGAAAAGACCAACCCATTTCACGCTGCAGACACAGCCAATGCTTACCCCGGTCAAAGCCAGCCAGATGAACCACTCAATCGAAAAGCTGGCATGCTGTAACTTGTGGAATCTTGCCCAGCACATTGTGGTAGTAAACGTGAAGCAGAGAAGCATAGAGTCCAACAGTATAAACCTAGAGATGGTCGCATATGAATTTTCGAATAGCACCATCAAGCTGATTAGCCAAACGGTGGCCCGGCGGAATCCTAGCTCTCGAGCAGTGTAGTATGCAAGTGGCACACATACTACGCCAAAAGCAGCATTGAAAACACGCATGAATGTATAGTTAACATCTTCTGGGTATTGTTCGCCAGATTTGAACTCAAAAGATCCGTTGTAGCCGGCGAGAAGTCCTGATAGACCGACTAGCATTTTCCCCAGTGGAGGGTGGACGTCGAAATAGAACTCGCGCTTGAGATAGTGCGAGCCGAACTTGCCGAAGCTGGAAGCAGTTGTTAGAATCTGGCAAAATGTATAAACAAAAATTTGTACTGGTCTTACTGCGCTTCATCCCAGGTAACAATATTCGACCGACCAATGCGATACATGCGGGTGAAGATTGACAAAGCAGTCAAAAAGAGGGGTACGATCAAAGGCTCCCAGCGATCCAACACAGAGTAGAAAGAGTCGCCCTAAGGTGTAGATCCGTAAATATTAGTACATCAGGAAGTCAAGGGGCAAGGGCACACCCAAAAGGCCGTCATACATGTGATTTTGTCTCCTTATCGTCTTTTCTAGCGACATCCGACACTGGACTCGGTCTCTCTGTGCGTGGAACATTTCGGCGCCGCAGATCAGCGGAGATTTGAGCACCAGAACTGGACGCGATCTCCGGTTCTGTCATGTTTAAAGAACGTGGTGAATAGCAAACAAACTGGCTAGGGCAGTTCCTCCGATAACACGGGTGAGGGAATGGGAAGTAGAGGTGAATTGAAGCTTAAAAAAATACAGGGAGAAAAAGGGGAGGGGTAAAAAAAGAAACAGAAAAAAAAAGGTCGGCTTTCAAGTTAAGCTGTAGTCATATCTGGGAGTAGAACGTAGAGGTCCGTAGATAGTGAGTGTGTCCCGGTGCGGTGACAATCGGGAGATGAGTGCCTGGTTGTGACAAACAAATAACAGAGGTATTAGAGTGTGGGGAGATAAAATGAGAGGTAGATAGGGAAACTATATCGATGTCCAGAAACCCCCAAGAAAGAAAAAAAAAACAAATAAATGAGAATAACAATGAGGGAGAGGGAGGGAGAGAGAGCGAGAGAGGAAGAGAGGGGAGGGAAGAAAAATGCGATAGACGGGTTGTCGGAATGAAATGGAGAGTTGGCCTGTACCGTCAGTCGAAGGTCTCGTCCTTCTAATGCTTCTACTAGCTGCTGTAGGTAGTAAGTACTAACTATAGTACCGTAGGCTAGTACTAGTAGGGTACCAGAGAGTCGTGACCCGGAAACACCGGGCGCATTGTCGAAGGTTCCACTTTATCTCCCGGGGCTAGATGTGGTTGGTTGGGGTCCAAAAGTACTCCTACCGGTGACACAAACGTACACCTTGTCTTACCTATCTAGTACGGAGTATGTATTTCTACTTCGATCAAGAAGAGCTTTGTGCACAAGAGGATAGAGTATTAACTGGAGATTGGCCTGCGTCCGTTAGGAACAGGTGTGCCTGTGGTGTCATTTTCTTCCGCTTCAGACACCAGGTTGACTCCATGGTCGGACAAAAATCTCAGTATACTAGGGATAAAGTCTCCCAGCCAGAAAAGCGCTAACAACATTGGATAAGCGGTAGTTATAGCCGTGCACTAGGTACTTAGCGCTCGACGGAGAAATGTGGAAACGTGGTAGCAGTAGCCATTCCCATTTCTAAGCTCAAGCTAGCCAAAACAAAGAAGGGAAAGGAAACAACAGAACTCAATACGGCCCGGAAGCTGGGGTCAAGAAGATGAAGATGTATAAAGAATAGATAAATAAGGAAATGAGCAAAAAAAAATATAAGAAAAAAAGACATACAGGAGTCCAAAGTGAAAATCCAGGTGACAGATTGTGTGGAGACAGGGTGGATTGAGTAGATCGAAGAAGAAAATCGCGGTGTATAGTCATTGGTGAACGGGAAGATGCCATGGGTGAAGAAATTCAAGACTGCATGTCAGGGCTGGTCTTATTCATTCTAATCTTCCTCTTGCCCAAGCCTCCTATACTGGCGGTCTTGTTGCCCCGGATGCCCTGATCGCCTGTGACGCGAAACCATGTTGGAAATCCAACCAGCTATACCTTCTGATGGGCTGTGATCGCCCTCCTGAGAACCAGGTCTGATCGACTTATTGTTATCATCGCTGTTCATATTCGGAGGGTCAATATCTAGCCCAGGAATGGCGCTTTCTGCTCCAAGTTGGCCATACTGTCGCCGGATGTCAAGAGAGGAAACAGGAGAACCTGCGCCCATTAGAGACCCTCTTTCTCCTTGCGTAGCTGGTGTGGGTACTGCGGTCGTCGCATCCCCAAAAAGTAAATTCATATCTTCCAAGCGGACGCCACTAGTTTCAGGGTATAGAAAGTAGACTATAGGAGTTAGTGAAAGTTCGTAGTGGACAGGCGGACGCTCTCACCGAGGACAAAACTGCAGGCACAAAAAAAGGCATGGACAAGATAGAGGCGCCACTTGATAGCATCTTGAAGAACAGGTGTAACCTCTCCAACTAGCCAGTTGAAGGCCCAATTAGAGGCCGTGCTGAGACTAGCACCCTTAGCTCGAATGCTCAGCGGTAGAATTTCCGGGGGGTATAGCCATGGGATTGGTCCCCACGAGGCACCAAAAGCGGCATTGTAAATCATGACAAATATGACTGTCAGGGTAGGAGTTGCTGCCACGTCAATATAGATGAAATATGAGATCAAAGAGAGGGAAATGATCATTGCAACTGCTCCAGAGAGTAGGATCGGTCGTCTTCCCCAGCGGTCCACAAGATACCATGGAGGAACCGTGGATGCAAGGTAAGAGATTGCATTTATCCCTGTCATCAGAATGGCGTCGCGGCCTGCCCACCCTGCCGATTCAAACACAAGCGGCGCGTAATATGAAATGACATTGATGCCGTTCAGCTGGGCCAAGGCCTGGGCTGACATTGCTATCAATACTCGCTTGCGGTACCTTCTGAACATATCAGTGTAGGATCTTTCACCCTCCTGCCGCTGAAGAAGCACGTTCATTTTGATATCTCTATACTCTTGTCTAGCCTTGTCATTATGCAGGTCTCCTTTTCCGTAGAGGTTAGCTATAACCACCATGCCTTCCTCATCGTAGTCGTTGTCCAGTAGCCATCTGGATCAGAAGTAAGCCACGTGCCATGATCACCCTAACGTCAAAGGTCGCACTGGAGGGATAATTGTTGCATACCTCGGCGATTCACAAATTATTAGGCTTCCTACACCAAGTAGGGCGCCCATGACGCACTGGCATAGTAGTGGAAGACGCCATGAGTAGTCGCTGTCGATAAAACTACAAACGTAGTCAACCCAGACACTGGCGGCGTAACCGGAAATATTGCCGGTGAACTCAATACACGCCAGCTTCCCTCGATTATGGGGCGGCTGTTGTACTATGATTAGCCTGGAACGCTTCTCAGAAACCAAAACCAAACTCCGAAAGTGAAAATACCGAGATCTCAGATTGATAGACTGGAACTATTGTGGACAATGCTCCGACTCCCAGACCGGCAATGATACGGCCGACCATCATCATGGACAAGTCCGTCGCGAAAGTCTGCAGTGCACCACCTATAAAAAAGACTATAGAACCATAGAGAATGGTCCTACGACGACCTATCAAATCGCCAATTCGTCCGACTAGTAGAGAGGAAATGAAGGCCCCAACTTCCAATATGGCGACCACAGTGCCGATTGCAGCTCTCGAGGGTTGATCGAAGTAGTCATTGAAATAAGCACCCCTGTCTCAATATCAGTATAGAGTATACCAAACTTCCGTGGTAATCGTGGAAAGAACCGACGTTATAATCCCGGACATAACTCCCTGGTCATAACCGAAGAGGAAAACTCCCAACGATACGAAGACACTTGTGAAATATCTGTCAATGGTAAGTGAATGTTACGGTCAATGAGGACAAGACGCAGATGGTCTTACAGCAACGGCTTTCCGACTAAGCCATGCACTTGGGCCGTCTGCCGACTGTTTGGGGACATGATGACAGCTAGTATGCGCTCGATCCTGGAGATGCGCCGGGGTGGCGGGCGAGGTATTTCAATCGATGTTTTTGCGAATTCAGCGCCGTTTGTGGTGGTCTGGTGCAGGTGGTGTGCACGTTTTCGCTGATTCACTCGTACACTTGAGCCCGCTCTCTCGGGTGCCTCGCGATCCAGAGACCTTCTACGATGGGCCTGAAGGGGGTGGTCTTCGGCATCAGCAAGCTGTTCAGCCAGGTCCCCGGTCTCGGTCCAGTTAGAGAACTCGGATTTTATGGAGGGAGAAAGCGAGGAGCGTCGGCTGCCTTTCTCACTGGCAGATTCTAATACCCTGGCGGAGTTTCCGGAAGATGGCGAGGGTTGGGGTTGTAAAGACTGCAACGGGATACTTGACGAAGAGCGAGGTGAGGGCGTTGGTAGAGGAATGTTGGCGGTTGTGGTGGGCCAGAAAGCAGCCCTTCCCCTTCCTGTTGTCTTTTGGATCCAATACCTACCTCCGGCGGTCAGAAGGCGATTCAGCCCAGATTATAGCCAATCGGTGCAGGATCCTCGCGGGGCCCCTTGAAAAAAGTCAACTAATCTCAAGGCCGGGGAAACGATATGAAAGACCGGGTCAGAAGGGTGACTTTGGACCAAGGCCGAATATAGGTCAAAGCGGAAATCGAAGATGTCAAGGACCAATCTAAGAAGCTACAAGAGTAGAAAGCGGTGATGGCAATGGCGTTTGGAAACCCGCTCACAAGACAGGTGGTTGATCCACTACGCCAGATGACAAAGGGAGGGCGGTCAGGTGGGAGGTCGCCCTAGTCAAAAGGCGGGTTAGGCGGCTGCGCAAAGCATTGGCAGATGACCGGGGGAGATGTGTCTCCCACTCCTTGGGTGATGACTGATGAATATACGTACTTCGTGCCTTGGCTAGAGCACAATTTACCTGGAAAGGTAAGTCTTCTGTACTAGTACAGTAGCTCCATACTACCTACTGTGCTCCGTACTCCATACGTACTCCGTATGACGGGAGTCCCCGCAGTCCACATTGGTTGTGGGGTAAAACGGCTTACAGATACCGGCTACGTAGTTTTTTATATATGTAGATACACTACACGGAGTAGTCCGTACACAAGGTAAACAATCAGGCAATGCATCCTACCTGGTAACTTTGTGTATGTTTACCCCCTCCTAAACTGTAATGTACCTGTCTTGCCTACGAACTACAGGTAGGTAGATGAGGTAGGTAATATGGACTTATCAAAGTCTCCAATCGGCATAAATTCTAAACCAAAGGCGGAGGACAACACCTATGACAACAGAAGATCGTACCCATCCTTGCGAATGTATACAGCTTCTGCCATATTAGCATATTTACGGCGAACCAGTTCGAATATCACCAGACCGGCACTGGTACTGGGAACTTGGCGGAGAGCATTTTTCGCGAAGTCGCGGAATAGCCAACGCCGCCAGCTTCCCGATCGCGCAGCCTTCCTTTGGCATCGTTTGTATGTCTCCCGGTAAGCGAAGTAGTAGAGACGCAACATCTGCCTTTTCGAAGGATATAGACTCGCCTGGCGATCAAGGTACTCCAGCCGCGCGACGTGTATGTTTTGTATGAGGCTAAGTGGATGCTGTATTGCTTGCTGGGCAATGGAGGCCGCAACCCCTGCAAGCATCAGAAAGCATGGCTCTAAGGTGTAGTGAGGTTTGATAAGTGGCACACCACGGTCGCTGGTTTTTGCAGCATTCTTGTTATCAGCGTGCTGAATATGATAATGTCCATAATATCCGGTGGCAAATGAGTAATATGCCTGAGCTTTGATGTACTCAAAGGATGAGAAAAAGACGCCATATCCAAAGGCATCGCGCAGGAACGACAAGGTTAAACCCGCAAAGATACCACGGACACCAATTTGTTTCAGTTTGTGCCAGCCATAGTGCCACATACTCCGATACTGGCCCCCGAGTATATCATGTGCTCGAAGACGGACTTGAAGGGCGTCCAAAGGTGCGGCAACTATGGATTGGGCTGCCCCTGCTACGAAACCAGCCGTGAATGTATAAATGGGATGGGCAGGGGGGTATGTTCGTTTGACTCCCTGTGCCACAGGTTCATATAGGGCCTCAAGAACCTGAAGGTATGAGGTATATAGCACGGCCCCAATTCTACCTCAGATGAAGTCAGACGATACGTTCTGCGACCTCGGACAAGGGAAAGTCAGCTTGCTCACTCACCCGGCATTTGCTAATAGAGGGGGCATGATCTGATTTGGGATGAAACGCCAACCATAAGTCCGGACAGCATGGAAAATTAACCCAGGAGTGGTATTGTGCAGTGACCATCGCTTTTCGGACACATGAGGATTGACAACCCTAGCAAATGCCTGTAGTAATAAAGGTAAATAGATGTAGAGAGCATTAGTGAATGGCAACAATGGCTAGAACAAACCCGTTGTCCAAATGAGAGAGAACTATAGAGGGGAATTCGGGCCAAGTACCATGTAACTGAAAGGGCGAACATCAGCTTCTTAACTTCAGGTCCATAAGAGGTGTGGGAGAGATACATACTCAACTCTAGTGCGGAAGAAAGCTTTCACAGGGGTTCGGAAATAGAAGGCAACAAATTGTGCACTGAGAGCACGGACCCCAGCAGCAGATGCCCCAGTAGCAGCGTTGCTTCGAGGGTTTCTCTGGGAGTTTGCAACAGAATCGAAAGTCTGATCTATCGTACCCGCATCATCTGAACGAAAATTCTCTATAGTGACCATGTTGCCAAAAACGCGTCCACCATCAGGAAATTTCAAAACAAGATGTTGCCATATGGATAAGCTGGGGGCGATGTCCAAGTAACATGTATTGGCCTTGATACTAAGGTATGTCAGTTGGGCCGGTGGGGGAGGGGTGTGGTTCAGGGTTGAAGAACAGAAAAACTGAATGTTTTCAGACCGAAGTAGCTGGCGACCTTGGATGTTCGATAAGATAAGAGTTAACACCTGGTACCTGAGTGCGGAAACCTACCAGGTAGGAACATACCTAGGTAGGGTACGGTAGATACAGTGTGTGTAAAGTAGGTGCTGTACATACATGTACGGTGCATAATGACGCCTGCACCTAAGGTAGGTACCTAGGTAGTTAGCCTGTAATTAACACGCGTAACATACATTTAGTATTGTACCTAGTTAACCACAGTACCTACAGTACTGAGTAGGTACAGTACCACGTATGTACGTACCTACCTAGTCACTGTAATTAACTATTTAACTAACTAATGTAATCGGACAGCGAGCCGCCGCGACACCGAACCGCCGGTTCTTACTATAATTACTACTATAATTACTACTATAAGAAATAGAATTTGAAAATCGATATAGATATTAATAAGTAGTAAAGATAATATAGTAAGCTATATTATATTAAACTACGTTATTGTTACGGACCCCTGCTACACCAGGAGCCGCGGGGCCAGGAATGATAGGCCGACGGCGACCCAGGACCCGTAACGCTATAAGAAAAGGATTTAGTCACGTGATATGATATATAGGTACTATATAGTATGTTGTATACTATCAGATATATTGTGACCAAATAGTATAGAAGGGACTAGATAGTATACTAGATAGTATATTTTAGAAGAACTATATAAGAATACTTATTTATCTATCTATTAGATAGTTCTTATTTAGTTCTTCGCGTTTAATATAATTACTATCTTTAATAACTACTAGAGTTATACTACTAGTACGATTTATTTATATTCTATTATAAAAAGATATATATATTAATCTAATCTTACTTCTATCTTAGCTATTTAAAGATTCTTTAATTATTAAGCTAGTTTACCGAAATCTAGATTTAGTTTTTAGATATAATATCTAGATACTTAAAAGTAGCGGTATTTTTCGGATAAATATTATCTATTTTTAGGATTAATTAGATTAATTACTAAAGGTCTAAACTATATTCTAATAGTTTAGTATAATATGTAGTTTAGGCGGATCCTAGAATTTGATATATTAAATATTAAGTTAGTATAAATCGAGTTTAGATAATATATTAACTATTTCGAGTAGTAATAGAACTTCTTAATTTTTATTAGAAGAAATAAGTTAGAGTTAGAGATAAGTAATAATTATATATAATTTTAAAGATATAATTAACTAGTTATAATAGTAAATTATAACTTTAGAAGATCGCTTAGCTATTAAGTTAGTTAAGATTAGATTATCCGAAGTATTTAATAGTACTAAATCTAAGCTATAAGCTTTTATAATCTAGTTAGATATATATCTCTAGATAAATTATAAAAAATTAATATATAAAGTAAATAAGATTCTCTTTGTATTAATCTATCTTACTAAACTAGTATTTAATTAGTTTAAATCTTTTATCAGAGATTTCTAAGAGAAAAGTAAAAATTATTAAGATAATAATATTAAGAAAGTTTTTATTAATTATAATAAATTTAAGAAATATCTTTAAATAATATTCGGAGATATCGATATATTATAAAATATAAAATAAAAATTATAGCGACTTAAGTAAAATAGCTTAATTATTAAGTACGTATCGAAATTTTAGTAAACTATATCCTATTTAAATTAAGATAATAACGTTTATATCGTATATTTTAAAGAAGATTTAAAGAGTAAAGTTTAAAAGAAATTAATTTAGATAGAGAGACTAGATATATTTAGTAAAATAATTAAATAAATAGTTAAGATTAATAATAAATTCTATAATTTTAATATTTGAAAAAGAGAAAACTAATTCGGAATATAATTCTAAGAAAATCTAAGAATAAATAGCTACTATATTAATAATAAATAATTAGTATAACTAAGAAACTAAGAATATAGTAATTTTTATAATTTATAGCTAATAAAGCTCGACGCTATTAATAAATAGTAATAAAACTTATTAAAAGATAAGATTAAATAATAATAAAAAGAATAGTTATACTTTAACTATAAAAAAGTAGAATATATATCTTAATAATATAAGGCTTTAAAAAAGTAGAGCTAAGAAGATAAATAAAATAATTAAAAAAAACTTTATATTATAGAAGAGTTTAATAAACTAATTATTAATATCTAAAATATATATAACTTAAGTAAATTATTAATATCTATATTCTGGATAGTCTAGACGCTACGTGATAAAAAGACGCTTAAGAGAAATAAGCTAAAAGAAAATAATTAATATATAAGATTAGTATATAATATTTATAAATTATTAAAAAATATAGAAGAGGCTAGAGTTTTAAACTTATTATAATTATTTTTAAAAAAAGTAGAGAAGCTTTTTAATATAATTTATTATAATAATAATTAGATAGAAAGATAGTTCTAGGATTTATAGATATTAAATAATAATAATTATAATTAGTTTATTAAGTAGAAGATAGATAGATCTTTTAAATTTATTAATAATAAGTTAGATCTAGTAGATAATAATTTAATTATAATATTAGAAAGTTTTAATCTTTTAGATAAATAATATAGAATTTAATAAATTAGCTATAATCTTAATATAAAGAGATTCTATAAGATATTTAAAATACCTGACGAAATCCTTTATAGAATTATATCTAATTAAAATAGTATTAATAGTACTAATTTAGAAGATAATTAAGCAATTAAGAATATTTTTAATTATAATTAAGCGGAAAATAAAGTCTTTAATTTAGGAGATAATATTATAATCGATTAGTATATTATTTAGTTAATATAAATAATTGAGAAAGAATAGTGGATAGGTTAATTAATCTAAGAATTAAAAAAGAATCTAGTATAGTTTACTAGAGAATTATAAAATATTTTTATATAATATCTATACTAGAAGCTAGACTGCTAGAATCTATAAATAGAAAATTAAGAAATATATTATTTAAAATATATAAAGTATAAAATTAGATATAAGATATATAATTAGTAGAATTATAACTATAATTAAGCTATTATTATAAGAAATAATATAATAGAATATATTAGATTACTATACGAATATTAAAGAAATAATTATAAATATCTATATTAGAAGATATATTTAGAGTATTATTATATTTTATAGATTATATATTATAATAATAATTATAACTACTTAGTATACAAGGTGTTAAAGACGATCGCTTAAGAATATTAAGATTTAGAGAAATAATAATATTCTTATAAAAAGCTAGAGTATACTTATATTAGATATTTAGCTTATCTAAAATATATTATATAAAACTAAAAAGAATATTACAAAGACTATTATTTAGTATATTATAATACTAAGTTAGAATAATACTTTCTATAGTAGCTACGGAGGTTACGAGAATCTTATTAGATAATAAATTTATTAATAATAATTTAGAAGGGGTTATATTTAAAGTTAATAGTTAAAGTTTTAAATTAAAATATTTAAGTTATAATAGACTCTAGAGCAACCGGTAATTTTATAAATTTAAAGTTTTAGAAAAGACTAAAAATCTTAAAAATTATAAAAATAAGACTAGAGTCTATATTAAAATTAAATAGTAAATTATTAGAAAAAAATTTTATAATTAAATTAAAACTAATATCTATAATTATAAAAAGCTATTTCAAGTATATAAATTTTAATATAATATTTTTAGAATAATATAATATAGTATTAGAGATTCTATAGCTTAAGAATTATAATTTAGAGATTAATTAGAAGATAGAAAATCTTTAATTTATATAATATAAATACTTATAATAAAACTAGATGTTAAAGGTATCTAAAGCTAAATAGTATATTTAGAATAAAAATTACTAAGTTAATATTAAGAGATTATAGAATAAATCTATAAATATACTAATTAATAATTATAAATATAATATTATAAATATAGTTATAGTAGTAATTAATTCTACTAATAAAAAATAGTTAGCACGACTATCTGATTAGGTATTAGATATAAAAG
This sequence comes from Aspergillus ochraceus, assembly GCA_004849945.1. NCBI lineage: Eukaryota > Fungi > Ascomycota > Eurotiomycetes > Eurotiales > Aspergillaceae > Aspergillus > Aspergillus ochraceus. The sequence continues at coordinate 2,077,629 of SSOS01000001.1, read as the reverse complement.
AATAATACGCTTAGATAATAACTATTATTAAATATTATATAAACTCTTATAATAAGATCGAGTTATAATAAATAATTAATATTATAGATCTAGTAGCTAATAAAGAATTAAGATTATTATATAAATATAAGAGATTTTAGGAGCTTTTTAAATAGCTAGAGAAATCTAAACTACTAAAATATAATAAATATAACTATTATATTCTACTTAAGAATAAAAATAAAATAGTATATAAAAAGATCTATCTAATATTAGAAAAGAAATTATAGATTTTATAATAGTATATTAATAAATAATTAGTAAAAAAATATATCTAACTATTAATATTACTAGTAGAATACGGGGTCCTATTTATACTAAAGAAGGATAGAAATTTACGATTATATATAAATTATTAACTATTAAATAAGCAGACGATTAAGGATTAATATTTATTATTATTTATTTTAGAAATTTAAGATAAGATTAGAGAAGTAAAATAATTTATTAAATTTAATATTACTGATGTATATAATAGACTGCGAATTATAGAAGAAAATAAATAAAAGATAGCTTTTAGAATAAAATATAGATATTTTAAATATATAGTTATACTATTCGAATTAACTAATATATCAGCGTTATTTTAATAATTTATTAATAAAGTTCTAGAAGAACTACTGGACATATTTATTATTATATATTTAGATAATATTTTAATATTTTTAAATACTAAGAAAAAATATGTTTAGTATATAAAGTAAGTATTATAGAAGCTATATATTATTAAGCTATAATTAAAACTTAAGAAGTATAAATTTTATATTTATAAGATAAAATTTCTTAGATATTAGATATCTACTAAAAAGATATAAATAAAAAAGAATAAGATCTAGATAATTAGGAATTAATTTATATTAAGAAATTTAAAGAAAGTCTAATAGTTTATAGAATTAATTAATTATTATTAATAATTTATTAATAACTACGCAAGCGCTATAATACTAATATTTAATCTAATAAAGAAGATAGAAAAATTCGAATAAATATTATAAATATAAAAAGCTTTTAAGAAAGCTAAAAAAAGAATTATTATTATATTAATTCTTATATAGTATAATCTAAATAGACTAACTACGATTAAGATTAATATATTAGATTATATTATCGGAATAAGGTTAATATAATTAAATAAAAATAATAAGATAAAACTAGTAGTATTTTACTTATAAAAGCTTATTTAAGTAGAAATAAACTATAATATCTATAATAAAGAATTACTAGCTATAGTAATAGTATTTAAGATATAAAAAGTTTATTTAAAAGAAGCTTAATATTAGATTCTAATAAAAATAGATTATAAGAATCTTATATTCTTTATTATAACTAAAGAATTAACTAGAAGATAAGTAAGATAGTTAAAAAAATTATTATAGTTCGATTTTAGAATTAAGTACTATAAAAAAATAGAGAATAAATAGATAGATATATTTAATTAATAATTAGATTATAAGATTACTAATTAAATTATAGAACTAGCGATTCTTAAGAGAAATAAAGATAGTTTATTATTATATAATAAATAGTATTTAATCTTAGTAATAATTAATATCAGCGATAATCTAATTAGTAAAATTATTAAAGTAATTAAAAATAATATTTTAATTTAAGAAATCCTAGCTAATTTAGAAGATAATAATAAAGTAGCTATAAATAAAGATAAAATAGTATATATATATAAACTTATTTATATATCTAAATATATAAAAAATAAGATTATTATAATATACTATAATAGCCTACTACATAATTACTTCGGAATAGAAAAAACCGCAGAATAGATTTTAAGAAACTATTATTTTTCTAATATTAGATAAAAGATATAAAAGTATATTAAAAAATATAAAACTTATATAAGGAATAAGCTAGTACAGTATTAATTTTATAGAAAAATATAATTAGTAGATATATTTTTAAAATTATAAAAATAGATTATAATAGATTTTATAAGATCTCTATCTAAGTTATAAGAATAGGATATAATTATTATTATTATAGATAAATTAACAAAATATATATATTTTATATCTAATAAAACTATAACAACAGCTAATAATATAATTTATTTACTAATAGTATATATTATTATATAATATAGAATACTACAGCAAATTACTTCAGACAAAGATAAGCTTTTTATATTAAAATTTTAATAATTAATTATAGATCTTATAAAAATTAATTATTTACTAACTATAATATATCACCTATAAGGAAATAGTTAAATAGAATAAATAAATTAAATAATAGAATAATATCTAAAATACTATATAAATTACTAATAGAATAATTAGATAGAACTATTATCTATAATATTATTTATATATAATAACGCGATATACTTAATAATAGGAGTTATACTATTCTATATAAATTATAATTATAATTCTATTTTAACTGGAGAATTAAGAAAGAAAGTATTAATTATAGTAGAAATAAAAAAAATACTTAATATATTTAAATATCTTTATATATAAATAATAAAAAATATTAATAAATTTAAAGTAGTAGTTTACTATAATAAGTATTATAAAAAAAGATTTAATTTTAAAAAAAAAAAAAAAGTATTTCTATTTTATAGAAATATTAAAACTAAGTAATTAAGTTAGAAATTTAACTATTAAAAGATTAGACTATTTAGAATCGATAAAAAAATTAAAAAAGTTAATTATTATTTAAAGCTACTAAAATTAATAAAAATATATCTAATATTTTATATTTTATTATTAAAATCTGCACTAGAAAATATCTAGATCGTAGAAAATATAGAAATTGTAAATAATATAGAATAGAAATATAAAATTAAAAGAATTCTATAATATAAAAAAATTAAAGAAAAACTATATTATTTAGTAAAATAGAAGAATTATAATATTTTAGAAAATATTTGGAAATCTATTAAAAACTTAATAGAATATTACTAGCTAGTTTAATAATACTATTAATAGTAGAGTTAAGACTTATCTAGAAGAAAAATTATCTATTAACTAGTTTAAAATAGTATTATTAGATATAATAATAAATTAAAATATCTTATACTCGTTAGTAGTATATTCTAACTTATAAAGATTCTTAATAATCGAAGGATTTTTCTTATTTAATATATTTATTATAAAAAAATTATAATTTAGTATCTTCTTATTACAATTCTTTAGGAATTTGCGATATTTTTATAATTATTTTAATTTAGTAAATAATTACTTTATTTATTCTTCGGCTTATTTAATTTTAGTAGATAATTAATTTTTATTATATTTTAAATAATTCTACTCTTATTTACTATAAAATCGTTTTTTATATTTTCGGCCACGGCGAGTATATATAATATAGTTTTAATTTTTTAAATCTATAAAGTAAGGTAGATTATAAGAAAAATACTAGGAATAAGAAAGTTTAATTTAAATATTATTATAAGTAATATAATTAGTTTATTAATAATATTTTTTATAACGATCACGCTGGGGCATGATGAAGATATATAATAAAAAAAGAAGTAATAACTTATTTTAAAAAAGTAAGAAGAGAGTAGCTGTTTTATCTATTTTTTAAAAATAAAAAATTTAAAGAGAAGAAATAATATTATAAATCTTTATTATATTAAGAGCTGTAGGGCTAGAAATAATAAATTAATAGTAATCTAGAATTTATAATATTATAAGAAAAGGATTTAGTTATATAATATAGTATATAGGTACTATATAGTATATCGTATATTATTAGATATATTATAACTAAATAGTATAGAAGGGATCAGATAGTATATTAGATAGTATACTTTAAAAAAACTATATAAGAATATTTATTTATCTATCTATTAGATAGTTCTTATTTAGTTCTTCGTATTTAATATAATTACTATTTTTAATAACTATTAGAGTTATACTACTAGTACGATTTATCTATATTCTATTATAAAAAAATATATATACTAATTTAGTTTTACTTTTATCTTAGTTATTTAAGGATTCTTTAATTATTAAGCTAGTTTACCGGAATCTAGATTTAGTTTCTAGGTATAATATCTAGATACTTAAGAGTAGCGATGCTTTTCGGATAAGTATTACCTATTTCCAGGATCAGTTAGACTAATCACTAGAGGCCTGAACTATATCCTAGCAGTTTAGCATAACACGCAGCTTAGGCGGATCCTAGGGTTTGACAGTTATAGAGATTTTATAGAAAATTATAATTACTATAGATTTTTTTTAACTCTAATTCTAATACGAAATACTTCTATATTTAACTATAGGAACCAATATAGTCGGTGATTAAATATTATACCATAAGAATTAACCTCTATAATTTTATATAATATTTAGATTATTTTAACTCCTTTAACGTAATATATGTAGTTTATATAGATAAAATAGCTTATAGAAGACAGTATTCTATTCTAAATAAATAGGAGAGTTCCGATTTTTATGGTGGTAGTTATAGTAAAAAATAGCAATTCGCTGTCGCGGCGGTTCGCTGTCCGATTACATTAGTTATACACTGGTGGATGACAAATTATGCACGATTTGCTAACTAGTTACTAGTGAACTAAACCTTGGGTTGAGCAAACAGCCCAAACTTTGCCGATGCGCCGAGAAGACCCTGACCAGAACGCGTAGCGCGTTTGTCCAAGATTATTCCAGGGATAACTAGACTTTGAGTGTATCTATGCCTCTGATGTCTCCATGAACCAAACGCCATAAACCGTCCAGAACCACTTTGGAAGCTCACACTATCATAGTTGTCTTATCCTATCCTTGCTTTGGTACCAAACTCGAGAAACCTAGTCCGCCTTGAAATCCTAGCTTGCAAGCATCACCAAGGGCGTATTTCATAGCCAGCTTCGCAATGGCGGATGAAATTGTCATTGACAAGTCCACCTTCTTTAGCCGGCTATCAAGTTTCTATACAGCATGGAAGGCAGACAGGCGCTCGGGGAATACTATCTTCGGTGGTGCAGGCTCAATCATCATCTTGATGGGGAAAACGGATGAGGCCAACAGCTTTCAAAAAAACAATGCCATGCACGTGCGTGAAGCCTTATATTGATTTTGATGGACGCCTCCGATGTGATCATTTCTAACACGCGTGCTCAGTTTTGGCTACTCGGCTATGAATTCCCCGCGACGCTTTTGGTGTTCACAACTGAACTCATGTACGTTGTGACCACTGCGAAAAAAGGTAGACCACGGCTCTCAAACACAGGCGTGTGGTTCGACATGCTAACTCTTCCAATATAGCAAAGCATCTTGAACCTTTGAAGGGCGGCAAGATCCCGGTCGAGATCCTACTTACTTCCAAAGATCCAGAAGAGAAAACAAAATCCTTTGAGAAGTGTCTTGAAGCTATTAAGTCCTCGGGTGTGAGTGTCATGAATTTTCAATTATCGCCTTGATGTTCGCTTTTATGTGTGTGTCGACTAAACTATGACAATGAAAACAGAAAAAAGTTGGCGTGCTGCCCAAAGACACAACCACTGGCCCGTTCGCAGAAGATTGGAAGCGTGTTTACGCAAATATAACACAAGACGTCGAAGAGGTTGACATCTCGCCTGCACTCTCAGCGGCAGCCTTCTCCGTGAAGGACACAGATGAACTTGTGAGTTTTTTTCATAATACCTCTGAACAGCCCAATCTAATGCTTTCGAAGGTGTCGATCAGGAATGCGTCCAGAGCGTGCAGTGGCATAATGTCAGATTACTTCGTCGATGAGATGTCTCGCCTACTTGATGAAGAAAAGCAAATGACGCATAAGGCTCTATCGGCGCGCCTTGATGCGAAAATTGACGACAGCAAATTCTTCAATAAGCTTGCGAAGCTGCCAGCAGAATTTGATTCCCAGCAGATTGATTGGGCTTATGGACCTGTCGTTCAGAGTGGTGGGAAATACGACCTCAGGCTAACAGCTTTGCCTGATAACAACAACCTTCGGCCAGGGATCATCATTGCAGGCTTTGGGATTCGCTACAAAATATACAGCTCAGTCATTGCACGTACCTATCTAGTCGATCCGACCAAATCCCAGGAAGCCAATTATGCCCTGTTATTGAATATTCACGAAACGATCTTGAAAGATGTTCGTGACGGTATAGTGGCCAAGGATCTGTTCAACAAAGCACTTGGTCTAATACGCACGAAGAAGCCCGATCTTGAATCCCACTTCGTTAAGAGTGTTGGCGCCGGTATAGGCATTGAACTTCGGGATGCAAACATGGTACTCAATGGGAAGAACAGCCGGGTGTTGAAAAGTGGCATGACCCTTTCTATCTCGGTTGGACTTACTGATGTAAAAGAGCCTGACGCGAAGGATGAGTCCAACTCCTTGTACTCGATGGTTATCACCGAGACTGTGCGTGTGGGAGAAAACGGACCACATGTGTTCACCAAAGACGCTGGTATCGACATGGACTCGGTTTCATTCTACTTTGGGGATGAAGAGGATAACCAAAAGCCAGTCAAGGAGAAAAAGGAAGTCAAATCCAGCTCAATTGCCAGCAGGAACGTCACTCGTACAAAGCTTCGTGCAGAACGGCCGACCCAAGTCAACGAGGGCGCAGAAGCTCGCCGTCGCGAACATCAGAAAGAGCTGGCCTCCAAAAAAACCAAGGAAGGCCTTGATAGGTTTACTGGGACCACAGGAGATGACAACGGAGTGACCCAGAAGAAGTTCAAACGATTTGAATCCTACAAGAGGGACAATCAACTTCCCACTAAGATCAAAGATTTGATTGTTTACGTTGACCAAAAAGCGTCCACCGTGATCGTTCCAATAATGGGTCGTCCGGTACCCTTCCACATCAACACCATAAAGAACGCCAGCAAAAGTGATGAGGGTGAATACGCGTATCTTAGGATCAACTTTCTTTCTCCTGGTCAGGGTGTTGGTAGGAAGGACGACCAGCCATTCGAGGATCTCTCGGCCCATTTCTTACGAAACTTGACACTTCGATCTAAGGATAATAATCGGCTGGCCCAAATTGCCCAAGACATTACTGAGTTGAGAAAGAACGCTCTGAGACGTGAGCAAGAGAAGAAGGAGATGGAAGATGTGGTAGAGCAAGATAAGCTCATCGAGATACGAAGTGCGTCTAGTTGCTTACCTGCGCCGTTTACCAACGCTAATCTTCTTGACTAGATCGCCGGCCGGTGAAGCTGCCCGATGTCTACCTTCGACCCCCACTCGATGGAAAGCGGGTTCCCGGTGAAGTCGAAATTCACCAGAACGGTCTTCGTTACATGTCCCCTTTCCGCAATGAGCATGTGGATGTGCTTTTCAGCAACGTGAAACATTTGTTTTTTCAACCTTGCGCCCATGAATTGATCGTACTAATCCATGTTCACCTAAAAACGCCCATCATGATCGGCAAGAGAAAGACCAGGGACGTTCAATTCTATCGGGAAGCAACTGAGATGCAATTTGACGAAACTGGCAACCGCAGGCGCAAGCACCGTTATGGGGACGAAGAAGAGTTTGAGGCCGAACAAGAAGAGCGACGACGAAGGGCGGCTCTGGATCGCGAATTCAAGGCTTTCGCTGAAAAGGTGGCTGATGCCGGAAAGGACGAAGGCGTCGACGTCGATATTCCTTTCAGGGAAATTGGATTCACCGGAGTTCCGAATCGTTCAAACGTATTGATTCAGCCAACGACAGACGCTCTCGTCCAGCTGACGGAACCCCCATTCCTTGTGATCACGTTGAATGAAATTGAAATCGCCCATTTGGAAAGAGTTCAGGTACCGTTTGATTCCAACGGATGTGAAATCTGCATTATGCTGACCTATGTCTAGTTCGGGCTTAAAAACTTCGACTTGGTTTTCGTTCTAAAGGATTTCCACAGGCCCCCTGTGCACATCAACACCATTCCCGTAGAATCTTTGGAAGGAGTCAAAGACTGGTTGGACTCGGTCGATATTGCATTTACGGAGGGACCGTTGAACCTCAATTGGACGACAATCATGAAAACGGTCGTGAGCGATCCGTATGGCTTCTTTGCCGACGGCGGATGGTCATTTCTGGCGGCGGAATCTGATTCTGAAGGCGGCTCGGAGGAAGAGGAAGAATCGGCATTTGAACTGTCCGAATCGGAACTGGCTGCTGCGGATGAAAGCTCTGAAGAAGAAAGCGAATTTGACGACGATGCCAGTGCGGATGCAAGTGATGATTTCAGTGCAGACGAGGAGAGTGGGGAGGATTGGGATGAATTGGAGGTCAAGGCAAAGAAGAGAGATAAGGAAAGTGGGTTGGATGATGAGGAACGGAGCAAAAAGCGGAAGCGGTAATCAATTCGTCACTCAGCGTGGCACTCAGCGAGTCGTATCTTGAACAAGAACGAAAGGAGGGAAAAAGGAAGAATCTTTTATTGACTGTGGTTAATGTGTTCTAACTCCGTATGAAGCTTTAGGTCTAGCAATCATTTTTTAGCTAGAAATCGAGGAGTAGTCATGCCATGTTTCAATGTAAATATAGCGATGGATCAAGGCCAGGTCTCTACCGTAGAACACGAATCCTGGCTTGTAAGTCTCGATTGTGATTAAAGCAAAGTGGTAGATATTGCTTCTTAGCGGGCAAGGTGGTTGTCATTGGGAATGCATGCAGATTTGGGCTCTCAATAGCCTCATTTTTTATTTTCAAGGCAGACTCTAGAGGCACAGTGTTCATCTACCTATAACGGTTGCAACCAGCATTAACTAAGACAACGGATAGCATTTCACCAGTATCAACGGCTATTAGCCCTAAGTACGGTACAACATAGAGAATCCCAGGAACCCAACCGCAGCGCGAATCAACTCCCGACTCTCTATCTCACTTTCCTTGTCTCAGCGAAAACCACATGTTTCTCATCCTGGTTACTTGGTTTGGAGTGAACGATTCGTAACATTCATCGGACGAATAATCCATAAAGTTATGTATCGGGTCGACTCCTGGGCGGTCGGGACAAGAATCTTTGTAAGAGGGACACCCATCCGTAGGCCTTGACTCTTGAGGCGTGTCTTGAATATAGTCTCCATCATCGTCGGGGGAGCAGGATTCGCCTTCGAATGTATGCAAGAGGCCGTTCCAATGACCTACTTCATGAATTGCAGTCCCGCCTCGATTGTAATCGGTCAGAAGACCACCCGGCATTGTTTGAGCAAGTATATTGCAACCATCTTTGATGTAGCTGGTGCGAGGGCTGCTGCCATTGATACTGGGATCAGGTAGGGTGCAAAAGCCAAGAACATTGGAAGACAGTTCACCTGAGTTGAGCATTTGGCGGCCATCCACCCCCGGCTCATGTCGCGTCGCCGCGATTGGTGAATCCTGAAGATCGCTGTGGAAGTAAATGTTGAGGGTGCTGTAGGTTCCTTCACGAAGTGCATTCTTCATCCCAATTTCATCGCCGTTGCGCGACCATGTTGCATTGACATGGCGAGTGATACCCTCCAGTCGATAGGTGATCGATGCATTTTGGTAGGCATTCTGTAGATAAGATAACTGCAGAACAATCAGTTGAATTTCACAGAGGCTGAGATATTTACATATGATCAAATACGGCCCCGAACCGCTGGTTTGGGGACAGACATACCTGAGTAACAATCATCTCATCCGACACCATTTCCGCATCATCTTCACTACTCAGCAAGATATGGAACCAAGTAGCTATTTCGATTGGTCTAACGACCTCACGGCTCTCATAATTAACCCCAAGATCACCCTGGGATTCCAGCGTATTTAACCTTTCATGTTCAGCCCTCAACGGCTCCTCGGGGGGGCCAGTGCCACAGAAACCGCGAGCCTGAGAACCGAGAGTACTGCATTGGATTGGAAGACTGGTTATGCCAAGTATAACGAAGACTAGATATCTAGAAATCTGGAGCATTGTGGTAATGATCCTAAAGATAGAGCCTTGAATCCAAGGCTGGCCAGATAGAGAGAGATGGATTTCATGGCGACTTTTGGGCAAGATTTAAGAGAGACATGGCTAGTTGCATGGCAACAATAAATTAAAACCTAAGAATGTTGGGATACGGCAGGATTGCCGCAGCAAGGGATGCATGTAGTAGGGAAACCGGTTCAAGGGGGTGTTTGATTCAAAACAAGAAAAAGGGGAAGACCGAAAAAACATGCACCAGTGTTTCATCACGGCGATTGGGGTTATTCAAACCAGACACCAAGGAAGCCTGCTAATGGATGTGAAATCATATCCGCATTCCCAAGTCTCTTGGAGTAGTCATGGGTATGGCAAGCGACTAGTAATGGACCGGACAGGAAATGTTGGACTCACAGCATTCTGGTTCATAAATTGTCCTGGAAAGTAATACCTAAGATACGACAGTCTTTTATTCAAGTAGCATGCGCCCCAAACCTATTGTCCCTTCCAGTTGCGACTGCCGCGCTACCTTCTTGCTCACCATTCCACGTCAGATACGTGTGGTCTCCCAGTTTCCTAGTAGAAAGGTTAGATGATACATATTCAGTAGTTGTGCTAGGACGTCCGAAAGCTACTAACCGAGGTCTTATCAAATGTGCAACAGTGAAAAGAGCGCCTAGCAAAACACAGACGCCGCCGACGACGACATAAGCAATCCCCATAAACGGATTTTGTCCACCCATCACAGTCCTTGTAGAGATGAGGATTGACTTTGTGCCTCCATATTCAGTGACTGGAAAACCTGCATAAAGTCAGTCAATGTCTAGAGAAACAACCGTTACTTTTCGATGGCATACGGTGCGCAATGTCCAATTGATATGTGCCCTTTGCCATTGACGTAGTGTCGTTCCTTCGGGCTAACTTGCTGAACGTTGGAAGGGCCGCAGTCCTCATCCAGACCATAAATTCCTCGTCCTCGTGAAGGTCGGGGATTCCATTTTCGTAATTATCTGGGTATCGGTCATGCCAGTTCGGAGGGGGAACGACTTGTCCTGGTTTATACTGCGTCTTCTTAATGAGTTCTTTGTCACTGTCCCATGCTATTCCTTTGTTTGTCATAAAGTATGTTTCGGCCTTCACGCCGAGACTTAGAAGCTTTGGGCTGTTTATAGTATCGTTGAATAGGGAGTTTGCTATGAGTCCACATGGATAATATGCTTTACCAGATGGATCAAGCTTCAGAGGGTCGCATGACCCACCATCCAGGGTCTTGTTCTCAACGGCTTTACCCTTCAATTGGTCGACATCCAATGATTTGACATATCTCCTGTGGTTCTGATAAAAGTTTGTGAGTCGGTAATACATGAAAACAGGCGGTTTCATCGTATCGGGGATGTCGAAAATGAGCCGGCAGATAGTGGCATTGCCTTCGTCAAGGCGTTGCCACGTCGGAGCAGACTGGCCAGATGATTTGAATGAGGAGCTGACTTGATTTGGAATCTCTTGGGAGTGGTTCCTCGGTGCCTTTTCCGCGCACTCAGAGTAATCTATGGTTATCTCTTGTACCTATGCTGATGGTAAGCTTGTGTCGGCAACAGAAGGGTCCGCGTCGACAAGGCAACAACCTACTTGAGAACTCGCCCATAATAGAAGGCCACCTATGGGAGCAAATATGATACCGACAACGAAAAAAAGGGGCAATACACTCTTCGGTGTTAAGATTGGTCTGTTTGTGGTAAGCAAGTGCAAAGGCAGTGATGGGAATCAAGCTCACTGCCAGGCTTTCAGACGCTGTTGCCGGAAAGCGGTATCTAGAACTTTGCATGAGTATAGCCCAAAATGGTGAGAAGAATACACTGACTCGCTGGTCGTTTATTCCTGGGTTTCTTGTCGCTATCACCATCGCCCCTACGCTCCTCCAGAGACTCTGTTTGATCCACCTCGGTATGGGACATGCTTAGCCAGGTACCAGCGCAGTCGGCCTAGAGTAGGCGGATAGCAACGTATGGTGAAATAGGAAGGAGATTCCAATAGTATGCAGGTGAAATGCTTGTAAAGTCGCGCCCGACAGCAGAGAAGCCTATTCCACGGCAACAGTCGGCATGACAGTGGCGAATTCAACGAAAGTACGTACCCTGTCTGCAGCTTACGAGCGCTCCGGCGCAGTGGACCTCTTTGTGCCACCGCCTTCTGCGACTCCGTTTAGTTGAATACAACGGAGCCGTGCTAAAATACAGGCGTTACCTTAAATGCTTACCTACTACAGTACCTTACTTCAAGGTATGGACGTATGATAAGATACCTAGATACCTACCTACTAGTAGGCACGTAAGGTAACATAGTATTCATCTTAGGTACTAAATTCATACATACTTAGATACTCAATACCTAAACATGGTTCTGTACTGTACCGAAGAAATACATCCATTATGCATACATAGTAGATAGCATTTAATTCCTGCCTTCAAATAAGGCTGCCTGCTAAGGTGGTACCCACACCGTAAGTGTGCCTAGGGGATCTAACCTAAGTCTGTTGTCCCTTCAACTAACAGAAGAGACTTAAGTGTACACAGGAAAACCACCTAGTGCCTATTGACTACCCACTTCTTCGGGCTTACCCTTGCGCGTTGAGCATACCAGCTGCCCGCGCATGAGTAAAGAGGTGGAATAGAACATCATCTTTCATAAGGAACACAATAATCCTCAGCCTCTCTACCGGCTTCGTAACAAGAGAATACCAGGATGAAATCTATTTCTATTATGTAGCACAACTGAATCGAGCAAATTTCCGGATGACCTGTCATTCAATACGTCTGGAGCAAAATCTTGAGGCAAGCCAAATCTCAATCTAAAAAAATGAATCCATAACAATGCACAAGCAGCCATTGAGCGAAACAAAATATAGTTGGGTGAAAAACATCATCCAAGGGAGGCACCACCTGGGTAATAAACAGAATAAAGGGTCAGGTGAATAATCGAAGGGGCTGTCGTAACGTGAACACAGACCAGCTATGCCCAGTGACATTCAATAAAACATCACATCATGAGGTTAACCAGCGTAAAAACGCCGTCCGAGCGGAGGGGGAAAAGCCAATCAATGGCTTAATACTGATGCACAAGATTGCTAAGTCGAATTCCCGCATTATCTTGTAAATTGCGCCATCAAAGCGGTTTGGTTGGCGATGTAGAGCTTCACCGCATGTACTGTTGAAAGTGTTCAGGTCTAAACCAACCCACACGGTCATATGCAGTCCAGAGTTTGCTTGCTTTGTTAACGTCAATTTTGCAGGCTTGCTGAGCATCTGTCTTGCGAAATTCCTTGCCCACATTCAGAGCCCTGACACGAGCTTCAAATATCCGCCGCTTGCTGCACAAATACGTTGCGCATGAAAGCCTGAGAGTGGCCGCAAGATTGAATTCAGCGGGACTCAGCAATTGTCGATCTGGGTCATGAGTGAGATCTAGCATTTGCCCTTTCCAGTCGGCCTTCAAAGCCTTCGCATTGCTGCCGAGGGTTTCTAGTGGGGGGGAATAATCATCGATCGCACCAAAATCTGTGTCATCCCGGTTTGTGCCTATCGCACGGGGAGGTCTGTTATTCGAGGGGGACGTATCAAACGAATCAAGAACCTTCTGTTTGGGTGTGGATTTTGGTGTACGCTTGACCCTAGGAGTCCTTTGCACGCGATGTTGGGATGTGACTGCCTTCTTAACAGGAGCAGGCGCGATTTTCTTTAACCTTGCCTCCAACCTCTGAGGGGAACATCGATTCATCATGATCAATTGACGCTCTAGAGTTTCCCGCTCCTCCTTAGCCCATGCTACCGGGTTGCGGTTAAATTGAGCCGAAACAATCGGAACACACGAGAGAGCTAGGAGATACTCATCGCGCGTCGGTTTGTTCAGCTTATTCTCAAACCTTGCCATGTGAGAATTGATATGTTGCTCGACGAGCGCCTCTGCCGCGGGCGGGAATACAGGCCCGAACAACGGCTCATCGGAGGCAACGTCAGCAATGGACTCTTGTCGAGGGAACAGGACAGGGTCTCGAGCGATCCCAGTAGCAGCATCTTGCTCGATAATTTCTGCTGTGCTTGATTTTCTCTTCTTGTTCCCAGTGTAAGGCGTAACAGGTGGCGATGGAAGATCCATTTCTGACTGTGTTCGTTTGCGGTCAACGAATATAGGAGGAAGCTTCATGTCATGACTGAATTGTGGATTCTGTGATAATGCATGAGGCGAGAATGGAGGGTTAAAGCTATCCAGAGGCTTGGACTCCGGAGGGGACATTAGACTGGAGACAGAAGGCAACCGATTCATTTTGGTCCCTTTACTGTGATCAGGTAGTGAGGCAGCGGTAAGTGAGGTCATGCCCGGTGGGGAAATGACAGCTGGGGGATCAGATGAGACGCGGGCACAGAGAGAATAGGAGAGTGATATGAAAATGTTAAGGCAACAAGTCCCGCCGTTACTTCTCTGATGGGGGATTAATAGTGACCAGCAATAAAGTGACGAACACTGGGTACGTTTATGGAAGTCAATGGAAGAGGGAACATGACCAAAACACACGTGAAGATGATTGAAAGTGATTTGTCAGGGCCGCCTCTTTGTCTATGGTGGCAATAGGCAAGGTTTGAATTGACAGGCGGTACTATGACCCTCAACAATCAGATGAGTGCCGGGAGGGAGGTCAGTATTAGAGCAAAGCAATCACCCTGTTTTGTTCCGACGCTGGCTGGCATTAAGCGCTTGTTGAAAAGTGTCATATGTTAGGTATGGCACACAGGTTGGATGCTTATTCTAAAGAGGTTAAAATAGTCAATGCCGCAGCCCCCCCGGGAAACTACAAATGAGGGCTGCTGATCAAACGATGAGTCAATGCGCCACCAATGACTGGCCAGGGATGATGTAGATTGATGTTCACAAGACTGCGGGGTGGCGCGTGGCAGTAGAGGGGTGGTAAGTACCAGTGGGAGATCGATGGCAGTGTGCGACTAGGTACAGGTCATCAGGAACGCCTGCCATGCTCAATTGGTCCTCTGCGATGGGACAAATTGCGGAAGGCCTTATCGTCGAGGTATTTGGAGACGAATCCTAACAATCAATGCAATTTCCGGGAGGTCAGATGGGATAACTAACTAGCTGGTGGTGTTGGTCAGAGTACGGAGACGGTAGTGTACGGTGTACCTACGGGTACCAACCACATGACACCAGCCTGCCACCAAGAGCGGGGTCTTGACTCGGAGAGTTTGAACCCACAACCCAGGCACTGCCTTCCTGGCCACCAGGCTACCACCGATACTGGGTAAAGGGACACGTTAGGCTGAAAGATACCTATCGGGGGGTACGTCAGTATCTGCCTTACTCGACCAAGTCGGGCGGTAGGGTAGATGACAGAACGCCACACTCATTACATCACCGATGGTGGATGAATCATTCTTCAGCCCCGCCCCATTGTCTGGACTCTCCTCGCCCTAAAAATGGCAACATGATTAACCGTCCACGTGATGCGCAATATGCTTGGACCCTTGCTCCGTCGCCCCACATACACTCCGTCCAAGTGGTGTTGTTAAAAGGTTTAGGCTCGGAAAATCAACTGCTGTAGGCGATACAAGTAATGAGAACGAATAGTCAATTGATTGACATGAGTCAACTAACAGCTAATCCCCAGAAGAAAGCCAACAGCGCCCGTAGGTAGGCATTAAGGCCACCTTCGTCCAAGCCGGCAGCCACGCAGACCGGGGTCGGATTTCCATCTTCCCCTCCACAATTCGGCTAAGGCTAAAATAACAATACGCTAAGGTAATCAGGTACCGTAGTTTAACAAAGAATGATATCTTTTTTCATTGAAAGAAAAAAATTGAGAACCAATGTTGGAACAACAGCTGCAGGATTCGGCTACGCACTCGAATGTACACGCTAACTTGAGTTTATACTAAGGGTCTGTCTGTTACAGTAGTGGAAGGACATGGAGAAACAAAGAGAGTGATGTATGCAGGCGTGTACCTTAACCACTTGCCCAAACTGTCAGACTGAATATCCCCTAGTTTTTTTTTGTTTATTACTATAGGTCTGATTGATTGATTGATTGATTCATTCATTCATTCATTCATTCCATTAGAATTTAGACTCCATTCGGCACCCGTACATGGCCATACTGGGGCTCGCGATAGCAGCATAGTACGCTATTCTATAAAATTGTTAAATACAAGTTAACTATAATAGTTAATTATATAGATATATACATCTTATCTAAAGCTAGCTAAGTAAAGATCTTCCAAAACATCTATAAATCTTTATTGGTTGGCTTTTGTTTAGACTTCGGCAAAACCCTCAATAGGTAGACCTCGCCGCAACCCTAAGTCCCTAATATTAGACCCCTTCTACTAACTCGCGATCCGGATCTGAATAGTTCTAAGTCTAAGCTTTATAACCCGGACTAATTCTTTTACATCTTTTCCAATTAGGATAGATTAATTTGCTAATATTTATATATTATTATTTTATATATTTATTTTTTATATTTATTTTTTATATTTATTTTTTATATTTAATTATAATTTTATTAATATAATAATATTAAATATACCCTCTTTTGAATCTAAAATAAATATTATAGTATATTTTTATAAAAAATTAATAAAATTAATATATAAAAATACAAAAATATTTTTTAAATATATAAAATATTAAATAAAATTTTTATTATTATATTATTTATATTTTAGATATATGATAATTTATTTCTTTATTTATTTAGCTAGTATTAAGATTCTATTATAAATATAATTTTTATTATATAAGATTTTAAAAAAAGGTTATAATTATTTATCTAATTATCTTATAACTTATTTTAAGATTAAGTTTTACTATTTTAAAAATTATTTTCATTACTTTAAGAATGTCAGGGTGCAGGTGTCACGGGGTGTGGTAGAGCTGGCGGTAGGTGTGACGGTCTACAAAGGAGCTAATAAAAGACAAGTTTGTTTATAACTTGTAGTTAGGCAATTTTTCTATAGAGAGGAAGAGGACTGTCTAATAAAATAATCTAGGACCCTTATATACTAATAGGTGTCACGGTGCGGACCTAAGGACAGCTACTGCACCTACTAGCTGTGACGGTCTACAAAGGAGCTAATAAAAGACAAGTTTGTTTATAACTTGTAGTTAAGTAATTTTCCTATAGAGAGAAAAGGAATTATTTAATAAAAAAATCTAGAATTCTTATATACTAATAAAATCTAACTAGATATAGGAATCTTATTTATTAACTAATATCTTTTATTAAGATATTAAATTCTTTTATAAAATTAATTAGAATATTTTTTTTTATTTAATTAAAATCTTTTCTAGGGCTCTTCTAGGCAGATAGTTAATTATATTATATATTTAATTAAATTAGAATTGTTGCAGCCGCCTACCGGCCATCTCATATTGTTTGGTGGGGTGCGGGAATAGTACTTGTGATCCGCCGTATTACGGTTAAGATTAGTATAGTTATATATAATTTCCGCTCTTATTAGTAGTAAAACTTAGTCGTTTTTTTACTCTTCTTTAATAACTTATTTACTATTATAAATATAAATAATTTTATTAATTTTATAATAGCTATATTAATATAGTAATATATCTATTAAGATTAAAATATCTCTAATTTATTTAAGTTTTTTTATATATTTTTATACTATTTAAACTATTTTTTATATATTTTTCTATACTTTTACTATCTTATATAGATTTTTATTATATTTATTTTTATTATTTTATCCTTCCTCCGCTATTAGCGAATTAATATTTTTTATTATTTTTAACTACTTTTTATAATTCTTTATTAATTTTTATTAATTCTATATCTTTAAAATATTTATTATATAATTAGTATTCTATAGCCTCTTTTTAGATCTTTTAATAACTTTTTATTAAACTTTTTATATATTCTAATTACCTCTTAATTTTTAATAAGTCTTATTATACGCTATATAGCTATTTTATTATTTTATTATTTTAATATCTAACTTAACTCGCTTTATTTTAGTAGCTGTAGTTATATTATTTTAATTATATTAATTAGTTACCTCTAACTATATTTATATATTATTTTATCTTAGTATTTTAATATTCTAATATTTTATTATCTTAATATTTTATTATCTTATAATTTTAATATTTTATTATTCTAAAATTTTATTATATTATCTCTATACCTCCTCGCCTCTTATTATAACTAATAGTAATATAATTTTTTTACTTTTATTTTATTTAATATAATTATAAAGTAATTCTCCGGCTATTATTAACTTACTTTAATTTTATTTAATATAATTATTTAATTATTAATTTTACTTAAATATCTTTAAAATATTTTTTAATATTTTTAAAGTATTTCTATAATATTTCTAAAGTTTATAATCTTTTATCTTATAAAACTTAATTACTAATTATATTAATTCTATAAGTATTTAGAATATTCTTAATTATATAATTTTAATAATAATCTTATATTAAAAGTTTAATTTATTTTTATTATCTATCTAAGATCCTCTTTAGTAAAATAAAATAATTTATTTTTAGTTAATTAATTAATCTATAAGTTTAGTATCTATCGCGCTGTAAAAGAGTTTATTAAACTTAGTAAATATCTTATAAATAGTAGTAATAAATAATTTATTATTTAATTTAATTTATATTTAATTAATTATATCGAACCTTTATTACCTCTTAATATTATAAAATTATATTTAATCTTTATTATAGACTTATCTTAGTTAAAATAAGAATTTTTTATTAAGTTTCTTATAGACTTAATTATTATAAAGTTTTTTAATTAGATTAATTCTAATTTTATTATACTAAAAATAATAAAAGCTTTTAAGAATCTTCTAAAACTTTTAATTATAATTAGATCTTCTTATTTTAAAGATTTTATTAATAACCTATTTAAAATTACTAGATAACTATTTAATAAGATTATTAATTATTTCAATTTAGCTATTAGTTATCTTTCTAAATCTATTATTAATAGTTATCTTAAATATTTATAATCTACTAATATCTTTTTTATTTCTATTACTAGTAGTCTCTCTAAAATCCTTTTATAATATAAAATATTTTTTTTAAAATTTAATAAAACTAGTATTCTATTTATTAATAATTTTTTTAAAGAAAAAAACTCTAATCTTTTTTTTATTAGAATCTAATAAGATTATAAATCTAATTATTAGTAGTTTTATAAAAAAAATTTATCAATATTAAATTAAAACTTTTTAAAAATTTAGATCATTTTTATAATATTATTTTTAAACCTTACTAGAATATCTCTACTAATCTAATATAATAATATTATCGCGATTCTGTTAGAATAGTTAATATTAAATTAAATAATATTAATTTTAGTCTATTTAATAATAATAATATATTAGAGATTTATACTACTTTAAAATAATTTTTTAAGATTAAAAGTCTCTTTAAAAAGCTTAAAAAACTATAAATAAAGATTTTAAAAATATTTATAATTATTTTTATTATATAAAAACTATATAATAAATTTAATTTTTTAAAGATTCTTTTAGCTCTTCTAAACTATCTAAAAAGATCGGATCTTAAGATTTTACTAAAATAAATATAAATTATAGAGTTCTTTATAATAATAAAATTAATAATTTCTAACTAAATACTAATAATAAAAAATTATATTTAGATAATATTATTTATAAAAATATTCTTATCTTTATAGATTATCTCGCGGATGTTGTAAACTATAAAAATATTAAATTAATTTATATTAATATATAGATATATTTTTATAATACTACTATAATCTAATTTATCTTACTAATAAAAGATTACAAATATCAGCTTTATAATTTATTTTTAGAAAAAGACTAGATTATTATTTTAAAAAAATATTTTAAGACTAATTCCTAACTTATTTTAAAATAGTTAAAAAATCTTTACTTTATTTATATTAATATAATAGTAAGATACTCTTCTTAAATTTATATAAAAAAAATTATATATCTTTATTATAATATATAAGTTAAAAATAAATTTTAATAAATTAATTATTTATAGAATAATTTTAATCTCTAGTTATAATAATATATATCTATTTTAAAGCCTACTATAACTTGTTTAAAATTTTTTAAATAGCTTAAAGAGAAGTAATTTCTATAAAAAAAATTTTATAATAGTTATTATTAGACTGCGGCACTAACCACCAAGACCATGGTTAACCACTAACCAAGACCAAATTTCGTGGTTTTGGTTGGCATTTTGCTAACCACCCAACTATGTGGTTAGGTCTTGGTTAGCAATCTACTAACCACTGTGGTTAGTTGGTTAACCATGGTTATACGAATAATATAAATATGCCAAGCCTTGTGACCTGCTGAACAGAAATATAAAAAGATATGTCGTATTAGCTTAGTTATTAAATACATAAAGGAGATAGAAAGACTATATTAGGAAAGATCTGTATATTTATACTAGCGTAGTTAACTATTAGTTAACCACACAGTGGTTTTGGTTAACCACAAAAATAGTGGTTAGGTGGTGGTTAGTAAAACACTAACCAAGACCACAATTTTGTGGTGGTGGTTATCAAAATGCTAACCAAGACCAAGACCATGCCGCAGTCTAGTTATTATAAGTACTGCGAGAAGTAGTTTAATAAAAAATACAATAAATTTTATAAGTAAATTTATAATAACTAGTAATTCTATAATAATCTTTTAATTTTATATTAGTTCTTTAAAATTGTTCTCTACTAGTTCTTAAAAATATCGCTAGAGATATAATAATAAAGCTAATATTTTATATAAATAAAATTTATTATTTCTATAATCTTAGTAATATTAATATAATAACTAATTATATAATTATTAGTAATTTTAATTCTATATATATAATAATTATAAATCTCTATCTATATAGATATCTCTATTTTTATAAGATTATTAAGATTAATTAAATAATATAAATAATTAATCTTATAATAGCTTTTATTACTAGAATAGCTATAAGCGTCTATAAAATAATAATTATAATAATAATAATAAGCTCTATAAATATACCTATAAGATTAATATCGATACTAATATAAATAATATTAATATTTAAATTATATTAAGTTAATATAGAATCTCTAATAATTTTTTAAATATTATCTAATCTTATTAGCCTACTCTATATAAATCTGCTAGTTTTTTAAACCTTTACGAAGATAACTATAAATTTTATTATAATATTATAATAGTTAATATAAATAATAGCTATAATCCTAAGAATAACTACTATAATAGTTATAATAATATTTATATAATATAGATAATTAATTCTGAAAATTAATTTAAAAAATCTTTTATCTATCTCTTTAAATACGCTAAATTTAAACCTATTAAAATTATAATTATTTATTATTATTACTATAAAATCTTTCTATCTAATAATAAATTATATAGTTATATCAATAAATATTAATATTAGTATAATAATATTTATATTACTAACTTAGTACCGAGTAAAATATAAATTTATAAATCTAATATTATATCTATTCTTAATATAGATTAACGCGTTATAAATATATATTTTTAATAATATACTATAACTCACGTTGCGCTAGATTAGCTTAATTTGAAACTAAATCTTAAAAAGATCTATTTTAATACTAGTTACTTATTTACTATTATAAATAAAGATTTTACTAAGATAATTCTAGATATTTTTATATAAAATATTAAATCTCTAATTATAATCTACAATATTAGTAAATCTTTTTATAAATTAATTAAAATAATTATTTTTAATTTCTACTTTTCTAACTTTTATAAAAATAAAATAAATAGCTTTAATAAGCTTTCTATTATTATTTATATTATATCTAAGTTCCGCTTAAATATACTAGTTAATATAAATATTTTTATTCTAAACAAGATCTGCTTTAACTTTGCTAAATATATTACTATTATATAAATTTATTAGAGTTTTATCTTTCTAATTATTATAAATATTAAGCGCAAAAGAGTTCTAGAGATTTTTATTTATATTATTAAATATATAATTATATTAATAAGATTTATAGGTAAGATTCTAGTATATATTAAAAAAATATTATTTTCTAATAGAAATTATTTTTTTAAATCTATTAATATAATAGTATCCGTCTACGTCTATTTATATCTAGTAAATAAAAATCTTTTATTTATTAAAGTCTATAATAATTCTACTAATTCTATTATTATATAGTATTATACTTAAATTAGTATTATATTTAATATCGATTTTACGACTGCCTACTATAATAAAGATAATAATATTATATTTAATAAAATTAAACTAGATATTATTAATATTACTTTTATATATTTTAAATATTAATAATATTATTTACTTATAAAACTCTCTAAAAAAATCTCTAAATATTAGACTTCTAGTTATATTTATTAAAAAACTATTAAAAAAACTCTTACTAGAATATATCTTTTTACTAAAAATCCTAAATCTACTAATTCTAGTTAAATTATTTTATCTAATAAAATTATTATCTATAATATTAATTTTTATATTATTAATTACTTCTATAAAATAATAAAGTATTATAATATCTAAATAAGTTTAAAAAAAGCTTTTAATATAGTTAATATCTTTAAAAACTAGTAACTTTAAGTTTTTATAAAAAAGAACTAGTAGAAGTATCTTCTAAAAATAAAGATTTATAAATTAAATTCTAAAAATTATAAGATTATTAATATTATCTTTAATCTTCTAATATATTAAAATAAACTTATATAAATTATTTTATATATTTTTATTAGATATTTTATATTTATTATCTAAAAGCTTATTTAGAATAATAAAACTAATTTACTTAAGTAAAAAAAATAAGCTATTATAGATTTTTATATAACTAATAAAAAACTAAATTAGATCTTTATTCTATATTATTCTAAAATAAGATTATTATATTAATTTATAGCTACTACTATATTTTAATAATAAATACTTATTATTTCTTCTATTAATAATTAATTAAATATAATTATCGCGGTCGGCTCGCGGTAGTATTTTATTAAAAATAAAAAATATTTTAAGTTACTATAATAGATTTTATTAACTTTATTTTTTATATTTAATATATTATAAATATATCTCTAAAAGATCTACTCTTTATTATATTTATATTAATAATATTATTAATATAAATAAGATTTTAAATAAATATATTAAATATTTATCTCGCCTATTTAAGTATTTTAAAACTATAAATATTAAATTTAAATTAAAAAAAAATATTTTTAAGATTCTTTTTAGTAAATTTACTTAGATAAAGAATTAATTTACTAAGATTTTTTATTTTTAATAAAAAGATTATTACTATTCACAACTTATTATTTCTAGTTATTTTAAATTATTTTAAATACTATTTTAATCTAATAAGCTATTTTTATTACTATATTATAAAATATTTTTTTATTATTAAGTCTCTACAAGCCCGAAAGATTTTTATATTTAAAAATAATTCTAAATCTAAATAAAAATATAAAATATAATTTCGTAAGCTTTTAATAAATCTTATAAATTTTAAAAAAACTATTTTTAATTCTCTATAAAACTATTTTAATAATCCTTTATTTTTCTATTACTTTAACTCTAATTACTAACTTTATATTAACTTAGATACTTCTTATAATAATTATAAAATTATTATTTATTATATTAAAATTAATCTTATAAATCTTTTAAAATCCCCTCTAAAAAACTCTATTAAACTTATATTATTTCTTAGTTAAATCCTTATTATAATACAATAAAACTACTAGCTAATTAAACTAAAAATATCCTATCTTATTTAGACTCTATAAAAAATATATTATTTAATTAAATTAAATTAACTAATCTCTATAATCTATACTAATTACTCCTCTACTATTAGTATAGTAAATTAAACTAGTATATATATAGTCTTATTAAAATAAGCTAATCTATATCTTATTAAAATATTATTATATATATAATAATTCCAGCTCTCTATCTACTATCAGCTAAATAAAAAAAATATTATTATTAATACTCTATTAAAACTTCCTATATATAATACTATTATAAAGAATAAACTATAGCTAGTAAATTTTAATATAATTAATATTAATATTATTAATATCTCTAATATTTCTAAAAGTATTTTTAATAATTCTTTAAAAAATACTTTTTTTTAAAATATATTAACTATTATAAAACTACTCTAAAAAATATCTCTTAAAATTCTAATAATATCTCTATCTTTACTACTTTAGTTAAACTATTAAATAAACTTAAAATCTATATCTAAGCTATATATTTTAATAATCTTTATAATTAAGCGATATATTAGTCGAAATATAGATAATACTACTAATAAAATTATTAAAAAATACTAATTTTATATTTTTTATATAATTATTAAGAACCTCTTTAAGCTTATATATAATAATAATAACTATTAAAATATTAATAAATATTTAATTATTCTAGAAGGTCTCTATATCTATAGAGATTAAGTATTACTTAAGAAATATATTAATTATTATTCTATATATCTTATTAATAAGTCTTATATCTACCTACTATATAATAATCTATAATTTATTAGAATTATATCTAAACTATTCTATATTATAATTATAAACTTTATTATCGAGCTGCCTATTAATAATAATAATAATAAATATTTTATACTTATAAATAAGTTTATCAAGCGAGTCAGTATACTTTTAAGATATACTTATTAAGATACTAGATAATAAAATATTACTATTATTAATTATTTTTATATCTATAACTAAAGTTTTTCTAGATAATTTATTATTAATTATAACTAGCTCTTTATCTCTAAGTTTTAGAATAATATATTTTTATATATAAATACTATATAGCTCTACTCTATTATATACTATTTTTAAACTAATAGTTAGTCGAAGTATATAATCTATACTATTAAAATTATACTATAATATTATCTAATAACTAATTTTAATATAAATAAATAATAAAGCTTCTTTATTTTTTTTATTATAAATATAATTAATAAATCTTCTAGTACTATTATAGATATATTACTATATAAAATTCTATTTAATATTAATTTATAAAAATTATAAAATCTCTTAAAATCCTTTATATATTCTAATTTCTTATAAAAATATAATACTAAGAAAGCTCTTTATTTTATAAAAATATATATAAAATATCTTTATAATTAGTATTATACTCTATTTCCTAAGCTAGATTTTAAAGATAAGATATATATCTATTTATATTATAATTATATTATATCTATTATATATCAACTCGGTCGTAAATTCTTCTAGTAATATATAGAACTTTTTAAAATCCTTAAATAAATTAGTTATTTTATATACTAATTAAAATTATTTTATATATTTTATATATATTCTATACTCTTTATTACTTAGTTTAAGTCTATATAATCTAATATTAATTCTTTTAAATATTAGTACAAGCGGCCCGGTTCTATTTAAATAGAAAATAATAATACTTTTATTAAGAAGAATTATTATAAAATTAAATATATTATTAATTAATATATTATTTATATTAGATATAATCAGACTCTTTATATATAATACTTTATCTTTTAGCGCGGCTATCCCACTAAAAAAAAAGTAAATCTATACTAATAATCTAAACGCGCTAGATCTTATTACCGAATATAAAATATCGCTTAAGTAATAATATTATTATTTTATATTATTATTCTATTTACTACTAAACTTAATTATTATTTTCTTATCAAAAGCCTCCCGGGCCTTCGTAATAAATAAAAATAGAAGAATATCACAAGACTATAATAAGATTAATTTAATAAAAATAGATTATATATATACTAATAAATAATTAAAATCTATAATATTTATTAGTAAAGATAAATATCTATTATTAATTAAAAACGCGTATCTAATAATTATATTCAAAGTTGTTCGTATCTTAATCTTAATAATAGTACTAAGTAGTTAAAATCTATATTTAAATATATTCTTAATAATAAGATCTTTACTAGATTTCTATTAAATCTTTATTATAAAGTCTATTTTTATACAACTTACTTAAAATTAATAAAAAGAAAAGTTTATTATTACTATATTTAATTTATAGTTTCTTATATTATTTTTACTTATCTTTTAATATTTTTTATCTTTTTATTATATCTTATATATATCTAGCTCATAAGAACATCGCGCTTAAAGCTTTATTATTCTATTATAGCCGCCTACCGGCTATTTTATATTATTTAATAGGATGCGGGAATAGTACTTATAATCTGTTATATTATAATTAAGATCAGTATAGTTACCTATAGTTTCTGTCCTTATTAGTAATAGGACTTAGTCGTTTCTTCGCTCTTTTTCAACAACTTACTTACCATTATAAATATAAACGATTTCATCGACTTCATGGCAGCTGCATCAAGAATATAATAATATTATCTTTTTTAAAAAAACTAATTTGTCAGGGTGCGGACTGGCCGGGTTGGTAGAGCTAGTGGTAGACAGGCAGACTTCTTAATATTAGGTAATTAATTACTATAGGATTAAGCTATATATAGGTTAATAGATAAAATATAGTTTAAAGAGCTATAATAAGATTCTTAAATAATAAAAAGATAAAAAATTATAAAATTATATAATACTCTAATAAATATTTAGTTATTTTTAAGATCTATATTATAATAGTATACCTCTTTTCTATAATTGAGCTTTATTAAGACTAATAAAAACTAGATTTATTCGGGTATTTATAATAATAGTTATAAATAATTTACTTAATATATTCTAGATATTTAGCTAGTTCTATAATTAAATCTAAATATTTTATTTATTTTATAGTATATATTAAACGGGAGCGGCCACGCTTTTAATAATTTTAAAAAAAATTAAAAATATTTTTTACTTTTTATTTCTTAAGTTCTTTAATCTTTATATATAATAAAAAGAATTAAACTTAGCTTGGTAAGAGATTCTAATTAACTAATATAAATAAATTAATATTAAATGTAAAGTAGATCTTTATACTAGATAATAGTTTTAAATAATAAATATATAGATTAATAATTTTTTTAATTTAATATAAGTTTAATATATTCTAATTAAATTTTTTATTAGAATATAAAATTTTAATATATTAAATATTTAATTATACTAGTTAATTTTCTCTAAGGTTTTTAATAAAATAATATTTTTTATTAGCTTATTTATTATATCGGCTTAAGCGGCTATTACTTTTATATAAATAAATTTAATAATTATTTATATTTTAATAGCGAATTATTTAATATTTTAAATAGTTAATTAATTTTATATGAAATAATCTTCTATAGGCGTCGGTTCGAAGTTTATATAAAAATAAAAATTATAATTTATAAAGAATAAAATAGTTTTAATAATATTTAAATATATATTATTTAATATAAACTCGGCGAGCGGGAGTTAGATATTTTAATTATTTTATAAATAATTTATATAAATTTATAAATATTATTTTATAAATAATTTATATAAATTTATAAATATTATTTTATTATAATATTTATATATTTAGTCTAGCTGTCTATCTTAAAATAATATATAATTAATAGTTTATTTATTATCTTAAAATATCTAATCAAATATTTTTAAAATTTAATAATAAACTAGAAGCCTCTATAAGGACCTTGGGTCTCTAAGAGGTTTGTGATAGGTATAAAAGGTAATAATAACTAAGAAAGAGGTGTCGCGAGGTTATATTTCAAGAATAAGATTAATATTATAAATTAATACCAAAATATAAAACTCTCTGCTTCCGCGAAGGTAAACTTATATATATAATAATTTAGCCGTAGGCTAAGTTATTCACGAATAATTTTTATAGCTAAATATATATTATAAAGATCTTATAATTATCTTTCTTTTTTAAAAATCTTAATCTTTTAAAATTTAATTATAAATTCTTCTTACTTATAAATATAGCTTTATAGTATCGCGCGCTACTTTTTTACTAGTAATTCTTAAAAAATCTTCCACGAGTACTAAAAATCTTATAAGAAAAAAATATACTATCTTATAATAAAAAAAAGATATTATTTATAACTCTATAACTTTTTTTCTATAATCTTATATATATTTGTTAGATCTAATTATTATAAGAAATATATTATCTTTTATAATATTTTTTAGTCGGTTCGCAATATTAAAATATTATAGAAGAAATATATAGAAGTTTAATTATTAATTATAAATAATATTTAGCTCTATTCTTTTATAATTTATAATAATTTTTAGCTATTTTAAGTATTAGATCCTTCGTAAATTTTTTTTTATTTATAAGTATTTCTTTATCTTAATCTTTTTATCGTAATATTTCTAAAATATTATTAAGAATCGCCTTTTTCGTAGATATTTTTATTTAGTAATTACTAATATTTTATAGTAAAAAATTATAGTCGATTAGTTATTATTAATTAATTATTATTAATTAATTATTTACTTTATAAAAGAAAATTTTTTTTTTCTCTTTTTCTTTCTTCTTTTTTAACTATTTTCTTTATTAGTAAGATAAATATCTTTAGTATTAATTTTTATTAATTCCTATCTATTTTTATTATTTTTTATTATCTTATATACTTTCTATATATTCTAGAATTAGATCCTATATACAATTTTAATCTATTTTTTTTTATATTATTTTATAGCTTTTTATAATCTTAATCTATCTTATCTAGCGTAAATTAATTATTATAGAATAAAGGAATTTTTATAATCTATAATAATTAATCTTTATAAAATTCTTTATTATTTTTTTTATCTATAAGTTTATAAGTATTCTTATATCTATCTAATTACTTATATATTTTTAGATTTTTTTATTTAGGACGCCCCCGCTCCCGTGAGTTTTATTTTTTTTTTAAAAAAAAAATATCTACTATCTTATCTATAATTATATCGCTTGTTTTTTTCTTATTTACTTTATTAGAGCTAATTATTTTTAAAATTATATTTTTATTCTTTTTTAATTTTATTTTATTTTCTATAAAAAAAAATAAAATAAATCTCTCTCTTATTTAGATTTCGTAGGCTTTTTTAATTAACTTAGATTTTTTTTATAAAGAAAAAAATATTTTTTATATTTTTAATTTTTATTATATTTTTTATTTCTATCATATCTTTTATTTTTATTATATTTATTATTACTATATTTTTTAACTCTTTTATATCTTCTTTTTTCGCTAGCTTTATTTTTTTATTATTTATAATTCCTACTCCCGCCTGTTTTATACGGATCTAGAGACGTTGTTTCTATTTTAATTATATTTAGATTATTTTTATAAAATATATTTTAATTATTATAAGATCTTCTTCTACTTTCTTAGATACTCTTTAGATAAACTAGAACTAGCTAATTTTATTAGTAATAATATATAAAAAATAGATTTTAGTTTATTTTATTAAATTATATAAATTAATTTTATTATAGTTTCTAAATTTTTTTTATAAATAGAGTACTAGTCTCTATTAATTTATAAATATTATTAGATATTTATATTAATTATATATTCTATATCTTAGTACGGCTTCGCAAATCTAGATTAGTTAGTAAAATATATATAAATATATAAAGTTTTTTTAATTACTTATATTAAGCGCTAGCTTTTTAATAATTAAAAGTATAGATCTTATTATAATTTATTTAATTTTATAATATTTATAATATATATCTTAAAAGAATTAAAATAAAAATATAATAATTATATTTATAATAAATATAAGTTTTACTTATTTTTTAATTAGTCGTAGTAATTATTTTATTTTTTATTAAATAGTTTTAAACTTTTTTTTATAATAATCTGTATCTCGCGTTTAAAGTAAGAATAGTAAAATAAAAATTTATATTATAAATATATTTTTTATTCTTTTTCTATTATAATAATCTTATTTTTTTTTCTTTAATTAAATACTAGAATTTTTATCGTTACGAAAATATTTTTTATAGATTTATAAATATTATAAATTTTTATAAAATTTTTTAATTATCTCTATATAATTTATTTATTTAATTCGAATCTTCGCGAGATTCTCTATTTTAGAATTTAAAATTTTATTTATTTAATATTTTATCTTATTCTTATTCGCGAGATAAGATTTAAACTATTTATAAATATTTATATCTTTTATTTTATTATATTTATAAAGTATTAATATATAAAAAATATTATATACGCGAAGTTCTATTAAAAGATTTATATAATAGATATTCTAATTTATTTTTTTAATTATCTTTTATAAATTAATCTATAACTAATCTAGCTTCTTATTTAATTATACTCGCGATTAGTTCGTGTTAGAGATTTATATATAGTTTTTTATTATAAATATTTTTTTAATTTATTTTAAATTATAATATTTTATTTAATAATTTTAAGCTTTTATAATATCTCTTTAAGTCTTTTCGCGAAGCTTTTTTATATATAATACTTAAATATATATATTCTCTTCTATTCTTTTATAAATTAATAAGTTAATCGCGATTATTCTAGGATCTATATTATAAACTAGTTAGAATAAAATTATCTTTATAAATATCTATTTTATATTATTATAAGTAAATTATATAAGTAATAAATAATTTATCTAATTATTTTATAAAAAATTAATATACTCTTATAAATATTATTCTAGTATATTATTTAATTATTTAGTTTACTTATCTATTTATAAATAATAAGTAGTACTTATTAAATACTTAATTTATAAATAATAAATAAAGTCTGACTAAAAACTTTTTATAAATATATTTTTATAATTAATAACTATTATCTCTAATACTCTATAGAGACTAAAGATTTCGCGGATAAAAATATATACTAATTTTTTTTTTCTTAATATCTTTTATATAAAAATAAATTAAATTATTTTATTTAAATAATTTATAACTATTAAAATTATATTATATAGTTCCTATAAGTTCTTTAGATTTTCTTACTTAATATTTATAAAAAGATTTATAATAAAGTCTATTATAACTTTTTACTAAGAATTTACTAAAATTAGTAAAGACTATAATAAGCTATACTTCTTTTTTTTTATATATAAGAATTTTAATAAATTTTATAGATTTTTATATATTTTATAATAAACTTATAAAACTTAGATTAAAAAAACTATTAATTTATAAATTTATAAATCTTCTCCTCCGCGAAGTATTTTATAATAGAGTTATTATATAACTTTATAAGAATTTTTATTTTTAATTAATAATAATTTAGAAGATATAACTTTTTTTAATAATAAAATAAATTTTTTTATAATTATTATTTTTTTTATAATTATAAAATACTCTTCGTCTATAAAGAGTTTCTACTATAATTATTAAATTTTTTAATTATTATCTAAATTTTTTATATAAATTTATTTTTTATAAAAAATTTTAGAAGCTCTTTTAGTAGACTTTATAAGAAATTAATATAATATAACTTTTTTTTATTATAAGTCTTATATAACTCTTTTTATAAAAACTTTATTTCTAGGAGATCTCTATCTTTAATAAAGTATATAATTATAAACTATATTTTTTTTAACTAAATTTTTATAATATTATTACTATTATCTTATATATATTTTATACTTATAGTCCGGATTTTATCTATAATAATTTCTAAAACTAAATATTTATTTATAAATCCTAGTTAGTTATTTCTATCTTATATATTTTTAATATTTATAGTTCGGATATCGTCTATAATAATTTTTAAAATTAGATACTTACTCGCGAGTTTTAATTAATCTAGTAATTTATATTTTATATATTTATTATATTCTTTCCGGTTCTTCTTATATTAACTATTTTAAAAATAGTTAACTTTTTATAAAAAATTATTTATAAAATTAAGTTTTTCTACATAATAAATAATTTTAAATTAAAATCCCGTTAGGAACTGCGACCAGCGAATTTATATTTATAAAATTATTTTAATAAATATTTAAAAAATATTAAAAACTTTATAATCTATAATTATCTATATTTTTTATAATATTTTTTAAAGATAATATTACTATTTTTTAAAAATTTTTATTATTATAAGAAACTTTTACTTTTCTATAATATAATTTCTTTCTATAATTATAAATTTTTATAAAAAAAAGACTACTAGCCTCTAATTTTAATTATTAAAATAAAATTATATTAGAATTTTATAAAATCTATTTTTTAAAGTATTTATTTTAACTCGCGAGACTAATTCTTCTATAAAATAATTTAATATAATTATTTTTATAAATTATTTTTTTAGTTAATCTATAATTTTATAAATCTTTAGAGTTATAATACTCTTCTAATCTTTAATTATTTATACTAACCTATTCTTAGACTTATAAAGAAGATCTATTAATATAACTATTATTTTTATATAAGTATAGATAAACCTGCGGTACTAGTTTATAAATCTTAAAAAAATTAAAATATTATAAATAGTCTTTAATATTAGCTAGTTCTAAATAATAACTATTTATAAGAGTTTTATTTTAATTCTATTAAATATAATAATATATTCTAGAAAGTTAATCTTTTATATTATAAATATATATTTATTTTACTTATAGTAAAGTTCTATTTCGCGTAATTAATAAAATATTTTATAAATATATTTATAATAAGTCTTCTTATTTTGCGAGAAAATAATAATATTATTAATATATATTATTATTATAATATCTAGTAAGTCGCGAAATATCTAGTTTATATATTTCTAAAAAGTCGCGGGAGTATTTATTAAACTAAATAATATAATTAAATATTTAAATAATCTATATTTTATATAAAAAGCTATTTTTTATTTCTTATTTTTTATAATATAAATACGATTATATACGTCGCGAAGATATAATTATATAAAAATTATTATATTTAATAAACGCGTGATAATCTTATCTATAAAAAAAATAAATAATAATTTTTTTATAATATTTTATTAAATCCGTAATAATTTATATATATATAGACTTTTTTATCTTTTTTAGATATATATAGTAATAATATATCCGCGGAGAATTTTAATAATTAGATTTATTTTTTTATAAATATTATTTAAATATACTTATAAATTATTATTATTTTCTAAAAGGAATAATAATAGAATAATTTAAATAGAGAATTTTTTTTTTTATAAAATCTATTTTTAGATTTATTTTTTTATAGTAAGACGAAAGTTCTTAAGATTTTTTTTTAAAAAAAATATTCGCGAAGTTTTTATACTATTTTAATAAATCTTTTTTTATATAGCTCTCTTCCGTAATAGCTATATTAATTTAAAGTAGTTAATCTAGATTTTTATATATTATTTTTATAAAATTATTTATAAAAATCTTATTAATTTTAATTAGTTTTTTATAAAAAATATATTTTTTAATTATCTATTATATCTCTAGATTATAGATCTTTAACTAGAATATTTTTAATAGTACTTATTTTATATCTAAAAATATTATTATAAATACTTAAAACTTTCTTTAAATACTTTATAAATTTTAAAGATTAATTATAATTTTTATAATATTTTTATTTTATAATTTCTTCTTATTTATTATTCGTATAAATATTTAGTATAAAAATATTTACTATCTAGTTTATTTTATAAATAAAAATAATATTATATTTATTTAATTTCTATTATTAATTAGGGCCTCGCGATCTATAAATATTTTATTAAATAATATTATTTTAATTAGTAAAAATATATATTTTATAATAAATTAATTTTTATCCTAAGATAGTCTCTTCGCGAGAAAAAATATTATAATTATAGATTTTTTATTTTATATTATTTTTATATCTTCTTTTTTAAAATATTTTAAATAATTTATATAAATATATCTAGCTTCTCTATAGTAAAAATAGTTTTTAATAAAAGATTTATTTATTTATTAATTTTTTATTTTTCTTATTTAATAGCTATCTATCTATAAAAAGTTTTTTATATTTTTTTTTATATAAATTTTTTTAGATTATCTCCGCAAATTTATATTAATTATAATAAATTACTATACTACTTACTTTCTTAGCTTGCGGGGATTTTTTTATATATAATTATTTATAAATTTACCGCTAGCAGGCTTAATTAGAATTTTATAATAAAAGATATTAATTTTATTAATATATTTAAGAATTAATTTTATTTATAAATTTTTTATTAAATCGCGAAAAAAAAGAATTTATAAAATAAATAAAGTAAAATATTTTTTATAAAAAATTTTTTTAATTCTAATTTATTTTACTACTTATATTATTTATTAAAATATATAAACTCTTTCTTTCTATTATATAATTATATATAAAGAATTTTTATTTATATTATATATTATTTATCTACGGGATCTTCTAATTATCTTATTAGAAATTAATAAAAATTTTTTTAATTTTATAAAAAATTAATTTCCTTCTTAAGTTTTTATAAATCTTATAGAATAAAGTCTAAATATATTACTATAAAATTAAAATAATTTTTTTTTATAAATTAATTTATCTTTTTAAATTATTTTATCTTTCGCGTAAATTTATAATAATTTTTATAAATTAAAATTTAATATTATTTCTTCTTAAAGGATAGTCGCGAAAGAAGAGATTATTTTAAAAAGAATATTATATAAATTTAAAATTTTATTTATATATATTTTTATAAGACTGATTCGGTTTCTTATTTAATAATTTTAATATATTTAGCTTATTTATAAATAATTTTAATTATTTTTATTCTTTTGTAAAACTTATTTAATAAAAGATTCGTATAATTTACTATTTTATAATTATTTTAGCTCGCGGTTAAAATCTTAGTTTTAATAGTTAATATTAATACTTATAAATAATTAATCTTTTTACTAAGATTATAAATAATTAAATTTTCTATTTTCTTACGAGAGTAATAGATATCTTAAAATAAGTTTTTAAAAAACTTAATTTATTAATATATTATTTTTCTTAATTTTATTATTTTTAATAAATATATCGCGAAGTTAAATATTAAAATTATAAAAATCTTATATTTTTAAAGGATTTATAATAGATATAAAAAATAATAATAATTAAGAAAAAAATATCGCGAGATTATATTTTAAGAATAAAATTAATATTATAAATTAATATTAAAATATAAAACTCTCTACTTCCGCGAAGATAAACTTATATATATAATAACTTAGCTATAGACTAAGTCATTCGCAAATAGCTTCTATAGCTAAGTACATGTCGCGAGGGTCTTACAGCCTCTATCTAATATAATAATTTAAAATAGATTATATAGTTTTTAGATATATTAAATATATATTATTATTATATTCTAAGCGTTGGCTGTTATATTATATAAGATTAGATATTTTATGTTAAATTTTTAATTAATTAATTTATTATTATAAATATAATATTATAGTCCTAGCTCTAAAATAGATAGATAATAAAATCTATAAATATATTTTATTATATATATTTAAATATTAATAGAGACTTTAGAATCTTCTATTTTATTTTTTTTAATAATATAATATAATAATATATATAATAATTCTAGATCTATTAGTCTATATAATAATATATATTAGACTAATAATATTCTTAAAATAATAATTTATAGATTTAACTTCTTTTAAGATATTCGAAGGCGGGTTTATTATAGATTAATTAAATTAAATCTATTTTTAATTAATTATTATCTAAAATTTATAAATAATTTTTATAAAATAAGAGATTATCTCGTCTTTTATGAATAATTAAAATAATTTTTAAGTAATAATTCTTTCTTATAGCTAGGACTTTTTAGATTTTATAAATTAAATCATTTTTTTTATAAATATTTTTTAGACTAGTTTAAATCTTAGATAATAATTATAAGTTTTATTTTTAAAATTAACTTTTTAACGGAATCGGGTAATTAGAATTATTAAAATAAAAAGAAGTTTTAGTAGTTTCAATTAAGATTAGTTTCTTAGTATTAGTTTTAATTAGAGAGACGGATAGATTAGTTTAAATAAATTAAATAAATTAAAATATTTATATTATATTTGAGAAATATCTAATTCTAATATAATAAATATTTATTTTCTTTTTTTAAAAAATCTTTTAATTTTTTAATTAGATTATTAGATTTTATCTTATATTTTTCGGATCGGTAAATAATTTTAAAGTTAAAGTAAAAAAGAAATTTAGATTACTAGATTTAATAATAATTTAAAAGTTTTATAGATATAAAATATTTTAGATTATAATAATTAAAAATAATATAAATTAAAAATAAGAATCTTTTAAGCTTAGAATATTATTTTTTAAGATAATAAATAATAATAAATAGTTTTTTAATATAGATCTTATAGTTATACTTGATAGATAAATATTTTTTTTAAAAAAAAATAATTAAATATAATATATTATTTTTATTATACTAAGATAATATCTTAGTGGATATATAATTAGATATATTAATTTTTAAAAAAATAGATTAGATCTAATTAAATAGTTATAATATAAAAAAATCTATAAAAATATTTTTTAAAATATTTATAATTATTTAATAAATAAATATCTATTTTTATAATATATTTTTCTTAGTTAGGCCTACTAATAGTGCGGTAATTTTAAAAAAATCTTAAATAAATTATTAGTAAAAATTACTAAATCCTAAAAAAATCTATATATTAATTATATAAATAGATATAAACTAGTTTACTATAATCTTTTTTTTATTTGAATCTATATAAATATTATTTTAATTAATAATTAGATCTAGAAATTTTATCTTAGATATTATAAATTTATATTTTAATAGTTTTTTATACAGGCCCGCGTTTTATAATTTTATAAAAATATAATAGATATATTTACTATACTTAAAGTAAGTATAACTACAAATTAAGATATTATTAAAATAAATAGTATAGAAGATATTAAAATAATTATATAAAATATTATTAATATAGTATTAAAAGATTCTAAATATTTCTATTAAATTAAATAATATTACTAGAGACTTATAAAGTTTTATACATATATAAAAGATTATTAATTACTTTTTTTTATATAGAGATTATTAAATATATTAATAATATTAATCTTAGTAAAATAATATATTTTCTTAACATTATTTAGAGTTTTCTTTACAAATAAGAGTAGATAGCGGTTTTTAATAGTAATTATATTTAAGATATAATAATTTATATAAAATATAAATCTTTATCTAATTTTTTAATAAATAAAATTAAAAATATTATAAGTAAAAAACTAAACTAGATAAAATTTTTTTATAAATTTTTTAATAATTATTTATTAAAAGCTGCTAGCTCCTTTTTAAATATATTATAAAATAAACTAAATAAGATTTTCTTTTCTAATTTTAAAATAATAATATAATTATAATTTTAATATAATAATAATTTCTTAGTCTCTTTAAAAAAGAAAATATCTATAAAATTTTTAAATTTTTTTAATAGCTCGGGTTTAGACGCGTTTAATAAATTTTTAATAAAAAAATTAATTTAATTTATAATTATAAAATAGATCTAATCTTCTCAATGAGTATATATAGAATAGATATTAAATAATATTTAATAGATATCTTTATAATATAGGAATATAGAGATTTTTAGATTTTTTAGATAAGCTTAGACTAAGATATTATATAAGATTTAGATTTTTTTATAGTATTCTAGAATATTATAATATTTTTAGTAATATAAACTAGTAAATTAGAGAATATATTTAGTAAAGTTTATTTATAGATTATATAATTTAAACTATAATAGACTAATTATTACTAGAAAATAAATTAATTATATAATTAAAAATAGAATATTCTTTTTAATATAATTATATATTTTTAAAATTATATAAATATAGTAGGTAATTTTATTAATTTTATTTTTTATATTATTAAATTCTACTAACGGCTTAGACCTTTTTAAAAGATATAATATAAAATAATAAATCTTAGTCTAGTTATTATTTAATATATAAAATATAAAGTAGCCGGTATCTAATAAAATATAATTAGTAATCTTATTTTTATCTAGATTTAGTATTATTATAATAATTAATAAATTATTCTTTTAAAATTCTTTTTTAATTAAAAATTTTTTAGCGGCGATTTTAGATATTTAAACTAGAATTTTATTTAAAATTAAAAAGCGCGTAGTAGGGGCGATTAAGATAGATTTTATAAAATATAGTAAAATAAAAATATTAAAAAAAATAGTTTTCTAGAAAAAGATATTACTTATATAATATTAAAATAGTTAGTATAATGAATTTAATAAATATAATTATTACACTCGAAGTAGTCTCTAATTAAGTATTTATTTAAATTATATTAGAAGTATTTTTTATAGTCGTAGTAAGTAGAGTTATATAGATTAAAAAGTTAATAGTAGAATAATAATAGATTTATAGAATTAAGATTAGAAAAAGTTAATTAGATTTTAGAGATATCTAAAAAAGCTTTTTTTAAAAAGTTTTTAAAAATATTAATAGATAATTAATTCTCTAAGTTTTTAGTTAATATAGATTTTTATAGTTAAGTATAAATATATTAAATCCGGCGGTTTTCTAGCTTTTATAGAAAAATAATAAGATTAATATAAAAACTAGCGGAAGATTTATAATAAAATAATATATCTTTTAATTCTTAATTAATTATATATTTTAATAATATTATAAGACCGTCATCAGCTATTTTATTTTTTATAATTAAATATCAGAACTTAATAAAAAAAATTTTTAATTTTTAATTTTTTTATTTTAAAGTAAAAAAGATATTATAAATATTATAAATATAATTTAAATTACTATAAACTCTATTTAGTATCTCTAGAATATTAGTATAGTTATTTAACTAGTAGATCTTAGCTGAGTACTATATAAAATTTATTTTATTGATAACTAATCTTTTTTATTAGTATTTTAATCTAAACTATTATCTATTATATTTTCATAAATCTTATATTATCGCTCTATATAAGTCTGGTAAATTTAATTATAATATTTTCAAAACTTATCGGCTAATAGTGCTATTTAATATATTTAGTAAAATCTTAAAAAAAAGTATTTTTATTATATAACTTAACTATTTGACTAAAATTTATAAATTATTTTTACTGAACTACTTCGAAAGTAGATAGAATAAAGAAATAAATATAATATTTTATATAATAACTAAAATTATTTAATTAGTATAAAAATAAAATAAAATAATATTAATTTTTTATCTAAATATATTAGATATATTTAATAATATTTTTTATCTACGCCTTCTTTATAATCTATATAAATATAATATTTTAATGAAAAATTATAAACTAGATTAGTTTTTTTTTCTTAAATTAATATATTATATTAATTTTATTTAAATATATTAGCTCGCGGATTCGGGTTAATATTAATATTTTATAAAACTTTTTATTATTCTCGATTTTTTATATTTTTTACAAAACGGATATAATAGTAGACCGGTATATTATAAATATTAATTATATTAATAATAATAATATTATTATTATTAGAGACTTCAAACTTAGGAATTATTATATATTAAAATAAAAATTTTAGATTATTTATATATCTTAATTAGATATATACGCGTTAGTTTTTATTTTTAATAGATTTTAAATAATATATTATTATTATTCTATTAAAACTTTATAATATAAATAAAAATATTTAATTAGAGATTCTACTACTGCTGCAAATTATTTAAAGTATAGTATATATAGACGTATAGTTTTTATAAATAAATAGTTAAATAATAATAATATAGATTTTATTTAAAACATTTATTTTGATTTTTTTAACTTCTCTTAATTCTCTAAATTTTTTTAAATCTAAAATCTTTATTCTTCTAAATTTAGATAATAAATAAATAATTTAAATTATTTACTTTATATATCTATTTAAAATCTAACTAAATAAGGATCTTTTCTTTAATTTATATATTAAATATATAAAAGCCTATATTTTTAAGATTTTATAAATAATTAGTATATTAAAAGATTTTAATTAGAATCTATTAATTAAAAAATAAAGATATATATATCTTATTTATATAATTCTTATTTTAATCTATATAACTTTAGTTTAATATAATCTTTATATTAAAGAAGAAATTAAAATATTTAATAAATATTTCTATACTCTAATAGAGATCTAATAATATATAAAAAAAATTATTTTAAAAGGTTTTAAACTAGTAAGAATAAATATTTTTAATATAGAATTTTATTTTTTATTTTTATATTTTTAGTTATAATAAATCTAATTATAAATATTAATTAAACTTATCTTTCTTTTTATATCTAGTTAGCCGTCTATTATATATAATATCTAAATCCGCTATTTATTATTATTATTAAATACGCGGCGGCTATCTTTATAAAAAAAATATAAATTAATATTTTAATTATAAAAATATATTTTTTCTATTTTATAATTTTCTAATAAAAATTTTCTATAGTTTAAATTAAGTTTTCCAGGAATCTTATAATTATTTATTATAAAATCTATATTATTATTTTTTTTAATTATATATAGCTCTACACGGACGATTTTAGAATTAAAAAAATATCTAATAATAATATTCTATAGTATATAGAAGCTATAGTAGTTTTATATAATTATAAAATTATTTTTATAATTTATATAAGAATAGAGCGGGAGTATATAATCTTAATTATAAAATTTATAAAGATTTTTTTATTTTTTAATTAATATAAATCTATTTTCTATTCTATAATTCTCTAGAAATCTATATTAATAATTAGAAAATTTTTTTAATCTAATCTTTTTAAATCTTAATTCTAGATAGTATCTAGTCTAGAAAATTATTAACTTACTAGTTAAATAATATACTATATATAGTAAAATTAAAAATATAATATTTTATTAAATTCTAGCCTATCTATAGATATCTAATAATAAAATAGTAAATAAAATAGCTAAATAAATTATTAATAATATATTTTTTTAATATATAAACCTGATATCTCCGCTCTATAGTAAGAACTTGGGTTAAGAATTATATAAAGAAAAAATAAAGAAATAATTAATAATATATAATTATTCTATAAAAGTTTTTTATAATAATAGCTTCTAAAACTTGACCTGTAGAGTAAGATATTATAACGATATAATAACTTAATAATTATATAGATAAGCGCGCTATTTTAAATATATATAAATAAGATTAGACTTAATTATTTTCTAATTAAAATTAAACGGTTAGACTTTATATATTATTTATATAATTATAAAAAAATAATAATCTATATTTTATTTTATTATATTCTATATAACGCTCTACAGTGTAACTACTAAAAGTTTAATTATATAGTATATTTATAATATATATAAGACGCTCTAACTAATCTTAAATATATTTTATATATAATAAAAATTTTTTAATTATAGATTAGCTATTCTATCTATAGAAGGTAGCTTAATTATAAATTATAAAAAATAGCTAAATAAAAAATATACTAAAGATTAGAAAAATAGAGAATTATAAAAAAAGATATAAAAATATATTATAAGAGATTAGAGAATCTTAATATAAAAGATAATAAAAAAATCCTAGATTATAATAATTTAAAATAATAATTAAAAATAAATTATAAAAAAGTAACTATTTCTAAGTCTTTTTTTAATTATTTAATTTTATATTCCTATATCCGTTTATATAGGCTTTTCTTATCTTCGTAGTATACTAGCGGTATAATATTCTTATATAATATTAGATTATAAGAATTATAGTAGTT
Source organism: Aspergillus ochraceus (assembly GCA_004849945.1). Taxonomy (NCBI): domain Eukaryota; kingdom Fungi; phylum Ascomycota; class Eurotiomycetes; order Eurotiales; family Aspergillaceae; genus Aspergillus; species Aspergillus ochraceus. The sequence goes on along the minus strand of SSOS01000001.1, from coordinate 2,035,938 downwards.
AGCTATATACATAGTAGATAAGAACTAACTAGTAAAGATTTAATAGTTTTTTAAAAAGCCTCTTACTAGCCGGCTTTGTATAGAATATATATATCTATATAATCGATTATTATAATTAACTAGTATTTAATAATTCTATAAAATAGTATATCATACTACCACCGCAAGCTCCAGTATGGCCCCGTATGAATGCCGAAATAGAGTCTAATTGAATCAATCAATCAATCAATCAATCGATAATAAAGCTTAATATCGCTATTTTAAATTATATTATAAATCTAATATATATAAATATTAATATATTCACTTTAAATATATATTTAAATATTTTTAATAAGCTTTATCGCTAGCTCTAAATTAGTATAAATAATTACTAGTCTAACTTTTTTAAAGTCTATTAATTTAAATAAATTAATAAGCTAGAGAGCTTCTCTATCTACTATATTAATTATTATATATTTAGCTTTATATATAGATAAGCTTATAATTATTTAAAGGTTTAAAGTCTATAAAATAGATTTTTTACTAAATATAAAAATAAAATTGATAATAAATCGTCTTGTATCAAGATCTTCGCTAAAATTAGTATTTATATAGTTTTTTTAAAATTTCTAGATATTTAAAATTATAGATTTCTTTATTTCCTTTATTCTTGTTCTCTAAAAACACTTAGAATATAATATCTTTATTAATTATTAAATAGAAATAATATAATAAATATATTAATTCTTCTATATATAAATTATTAGGATTTAATATAAATTATATAAAATAACTAACTAAATATAACGTCTCTAGACGCGTTTAAAGTATAATATATATTAATAATTCTAGTAGTTTCTAATAGTATTTTATTAATATAAAATTAGGCTCTTATAAGATTAATTTAAAAAGATAAGATTCTTTATATATTAAAATAGATAAGATCTTCTTCAAGTTATGATTAAAATTATTAAGTATATTATATATATATATAGATTAAATTAATTTAATCTTCTAATTTAGCTAATTTCTTTTTATTTTTATTTTGAAATAGTAAGTAGTCTCTTAAAAATAAATACTATTAAATATATTATTAATTACTATATATATTCTTTTAATAGTCTTATAAAATCCGCTAAGTAATAAATTATCTATATAAAAAATTAAGAAAATATCTATATTATTAATAAAAAGATATTTAATTATAAAAAAGAAATAGAGATCTATCTCTATTATTTTAATATAAAATATAAAAAATTATACTCTTGTAGATTACTTTAAGCTATAAAAAAATAAAAGAAACTAATAGATCTCTTTTTATTACTATTATTAAAGCTTTTTAGCTACTTTATAAAAATAATCTTATTATTAAAAAGATTATTTTATAAAAATACAAGCTTTATATCTTCTTAAAGATAGTTATAATTAAAAGCTATAATAATTATAAAAAATATATTGATAGTAGTAAAACGCGTAATAAAAAAATATATTTTTTAAAAATTAATTTTATACCGCTATATAAAATCTCTTATTATTTATCTTATCTTAAATCGCGAGATATAATTATTAATATTTATTTTAAATTTATAGATCTAATATCTATAAAGCGCTTTTTAATTATCTAGTAAATTAATAAGAAGCTATAACTTATATTTAATAAGATTTTTAATCTTAGACTTTATAATTTTTATTTATTTATCTTTATAAGAAGACCCTATAGCTTCTTAATATAAAAAAATTTAATTATATTATTATAATTGTTATAATATTTACTAGCGAAGAAATAATTTATAAAAAAAATATAAATAACTACCACCTAAAGCGACTTTAGTAAGCCTTTAATTAAGTAGTTAATAAAATTATTAATTTCAGATTTAATAATTACATATTAAAAAAGCTTATCTTTAGAATTATTATTTAAAATAACTTTATAAGGATTCTATTATAAGATTTATACTAGTAGAGACTTTTTTATTTATTATAATTATTATTTAAAAATTTATAAATTTTAGAAACTAGCTCTTTATTAAATCTAATATTTTTAATATATTTAAGCTTATTTATTAAAGCTTTTTATATAATATATTATTCTTAAAAAAGTTGTAGCTAACTAATTTAGATATATATATAAATAAATTAATCTTTATAATTCTCTTTCTAGAGTAAATCTCTAGTAAAATAATTATTATATACTTATAGCTAATTATTCTAAGACTTTTTATATTTAATTTTTTAAATTTATAAATTTTATAAAATATTAAGTCTTTTTTTTTATAAGTAAGATATTATAAAAAAAATAATTATTTTTATTATCTTTATCTATAGATCTCGAGATAAGTTATTATTAATTAATATAATATAGATTTTTATAAAAATAGTTTTTAAAAATCTCTTAATAAAGTTATTTTAGCTATAAGTATAAGATATAATAAATTCTTATTAAATATTTTACTTTTTTATCTATAATTAAAGATTAATATTATTAAATCTTTTTATTATTATTATTATAAAGGTAAATAATTAAAAATTTTATATAATTCTTTTTATTAGTATAAACTTAAATTATTATATAAGATTAATCTTTTATTTTAAGAAATATAATTATAAAATATCTAGTATATTAATTAAAAAATAAAAGCTAATATTTTACTCTATTATTAAAAATAAATAATAGATTAAAATAGTTATTTTCTAAATTAATAAAAATATCATTCTTATATATTTTTATAGAAGATATAACTTCTTATTTATTTTAAATTATTACTATAGCCTTTAAATAGAGATTATATATATATTTAAACATAAAATAACTCTTAATATTAAGTTTTTTAATTATTTATAAAAAATATATAATATTAATTATAAAAAAATACATAAATTATCTATACTAAGTATATAGATTAATCTAATTCTTTTTTATATTTCTTACTTTTAAAATCGTGTGATAATAAGCTGTAAAGTACTAATAATATATTATAATATTTTTATAATTATTCTAAAATATTTTTTATATTATATTTTAAGCTATTTCTTTATCACTATCAATAAGTAATTTATAATTACTTAAAGTAAGATTTTCGGAGGTTTAAAGTATATTATTTTTAATAATTCTTATAATATAAATATTATCTTAAATATTTTTATATCTTATAATAACTTTATTCTCTATTCTTATAATTATAATCTTTTTTAGTAGAAAATTAATACTAAAATCTTTGTAATTTAATTTAATTATTTTAATAAGATTAATCTTTATCTATAGTAGATAAAGAATATTAGTAAAAGTTAATTTTCTTATATAATCTAAATATTTAAGAATTATTTCTATATTATTTAATAATAATAAATAAATAATCTAATTAATAGTAATATAAATTACGTTATATAACTATTTTATAATTCTAGAAATAAAATAATTTATTTTACTAGTAAAATAGTAGATTAAGCTAGAATTAATAATCTAGTTATTATATTAAAAAAAATTAACTTTCTTAAAGTTAAAATTAACTAATTTATTAGCTAGCTGAGTAGTATAAATAATATTTTTAAATTATTTAGAAGATTTTTTCTTTTCTTTATTCTTTTTTTTAGTTTTTTAGTTTTTTCTTAGGATACTTAATCTAATAATAATTAACTATATAATTATAGTTCTTATATTCTATATAGAAATAACTAGAATATTAAAATCTTAATTTTAGCTTTTCTAGAACTTTTTTAAGTTTTTATTCTTCTTATTTACTTTCACTTTTTATATTTTTATAAGATTCGCAGCTTTATTATTATATTTTATATAAAATTCTTTCTCTAGTAAAATATTAAAGGGGTTCTCGAAAGTAGTTTTATTATAATTATATTTAGAATAAAAATAAAAAATTAAAAAAATATTTTACTTTTTTTTAAATTTTATAAATATAAACTAAGCCTTTATAAAATTATCTAATTTTAAATCTATATTTAAATTCTTCATTAATTACTTAAACGTAATCTTTAATTTTTCGAGAAAATCCGTTATATTTTTATAATTATTAAATTTTATAATAATAGGCTACCAAAGGCTCTAAAGAGACTATATATTAAAAATAATATTATATTTTTTAAGCGCGGTAATAAGCTCTATTATATTTATATAATCTTAATATATCTACTTAATCTTTTTAAAAACTATTTTAAAAATAATATTAATAGCTTTAGAGTTCTTCTTATTTTATTAATATTATATTATTTTAAGCTATTTAATATTCTTAACTATTATAATAACTTCTTTTTTAGAAGAAAATATCTTAAGTCTCTTTTTTTACTTAAAGTGATAAAATAAATCTTATAATAACAAACTTCCATATTAAGCGTTATAACTTATATATAGAAAAAGCTAAAATCTCTTAATAAAGATCTTAAATATTTTTTTAAAAATATTATATTAATAATAACATCTTCTATCCTATAATCTAAAAATATAACTTCCGGATATCTTTACTTCTTATTAATAAAATAATTAAATAGTATACTAAAATATTGCTGGGCTTATAATCTGTTAGAATATAGAATACTAGAAATAATAAAAATAATTAAAAATTTTATAAATTAAAGATTAACTATTCTAATAATAATTTATCTATAAGAAAGAAGAGCCTCTTTATATATAATATAATAGTAAAATTAATAAAATTCTTTATTTTTATTATACCGGAGCTTCACGGCTCGAATACAGGATCTCGCGGTCAGAAAGACGGAAATCTACATTTCTCATATAGTTACCGGAATCTTCCACAAAAGCTATATATATTAGTATTTAATTATCGCGAATCTTCTACAGGAGCGGAAAATCCTATTTTTAAAAAGATATTCTAAAAATAATTTAGATACTTATAAGAACTATATTATATAGTAATTTAAACTATCTAACAAAAAATATTAAGTTTATAATAAACTTTAAGTAGTATTTACTAATTTCTTATTTTTTTACTATTTTAATCGTGCGAAACATCTTTATATTAATCTTAACACGTTATATAAAGATCTTAGCGTATAAGTTTAATATTCATATAAGGACTACTTATATAAGAAATAGTCGAAGCTACTTTTAAAGATTAAAATATAATCTATTATATTTTTAAACTACTACTTAACCGGTACTAAAAAATACTACTAATCTATTAAATTAAAAATATTATATCTAGTTTAGACCCTACAAAAATATTATTATATAATTAATACCGCTAATCTATCTTCTATTATTTACACGCACTATATATCTATCGTTGATATATCTAAATAGATATTTATAAATATAATTATAATAATTAAGAAGCTTAATTTATATCTAGTATAAACTTTAATTTATATATAATAATTCTAATTAGAGCTATACTATTATCCTAGTAAAAATAATATTATTATTAATATCCTATTAAGGATATCTATTTATTAAATAACTAATTTTAATATTAATTTTAACTTAATATATTACGCGTCCTATACTTCTTTAGAGATATTATCTAATTTTAAAAACTAGATTTAAGCTATCTATATTATTCGAGCTTTGAAAGACGGAAACTTGTAGATTATTTATAAATATAATAATAGACTTTTATATTTAAACCGTACTACTAGCTATATAAATTATAAAATATTAGAAATTAATAATTCTAAATAAAACTACTAGCTGTATATCTGTAGGAATTTTGGGTGCCAGGGGTAGGCTACCGAAGTGGAAGAAAATGAATGAATTGCTTGACTTATTGAAGCTTGCTTGAATGTTAACTAGGGGGTTAGAAAGGCCCTTTATATCTTCAATATCACGTGGTCTTCATGGCCGATTTCATGGCGAATTCCGCTTATTTTCATGGAACCTTCCGCTTCATATGAAGGCTTTCGGAACTTGCCTTTAGCGAGGGTTTGGCAGATTGCTCGAAGCACCTGATTCTTCTACAATTTCCCGCGTCCTCTTATCAAACATATCTTCAAGCTTATTTATAATTATAAGAATTACTAAGATTTCGAGAAAACTAACGCTTACAAGATTTTACTATCTATAAAAACTAAAAACTTCTTAAAGAATATATTATTTACTATTTTTTGATCTAACTAATAAATCTTTTTATTATCTACTATATAGGTCCCTATAACTAATTATTAAAATAGAATCTTTTATAATTATTATACTGAACTAGATTATATTACTTTTATTAAAAACTAATTCGCCCGACTAGCTACTTATTATAATAGATAAATATATTAAATATCTAAAACTACTATCTAGCTGTTTTATATAAATAGTAAAATAGTAAGAAGCTACTTTATATAATTATTTATATATATATAACTAACTAATTTCTAAACACATTATTTCTAATTATAATATCCGTTTTACAGGCGATTTCTAGAAAGATTTTATTAAATATTTAAATATTAACTAGCTATATAGTACTACCTACTACTCTAAGATTAATAGATAGACTAAATATATAAATTAAGTCATTAAATATATATTATAATACTATATTATAGCCGGCTTATCTTCTAAATATTAATCTAATTTACTTTTATTTATTTTATTATCTATTAATCCTAGTATTAACTAGTTTACTAGTTTATTACTATATATAACTTAGCTAGATTTATTCAAGACTAATAATCCTTATAGATATAAATAAAAATAATTCTTAATTATTATTAATAACTACTATAAAGTAGAGCAAATAGTTAATAAATATATAAGAAAAATTAAATAATCTTATTATAAATTTATTAAATATCTCGTCTAATAGAAAGGATACGATATAGAAGATAATAAATAGATTTATATAAAAAATTTTATTAAATAGCTTATTACTAAATATAAAACTTAAAACTAGTTTATTTTTCTATTCTAATTACTATTTATTATTTTAATTATTTCTTAATATTCTTTTTACTATTTCTTCTAATTATTCTTTTATATTTTTTATATTATATTTATTATTACCAACTTAATTTTTTTTATATTAAGAATATATTAATACCTATATATTCTCTATTACCCGTATTAAAAGTTAGATTTAAAATAAATAGCTAGACCACTTTTTTAATAAATATATATAAAATCTAAATAAAAAATAAATAGTACTTAATTCTATATCTATATTTCTATTATTTATTTTATAATATTTTTATTAACTTATTTTATTATCTATCTATAGAATCTATCTATATTTTTTATTTTTTTAATAAATTTCTTACTTCTATCTTTTCTTTTATTCTTTCTTATCTCTTCTTTTATTTCTACTCTAATCACGACGTTCTTTTTTATTAATAAATTTACTAAAAATATCTAAAGATAATCACCAGCGTATAAATCGCTTAGAATATAAAATAGTACGTCTTTATTAGAAATATCTTATAATAGAATATAAAAATAATTATCTTATCCGCGAGTCTAATAAGGATCTTATAAAGCTTAAATATATTTATTAATAAATTTTTTATTTTTATAATTTTTTATCTTAAAAATAATTATCTTTAAATTAAACTAGCCGCTACTAAATAAACTCTAAACTATTTTTATTAGAGTAGAAACTAAAATCGCTTAATTATTTTAGACTAGCTATTTTCTAACTATTTACTTTGCTATTTATTTAATTTTTTTAATATTTTCCATTAGGATTTCTTTTAATACTATTTACCGATTTCCTCTCCGTCTATCTTACTATTATTACTAATAAGCGAATCCAACCAGTCAGATATTATTACCGTATTACTTAATATAATAGATAATTATAACTATAAGATTATTAAATTATAAAAAATAAATTATAATCTATTTCTTATAATTAAAGAGATCGCTCATTCGCTTGCGATATTAATAAGCTAATTTATTAAAATTATTAATTTTATTATCTTTCTTATTATCTTTATAAACAGCTAATCGATACTCGTCGTATTCTAGTAAATCTTATAAATTATATATTTTAATATATAAATAAGATTCCTAGTCTAGATCTATAATTTCGGCAGCGAAGTCGCGAGTGATAACTTATTTATTTATCTTATTATCTAATCCGATTTCTTATATTTAACAATACTATAAATATAATCTTATAATTTTATAATTATTAATCATCTTTACTTTATAATCTGCGTACTAGTTTCTTATATTTTACTATTATAATCTACGTCAAGGGCGATATCTTGTTTCTTATTTCTTTAATTATTATATTCCTTTATATTCTTAGCTAAATAGTAGTTGCGGCTATAGTTTATATAGATCGTTATAGCGAGCCGCTTTCTATCTCTGGATCGGCGTTTAGAATAAAAGTGATAATATATTATTCACTATATAATGTCTTCTTGACTAGTAGGCAAGTGCTTATAAAAATCTTATCTTTTTATTTATAAATTTTTTAAAAATATACAATATTTATCTCTTTATTTATAAGATTCTTAACTAGTAGCTATTTTATACTATATAATATATTATATTAATATATATATCTATATCGGATTACTTCTTTTTTATATATAATATCTACAACTACTCGGAACCGGAGAATAAAGATATTTATAAATTATAACAAATTTTTTAAATAGCTAAATTAATCGACTTTTTAGCTAAGTACTATATAATTATAGATAATTTTAATCTTTGTAATTAGTAATAATTAAGATCTATTTATCTGCGGTTAGCGTATAACCGCGAGAAGATTAATAAATTTTAAAAAATATTAAAAAAGATCTTTTTTATAATTCTTATATTATAAGATCTTATTACCTATCTTATATATACTACTAGAAAGAAAAATAAGTTTAAAATAGTTTATTTAATGTATATAAACTCTACTATCGATCTCTGTTTTTATATATAAGATTTAGAGAAATAATTAGTTAATATTAATATTAAAAAAAATATATAAAAGTTTAATTATTAACTATAAATAATATCTAGTTTTATTTTTTAATAGTTTATAATAATCTTTAATTACTTTAAATATTAGATCTTTTATAAATTTTTTTTTATCTATAAATATCTTCTTATCTTAATCCCTTTATCGCGATATCTCTAAAATATTATTAAGAATTATCTTCTTTATAAATATTTTTATTTAGTAACTGCTAATACCTTATAGTAAATAATTATAATTAATTAGTTATTATTAATTAGTTATTTATTTTATAAAAAAATTTTTTTTTTCTTTTTCTTCTTTTTCTTTTTTCTTTAATTATTTCTTTTATTCGTAAAATAAGTATTTCTAATATTAACTTTTATTAATTCCTATTTATTTTTATTACTTTTTATTATCTTATATACTTTCTATATACTCTAGAATTAGATTTTATATATAGCTTTAATCTATCTTTTTTTTTATATTATTTTATAACTTTTTATAATTTAATTTATCTTATCTAATATAAGTTAACTATTATAAGATAAAAAGCTTTTTATAATTTATAATAATTAATTTTTATAAAATTCTCTATTATTTTTTTTATTTATAAATTTATAAATATTTTTATATCTATCTAACTACTTATATATTTTTAAATTTTTTTACTTAGCACGTTCCCGCCCCCGCAAGTTTTGTTTTTTTTTTTTTTTTTTTAAAAAAAAAAAATCTACTATCTTATCTATAATTATATTACTTATTCTCTTCTTATTTATTTTATTAAAGCTAACTATTCTTAAAATTATATCTTTACTTTTTTTTAATTTTATTTTACCCTCTATAGAAAAGAATAAGATAAGTTTTTTTTTATTTAGATTTTATAAGCTTTCTTAGCTAATTTAGATAGATTTTTTTTATAAAAAAAAGATATTTTTTATATCTCTAGCTCTTACTATATCTTTTATCTTTATTATATCTATTATTATTATATCTCTTAATCTCTCTATATCTTTCTTTTCTACTAGCTTTACTTTCTTATTATCTATAATCCCTGCCCCCGCCTACTTTATATAAATCTAAAGATATTATTTTTATTTTAACTATATTTAGACTACTCCTATAAAATATATTCTAATTATTATAAAATCTTCTCCTACTTTTTTAAATACTTTTTAAATAAATTAGAACTAGCCGGCTCCGCTAATAATAATATATAAAAAATAAATTTTAATCTATTTTATTAAACTATCTTCTATAATCTAATTCCGTTAGATTATATAAATTAATCTTATTATAATTTTTAAACTTTCTTTATAAATAAAATACTAGCCTTTATTAATGTATAAATATTATTAAATACTTATATTAATTATATATTTTATATCTTAATATAGCTTTACTAGTCCGGATTAATTAATAAAATATATATAAATATATAAGATCTTCTTAATTACTTGTATTAAATATTAGTTCTTTAATAATTAAAAATATAAATCTTACTATAATCTATCTAATTTTATAATATTTACGGTATATATCTTAGAAAAATTAAAATAAAAATATAATAATTATATTTATAGTAGATATAAGCTTTACTTACTTTTTAATTAGTTATAGTAATTACTCTTTTTTTTATTAAATAGTTTTAAATTTTTTTTTATAATAATCCGCGTTTCGCGTCCAAGATAAGAGTAGTAAAATAAGAATTTATATTATAAATATATTTTTTTTTTATTATAATAATCTTATTTTTTTTTTCTTTAATTAAATACTAAAATTTTTATTATTATAAAAATATTTTCTATAAATTTATAAATATTATAGGATTTTATAAGATTTTTTAATTATCTTAATATAGTTTATCTATTTAATTTAAACTTTTATAAAGTCTTTTATTTTAAAATCTAAGATCTTATTTATTTAATATTTTATTTTATTTCTGTCTATAAAATAGAATTTAAATCATTCGCGAGTATTTATACTTTTTATTTTATTATATTCGCGGAGTATCGATATATAGAAGATATTATATATATAAAATTTTATTAAAAGATTTATATAGTAAATATTCTAGTTTATTTTCTTAATTATCCTTCGTAGATTAATTCATAACTAATTTAACTTCTTATTTAGTCGTACTTATAATTAATTTATATTAAAGATCTATATATAGTCTCTTATTATAAATACTTTTTTAATTCTTTTTAAATTATAATATTTTATCTAATAATTTTAAGCCTTCACGATACTTTTTTATATATATTATTAGATATATATATTTTCTTTTATCTCTTCGCGAATTAATAAATTAATCATAATTATTCTAGAATCTATATTATAAATTAATTAAAATAGAGTTATCTTTATAGATATTTATCTTATATTATTATAAGCGAACTATATAAATAATAGATAATTTATTTAATTATTTTATAAAAAATTAATATACTCTTATAAATATTATTCTAGTATATTGTTTAACCCTTTAGTTTATCTATCTATTTACAGATAATAAGTAGTGTTTATTAAATACTTAATTTATAAATAATAGATAAAGTTCGATTAGAAACTTTTTATAAATATATTTTTATAATTAATAACTATTATTTTTAATACTCTATAGAGGCTAAAGATTTTATAAATAAAAATATATATTAATTTTTTTTTTTAATATCTTTTATAAAGAAATAAATTAAACTATTTTACTTAAGTAATTTATAATTATTAAAATTATATTATATAATTTTTATAAGTTCTTTAGATTCTCTCGTTTAATATTTATAAAAAGATTTATAATAAAATCTATTATAATTTCCTACTAAGAATTTGTTAAAATTAATAAAAATTATAATAAGTTATACTTTTTTCTTTTTTATATATAAGAGCTTTAATAAACTTTATAAATTTTTATATATTTCGCGATAAACTTATAAAACTTAAATTAAAAAAATTATTAATTTATAAACTTATAAGTCTTCTCCTCTATAAAATATCTTATAATAAGATTATTATATAACTTCGCGAGGATCTTTATCTTTAATTAATAATAATTTAGAAAATATAATTTTTTTTTAATAATAAAATAAATTTTTCTATAATTATTATTTCTTTTATAGTTATAAGATATTTTTTATTTATAAAGAATTTTTACTATAATTATTAAATTTTTTAATCGCTATTTAGATTTTTTATATAAATTTATTTTTTATAAAAAGCTTTAAAAGCTCTTTTAGTAATCTTTATAAGAAATTAATATAATATAGTTTTTTTTTATTATAAGTCTTATATAACTCTTTTTATAAAAGCTCTATTTCTAGAAAATTTTTATTTTTAATAAAATATATAATTACAAGCTATATTCTCTTTAATTAGATTTTTATAATATTATTATTATTATTTCGTATATATTTTATACTTATAGTTTAGATTTTATCTATAATAGTTTTCGAGACTAAATACTTACTTATAAATTTTAATTAATTATTTTTATTTTATATATCTTTAATATTTATAGTCCGGATATTACTTATAATAATCTTTAAAACTAGATACTTACTTGTAAGTTTTAATTAGTTTAATAATTTATATTTTATATATTTATTATATTCTTTCCGATTCTTCTTATATTAACTATTTTAAAGATAATTAATTCTTTATAAAAAATTATTTATAAGATTAAGCTTTTCTATATAATAGATAATTTTAAATTAAAATCTAGCTAAAAATTATAATTAATAAATCTATATTTATAAAAGTATTTTAGTAGATATTTAGAAGATATTAAGAATTTTATAATTTATAATTATTTATATCTTCTATAATATTTTTTAAAAATAGTATTATTATTTTTTAAAAATTTTTATTATTATAAAAAGCTTCTACTCTTTTATAATATAGTTTCTTTCTATAGCTATAAATTTTTATAAAAAAAAGGCTATTAGCTTTTAATTTTAATTATTAAAATAAAATTATATTAGGATTTTATAAAGTTTATTTTCTAAAGAATCTATTTTAACTCGCGAGATTAATTTTTTTATAAAATAATTTAATTTAATTATTTTTATAAATTATTTTTTTAATTAATTTATAGCTTTACAAGTCTCTAGAGTTATAATATTTTTTTAGTTTTTAATTATTTATACTAATCTATTTTTAGACTTATAAAAAAAATTTATTAATATAACTATTATTCTCGCGTAGATATAGATAAATCTATAATATTAGTTTATAAATCTTAAAAAAGCTAGAATATTATAAATAATTTCTAGTATTAGCTAATTTTAAATAATAACTACTTACGAGAACTTTATTTTAATTTTATTAAATATAATAATATATTTTAGAAAATTAATCTTTTATATTATAAATATATATTTATTTTACTTATAATAAAATCCTATTTCGCGTAATTAATAAAATATTTTATAAATATATTTATAATAACCCTTCTTATTCTGCGAGAAAATAATAATATTATTAATATATACTACTATTATAATATCTAATAAATTATAAAATATCTAATTTATATATTTCTAGAAAGTTACGAGAGTATTTATTAAATTAAATAATATAATTAAATACTTAAATAGTTTATATTTTATATAAAAAACTATTTTTTATTTTTTATTTTTTATAATATAAATATAATTATACGTGTCGCGAAGGTCTAATTATATAAAGATTATTATATTTAATAAATATATAATAGTCTTATTTATAAAAAAAAATAGATAATAGTTCTTTTATAATATTTTATTAAATCTATAATAATCTATATATACACAACTCCTCTATTCTTTTTAAATATATATAGTAGTAGTATATTTATAGAAAATTTTAATAGTTAGATCTATTTTTTTATAAATATTATTTAAATATACTCGCGAATCGCTATTATTTCCTAAAAAAAATAATAATAAAGTAATCTAAATAAAAAATTTTTTTTTTTTATAAAATTTATTTTTAGATTTATTTCTTTATAATAAAATAAAAGTTTCTAAAATTCCTCTTTAAAGAAAATATTCGCGAAGTTTTTATATTATTTTAATAAATTTTTTTTTATATAATCCTCTTTTATAGTAGTTATACTAATTTAAAATAATTAATCTAAATCTTTATATACCGCCTTTATAAAGTTATCTATAAAAATCTTATTAATTTTAATTAATTTTTTATAAAAAATATATTTTTTAGCTATCTATTATATCTTTAGATTATAGATTTTTAACTAGAATATTTTTAATAGTATTTATTTTATATCTAGAGATACTACTATAAATATTTAAAATTTTTTTTAAATATCTTATAAATTCTAGAAGTTAATTATAATCTTTATAATATTTTTATTTTATAACTTCTCCTTATTTACCGTTTATATAGATATTTAATATAAAAGTATTTACTATCCGATTTATTTTATAAATAAAGATAATATTATATTTATTTAATTTTTACTATTAATTAGAATCTCGCGATTTATAAATATTTTATTAGATAATATTATCTTAATTAGTAAAAATATATATTTTATAATAAATTAATTTTTATTCTAAGATAGTCTTTTTAAAGAAAGAAATATTATAATTATAAATTTTTTATTTTATATTATTTTTATATTTTTTTTTTTAGAATATCTTAAATAATTTATATAAATATATCCGACTTTTCTATAATAGAAATAATTTTTAATAAAAAATTTACTTATTTATTAATTCTTTACTTTTCTTATTTAATAACTATTTATTTATAAAAAACTTTTTATATTTTTTTATTATATAAATTCTTTTAGACTATCTTCGCAAGTTTATATTAATTATAATAAATTATTATACTATTTACTTTTTTAGCTCGCGGGGATTTCTTTATATATAATTATTTATAAATTTATTATTAATAGACTTAGTCGAAGTTTTATAATAAAAAATATTAATTCTATTAATATATTTAAAAATTAATTTTACTTACAAATCTTCTATTAAATCGCGAAAAAAAGAATTTATAAAATAAATAAAATAAAATATTCTCTATAGAAAGTCTTTCTAATTCTAGTTTATTTTATTATTTATATTATTTATTAAAATACGCGAACTTTTTCTTTTTATTATATAATTATATATAAAAGATTTTTATTTATATTATATATTATTTATCCGCAGGATTTCTTAACTATCTTAATTAAAATTAATAAAAACTTTTTTAATTTTATAAATAATTAATTTTTCTCTCGAGTTTCTATAAATCTTATAAAATAAAATCTAAATATATTATTATAAAATTAAAATAATCTTTCTTTATAAACTAATTTATCTTTCTAAATTATCTTATCTTTTATATTAATTTATAATAATTATTATAGATTAAAATTTAATATTATTTTTTCTTAGAAGATAGTCGCGAAAGAAAAAATTATTTTAAAAAAAATATTATATAAATTTAAAATTTTACTCGCGTGTATTTTTATAAAGTTAATTTAATATCTTATTTAATAATTTTAATATATTTAATTTATTTATAAATAATTTTAATCGCCTCTACCCTTTCGCGAAGCTTATTTAATAAAAGATTTATATAATTTATTATTTTATAATTATTCTAACTTACGGTTAAGATCTTAGCTTTAATAATTAATATTAATATTTATAAATAATTAATCTCTTTATTAAGATTATAAATAATTTAATTTTCTATTTTCTTATAAAAATAATAAATATCTTAAAATAAGTTTTTATAAAACTTTATTTATTAATATATTATCTTTTTTAGTTCTATTATCCCTAATAAATATATCGCGAAATTAAGTATTAAAATTATAAGAATTTTAAGTTTTTAAAAGATTTATAATAGATATAAAAAATAATAATAGTTAAAAAAGAGATATTACAAGATTAGATTTTAAAAATAAGATTAATATTATAAATTAATACTAATATAGAGAACTCTCTGCTTCTATAAAAATAAACTTATATATATAATAATTTAGCTACTAGCTAAGTTATTCGCGAATAGCTTCTATAGCTAAGTACATGTTACGAGGGTCTTACAGCTCTACTATTTATAATAAAAAATATAATAAAAAAAAATATTATTTATAGTATTTTTAATCTTACTAAATTTTTAATATAAAATAATAACTCTCTATATCTTTAAATTTTTATAGAAGTTTTAAAATATTTATAAGATTTAATTTAGATTTTTATAAATTTTTATATTCCGGGTATTTTAGCTATTTAATTAGATAATATAATTTTTTATAATATATTTTATAATTAAAAATTTTTTTTATCTTCTATTTATTATAACTATTAATTTTAATAATTTTATATATTATAAATATTCCAGCGTCTACTAATTAATTTTATAATTTTAAAAAAAAAATATAAAAAATTAGATATATTTATTTTTATAGTATAAATATATATAACTAGTATATTTATTTTTTTATAATCTTAATAATTTTAAATAATTTATTAAATCTTTTATTTAGTTTCTTAGAAAATCTTTATATTTTAAAGTTTTTCTTATTTAGTAAAACTTGTTAGTTAATATAGAATTTAATTAGTTAGTAATAATAGTTATAATACTATATTTAATAATTAATTACACGTTGTAGGTACTTCTTTAATTTTTTTAAAAATTATTAATTCTCTTTTATTATTATTAGATAGA
This sequence comes from Aspergillus ochraceus, assembly GCA_004849945.1. NCBI lineage: Eukaryota > Fungi > Ascomycota > Eurotiomycetes > Eurotiales > Aspergillaceae > Aspergillus > Aspergillus ochraceus. The sequence continues at coordinate 2,019,430 of SSOS01000001.1, read as the reverse complement.
TTTATATTTTATTTTATTATTAAAATCCGCGAGTTATAGGAATATAAGATTATATTTTATAAAAATATAATTTAGTATTATTTTTAGTAATACTTAAAGTAAATTATTATATATAAATTTAACTAAATATAGCTAGCTTGCCTAGTTATTCTATTAGTAAAAGATATAATATTATAAATATATTTTTGTTATCTAATTTTAATACTCTATTTAATTATTAGTTTAAAAATAAAAAGCCGTATTTATTTTATATTTTATTCAAAAAATTTAATAAAATTCTTTTTAATATCTATTTATAAAAAGAGACCCATGGTTACTAATAAGATTTTTAAATATTTTAAATTTATAAATAATTTTTTTATAAATATATTAATTAGCTTTTTAGTAATTATTATTTTTTATATTAGAATATATCGCGCTATTTCTATAAAATTATTTATTATAATTAAGATTATATCTCGCGCGGAGCCGTCTCGGAGTAAGAATAAAAGATTTATAATAAAATTTATAATTATAATCTACTATAATTTTTCTAATATAAGTAGAAGATTTAGCTATCTATATATTTAATATTGTATAGTATTTTTATAAATTAATAAACTTTATATATTCTAATATATTTATTTATATTCTAACTAAGTAAATTCTAGTAAAACTATTATTATATTAAAACTAATATTTTATTTCTATTAAAATATTTTATAAAAAAATTATTATATAATACTTCTAGTATTTTTTATTATATTATAATATTTTAAGAAAACGTATATAGCTTCTTTAAATTAGAAAATTTTATTTTTATTAATATTTTAATTACTTTTAGAATTCTCTATCTAATTAGATATATTAGAAATTAGACTAATTTTTTATTTTATATAGATATTTCTATACTAGATATATATAATTATATTTTTAAAATTATCTAGTATCTAATTAAAAATAGTCTTTTAATATTCTTATATACTAATTAGACTTGTTTATAAAATATTAATTTAATTATTAACTGGCGTATTTTTCTAAATCTTATAAAAAATCTTCTTACTAAGTAATCTTATCCGCGAAAGATTTTTTAGATAATTAACTATAGCTTAAAATATATTATTTTATAAAGTTATCCGGACGTTACTTTGTAAAGCTAATAATATTAGATTATTTATTTTTATAATAAATAATTCTTTTAAACTTCTAAGTTATAATTTCTTTTAAAATATTAGAAGTATTTTAATCTTCTATTTTTTTCTCGAGTTTAAATAATAATCCTATTATTTTTATAGTATATTAATAAGATTCTAATAATCCGGCTTATATTTAATTATAAAATTATAAATTACTAATAATTCTATCTAACAGGCTTAATAAGCGTTTAAGATTTTTATAGTAAAAAAATATTATAAATTTATATAATCATGTATTCTAATATATTAGGAGCTAAAAGAACTAACTTATTAAAATTATAATAGCTAAAAATAAATAGTTTTATAAAAGTTTTTTATAATTTTTTAAATACTTTCTCTATCTGCGGTATTATTCTAAAGAGTTTATTTTATTTTTTTTTAATCAATCTATAAGAGATGCTATAATCTTTATATACTAATAAATAAAATATTTAAAGAATCTAGTAAATCCTAAAAAAATTTAAATATTATATACTAATTATAGCACAGACTAATTTATAATAGTTTTTAATTATATTAGATCTAAATAAATTCTTTTTTATTCTATAATAAAACCGAGAAAATAGATCTCTTTTATATAAAATATATATTTAGATATCTTAGTAAAAAGATTATATTATTTTAATTATACTAATATTTTATTAATATACTTAATATATTCCTTCTCGATATATAAATAAATAAGAATATTATTTAAATAAATAATATAATAATTATTAAGAATACCTTATAGAGTGTAAGACCCTCGCGATATATACTTAGCTACAGAAGCTATTCGCGAATAACTTAGCTATAGACTAAGTTATTATATATATAAGTTTATCTTCGCGGAAGTAAAGAGTTCGGTATTTTAATATTAATTTATAAAATTAATCTTATTTTTAAAATATAATTTTATAATATCTTTTTTTTAATTATTATTATTTTTTATATCTATCGCAAACCTCTTAAAAATCTAAAATTTTTATAATTTTAATATTTAACTTCGCGATACGTTTGTTAGGAATAATAGAATTAAAAAAAATAATATATTAATAAATTAAATCTCGCGAAAACTTGTTTTAAGAGATTTACTATTCTTATAAAAAAGTAGAAAATTAAATTATTTATAATTTTAGTAAAGAAACTAATTATTTATAAATATTAATATTAGCTATTAAAATTAAGGCCTTAACCGCGAGTTAAAATAATTATAAAATAATAAATTATATAAATCTTTTATTAAATAAGTTTTATAAAAGAATAAAGATAATTAAAAATATTTATAAATAAATAAAATATATTAAAATTATTAAATAAGAAACTAAATTAGCTTCGCGAAAATATATATAAATAAAATTTTAAATTTATATAATATCTTTTCTAAAATAATCTCTCTTTTTATAACTACTTTTTAAGAAGGAATAGTACCAAATTTTAATTTATAAAAATTACTATAAATTTACACAAAAGATAAAATAATTTAAAAAAATAAATTAATTTATAGAAAAAAATTATTTTAATTTTATAATAATATATTTAAACTCTATCTTATAAGATCTATAAAAACTTAAAAAGAAAATTAATTTTTTATAAAATTAAAAAAACTTTTATTAATTTCTATTAAAGTAATTAGAGGATCCCGTGAATAAATAATATATAATATAAATAAAAATTTTTTATATATAATTATATAATAGAAAGAAAGAGTTCGCGTATTTTAATAAATAATATAAATAATAAAATAAACTAGAATTAAAAAAACTTTTTATAAAGAATATTTTATTTTATTTATTTTATAAATCTTTTTCTTTCGCGATTTAATAGAAGATTTATAAATAAAATTAATTTTTAAATATATTAATAAAATTAATATTTTTTATTATAAAACTCTAATCGAGCTTGTTAGTAGTAAATTTATAAATAATTATATATAAAAAAATCTTTATAAGTTAAGAAAATAAATAGTATAATAATTTATTATAATTAATATAGATTTATAGAGATAGTTTAAAAAATTTTATATAATAAAAAAATATAAAAAGCTTTTTATAGATAGATAGTTATTAAATAAAAAAAATAAAAAATTAATAAATAAATAAATCTTTTACTAAAGACTATTTCTACTATAAAAAAGCTAGATATATTTATATAAATTATTTAAAATATTTTAAAAAAGAAAATATAAAAATAATATAAAATAAAAAATTTATAATTATAATATTTTTTCCCGCGAAGAAGCTACCTTAGAATAAAAATTAATTTATTATAAAATATATATTTTTATTAATTAAAATAATATTATTTAATAAAATATCTATAGATCGCGAGGCTCTAATTAATAGTAAAAATTAAATAAATATAATATTATTTTTATTTATAAAATAAATTAGATAGTAAATACTTCTGTATTAAATATTTATATAAATAGTAAATAAGAAGAAGTTATAAAATAAAAATATTATAAAGATTATAGTTAATTTTTAGAATTTATAAAATATTTAGAAAAAATTTTAAATATTTATAATAATATTTCTAGATATAAAATAAGTATTATTAAAAATATCTTAGTTAAAGATTTATAATCTAGAAATATAATAAGTAGCTAAAAAATATATTTTTTATAAAAAATTAATTAAAATTAATAAAATTTTTATAGATAATTTTATAAAAGTAGTATATAAAAATCTAGATTAATTATTCTAAATTAATATAACTACTGCGGAAAAGGGTTATATAAAAAAAATTTATTAAAATAATATAAAAGTTTTATAAATATTTTTTTTAAAAAGGAATCTTAGAAACTTTTGTTTTATTATAAAAAAATATATTTAAAAATAGATTTTATAAAAGAAAAAGATTTTTTATTTATATTATTTTATTATTATTTTTAAAAAATAATAGTAATTTATAAATATATTTAAATAATATTTACAAAAAAATAAATCTAACTATTAAAGTTTTTTATAAATATATTATTATTATATATATCTAAAAAGGATAGAGAAGTTTATATATATATAAATTATTATAAATTTAATAAAATATTATAAAAAAACTATTATCTATTTTTTTTTATAAGACTATTATATATCTATTAAATATAATAATCTTTATATAATTAAACCTTCGCGACGCGTATAATTATATTTATATTATAAAAAATAAAGAATAAAAAATAATTTTTTATATAAAATATAAATTATTTAAATATTTAATTATATTATTTAGCTTAATAAATACTTTTATAACTTTTTAAAAATATATAAATTAAATATTTCGCGACTTACTAAATATTATAATAATAATATATATTAATAATATTATTATTTTCTCGTAGAACAAGAAGGCTTATTATAAATATATTTATAAAATATTTTATTAATTATATAAAATAGAACTTTACTATAAATAAAATAAATATATATTTATAATATAAAAGATTAACTTTCTAAAATATATTATTATATTTAATAAAGTTAAGATAGAGCTCTTATAAATAGTTATTATTTAAAACTAACTAATATTAAAAACTATTTATAATATTCTAATCTTTTTAGAATTTATAAATTAATATTATAGATTTATCTATATCTATATAAAAATAATAACTATATTAATAGATCTTTTTTATAAATCTAAAAATAGGCTAGTACAAATAATTAAGAATTAAAAAAATATTATAATTTTAGAGATTCGCAAAGCTATAGATTAATTAAAAAAATAATTTATAAAAATAATTAAATTAAATTATTTTATAAAAGAATTAATCTTATAAATTAAGATAGATATTTTAAAAAATAAGTTTTATAAAATCTTAATATAACTCTATTTTAGTAATTAAAGCTAGAGACTAGTAATCTTTTTTTTATAAAAATTTATAATTATAGAAAAAAATTATATTATAGAAGAATAAAAGTTTTTTATAATAATAAAAGATTTTAAAAAGTAGTAATATTATTTTTAAAAGATATTATAGAAGATATAAATAATTATAAATTATAAAATTTTTAATATTTTTTAAATATCTATTAAAATACTTTTATAAATATAAATTTACTAGTTATAATTTCTAGCTAGATTTTCATTTAAAATTACATATTATATAGAAAAGCTTAATTTTATAAATAATTTTTTATAAAAAGTTAACTATCTTTAAGATAATTAACACGAAAAGTTTAAAAAAAAATATAATAAATATATAAAATATAAGTTACTAGATTAATTAAAACTTGTAAATAAGTATCTAGTTTTAAAAATTATTATAAATAATATTTAAGTTATAAATATTAAAAATATATAAAATAAAACTAACTAATTAAAACTTATAAGTAAATATCTAGTCTTAGAGATTATTATAGATAAAATCTAAATTATAAATATAAAATATACGCGAGATAATAATAATAATATTATAAAAATTTAATTAAAAAAATATAATTTATAATTATATATTTTATTAAAAATAAAAATCTTCTAAAAATAAAGCTTTTATAGAAAGAATTATATAAGATTTATAATAAAAAAAGCTATATTAAATTAATTTTTTATAAAAATTATTAAAAGAGCTTTTAAAGCTTTTTATAAAAAATAAATTTATATAAAAAATCTAGATAACAATTAAAAAATTTAATAATTATAATAAAAATTTTTTATAGATAAAGAATATTCTATAATTATAAAAAAAATAATAATTATAAAAAAATTTATTTTATTATTAAAAAAAATTATATCTTCTAGACTATTATTAATTAAAAATAAAAATTTTTATAAAGTTATATAATAATTTTATTATAGAGTACTTCGCGGAGAAAAAGATTTATAAATTTATAAATTAATAATTTTTTTAATTTAAGCTCCGCAAGTTTATTATAAAATATATAAAGATTTATAGAGTTTATTAAAATTCTTATATATAAAAAAAAATATAATTTATTATAACTTTTATTAATTTTAGTAAATTCTTAATAAAAAATTATAATAGACTTTATAATAGATCTTTTTATAAGTATTAAATAAAAGAATCTAAAAAGTTTATAAAAATTATATAATATAATTTTAATAATTATAAACCGCTTAAATAAGATAGCTTAGTTTATTTTTTTATAAAAGATATTAAAAAAAAAAAAAACTAGTATATATTTTTATTTATAAAATCTTTAGTTTCTATAAAGTACTAAAGATAATAGTTACTAATTATAACAATATATTTATAAAAAGTTTTTAATTAAATTTTATTTATTATTTATAAATTAAATATTTAATAAGTATTACTTATTATCTGTAAATAGATAAGCAAACTAAACGATTAAATAGTATATTAAAATAATATTTATAAAAATATATTAATTTTTTATAAAATAACTAGATAGACTATCTATTACTTATATAATTTATTTATAATAATATAAAATAAATATTTATAAAAATAATTTTATTTTAATTAGTCTATAATATAGATTCTAGAGTAATCGCGATTAACTTATTAATTTATAAAAAAATAAAAAAAATATATATATTTAAATATTATATATAAAAAAGCTTCGCGAGAAGATCTAAAAAAGTATTATAAAAATTTAAAATTAGTAAATAAAATATTATAATTTAAAATAAATTAAGAAGATATTTATAATAGAAGATTATATATAAATCTTTAATATAAACTAATCGCGAGTATAATTAAATAAAAAATTAAATTAGTTATAAATTAATCTATAAAAAATAGTTAAGAAAATAAATTAAAATATTTATTATATAAATTTTCTAATAGAACTTTATATATATAATATTTTTTATATATTAATACTCCGCGAATATAATAAAATAAAAAATATAAATATTTATAAGCAGTTTAAACTCTATCTTATAAATAAAAATAAGATAAAATATTAAATAGATAAGATTTTAAATTCTAAAATAAAAAATCTTATAAAAATCCGAGTTAAATAGATAAATTATATAAAAATAATTAAAAAATCTTATAAAAATTTATAATATCTATAAATTTATAAGAATTATTTTCGCGATAGTAAAAACTCCGGTATTTAATTTAAAAAAAAATAAGATTATTATAGTAAAAAAGAAATAAAAAATATATTTATAATATAAACTTTTATTTTATTATTCTTATTTTAGACGCGAGACGCGGATTATTATAAAAAAATTTAAAATTATTTAATAAAAAATAAAATAATTACTATAACTAATTAAGAAATAAGTAAAATTTATATTTATTATAAATATAATTATTATATTTCTATTCTAATTCCCCTGAGATATATAACACAAATATTATAAAACTAGATAAATTATAATAAAATTTATATTTTTAATTATTAAAGAACTAGTACTTAATATAAATAACTAAAAAAATCTTATATATTTATATATATTTTACTAACTAATCCGAACTAGTAAAGCCGTACTAAAATATAGAATATATAATTAATATAAGTATTTAATAATATTCGCGAATTAATAAAGACTAGTATTTTATCTATAGAAAAAATCTAAAAATTATAATAAAATTAATCTATATAATCTAGTAAAACTAGACTATAAAAGATAGTTTAATAAAATAGATTAAAATTTATTTTTTATATATTACTATTAATAAAACTAACTAGTTCTAGTTTATTTAAAGAATATCTAAGAAAATAAAAAAAAATCTTATAATAATTAGAATATATTTTATAGAGATAGTCTAAATATAGTTAAAATAAAAATAATATTTTTAGATTTATATAAAATAGATAAGAATAGAGACTATAGATAATAGAGAAATAAAATTAATAAAAAAAAAATATAAAAAAATTAAAAAATATAATAATAGCGAATATAATAAAAATAAAAAGCGCGGCGGATATAGAAAATATAATAAAAATTAAAAATATAAAAAAAATTTTTTTTTATAAAAAAGATCTATCTAAATTAGTTAAAAAAATCTATAAAATTTAAATAAAAAAAAAACTTACTATATTTTTTTCTATAGAAAGTAAAATAAAACTAGAAAAAAATAAAAATATAATTTTAAAAATAATTAGCTTTAATAAAATAGATAAGGAGAAAATAAGTAATATAGTTATAAATAAAATAATAGATATTTTTTTTTTAAAAAAAAAAAATAAAACTTATAAAAATAGAGATGTACTAAATAGAAAAATTTAAAAATATATAAATAGTTAAATAAATATAAAAATATTTATAAATTTATAAATAAGAAGAATAATAAAGAATTTTATAAAAATTAATTATTATAAATTATAAAAAATCTTCTATTTTATAATAATTAATTTATACTAGATAAAATAGGTTAAAATTATAAAAAATTATAAAATAGTATAAAAAAAAAAGATAAATTAAAATTATATATAAAATCTAATTTTAAAATATATAGAAAGCGTATAAGATAATAAAAAATAATAAAAATAAATAAAAATTAATAAAAGTTAATATTAGAAGTACTTATCTTACTTACTAATAAAGAAGATAATTAAAAAAAAAGAAAGAAGAAAAAAAAAAAAGAAAAAAAAAAGTTCTTTTTATAAAGTAAATAACTAATTAATAATAATTAATTGATAATAACTAATTAATAATAACTAATTAATAATAATTAATTAACTATAATTATTTACTATAAGGTACTAGTAGTTACTAAATAAAAATATTTATAAAAAAGATAATTCTTAGTAATATTTTAGAGATATCGCGATAAAGAAATTAAAATAAAAAAATATTTATAAATAAAAAGAAATTTGCGAAGGATCTAATACTTAGAATAGTTAAAAATTATTATAAATTATAAAAAAATAAAATTAAATATTATTTATAATTAATAATTAAACTCTTATATATTCCTCCCGTAATATCTTAATATTACGAATCGGTTAAGAGATATTATAAAAGATAATATATTTTTTATAATAATTAAATTTAATTAATATATATAAAATTATAGAAAGAGAGCTATAAAACTATAGATAATATCTTTTTTTTATTATAAAATAATATATTTTTTTATAAGATTTTTTAGTACTTATAAAAGATTTTTTAAGGATTACTAGTAAAGAAGTAGCGCGCGATACTATAAAACTATATTTATAAATAAAAAAAGTTCACAAGTAGGCTTTAAGAGATTAAGATTTTTAAAAAAAGAGAATAATTATAAAATCCTTATAATATATACTTAACTATAAAAGCTATTCGCGAATAACTTAGTCTATAACTAAATTATTACACGTATAAGTTTATCTTCGCAGAAGTAGAGAGTTCGGTACTTTAGTATTAATCTATAATATTAATTTTATTTTTAAAATATAACTTCGCGATATCTTTTTCTTAGTTATTATTACCTTTTACACCTATTGCAAACCTCTTAGAGACCCAAGGTCCTTATAATTAGATTATGTAATTACAAGTTTATTAATAAAATATTTAACTTTTTAGTTTTATAAGATAAGCTTATCTAGATAATAGAATATATATCTAATAATTATTTTATTTTTATTATTTAGCAATTTATATAGAATAAAGAGTTTTAATTTTTTAAATTAAAAAATTATATTATTATTAATTTTTATAAAACTAACTATAAAGTTAAGTCTAACTAATACTTTTTTTTAATAATTTGGTATTATTGACTTTATTAATAATTATTTCTATATTATTATAATTAACACCGCTAAGCTTTTCTACTAGTAGCTAATTTATATTAATTATTAAAACCGACTAGCTGTAATTAGTTATCGCGGGTAAAAAGTTTTTAATATTATTATAATAGATTTTATTAATTTTATTTTCTATATTTAAAAATAAATAAATAAACTACTTGCGAAGCTTCTTTTTTATAAAATTTATATAAATAATTTTATAATTATATTAAAAAATTTTACTAAATATCTTATTTATTTATAAGAAGTTTTCGAAAAGCTTTAATTAATTAATCTAAAGTTAGAATCTATTAAAATATTTATTAAATTCTTCTTAGTATAGCTTCTAAAATAGTAAGTTAACTTATTTAGATTATTTATATCTAATAATAAGATTACTATTATATATAACTTAAAAATACTAAAGTTTTTAAATTAATTTAAGTATTATCTAGGCCTAATCAGCTAGTTTTGAAATTTTATATATATTAATACTTAAATATTATAAATCTTCTATAGAAGCGGAAGATTCTATGTTTAAAAAAATATTTTAAAAGTAATCCGGATACTTATAAGAATTATATTATATAATAATTTAAGTTATCTAATAAGAGGTATTAAACTTCTAATAAATTTTAGATAATATTTATTAATCTTTTATTTTTTTATTATTTTAATTATATAAAACATTTTTATATTAATCTTAATATATTATATAAACATTTTAGCGTGTGAGTTTATTATCTATATAAGGACTATTTATATAAAGAATAATTAAAGCTATTTCTAAAGGTTAAGATATAATCTATTATATTTTTAAGTTATTATTTAATCGACGCTAAATAACGCTACTATTTTATTAAACTAGAAGTATTATATCTAGTATAGATTTTATAAAAATACTATTATATAATTAATACTACTAACCTATCTTTTATTATTTATATAGGTTATATATCTATTATTAGTATATTTAAATAGATATCTATAAATATAATTATAATAACTAAAAAGTTTAATCTACGTCTAGTATAAGTTTTAATTTATATAATAAATTTAACTAGAGCTATATTATTATTCTAATAAAAATAATATTATTACTAATATTTTATTAAGAATATTATCTATTTATTAAATAATTAATTCTAATATCGATCTTAATTTAATATATTATATATTTTATACTTTTTTAGAGATATTATCTAATTTTAAAAATTAAATTTAAGCTATCTACTACTATAATAATTATACTATATAAATTATTTCAATCTTAAAAAATAGAAACTTATAGATTTTTTATAAATATAGTAATAGACTCTTATACCTAAATTATATTATTAATTATATAAATTATAGAATACTAAAAATCTATAATTGTAAATAAAATTATTAGGTTTATATTTTATATCCTCTTATTAAGTATATCTTCGAGCTTATTTATAATTATAAAAATTATTAAGATTTTAAGAAAACTATTAAATATAAAATTTTATTATTTATAAAGATTAAAAGCTATTTAAAAATATATTATTTATTACTCTTCTTATCTAACTAATAAATCTTATTATTATTTATTATACAAGTCCTTATAATTAATAGTTAAAATAAAATCTTTTATAACTATTATTATAGACTAGATTATATAATTTTTATTAAAAACTAATTTGCTCGACTAGTTATTTATTATAGTAGATAAATATACTAAATATCTAGAACTACTATATAATTATTTATATATATATAACTAGCTAATTCCTAAACGGGTTATTTCCGATCGCGATATCTATTTTATAAGTAATTTTCAGAAAGATTTTATTAAATATTTAGATATTAACTAGCTATATAATATTATTTACTATCTTAAAACTAATAGATAGACTAAATATATAAATTAAGTTATTAAATATATATTATAACATTATATTATAACTAATTTACTTCTTAAGCGCTAGTCTAATCAACTCTTATTTATTTTATTATCTATTAATTCTAATATCAACTAGTCTACTAATTTATTATTATATAAGTTTATATTTAATATTAATTTTAAATTATAATTATTTATTAAAGGCTTATTCTCTAAATAAAATTTTATATATTAGATTAATATAGAAGAAGCTCTCGCCTATATAAATTTATATATAAAAAAAATAAATTTATATTATATAAAGCTTCTAATATATTATATAAAAAATAATATTTTTTTATATATATATAAAGAATATATAATCTTCTTATTAGCTATACTAGATAAATATAATTTTAAGTATACTAATCTTTTTGAAATACTTAAACCTATTAGTTAATTAGTATATTATATAAAGTTCTTAGTATCTTAACGAATTTATCCTATTATATCTATAACTTAGCTAAAATTATTTAAGACTAGTAATTTTTATAAATACGAGTAAGAATAGTTCTTCGTTATTATTAATAACTATTATAAAATAGAATAAATAATTAATAAATATATAAAATAAATTAAATAATTCTATTATAAATTTACCGAATACCTCGTCTGATAGAAAGAATATAGTATAGAAGATAATAAGTTTATATAAAAATTTTTAATATTAAATAGCTTATTATTAAATATAAGATTTAAAACTAGTTTATTTTTCTATTTTAATTATTATCTATTATTTTAATTATTTTTTAATATTTTTTTATTATTTCTTCTAATTATTTTCTTATCTTTTTTATATTATATTTATTATTATTAGCTTAATTTTCTCTATATTAAAAATATATTAATATCTATATATTCTCTATTATTTATATTAAAATTTAAATCTAGAATAAATAACTAGACTATTTTTTTAGTAAGTATATATAAAATTTAAATAAAAAATAAATAATAATTTCAAGTCTATATTCTTATTATTTATTTTATAATACTTTTATTAATTTACTTTATTATTTATTTATTTATATTCTTTATTTATATTCTTTATTTATTTAATAATTCTCTTATTTCTATTCTTTCTTTTATTCTTATTTCTATTTTTATTTTTACTTTGATTATAATACTTTTTTTTTATTAATAGATTTACTAAGAATATCTAAAACCAATCGCCAGTGTATAAATTATTTAAAATATAAAATTAAACGCCTTTATTAGAAGTATTAGAAGTATCTTATAATAAAATATAAGAATAATTATCTTATCTATAAATTTAATAAGAATCTTATTAAGTTTAAATATTTTTATTAGTAAATTTATTATTTTTATTTTAAAAATAATTATCTCTAAGCTAAGCTAGCCGCTACTAGATAAGTCTTAGTTTATTTTTATTAAACTAAAAACTAAAATTATTTAATTATTCTAGATTAGCTATTTATTAGTTATTCTTTTATTACTTATTTAATATTCTTAATATTTCTTTCTTTTAAACTTTTTTTTAATATTATCTACTAATTTCTTCTCTATCTATAATATTATTAATTTCTTACTATTATTATTTATAAGCGAACTAATAAGTAAATCTAATTAATTAGATATTATTACCGCTCTATTTAATATAATAGATAATTATAACTATAAGATTATTAAATTATAAAAAATAAATTATAATCTACTTCTTATAGTTAAAAAGATCGCTTATAATATTAATAAATTAGTTTATTAAAGCTATTAATTTTATTACTTTTCTTATCACCTTTATAAACAACTAATTAATACTTATTATATTCTAGCAAACCTTATAAATTATATATTTTAATATATAACTAGGATTCCCAGTCTGGATCTGTAGTTTCGACAACGAAGTTATAAGTGTTAAATTAATATAATCTTATAATTTTATAGCTATTATTATCTTTACTTTATAATCTATATACTAGTTTCTTATAATTTTACTATATTATAGTTTACGTCGACATCGATATCTTATTTTTATTCTTTTAATTATTACTATCTTCCTTTATATTTATTAGCTAGTACTAGTTGCAGTTATAGTTTATATAGACTATCATAGCGAGCCGCTTTCTATCTCTAAGTTAGTATTCAGAATATAAGAGACAACATATTCTCTATATAATGTCTTCTTGACTAGTAGCCAAGCGCTTACATTAGCTATTTATTATATCCGCGGAGAATAGATCTAATATAAATTTTAATAAATTCTATACAACTATCTTTATATCTATAGTTAAACTATCCGACAAGCTTAAAATCTATATATAAATAGTTTATAAACTATAAGAATCCTTAAGCTACCAAAATCCTAATTATAATTAATAACTAGTTAATTAGTATATAAATCTTTTTTTGTATATTCTTTAAGATAGTATAATTTATATAATTAAATATTATATTACTTGAAATAAGAATAGTATTAATAAGATTATTAAAAAAGACTGATTTTATATATTTTAATTAGTTATTAATAACCTCTTTAAGCTTATCTATAACTAAAATAACTATTAGAATATAAAACATATTTATTTATTTAAAATAGTCTCTATATCTATTATAGTAGAGTCTTATTAGAGAATTATATTTTATAATATTTTATTTATTTTATTAATAAGCCGCGGTTGTATTTATTATATAATTAATAGTTTATAATTGATTTTTATAATATTCGAACTATTTTATATTATTATTATAGATTTTATTATTAAGCTTCTTGTAGATTAGTAAGATAAATATAATAAATATCTTATTTTTATAGATAAATTTATAAAATAAATTAATATATTATTTAGTAAAGCTCGCTAGATTATTTATAAGTAGAGTATTATTATAGTTAATTATACATAATTTAATAATTAAAGTTTTCTCTGCCGTTTTATTATAAATCAAGATTAGTTATTTATCTTATAATTCTAGAATAATATATTTTTTATATAGATATTATATAGCTCTATTCGACTATTTATTATTTATAAATTAATAGTTAGAGTAAGAGAATAATCTAAAGTTATATTATAATATTATTTTACTACTAATTCTAATATAAAAAAATAATAATTATTATTTATTTTATTTATAATAAATATAAATAATAGTTTATTAAGTATTACTACTAGTTAGATTTTCTATTGGTTTATATTTAAAGTTAATTTATAATATTCTTAAAACCTGCTCCGGCTATTTATTTAGTAAGATTATTTTTAATATTATAATATTAAAGAAGCGCTTCGGTATATTAAAATATATATAAAAAGATAATATAATTAATAATATATTTTATTTTCTAAATTAGATTTAGAAGATAAGATATATATCTATTTATATTATAGTTATATAATTCTTATAACACGCCGCTTTAACTATTATTTCTTATAGTAGTATAAAGATCTTTTTTCAGATTATCGAGTATATAGATCGCTTTATATATTATCTTAAATTATTATATATATTCTATATTTATTCTATTTTTTTAATAACGTAGTTGGAATCTGCTGGGTAAGATATTAATTTATTTAATTATTAATATACTTGGTTCGGTTCTATATATATTAAATATAAGGATAGTACTGATATCGATATTAATTATTATATTATTTAAATAAGTCGGAATTAAACTCTATATATCTAGTATTTTATTATATAATATAATTATTCTATTAAAGAAGAAAACTAATAGATTTGTATAAAAAATCTTAATATTTTTAATTTTATTATAGAATATAAGATCTTTTTAGAATAGATTTATAGATAATTTATAATTATTCTATTTTCTCTTATTTTATTATATATATCTTATTATTCTTTTTATTATTCTTCTTATAATTTTTTTATAATTTATAATTATATTTTTATATATATTTTAGTTTATAAGAACGCCGCGCTTAAGATTTTCTTATCTTATTATACTTTATTACTATAGGACTTACTATAAGATTAGAGATATAATTTATATTTTTACGGTCTATCCTATTATAGTTAAAATTAGTATAGTTATCCATAGTTTCTACCTATATTAGTAGTAAAATTTAGTCGTTTCTTCGCTTTTCTTTAACAATCTACTTACCTTCATGAATATAAACGATTTCATCAACCCCATAACTGCTGCATTTATATACTAAGCAAATTACTTAGGATTCTTAGATAGAAATAGAGACTTTAAAATTATAAATATATTAAATTAATATTTAATACTAGCTTTATAAGAGAAGCTATATAGTATTAAGATATAGACTAATAAAAATAATAAAGCTAGTAATAAATAAATAAATAAATAAACTTCTTAATATTAAATACTTAATTACTATAGAGTTAAGCTATATATAGACTAATAAATAAAATATAGTTTAAAGAGCTATAAGAGAATTTTAAAATTATAAAAAGATAAAAGATTATATGATTATATAAGTAGACATAATAGCTATTCTTAGGTCCGCACTATAACAAATTTCTTCTAAAATATTTTAAAAATAGGTTTATCATAGACTAATTAGATTGGATTAATTTTTAACTAATTATTATCTAGAATCTATAAATAATTCTTATAAAAATAGAAATTATCTTATCTTTTATAGATAGCTAGAATAATTTTTAGATAATAGATTTTTTTTATAGTTAGAATTTTTTAATTTTTCTAAATTAAACTATTCTTTTTATAAACATCTCTTAAGCTAGTCTAAATCTTAAACGGATTATTAATAAAAATTATAAAATCCTAGAAACGCTTGTATATTAATTATATAAATAAATTATTACAGCCACCTACCGGCCATCGTCATATTATTTAGTAAAATACAAAAATATATAAGAACCTTGGGTCTTTTAGAGGTTTGCGATAGATATAAAAAATAATAGTAACTAAAAAATAGATATCGCGAGGGGGAAATTTAAGAATAAGATTAATATTATAAATTAATACTAAAGAATAGAACTGTCTACTTTCGCGAAAATAAATTTATACCTATAATAACTTAGCTATAGACTAAGTTATTCGCGAATAGCTTTTATCCGTGGCCTCCGGGATCCTGCGGATCACCCACCGCCTTTCGGCTGTGGGTGGTCAACACCGGTTAGGCATTTTCAGCGGAAAGGTAGAAATTTTATATTTTATTTATTTAAAGCTATAAAAGCTACAAATAATACTAAAATTAAGTAAAAATCAAGCTAAATATATAAATAAAGTTATTAAATTCGCCTATTATAATAAAAATCTCTCTATTATATAACTTATACAAGATTTTAATATTCTCTATTATATATTATTTAGATATATTTAAGGAAAGAAGATTTCTATAACTTAAAAATCTATTAATATAATTCTTAATTAGTATTAAAAGAGACTTTAATTAACTAAACTACTTATATAAATAATTACTATCTTTCTATTATTATTCCGATACTTATAGAATAAGTAAATCTTATCTTGAAATATATAGAATTAGAATAATTTATTAATTTAATTTAATTATATTACTTTACTAAAAAGCTTTCTTTACACCTTAAATTAGATTCTATAGTGAAAAAAACGAAGAAAATTAAGTATTTAAAAATTAAAGATATTAAATAATTTTAATTTTAGTATAATTAATTTATTAATAATATTAAAAGTCTTCCCGCACGTCTTATTTATAATTTTAATAAATACAGCTTTTAACCAGGCAAAAGAAAATAGTATAAAATTATTAATAAAAAAAGATTTTTAAATCTTTTTAAAACTAAGTATTCTGAAAATATTACTATACTTAAATATATAGCTATAGATAGCTAGCTTATAGAATTATTTTTTATCTTTAAAAAAAAAGAAATTTACAGAGAATTATTATAGTAAAAGTATACTAGATTTTTATATTGCTATTTTAGAAAAGGATTATATTAATAATAATCTTACTTTTAAATAGCTTTACTATTTCTACAAGAATACTAAAGAGCGTATAAAAAAAGAAGAAAAATATATACTTATATTTAATAATTATATATTTTATAAAATAGTCGAATTTATTTAACTTTATAAAATTTACAAGTTTTCTATTTCTTATTTTATATAATATATTTTTATTAATTACTTGATGGAAAAGCCTTTTCTTATATATAAAATGATGGCGATTGCCATCGGATTCCTACGTAGTGGAATGTATGGCAGTGGTAAGTTGGTTTTCATTAAGTTGCACTCGCGGTGCCTAACTAGCCGCTGAAAGCGGAATAATACTAAACCCGGGCGCCGAGGGCCCTGGTAACTGGTAGCTACTATACCGCTCAACAAAGCGGCCAACCCACTCGTTGGCGTCCTCGGCAACTAAATACAAAACGGGAATATATTTATCTAAAGATACTAGGTTGACGATATCTGGCAGCGAGGTTTTTATATTTTTAAATATATAATAACTTAATAAAAGAGTGATAAGAAATAATATAAATACGATAATAATATAATTAACTAGAGAATAGTTATTAGTAGTGATAATTAAAATAATAATTAGAATAATAATTAGAATAATAATTAGAATAATAATCCGAATAATAATTAGAGTAATAATATTGCGAGCGAAAATAGAAATAAAATTATTTATATTAAGATAGCTCTGATAAGTTTAAAATAAAATAGAAGTAGTAATAATATTACTAATAATAATAAATAAAACTATAACTATAAATATAATTATAGTAGTAATAATAGATAGAAGTATAACTAGGACTATAATTATAGAAAATATTCTTAGCTAGATAGGCGGTCTTATTCTTATTCTTATTCTTATTATTATTTTTCTTCTTCTTAATATAAGGATTGTTGACGGGAGGATCGTTGACGAGAGGATTATTAATAGAAAAATTATTATTTCTAGTAAGATCACGCGGTTAGTCTAGTATAGTAGAATATAAAAGCTTAATTATCTTAGCTGTTAAGTCGCGAATCTTTTATATAAGATTAATATTATAATTCTCTAGTACTACTACTTAATTATTAAGATTTTTAATACGAAGTTCTATTTTCTATATAATCACGATATAGCTTTGTCTAAACTTATTTATTAGAATATTATATCTCGCGAGGATATTAATAAGTAATTATAGTAATAAAGACAGGTCGAAAAAAGATATTAATAAAATAATTTAAGTAGGATTAATAGACTTCTTTAAATTAATAGACTCGGCAGCTTCTTCAATATCAGATTTAAAATTAATCAGCTTAAGCTTACTAAAAATCTTAATATCTTTAAAGATCTTAGTATCGACAATAGTCTTAGTATTAGCGGGAGAAGCTCTATTAATAGTAGTTTTAGATATATAAAAATTCTTATTATAATACTCTTTATCAGCAGCCCTAATCCATCTATAAGATATATAATAGTTAATTTTTTAATAAATTAAAGTTACTTACTTTATAGATAGATTCGGATTTCTTGAAGTTAGAATAGTATAACCGGATATTAAGAATATTAATTTAAGCGAAAAATTTAGCTATATAAAAAAAGATAAATTAATCGCGATAAAATTCTATAATAACTTAATTTTATAAATACTAATTTATAATCTAATATTAAAGAAAACATCTCTAGGGGAAGTCTAGTTAATTAATTAAAAATATATAATAGCTAATTTACTATTATATAGTATTATACTAAACTTTATAATAGATATATAGTAATAATCTTAGTAGATAACTATTATTAAAAAAATCTTAAAATAGCGCTCTCTTTATAAAATATTATTTTAATTAAAATCTAGGCTATAGTCTATCTTAATTATTAATAAAGTAATATAAGAATCGGTATAAATATAGATAATTTATATATTTATAAAATATATTCTCGCCAGAAATCTATTAATAATAAGATTATTTAATTTCTTTAAGAAGATAATATCCTTTTTTATATAGATCTTATCTAATTCCTATTATATTATAGACTTTTTATTCTTCCAGATTATATATATCTTATTATAAAATATTATATAGCTTATAAAGACTTTATATCACTCCTAGAAGTTAAAAAAAGTACTAGAGGACTTATTACTAGTAATCTTAGTATAAATAAATAACCGGATAATATTCTTTTTAATTATAGGGAACTACTCGTAATTAGGAAGCTTTATTATAATATTAGAGAATTCTTATTAGTTATAGAATTCTTATTAGTTATAGCATTCTTGTTAATCGCAAGATTCTTACTAACTAGAAGATTTAGAAAGTTAAGATTAAACTTTATAATCTTATTTTATAGGAAGTTAAGCTTATTCTTATTTTTTTTACTTATAATCTAGTTTATTCTATCTCTTGCTGAAATCTCCAAAGGTGTATAAAAAAGAAAAATAAAATTCTATAAAATAAGATTTTATAAAGATAGAAGAAAAGAATAGAAGTAAGAAGAAGAATAATAATAATAAAATAAAAAAATAAAGTAAGTAGAGGTAGTAAAGTAAAGTAAATAATAAAGTAAGATAAATAGTAAAGTAAGATAAAATAAAGATAGTAAAGTAAATAGAGTAAATAAGAATAATAACTAAGTATAGAATAGTAAGTATATAAGAAAAGAAATTTAAATATATATAAGAAGGATTATAAGATCTCTATTAGAAAGTTATAATAGTTCTTAATCGCTTTCTCTATTTTCTAAAGATTAGATTAAGATTTCTAGATAATTTTATTAATTAGCTAGTTTTTCTAATAAATAAGGAACTGTATTTATTTATTTTTATTAATTTTCTATTTATTTAGGACTTTCTTAACTTTATAGCGGTTATTATTATTCGCGAATTCCTTTGTTTATACTAGACTAGATTTAATTATTTATTAATAGAAAGGATCGTCTCCTAATAATATAGATTTAAGATAAATAATAGAAATAACAGGATATATTTTCTATATAGATAGTAAGTCTAGATAATAAGTAGATTTATCTATCTTTTTAAGAATAGTACAAGGCTTTATAAGTTAAAAATCAAGTTTCTTATCTAAGCGCTTATTCGCAGGTATATTATAGTCTTTATATAGATAAATTAGTATTTTTTACTTTAGTTTAAACTTTATAGACTAATACTTCTTATTATAATATTATTTTATCTATAAAATAGCCTATTAGAGTTCTTAATATATATCTAACTTAGTTAAGAAATTTTAAAATAATATTACTTATATAGCTATCTATAATTAATATAAGCTAATACTATATATAAGATAATAAAATAAACAGCCTATTAATCTTTTTATTATACTATTAAAAGAAGCTTAGATATATTCTAATAAAATATTTTATTTATTAATTAAGATAGGATTATTTATAATCTAGTATTATAATATAATTTTAATATATTAAATAATTATTTCGGATTATCTATCGGTCTGCGGATATTAGATAATTAAATAATATTATTTTATTTTTAAAACTTTAAAAAAGGTCTTCTAGAAGTCTAATATAAAATAAATATTTTTATTAAAAATAAAATATAAGAGTATTTTTTAATTACTTTATTAAAAAAATTCTATAAACTTAACATCCTAGTTAATAATTTTTATACGAGAATAATCCTCTACTAAGCCGACTTACTTAGAGAATTTATTAATAATAACTAGTAGTTAGTTATAGTCTTTTATAATAATTAGAAGAGCTATAATAAAATCTATTATAATTATTTTATAAAATACCGAAGGAGGTACTATCGGTATTAATAAGTTATAAAATAGATACTAACTAGTTTAATTTAATAAATATAAAGAGTAGTAATTAATATATTTATATAAAAATTTAGAGACTTTATATACTATAAGACTAGCTATTTTAATTATTTTAATAATATAATCCTAATAGCCGGTATTATTATATATTTACTTAAAGATAGTACCTATTATTAATCTAGAAATATATATCTATTAGTTATTTGTTGGAGCGGTGGTCGGTTGGCCTCAGTCTAGTCCTGATGTAGTTAGCACGTCACGTGACCCACAGTAGATCGCACTTAATTAGTTGTATCTCGCTGAGCGAGCCTTTATACAATTTAGATATTCTATATATTTCTAGCTTTATTATAGTTATTAGATTAAGAGTCATATTGCTCTCGATAATTAAAAAGGTATTAAAAGAAGTATCTTAATTATTAAAAAATTATTGATTTTATTAAGATCTGTAAGAAGAAGAGTTTAAGATAATCTTTTAAAGAAATATAGATCTTTTAGTAATAGCGTTACCTACTAGAATCTAAGCCTCCTGTCTCTCTACAATTGTGAATCTTACAATTCTAGCGATAGAGAAGCTTAATAATAGAAGCGGATAAAAAATGTAGATAAAAAAAATTATATTTACTCTTTAAGTATATTATTTAGATAATCTTATTAATATAAGCCTTTCTAAGCCTTAGTAAAATAATCCGTGATACAAGATATAGCTTAAAGTATTATTAGTAGTCTATTTTTAACTATCTAATAGTATGTTAGAATAAATCTTTAATAAAATTATTAACTTGTCGAAACTACACGAATAGCCAGATAATATATTAAAATTTATATAATATATTATTATTGGTGTAGATTATAATCTCTCTTATTTTATCTTCCTTAAAGCTGCTAATATAAAGCGTATAAATTATAAAATAATTTAATAATTTATTAAGACTCTATACGAAAATATAAAATTAGTTATAAATACTAAGAATCTCCTTTCTCTATATTAGATAACTTTCCTCCTCTTCCAAGGCCTTTAGACAAAAATAAAAATATCTCTATTTTTAGAATAAAGCGACGGCGAGAAAGCTTATATAGAACGATTTTAATAATATATATAATACTATTTTTAATAAAATAGTTATAATTAAGCTAATTATCTTTATAATATAGTCCTTAAGCTCTTCTTCTTTCTCGAGCTCGAAAAGTACCCCAAATATAGAAAAAAAGAGGAGAATCTCTTTTAAGAATATAATCTTAGAAAGCTATATGGAATACTGGCTTAAGAAAGATCGCTTATTAAATAGTAAATATTAATACTATAATAAAAATAGTTATAATAATATAAATAATTACCCTTACCTGATCTCTGAAAAGTAAGTTAAAAAGTAAAAGAAAAACGCTAATATTTAGATCTTTAAATTCTTTATCAGAAACGCCGAACAAGCAAGAAAAAAAATAACTTTATATTTATAAATCTAAACGCGAATATAGTAATTTAAAATAAAGATATTATTATAAACTTTAATATCTCTAAAATTTTAATTTTACTTTCCTCGAATCCCCTATTATATAGAAAAAAATATTAACTTATTAACTTAGATATTTTATATATTATATATAAATAGTTTAATAATATTTCTAATTTTAAATATCTTAATAAAGAAGAAACAGAACGTCTTATTTATTTAATTTTAAATAATAAAAAAGTAGCTTCTAAAAATAAAAGAAATATTATACTTTATTTTCTTATAGATAATAGAAATATAAATATCTTTAAAATTATATATATTTAGAATCCTAATACCTCTTACAACCTCTTCCCCTCTAAATACACTAAACAAGAGCTTAAGCTTTATTATAATACTAAATTTTAGTACTTTCGCGATATTAATACAGATAAAGTAAAAGATTATATTTTTATAAAAAATCTTATTCTATATATTTGCCTAGTATCTCTATAGAAAGAGAGTCTCTTTATAATAGTTATAATAGTCTTATTCTCGCTTCTTTATACTTAATTCGTATATATAAACGCCCGCTATCTTCAGCGAAATAAGATACGTATAGATAATAATTCAGACGTTAAAATTAACTATAAAGAAATTTATAATTATAAGACGTATAGGAAAAGAAAAGTAAAAAAGATAATCTTATATATTTTAATAATCTATTTACTTAAACCTCTATAAAGAATTTATATTAATATATAGAAATTTATCTCTCTAGATATATAAAGCTATTACTATATCTTAATTATTATAGATAACTACTCGCGCTATATATTTATTTACTTACTCTACTTAAAAAACGACGCTTCGAAGACACTCAAAAAGCTTTATTTATACTAATTTAATCTTATAAAAAAAATATTATCTTAATTCACTCGGATACAATATCTAATTTTAATAATTATAGAAAATAGACTTCTTCTTATAATATATAGTTTAAAATAACTACTCTATATTATCCTAATTAAAACAATCCTTCCGAACGCTATAAAAGATATATAGTTTAAATAATAAAAATAATAATAATTATTTTATTTCTGTTTAGCTATCTCTAGCTATTTATACTAAAGTTAGCCGCTTATATCTTAAATTACTTAATTTATAAAAAATTAACTAATTAAAAGTCTCCTATACAACACTTTTATAAAGATCTTAATATTACAAATATTAAGATCTTACTTAATTATATTTATATATAAAAATATAGAGCTTACGCTCTAATCGTATTAAAAAATAAAACAAAATCGGTAAAAATAAATAAAAAAGCGAGAACTGGTTATCTCGTGAAATATATAAATAAAAATATATATAAAATATAGCTTAAAAAAACAAGTAGAATTATTACTACGAGAGATGTTATATTTAATAAGAAATTAATTAATAAAGATAATTAAAATAATAAAATAAATATTATATAGACTCTTTCTTTTTCTCTTTTATTAAATAATCCCTCTAGTAATATAAAGCTTTAATATAACTATTTATAAAAATACCTAGTTAAATCAATTAAAAATAATAATTTTAAGTATCTAATTTATAACTAAATTATTATCTTAACTTCTAATCTTATAATTCAACTACTATCTATCTTAACTACGCAGCGTCCAACTACTCGTGTTAAAGAAGTAATATAAAATAAAATAAAAAAAGAATAAAAATAGAAAATATCCGCTAAGCCGTTTTATATATTAGAAAGAATTTATAAAGACTAATTTTAAAGCGAGAAATTTAATAATTATTAGACTTATATAATAAACTATAAAAGCGATTTACCTAACCTAATTACTTAAGTAATTATATCTTAAATTCGGACCTTTAAGATAATAATCCTATATAACTATAATAAAGCTATAACTTCTCTCTAAAAAGACTAGTAATAGATAATAATAAAGATATAGATTAATAAGCTTAAAGCTATTTCTATATAAAAATAAATTAACTATTCTGATCCTGCGCCTCGCATCTTACTAAGAAAATAGGTATATGATATAAAAAGCGATTTATATAATAATATTAAGTAATTTCGAGCCCGCTAGGTAATCTATAAAAATTAATAATAAAAAAATCTTAATTTTAATAAGATCTTATCTCTTATAATTATAAATATTCTTATTAAACTCTTTATAACTTTAGTAACTACTAAAAGATTAAAATAATACTATTTTAATATTACTACAGCCTATCTTAACGCAGAATTAAAATTCTGTAAAATCTATATAATATAATTAATAGGTTTTAAGATTTTAAATAAGATATATAAAATACTAAAAATATTTTATAGTTTTAAGTAAGCTAATCTTCTTTAAAATTATATTTTTAACTCTGTGTTTTAAAAAATTAGTTTTATTCTAATTAAAAAAGACTCCTACTTCTATACAGATAAAAAAGGTACTATATTAATTATATATATTAATAATATAATTATAGCAGCGGATACTAACGAGATTATAATTTTATATATTAAAAAAATAAAAGAGAAATTCGAGATAAAAATTATTAATAAATCTATATATTTTCTTAAATATAATATAAAAAAAGATTATACTACTAATATAATCTCGCTTAGTCTAAATATTTATATTAATAAAATTATAAAGCAGCTTAATATATAAGTTAAAATAGCTAATTTATTAATAATTTCTAGCTAGAAACCTTCAAATAATAATATTATAGATAAAGTAGGACTTTATAACTTTGTAATAAAAATAAGCTACTTAAACTAACTTACTAAGACCTGTCCTAATATTATCTTTACTACTATATTCCTCCAGCGCCGTAACTCCAAAGCAAATAAAGCCGATAAAATTATTATATTATAAATTTACAACTTTTTAAGCTGTAACGCCAAATTTAGTTTTATTCTAAGAAAGAATTTTAAAGGCTCTTTATATAGCTATATAGACTCTTTTTATATAAATCTTAAAGGCTTTAAATTAATTAAGTTATTTATTTTTTACTACCGCGGATATTTAATTTTATAGATTTTAAAATATTAACCAATCGTAGCTCTAAGCTTATCTATTATCGAATTTATTATATAGGACTCTGCTATTAAGAAAGTTATATAGTTTAAAAAACTAATTAATCTCGTCGACAGAAGTATAGACTATTTTATAATAATCTATATAAATTCTTATAATATATTATTACTTATTAATAAATCTTCTTATTCCCCGTTTCTAAAGTAGATCGATATTCGCTATTTTTTTGTAAGAAATATAATTAACACTAGAATTATTAAATTTTGCTTTATCTCGACTAATCAGAATATTACTGATAGTCTTACTAAGGTTTTTCTAAAATCTAAATTCGCTTAATTCCGCGCTAAGCTCTAAAAGGAAACAGAACCTATTCAATTTTAACTATAGTTTTAAATACTTTACTATTTTTTAATAAACTCCGAGTCTTTCGGCTAGAAAAGATATGTTAAAGTAGTGGTCGATTAGCCTTAGTCTAGTCCTAATATAGTTAGCACGTCACGTGACCCACAGTGGATCACATCTAGTTAGTTGCACCTCGCTGAGCGAGCCTTCATACAATTCAGGCATTCCACACATTTCTGGCTCCACCGTAGCCGTCATTATTTAATATTTTAACTAGATATAGGATATCTTCTTATAGTTAATAAGATATCTTCTTAATAAATAGATTATTATTAGATCTATACTTAACTAAAATATTTAGAATAGCTAAAATTTTAAAATCTTTTTAGTAGACCTTCTTAAGCTCAGCTATATACTTAAATAAAAAATATATAATTAAGAACAACTAGTTATACAATATTTATAATATATTAAAATTAAATATATTACTTTAATAAGATTTGCTAGGTGTAGCCGGGAGTCTTAATAGAGTATTAGAGATAATATTAATATAATTAGATTTATAATAAAGCTAAAAGTAAAATAGTTAAATATATTATAAAACTCTTATAAAGTATAAATTTAAAATATTTATAAAATCTAAAGCGTTCTTCTTATTATTATTTAGTATATTACTGAATAGTCTATATAAATAATAATAGAAAGATTATTAAAAATTAATTTAATTATAAAATATATTTTTTTAAGTATCTAAATAAAATATAAAATCTTTAACTTAATTAGCTAATAGTTTAACTTAGCTGATATAGCCTCTTAACTTAGAAATATAATTAATTTTATAATTATTTTTAAAGGCGGCTTAATTTTATCTATATAATTATATCGAGCTATAAAATAATATATTTAAACTTTATAATCTCGCTTTTTCGAGCTATTAAGGTTAATATAAAACTATAGAGTAGAATTAAAATAATATAAAAATAAATTTTTAGTAAAAATAAATTAAAGCTTATTCTAAGCTTATTCTTTTATTAGAGAGAAAATAAAATAAATAAAAATAAACTTTTTAACTTTCTTTAATCTACTAATAAGATCTCCTTTTAAGAGTATTATTTTTAAAATATTAAAAAATTTAATAATATTAGTATAAAAATATATCTTATATTTAAAATAATCTATTATATCTAAATACTGCTCTAACTAGGCTAGAGTACTCGATATTTAAAAATTATAAATAGCTTATAATTTCTTTTTAATTATTATTAAGCCGAAAGCATCAACGTGATATTCTAAAAAAATAATTAAAAAATAAGCTATAAAGTACTTCTTTAATTCGAGAATAATATTAAATTTTTTAAACTTCTAAAAAACTAGATATAAATATTCTAAATATTTCTTAAGAATATCCGAGACTACTATTATATTATTAATATATATCTTATAAAATATTATAAAAATATATAGTATACGATTAAGCTAGTGTTAGATATAAAAAATAGAATTATAGAAATTTATAATTATAATCTTAAACTACTTTTATCTCTAATATAATATTACTACTAATCTATTATAATACTATTAGAGAACTCTTTATTAATAAAATTAACTAGTAATATCTATAATTATAATAAATTATTTATTTTTAATTAGGCTAATAACTTCTTCTTATTATAAGATTAGATAAAGATTAGGCTAAATAATTATATTTAAAATTTATATATTTATAATAATATAGCTCTTATAAAAGATAGTATTATTTTTTTTAATAGTTTAATAATAGATAATAAAAACTAGATATATAGTAAAAATATAATTTTTTAACTATTCTATCTTTTCTTACTTATATAGCTTATTAAATATTTTATTAACTAACTTCTTTTCGCGAGATTCTAGTTAATAAATATAAAATTTAGATATCTTAGATTCCTAGCTATTAATAAGTAGAATTTATATAAACTTATTATTTAATATTTTAATAAGATTAATTTTTTCTTTATCTTCCTATACTTAATAGGAGTTCAGAATCTTTATAATCTTATAAGTAGTAATATAATTTTTATAAATTATAATTCTATTTAAAAGCTTTATCTCTATCTTATTTACTATTTAATTAAACTTAAGACGTATTTTCTTTTTTTTATTAATTATAACTATTTTATATACCGAGATATTAAGTAAGTAAGTATAAATAATATTTAAATTAAAGATAAGCTCTAGATAAACTTTTTATTTAATATTAATTAAATTATTAGATAAGTTTTATATAAATAAGATAATTATTTTATAAAAAAATAAATAATTGAAAAACTAATAAGCTAGTCTAGAGTTCGGTTTAAATATATAATTTTTTATAAATAGCTAAGTTTTAATTATCGTAGAGATCTATTCTTCTAAGTATAATAATAATATAATATATATTAATATATATACAAGAATCTTATTAATCTAATTCTTTTTAGTATAAATATTTATATTAAATTATAAGCTGTTTAGGCTATTAATATAATTCTTATATTAATTAAAATTAAGAATTATATTTTTTAAAGTTATAAAATCTATATCTATTAACAAACTAAAAAATAAGATATTAATTATATATATTTTAATAAATACTTATATTACTTCTATACTCTTATATAAAATAAAATATAGAAAAAAATTAATATATTTAATTAAAATATACTTTAAGTCTATTTCTAATATATTAATAGAAGAAGTTATCTTAATAAAAAATTTTTATTAAGTAGTAAAATCTTAATTAATTACTATTATAGTATAGTCTAAGTTAAAGTAAATATCTATATAATTATCTAGAGAAATTACGCTTATTTAAATAATAATAAATTTCTATAAAATAAATTAAAAATCTTTCCTTTTATACCTAGGTCTTGAGAACTTAATTATATATATATTTAAAATCTTATAAGTAGCTATCTAGATAAAGATCTTAGAATAAATAGTTAGATACTTATATAATATATTCTAATATATAAAAGATTATTAATAATAAAAATATATAGTAATTATTTCGTTATTCGCGTATAAAAAAGTTATATTTATATATTAAACTTATTACTTCTCGATATTATTATTATAGTTATTATAGTTATTATTATTATAGTTATTAGCAGTCTTTTTCTAATTATATTTTTTTTTATAATTATTTAATTCGAGGGACTATTTATTCTTATAATAATAAAACTTATTTTAAATATTATTATTAGCTTAGATATCCACGTAATAAGTTTAATAAGATTTATTAAATTAAAATTAATTATAATTATTCCGGATTCTTAGATCTAAATTATTTTAATTTTAATAACTATTCTAGTTAT
The DNA here is from genome assembly GCA_004849945.1 of Aspergillus ochraceus. NCBI lineage: Eukaryota > Fungi > Ascomycota > Eurotiomycetes > Eurotiales > Aspergillaceae > Aspergillus > Aspergillus ochraceus. The sequence goes on along the minus strand of SSOS01000001.1, from coordinate 1,989,895 downwards.
CTTAACTATAATATTAACTAAAAGATTAATTCTATAGCTAATAAAAATAAATAAATAATTCTTAATTTTATTATAATAATTACCCTTACTTAGAAGCTTTAGAACTATATTATAATTAATTTTAATAAAAAAACTAATTTTATTCTTTATTTTTAGAATAAAACAGACGGTTAATCTAGATTTATTAAAATTAATAATTAATCTAATTTTACTATACTAATATTTAAGATTTAATAACTAGTAAGATTATTTTCTTTTTTTTTATTAACTTTTTTATCTATCTATTTAAAGCTATATTTCGCTAAATTCCTTACTTAGTATTTATCTATTTAAGAAAAACGGCGAGAGTAGTTAATAATATAGATTTAGATATATTATATTATAAAAAAAACTTAATATAATTCTATATTTAAATTAGCTAATTTATTAGATTGCTAATTTATACTATATAAGTATAATAGAGAAATTCTTATATATAAATATATAGAATATAATCTTATCTTATATTATTAAATCTATAATTAAGTAATTTAAGCTTATATATAGCTTTTTATTTACGTAGTTTAAAATAGTTAATTAATACTGCGAACTATCTATATTTAAGAAAATTAAATTATAAGTAATTTTTTTTTTAATTAAAATTCTATTATAAATTACTCTAAAGCAGTACCGCGCAGGTAGTTATAAAAATTTAATTTAATAATTTTTTTATTTTTAAAATATACTATATCTCTGAGATATTTAATAAAGATATAAATATTAATATAAAAGATTTTAAAGTTTTAATTATAAATAACTTTACTTATAGTAGTCTTAAAATAAAAATATCCTATATCTTCTATTTTCTAATAAGTTCTTAAATAATTAAAGCCGGAGCTTAGAGTATTAGAATAGTATAAATAATAATAAGATCTATATAAGCGGTATAAGTTATAAGAATATTTTAAATTATAACTTAACTTAAAATCTAAAAAATTATTATCGCGAGAGCGCTTTCTATTATAATAATTAAAATTCTTTTTAGTATTATTATTATATTATTTATTATTAATCTTAGCTATATTCCTGCGAGAACTTTTCTAGTAATTATTAATTTAAGATTTATAATATTTTTTTTTCTATATTATTTAAGCTAGAATTAGAACTATTAATATTAGATTTTTATAAAATTATAAGATAATCTTCTAACTTTTTTATTTAGATTTATAATATATTATTTCTTTTTTTTTATTTCTATTACTAAGTCTTTATAAAATTTATAATATCTTATATAGACGGTTTAGACCTAGATAAAAATAATTTAAAATAATAAAATTTATAAATATAATTATAATAATCTTACTAGTATTTCTTATAAAATTCTTAAAATTTCTTCTTATAATAAGCTTATAATTTATTTTTATAAAATTCTCGAGATCTCTTTTTATAATAAGTTTATAATCTATTTTTATAAGACTTTTAAAATTTATTTTTATAATAATTTTAAAATCTTTCTCTATATAGCTTTTCTATAAAAGATATCTTAGGATTAGGTAATTCTCCTATTATTCTAGATAAAATTAGTAGAGATCTAAATATAAAAAAATAATTAAAAGATTTTATTATAAGTTTAAAAAAATAAGAGTTATATATAATATATAAATTTTTTTTATAAAAATAAAGATTATAAAACTATCTTTAAGATAGTTTAAAATAATAATAATAAAAAAATTTCTTACTTAATATTACTATTATCTACTAAAATCCTTTTATACTTCGCGGTACGTCGGTATAATAAAAATAATATATTTAAAATAGAAATATTTAAGATAGAATTAGAACTCTCTTTTAATAAAGTAAATAATAATATAAAAATTACTTTTAATAATAGATTTTTTAATTAATTAAAATTTTTAAAACTAACCGGTATACGCTTTAATTTAGAATTTTAATAATATATTTACTAAATTATTACCGGATCCTTCTCTAATTAAATTAAAGATATTTAAAATATCTTTATATAAATAGTCTTAAATAAAAGAAATATCGAAATAGCTGTGGTCGAGGTAATAGCTATAATAAGATTTTATAAGATATTTAAATTAAATAAAGTAGAACTTAATATCTAGTAGTTTATATAATATATTCCTATTATAGTAGAGAGAAATTCTTATAGATTAAGATTATTAATAAATTTTTAATTAATAAAATTAGTAAGCTTAAGTTCTTAATTAATATATTTAAACTAGATATATATTATATTCTTAAATATTGCTCTCTTAGAGTTCTAAGCGAGCGGATAATTAATATTAAATTTTTTTTTTAAGAAATAAAGTAGATAGATATAAGATAATTAATATATTAATTTATTTTTTTAGTAAATTTTTTTATAAAACTACCGAGCTCGTCCTTATATATATAAAGATTATATACTATTTATATAAGATAATTAAGCCGGACTAATATATTATAACTTAAAATAGTTATATTCGTATATAATTATTAAAGCGCTCGTATATAAGCTTATTATATATTCTATAAAACATAATCGCGAGCGTATTAGTACGTGGCTTATAATATATTTATAATAATATAAATAGAAGATCGCTAAAAATTAATAAAATATAAGAAATTAAATAATAATTATTGTAAATATATTAGAATTAATAAAAATTAATAAAATACAAGAAAATCGATAAAAATCGATAAAGATATAAGAAAATCGATAAAAATTGATAAAGATATAGAAGAATTAATGAAAATTAATAAAAATATAGAAAAATTAATAAAAATCAATATAGATATAGGAAAATTGATAAAAATTAATAAAGATATAGGAGAATTAATAAAAATTAATATAGATATAAGAGAATTAATAAAAATTAATATAGATATAGAAGAATTAATGAAAATCGATAAAGATATAGGGGAATTGATGAAAATTGATATAGATATAAAAGAATTAATGAAAATTGATAAAGATATAAGGAAATTAATTAGAATCGATAAAATACAAGTTAATTAAACTAACTATCGGCCCTTATTAAGACCACTATAATTGATGGCGATTGCCATCGGATTCCTACGTAGTGGAATATATGGTAGTGGTAAGTTGGTTTTTATTAAGTTGCACTCGCGGTGCCTAACTAGCCGCTGAAAGCGGAACAATACTAAACCCGGGCGCCGAGGGCCCTGGCAGCCGGTAGCTACCATACCGCCCAACATAAAATAATATTTAAAAAGAAAAATAATTATATAGTATAGTAGACTAGCGAGTTAAAAAATAAAACTACTTTTCTATAAAATATTATTAATATACGTGTAGAGGCCTTTAATTAGCGATTTATATTAAATATTTAAAAAAAATACTATATTTTTTCTAAATAAATTAATAATAATTAAAACTCTTAAAAACTCTCTACTATTAATTTTTAAGCTTATTATATCTAATTTATAATTTTATAAAGAGACTATATCTTCTCTAGATCTTATTTTCTTAAATATTAAAAATATACTTTTAAAAAGCTCTATATAAGCCGTAAAAAATTAAAAAAAGATTATTTAAATTTTTATAAATAAAGATTTAACTTTAAAGATTAAGTATAATTTTTAACATATTTTATATTATATAAAACTTTAATTTAAAAAGGTTTTTAATATAATTAATACTCTTAAATAAATTAAAGCTGTTTCGGACTTATAAAAATATTAATATACTAAATAAGAGATTATATAATTTATAAATAGTAATATATTAAATATAAAAAATATAAATAATTCTATTATAAATAAACAAGCGAAAGAAGCCGCGACCAAGTAAAAAAAGATTTAATAAAAATTTTTAAAAAATATATAATATTTTATTTTTTTAATCTATAGCTCCGGATAAGGAATTAAATATAAAATATATTAACTAGTTTTATTTTATCGATTTTATAAATACTTAGTTAATATATTTAATTAAATTTAAATTATTTTATTTTTATCTTTTCGCTAAAAATACTTAATTAATATTAATTATTTATAATTAAAAAGCGATAAGTAGACTTTAGGATTCTAAAAGCTATAAATATAGCTAAATATATATTATAAAGATTTTATATTTATTTTTTTTTAAAAAGATTTAATCTTTTAAAATCTACCCGCGAACTCTTCTTACTTATAAGTATAATTTTATAATATAACGCGCTACTTTTTTATTAACAATCTTTAAAAAACCTCCCGCGAGTACTAAAAATTTTATACTTTATAAAAAAAATCCTTTTTTTTATTTTTCTTTTTTTAACTATTTTTTTATTAAAAAGATAAATATCTTTAATATTAATTTTTATTAATTCTTATTATCTTATATACTTTTTATATATATTTCAAAATTAAATCTTATATATAGCTTTAATCTATCTTTTTTTTTATATTATTTTATAATTTTTTATAATTTTTTATAATTTTAATCTGTCTTATCTAGCGTGAATTAATTATTATAAGATAGAAAACTTTTTATAATTTATAATAATTAATTTTTATAAAATTCTCTATTATTTCTTTTACTCGCGAATTTATAAATATATATATATTTATTTAACTATTTATATATTTTTTAAAATTTTTTTATTTAGTATATCCCCGCTCCCGCGAGTTTTATTTTTTATTTTTTATTTTTTCTTTTTAAAAAAAATATCTATTATTCTATTTATAATTATATTACCCGCCTTCTTCTCACCCGCTTTATTAGAGCTAATTATTTTTAAGATTATATTTTTATCTTTTTTTAATTTTATTTTATTTTTTATAAAGAAAGATAGAGTAAGTTTTTTTTTATTTAGATTTTATAAATTTTATAATTAACTTAGATAAATCTTTTTTATAAAAATTCTTTTTTTATATTTTTTACTTTCGCTATATTTTTTATTTTTATTATATTTATTATTATTATATTTTCTAACTTTTTTATATTTTTTTTTATTAATTTTATTTTTTTATTACTTATAATCTTTATTTTTTTTATTTTATATAAATCTAAAAATATTATTTTTATCTTAACTATATTTAAACTATTTTTATAAAATATATTTTAATTATTATAGAATCTTCTATTTTTTTAGATATTTTTTAAATAAATTAAAACTAGCCGATTCTACTAATAATAATATATAAAAAATAAACATTAATCTATTTTATTAAATTATTTTTTATAATCTAGTTTTACTAGATTATATAAATTAATTTTATTATAATTTCCGGACTTTCTTTATAAATAGAGTACTAGTTTTTATTAATTTATAAATATTATTAAATACTTATATTAATTATATATTTTATATTTTAGTACAGCTTCGCGTATTTAAATTAGTTAATAAAATATATATAAATATATAAGATTTTTTAATTATTTATACTAGATACTAGCTATCTAATAGTAAAAAATAAAAATCTTAATATAATAGTTATAAAATTAATAAAATTAGTTATATTTATAATAATAAGTAAATTATTAAAAAAAAATAAAAAAACGACTAAGTTCTATTATTAATTTAAATAAAAATTATGAATAACTATATTAATGTTAACTATAATATAGTAAATTATAAATATTATTTTTATACTTTATTAAATAATATAATAGTAGCCGGTAAGCGGCTGTAATATTTATTATAATTTATTTAATTTTATAATATTTATAATATATATCTCGGGGGGACTAAAATAGAAATATAATAATTATATTTATAATAAATATAAATTTTATTTATTTTTTAATTAGTTATAGTAATCATTTTATTTTTTATTAAATAATTTTAAATTTCTTTTACAATAGTTCGCGTCTCGCGTCTAAAATGAGAGCGATAAAATAAAGATTTATATTATAAATATATTTTTTATTTCTTTTCTATTATAATAATTTTATTTTTTTTAAATTAAATACTAGAATTTTTACTGTCGCGAAAATATTTTTTATAAATTTATAAATATTATAGATTTTTATAAGATAACAGCTACGGTAGAGTTAAAAATATATAAAACATCTAAATTATATAAAGATTTATTTAATAAGATCTAATTAACTAGATATAATTTATTATAAATTATATAATATACTAACTATATTAAGATTAAATTAAAATTAATTAATTATTACTCTAATATACTCTTTTTAGCCGAAAAACTCGGAGTTTATTAAAAAATAATAAAATATTTAAAATTATAATTAAAATTAAATAGATTCTATTTTTTTAGAGTTTAATATAGAATTAGATAGATTTAGATTTAAAAAACTTTTAGTAAGATTATTAGTAACATTTTAATTAATTAAGATAAAATAAAACTTAATAATTTTAATATTAATTATATCTTTTATAAAAAAGTAGTAAATATTAATTTATTTTAAAGATAGGAAATAAAAAAATTTATTAATAAATAATAATATATTATAAAAATTTATATAGATTATTATAAGATAGTTTATATTTTTATTTATAAGATTAATTAGTTTTTTAAATTATATAACTTTTTTAGTAATAGAGTTTTATATAATAAATTTAGTAATAAATAAGCTTAGAGTTATAATCAATTAATCTTTTAAAATTTATAAAATTAAATATCCGCGGTAATAAAAAATAAATAATTTAATTAATTTAGAATTTTTAAGATTTACGTGAAAAAAGTCTATATAATTATATAAAACATTTTTAAGATCTTTTTTTAGAATAAGATTAAATTAAGTATTATAATTTAAAAAGTTATAAATTTATAATATAGTAATTTTATCGACTTTATTTATTTTAGAGTTGCGGTGTTAGAGAAATATAATAATAAAAATAATATTAAAATAGATTTTAATAAGTTAATTTAAGTAGTTTATTTTTATTATAAACTTATAAAATTTTATTTTATTTATAATATTAATATCTAAAAGCTTTTATCTAGAAATTATTAATAAATTAGCTATTTAAATCTATATATTAAGTTATTTTATAATTTTATTAATATAAGTATTTTAGCTGAGCGAGATTATATTAATAGTATAGTTTTTTTAATATTACTTTAAAAAAATATATAGATTTATTAATTATTTTTATTTTTATTTTTATTTTTAATTTTTTAATATATAAGATCACGATCTTGTTAGTATTTATTATTATAATTATATTATTAATATATATAATTAGTATAGTATTTTTTTATTTATATAGAAGTAGGAGTCTTTCTTAATTAAAATAAAACTAATTTTTTAAAATATAAAATTAAAAATAGAATTTTAGAAAAGACTAGCTTATTTAAGATTATAAAATATTAAAAATATTTTATATATTTTATTTAGAATTTTAAAACCTGTTAGCTATATTATATAAATTTTATAAGATTTTAATTCCGTGTTAAGATAAGTTATAGTAATATTAAAATAATATTATTTTAATTTTTTAATGATGCAGCAGCCATGAAGTCGATGAAATCGTTTATATTCATGATGGTAAGTCAGTTGTTGAGGAAGAACGAAAACGACTAAGTCTTACTGCTAGAAGAGCCGGCGGGAGCTAGGAGTAATTATATTAATCTTAATTATAATATAATAGACTACAAGTATTATTTCCGTAATAATATATTAATAGCCGGTAAGCGGTTATAATAAGATAATAGGACTTTAAACGCGACGTTTTTATAAGCTAGATATATATAAGATATAATAAAGAGATAATAAGAATAATATAAGAAATTATTATAATTATTATAGTAAACTTTCTTTTTTACTGATCTTGAGTAAGTTGTATAAAGATAGATTTTATAGTAAAGAGGTAATAAAGATCTAGTTTAAAATATAGGTTTTAACTATCTAGTACTACTACTAAGGCTAAGATACGAATAACTTTAAATATGATTATTAAATACGTGTTCTTGACTAATAGTAGATATTTATTTTTATTAATAAATACTGTAGGTTACTTATTAATATATATATAATTTATTCTTATTTCTTATTATAGTTCTACAATATTTTTTTATCTCTATTTACTACGGAGGCCCGGGAGGCTTTTGATAAGAAAGTAGTAGTTAAGTTTAGTAATAAATAGGATAATAATATAGAATAATAATAGAATAATAGCGTAGAATAATAATATTACTATTTTAGTAATATCTTATATTTAATAATAAGGTCTGGCGCGTCTAGATTATTAGTATAGATTTATTCTTTTTTTTCGGTAGGATAGCCGCGCTAAAGAATAAAATATTATATATAAGGGATCTAATTGCGTCTAATATAAATAATATATTAATTAATAATATATTCGACTTTATAATAATCCTTTTTAATAGAAGTATTATTATTTTCTATCTAGACTAGACCGGGCCGCTTATATTAATATTTAAAGAGATTAATATCGGGTCGTATAGACTCGAGCTAAGTAATAGAAAGTATAAGATATATATAGAAAATATAAGATAGTTTTAATTAGTATATAAGACGACCGACTTATTTAAGAATCTTAAAAGATTTTATATATTATTAGAAAAACTTACGACTAAGTTAATATATAGTAGATATAGTATAGCCGCGATATAGATAAATATATATCTTATTTTCGGATTTTAGTTTAGAGAATAAAGTATAATACTAATTATAAAAATATTTTATATATATCTTTATAAAATAGAGAGCTTTCTTAGTATTATATTTTTATAAAAAGTTAAGGCGTATAAAGGATCTTAAGAGATTTTATAGTTTTTATAAGTTAATACTAAATAGGATTTTATACAGTAATATATTTATAGTAGTACTAGAGAATCTATTAATTATATTTATAATAAAAGAAATAAAGAAGCTTTATTATTTATTTCTATTAGAATTAGCTATTAGATAATATTATAATATAATTTTAATAATATAGATTATATACTCCGACTAATTATCGGTCTAAAGATAATATATAATAGAGTAGAGTTATATAGTATTTATATAAAAGAATATACTATTTTAAAATTTAGAGATAAAGAGCCGGTCTCGGTTAATAATAAATTATTTAAGAAAATCTTAATTATAAATATAAAAATAATTAATAATAGTAATATTTTATTATCTAGTATTCTAACAAATATATTTTAGGAGTATACTAACTCGCTTAATAAACTTATCTATAAATATAAAATATTTATTATTATTATAATTAATAAACAGCTCGATAATAAAGTCTATAATTATAATATAAAATAATTTAAATATAACTCTAATAGGCTATAGACTACTATATAGTAGATAAATATAAGACTTATTAATAAGATATATAGAATAACAATTAATATACTTTTTAAATAATACTCGATTTTTATAAATATAAAGATCTTTTAAAGTAGCTAAATACTTATTAATATCTTAATAGTTATTATTATTATATACGAACTTGAAGAGATTCTTAATAATTATATAAGAAATATAGAACTAGAACTAGTGTTTTTTAATAATCTTATTATAAGTAATATAATATTTAATTATAAAGATTATATTATTATCTAAAATATATAGAGGATTTCTACTTGGTCATAAAGCACCCACCATGGTAGAGACCACAGTCGGGAATCAAATAGCTTATTTTTACTAATAGATTAGTTATTTATTATAATTAGAATCTTTATAGTTTAAGAATTATTAAAATATATAGCTTAAATACGGATCTTAAGTTTATTTAATAGTTTAATTAAAGTAGTAAATATAAAAATATTATTAGAGTCTTAAGAGATGTTTTCTAAAATAGTTTTATAATAGTTAATATATTTTAAAAGAAGAGTATTTTTTAAAAAATTATTAAGAATATTCTTAGAAACGTTGGAGATATTAATAGTATTAATATTAATTATATTAAGATCTACTAGCTATAGTCTATTCTTTATAATAATATTATACGTAGGAAGTCTTGATAGAGTATTAATAATAATATTTTTTTTATTTAGTTAATAATAAATAGAGAGCCGGAATTATTATATATATAATAATATTTTAATAAAGTATAGATTAGCTTATTCCGATAAAACTATATATATACTAGTTTAACTCGCTATATTAATAGTAAAGAAGTGATTAATATAGATTATAGAAATTAATTAGTTTAATTTAATTAAATAATATATTTTTTATAAAGTTTAAATAAGATAAAATATTTTTAGTTTAGTTAGCTAGTAGTTCTATTCTACTATAATAAGAGTTTGATTAAGAAATAATATAAATTTAATAGAGCTTCTTAGAGGGGGTTTAGAGAGATTTATAAAGTTAATTTTAATATAATAAATAATAATTTTATAATTATCGCGAGAAGTATCTAAGTTAATATAGAGTTAGTAATTAGGATTAAAATAATAGAGAAATAGAAGATTATTAAAATAGTTTTATAAAATATTAAAAATAGCCTTTTTAAGATTTATAGGATTTATTAGAGATTTATAAGATTATATTTTATACTTCTATCCGGATTTAAGATTATTTTTAAATATAGAAATCTTTCGGGCTTGTAGAGGCTTAATAATAGAGGCGTATTTTATAATATAGTAATAGAAATAGTCTATTAGACTAAGATAGTACTTAAGATAATTTAAAATAGCTAAAAATAATAAGTCGCGAATAGTAGTAATCTTTTTATTAAGAGTAAAAAGCTTTAGCGAATTAATCCTTTATCTAAGTAGAGTAACTAAAGAAAATTTTAAAAATATTTTTTTAGTTCGAGCTTAATATTTATAGTTTTAAAATGCTTAAACAGGCGAGATAGATATTTAATATATTTATTTAGAATCTTACTTATATTAATAGTATTATTAATATAAGTATAATAAAAGGATAGATCTCTTAGAGACGCGTTTATAATATATTAAATATAAAAAATAAAGTTAATAAATCTTATAATAGTAACTTAAAAAATCTTTTATTTTTAATAAGATATTACCGCGAGTCGATCCCGATAATTATATTTAACTAGTTATTAGTAAAAGAAATAATAAGTATCTATTATTAAAATATAATAGTAGCTATAGACTAATACGATAATCTTATTTTAAAATAGTATAAAATAAAGATCTAATTCGGTCTTTTTATTAGCTATATAGAGATTTATAATAGCTTATTTTTTTTACTTAAATAGACTAGTTTTATTATTTTAAATAAGCTTCTAGATAATAAATATAAAATATTTAATAAAGATATATAAAATAGCTTATATAAGCTTATCTTAATATACTAGAGAATTAAAGATAGTATTAATAATCTTATAATTTTTAGAATTTAAGTAATAGATCTTTATTTTTAAGAGATACTTTTACTAGTCTTTCTTTATAAAGATTTAAAATTATTAATTTTTAAAAATATTAATTATATTAAAAGCTTCTTTAGAACTTACTTAGATATTATAGTACTTTACTATCTCGCGGAAGTAACTAATAATATAAGAATTAATATTATAGATAGTAATTTTATTAGATAAAATAATCTAGCTAAAGCTAGTAAATTTAAGATCTTTAGTAAGAAGATATATTCTAATAAGAATTTTTTTTAATAGCTTTTTAATAAATATAATTAGAAGTTTAATATTTAAAAGCCTTTTTAGAGAGCTTTATAAATAAATAATATTATTAGTATCTAAAATATATAAAAGCGATATTAATAATATTTAATTTAGTCTTATTAAATATAATATTATTATCTTCGTTATAGTAGGTAGTTGTAAAATTAATATTAGATATAGTACTAATATAAGTATAATATTATATAATAATAGAGTTAATAGAATTATTATAAATCTTAATAAATAAAAAATCTTTATTTACTAGATATAAATAGATATAGACAGATACTATTACGCTAGTAAATTTAAAAAGATAGTTTTTATTAGAAAATAATATCTTCTTAATATATATTAAAATCTTATTTATAGATCTTATTAATATAATTATATATTTAATAGTATAAATAAAGATCTCTAGAACTCTCTTATATTTAATATCTATAATAATTAGAAAAGTAAAGCTCTAATAAGTTTATATAGTAATAATATATTTAGCGAAGTTAAAGTAGATCTTGTTCGGGATAAGAATATCTATATTAACTAGTATATTCGGGCGGAGCTTAAATATAATATAAATAATAATAGAGAGCTTACTAAAGCTGCTTATTTTATTTTTATAAGAGTTAGAAAAATAGAGATTAAAAATAGTTATTTTAATTAATTTATAAAAGAATTTACTAATACTATAGATTATAATTAGAGATTTAATATTTTATATAAAAATATTTAGAATTACTTTAGTAAAGACTTTATTTATAATAATAAATAAGTAATTAATATTAAAATAGATCTTCTTAAGATTTAGTTTTAAACTAAACTAACCTAGCACGACACGAGTTATAGTATATTATTAAAAATATATATTTATAACGCGTTAATCTATATTAAGAATAGATATAATATTAGATTTATAAACTTTTATTTTACTTAGTATTAAGTTAGCGATATAAGTATTATTATATTAATATTAATATTTACTAATATAACTATATAGCTTATTATTAGACGGGAAGACTTTATAATAATAATAATAAGTAGCTATAACTTTAATAAGTTTAAATTTAGTATATTTAGAGAAATAGATAAAAGACTTTTTAAGTTAGTCTCTAAGATTAACTACTTATATTATATAGGTGTTATTATAGTTACTATAATAGTTATTTTTAGAACTATAGCTATTATTTATATTAACTATTATAGTATTATAATAAGATCTATAGTCGTTTTTATAAAGATTTAAAGAACTAGCGGATTTATATAAAGCGAGCTAATAAGGCTAATAATATTTAGAGAGTTACTAGAGATTTTATATTAATTTAATATAATTTAAATATTAGTATTATTTATATTAATATTAATATTAATCTTATAGATACGTCTATAGAGTTTATTATTATTATTATAATTATTATTTTATAGATATTTATAGCTATTCTAGTAGCGAAAGCTATTATAGAGTTAATTATTTATATTATTTAATTAATTTTAATAATTTTATAGAAATAGAAATATCTATATAAATAGAGATTTATAGTTATCACGCTTATAAAACTGGGGTTATTAATAATTATATAATTAGTTATTATATTAATACTACTAGAACTGCGGAAATAATAGATTTTATTTATATAAGATATTAGCTTTATTATTATATCTCTAGTAATAGTCTTAAGAGCTAGTAGAGGACTATTTTAAAAAACTAATATAGAATTAAAAAAAGCTATTATAGAACTAATAATTATTATAAATCCGATTATAGAGCTTATTATATTTCTTATTAAATTATTTTTCGCGGTATTTATAATAACTATTATAAAAATTCTTTTATAGAAATTATTTTTTTAAGCTATTTAAAGAACTTTAAGTAAGTTGTAATAAACTTTAGAATAGATATATACTATTATAACTAGAGATTAAAACTATTCTATAAATAGTTAATCTATTAAAATTTATTTTTAACTTATATATTATAATAGAATATAACTTCTTTTATATAGATTTAAGAAAAGCGTCTTACTATTATATTAATATAGATAAAGTAAAGATTCTTTAATTATTTTAAAATAAGCTAAAAATTAGTTTTAAAATACTTTTTTAAAGTAATAAACTAGTCTTCTTTTAGAGATAAATTATAAAGCTGATATTTATAATCTTTTATTAATAAAATAAACTAGATTATAGTAGTATTATAAAGATATATCTATATATTAGTATAAACTAACTTAATATCTTTATAGTTTATAATATCCGCGAGATAGTTTATAAAAATAAGAATATCTCTATAAATAATATTATTTAAGTATAACTCCTTATTATTAGTATCTAGCTAGAAACTATTAATTTTATTACTACGAAGGACTTTATAATTTATATTTATTTTAATAAAATCTTAAGATCTAATCTCTCTAAACGATCTAGGAGGATTAGGAGAGTTTTTAAAAGATTAAATTTATTATATAGTTTTTATATAATAAAAATAATTATAAGTATCTTTAAGATTTTTATTTATAACTTCTTAAATTTTTTAAAGAGACTTTTAGTCTTAAAAAAGTTATTTTAGAGCGGTATAAATCTCTAATATATTATTATTATTAGACGGACCAAAACCGGTATTATTTAGTCTAATATTAGCTATTCTAATAAGATTATAATAATATTATTATATCGGACTAGTAAAGATATTCTAGTAAGGTTTAAAAATAGTATTATAGAAATTATTAAAATTTTTAGAAAGCTCTAATTTAATATTAATAAGATTTTTTATAGAACTACTAATAATTAGATCTATAATCTTATCGGGTTCTAATAAAAAGAAAAGAAGATTAGAGTTTTTTTTTTTAAAAGAACTATTAATAAATAGAGTACTAGTCTTATTAGGCTTTAAAAGAGATATTTTATATTATAAAAAGATTTTAGAGAGACTATTAGTAATAGAAATAGAAGAGATATTAGTAGATTATAAATACTTAGAATAATTATTAATAATAGATTTAAAAAGATAGCTAATAACTAAATCGGAATAGCTAATAATCTTATTAAATAGTTATTTAGTAGTTTCAAATAGGTTACTAATAAGGTTTTTAAAATAAGAAGACTTAATTATAGTTAGGGATTTAAAAAGATTTTTAAAAGCTTTTATTATTTTTAATATAATAAAATTAAAATTAGTCTAATTAAAAGGCTCTATAATAATCGAGTTTATAAAGAGTTTAATAAGAGATTTTTATTTTAATTAAGATAAGCTTATAATAAAGATTAAGTATAATCTTATAATATTAAGAAGTAATAAAGGTTTAATATAATTAATTAAATATAGGCTAAGCTAAGCAGTGAATTATTTATTATTACTATTTATAAGATATTTACTAAGCTTAATAAACTCCTTTATAGCGCGACGGATACTAGACTTATAGATTAATTAATTAATTAAGAATAGATTATTTCGCTTTACTAAAGAGAGTCTTAGATAGATAATAAAGATAAACTAAGCTTTTAGTATAAGATTATTACTAAAGTTATATAATTAAGAATATTCTAAATACTTATAGAACTAATATAGTTAATAATTAAGCTTTATAAAGCGGGAGGTTATAAGTTCTAAAGATATTATAAAGATACTTTAGAGATATTTAAGAAATATTTTAAAAATATTTAAGTAAGATTAATAATTAAATAATTATATTAAATAAGATTAAAATAAGATAATAATAGTCGGAGAATCGCTCTATAATTATATTAAATAAAATAAAAGTAAGAGAGGATTGCGTTACTACTAGCTATAGTAAAAGATAAAAAGATATAGAGATAATATAGTAAGATTTTAAAATAGCGAGGTGTTAAGGCTGTAAGATAATAAGATAATAAGATAATAAGATATTAGAATATTAAGATACTAAGATAAAAATAATATATAAATATAGTTGGAGGTAGTTAACTAATATAATTAAAATAATATGACTACGGCCGTCGAGGCGAAATAAGTTGAGCTAGATATTAAGATAATAAGATAGTAAGATAGCTGTATAGCGCACGATAGAACTGTCGAAAATTAAGAGATAAGGAGGTATAGAGATAGTATAGTAAGGCTTTAAAGTAGTAAGATATTAAGACTACAAGGCAATAAGGTAATAAGATAATAAGATATCGGGATATTAGGATACTAAGATAAAAATAGTATATAAATATAGTTAGGAGTAGCTGATTAATACGACTAGAATAATGTGACTATAGTTACCAAGGCGAAGCAAGCCGAGCTAGGTATTAAGATAATAAGATAGTAAGATAGCCGTATAGCGTATGATAGAACTATTAAAAATTAAAAGGCGATTAAAACACGTAGAGATTTAATAGGAAGTTATTAAAAGATTTAAAAAAAGACTATAAAATACTAGCTATGTAGTAGACGTTCTAGAGGTGTAGAATTAATAAAAATTAATAGAGAATAATAAAAAGTAGCTAAAAATAATAAAAAATATCGATTTGCTAATAATAAAGGAGGGGGGGGATAGAGTAATAGGGATAGATATAGCGAAGATTCGTGTAAAATAGTAGAAGTATAGGAAAATATATAAAAAATATCTTAAACAATATAAAAATATATAAAAAAATTTAAATAGATCGGAGACATCCTGATCTTAATAAATATACTATTATATTAATATAGTAGTTATAAAGTCGATGAAATTATTTATATTTATAATAGTAAGTTAGTTATTAAGGAAGAACGAAAACAATTAAGTCCTATTACTAGAAGAGCCGGCGGGAGCTAGAGATAACTATACTAATCTTAATTATAATACGGCGGACTATAAGTACTATTCCCGCAATAACATGTCGATGGCCGGTAAGCGGCTGCAACATTTAATAATTATTAAAGTTATAAAAAGTTTAATAAGAATATTTATAATTATAAGAGATAAGATTTTATTAAAATTAAGATTTTTTTATTATTAATTTTTATATATTATTTAGCGGGCTCGAAATTATTTAACATTATTATATAAATTATTTTTTATTTGTATACCTATTTTTCCGATAAAATATAAGATATAGATTTAAGATAGTTAATTTATTTTTATATAAAAATAATTTTAAATTTATTAATTTATATTTTTATTATTATCTACTACTAATCTTTTTAAGGAGAAGTTATAGCTTTATTATAATTATATAAAATTATTATTTTAAAAATCTAAATTTAAGATATAATTATTTAAATAATTTGATTAAATAAATTACTTTTATAATTTATTATATAAATCTTATAATTTTTAAATTTCTCGCTTTAGAATTAGTTTTTATAAGTTTTTTTTAATATATCTGTAGTTTTTAAAATTCTACAGATTATCTACCGCCTTTTAATAGTAGATAATTAATACTAGTTAGATATTTTTAGTAGAAAGATAAAAATTTATATTTATATTTATTTAAAACTATAAAAGCTATAAAAAATACCGAAATTAAATAAAAATTAAGTTAAATATATAAATAAAACTATTAAATTTATTTATTATAATAAAAATCTCTTTATTATATAAATCACGCGGGATTTCGATATTTCGTATTATATATTATTTAAATATATTTAAGAAAAAAAAAGAGTTTTTATAATTTAAAAATCTATTAATATAACTCTTAATTAGTATTAGAAAGCTATTTTAATTAACTAAATTATTTATATAAATAATTATTATCTTTTTATTACTATTATGATGCTTATAGGATAAACAAATTTTATTTTAAAATATATAAATTTAAAATAGCTTATTAATTTAATTTAGCTATATTATTTTACTAAAAAACTCTTTTTATATCTTAAATTAGATCTTATAGTATAAAAAACGAAGAAAAAAAATATTTAGATATTAAAGATATTAAATAATTTTAATTCTAGTATAATTAATTTATTAATATAATTAAAAGCTTTCCCGCGTATTTTATTTATTATTTTAATAAATATAGCTTTTAACTAGATAAAGAAAAATAATATAATATTATTAATTTAAAAAGAATTTTCTAATTTTTCTAAAATCGAGTATTCTAAAAATATTACTATATTTAAATATATAGCTATAAATAACTAGCTTATAAAGCCGCTCTTTATTTTTAAGAGAAAAAAATTTATAAAAAATTAATATAATAAGAATATATCGGATTTCTATATAGCTATTTTAGAAAAAGATTATATTAATAATGATCTTGCTTTAAAATAACTTTATTATTTCTATAAAGACACAAAAAAGCGTATAAAAAATATATATTTATATTTAATAGTTATATATTTTATAAAATAGTTAAATTTATTTAACTTTATAAGATTTATAAAATTATTTCTTTCTATTTTTTATCTTATATAATATATCTTTACTAACTACTTAATAAAAAGCCTTTTCTTACATATAAAGCGATATTTAAGAAAAAGAATAATTATATAATATAATAAATTAATAAGCTAAAAAATAAAGCTACTCTTCTATAAAATATTATTAATATATATATAGAGACTTTCAACTAGTAGTATATATAAAATATTTTTAAAAAATATAATATCTTTTCTTTAAATAAATTATTAATAATTAAAGCTCTTAAATATATTTTATTATTAATTTTTAAACTTATTATATTTTATTTATAATTATATAAAAAAATTATATCTTCTCTAAATTCTATCTTCTTAAATATTAAAAATACGCCACCAAAAAGCTCTATATAAGCTATAAAAAATAAAAAAAAGATTAATATATTCTATATTATATAAAACTTTAATATAAAGATCTTACTAATATAATTAATACTCTTAAGTAAATTAAAGCTATTTCAGACTTATAAAAATATAAATATACTACATAAAAGATTCTATAGTTTAATAATAGCGGTATATTAAATATAAAAGATATAAGCTCTATTATAAATAGATAAGTAAAAGAAGCTGCGGCTAAGTAGAAGAAACTTAATAAGACTTTATAAAAATATATAATATTTTATCTCTTTAAATTATAGTTTCGGATAAAGAATTAAATATAAAATATATTAATTAGCTTAATTTTATTAATTTTACGCGTGATTAATTAATATATTTAATTAAATTAAAATTACTTTATTTCTACCTTTCCGCTGAAAATGCCTGACCGGTGTTAATCACCTACTACCAAAAGACGGTGGGTGGTCCGCAGGATCCGGGAGGCCACGGATATAAGACAGCTTAGCGGATATTTTTTAATTTTTAATTTTTTTTTATTTTATATTATATTTTCAATACGAGCAGTGGAACGCTGTATAGTTAAAATAAATAATAGTTAAATTATAAGATTAGAAATTAACGTAATAATTCAATTATAAATTGAATATTTAAAATTATTATTTTTAATTAATTTAACTAGTTATTTTTATAAATAATTATATTAAAGCTTTACGCTGCCGGAGGGATTATTTAATAAAAAAGAAAAAAAAAGCTTATATAATATTTATTTTTTAATCTTAATTATTTTTATTAGTTAGTTTTTTATCAAATATAATATCTCTTATAGCAATAATTCTATCTGTTTTTTTAAGTTATATTTTATATATATTTTTATTTATATATTTTATTTATATATTTTATTTATATATTTTATAAAATAGCTAGGTCTTATTTTTTTATTTATATTTATTATTTTTATTCTATTCTTTAATATAATTAAAATATAAGCTTTATATTTTTATATATAAATAAAAAAATTATTTAATTATCTTCTTTTTTTAGAAGTTCTTTAACTTTTTTTATTAATAATATTATTAAACTAGTTAATAATATCTTATTAGATTCTTAATAGGTTTCTAAGTATTTTCTAAAGTATTATAATTTTTTTCTTTTATTAAATAGTATAGTTTTTCTCTAACTCTTTTATATTATAAAATTTTTTTAATTTTATATTTTTATTTTATATTATCTATAATTTTTATATTATCTATAATTTCTATATTATCTATAATTTCTATATTATCTATAATTTCTATATTTTCTACGATTTAGACGTTTTCTAGTATAAGTTTTAATAATGAAATATAAAATATTAAGTATATCTTTATTAATTCTAGTAATTTTAAATAATAATTAACTTTTCCGATCTTTTTATTAATTTTAAATAGTCCGATTTTCTAATAATTAAATTTATAGTTTAATTACTTAGTTTTAATATTTTCATAAAATAAAAATATTTTTTTAAGATTAGATTTCTCTTTATAGTACTTATTATAATAAATTATTATTTTAAAATTAAAGAAATTGATATCTCTTATTATTTATATATAAAAAATACTTAAATATAATAAATATTTTTTTTATTTTTATTATAATTAATACTCTCTTTCTTAGTTCTTTAATTATAATAAGATTATAATTATAATTTATATAGAACGATATAATTTCTGTTATTAAATATATTATATTATTATATATAAATAATACTATAGATAATAGTCCTATTTAATTATTTTATTAGTAATTTATATAGTATTCTAAATATTATTCTATAGTTTATTTATTCTATTCAGCTATTTTTCTATAGATAATATATTATAATTAATATATAATTAATTTCTATAAAATCTATAATTAATTATTAAAACTTTAAAATAAAGAGTTTATTTTTATTTAAATAATTTACTATATTATTCTATATTATATAATAATATATATAATTAATAACTAAGCTATATTATTAGTTATTATTATTACTTCACTAGATATAAATATATATACTTTATTAATTTATTTATAATAATAGTAATTATATTCTATTCTTATAATTTAGATAAAAATTTTATAAAATCTATTATAATTTATTTTTATAATCTTAATAATATATCTACTAATAATATTCTTTTATAAAATTAATATCTTACTAGTTTATTTTTAATATATATTTTATACTTTTTTATATACTTCTATACTTTTTATTTAATATTTAGAAAATAATAGTTTTTTAAAATCTATTTTATAGTTTTTTTTATTCCGAAGTAACTATATAGTAGATTATTATAATATATTATAATAATCTTACTTTTTATATATTTAGGTATATAGATAAGTCTATATATATATACTATTTTATTATATTTATAACTATTTTATTATTATTTTTTAAATTAGTTAAAATTTTTAAATTAATATATTACTCTTAGTTATTTTAATAATTTTACTAATTAGATTATTACTAATATTAATTATTATTAAGATTAAATATTATTTATTATATAATAATAAACTATCTTTATTTCTCTTAAAAATTACTATTTTATAATTTAATTAGTAATTTTATAATTTAATTATTAATTAAATATATTTATTTATTTATTTTTTATTTTTTTATAGTATTTAATTCTAAAATTAAATTATAATAATTTTTTTAACTATTTTATTTATCTTCTAGTTAATTGCTTAGTTATAGTAAAAAATATAAGATTTTTATAATCTATTTTTACTAGAATCTAGTACTAAGCTCTTTCAAAATATACTTTTTATATTTTAAATATTATTACTATAGCTAGTAATTCTTTATTATAAATATGATATTTTATTTTACTTTTTCTATCTAGCTATATTAATCTTATTTTAATAATATAGTTTAATATATTAATTTTAATTATAGTTAGTCAATTTAATTTATATTATATAAGAATTAATATAATAATAATTTTTTTTTAACTTTCTTAAAAGCTTTCTATATCTATAATATCTACTTAAATTTTTCTATTTTTTTTATTAGATTAAATACTAATATTATAACGCTTGTATAGCTATTAATAAATTATTAGTAATAATTAATTAATTTTATAAATTACTAGACTTCTTTTAAATTTCTTAATATAAATTAATCTCTAATTATTTAAACTTTATTTGTTTTTATTTATATTTTTTTAATAAATATCTAGTATCTAAGAAACTCTATTTTATAAATATAAAATTTATACTTCTTAAGTTTTAGTTATAATTTAGTAATATATAGCTTCCGTAGTACTTATTTTATGTATTAAATATATTTTTTTTAATATTTAAGAATATTAAAATATTATCTAAATATATAATAATAAATATATGAAGTAGTTCTTCTAAAACTTTATTAATAAATCGCTATATAATACTAGTATATCAATTAATCTAAATAATATAATTATATACTTAAAATATCTATATTTTATTCTAAAAATTATTTTTTATTTATTTTCTTTTATAATTTATAATCTATTATATATATTAGTAATACTAAACTTAGTAAACTATTTTACTTCTCTAATCTTATTTTAAATTTCTAAAATAAGTACTAATAAGTATTAATTTTTAACTATCTATTTATTTAGTAGTTGATAGTTTATATATAATTATAAAATTTTATTTTTTTTTAATATAAATAGGATCTTATATTCTACTAGTAATATTAATAGTCGAATATATTCTTTTATTAATTATTTATTAATATACTATTATAGAATTTATAATTTCTTTTTTAATATTAGACAAATCTTTTTATATATAACTTTATTTTTATTTTTAAGTAGGAAATAATAATTATATTTATTATATTTTAATAATTTAGATTTCTTTAGTTATTTAAAAAGCTTCTAAAATCTTTTATATTTATATAATAGTTTATTTAATTTTTTATTAGTTATTAAATCTATAATATTAATTATCTGCTATAACTCGATCTTCTTATAAGAGTCTATATAATATTTAATAATAATTATTATTTAAATATATTATTTTTTCGTATCTAATATCTAATTAGATAATTATACTAATTATTCTTTATTAGTAAAATTAGTTACTACTATAACTATATTTATAAAATTATATTTATTATTAATTAATTAGTATTAGCTTAGTAGCTTCTATTCTAAGTATATTATTTAGTCTTAAATATCTTTAATATCTAGCTTTATTATAGATATTTATATTATATAAACTAAAGATTCTCTATCTTCTAATTAATTTCTAGGTTATAATTTTTAAGTTATAGAATTTTTAATATTATATTATACTATTCTAAAAATATTATATTAAGATTTATATATTTAAGATAATCCTTTATAATTATAGATATTAGTTTTAATTTAATTATAAGATTTTCTTTTAATAATTTATTATTTAGTTTTAAAATAGATTTTAATCTAATTTTTATAATTGTTTTAATTTTTAGTCTCTTCTAAAATCTTAATTATTAATTTTAGATATAATTTTTTTTAGATTATTATTAATAAGTCTATTATTTAATAGGATTTTTATAACCTCTGTAGTTATTATAGAAAATATTATTTTAATTTTATATTATAATATATTAAATAATAATTTTTATAATATTCTTTTTAATATTATATATTATATTTTAAGTAACTCAAATATCTAATATAAGTATACTCTAATTTTTTATAAGAATATTATTATTTCTCTAAATCTTAATACTCTTAAACGATTATCTTTAATATCTTATATATTAGATAGTTATAGTTATTATTATAATATATAATTTATAAGATATAATAATATTCTAGATATATCTTTTAATATAAATATTTATAATTATTTTTTTAATATTTATATAATAATTTAATATATATTATAATATTATTTCTTATAATAATAGCTTAATTATAATTATAATTCTATTAGTTATATATCTTATATTTAATCTTATAATATATATATTTTAAATAGTATATTTTTTAATTTTTTATTTATAGGTTCTAGTAGTCTAATTTTTAATATAGATGTTATATAAAAATATTTTATAATTCTCTAATAAACTATATTAAATCTTTTTTAATTTTTAAATTAGTTAGTTTATCTATTATTTCTTTTTAATTTGTTATATTAACTAGATAATCTACTAATTAGTTATAGTGTTATTTTCCGGATTAGAGGCTTTAATTTTTACTTAATTATAATTAGAGATATTCTTAATTACTTAATTATTTTTTAAATTAGTGCTACTAGTACTATCTTAATTAGATATAATTTTATAAAGAATTTTATTATATATTTTAAATATCTTATAAAGTTTCTCTATATTAGAATTATAATTAATGGACTATATTTTATACTATTTATTTAAAAGATTAAAGCTTTTTAATATTATAGTTAAATTATAATCTAATAGATCTAGTTTATTATTAATAAATTTAAAAGACTTATCCGTCTCCTATTTAATAAACTAATTATAATTATTATTAGTTAATATTTATAGATCTTAGAACTATCTTTTTAATTAATTATTATTATAGTATATTATATTAAGAAGCTTTTTTACTTTTTTTATAAATAATTATAATAAATTTAAAATTCTAATTTCGTTATATTATTTGATAGTTTATAGATATTATATACTAATCTTATATATTAATTATTTTTTTTAGATTTATTTTTTTTAAGTATTTTTTTTATCGCGTAGTATCTAGACTATTTATAACACGGATATTAATAACTTATTTAGATTATATATCTTTTTAGTATTAATTATTAATTTACTAAATTCTTTTATAGTTTAGAGTTTTTTTAATTATTTTAATTATTTTTTTTATTTTATTTTTTAAAAGTTTTATATTATTAAGATATATATTCTACTTTTTTATAGTTAAAATATAATTATTTTTTTATTAATATTTAATTTTATTTTTTAGTAAGTTCTGTCGCCGCTTATTAATAGTATTAAGTTTTATTAGTTATAATTTATAAAGATTAGTATATTTTTAGCTTTTTAATTATACTAACTATCTATTATTAGTATAGTAGTTATTTATTTTTAGATTTTTTTAAAAATATATTCTAAATTAGTTTTCTTTTTTTTTATATTAAAATTATATAGTTTATTATCGATCTTAACCGCTTGCTTAATTATTCCGCTAGAATTAGCTAATTATTTTATCTATATTAATTTTTTTTAGATTTTTAGTTTTAAGTTTTTCTTAAATTATATAATATAGATGTTGTTGTCTTAATTAATATAAAATATAATTTACTAAAATTCTAATATATGTTTAGTTACTAAGCTAGTTTACTTTAGTTATTATAGTTTTTATTTTATATTTTATATTATATTAATATCTCCGAATATTGTATAGAGATACTTTTTAAATTTATTATAATTAGTAAAAAACTTTTTAATATTATTATTTTAATTTTTTATTATATACTTTTAGTAGTCCCTAATAAAGGGTTTAAACTAATCGAATATTAGACTAGTAAAATAGATTATACTAAAAAAAACTTTATTTATTTTATATATTAACTTTTTATAGTTTATTTAAAGATAAATATTTAATTAGATTATAAAAGTCTATAGCTTAGACTTAGTATTATTAAATATTTTAAGTAGTTTAATCTTAACTAATTTAATAGTCAAGTAACCTTCTAAAGTTATAATATACTATTATGACTAGTTAATTATATTTTTAAAATTATATATAGTTATTATAGATCTCTAACTCTAGCTAGATCTTTTTAATAAGAATTAAGAAGTTTTACTACTACTTAAAATAATTAATATATTATTTAAATTTAATTTGTACTAATCTAGTATTTAATATATTAAATTCTAAGATTTATTTAAATTATATACTAATTACTAGAATATAATTTAGGCCTCTAGTAATTAGTCCGACTAATTCTAGAAATAAGTAATATTATAAAAAAAGATTTTAAGAATTTTACAAAAAATACTAATAAGATTATTATAATTATACTTATAAATTTTATTATTTTAAATCGCTCTTATTTAGATCTGAACTATTTATATAAGATATTATAGATTTTATAAAGGCTCAGTAATAAGAACAAAGAGAAAGAGATAATATATTATAAATTTAAATAAAAAAACTAAAAGATTATTTTATAGTCTTATAAAAATCTAATATTAGCGGTTCTAGTTCTGACTTAAATAATATAAAAAAAGAGGAGTATTATAAATCTTAAATTAATAATTACTAGAAAAGTTCTCGTAGGAATATAATTAAGACTAATAATAAGTAGTATAGTAATAATACTAAAAAGGATTTTTATTATTATAATAGAAAGTATTCTCGCGATAATAATTTTTTAGATTCTAAGTTAAGTTATGATTTAAGATATTTTTATAACTTATATTATTTATATAGATCTTACTACTATTTATATTATTTTAATACTTTAAACTCCGGCTCTGACCGTTTAAGAACTTACTAAAAAATAAAAAATATAGAATATTTTTATTCTAAAGCTACTACGAGCGAAATTATTTATAATTAAGATTTTAAAATCTTCTATACTAATATTTATATCTTTATTAAACGCCTTAGGGATATAGTATATTTTAAAAATAAGAAAATTATTAAATTAAATCTTTATAGCTATCTATATAGTATTATTTTAGAGTAGTTTATAATAAAACTTTAATTAGAAAAAAAAAATTACTTATAATTTAATTCTCTTAAATATAAATAATTCGTGATATTAATTAACCACTTTAAATTATATAGATAAAAAGCTATATATAAGCTTAAATTACTTAATTATAGATTTAATAATATAAAATAAGATCGTATTCTATATATCTATATATAGGAATTCCTCCGTTATACTTATATAATATAGATTAGCGATCTAATAAATTAGTTAATCTAAATATAAAATTATATTAAATTTTTTCTATAATATAATATATCTAAATCTATATTACTAACTACTCTCGCTGTTTTTCTTAAATAGATAAATATTAAGTAGAAAATTTAGTAAGATATAGTCTTAAATAGATAGATAAGAGAGCTAATAAGAAAAAAAAAATAATCTTATTAATTATTAGATCTTAAATACTAATATAGTAAAATTAGATTAGCTATTAATTCTAATAAATCTAGATTAGCTATCTATCTTATTCTAAAAATAAAAAATAAAATTAGTCTCTTTATTAAAGTTAATTATAATATAGTCTTAAAATCTCTAAGTAAGGATAATTATTATAATAAAATTAAGAACCGCTTACTTATTTCTATTAATTATAGAATTAGTTTTTTAATTAATATTATAATTAAGATAACTAGAATAGTCTCTAAAATTAAAATAATCTAGATCTAAAAATCTAAAATAATTATAGTTAGTTCTAATCTAGTAGATTTTATTAAACTTATTATATAGATATCTAAGCTAATAATAATATTTAGAATAAATTTTATTATTATAAGAATAAATAGTCTCTCGAATTAAATAATTATAAAAAGAAATACGATTAGAAAAAGATTATTAATAATTATAATAATAATAACTATAATAACTATAATAATAATATTAAGAAGTAATAAATTTAATATATAAATATAACTTCTTTACACGCGAATAATAAAATAATTATTATATATCTTTACTACTAATAATTTTTTATATCTCAAAATATACTATATAAGTATCTAGCTACTTATTCCGAGATTTCTATTTAGATAGCTACTTATATAGTTTTAAATATATATATAATTAAATCCTTAAGATCTAGATATAAAAAAAAGAGTTTCTAATTTATTTTATAAAAATTTATTATTATCTAAATAGATATAATCTCTTTAGATAATTATATAAATATTTATCTTAACTCGGGTTATATTATAATAATAATCGACTAAAGCTTTACTATTTAGTAGAAACTTTTTACTAAGATAATTTTTCTTATTAGTATATTAGAAATAGACTTAAAATATATTTTAATAGAATATATTAATCTCTTTCTATATTTTATTTTATATAAGAGTATAGAAGTAATTTAAATATTTATTAAAATATATATAATTAATATCTTATTTTTTAATCTGTTAGTAAATATAGACTTTATAATTCTGGAAAATATAATTCTTAATTTTAATTAATATAAGAATTATATTAATAGCCTGAATAGCTTATAATTTAATATAAATATTTATACTAAAAAAAATCGGATTAATAAGATTTCTATATATATATTAGTTTATATTATACTATCGCTATATTTAGAGAATTAGATTTTTATAATAATTAAAGCTTAACTACCTATAAAAGATTATATATTTAAATTAAATTTTAGATTAGTTTATTAGCTTTTTAATTACTTACTCTCCTATAAAATAACTATTTTATTCATACGAAACTTATCTAATAATTTAATTAATATTAAATAAAAAGCTTGTCTAGAGCTTATTTCTAATTTAGATATTATTTATACTTATTTAGTTAATATCTTAGTATATAAAATAGCTACTATTAATAAGAAAAAGAAGATATATCTTAAGCTTAATTAAATAGTAAATAAGATAGAGATTAAGCTTCTAAATAAAATTATAATTTATAAGAACTATATTACTACTCGTAAGATTATAAAGGTTCTAAACTTTTATTAAGTATAAAAGAATAAAGGAAAAACTAACTTTATTAAAATATTAAATAATAAGCTTATATAGATTCTATTTATTAATAGCTAAAAATCTAAAATATTTAAACTTTATATTTATTAGCTAGAATCTCGCGAAAAGAAGTTAGTTGATAAGATATTTAATAAACTATATAAATAAAAAAAGATAGAATAGTTAAGAAATTATATTTCTATTATATATCCGATTTTTATTATCTACTATTAGACTACTAAAAAGGATAATATTACTTTTTATAAGGGCTATATTATTATAGATATATAAGCTTTAAATATAATTATTTAATTTAATCTCTATCTAATTCTATAATAAAAAGAAGTTATTAGCCTAATTAGAGATAAATAATTTATTATAATTATAAATACTACTAATTAGTTTTACTAGTAGAAAGTTCTTCGATAGTATTATAATAGGCTAGTAATAATATTATATTAAAAATAAAAGTAGTTTAAGATTATAATTATAAACTTTTATAACTCTATTTTTTATATCTAGTATTAGCTTAATCGTATGTTGCGTGTTTTTATAATATTTTGTAAGACTTATATCAACGATATAATAATAGTTTTAGATATTTTTAAAAAATATCTAGAATATCTATATCTAGTTTTTTAGAAGTTTAAAGAATTTAATATTACTTTTAAACTAAAGAAATATTTTATAGTTTATTTCTTAATTATTTTTCTAAAATATTATATCGATATCCTCGGCTTAATAATACTTAAAAAGAAACTATAAGCTATTTATAATCTCTAAATACTAAGTACTCTAATCTAGTTAGAATAGTATTTAGGTATAATAAGCTATTTTAGATATAAGATATATTTTTATATTAATATTATTAAATCTCTTAATATTTTAAAAATAATACTCTTAAAGAGGGGTTCTATTAGTAAATTAAAAAAAGCTAAAAAATTTATCTCTATTTATTTTATTTTCTCTTTAATAGAGAAATAAGTTTAGAATAAGCTTTAATCTATTTTTACTAAAGATTTATTCTTATACTATTTCGATCCTACTTTACAGCTTTATATTAATCTTAATAGCTTAAAAAAGCGAGATTATAGAATTTAAATATATTACTTTATAGCTTAATATAATTATATAAATAAAATTAAGCTATCTTTAAAAATAGCTATAGAACTAATTATATTTCTAAATTAAGAAATTATATTAATTAAATTAAATTATTAGCTAATTAAATTAAAGATCTTATATTTTATTTAGATATTTAAGAAAATATATTTTATAATTAAATTAACTTCTAATAATCTTTCTACTATTATTTATACAGACTATTCGGCGATATACTAAATAATAATAAAAAAAATATTTTAGTTAGATTTTATAAATATTTTAAATCTATATTTTATAAAAATCTTATAATATATTTAACTATTTCGCCTTTAGCTCTATTATAAATCTAATTATATTAATATTATTTTTAATACTCTATTAAAACTCTTAATTACGTTTAGTAAATCCTATCTAAGCGATATATTTAATCTTAATATATTATAAATATTATATAACTAATCGTCCTCGATTATATATCTTTCGTCCGAGTATATAGCTAAGCTTAAGAAGATTTATTAAAAAGATTTTAGAATTTTAATTATTCTAAATATCTTAATTAAACGCGGATCTAATAATAACCTATTTATTAAGAAGATATCTTATTAATTATAAGAAGGTATCTTATATCTAGTTAAAATATTAGATAATTAATAGATATATATTTTTAGATTAATAGTAGGTACTATTTTTAAATAAATATATAATAATACTAGCTACTAGAATTATACCGCCGGAATAGCTAAAATAGCTAGTTTTATAGTATATAAAGTTTTTAAACTTTTATATAAATATATTAATTACTATTCTTTATACTTATTAAATTAAACTAGTTAGTATTTATTTTATAACTTATTAATACTAATAATGCCTTCTTTAATATTTTATAAAATAATTATAATAAACTTTATTATAGCTCTTCTAATTATTATAAAGGATTATAATTAATTATTAATTATTATTAATAAGTTCTCTAAGTAAATCGGCTTAGTAGAGGACTATTCTTATATAAAAACTATTAATTAGAATATTAAACTTATAGAATTTTTCTAATAAAGTAATTAAAAAATACTCTTATATTTTATTTTTAATAGAGATATCTATTTTATATTAGATTTCTAAAAAGTCTTTTTTAAGATTTTAAAAATAAAATAATATTATTTAACTATTTAATATCTATAGACCGACGGATAATTCGAAGTAGTTATTTAGTATATTAAAATTATATTATAGTACTAGATTACAGATAATCTTATTTTAATTAATAAATAAAATATTTTATTAGAACGTATTTAAGCTTCTTTTAATAGTATAATAGAAAAATTAATAGGCTATTTATTTTATTATTTTATATATAATATTAGCTTATACTAATTATAGACGGCTATATAAGTAGTATTATTTTAGAATTTCTTAACTAGATTAAATATATATTAAAAACTCTAATAGGCTACTTTATAGATAAAATAATATTATAATAAGAAGTATTAGTTTATAGAGTTTAAATTAAAGTAAAAGATACTAATTTATTTATATAAAAGCTATAATATACCTGCGAATAAGCGCTTAAATAAGAAATTTAGTTTTTAACTTATAGAGTCTTATACTATTCTTAAAAAAATAAATAAATCTATCTATTATCTAGATTTATTATCTATATAGAAAATATATCCTATTATCTTTATTATTTATCTTAAATCTATACTATTAGAAAAAGATCCTTTCGATTAATAAATTATTAAATCTAATCTAATATAAATAGAGAAGTTCGCGTATAATAATAATTATTATAAAGTTAAAAAGATTTTAAATAAATAAAAAATAAGTAAATAAATATAGTTTCTTATCTACTAGAAGAACTAACTAATTAATAAAATTATTTAGAAATTTTAGTTTAATCTTTAAGAAGTAGAGAAAGCGATTAAGAATTATTATAATTTTTTATTAGAAATCTTATAATCT
This sequence comes from Aspergillus ochraceus, assembly GCA_004849945.1. Lineage (NCBI taxonomy): Eukaryota > Fungi > Ascomycota > Eurotiomycetes > Eurotiales > Aspergillaceae > Aspergillus > Aspergillus ochraceus. Next base: position 1,958,945 of record SSOS01000001.1, on the reverse strand, counting down.
TTTTTATATATATTTAAATTATAATTCTTCTTATATATATTTAAATTTCTTTTTTCTATATTTATATTTAATTATTATTTTATTTATTCTATTTATTTTATTATTTTTATTTTACTTTATTTTTATTCTTCTACTATCTTTATCTTACTTTACTTTATTATCTTTTTTTATCTTACTTTATTTTTATTATTATATCTCTTTTTCTTATTTTTTTTTTTCTATCTTATTATCTCTTTTTATCTTTAACTTCTTTATATTTCTATAATATACTCCAACTAGCCAGATTTTATTCTATTTCTTTTTTAATTCTTATTTAGAGAATTTAGAAGACTCTATAATAAATAAAATTATAAATTTTACTATTAATAAGTCTCTAATAAAACTAAATCTTATCTTTATTATTAAGAACTTTCTTAATCTTTTACTAAATAAAAATCTTATTCTATAAAATCTTCTATTTATAAATTATTTCTTTCTCCGTATATCTTTGGGGATTTTAATAAAAGTTAGAATAAATTAGATTATAACTAAAAAAAATAAGAATAAGCTTAATTTTTTATAAAATAAGATTATAAAGCTTAATCTTAACTTTCTAAATCTTTTAAATTCTGCGATTAGTAAGAACTTTACGATTAATAAAAATCCTCTAATTAATAAGAATTTTCTAATACTATAATAAAGCTTTTCGATTACGAGTAGTTCTTTATAATTAAAAGAAATATTATTTAGTTATCTATTTATATTAAAGCTATTAATAATAAGTCTTTTAGTATTCTCTTTAATTTTTAGAAGTAGTATAAAGTCTTTATAAACTATATAATATTTTATAATAAAATACGCGAGGTCTAGAAGGATAAAGAATTTATAATATAATAAAAATTAGATAAAATCTATATAAAGAGAAATATTATCTTTTTAAATAAATTAGATAATTCTATTACTAGTAGATCTTTAATAAAAATATATTTTATAAATATATAAATTACTTATATTTATATTAATTCTTATATTATTTTATTAATAATTAAAATAGACTACGGCCTAGACTTTAATTAAAATAATATTTTATAAAAAAAACACTATTCTAAGAGCTTTTTAGTAGTAGTAGTTTATTAAGATTATTATTATATATCTATTATAAAATTTAGTATAGTATTATATAGTAATAAGCTAGCCGCTATCTATTTTTAGCTAATTAATTAAACTTCCGCTGGAGATACTTTCTTTAATATTAAATTATAGATTAATATTTATAAAATTAAGTTACTATAAGATTTTATCGCGATTAATTCGTTTTTTTTTATACAGCTAAATTTTTTATCCGAGTTAATATTTTTAGTATCTAATTATACTATTCTAATTTTTAGAAATCTAAATCTATCTAGCAGGTAATTAACTTTAATTTATTAAAAAATTAATTACTATATATCTTATAGATAGATTAGGACTACTAATAAAAAATATTATAATAAGAATTCTTATATTTTTAAGATTATTACTAATAATACTCTTATTATTATTTCTATTACTAAGGCTTCTATTAATATTAAATCCGCTAGAGATATTAAAGCTCTTATTAATAATAAGATATTTAATAAGATATTTAATAAGCTTAAGCTAATTAACTTTAAATCTAATACTAAAGGAGCCGCCGAGTCTATTAATTTAAAGAAATTTATTAATCTTATTTAAATTATCTTATTAATACCTTTCTTTAATCTATCTTTATTACTATAATCGCTTACTAATATCCTCGCTGGATATAATATTTTAATAAGCAAGTTTAAACGAAGCTATATCGCTATTATATAAGAAATAAGACTACGTATTAAAGATCTTAATAATTAAGTAGTAGTATTAGAGAATTATAATATTAATCTTATATAAAAAATTTATAATTTAATAATTAGAATAGCTAAGCTCTTATACTCTATTATACTAGACTAGCTATATAATTTTACTAAGAATAATAATCTTTCTATTAATAACTCTTATATTAAGAAGAAGAAAGATAATAATAAAAATAAAAATAAGAATAAGACTATCTATTTAGCTAAGAATATTTTTTATAATTATAATTCTAATTATATTTCTATCTATTATTATTATTATTATTATTATTATAGTTATAGTCGTAGTTGTAGTTCTACTTATTACTAATAATATTATTACTATTTTTATTTTACTTTAAGCTTATCGGAGCTATTTTAATATAAGTAATTTTATTCTTATTTTTACTCGCAATATTATTACTCTAATTATTATTCAGATTACTATTCTAATTACTATTCTAATTATCGTTTTAATTATCGCTACTAATAACTATTTCCTAGTTAATTACATTATTATTATATTTATATTATTTCTTATTACTCTTTTATTAAGTTATTATATATTTAAAAATATAAAAATCTTACTATTAAATATTATTAATCTAGCGTCTTTAGATAAATATATTCCTATTTTATATTTAATTACTAAAAATATTAACAAGTAAATTAGCTACTTTATTAGATAGTATAATAGCTACCGGCTGCTAGGGCTCTCGGTACCCGGATTTAGTATTCTTCTATTTTTAGCGGCTAGTTAGGTACCGCGAGTGCAACTTAATAAAAACTAACTTATTACTACCATATATTTCCATCTACGTAGGAAACTGATGGCAACCGCCATCAAAAACTAAAATAAGATAATAGTAACTAGAGAATTATTATATAACTATATTAAATAAAAAAAAATAAAAAAATTATATTACTACTAGCTATAATAAGAAGTAAGAAGATATAGAGATAATATAATAAGATTTCAAAATAGTAAAATATTAAGACTATAGGATAATAAGATAATAAGATAATAAGATAATAAAATACTAACATATTAGAATATTAAAATAAAATAGTCTATAAATACAATCGGGGGCTAACTAATATAATTAAAATAATATAATTATAGCCGCCGAGGCAAAACAAGCCGTATTAGATACTAAAATAATAAGATAGCTATATAATATATAATAGAACTTATCGAAAGTCGAGAGATAATTAAAATATATATAAGTTTAATAAAAAGTTATTAAAATATCTAAAAAAAGGCTATAAAATATTAATTATATAATAATTATTTCAAAATATAGAATTAATAAAAAAAAATAAAAAATAATAAAAAATAATAAAAAATAATAAAAAGTAGCTAAAAATAATAGAAAATATCGATTTGCTGATAGTAGAGGAGGGAATAAAGTAATAGAAGTAGATATAGTAGAAATCTATATAAAATAATAGAAATATAGAAAAATATATAGAAAATAGCTTAAATAATATAAAAATATGTAAAAAGATTTAAATAGATTAAAGATATTCTGATCTTAATAGATATACTATTATATTAATATAGTAGCTATAGAGTCGATGAAATTAATTATATTTATAATAGTAAGTAAGTTATTAAAGAAGAACGAAGAAATAACTAAATCTTACTATTAATATAGGCGGAAACTATAGATTATATTAATCTTAACCATAATACGGCGGACCACAAGTACCATTCCCGTACCCCACCAAACAATATGAGATGGCCGGTAGGCGGCTGCAACATTTTTATTTTAAAATTACTATAAGTAAGACTATTTATAATTAAAGCTCTAAAATTTTCTATATTAATATTTATATTTTTATTAAACGCCTTAGAGATATAATATATTTTAAAAATAAAAAAATTATTAAATTAAATCTTTATAACTATCTATATAATACTATCTTAAAACAGTTTACAATAGAGCTCAGCTCTAATTAAAAAAAAATTACTTATAATTTAATCTTTTTAAATATAGATAATTCGCGGTATTAATTAATTATTTTAAATTATATTAATAAGAAGCTATATCTAAGCTTAAATTACTTAGTCATAAATTTAAGAATATAAAATAAGATTATATTTTATATATTTATATATAAAAATTCCTCCGTCACGCTCGTATAATATAGACTAGTAATCTAATAAATTAGCTAATTTAAATATAAAATTATATCAAGTTCTTTCTATAATATAATATATCTAAATCTATATTATTAATTATCCTCGCTGTTTTCCTTAAATAAATAAATACTAAATAAAAAATCTAGTAAGATATAGTCTTAAATCGATAAAAATAAGAGCTTATAAGAAAGAAAAAAATAACTCCGCTAATTATTAGATTCTAAATACTAGTATAGTAAAATTAGATTAGCCGCCGATTTTAATAAATAAGATTAATCTTTCTATTAAAATTAATTATAATATAATTCTAAAGTCCTTAAGCAAGGATAATTATTATAATAAGATTAAGAACTACTTAATTATTTTTATTAGCTATAAAATCAGCTTTTTAATTAATATTATAACTAAAATAATTAAAATAGTTACTAGAATTAGAATAATCCAAATCTAAAGATCTAAAATAATTATAACTAATTCTAATTTATTAAATCTTGTCGAGCTTATTATATAAATACTTAAACTAATAATATTTAAAATAAATTCTATTATTATAAAACTAAATAGCCCCTCGAATTAAATAATCACAGAAAGAAATACGATTAAAAGAAGACTACTAATAACTATAATAATAATATTAAGATATAACAAGTCTAATATATAGACGTGACTTCTTTATATATAAATAGTAAAATAATTACTATATATTTTTACTATTAACAATCTTTTATATCTTAGAACACGCTATATAAATATCTATCTATTTATTCTAAAATCATTATCTAAATAGCTACTTATAAAATTCTAAATATAAATATAACTAAGTCCTCAAGATCTAAAAATAAAAAAAAAATTTTAATTTACTTTATAGAAATTTACTATAACCTAAATAGACGTAATTCTTTTAAATAATTATATAAATATTTATCTTAACTCGGGCTATACTATAATAATCATTAACTAAAACTTTACTATATAATAAAAACTCTCTATTAAAGTATTCTTTTTTATTAATATATTAAAAATAATTTTAAAATATATCTTAATTAAATATATTAATATCTCTCTATACTTTATTTTATATAAAAATATAAAAATAATTTAAATATTTATTAAGATATATATAATTAATATCTTACTTTTTAATCTACTAATAAATATAGACTTTATAATCTTAAAAAATATAATTTTTAATTTTAATTAATATAAAAATTATATTAATAGTCTAAACAGCTTATAATTTAATATAAATATTTATATTAAAAAAAACCGGATTAATAAGATTTCTATATATATATTGTCACGGTGCAGACCCAAGGATAACTAACATACCTGCTAGGGTGTTATGTAATCCCACCACCTCTTATCTTCCCGTTGTTTAAAGATCTTATTATAGCTCCTTAAGCTATGTCTTATTTATTAGCTTATATATAGCTTAATCCTATAATAATCGAGTATCTAATATTAGAAAATCTATCTATCTATCTATTATTAGCTTTATTAATCCTACTAGTCTATATTCTAATACTATATAGCTCCTCTTTATAAAGCTAATATTAAGTATTAATTTAATATATCTAAAATCCCGAAGCTTCTGTCCCTGTCTAAGAATTCTAAGTAATTCGCTTAATATATAGCCGAATATACTAAGGAATAATATTTATACTATAAATAAATCTATAAATTTACTATTAATATAAATATTAAGTAAGATTATTTTTAAAAAAATATAGTAACTACTATAGCTATTATCTCTTACTAAATTTAATAGAATAAAAACTTAAATTTTTAATTAATTAAAATTATAGCTATCTAGAGGATCTTAATAAAAAAATATAATTAAATTATTTAAATTATTATTTTTAAAATTAGTATTCTAAATTAAATCTTTAAACTAATTACTAAAAAATCTCTAATTACTTTAATAAAAATATTTATATTAATTAATTCTAGATTTTTTATTTTTATTTATCTTTCCGAACGTCTATCTAATCTTAATAAGTTTAAAGACGCTCGATCAGATTTTTATTATTTTATTTTTTAAATTAAAAAAAAAATAATTATAAACTATAATTATTTTCTAATCTCTAAAACTTATATAACTTATATTATTAACTATCTAAAAAAACTATCTTACGCCTAAATTCTATTATATATTAAGGATAGAATCTGCTAGTTAAATAACTATATTAAGATCCTAAATATACTAGATAAAGCTTATAGTAATTTAAATTATATTTATAATATTTATAATATCCTCTTTACTCTAAGATAAAAATATTAGAAATTTTTTATTTTTTTTATTAAGTTTTAATATTTAGTTATAGAAGGCGAAATAGCCGAAGATAATTTTATAATATTATTAAAATATATAATTAATTAAAAATTAAAAATATATTATTTTATTATAAATTCTCTATTAATTTCTATATTAATCTCGCTATCTTTTTATAAAAATTAAAAAATCGCCGGACTTAATACACCTATATTTAGTTATATAGATCTATATCAACTAGAAATTTAAAAAATTAAGTATTTATTAATATTCTTAAAACTTCTTAGAAAAGGCTTTTTTAGATATTTTTAAAATCTAATTAATTTTTCTCGATTCTAATTCTATAAATCTATTATTATTTTATAATTAATTATTTAATTTATATAACTCTACTCGCCACGACTGTAAAGAATACTTTTAATATAGTTTAAATAAATATTTAATTAAAGATTATTTTAAACTCGATAATTATATCTATTAGATTAATTATACTAATTATTTTAATATTTTATAAATAATCTCTTTTTCTAGAAAATTATCTTTCTTAGTATTTTTATCTTACTATATTTTAAAAGATCTATTTTAATTACTTTTATTATATATTTTTTAATTCTAGATAAAGTTTTAGCTCGAATATTTATATTTATCTAATCTAAATAAATAGTTAAAAGAAGTCTATCTAATCTAAGTTATAATTAGACGGATAAATCCGTATAATTTTATTAAATATCTAAAACCGCTACTAAAAAACTTTTAATTAAAAAGAAACTCTAAAAAAATAACTTACTAGTTATTATAATAATACTAAATCTAGATAAAAGTAAGATTACTAGTTATATTTATTAGATATAGACTACTTTATATTCTATATAATAAATAATAGCTAAGCTAAGATTTATTATTTTATATTATATTTTTTAAAGAGATCTAAGCTATTAATAGATTTTAATAATATAAAAAATAAAGTTAGTAAAATTACTTACTATATTTATATAATTTTAAAAATATATAATTATATTAAAAAAAATATTTTATTTTTAATTATATAATTAATTTATTTTTAGTAGTTATTAGTCTATTATAATTTAAATTATATAACCTATATATAAACTTTATTAAATATATTCTTTAGTTTACTAGTCTATATTACTAGAAGTATTATAATATTCTAGAATATTTTAAAAAAATCTAAGTTTTATATAATATTCTAATCTAAGTCTATCTCGAGAATCTAAAAGCTCTTATATTTTTATATTATAAGAATATCTATTAAATATTATTTAATATTTATTCTATATATACCTATTAAGGAGATTAGATCTATCTTATTATAATAAAATAAATTAATTTTACTATTAGAGATATACCGAGCGTATTTAAATCTAAATTATTAAAAAAATTTAAAGATTTTATAAATATTTTTTTTTTAAAAAAGACTAAGAAATTACTATTATATTAAAATTATAATTATACTATTATTTTAAAATTAAGAAAAAAAATCCTATTTAATCTATTATATAATATATCTAGAGAGAAGCTAGTAGCTCTTAAAAAATAGTTATTAAAAAATCTATAAAAAGATTTTATTTAATTTAGCTTTTTATCTGTAGTATTCTCTATTCTATTTGTTAAGAAATTACATAGAAATTTATATTTTTATATAAATTATTATATTTTAAATATAATTACTATTAAGAACCGCTATTTACTTCTATTTGTAAAAAAAATTCTAAATAATCTAAAAAAAATATATTATTTTATTAAAATTAATATTATATATTTAATAATCTCTGTGTTAAAGAAGAATAGAAATAGCTAATATTTTTTTATATATATATAAGACTCTATAAATCTTTAGTAATATTATTTAATTTAATAGAAGTATCTAGAATCTTTTAATATTATATTAATAATATTTTATATAACTATCTTAATATCTTTTATATCGCTTATTTTAATAATATTCTAATTTATAGTTATATCTATTTTAAATATATTAAATATATTTATTATATTTTTATAAAATTACGAGACGCGGGCCTGTATAGGAAATTATTAAAATATAAATTTATAATATTAGAGATAAAGTTTCTAAATCTAATTATTAGTTAAAATAGTATCTATATAAATCTAAATAAAATAAAGATTATAATAAATTAGCTTATATTTATTTATATAACTAATATATGTCTTTTTAGAATTTAGTAATTTTTATTAATAATTTATTTAGAATTTCTTTAAAATTACTATATCGCTAGTGGTCTTAATTAAGAAAAATATATTATAAAATTAGATATTTATTTATTAAATAGCTATAAATATTTTAAAAAAAACTTTTATAGATTCTTTTATACTATAACTATTTAACTAAATCTAATCTATTATTCTAGAGATTAATATATCTAACTATATATTTATTAGAGTATTATCTTAGTATAGTAAAAATAATATATTATATTTAATTATTTTTTTTTCTAAGAAATATTTGTCTATCGAGTATAATTATAAGATCTATAATAAAAAACTATTTACTATTATTTATTATTTTAAAAAATAGTATTTTAAATTTAAAGAATTTTTATTTTTAATCTATATTATTTTTAATTATTATAATTTAAAATATTTTATATCTATAAAGCTTTTAAACTATTATTAAATTTAATAATCTAAGTTTCTCTTCTATTTTAATTTTAAAATTGTTTACCGATCCGGAAAATATAGTATAAAATCTAATAGTCTAATTAAAAAATTAAAGAATCTTTTTAAAGAAGAAAATAAATATCTATTATATTAAAATTAGATAATCTTAAAATATAAAAATCTTAATATATCTAAACTAACTTATTTATCTTTCTAATTAGAGCTAATACTAAAAAACTAATTTTAATTAAAATTATTAAAACTCTCCCCCGCTCTAATAGTCCTAATTACCCGATTTTACTAAAAAGTTAGTTTTAAGAATAAATAAGATCTATAACTACTATTTAAGATTTAAGATCTAGACTAGTCTAAAAAAGATTTATAAAAAAGATAATCTAATTTATAAAATCTAAAAGATTCTAGCTATAGAAAAAGAATATTATTATTTAAAAATTATTTTAGTTATTTATAAGAGGTAAGATAGTCTTTTATTTTATAAAAATTATTTATAAATTCTAGATAATAATTAGTTAAAAACTAATTTAATCTAATTAATTTATAATAAATCTATCTTTAAATATTCTGGAAGAAGTTAAATCTATAAGTTATTATTTTAAGAATATTACTAGCTTGATATATATCGCTATATAAGCTAATAGATCTAGAACTATTATATATATTATTATATTATTTTATTATAAAAAATAAAATAGAATATTCTAAAGTCTTTATTAATATTTAAATATATATAATAAGATATATTTATAGACTTTATTATCTATCTATTTTAAAGTTAGAGCTATAACGCTATACGTATAATAATAAATTAACTAAAATAAAATATCTAGCCCCGTATAATATAATAGTTAATATTAAGAATATAATAATAATATATATCTAATATATTTAGAAATTATATAATCTATTCTAAATTATTATTTTAGATAGAGACTTCTAATTTATTATTAAATTTTAAAAATATTTAACTAGATATCTTAAGATAATAAATAAGCTATTAATTATTTATTATTTTAAAATAGATAGCTAGACTAAATATATAAATATTATAATAAAATAATATCTATAGATTTATATAAACTATTTATAAGATAACTAAAATATCTAGTTTTTATTTATTAAATTCGCGTTAAATAGTATATATTTAGATACTATTAAAATTATTTTATTTTTTATAAACTATAACTTTTATTCTTATATAGGCTTTAAATTAACACTTATAAAAAATTATATTATATAAAATTAATCTATTATCCGAGATACTAAATAATTCGCTATAAAAATATAAGCTATTATTAAATTTATTTATATAAAAATAATCGCTGCTTAAGTCTAATATACTAAATAGATCGATAAAAAATATTATTTTATTAAAAAGTTTAGAAAGAACTAACTAGTATAGTTAAATATTTAATATATTAAAATCTTATACTCTAGTAAAAAGCTCGACTAGAATATATTAGATTTATATTAAATTAATAAAATTATTAGTTTATATATCTATTATTTAGAACTATTATCTAGTATAAAAATCTATTCTATATTTAATATTAATCTATTTATATTAGCTAGCTAAAATCTTTTATTAGACTAAGTCTAATCCTCTTTATTATATATAAAAATTAAGAGACTTAAGAAATAAGAAGTAGAGAATATTCTTAATTTTTTTAAAAATTATTAGAAGCGCGGCTGTTTTTATTTAATATATATTATAAAATAGATAGAATATTTAAATCTAATTATAAAACCGGTCGAATATCTAAAATATATAGAGTAAATTATTTATAATTATTATTATAAATATCTAAATAAATCTGACTTTTATTAGTCTTAATAGAGCTCGACTATAGAAGAAAAATATATTATTATAATATAGATTTAAAAATAACTAATATACTCGCTAAGATATTATATAATCCTACTATCTTCTATTTTTCTACTATTTAAAGATCCTATTGTAGCTCTTTAAACTATATCTTATCTATCAGCTTGTATATAGCTTAATCCTATAATAATCGAGTACCTGATATTAGGAAGCCTGTCTGTCTGCCTACTACTAGCTCTACCAACCCTGCCAGCCCGCACCCTGACATATATTAGTCTATACTATACTACTATAATACTTAGAAGACTAGATCTCTACAATAACTAAAACTTAACTATTTATAAAAAATTATATATTTAAACTAAACTTTAGACCAGCTTATTAACTCTTTAATTATTTAATTTTTTATAAACAATTATTTTATTTATATAAAACTTATTTAATAATTTAATTAATATTAAATAAAAAGCTCGCCTAAGACTTATTTTTAATTTAGATATTACTTATACTTATTTAGTTAATATCTTAATATATAAAATAACTATAATTAATAAGGAAAAAAAAGCACGCCTTAAATCTAAGTAAATAATAAATAAAATAAAAATTAAACTTTTAAATTGAATTATAATTTATAAAAATTATACTATTATTTATAAAATTATAAAGATTCTAAACTCCTATTAAATATAAAAAAATAAAAAAAATCTAATCTTATTAAAGTATTAAATAATAAGCTTATATAAATCTTATTTATTAATAGCTAAAAATCTAAGATATCTAAGTCTTATATTTATTAGTTAAAATCTTATAAAAAAAGTTAGTTAATAAGATATTTAATAAGCTATATAAATAAAAAAAATAAAATAATTAAAAAATTATACTCTTACTATATATCCAGTTTTTATTATTTACTATTAAATTACTAAAAAGGATAACACTACCTCTTATAAATAATATATTATTATAAATATATAAGCTTTAAATATAATTATTTAGTCCAACTTCTATCTAATCTTATAATAGAAAGAAGTTATTTGCTTAATTAAAAATAAATAATTTATTATAATTATAAATACTACTAATTAGTTGTACTAATAAGAAGTTTAATAGTATTATAATAAACTAGTAATAATATTATACTAAAAATAAAAATAATTTAAAATTATAATTATAAACTTCTATAACTCTATTTCTTATATCTAATATTAATTTAATTATATACTACATATCTTTATAATATTTTATAAAACTTATATTAATAATATAATAATAGCTTTCAATATTTTTAAAAAATATCTAGAGTACCTATATCTAGTTTTTTAAAAATTTAAAGAATTTAATATTATTCTTAAATTAAAAAAATATTTTATAATCTATCTTTTAATTATCTTTTTAAAATATTATATCAATATTCTAGACTTAATAATTCTTAAAAAAAAAGCTATAAGCTATCTATAATCTTTATATATTAAATATACTAACCTAACTAGAGCAGTATTTAGATATAATAAACTATTTTAAATATAAAATATATTTTTATACTAATATTATTAAATCTCTTAATACTTTAAAGATAATACTCTTAAAAGAAGATTTTATTAATAGATTAAAAAAAATTAAAAAATTTATTTTTATCTATTTTATTTCTTTCTAATAAAAAAATATGCTTAAAATAAGCTTTAATCTATTTTTACTAAAAATTTATTTTTATACTATTTTAATCCTACTTTATAGCTTTATATTAATCTTAATAGCTCGAAAAAGCAAGATTATAAAATTTAAATATATTATCTTCTTACTTAATATAATTATATAAATAAAACTAAGCCGCTTTTAAAAATAATTATAAAATTAATTATATTTCTAAATTAAAAAACTATATTAAGTTAAACTATTAGCTAACTAAATTAAAGATCTTATATCTTATCTAAATATTTAAAAAAATATATTTTATAATTAAATTAACTCCTAATAATCTTCCTACTATTATTTATACGAACTATTTAATAATATACTAAATAATAATAAAAAAGATACTCTAATTAAATTTTATAGATACTTTAAATCTATATTTTATAAAAATCTTATAAAATATTTAACTATTTTATCTTTAGCTCTATTATAAATTTAGTTATATTAATATTATTTTTAATACTTTATTAAGACTTCCAGCCACGCCTAATAAATCTTATTTAAATAATATATTTAATTTTAATATTTTATAAATATTGTATAACTAGTCCTTCTTATCTATATATCTTTTACTAGAGTATATAACTAAGCTTAAAAAAATCTATTAAAAGAATCTTAAAATTTTAATTATTTTAAATATCTTAGTTAAACACGGATCTAATAATAACCCGCTTATTAAGAAAATACTATATTAAATATAAAAAAATATCTTACATCTATTTAAGATATTAGATAACTAATGGATATATATTTTAAAATTAATAATAAATATTATTTTCAAATAAATATATAATAATATTAATTATTAAAATTATATTATCGAAATAGCTAAAATAACTAATTTTATAATATATAAAATATCTAAACTATTATATAAATGAATTAATTACTATTTTTCATGTTTATTAAATTAAACTAGCTAATATCTATCTTATAGCTTACTTATACTAATAGCACTATTAGAAGATAATCTTTTCTATTAATAAATAACTAAATCTAGTCTAGTATAAATAAAAAAACTCGCGAATAATAATAACTACTATAAAGTTAAGAAGATTCTAAATAAATAGAAAATTAGTAAAAATAAATAAATATAGTTTCTTATTTACTAAAAAGATTAGCTAATTTATAAAATTATTTAAAAATCTCAATCTAACCTCTAAAAAGTAAAGAAAGTAATTAAGAACTATTATAATTTTTTATATTTAAATTTTCTTTTCCTATATACTTAATTATTATTTTTATTTATTTTATTTACTTTTTTTATCTTATTTTAATCTTATTATCTTTTATTAATCTTATTTTACTATCTCTCTATATTTTATTTTATTTTTATTATTATCTTCTTTTCTTTTTACTTCTATTTTTTTTCTATCTTATTATCTCTCTTTATTCTTAATCTAACTTCTTTATATCTTTACAATATATTCTAACTAGCCGGACTTCACTCTATTCCCTTTTTAATTCTTATTTAGAGAATTTAGAAGACTTTATAATAAATAAAATTACAAATGATGCAGCAGCCATGGAATCGATGAAATCGTTCATATTTATGATAATAAGTAAGTTATTGAAGAAGAACGAAGAAACGACTAAATCCTACTACTAATATAGGCGGAAACTATAGGTAACTATACTAATCTTAGTTATAATATAGCAGACTATAAGTACTACTTCCGTACTATTAATCCTCTACCGAGCTTATAATAATCCTTATAATAGTAGAATATAATAAAATAGTAAAGTTTCAAGCGCAGCGCTCTTATAAGCTAGAATATATAATAAAAAAATATAAATTATAAATTATAAAGAGATTGTAAGAAGAACGATAGAACATATAATAAAATAAAAAAAATAAGATAGTTATAAGATAGTTATAAGCTACCCAGTAAAATAATTATAAGAAGCTTTATATTTTATAATAAAATTAAAAGTATTAAAATCTTTTATATAAATTTATTTGGTCTCTTTAATCGGGTAACCGCGCCAGATAATAAGATATTATAAAGAAAAGATATAATTCTTACTAATTTAAATAATATAGCGATTAATAATATATTTTATTTTATACTAATTATTTTTTTAATCGACGTTAGTATTCTAGTCTTTATATTTAATATATACGAGACCGGGTCAATTATATTAATAATAAAATAAATCGATTTCTTACCGAGCGGATTCTAACTATATAATAAATAAAATAGAATAATTATAAAAGATATATAATAAATTTAAGTAATATATAAGATATTCTATATACTTAATAATTTTAAAAAGACCTATATACTATTATAAGAAGTAACGGTTAAAGTATTATATAATAAAGATTATATAACTATAGTATAATTAAATATATATCTTATCTTTTAGTTTTAGCTTAAGAAATAGGATATATCGCTAGTTATATTATCTTTTTATATATATTTTAGTATACTAAAGCGCCTCCTCGGTATTATAATACTAGAAATAATCTTACTAAATAAATAGTTAAAATAAATTTTAAAAATATTATAAACTAACTCTAAATATAAGCTAATAAGAGGTCTTACTAGTAGCGGTATTTAATAAGTTATTAATTATACTTATTATAAATAGATTGAATAATAACTACTATTTATTTATATTAGGATTAGTAATAAGATAATATTATAATATAATTTTAATTATACAGATCACCTTCTCGCTCTAATTATTAATTTATAAATAATAGATAGTCGAATAGAGCTATATAATATCTATATAAAAAAATATACTATTTTATAATTATAAGATAAATAACCGGTCTTAGTTTATAATAAAGCGGCGGGAAAAACTCTAGTTATAGAATTATATATAATTAATTATAGTAATACTTTACTTACAAGCGGTCCAGCGAGCCTTATTAGATAATATATTAATTTATTTTATAAATTTATTTACAAGAATAAGATATTTATTATATTTATTTTATTAATTTACGAAGAGCTGAACGATAAAATTTATAGTAATAATATAAAATAGTTTAGATATAATAAAAATCGGTTATAAATTACTATATAGTAGATATAATCACGGCTTATTAATAAAATAAATAAAGTATTATAAAATATAATTCTCTAGTAAAGTTTTATTATAATAAATATAAAGATTATTTAGAGTAAATGAATATTTTTTTTATATTTTAATAATTATCTTAGTTATAAATAAACTTAAAGAAATTATTAACTACCGGCTAAGATATATAAATTTAGTTTTCTTTAATAAGTTTATTAGTATTATTCTTATTTTAAATAATATAAGATTTAACTATATAAATTATACTATTTTAAAGAATATATAAGGAATTCCGTATACTAATTAGTTAATTATTAATTATAGTTAGGATTTTAGTAGCTTAAGAATTCTTATAATAAGCTACTTATATACGGGTTTTAAATTTATCGGATAGTTTAACTATAGATATAAAGACGGTTATATAAAGTTTATTAAAAATAGATAAGATATTAATAGTAATATTAATATTAATTATATTAAGATTCACATCAGATCTATTTTTCGCGGATCTAGTAAATAGCTAAGAGAGTATATTAATAATAATATATAAAAAGATAAAACTATTAAATTTATAATAATAAACCCTAATAAGATATAAATTCGCTCGCTTAGAAAAAACCGTATATATACTAGTTTAATAAATAATACCGACCGTAGATAAGTAGTTAGTATAAATTATTAAAAATAGCTTACTAGTATTAGTTTTTATAAGATAATAAATCTTTTATAAAATCTATATTAAATAGGAAATCTTAAGTCCTATAAGCTAGTAGTTTTATTTAATAATAATTAAAGCGCGGCTAAAGAATAGAATAAATTAAATAATGTATTTTAAAAATAATTTTAATAAATTAGTATATTTATAATTAGTATAATAAATAACTATTCTATAGCCTTCGCGAGAAGCGTCTAAGTTAATATAGAGTTATTAATTAGAATTATAATAGTATAAAAATAGAAAATTTTTAAAATAATTCTATAATTTATAGAAAGTAAGTCTAACTATTCCGAGTTAATAAAGATTTTAAGAATCTTGCGGAATTATATTCTATATTTATAATCTGATTTCGGACTATTTTTTAATATAGTAATTTTCCTAGCCTAAAGAGATTTTATAATTAAAGTATATTTTATAATATAGTAATAAAAATAACTAGTAAAATCTAAATAGTATTTAAACTTATCTAAAATCTTTAGAAATAAAAAATTATATATAACAGCGATTTTCTTCTTAGATATAAAAAAATCGAATAAATTAACTTCTTAATCTAGTAAGATTTATAAATAAAAAGCCTAGAAAAATCTTTTTTAATTTTAATTTTATATTTATTAATTTAAGCTATTTAAATAGCTAACTAAGATACTTAATATATTTATTAAGAGTACGACTCGCTGTAATTATATTATTTATATAAATACGATAGAATATAATTAGATTTTTTAAATTAGTATTTATTATTCGCTGCACGTAGGGAATAGAGTTAATAAATCTTATAATTATAATTTAAAAAACTTTTTAGCTATAATATAAAATAATAGCAAGCCTGCTATAGTATTTATATTTAATTAACTACTAGTAGAAAAAGCAGCAGATATTTATAATTAATATATAATAATAACCGCGAACTAAAGTAATTATTTTATTTTATAAAAAAATTAAATATAAATTAGATTTAGTTTCTTTATTAGCGGCTTGTAAATTAATAACTATATAGTTTTTTCAGATAAATTACTTACTATTCTAGTCTAACTTCTAAATAATAAATATAGAATATTTTATAGATATATAGGAAATAGTTTATATAAACTTATTTTAGTAAATAAGTAGATTAAATATAATATCTATAATTTTATAGTTTTTAGGGCTTAGTCAGTAGATCTTAATTTATAGTAACCGCTTTTATTAGCTATTTTTTATAAGAACTTAAAGCTACTAATTTTTAAAAATATTAATAGTTTTAAATACCTCTTTAGAAAATATCTATATATTATACTACTTAGTAATTTATTAGAAATAATTAATAATATCGAGATTAATATTATAGACGGTTATTTTATTTAATAAAATAATTTAATTAAGAATAAAATTAAAAATAAAACTAGTCTTCTTATCTAGTATATAAGTACGGATTAAGATTTTTTTAATAACTTATTAATATACAAAATTAGAAGTTTTTAGAGTTACTACTTTCCAAGTTATTTTAATAGCTAACTAATAATAGTAATAATCTAGAATAGATTTAATAATATTCTTTATACTAATTAGAATATTTAAGATATTTTTAATATACTTAATATACTCCGAGTTCTTATAATTAATTTACATAGAATTATTATAAGATTTATTATAGATAATTATAAAATCTATATTAAAAATAGTACTAATTCGCGCGTAGTATTAGATAATTATTATATTTACGGAATTATTTTATATCTCGACGAATAAAAGGTCCTTATTAACTAGATAAGAGTAAATATATACTAGAATAATTATATTAGCTAGTTTAAATAAATAGTCCTTATTAGGCGGTAGAGTCTTCTTAATATATATAAAGATCTTATTTATAGATCTTACTAATACTATTATATATTAAATAGAGTAAACTAGCGCTTTCAAAACTTATTTATATTTAATATCTCGCCTCTATACAAGTTCGGGTAGTAGAGATTAAATATAATAATATAAATTAATTTATAAATAGCTTTTCGAATATTATATATTATAATTAGGAGCTTTATATTATAGATAGATATATTAAAGATCGTCTTAGTAAATATCTTATTTATAATTATTAATAAATAACTAATATTAAAGTAAATCTTCTTAAGATCTAATTTAGTAGAGAGTTTACTAAATATAATATAAGTAGTAGTATATCTCTAAAAATATATATTTATTATATAATAATCCGAATCGGTATCTAACTTTATAGGAGATTTATATATATAAATTTTATATAAAATACTAGGATTTATATTTACTTTTATAGAGTAGATATTATAAAACTAATTTAAATATTTACTAAAATAATTATAAAAAATATTATTAGATAGAAAAGCTTTATAGTAATAATAGTAGCTTATAATAATAATTAACTTAGATTTATATTTATACGGATCGTTATTAATAAAAGATTCTTATAAATAGCTTATAAAATCGGACTTAGGTTCCGTCTAAATTATATAGATATTACATAAGCTATAATAGTTATTATTAGGACTATATTCCGCGTGATTATTATATAATTTATTATTAAGATTAACTACTATAATATTATAATAAGATTTATAGCTGTTATTATAGAAATCGGAGAATTAATTATTAAAGAATTTATAAGAAAAAAACTAATATAGTTATATAATATTTAGAAAATTACCGCGAATCTAATTAGATTATATTTATTAAATACTAATAATATTTATATTTACATTAATTCTAGCTTTATAGGCTCGTTTATACAGCTTATTATTATTATTTTAAAGATATTTAAAATTACTATTATTATTATAATAAGATTTATTATATAAACGACTTTCGGTTATATTCTATAAAAGTTAATCTTACTAATCTATTTTAGAAAATAAAGGGGTTTGTGTAATAAAAGATTAATACTAGAAATTTTTATAGTAATAAAGCTACTAATTATATAACTAGTTATTATATTAATATTCTAGATATTATAAGACCTATGTATTTATTTTATAATAATCATTAGACTAATATTAATTATTATTATATCTCTAATTATTTTAGCGATAATTATTAAAACTATTAGATTTAAGATCTTAGAATTAATAATTATTATATAGTTTTTTACTAAATCGCTTCTTATAGTATTTATAATAGTCGTTATAAAGATTTTTTTAAAGAAATTACTTATTCTCTAGCTAGTTAAGAAATTTAGAATAAATAATATTTAGTTTTAGATTAGAAATATACTATTATAATTATATATTTAAATTATCCTGTATATAATTAATCTACTAAAATTTATCTTTAATATAAATATTTTAATATAATTAAATAATCTTCTTTATATAAACCTAGAAGAACCGCTTCGCAGCTATATTAGTATATATAAAGTAAAGATTCTTAAGTTATTTTAAAGTAAGTTAGAAATTAGCTTTAAAATACTTCTTTAATATAATAAACTATTCTTACTCGTATTTAAGTAGAAGATTACGTAGTAGATATTTCTAATTATTAGTTAAAAAGATAAACTAGATTATAATATTATTATATAAATAGATTTAGATATTTACTTTAAAAAGTTTAATATTTTTATAGTTAATAATATTAGCTAATCGATTAATAAAAATTAGTATATCTTAATAAATAATATTACTAGACCGAAGCTTCTTATCTTTAATATTTAACTAGAAGCTACTAATCTTATTATTTTAAAAAAGTTTATAATTAATATTTACTCTAATAGGATCCTAAGAATTTTAGAGACTAGTATTTTCTAGCGGATTTAAAGATTTTAACAGAAATATTTAGTTTTATTTAATTTTTATCTAGCGAAGCCGGGCGCGAATATTATATAGATTATAATTTATTATTTTTTATATTTTTTATATAGTATTTTATACTTTTTATATAGTTTTCTAAGCTTTTTATAATTTTTTTAACCTTAGAGGAACTATTTTAAAATAGTTTAAATTTTACTAAGATTATTATTAGCTAGGCTAGTAATAGATTTATTTAGTCTGGCGATATCTATTTTATCGGGATTATAATACTATTAATAGACTAAATTATAAATCGGATAGTTTCTAATAGGTTTAGAAGACGTGTTATAAAGATTATTATAAAAAATTTTTAAAAAATAAGATTCTTCGCGAGTATTTTTTTTCTCGCGAAGATTACTAGATTTAAATTTAATATTAGGATTCTCTATAGACTATATAATAATTAGGATTTTAAATAATTTATTAAAAGTCCGAATAGAGGGGCTATTAATAATAGATATAAAAAGAATTCAGAAAAATTATTAGTATTAAAAGAAAAACTAGTAGTTATATTAAAAAAATAATTAATAATTTTATTAAATAGATAATAAATTATTTTAAATAGATTACTAATAAGATTCTTTAAATAGAATAATCGGACCGCGGTAGGGAATTTAATAGAATTATTAAATATTTTTATAAATTATAATATAATCGGATTAGCGTTCTTAGTAGGGAGCTTAATAATTAGTTTAGTAGAAATAATCAGTTTAATAAAAAACTTACTAAATTATTCTTAATTAAAATAAGAGAAGCTGCTTACCGCGAAAATTAAATAAGATTATATAAGATTAAGCAAAATATAAGACTCGTTTCTATTAAGAGGATATAAATTATATTAAATAATAAACTACTTATTAGTATCTAGATATTTACTAAACTTAATAAATTTTTTTATAATACGCCGGATACTAGGCTTGTAGATTAACTAGTTAATAAAAAATAGATTATCACGTTTTATCGATTACGGTTTTAAATATAAAAGTAAAACGAATTAGACTCGCTATATAAGATTATTACTAAGTTTATTCGATTAAGAATACTTAGTAATCTTATAAAAATCTTTTAACTAATAATTAAGCTCCGCGAGGCGGGTAGTTATTAGTTAGATAAAAATTTAGATTCTAGAATTAATAAAGATATTATAAATTATATTAAGAAAAGTTACATAATAGAAGATAAAAAATAAAAATAGAAATTAAATACTAAGTCTATAAGATATTAAGATAGATAGTAGATAGTTATAGGATTAATAATATAATTAGATTAGTAAGCGAGCTAGATAATAAGATAAAAATATATATAATATATTAATAATAAAAATAAAATTATAATTAATATCAATATTAAAAGCTTAATAGATTACCTAGTAAGCTTAATAAATTATATTCTAATAAAATAATCTATAAATCGATCGAAACTAGTAGATTTTAATTAAAAATAATCGCTATATTGTATAAGCTAATCGGAATAATAATTCGAGATAATAAAGTTTAGAAATCGATAATTTATAGAGATAGAAGTAGCGGAATTTATATTAGATAGTAAAAATATAAGAAAATATATAGAAAATATTTTAAGTAATATAAAATATATAAAAAGGCTCGAATAGATCGGAAATATTCTAATTATAATAAATATACTACTACTTTAATATAGCAGCTATAGAATCGATAAAATCGTTTATATTTATAATAATAAGTAAGTTGTTAAAGAAGAACGAAGAAACGACTAAGTCTTACTACTAATATAGGCGGAAACTATAGATAACTATACTAACCTTAATTATAATATAATAGACCACAAGTACCACTCTCGTACCATCGATCCTCCACCAAGCTCATGGCAATCCTTATGGTAGCGGAATGCAATAACAAATTTTACTATAGACAAGCGCCGAATAAAACTAAATCTTATTTTTATTATTAAGAATTTTCTTAATCTTTTTAATCTATTAAATAAGAATCTTATTCTATAAAATATCTAAATCTTAATATATTTCCTTTCCCGTACACCTTTAAAGATTTTAGCAGAAGATAAGATAAACTAGATATAAATAAAAAAAATATAAATAAGCTTAACTTTCTATAAAATAAGATTATAAAGCTTAATCTTAACTTTCTAAATCTTCTAATTAGTAAAAATCCTACAATTAGTAAAAATCCTACAATCAGTAAGAACCCTACGATTAGTAAGAATCCTATAATCAATAAAAATTCTATAATCAATAAAAATCCTATAATTAATAAAAATCTTATAATTAATAAGAATCCTTTAATACAATAATAAAGCTTCCTAATTATAAGTAGTCTTCTATAATTAAGAGAAATATTATCTAATTATTTATTTATATTAAAACTACTAATAATAAGTCCTTTAGTATCTTCTTTAACTTCTAAGAATAACACAAAGTCTTTATAAGCTATATAATATTTTATAATAAAATACACGCGATCTAGAAAAATAAAAAGTTTATAATATAATAGAAACTAGATAAGATCTATATAAAAAGAGATATTATCTTCTTAAATAGATTAAATAATTCTACTATTAGTAGATCTCCCGCGAGAATATATCTTATAAATATATAAATTATTCGTATTTATATTAATCTCTATATTATCTTATTAATAATTAAAATAGACTATAATCTAGATTTTAATTAAAATAATATCTTATAATAAAAATACTATTCTAAAAATCTTCTAATAATAGTCGCCTATTAAGATTATTACTATATACCTATTATAAAATTTAATATAATATTATATAGTAATAAACTAGCTACTATTTATCGCTAACTAATTAACTAAACTCTCGCTAGAGATACTTTCTTTAATATTAGATTATAAATTAGTATTTATAAAATTAAGTTACTATAAAATTTTATTATAATTAATTTATCTTTTCTTATATAGCTAAATTTTTTATCCGAATTAATATTTTTAATATCCGATTATATTATTCTAATTTTGAAAAATTTAAATCTACTTAGTAAATAAATAACTCTAATTTATTAAAAAATTAATAATTATATATCTTATAGATAAATTAGAACTACTAATAAAAAATATTATAATAAAAATTTTTATATATTTAAAACTATCACCGATAGAGCTTTCTTCGCTAATATTAAAACTACTATTAATATTAAAACTTTTTAAAAATATTAAGATCTCTAATAAGCTTAAGCTAATTAATTTTAAATCTAATATTAAAAAAGTCGCTAAGTCTATTGATTTAAAGAAATTTATTAATCTTATTTAAGTTATTTTACTAATATCTTTCTTTAATTTATTTCTATTATTATAATTACTTACTAATATCCTCGCTAAGTATAATATTCTAACAAGCGAGTTTAAATAAAGCTATATTACTATTATATAGAAAATAAGACTTTGTATTAAAGATCTTAATAATTAAGTAATAATATTAGAAAATTATAATATTAATCTTATATAAAAGATTTATAACTTAATAGCTAAAATAATTAAGCTCTTATATTTTACTATACTAAACTAGCTATATAATCTTACTAAAAATAATAATTCTTTTATTAATAGTCCTCCCGTCAATAACCCTTATATTAAGAAGAAGAAAAATAATAATAATAATAAAAATAAAAATAAAAATAAAACTATCTGTTTAACTAAAAATATTTTCTATAATTATAGTCCTAGTTATACTCTTATTTATTATTACTACTATAGTCGTAGTTATAGTTAGAATTATAGTTCTATTTATTATTACTAATAATATTATTACTACTTTTATTTTATCTTAAGCTTATTAGAGTTCTTTTATTATAAATAATTTTTTTTCTATTCTTACTTATTATTATTACTCTAAATATTATTCTAATTATTATATAGATTACTATTTTAATTATTATTTTGATTATTATTCTAATCGCCGGTTTTAATTAATTATATTACTATTATATTTATATTATATCCTATTAGTCTTTGATTAAGTTATTATATATTTAAAAATATAAAAATCTTATTATAAAATATTATTAATCTAATATCTTTAGATAAATATATTCCTATCTTTATATTTAGTTCTTAAATTCTATTACCGGGAACGTCAATAAATAGGTTAGTTATTTTATTGGATAATATAGTAGCTACTAGCTGCTAGAATCCTCAGCGTCTAGTTTTACTATTATTTCGCTTTAGTAGGTAGTTAGACTTATCGGAGCGATTTAGTAAAAATCAACTAACTTACTACTGCCATACATTCCACTACGTAGGAATCTGATGGCAAACGCCATCATTTACTAGCTAAATAGTATACTATATATAATAAGATTAAAGATATAGTATTCTACTAGATTTTAGTCTAATTATAAATATCTAATAATAAAATAGCAAATAAAATAGTTAAATAAGTTATTAACTAGAAAAAATAAGATTCTTTTAGATTATCTATAATATATTTTTTAATATATAAATCTAATATCTCTGCTCTACAGCGGGAGCTTGGGTTAAGAATTAGATAAAAAAAATAAAAAAAATAACTAATAATATATAGCTTATAAAAGTTTTTTATAATAATAATTTTTAAAGCTCGATCTATAAGATAAGATATTATAATTGTATAATAGTTTAATAATTATAGATAAGCGCGCTATTTTAAATGTATATAAATAAGATTAGACTTAACTATTTTTTAATTAACATTAAATATTTAAATTTTATATTCTATTTATATAATTATAAAAAAAGAATAATTTATATTTTATTTTATTATATTTTATATAATACCCTATAATATAAATACTAGAAATCTAATTATATAATATACTTATAATATATATAAAACGCTCTAAATAATTTTAAATATATTTTATATATAATAAAGTTTTTTTTAATTATAAATTAGCTATTCTATCTATAGAAGATAGCTCGGCTATAAATTATAAGAAAAAACTAGATAAAAAAAATATTAGAGATTAAAAAATTAAAAAATTATAAAAAAATATAAAAATATATTATAAAAGACTAGAGAACCCCGATATAAAAAATAATAAAAGAATCTTAAATTATAATAGTTTAGAATAATAATTAAAAATAAATTATAAAAAAATAACTATTTCTAAGTCTTTTTTCTAATTATCTAATTTTATATTTTTATATCCGTCTATATAGACTTTTCTTATCTTCGTAATATACTAATAGTATAATATTCTTATATAATATTAGACTATAGGAACTATAATAATTAGCTATATAAATAGTAGATAAAAATTAATTAGTGAAGATCTAATAGTCTTTTAAAAGACCTTTTACTAGCCGGCTTTATATAGAATATATATATCTATATAGTCGATTATTATAGTTAACTAGTGTTTAATAATTCTATAAAATAGCGTACCATACTGCCACCGCAATGTTGGGCGGTATGGTAGCTACCGGCTGCCAGGGCCCTCGGCGCCCGGGTTTAGTATTCTTCCGCTTTCAGCGGCTAGTTAGGCACCGCGAGTGCAACTTAATAAAAACTAACTTACTACTACTATATATTTTTATCTACGTAGGAAACTAATAGCAACTACTATTAATTATAATAATCTTAATAAGAAATAATAGTTAGTTTAATTTAACTTATATTTTATCAATTCTTATTAATTTTCTTATATTTTATTAATTCTTATTAATTTTCTTATATTTTATCGATTCTTATTAATTTTCTTATATTTTATTAATTCTTATTAATTTTCTTATATTTTATCGATTCTTATTAATTTTTTATATTATATTAATTTTTATCGATTTTCTTGTATTTTTATCGATATATATCGATTTTATTATATTATATTATATTACTTTAATTACTATCTAATATCTTATACTTAATTAATTTTTATTAATCTTTTTTTCGTATTATAATAAATATATTAAGAGTTACGTATCTATATACTTATAATTATATTCCGTGGAATATATAATAAGATTATATATAAGCGCTTCGATAGTTATATATAAATATAATTATTTTAAGTTATATAGTATATCGGCCCGGCTTAATTATCTTATATAAATAATATATAATCTTTACGTGTATAGAGACGAGCTCGGTAGTTTTATAAAAAAATTTATTAAAAAAATAAATTAATATATTAATTATCTTATATCTATTTATCTCGCTTTTTAGAAAGAAAAATTTAATATTAATTATTTACTCGCCTAAAACTCTAAGAAAGCAATGCTTAAGAATATAATATATATCTAATTTAGATATATTAATTGAGAATTTAAGCTTATTAATTTTATTAATTAAAAGCTTACTAATAGTTTTAATTTATAAGAATCTCTTTCTACTATAATAGAAGTATATTATATAAACCGCTAGATATTAAGCTCTATTTTATTTAGTTTAAATATCTTATAAAATCTTATTATAGCTATTATCTTAATTATAGTTATTCTAATATCTCTTTTATTCAAGACTACTTATATAAAAATATTTTAAATATCTCTAATCTAATTAGAAAAAGACCTAGTAATAGTCTAATAAGTATATTACTAGAATCCTAAATTAAGATATATACTAGTTAGTTCTAAGAGTTTTAATTAGCTAAAAAATCTATTATTAAAAATAATCTTTATATTATTATCTATTTTATTAGAAAAGAGCTCTAATTCTATTCTAAATATTTCTATTTTAAATATATTACTTCTATTATACTAATATACCGCGAAGTATAAAAGGGTCTTAATAAATAATAGTAATATTAAGTAAGAAACTTTTTTATTATTATTATTTTAAACTACTCTAAAGGCGGCTTTATAATCTTTATTTTTATAGAAAAAATCTATATATTATAACTCTTATCTTTTTAAACTTATAATAAAATCCTCTAATTATTTTTTTATATTTAGATCTTTACTAATTTTACCTAGAATAATAGAAGAATTACTTAATTTTAAGATATTTTTTATAGGAGAACTATATAAAAAGAGATTTTAAAATTATTATAAGAATAGATCTTAAAAGTTTTATAAAAATAGATTATAAGTTTATTATAAGAAGAGATCTTAAGGATCTTATAAAAATAGATTATAAGCTTATTATAAGAAAAGATTTTAAAAATCTTATAAAAAATATTAATAAAATTATTATAATTATATTTATAAATCTTATTATTTTAAATTACTCTTATCTAGATCTAAATTATTTATATAAGATATTATAGATTTTATAAAGGCTCAGTAACGGGAATAAAAAAAAAAATAATATATTATAAATCTAAATAAAAAAGCTAAAAGATTGTCTTATAGTCTTATAAAAATCTAATACTAGCAGTTCTAGTTCTGGCTTAAATAATATAGAAGAAGAAGAGCGTTATAAATTTTAAATTAATAATTACTAGAAGAGTTCTTATAGGAATATAGTTAAAACTAATAATAAATAATATAGTAATAATACTAAGAAGGATCTTAACTATTATAATAAAAAGTATTTTTATAATAATAATTTTTTAGATTCCGAGTTAAGTTATAATTTAAGATATTCTTATAACTCGCGTTATTTATATAAATCTTACTATTATTTATACTATTTTAATACTCTAAACTCCGGCTTTGACCGCTTAAGAATTTACTAGAAAATAGAAGATATAAAATACTTTTATTCTAAGACTATTATAAGCGAAACTATTTATAACTAAAATTTTAAAATCTTTTATATTAATATTTATATCTTTATTAAATATCTTAGAGATATAGTATATTTTAAAAATAAAAAAATTATTAAATTAAATCTCTATAGCTGCCTATACGATACTATTTTAAAGTAATTTATAATAAAGCTTTAATTAGAAAAAAAAAATTATTTATAATTTAATTCTCTTAAATATAGATAATTCGCGGTATTAATTAACTATTTTAAACTACACAGATAAAAAGCTATATATAAGTTTAAATTATTTAATTATAAGTTTAATAATATAAGATAAGATTATATTCTATATATTTATATATAAAAATTCCTCCGTCACACCCGCGCAGCGCAGATTAGTAATCTAATAAATTAATTAATCTAGATATAAAATTATATTAAGTTCTTTTTATAATATAATATATCTAAATCTATATTACTAACCACTCTCGCCGTTTTTCTTAAACAGATAGATACTAAGTAAAAAAAATAGTAAAATATAGTTTTAAATAGGTAGATAAGAGAGCTAGTAAAAAAAAAAAAATAATTTTATTAATTATTAGATTCTAAATACTAGTATAATAAAATTAGATTAATTATTAATCTTAATAAATCTAGATTAACTATCTATTCTATTTTAAAAATAAAGAATAAGATTAGTCTTTTTATTAAAGTTAATTATAATATAGTTCTAAAGCTTCTAAGTAAGGATAATTATTATAATAAAATTAAGAATTATTTACTTATCTTTATTAGTTATAGAATTAGTTTTTTAATTAATATTATAATTAAAATAATTAGAATAGTCTTTAAAATTAAAATAATCTAGATCTAAGGATCCGGAATAATTATAGTTAGTTTTAATTTAATAAATCTTATTAAGCTTATTATATAAATATCTAAATTAATAATAATATTTAGAATAAATTTTATTATTATAAGAATAAATAGCCCCTCGAATTAAATAATTATAAAGAGAAATATAATTAGAAGAAGATTACTAATAATTATAATAATAATAATTATAATAATTATAATAATAATATTAAAAAGTAATAAGTCTAATATATAAATATAACTTCTTTATATATAAATAATAAAATAATTACTATATATCTCTATTATTAATAATCTTTTATATCTTAGAACACGCTATATAAATATCTAGCTATTTATTTTAAGATTCTTATCTAAGTAGCTGCTTATATAGTTCTAAATATATATATAACTAAGTCCTTAAGATCTAGATATAAAAAGAAAGATTTCTAATTTATTTTATAAAAATTTATTATTACCTAAATAGGCGTAATCTTTCTAGATAATTATATAGATATTTATTTTAACTTAGATTATACTATAATAATAATTAATTAAAATCTTACTACTTAATAAAAACTCTCTACTAAAACAACTCCTTCTATTAGTATATTAGGAATAGGCTTAAAGTATATCTTAATAAAATATATTAATTTTTCTCTATACTTTATTTTATATAAAAATACAGAAGTAACTTAAATATCTATTAAAATATATATAATTAATATCTTATTCTCTAATTTACTAGTAAATATAGACTTTATAATCCTAGAAGATATAATTCTTAACTTTAATTAATATAAGAGTTATATTAATAGTCTAAATAGCTTATAATTTAATATAAATATTTATACTAAAAAAAACCGGATTAATAAGATTCCTATATATATATTGATTTATACTATACTATTATTATACTTGGAAGACTAAATTCTTATAATAATTAAAGCTTAGCTATCTATAAGAGATTATATATTTAAACTAAATTTTAAACTAGCTTATTAGCTCTTTAATTATTTATTCTTTTATAAAATAACTATTTTATTTATACAAAACTCGTCTAATAATTTAATTAATATCAAATAAAAAGCTCGCCTAAAACTTATCTCTAATTTAGATACTATTTATATTTATTTAGTCAATATCTCGATATATAAAATAACTATTATTAATAAAAAAGAGAAAACACGTCTTAAGTTTAATTAAATAATAAATAAGATAAAGACTAAGCTTTTAAATAAAATTATAATTTATAGAAATTATATTACCGCTTATAAGATTATAAAGATTCTAAACTCCTATTAAGTATAAAAAGATAAAGAAAAAACTAATTTTATTAAAATACTAGATAATAAGCTTATATAGATCTTATTTATTAATAGTTAGAAATCTAAGATATCTAAATCTTATATTTATTAGCTAGAATCTCGCGAAAAAAAGTTAATTAATAAGATATTTAATAAGCTATATAAATAAAGAAAAATAAAATAATTAAGAAATTATATTTCTATTATATATCCGATTTTTATTATCTACTATTAGATTATTAAAAAGAATAGTACTATCTCTTATAAAAGCTATATTATTATAGATATATAAGCTTTAAATATAATTACTTAGTCTAATCTTTATCTAATCTTATAATAGGAAAAAGTTATTAGTCTAATTAAAAGTAAATAATTTATTATAATTATAAATACTACTAATTAATTTTACTAGTAGGGAGTTCTCCAACAGTATTATAATAGACTAATAATAATATTATACTAAAGATAGAAATAATTTAAGATTATAATTATAGACTTCTATAATTTTATTTCTTATATCTAGCGCTAGCTTAATTATATATTATATACCTTTATAATATTTTATAAGACTTATATTAATAATATAATAGTAATTTTAGATATCTTTAAAAAATATTTAAAACATCTATACTTAGTTCTTTAAAAGTTTAAAGAATTTAATATTATTCTTAAACTAAAGAAGTATTTTATAGTCTATTTTTTAATTACTTTTTTAAAATATCGCGTCGATATTTTTAACTTAATAATACTTAAAAAGAAACTATAAACTATTTATAATCTCTAAATATTAAATACTCTAGCCTAGTTAGAGCGGTATTTAAATATAATAGACTACTTTAAATATAAGATATATTTTTATACTAATATTATTAAACCTCTTAATACTTTAAAGATAATATTCTTAAAAAAGAATCTTATTAATAGATTAGAGAGAGCTAAAAAATCTATTTTTATTTATTTTATTTTTTTTTCTAATAAAAAAATAAGCTTAAAATAAGCTTTAATCTATTTTTATTAAGAATTTATTTTTATATTATTTCGATCCTACTTTATAGCTTTATATTAATCTTAATAGCTTAAAAAAGTAAGATTATAAAGTTTAAATATACTACCTCGCAGCTTAATATAATTATATAGATAAAATTAAGCCGCCTTTAAAAATAATTATAAAATTAATTATATTTCTAAGTTAAGAGACTATATTAGCTAAGTTAAATTATTAGCTAATTAAATTAGAGATCTTATATCTTATTTAAATATTTAAAAAAATATATTTTATAATTAAATTAACTTTTAATAATCTTTTTACTATTATTTATATAAACTATTCGGTGATATATTAAATAATAATAAAAAAAATACTCTAATCGGATTTTATAAATACTTTAAATCTATATTTTATAAAAATTTTATAATATATTTAACTATTTTATTTTTAGCTCTATTATAAATCTAGTTATATTAATATTATTTCTAATATTTTATCAAGACTTCCGGCCACGTCTAGTAAATCTTATTTAAATAATATATTTAATCTTAATATATTATAAATATTATATAACTAATTATTCTCGATTATATATCTTTTGTCTAAATATATAACTAAGCTTAAAAAGATCTATTAGAAGGATCTTAGAATTTTAGTTATTCTAAATATCTTAATTAAACGCAGATCTAATAATAATCTATTTATTAAGAAGATATCTTATTAACTATAAGAAAATATTCTATATCTAGCTAAGATATTAGATAATTAGTAGATATATATTTTTAAATTAATAGTAGGTACTGTTTTTAAGTAAATATATAATAATACTAACTACTAGAGTTATATCGCCGGAATAGTTAAAATAGCTAGTTTTATAATATATAAAGCCTCTAAACTTTTATATAAATATATTAATTATTATTCTTTATACTTATTAAATCAAACTAGTTAATATCTATCTTATAGCTTATTAATACTGATAGTATTTTCTTTAATATTTTATAAAATAATTATAATAAACTTTATTATAGCTCTTCTAACTACTACGAAGAGCTATAATTAACTATTAATTATTATTAATAAGTTCTCTAAGTAAGTCGGCTTAGTAGAAGACTATTCTCGTATAAAAACTATTAATTAGAATACTAAATTTATAGAATTTTTTTAATAAAATAACTAGAAAATATTCTTATATTTTATTTCTAATAAAGATATCTATTTTATATTAGACTTTTAAAAGGCCTTTTTTAAGACTTTAAAAATAAGATAGTATTATTTAATTATTTAGTATCTATAGACTAATAGATAATCCGAAGTAGTTATTTAATATATTAAAATTATATTATAATACTAGATTATAGGTAATCCTATCTTAATTAATAAGTAAAATATTTTATTAAAATATATTTAAGCTTTTTTTAATAATATAATAAAGAAATTAATAAATTATTTATCTTATTATCTTATATATAGTATTAGCTTACGCTAATTATAGACAGCTATATAAGTAGTATTATTTTAAAATTTCTTAGCTAAATTAAATATATATTAAAAACTTTAATAAGCTGCTCTATAGATAAAGTAATATTATGATAAGAAATATTAATTTATAAAATTTAAATTAAAATAAAAAATACTAATTTATCTATATAGAGGCTATAATATACCTATAAATAAGTATTTAGATAAGAAACTCGGTTTTTAATTTATAAAGTCTTATACTATTCTTAAAAAAATAAATAAATCTATCTACCGTCTAAACTTACCACCTATATAAAAAATATATCCTATTATTTCTATTATTTATCTTAAATCTATACTATTAAAAAAAGATCTTTTCAACCGATAAGCTACTAAATCTGATTTAGTATAAATAAAGAAATTCACGCACGATAACAACTACTATAAAGTTAAGAAAATTTTAAATAAATAAAAAATAAATAAATAGATATAGTTTCTTATCTATTAAAAAAGCTAGCTAATTAATAAAATTATTTAGAAATCTTAGTCTAATTTCTAAGAAGTAGAGGAAGCGATCGAGAATTATTATAATTTTTTATTAAAAATCTTATAATCTTTTTTATATATATTTAAATTATAATCTTCTTTATATATATTTAAATTTCTTTTTTCTATACTTATACTTAATTATTATTTTATTTACTTTATTTATTCTATTATTTTTACTTTATTTTATTTTTATTTTTTTACTATTTTTATCTTACTTTATTTTATTATCTCTTTTTATCTTATTTTATTCTTATTATTATACTCCTTTTTTCTATTTTTCTTTTTTTATCTTATTATTTTTTTTTATTTTTAACTTCTTTATATCTCTATAATATATCTCAACTAGCCGGATTTTACTCTATTTTTTTTCTAATTCTTATTTAGAGAATTTAGAAGACTTTATAATAAATAAAATTATAAATTTTATTATTAATAAGCCTTTAATAAAACTAAATCTTATTTTTATTATTAAAAACTTTTTTAATTTTTTATTAAATAAAAATCTTATTTTATAAAATCTTCTATCTATAAACTATTTCCTTCCTTATATATCTTTAGGGATTTTAGTAAAAGCTGGAATAAACTAGATTATAATTAGAAGAAATAAAAATAAATTTAATTTTTTATAAAATAAGATTATAAAGTTTAATCTTAATTTTCTAAATCTTTTAAATTCTATAATTAGTAAGAATTCTACGATTAATAAGAATCCTCTAATTAGTAAGAATTTTTTAATATTATAATAAAACTTCTTAATTATAAGCAGCTCTTTATAGTTAAGAAGAATATTATCTAGTTATTTATTTATATTAAAGCTACTAGTAATAAGTCTTTTAGTATCTTTTTTAATTTCTAGAAGTAATATAAAGTTTTTATAAACTATATAATATTTTATAATAAAATATATAAGACCTAGAAGAATAAGAAGTTTATAATATAATAAAAACCGGATAAAATTTATATAAAAAAAAATATTATCTTCTTAAATAAATTAGATAATTCTACTACTAGTAGATCCCTAGTAAGAATATATTTTATAAATATATAAATTACTTATATTTATATTAATCTCTATATTATCTTATTAATAATTAAGATAGACTACAATCTAGACTTTAATTAAAATAATATCTTATAAAAAAAATACTATTCTAAGAGCTCTCTAGTAGTAGTAGTTTACTAAGATTATTATTATATATCTATTATAAAATTTAGTATAATACTATATAATAACAAACTAGCCGCTATCTATCTCTAATTAATTAATTAAACTTCCGCTAGAGATATTTTCTTTAATATTAAATTATAAATTAATATTTATAAAATTAAATCGCTATAAGATTTTATCGCGATTAATTTATCTTTTTTTATATAATCGAATTTTTTATCTAAGTTAATATTTTTAGTATCTAGTTATACTATTTTAACTTTTAAGAATCTGAATCCACCTAGTAGGTAATTAATTTTAATTTATTAAAAAATTAATTATTATATATTTTATAAATAGATTAGAACTACTAATAAAAAATATTATAATAAAGATTCTTATATCTTTAAGACTACTACTAATAATATTTTTATTATTACTCTTATCGCTAAGGCTTCTACCGATACTAAATCTACTAAAGATATTAAAGCTTTTATTAATAATAAAATATTTAATAAGATATCTAGTAAGCTTAAATTAACTAATTCTAAATTTAATATTAAAGAAGCCGCCGAGTCTACTAATTTAAAAAAATCTATTAATCTTATTTAAATTATCTTACTAATATTTTTCTTTAATCTATTTCTATTACTATAATTATTTACTAATATTCTTACTAGATATAATACTCTGGTGAGCAAGTTTAGACGAAGTTATATTACTATTATATAAGAAATAAGACTATATATTAAAGATTTTAATAATTAAATAGTAGTACTAGAGAATTATAATACTAATCTTATATAAAAGATTCGCGATTTAATAGTTAGAGTAGCTAAACTTTTATATTTTACTATACTAGACTAGTTATATAATCTTACTAAAAATAATAATCCTCCTATTAACAACCCTTATATTAAGGAGGAGAAAGACGATAATAAAGATAAAAATAAGAATAAGACTATTTATCTAGTTAAGAATATTTTCTATAATTATAATTCTAGTTATACTTTTATCTATTATTATTATTATCGTAGTTATAGTTGTAGTCGCAGTTCTATTTATTATTAATAATATTATTACTATTTTTATTCTATTTTAAACTTATTAGAGCTGTTTTAATATAGATAATTTTATTTCTATTTTTATTTATAATATTATTACTTTAATTATTATTCGGATCGCTATTTTAATTATTATTCTAATTATTATTCTAATTATTATTACTAATAACTATTTTCTAGTTAATTATATTATTATTATATTTATATTATTTCTTATTACTCTTTTATTAAGTTATTATATATTCGAAAATATAAAAACCTCGCTATTAGATATTATTAATCTAGCGTTTTTAGATAAATATATTTCTATTTTATATTTAGTTACCGAGGATATCAACGAGTGGGTTGGCTACTTTATTAGATAATATAGTAGCTACTAGCTGCTAGGACCCTTAGTATCTGGATTTAGTATTCTTCTACTTTTAATAGCTAGTTAGGCACCGCGAGTGTAACTTAATGAAAACTAACTTACTACTGTTATATATTTCCATCTACGTAGGAAACTGATGGCAACCGCCATCACGCAAGCTCCAGCTAGGCTGCGGCAGGTTGTACGACATCAACATTTTTTTATTATTATAGTCGGCAACCGATACGATATTGATTTTTTCTAATATTATTGTTGTATATACGATATCTAACAGATATCGGACGATATTAATAGATATTATATAAATATCCGCACTAGTATAAAACTCGCTAATTTATCCTATCCTAAATAATCAGACGATAGTTATAAAGCTAATTAATTATTATTTTATAACTAAAAGTTTATATATATAGTTATAACAGTACTTATTTTTTATTTCTTTTACTTATTATTAGAAATAATAAGATATAATATTGTATTCATAAGCTAATATTATTAATATAATAATATATATTTTACTTAGATAGCAAGCGTGTTATTGTTGCTTGTAATTTTATAATTATCAGTTAATAGGTAGTTGTTAGGTAGAACTATATACTTAATATATAGATAATATGATACGCTTTTTTATAAAGCTTTAATATAGTATCCGAATTTATAAATACTATAGTTCTAATATTTAAAATAGTACCTATAGATTTATAAGGATTTTATCTTATCGTAGAGTTACTTTATTTAGTATATTTATATATAAAAGTAAAGTATAATTTATATTTAAAGTTTATAGCTCGCGAACTTAAATATTTTTCTTAATTTAAGTAATCGCGGGATAATCGTCCGATATCTAATATAAATTAGATAATATTATCCGATATTATTCGATATTAATTAAATATTAGATAGATTAATTAATAAATATCTATTTTTACTTATTTATACCTAATTAGTATTAAGTATTATCTTTAGTATGTTAAAATTATACTAATATTTACCTATAATTCTATTTCTATTTTATAGCTAAATTCCCTGTAAGGCTTCTACTCGTAAATCTAATTATTCTATTATTTTTATCTAATCATATATCTATTATATTCTATTTCCATGTATTCTCAAGCCAATATATAGTATTCTAATACGCTAATTTATTTATTAATCTAGATATTCTATAATCAGATAATTTTCTAGACGCGATAAGTAATTAGGTTATAGTATAATTAATTTCTTTTTTTAAATTTCTTTCTCCGCCTCGATATCCTCACGCACCCAATTTATTTATATATATTATTTATAAATCCCGCCAGTAGGCCTATATACTCTATAATAATAATAAAAGTAATCGAATAATAAACGAATTATAGAAGTACTTTATCAAATAGTAATTAATAATTAAGTTCGACGCTAAAAAAGAACTTTAGAAGTCTGTTTACTAAAATAGTAATCTTAAAAAGTCTGATATTTGGGAGTTATTTGATTAAGTTGCAAATACTAAGACTAGCGAGCCTAAGATTATATATAAATACTATTAGAATATAATTATTTACCTAGAGGTTAACCGTGCTAGTCTATTATTAATAAAAATCTATCTTACTAGTATAATCTGTGTTAAGCTACAGAAGACTATAAAGTGACGGAACTGCAGGTGTGGAATGCTTGAATTGTATGAAGCTCTCGCGGTCCAGCGAGGCCTTCTAGCTACGCCGATCCACTGTGGGTCAGCTGACATGCAGGCTAACTACAATAGGCAGGTGCAAGACCATACAAGCGAGGTTCCAACATACCCTTCCATGGACGAAGCACCGCAGAAATCATAGAAAAATCATGGAAAATCGTAAAAATCGTATAAAATGTTAGGAATCAGCTGAAATACTCGATTCTATAATAGAGATAGAATAGCCCCTATTTTCCTATCCGGTATAGCTCGAAATTGGCGTCCGAATTAGTTAAATAATAGGTAAAAGTAAATTCGAAGAGATCTCTACTAGCCGGATAGTAAGAGATATTAAAAAGCCTTTATTAATAGGATAGCGTAAGGTAGTTAAATAGTCTAGAATAGTGAAAGGAGGGTTAGCTGACATGCAGGCTAACTATAATAGGCAGGTGTAAGACCATACAAGCGAGGTTCCAACATAAAGTAAAATATTAATTATTTATTATAAGAGATAATAAATCTATCTTTAGATCTAATCTATATTATATACTAATATTCTCTATCTTTATTTAGCTATATTAATTAACAAGCACGGAATTCAGCTAGATTACTCTCTAAAAGAAGATTTTTAAGTTTATTATAACTATCTATTTTCTATTCCGTACTATTAAGTATTTGAAGTTTAAAGAGCTACTATAATATACTAGACTTACTAACTTAAAGCTTAATATCCTATCCGTCTGTAGTATAGAATAGCTTCTAGATAATAAAGTCTAAGAATAGTAGTAGAGTATTCTTAATAAACTTTTATTTAGAGGCTATCTCTCTATTATATTAGATTACTAGACCTCTCCTTTTAACTAGGTATTTATAGTAATTACTAGATATTTTCTTAACTAAGACTAGAATTACTATAAGATTCTTCTTGGATTTGAGTATATATAGAGATCACATACTAGAACTTAGCTAAGTAAGACTATTATCTAAATCCTTTAGGAGTATAATATTACCGACCGAGTATTATTAATTATAACTAATAATATATCAAACAACAATATAATAATTAAAAATATTTTATTTATTCTATAAATCCTTTCCTTTTATAATTTAATAGAAGATTTATAAGTAAAATTAATATTTTTTATTATAAAACTCCATTCGAGCCTGCTAGTAGTAAATTTATAAATAACTATATATAAAGAAATCTCCGCGAGCTAAAAAAATGAATAGTATAATAATTTATTATAACTAATATAAACTCGCGGAGATAGTTTAAAGAGATTTATATAATAAAAAAATATATACAATCTTTTATAGATAAATAACTATTAAATAAAAAAAAAATAAAAAATTAATAAATAAGTCAATCTTCTATTAAAGATTATTTCTACTATAATAAAATTAGATATATCTATATAAATTATTTAAGACGTCTTAAAAAAAGATATAAAAATAATATAAAATAAAAAATCCGCGACTATAATATTTTTTCTTATAAAGAAACTATTTCAGGACGAAAATTAATTTATTATAAAATATATATTTTTATTAACTAAAATAATATTATTTAATAAGATTTTTATAGATCGCGAGGTCTTGATTAATAATAAATATTAAATAAATATAATATTATTTTTATTTATAAAATAAACTAAATAGCAAAGACTTCTATACTAAATATTTATATAAATAGTAAATAAGAAGTTATAAAATAAAAATATTATAAAAATTATAATTAATCTTTAGAACTTATAAGATATTTAGAAAAAATTTTAAATACTTATAATAATATCTTTAGATATAAAATAGATACTACTAAAAATATCTTAATTAAAGATTTATAATCTAAAGATATAATAAACAGCTAAAGAATATATCTTTTATAAAAAGTTAATTAAAATTAATAAGATCTTCACAGATAATTTTATAAAGGTAGTATATAAAAATCTAGATTAATTATTTTAGATTAATATAACTACCGCGGAAAAGAGCTATATAGAGAAAGATTTATTAAAATAATATAAAAACTTCGCGAATATTTTTTTTTAAAAAAAATCTTAGGAATTTTCACTCTATTATAAAAAAATAGATCTAAAAATAGATCTTATAAAAAAAGATTCTTTATTTAGATTACTCTATTATAATTTATAAGTATATATTTTATTAAAGATAAAAATCTCCTAGAAATAGAACTTTTATAAAAAGAATTATATTATATTAATTTTTTATAAAGACTACTAGAAGAGCTTTCAAAGCTTGTTATAAAAAGTAAATTTATATAGAAAGTCTAAATAGTAATTGAAAAACTTAATAATCGCGGTAGAGATTTTTTATAGATAAAAAAATATTTTATAATTATTTAAAAAAATAATAATTACAGAAGAATCTACTCTATTATTAAAAAAAGTTATATTTTTTTAGATTATTATTAATTAAAAATAAAGATTTCTAAGAAGCTCTATAATAATCTTATTATAAAATACTTCGCGGAGAAAAAATTTATAAGTTTATAAATTAATAATTCTTTTAATCTAAGCTCCGCGAATTTATTATAGAGTATATAAAGATTTATAGAATTTATTGAAATTTTTATATATATAAAAAAAATATAGTTTATTATAGATCTTTTTATAAGTATAAAATAAAAAAATTTAGAGGATTTATAGGAATTATATAATATAATTTTAATAGTTATAAACTATTTAAGTAAGATAATTAAGTTTATTTTTATATAAAAAATATTGAAGAGAGAAGAACTAGTATATATTTTTATTTATAAAATCTTTAGTCTCTACTAAATATTAGAGATAATAATTACTAATTATAAAAATGTAAGACCCTCGCGACATATACTTAGCTATAAAAGCTATTCGCAAATAACTCAGCCTGCGGCTAAGTTATTATATATATAAGTTTATCTTCGCTAGACTTCGGCAGGACCCATGGGTACCCATGGGTACCCATATAAAACCCATCAATAGATTGGATTTTGGGTCCAAACCTCCGACCTATAATAGGTTATAGATTTTAGAAGAGAACCTATAATTTATAATAAATAATCTATAGATACCTATATTAGTATAAATAAGATAAATAGAAAAAAATCTTATAATTATATAATTAATATAAAATTGTCTGTAATTTTAGATATTCTAGTTATATATAGAAGAATTAATATAGATAGACTTTTTATAGTATTATAATTATAATAGATTTAAATTAAATTAAT
Organism: Aspergillus ochraceus; assembly: GCA_004849945.1. NCBI lineage: Eukaryota > Fungi > Ascomycota > Eurotiomycetes > Eurotiales > Aspergillaceae > Aspergillus > Aspergillus ochraceus. The sequence continues at coordinate 1,918,737 of SSOS01000001.1, read as the reverse complement.
TTTATTTTTTTAATATTATTTAAAGTTATTATTCTCTCTATATTTCCGCTTTCTTTTAGATATTCGTAGCTATATTCTATTTTTTAGTAGCTAGTACTCCTTGGTATTAATTACTCTTAATACTAAGATTTATTAACTTATTAGAAAAAATTATCTTAGTATTCTCCTTCTTCTTATTATTACTAATTATATTAATCTTAATATATACTAGATTATTATTATTTTATTTTTTTAATATCTTAATCTTATTTAAAATAAAATATTTCTTAAGCTATTTTATCTCTATATTTTTAGAATTAAATCTTAATATATATTAAAATAATATAATCTCTTTAATAGTCTCTGACTTTAAACGGCTATATTAGTAATAATAGATATTATAAATAATATTAAAAAGTCGCTTAATACTAGTACTAATTATAAGAATTAAGAGAATATCCTAGGTAAGTAATATAGTTATAGAAAAATAGAATTAATTATTATATTAAAATTAAAAAAGTTTAGCTTCTACTAAATCTAAAATCTTATTAATATAGAATATTAATAGCTAAGATTAATAAATTTACTATTATTAAGATATTAAGTAGTCTTATCTCTATTAGATTTTACTGTAATCTTATTCCTACTTAGTATCTTATTAAGCTTTAATATAGATCTTAATAATATTTAAAATATAGATAAAGCTTAATCTCTTAAAAAATATTTTTAATAAAAAAGTAATATTAATTAAAATAATTTATAATATATCTTATACTAGTATAGCTCTTAATTATTAGTCTAAAAGAATTATAACTTATTATCTAGTATAAGTATAATACTAATAGAAAAGATATATTTTTAATACTATCTATTTAAGAGTAGTAATTACTAAACTTTTATTAGTCTACTTCTAGTAATTATAATATTTATTATTTTTATTTAATATATTTCTTCTTTAGCTAGTTTATCGACTACTTAAGATATTTAAAAAATATATTATAAAGTTTAAAAACTAAATATATAGTAACTTCCTTTATTTTTAATAGCTTAGTAGTATAGTTAAAAAATAGCTACGTGATATAGAGAAAATAGTTAATTTAATATTATTTTTTATTATTAAATAATATCTTTTTATAATTATATTACTTATAGAACAGTTTAAAATGGCTATATCACTATTTTATATATTAAAATATTAAATATATTAAGTTTTATTAAATTCGGATATCTTAAATAGATACTAATCTAGATTCTTAAAATTAAAGCTATAGAAAGGTCTTCTAGTATTATAGACTTATATAGATATATATTATAAAGTATTAGATCTTATTTAATATATTTAAAATCTCGGGCTTTTAGTATCTTATATTTATTTTTATTACTAATAATTACTAATTAGTCTATTTTATCTCTATAATATCGTTTTAGAATATAGCTTTAAGACGATTAAGTAGCTGATTTAAATAAAACTAGATTATATAAATAAGTAAGATAAAAAATTCGAAGAATAATAGTATTATTTAAAAGTATTTACTAAATTATATTAATTAATATTTTATTATTTATTATATTATCTATTATAATCCCGAATACTTAGTTTTAAATATTATAACTAATTAATATTTTAAAAAAAACTATACTTAAATTTATATCTATATATAAGCTATATAATAACTTAAATCTAAGAAGAATCTCTTAATATATTTAATTAATATTAATAAAATAATCTATAATCGCTATAAAAGCCTAATTATATAGAGAAATCTAATAATCTAATATAATTAATATCTTTAATCCGAATAAAAGGATTTAAAGAGTAAAATATTATATTTCTTAAATAATATTCTATAATCTTCGCCGGATTATAGTTAAAAAAATATTACTAGAGACAAAGACGCCGAGCGTACTAATTAAATAAAGATATAAAAGATTAGATATTTAATAAGATAAAATAATAAATAATTTAAAATAAGAAATTATAAAAGCTAAGTCTTTTATATAACTTATAAGAAAAGCTTAGTAGTAATTATTTAGTTCTAAAATAATTAATATAATATAAATAAAATATAATAGATAATATATTTTTACTTTAAGAAATTAAAAAATATTCTTTTTATTATTAGCTTTAGCTTTTTAGTAAGCTATCGTCTTAATATACTTTAATATAATTGATATACTATATAGGATCTTATTATTAAATAAAATAATTATAGAATATTTTAAAATCTGGATATCATATTTATATATTATTTTTAGTATCTTATCTTTATAAGAGGCGATCTAATTAAAATATATTTAGATATTTATATTATAATTAATATTCTATTTAAAGTTATTTTTCTATCTAAAGTCTATTTAGAGCTACTAGTCGATCTAATTAATATAAGTTATATTATTATAAAGTAGAAAGTTCTTTATTCGACCGGAGCTAATATAAGTAAATAAAATAAAAAAAAATTACTTAATTAGATAAAATTAGACTTGCTATTTTTAATTAGATATAAGTTTAAGATATTATTTATAAGTATAATAAGATAGTATAAAAATATAAAATAGAATAAATAATCTATCTTTTATTTTAAAAAAGAATAAAAAATTAGAGTATTAGCTTTAGTTTTAAGATATATTAATACTAAAGTTTATAAACAAGATAAAAAGGTATAAGAAGAGAATATATCTTTATTAAAAAAACTAAATTAATAAATTCCTCTGATTCTAGCTAGTTAAGAGGAAAAGTAAAAATAATTTAGAAAAATAAATATTATTAGCTATCTTAATAGGTCTAATCTATAAAACCTATTAAAAACCTATCAAAAACCTATCAAAAACCTATAAAATCTATTAAAAACCCATAAAACCTATCGAAAACCTATAAAATCTATTAAAAATCTATTAAAAATCTATTAAAAATCTATTAAAAATCTATAAAACCTATTAAAAACCTATATCTACTTATATCTAATCTATATCCAACCCATTCCCCTCTACTTTACTAAAAGTATTTAAAAAGAAAATCTCTAGAATTATCTTTATCTTTATTTTAAATATAAATAGGTAAAAATAAGTAGTATTAAAATATAACTATATTAGAATAAAAATAATATTAGACTTTATTATCTATAGTTTATATTTATAATATTTTTCCTAGATTATTATAGTTTTTTATCGAAAGAAAAGTCCTTTAAATTTTTATAAAGAATTATTCTATTTTATTATATACTATCTTTAGAGTAATATATATATAATCTATATATTTTTATTTATTAAAACGGCTATAACTTTATAAACTATAGACTTAATACTATTATAATCTAAAATTTAATTTTTTATCTAAAATAATAAAGAATTAGGTTTAAAGAGTCTTTTACTAATATAAAAAAATAGATTTTTAGTAGAGATTATAGCTATAAGACTATTAAATACTAAGTAAGAAAAAATATATTTAAATTATAATCTAAAAGTATACTAAATAAGTAGTATTATATATGCTAAGTCTTAGATTTATATAGAATATATATTTTTTTTTGGACCTATAGATATCTATTAAAAACCTATAGATATCTATCGGAATAGATTGACCATTTTAAAAAAACCTATAATCTATATAGGTTTAGCGATGGATCCAACATTTGGATCCATCGATGGGTTATGCCGAAGTCTAATCTTCGCGGAAGTAGAGAGTTTTATTTTTTAGTATTAATTTATAATATTAGTTTTATTTTTAAAATATAACCTTATAATATCTTTTTCTTAATTATTATTACTTTTTATATCTATTATAAATCTTTAAAAAATCTGAAATCTTTATAATTTTAATATTTAACTTTGCGATACGTTCGTTAGAAATAATAAAATTAAAAAAATAATAATATATTAATAAATTAAGTCTCGCGGAAACTTATTTTAAGATATTTATTATTTTTATAAGAAAGTAGAAAATTAAATTATTTATAATCTTAGTAAAAAAATTAATTATTCGCGAGTATTAATATTAATTATTAAAATTAAGATCTCGATCGCAAGCTATAATAATTATAAAATAATAAATTATATAAATTTTTTATTAAATAAATTTCGCGAAAGAATAGAGATAATTAAGATAATTTATAAATAAATTAAATATATTAAAATTATTAAATTAGACACCGAATTAGCCTCGTGAAAATATATATAAATAGAAATTTAAATTTATATAATATTTTTTTTAAAATAATCTCTTCTTTCGCGACTATCTTTTAAAAAGAAATAATACTAAATCTATAAAAATTATTATAAATTTACGCGAAAGATAAAATAATTCGGAAAAATAAATTAATTTATAAAAAAAAAATATCTTAATCTTATAATAATATTTTTAAACTTTACTTTATAAAACTTATAGAAACTCGAAAAAAAATTAATTTTTTATAAAATTAAAAAAGTCTTTATTAATTTCTACTCAAATAGTTAGAAAATTCCGCGAATAAATAATATATAATATAAATAAAAACCCTTTATATATAATTATATAATAAAAAAAAAGAGTTTATATATTTTAATAAATAATATAAGTAATAAAGTAAATTAGAATTAGAAAAACTTTTTATAAAAAATATTTTATTTTATTTATTTTATAAGTTCTTTTTTTTACGATTTAATAGAAGATTCGCGAATAAAATTATTTTTTAAATATATTAATAAAATTAGTATTTTTTATTATAAAATTTTAATTAAGTCTACTAGTAGTAAACTTATAAATAATTATATATAAAAAAATCCCCGCGAGCTAAAAAAAATAAGTAATATAATAATTTATTATAATTAATATAAACTTATAGAAATAATCTAAAAAAAATTATATAATAAAAAAATATACAAGAGTTCTTATAAATAAGTAGCTATTAGATAAGAAAAATAAAAAATTAATAAATAAATAAATCTTTTATTAAAACTTATTTCTACTATAAAAAAATTAGATATATTTATATAAATTATTTAAGACGCTCTAAGAAAAAAGATATAAAAATAATATAAAATAAAAAATTTATAATTATAGTATCTTTTTCTATAAAGAGACTATCTTAGAATAAAAATTAATTTATTATAAAATATATATTTTTACTAATTAAAACAATATTATTTAATAAAATATCTATAGATCGCGAGGCTTTAATTAATAATAAAAATTAAATAAATATAATATTTATTTTTACTCGCGAAGTAAGCCGGATAGTAAATAAAAAGAAATTATAAAATAAAAATATTATAAAGATTATAATTAATTTCTAGAATTTATAAAATATTTAAAGAAAATTCCGAGTATTTATACTAGTATTTCTAAATATAGAATAAGTACTACTAGAAATATTATAGTTAAAGATTTACAATCTAGGGATATAATAAATAGTTAAAAAATATATTTTCTATAAAAAATTAATTAAAATTAATAAGATCTCCGCGGACGATTTTATAAATATAATATATAAAAACTTAAATTAATTACTTTAAATTAGTATAGCCACCGCGGAAAAAGATTATATAAAAAAAGATTTATTAAAATAATATAAAAGTTTCGCGAATATTTTCTCTAAAAAAAATGTTAAGAACTTTTACTTTATTATAAAAAGATAGATCTAAAAATAGATCTAGAAATAGATCTAAAAATAGATCTAAAAATAGATCTAAAAATAGATTTTATAAAAAAAAGATTTTTTATTTAAACTACTTTATTATTATTTCTTTTAGGAAATAATAATAATTCGTGAATATATTTAAATAATATTTATAAAAAAATAAATCTAACTATTAAAATCTTTTATAAATATATTACTATTATATATATCTAAAAAAGATAGAAAAGTCCGTATATATATAAATTATTATAAATTTAATAAAATATTATAAAAAAATTATTATTTACTTTTTCTTATAAATAAGACTATTATATATTTATTAAATATAATAATCTTTATATAATTAGATTTTCGCGATACGTATAATTATATTTATATTATAAGAAAAAAAGAATAAAAAATAGTTTTTTATATAAAATATAGATTATTTAAATATTTAATTATATTATTTAACTTAATAAATACTCTCGCGACTTTTTAGAAATATATAAATTAAATATTTCGCGATTTACTAAATATTATAGTAATAATATATATTAATAATAATATTATTTTCTTATAGAATAAAAAGGCTTATTATAAATATATTTATAAGATACTTTATTAATTATACGAAATAGAACTTTACTTTAAGTAAAATAAATATATATTTATAATATAGAATATTAACTTTTTAAAATATATTATTATATTTAATAAAATTTAAATAAAATCTTCGCAAGTAGCTATTATCTAGAACTAGTTAATACTAGAGATTATTTATAATATTCTAGTTTTTTTAGAACTTATAAACTAATATTATAGATTTATTTATACCTATATAAAAATAATAACTATATTAATAGATCTTCTTTACAAGCCTAAAAATAGATTAATATAAATAATTAAGAATTAAAAAAATATTATAATTTTAAAAACTCGCAAAACTATAAATTAGTTAAAATAATTTATAAAAATGATTAAATTAAATTATTTTATAACAATATTAGTCTTATAAAGTAAAAGAAATATTTTGAAAAATAAATTTATAAAATTTTAATATAATTATATTTTAGTAATTAAAACTAAAAGCTAGTAACTTTTTTAAAAAATTTATAACTATAGAAAGAAATTATATTATAAAAAAATAAAAATTTTAAAAAAATAATTATACTATCTTTAAAAAGCCTCGCAGAAGATATAAGTAATTATAAATTATAAAATTTTTATTTTTTTTAAATATTTACTAAAATATTCTTATAAATATAAATTTACTAGTTATAGTTTCTAACTAGATTTTAATTTAAAATTATTTATTATATAGAAAAGTTTAATTCTATAAATAATTCTTATAAAGAGTTAACTATCTCTAAAATAATTAATATAAGAAAAACTAAAAGAAATATAGTAAATATATAAAATATAAATTATTAGATTAACTAGAGCTCGCGAGTAAGTATTTAATTTTAGAGATTATTATAGATAATATCTAATTTATAAATATTAAAAATATATAAGATAAAAATAATTAACTAGAGTTTATAAATAAGTATCTAGTTTTAAAGACTATTATAAATAAAATTTAGATTATAAATATAAGTTATATATAAGATAGAAGTAATAATATTATAAAAATCTAATTAAAAAATATATAATATAATTATATATTTTATTAAAGATAGAGATCTTCTAGAAATAGAATTTCTATAAAAAGAATTATATAAGACTTATAATAAAAAAACTATATTAGACTAATCTTTTATAGAAATTATTAAAGAAGCTTTTAAAACTTTTTATAAAAAATAAATTTATATAAAAAGTCTAGATAGTAATTAAACAATTTAATAATTATAATAAAAATCTTTCGTAGACGAAGAGTATCTTATAATTATAAAAAAAAAATAATTATAAAAAAATTTATTTTATTATTAAAAAAAATTATATTTTTTAAATTATTATTAGTTAAAAATAAAAATCCTCGTAAAGCTATATAATAATCTTATTATAATATATTTTATAAAAAAAAAGATTTATAAATTTATAAATTAAAAAATTTTTTAATTTAAGCTCTGCGAATTTATCGCGGAGTATATAAAGATTTATAAAATTTATTAAAATTTTTATATATAAAAAAAAAGAAATATAACTTATTATAATTTTTATTAATTCTAGCAAATCTTTAATAAAAAATTATAATAAACTTTATTATAAATCTTTCTATAAATATTAAGTAAGAGGACTTAAAGAGCTTATAAGAATTATATAATATAATTTAAATAGTTATAAATTATTTAAATAAAATAGCTTAATTTATTCTTATATAAAAGATATTAAAAAAAAATTAATATATATTTTTATTCGCGAAATTTTTAGCCTCTACGAAATATTAGAAATAATAGTTACTAATTATAAAAATATATTTATAAGAAGTTTCTAGTTAGATTTTATTTATTACTTATAAATTAAGTACTTGATAAGTACTATTTACTATTTATAAATAGATAGGCAAACTAAACAGTTAAATAATATATTAAAATAGTATTTATAAGAATATATTAATTTTTTATAAAATAATTAAATAGACTATCTATTACTTATATAGTTTATTTATAATAATATAAAGTAAATATTTATAAAGTAAATATTTATAAAGATAATTTTATTTTAATTAATTCATAATATAGATTTTAAAATAATTATGATTAACTTACTAGCTCGTAAAGAGATAGAAGAGGATATATATATTTAAATATTATATATAAAAAAGTTTTGCAAGGAAGTTTAAAAAGATATTATAAAAATTTAAAATTATTAAATAAAATACTATAATTTAAGATAAGTTAAGAAAATATTTATAATAAAAGATTATATATAAATCTCTAATATAAACTAGTTATAAATATAGCTAAATAAAAAATTAGATTAGTTATAAACTAGCCCGCGAAGGATAGTTAAAAAAATAGATTAAAATATTTATTATATAAATCTTTTAATAAGATTTTATATATATAATATCTTCTACGTATTGATACTCCGCGAATATAATAAAATAAAAAATATAAATATTTATAAGTATTTTGAATCTTGTCTTATAAATAAAGATGAGATAGAATATTAAGTAGATAAGATATTAAACTTTAGAATAAAAAATTCTATAAAGATTTAAATTAAATAAATAAATTATATAAAAATAATTAAAAAATTTTATAAAAATTTATAATATTTATAAATCTATAAAAAATATTTTCGCAACGGTAAAAATTCTAGTATTTAATTAAAAAAATAAAATTATCGCGGTAGAAAGAGAAGATAAAAAATATATTTATAATATAAATTTTTATTTCATTATTCTTATTTTAGATATCAAACGCGGACTATTATAAAAAAAAGTTTAAAATTATTTTATAAAAAATAGAATAATTATTATAATTAATTAAAAAATAAATAAGATTTATATTTATTATAAATATAATTATTATATTTTTATTTTAATTCTTCTAAGATGTAAGATCCTCGCGATATGTACTAAGCTATAGAAGCTATTCGCGAATAACTTAGTCTATAGCTAAATTATCACACGTATAAGTTTATCTTCGCGGAAGTAGAGAGTTCTATTTTTTAATATTAATTTATAATATTAATTTTATTCTTAAGATATAACCTCGTGATATTTTTTTTTAATTATTATTATTTTTTATATCTATTATAAATCTTTTAAAAATCTAAAATTTTTATAATTTTAATATTTAACTTCGCGATATATTTGTTAGGGATAATAGAACTAAAAAAAATAATATATTAATAAATTAAATCTTATAAAAACTTATTTTAAGATATTTATTACCCTCGCAAGAAAGTAGAAAATCAAATTATTTATAATTTTAGTAAAAGAATTAATTATTTATAAATATTAATATTAATTATTAAAGCTAAGATCTCGACCGCGAACTAAAATAATTATAAAATAATAAATTATACAAATTTTTTATTAGATAAGCTTCGTGAAAGAATAAAAATAATTAAAATTATTTATAGATAAGTAAAATATATTAAAATTATTAAATAAAAAACTAAATTAGCCTTATAAAAATATATATAAGTAAAATTTTAAATTTATATAATATTTTTTTAGAATAATTTTTTTTTACAACTATTTTCTAAAAAGAAATAATACCGAATTTTAATTTATAAAAATTACTATAAATTTACGCGAAAGATAAAATAATTCGAAAAAATAAATTAGCTTATAAAAAAAATTATTTTAATTTTATAATAATATATTTAGACTTTATTCTATAAGATCTATAAAAATTTAAGAAAAAAATTAATTTTTTATAAAATTAGAAAAATTTTTATTNTTTATAATAATATATTTAGACTTTATTCTATAAGATCTATAAAAATTTAAGAAAAAAATTAATTTTTTATAAAATTAGAAAAATTTTTATTAATTTTTACTAAGGTAGTTAGAAGATCCTGTAAATAAATAATATATAATATAAATAAAAACTTTTTATATATAATTATATAATAGAAAAAAAGAGTTCGCGTATTTTAATAAATAATATAAGTAGTAGAGTAAATTAGAATTAAAAAAACTTTTTATAGAGAATATTTTATTTTATTTATTTTATAAATTTTTTTTTTTACAATTTAATAGAAGATTCGCGAGTAAAATTAATTTTTAAATATATTAATAAAATTAATATTTTTTATTATAAAACTCCGACCCAGTCTATTAGTAATAAATTTATAAATAATTATATATAAAGAAATCCGCGCAAGCTAAAAAAGTAAGTAATATAATAATTTATTATAATTAGTATAAACTCGCGGAGGTAGTTTAAAAGAATTTATATAATAAAAAAATATAAAAGATTTTTTATAAATAAATAGTTATTAGATAAGAAAAGTAAAGAATTAATAAATAAATAAATTTTTTATTAAAGATTATTTTTATTATAAAAAAGCTAGATATATTTATATAAATTATTTAAAATATTTTAAGAAAGAAAATATAAAATAATATAAAATAAAAAATTTATAATTATAATATTTTTTTTTGCGAAGAGACTATCTTAGGATAAAAATTAATTTATTATAGAATATATATTTTTATTAATTAAAATAATATTATTTAATAAAATATCTATAAATCGCGAGATTCTAATTAATAATAAAAATTAAATAAATATAGTACTATTTTTATTTATAAAGTAAGCCGGATGGCGAATATTTTTATATTAAATATTTACGCGAATAGTAAATAAGAAGAAGTTATAAAATAAAAATATTATAGAGATTATAATTAATTTCTAAAATTTATAAAATATTTAAAAAAAGTTCCGAGTATTTATAATAATATTTTTAGATATAGAATAAATACTATTAAAAATATTTTAATTAAAGATTTATAATCTAGAGATATAATAGATAGCTAGAAAATATATTTTTTATAATAGATTAATTAAAATTAATAAGATTTTCGTAGATAACTTTATAGAGGCGGTATATAAAAATTTAAATTAATTATTTTAAATTAATATAGCTACTATAAAAAAAGATTATATAAAAAAGAATTTATTAAAATAGTATAAGAATTTCGCGAATATTTTTTTAAAAAAGAATCTTAGAAACTTTTATTTTATTATAAAAAAATAAATCTAAAAATAGATTTTATAAAGAAAAAAGATTTTTTATTTAAATTATTTTATTATTATTTTTTTCGAGAAATAATAATAATTTATAAATATATTTAAATAATACTCGCGAAAAAATAGATTTAATTATTAAAATTTTTTATAGATATATTATTACTATATATATCTAAAAAGGATAGAGAAGTCTATATATATATAAATTATTATAAATTTAATAAAATATTATAAAAGAATTATTATCTATTTTTTTTTATAAATAAGATTATTATATATTTATTAAATATAATAATCTTTATATAATTAGATCCTCGCGACGCGTGTAATTATATTTATATTATAAAGAATAAGAAATAAAAAATAGTTTTTTATATATAGTATAAACTATTTAAATATTTAGTTATATTATTTAATTTAATAAATACTCCCGCGACTTTTTAGAAATATATAAATTAAATATTTCGCGACTTACTAGATATTATAGTAATAATATATATTAATAATATTATTATTTTCTCGCAGAATAAGAAGATTTATTATAAATATATTTATAAAATACTTTATTAATTATATAAAATAGAACTTTATTATAAGTAAAGTAAATATATATTCGTAATATAAAAAATTAATTTTTTAAAATATATTATTATATCTAATAAAATTAAAATAAAGCTCTCGCGAATAATTATTATTTAGAACTAATTAATACTAGAGATTATTTATAATATTTTAATTTTTTTAGAATTTATAAATTAATATTATAGATTTATCTATACCTATATAAAAATAATAACTATATTAATAGATCTTTTTTATAAGTCTAAAGATAGGCTAGTATAAATAATTAAAAATTAAAAAAATATTATAACTTTAGAAGCTCGCAAAGTTATAAATTAATTAAAAAAATAATTTATAGAAATAATTAGATTAAATTATTTTATAAAAGAATTAGTCTTACGAGTTAATATAAATACTTTAAAAAATAGATTTTATAAAATCTTAATATAATTTTATTTTAGTAATTAAAATTAAAAGCTAGTAATCTTTTTTTTATAAAAGCTTATAACCGTAGAAAAAAACTATATTATAAAAGAGTAAAAGCTTTTTATAATAGTAAAAGTCTTTAAAGAGTAGTTATATTATTTTTAAAAAGTATTATAAAAGATATAAATAATTATAAATTATAAAATTTTTAATATTTTTTAAATATCTACTAAGATATTTTCGCGAATACAGATTTGCTAGTTATAATTTTTAATAAAATTTTAATTTAAAATTATTTATTATATAAAAAAATTTAATTTTATAAATAATTTTTTATAAAAAATTAACTATCTCTAGAATAATTAACGCGAGAAGAACTAGAAAGAATATAATAAATATATAAAATATAAATTATTAGACTAACTAAAACTAGTAAATAAATATCTAATTTTAAAAATTATCGCGAGTAATATCCGGACTGTAAGTATTAAAGATATATAAAATAAAAATAATTAATTAAGATTTATAAGTAAGTATTTAGTCTTAAAAATTATTATAGGTGAAATCCGGACTATAAACATAAAATATACGCGAGATAATAGTAATAATATTATAAAAATCTAGTTAAAAAAATATAATTTATAATTATATACTTTATTAAAGATAAAAATCTCCTAAAAATAAAGCTTTTATAGAAAGAGTTATACGAGACTTATAATAAAAAAGAATTATATTATATTAATCTTTTATAAAAACTACTAAAAGAGCTTTTAAAACTTCTTATAAGTAATAAATTTATATAAAAAGTCTAGATAATAATTAAAGAATTTAATAATTATAATAAAGATTTTTTATAGATAAAAAATATTCCGTGATTATAAAAAAAATAGTAATTATAAAAAGATTTATTTTATTATTAAAAAAAATTATATCTTCTAAATTATTATTAGTTAAAAATAAAGATTCTTATAAAGTTATATAATAACTTTATTATAAAATACTTCGCGAAAAAGAAGATTTATAAATTTATAAATTAATAATTCTTTTAGCTTAAGCTCTATAAATTTATTACAAAGTATATAAAAATCTATAGAGTTTATTAAGACTTTTATATATAAAAAAAAAATATAGCTTATTATAATCTTTATTAATTTTAGTAAATTCTTAATAAAAAATTATAATAAACTTTATTATAAATCTTTTCGCGAGTACTAAGTAAAAGAATCTAAAAAATTTATAAAAACTATATAATATAATTCTAGTAATTATAGATTATTTAAATAAAATAGCTTAATTTATTCTTTCGCGGAAGGTATTAAAAAAAAAAATTAATATATATTCTTATTTATAAAATCTTTAGCTTTTATAAAGTATTAGAGATAATAGTTACTAATTATAAAAATATATTTATAAAAGATTTTTAATTAGACTTTATCTACTATTTATAAATTAAATACTCGATAAGCACTACTTACTATTTGTAAATAGATAAGTAAATTAAATAGTTAAATAATATATTAGAATAGTATTTATAAGAATATATTAATTTCTTATAAAATAATTAGATAGATTATTTATTACTTATATAGATTATTTATAATAATATAAAGTAGACGTCTATAAAAATAATTTTATTTTAATTAGTTTATAATATAGATTTTAAAGTAATTATAATTAACTTGCTAGTTTATAAAAAATAGAAGAGAATATATATATTTAAATATTATATATAAAAAAGCTTCGCGAGGAGGCTTAAAAAGATATTATAAAAATTTAAAATTATTAGATAAAGTATTATAATTTAAAATAAATTAAAAAAATATTTATAATAAAAGATTATATATAGATCTCTAATATAAACTAATTATAAGTATAATTAAATAAGAAATTAAATTAGCTATAAATTAGCTTATAAAAGATAATTAAGAAAATAGATTAAAATATTTATTATATAAATCTTTTAGTAAAGCTTTATATATATAATATTTTTTATATATTAATACTCTATAAATATAATAAAATAAAAAATATAAATATTTATAAATAATTTAAATCCCGTCTCGCGGATAGAAATAAGATAGAATATTAGATAAATAAGATTTTAGATTTTAAAATAAAAAATCCTACAAAAATCTGAGTTAAATAAATAAACTATATAAA